>CM061355.1:35819153-37069153 GCA_030867105.1 Liasis olivaceus | reverse complement strand
AGCAGCACTCTGGGAACATGAGTTTGATCTCAAGTGGCCAATTTCTCTCCACAGTCAGCTCCAAACAGAATTTTGTACTCATGATTGTATCCTGATACTATGAGAAATAAACATCACATAATGTTTATTTCACATCTTCCCAACTGGGCAAAAGACACATGAACACTATGGTTACACTTACTCATTGTCACTGAATTGATCAAACAGGGCTTTCTTTCTCCAGATAAGTATTTGTGAGTTGAGGGAGTCATCTTGCCTTCATACATCAGAAAAAGCTGATGAAAATGAAAGAATGAGCAAAAGGTACTGCTTGAGAATATTTACCTTTTTCTAAAAGAGCTTCTTCTTTTCTTTCCTTCCCTGTCTAGTTACCTCTTTTCTGACTTACCTCCATCTTGCTTTGCCTCCCACTCCCGCTTTCCCTTCCCTTCCCCTAACTAAACCTCCATTTTCTTTTCTTCCTTTCTTTTTCTTTGCTGCTGGAAGGACAGAGGGGGATTCGTGTACATGTGTGCACAATGGTGTCCAGAAGAACTCACTGTTTTCATTAGATGGGATTTCCACCCTTGGGGGAGTGCATACAATGTCATGAGGCATGTCAGAAAGGGACGGGGCTTGCATCACAGTGCTGCAGTGTTACTCATGTCAATCTGACTCCTCTTTATCCCCTGCAGATGCCACTGTATGTACAGTACGTTTTTGTGAGAGATAATGATTTGTGGGTGAGAAAGGGTATGTTTGATATATAAAGATGGGGTACCTTAATTTAGAGGTAATTTCTCAAAATTGCCAGTTTGTTTGTTTGTTTTGTCCTGGTTGAGGCAGCCATCCACTGTAGAGTGTTTACCATATATACTCATGTATAAGCCCATCCACTGATAACCAACCCTTGAATTTTTAACCAAAATATTGTGAAAAATGTGCCACCTATGGATAAGCCAACCCTTGAAATGTTCATATATTTTAATTTTCACAGTTGCCTAATCTTTAGCTTTGGTGTACGGCGCCCAGAGTTGCCTGTGATGAGATGGGTGGCTATATAAATTGGCTTAATAAATAATAAATAAATAAATAAATAAATCTGTGGGTAATCCACAGATTATCCATTTTTCATGGTATTTTAGTTAAAAATTCGAGGGTCACCTTACTTATATGCAAGTATATATGGGATATACAGGTGCTTTAAAAAAGTATTACCACATATACTCGCCAATAAGCTGAACCCAATTTTTTTGTGTGTATTTGGGCACCTAAAATTCTCATCTTATTCAAGGGTATTTTCAGTATATGTACAAACAAATGACACATCCACACATTTACTGGGGAGGGGGAGATCTCCAGGATAGCAAATCTCTGGGATATGCCATAGTGCATTAGCATTTTAAAATGTATCTGATTTTGGATGAATAAATATTCCCCAGCATCTGACCCATCCATGACAAAGAAGCCACTTTCGGCTCCTCCAACCATGGATTACAATTTTCTGTGTAGAATATTAGATCTGGAGTGTCATGTTTGATGAGTGATGGCAGATATAATTTGAGATAGGCTCATGGGAATCATGGGGGCTACATAAACACTGAAGTGCTCCAGCACCAAAAACTCTGGGATCTTCAATGCTGTCTCCAAGATACGATCTACCAGTTTAGGTAGGAAGATTTGTTGGTCAATGGAGAACATAGTATATCAACAGAATCCTCAATCTGTCTTGCTCTTCCAGCTCCACATAGACTCACTTGGAAGCTTTAATCTCAGGCTCCAGCTGTACAATATATAGGCAAATATTTTGTCCCCAGACAACAAAAATCACTCCACCCTTATACTTCTATACCTTTGTTTCTGCCAGTCTTACAAGATTTGGCAAGATTGGCATGCTTCAGACCCCATAAATTAAACAATGCTACCTTATGGGACCTCAGAGGTGTGCCTTCTCTGCTGCCAGTCATGCTCTAGGACATTTTCCCTGAGATGTTCAGGGCCCTGACCTTCCAATCTTTTAGGAAAGCCTTAGAAAGATGACTCTTTCTGACTCTTCTGACATGCCCTGGGCTAGGGCATTTTGAAACTGCTTAGCAATGTCATATATATATATTTTGTAAGTTCTATATTTCATAACATGGTGTTTTGGTTTTATGGATTCCCTTGTGGTTGCCTATTATGATGTATTTTATGATGCATTTTTAATTTTCTGTATGTCACTTTGAGTCATTCCAATTAGACAGCTTATAAATTTAAACAAAGAAACAAATGATACATTAATCTACTGAAATAACCTCCTTGGTAATTCACACAATAATTAACACCACAAATGCCCTCAACAGAAACAAAATACAACAGAATGGAATGGTAAGAGTTCCTATTCTTCCTGCACATCTAACTGCTCTGTTCTCCAGTCATATTAGTGGTAAAGGGCCTACAAACTCCTCACACGCCACTAGGAAGGATAGGACGCAACTTTCCAACCTGATATTTAAATCCAAGACAACACATTAATAATGATAAATTAAAACTAAGCAGAGTTAATAGGATTATTATTTAATATTTAATATTCCCTCCTCCTCCAAATGGTTATTGTGACTGGATATCATTTTTTGGAGTCTTTAGAGGATGTGCACAAGCTCTTAAGATGTCATTTGTGATTTTGGGGCCTTTTAGCTATAAAGGCTAAAATATTATCTTTATTTTTGGTTTTTCTTTTACTGGGAATTTGGGAGCAAAAAATGCAAAAGGAGTAGTATGTACCTATCTGAATATAACCTTTCATTGTCCATCTAGGGCAGCGTTTTTCAAACCTGGCAACTTTAAGATGTGTGGACTTAAACTCCCAGAATTTCCCAGCCAGCAGTTGAAGTCTACACATCTTAAAGTTGCCAAGTTTGAAAAACACTGATCTAGGACAAGAAAATTGGACGTGGAGATTTGTCAGAGCAGTTGGAAAATTAGTGTCAAGACCAGGTGACTAAATTATGTACCCTGTTCTGTGAACTTCCAGGATCTTTCAATTTTGGGGGAAGCCTTGTTCTCTATGGCACCTGTGTTCTGGAATGACCTCCCCTCTGTAGCACGCCAGGTATGCTTTAGACACCTTTTGAAATCCTGCCTCTTTGCGCTGGCTTTCCCTAGTGATATTTCTGTTTTCATTGATTGTTTTAATTATGTTTCATCTTGTATTATCTGGGAAGGATTTTACCATTATTGTAATTCACTTCAGGATTTTCAGTAATGAGAAGCTGACTTATAAATGCTATTAATTAATTAAGGCTAGATGAGCAATGTTTAATAGATATTAATTTTACATCTGAAAGTTTATTCAATGGAGACACATATTTACATCTTGGATGATGAGGTACCCCACACAATTCTAGTAATAGGAGTTTTTAACTGTTCCAGACTGATTTCTCTTCCCTTAATTTGTTTTTGTCCACAAAGCTCACACAAACCAACCAGCAATATGTGTGTGTGTGTGTCTTCAAGTCAGTGTTGACTCCTGGTGACTGCCTGGACAAGTCCCTCTAGTTTTCTTGTCAAGATTTTGGAAGTGGTTTGCCATTGCCTGCTTCCTAGGGCTGAGAGAGAGTGACTGGCCCAAGGTCACCCAGCTGGCTTTGTGCCTAAGGCAGGACTAGAACTCCTGGTCTCCCAGCTTCTAGGCTGGTGCCTTAACCACTTCACCAGACTGGCTCATATCAGCGATATGCTTCAATTTTAAAAGATCAACATTTTAAAGTGGCTAGAGAAAAAGTTGTATCGATCCTACTTGAAATTTCCTACCACATGACTTTATTTTACTTCACTACCATAAGGCATGAAAAGTAGGTTGAGTGGTGAAATAATAAAAATGTAAACAGGCAGCATCAATAAGAGGTCTGCCACACACTGAATTAATCAGAAAGTAGAGGAAAAATAAATGCAGCCTACTTCCACAGCACACTCATCACTTTTTCAAAATGATGGCCTAATTAAGGTAAGTTGGCTTCTCATGACTAACTCTTCATTTCAAGTTGCTAGTGTAATAGAGATTTCCGAGAAACCTTCTGCAGTTCAAATCAAATAGCATTAACTGTGGCCATGGATGGCATTGCTAGTCCCATCTACTAAGGAATGTCATCGGACAGAACCCAGGAAGAGAGCATTTTCTGCCATGGCACGTGCCCTTTGGAACGTCATTCCCCCAGAACTTAGATTGGCCTCAACCCTCCTGGCCTTAAAGAAGGCCTTGAACACATGGCTGTGTCACCCTGCTTGGGGGTCTGGTAGGAGTGGAGACCCTTCTCAATGGTTATACTGAATTGGATGTATTGATTGTATTTACCTGCTGATTGTGATTATGTTTTTTGTTTGAGTTTTTAACAGTGGTTTTAGTATAGTTGCATGTTTGTTGTTTTATTTACAGTTTTTATTATCCTTGCTGTTGTTTTTAATTGCTGTGAGCTGTCCAGAATCATATATGTGAGATGGGCAGCTATACAAATGGAATGATGAATGAATGAATGAATGAATGAATGAATGAATGAATGGCAAACCAATGGAGAAATAAGGTCCTGCATGGGATTATATTAATATATGGATAACCAATCAAAAGCCCACAGTTATAATCAACCTGTTCTTATTCATGGTGTCAATGCTTCACATAAATGGCAGAATATAAAGTTTTAATTGCTTTAGAGGAGGGGCAGGCCCTCATGAGAGAACTGCTGACAGAACATCATGGAAATAGTTTTAGCAAGGACATCCAACCAACTTTGAAAGAAAGTAGACAACATAAATGACCAAGATAGGTGGAAATCTGATGCTGCTTTAGGTAAGAAAAGTGATATTGCACTGAACAACTTCATCTCTATAAAAAATAGCAGAAGAGGGGGATCCACATGCAGGATGGCTGGTTCAATGACTTGACAAACTCAAGTAATTGCAAAGTGATCAACCTCTCCATGTAAATGTTAGGAGGGGGGCAACAGTAAAGCCCTGTGGCATAACTTTCTTCTTTAATCAATCACTATTGATTGGAACTGATGCAGGAGGGATAAAGAGAACCAATGTAAAACATTACGTCCCACTCTACACCCATGTAATCAGTCCAGTGGGATATCACAATTGATGGTAACAAAGACTCAAGAAAAACCAGGAGAGTCACATTTCCCCTATCCCAGTCCCACCACTGTCATCCACAAGACAGATCAATATAGTCTTGGTACCATACCCTGTCAAGAAACTAACTGAAAAGAGTTCTGATAATCCATTTCCTCTAGGATTCTCTACAACTGAAGCCTCACCATCTTCCCAACTAACCTTTGCTATGAAGGCAAGTTTGGAAATGGTATGAGAACTATTTCTCAGGTATACTATGAGGATCCCTGCCCCGGGCAGGGGGTTGGATTAGAAGACCTCTAAAGTCCTTTCTAACCCTATTATTCTATTTCAGATTAGCTGGATTGAACAATTATTTCTTGAGTAGTAGTACCAGTGCCTTATTCAGAGCTTGCAGTCCAACCTGTCAAAGATGCATATACTGCATCTGTCCCCCCTCCCCAGTTCCACTAATCCTAACCACTAACCTCCAGTCTTGCCTATACAGAACATCACCAATCATCTGTTGTCAATTAACCATCTCAAAGATGTACTTGACCCTCCAAATAGATAAAGTAGGTGTTATTAGGATGATGTAGGATATGACCAAACTTTTGATAAATTGTAAACTAGAGCCATTTCAGCCACCCCAGAATGACTAGAAATGCATTTGAAATTTTCTGGTGCAACTTTGACTCCCCCTTTTCAATAAAAATGTAGAGGCATACAAGACAATCCCAATCAAACTATTGCTTAGGAAGTGCAAATACAAGAGTATGTAGAGTTTATGGGATGCTGCAGTGCTGTGGTTGTGATACAGGTGAAACTCGAAAAATTAGAATATCGTGCAAATGTTCATTTATGTCAGTATGGCAACTCAAAAAGTGAAACCAATATATGAGATAGACGCATTACATGCAAAGCGAGATATGTCAAGCCTTACTTTGGTATAATTGTGATGATTATGGCGTACGCTTATGGAGGGTGTCAATGATGGTTTTCTGCACAACTGTCAGGTCAGCAGTCTTTCCCATGCTTGTGATTCCTACTGAACCAGCCTGAGAGACCATTTAAAGGCTCAGGAACCTTTGCAGGTGTTATGGATTCATTAGCTGATTAGAGTGGGACATTTTGAGCCTAGAATATTGAACCTTTTCACACTATTCTAATTTTCTGAGATTGTGAATTTGGGGTTTTCATAAGCTGTACGCCATAATCATCACAAGTTGAGTTGCCATACTGACATAAATGAACATTTGCACGATATTCTAATTTTTCGAGTTTCACCTGTATATGGAGTTGTCATGGGGCTTGGTTGGTTTTATTTATTCTGTTTTTCTTGACTATTATATTGAGCCACCTAGGATTATCTTCTATAAGATAGGCAGCCATATAAGTTTCAAAATAAATAAATAAAAGTGGTGCTTAGAAAGACAAGACTCCATTATCTACACATCAATTCCAAACTGCAAAGTAAGATGAAGAATTTGGGATTTGGTTTCTCCCCGCCTATTGATATGGTGGCAGTAGTGTTGTCATAATCTTTGTACCACTGATGAAATATAAACTCTTAAGTTCTTGAATGCTTTCAAAAGATCAAGAAGCTCAAGCGCATTGATATTATTTATTTTCCAAGCCAATCCATAAACCTCAAATATGAAACCAATCACAGTGTGCTTCCTCCGCCAAGAAAATACATGGCTATCACAACTGTCCTTGAAAGGATGTCTTGGTAGAAAGGCATGTACTGAGAAACGTTAGCTGGGTTAGACCACTAGTAAAGAGAAACCTGGTTTGAGCTGGGCAGTGGAATCTTCCATCCTGGGGATGGAAAACTGGAGCAACAACTGAAGAAAACAAAGATTGAGTTAGCCAGAGGTTGTCAACCATGGTAAGCACCCTCTTCAATATAGCTTTGTTTAAAGTTCTGGTAATGAGCTCAGGCATCCATCTTATGTCTCCTCTAAACATAGGAAGTACAAGGAGAGTCTGTCCAAGGGTACTTGCTACTACACTGTACATGCTTTCTGAAGGCCACAGCTCAGAAACGGATACTTCAGCAGTAGATAAACAAGGAGCTGAACACTAGAGAAAAATCAAATGGACTTAACTTTAAGGGGGAAATATGCACCTGCAGAGGTGCCACTCTTGTGGCAGGTGAAAGGGACTGAGATGATGGAAGATCCATTCTAAAGCATGTGCAGAGGTGAAGCCTCTTTTCCCACTTGCAGCTCAGCTACAGAATGTCGTATAGATTACATTTCACAAACACAGAGCCTATACACATGAATCAGCACGACCAAGAAAAGCCTAGCCTTCAACTTAAAACAAAATTCTGATTTTTGACAGGGAAAATACTGAAGGAACAGGAATGCTTTAACAATTTTTCCACTACAATTGTATAAGAAGTAGGTAACCTAAGGCACTAGTATTCCATGTGACACCCCCCCATCTCCCTCCATTATTGCTGAAAATCAGTAGCATGATTTCCTGGCATTTTGGTGCAGAAAACACACCAAAACTGTAGTATAAGCCCTGACATAGAATTCATATAATTAAAAATTAAACAAATGCTTTTTAAGAGGGTAGAAGAATAGACTCTGGAATGCTGCATGGGTATGGGTCATACCTATACCATATGCAGTATTCTCAGCTGACAGTAAGGGCTGTACCAGTCAGCTTTGGCTTATTTAGGCCAACATGCAAGAAGTGCAGTCAAAATCCAGTTTTATCGTAGGTGTGCTCACTATCTTCTAAGCAAGCAAGGATCTCTAATCTGGAGATTAATTTGTATTTGTAATACTGTTGGCTGCCTACCAACTAAGAGAGATATGCAGTGTACCAACATGTTCAGGATGCAATGTATGAATATGAGGAAGCAAGTTTATTGGACATTTGTTGATTTAGAGCGTATGATAAAATACATGATAAAGGTTTAAATTCTGAAACATTTTGCTTAATGGGGGAGTTTATGGCTGGTTGTTGAACGCAAGAATTATGCAAGTGAAGCATGGAATGTCTAGCAAATGGTTCAGTTTTGTGCAAGGAATAATTGTTGAATGTATTTATGGATAAATGCGTAAGGAATGTTTATGGTGAAATTAGAGGTGTGATAGCCAGGAATGTGAATATCTTTCTATGCAGATGATGGTGTGCTGCTGGAAACCCAAATGATATGCAATAAAAGACAGATGATGAGAGATTGAGT
This sequence comes from Liasis olivaceus, assembly GCA_030867105.1. Classification (NCBI taxonomy): domain Eukaryota; kingdom Metazoa; phylum Chordata; class Lepidosauria; order Squamata; family Pythonidae; genus Liasis; species Liasis olivaceus. The sequence continues at coordinate 37,060,878 of CM061355.1, read as the reverse complement.
ATTATGAATCTGAAAACTAATGTATTGAAGACCAAGGTAGTTAGTTCTGAAACTATGTGCATAGCATGTAGATAAAACATTTTTAAGCTGGAATCTCCAGTTAACAGAATACTACTATGCATTTTTATTTTAGACTACATCTCATTGGAGGTTCAGAGGGACTACTTTCCAAGACTGCAAAAGGATGCAGCCCACCTTTTTGTTCACATGATACAAAATGTAGCTAATTCTAGCAAAAAGCTGATTAACTCTAGTTGTAATGGCAAATTTAAATATTTAAACAAGATTAACACTTTTCATATGGAGCTCCAATTAATCAAACTACATAACCAGCCGCCCAGAGTCCCCCATTGTAGGGGAGATGGGCGGGGACAAATCAAATAAATCAAATAAATCACATCTGATGTGTAATTTACCACTGCATTCTAAAGCAGCATTTCTAGAATCAAACTTCCCATTACACAGAGCATGCTAAAATAGATAAAATCTGTGTATGACCAGGTCATTTTTTAAGACAAAACAGATGTTAGTCTGATCCAATGAAGGCATTTTCTAATGCTTTCAAAATGCTTTGAACTGCATATTTCCCATTTTCACCTGGGCAAACAGCAAAACAGATTATGTCTGCATTCTACGACTGCAGTTCCAGGTGGGCATCAGCATTCTAGTTTCATTCAGAATTACTGAACTAGTGCATGTATGTTAGCACTTAAAAGCTTTAAGAATGGCAGGTCCAGAGTGAATTGTGAAGGGTTTCTTTGCAGTCAGTCTAAAATATATATTTAGTCTACTAGTACACTATGCTCAGCTACAGCAATATCCATTTTTGTTTTCCAATTCAATGCAATGTTAGAACAAAATTACAAAGACTCTGTCAGTGGACTCTCCAAAAACTGAACAGAATGGATCCAAGTTTGGTATGGGAGGCAAAACTAGCAAAAAGGAGGATTGAATTGAAAATGGGGAGGATCAGACAGGGGGCTACCTAATGGAAAGGTACACTTTAATACTGGTGACTGTTCTATTCTCCTTCCTTCTGCATGATATGACCCAGAATGGAACTCTGCTTCCCAGTGCATGCATACACACAAATGCAGACCCAACAAGAGGGGAGAGCAGAAATACACAAATACAGATGCATCGTGTTATTTCATTACACAGAAGAAAATAGGCTCTTCTACAACCATCACTGGTAAAAGGGTTGGAATGAATCCCAAAAGCCATGCTCAGCATGCTTCCCTTGTTTAATTGCAGACAGTTCATTCTGAAGAATGGTGAAAACTTTGGGTTACAGTGTAGAACTTTGTTATCCTCAGTGAAAATAAAGTAAGTGGAAATCTCTGGTATATATGTACGTTGTAAGAGCTGTTATTCTGCCTGCTAATCAGTTTGTAATACTTCTTGGAGGACAGATACCGCAGGAAAAAAGAGTAAAAGAGATGTCCCCCTCACCTAGATTTTCCTAGCGCTGGGTATATAGTACTTGAAGGATGCCAGCATATTATTGCATAGCTACAAAGCAAGAAGAAAGGGCGAGAGACAAAAAGAAAGGGACTGTTTCCCTTCCCCTTTGTCATCTTCTAAAACAGTTCTGTGTAATGCAAAGTACAAGAAAAGAAGGTGGGACAGTAATTCTCATGTCCTGAAACTTTTCCCTGCTATTGTACTTACTGTACAGCCAGGTCATTTCTCTTCTCCTGTCCTCTTTTTAACTGATATTCTATCCTTCCATTTTTTCAGCTTTCAGCCATAAATTTAATTGAAAAACTCAGCATCATCCTTGAAAATCACTATACTGTACTTGTCAGACTTTTAAGCTATAGGAGGAATCTGTAACTTTGGCCCCAGGTAGCCATCTCCATCAAACCTCACTATCACCAGAATATTGCAAGATTTGCACAAAAAAAGAAAGGGGGATTGGCAGCAACTCTTTTCATTCCACTGATGACCATCTCAACTGTTAAGAGCAGGTCGTGCTGATAAATTAAAAACCATCGCAGGCCGCAAAGGAATACCTGGCACCCCAAATCAGCAAACCAATGGAGCAGCAGCAATGCTGGAGCTGGTGGCAGCAATGAGGCCTGGAGGCACTTGACAGTACATCTTTTGGGCAGTGGCACTGAATTTATTAGTTTTTTAAAAAATGCTGGACGGTGATACAAGGAGGCTTGATGGACTGCATGTTGTGCGGGTCTGTCATTCTATGCCTCCTGAAAATTTGGTAGTCTTTTAAAAACCATTTTTAAATAAATGCCTTGCTTTGAATTTACAAATAAAAATACTAAAAATCACCTCAATATATGAGAACTACAAACAAGTTTAGAAGAATACTTTTTGCTTCTAAACCAACCAATACTCAGCTCAGCAGTCTCTCATCCCATTTGTACCAACTGCCCTGTAGGAAATATCCTATCAGCATCTTTCTTGGCCTATAGTAATATTTATTGTAGTTTTGTTCATGATTGCTTATACTGATGGTAAGTTGCCTTGGCAGAATAACTGTAATGAAATATACATGAAGTAAATAATTGTAATGAAATATAATAAACTGCATTAGGTATGAAAGAGAACACTGCCTGCATCAATATTATTAATCTGAATTTAGTTATGAATAAATTGCACATGCTTCTTTACACACGTTTGTAAATTTTCTCATACAAAATTAGTGTGAACAAAAAATTGTTTATTCCCACATGTTTAAAAATGACATTTACTTGTGTTTCCATTTTAAAATTGTACCTAAGATGTACGATAGTAACTCTTACAGTTTTTTTTAAGCCTACCTGCCAAGCAAAGTTAAATAAAACACAAAAGTTGTTTTGTTTTGCTTTGTTTCAAGAAAAAATGAAAAGAAAAATCATGGCCACAAATTTTTAAACTTTTAATCCTAAACATTACAGGGCAAATGGATGCTGGAATCTATTTCCATACATCATGCGTTTTAACCTTTTATTTCTATTTAATGGGTATCCAAATCCACTAAAACATGTGTGGCTTACAACTTTGGAGTTATGGAAATACATATTCTGGAATAAATGCTAAAAAAACAACAATGGAAAAAAGCCAAACTGTCTCCATAAAGGTAAAATGGAACATTGTGAAGATTAGATATTTTTCTTTTTTTTTTTTTAACTTGTAAATTCAGTGCATTGTATGGTTCAAATTAATGGTCCCTGTTTGAATGAATATCTAACTAGTGTCCATTGATTCCAAATTAGTGGACGATGAATCTTTCTGGATGCTTTCGAAGATGGCTGCAAGCTCAGGATTAGAGCTTATCTGTGACTGAAATTCACTCATTAGTGGACTCTTTTCTGCTTCTGGAATAGTTAACAATGCTGCTACTGCCCTCATAGCAGATCGCTTCAGTTCATCTTGCTTTTCAAACTCCTGCTTCACAGAGTTTGCTTTTACCTGTTTTATTTTAAAAAAAGTGATATTTAGGTACCAATCCAACAACAAAATTAAATTAGAAAGACATGCAAACAATGTAAATGCACCAGTGTAAGTGCTACACTAACTGCCAGAATAAAAGTTCTTCAGAATGTCTTGCAACTTTAGGCATTTTCTCAATAATTATTATTTATGACTGAAGATTTTGTTTCTCTCTAACTTTTGTTCACTACTGAGGCTGTTACAAAATGTTATCTTATAATTAAAAAGCCCATGCTAGGAACAAAAAGTGTCCTGATCCTATGCATCTTAATAAAGATTATTACACATAAATTAAAACAATTTTAATAACACAACCTGTTGGGCAGGAGGGGGAAAAGCAACGTCTGAACAGCTAGCACAAGCCAGCATGTACTTTATTCCCATGTAAGAACAGAGAACTGGGGGAGAAAAAAGCATAAAACAGCCTGGCAGGAATAATGCTTTAAAAATGTATCTTTCTACTAGGAAAGGCCATACACATTACTTTCACAGATCACAAATTTTAGGAAAAGTGAGGTGTGTTAAGCTTAATATGAGGGACTGATGATTGACTCTGAAACACTGCAATTCTATTTTACAATTTGTATACTAATGTAAAGAAATTCACACAGTACCTTGGTTGTGCATGTAGCACGTAAGGGTTCAACCAGTCTATCAAGCCTCTGCAGTACTGCACTTGGACACAAAGTAGATAGTCTCACCAGCATTAAAAATGTTAACATCTGGTTAAGAGAAAGATAACTTGAATAAACTGGACACTGCAATGAAATGTTGCGCCATATATACTTCTATTCAGAGGACCAACTATTCCATTCTATTTTGTTTCCCCTTCTAAGTTAGTGTTCCCTGCCCACTAAGTAGGCTCAGTTAACGTGTTTTGTACTGTTGTGTGTCTAATTCCAGCTATAACTTTAATTTTTCTGTGGATATATATTGGTAGATCTCATTTCTATTTTAGCACAATTTCTCAGTTTGCACTAAACAACTATCATCTCAGAAAATGAAATAATGAATTCTGTACTTCATTGGCCATCCTATCTATACACTTCACACTGGATCTACCTAGCTGTATTTTCTTCAAGCCAATTATTATTCTATGCTACCAACTGCCACATTTGAGCAAGGCCCAATTCCTTCCTGCCTCCACTGCTAACTGGCACATGCCAATGCTGATGGCATTCCTACAGAAGTATTAGCAGGATTGGCACTGTTTTGCCTGCATTCTGTCCTTCTCTGTAAAGGTGGAGACACAGAGTCTCTGTCAGGAGTTCTGAAAATACTTCAAGCCGTCTTCCATTATATGATCTGTGCCTCTGGACATTTTCTCTAATTAAGAAAGATGCAGACTAGACAAATAATAAGAGGAGCCGTCCTACCATTCACCCCAAGTAGAAGGTACAGGGATTGATTTGGCACGTGAAGAATGTCAGGGGATGGGGCTTAACAGAGGTGCATTAGTTTGATCTGTTATGCTCCACTATTATCAAATCTCTTACTAAGGCAACTTATCACTCGAATTGTGTTCTATTGGTAGAAACAACAAATCAGAAATAAGTTTTTGAACGTATGATATATGGTTTTGATGATTAAAAAAACAGATTATAGAAAAAAATGAAAGTTATGCTGTAACCACAGAGTAAGAGGTTGATTTACATCTATACTTATAAAAGCTATAAAAGAAAACTGGAAGCTATTTCTTTATATTTTTTCTTTTTTCTGCACTTTTGGCTTTGTCTTTTCTTTCTTTTCTTCTTTCTTTTCTTTATTCTAAATATTAGTTCTTGTTAGTTTTTATCTTTGTTCAAAAATGTAATAAAGTTATTAAAAAAAGAAATAAGTTTTTCAACACTTATATTAAACTTCCAATACCCAGTAATAATTCACTCAATTATTATGACCCTTTACCTCATTTTAACCCATCTGCAGCTATTGCTGACACAGAGGAGCTCCCCTGAGGCAATAGCAAAACACAGAAATTGGCATTTAATTTTAGAAATAGGTATTTAAATGCCCAACCTTTTTCTCTGAAACAAACATTTTGCTCCTAATACATTTTGCATTTGTACAGAGTGAAAATTATGTAACTATATTACACACATGTATGTAACAAACTAACCTTAATATCGTAGTGATCTTTCAAACCATCCTCAACATGGTTTAGGAATTCAAAGATGTCTAGTCTATCCAGACAGCTATCTAGCAGAGTATACATACACTCAAAAGCTGCCTTTCTAATATCAAGACCATCATCAACTGTATGCTTAAATGGCCCCATTTCAACCTGCAAACCAAAACAGAAAATAAGAGCATTCATTAGATTTTAATTATCAGTTGTTTACAATATTCTTTGAATGAATGTACTGAAAAACTATGGCCACAAGGAAAAGTAATTACGAAATTCCAGAAACGAACTAAGGCTCTAGAAGTTAACTTCATTACAAAATTCCATGACTACATCCATTTTCATGGCACTGTATTTCAGGTTTCTGGTTTAAAACTGAATGGATGTTCATAAGTCACCCATCAAGAAGTAAGTCAAGTTCTTAGTTGGCTCTCAAATTGTGTGTGTGTTTTAACTATGTACATTTAAGTGATATTCTAAGGCATATCCTAAGCAACATAAACACAACTGCAATCCTACACACACACACACAGACACACATGGAGTAGTAAGCTACAGTCAAAGATCAGTAAACATGAACAAGGAATCTAGGAATTATCTAAGTGAAGAAGTCGACCAGGCAATGGAAAATTGTGCTTGGTGTTGAGCTAACTATTCAAATGAGGCTTGCATAAACCAAATGACACCACTGAATCTCTCTGAATTTCACTAATTCCCAAAGTGGCATTACTATAGTACTTAACAGGAGGTCTTAGGAATCAATCCCCTACCTGTAAAATAAGAGTCTACAACTTTTTTCAGGCAGTGGGCAATTTCACATGATGGTAAGTACATGCAAATATGTATGCGTGTGACATAAAGAAATAAAAATGACTGAAACTTTGCAAAGTTTATTAAAATATGTTGCGCTTCATATATGCCATCTAGTGCGTCACATGTGCTGTGGTACTGCTGGATGACATGTCTCTAACTACCACTGTACACAAAACAGCTGTCTTCAAATTAGACTAAACTTAAATAGGGATCTGAAACTTAAATAGAAAATATTTTTATTCTTGGGCACTACTGTTTGCTTATCCTTCAGTCAGTAGAATTTACATACCTCTCTTATTAGTTCCTTTCTCACTTTTGTTTCATTGTAAAGATGTGGAAGCACAGTGTCTAAAAGGTCCCTTATTAGTGATGGTTTATTGTGTGCTGCTGAATTAAATGTTACCAGAGCTACTCGTCTCACATTAAGATCTGGATCTTCCAATGTTTTTAGAAAATCACCTGTAATAATTAAAGACAATCAGCATATGGTCATGTTCAATATATGTCATTCATGAAAAATACAAACACAACGTATATAACTTGCTAAACCAAATTGAGAATGATCACAACAGAATGAAACTGCACCAAGCCTTAGGTACATGTTTTTCCCTCTCTTATCCCCTTCATGGCCAAGAAGGTGATTTGTAAGCATTACTTTTATCATTTCATTTTGGATTGCTGTACCTAGGGATAAATAGTGAGTCTTGATTCAGATAAGAAATACAAGTGAGAAACACAACGTTGCTCTAACAGTGAAGATATCCTCCTCTAACCTAAATTAAATATACTCACTCTAAATTATGTGTATAATTTATTCTGTTCTCAATATCTTCTTTACAATTATGCAATCCACTCAGTTAAGTATGTAAACTGATTTCAAGCAAACTTATATATGTAATTTTCAAGTTTGCTTGAAACCAGTTTATATATATCCTCACAGCTGCTCTACTAATGCCTTAATTAAAAGACTCTTTTTAAAAAAATGCCACATTTATTCTTTTTAGATCAGAGATCTGGATGCTATGCTTCATGATTTATGAAATTAATCATGTAAATAGCACGATGAAAGAAGTTTTTTTAAAAATAAATCAAACAGGAAAATACCAGTAAGTAATAGTATTTTGCAAGAATATCTCTTTTCCTTTCCTTAAAACTGAGATTTTTCCAGAACCGTATTCAGTTCAACAGTTCAGAAGAATTAATGAACTACAGCAATTATGCTTAAAAAACAAAACAAAGGTAAAAGTGGCTTCTTGTGACTCTGCCAGGCCTTTTTCTTTTTGAATATTTTTCTCTGGGGATCCACTCTGCTCTGCTACTATTATATACATCTAGGGGTAATACATAGGGTCCACTGTAGTTGGGTGGCTAATAAATTTAAATAAATAAAATAGTAATAAAACAAAATAAAATAAATAATAGACTGGTGCAGTATTTTGGATTCAAAGGGAAAAAAGATGCTTTGGAGTGCATATAGTCACTTGTGTAACACTTGTTGGCAACTCTTTAAAGTAACTGAGTCCTCCTCTGGATTGTGTAACTGCAGCATGATCCTGAAGAAAGATGCATAAGGTTATAGAACTGATGGCAGGTGCTACACAGATGTCCATATGCATTCCTAAGGACCTTTGCCCTTTGAAGCTGAAGTACGGCACAACTCTAGTTATTAATATAAATTATATACATAAGTAGTTTTATTTCAAGAACTAACAGCTGCTTCAGATTGAAGTATTTCTTGTTGCTTCAAGGCTTGAAAACAGGCATCTGCATCACCTAGTATCTACTGTTGTCCTACCTAAAAGTTTAGTACTCCCAAAAAACAAATTAAGCAAAGCACACTTCCTCTCATGTAATAAGGCTTTAAATCAAAATATGATCCGCTGATGATGTTACCTAGTTGGGTAATGAAATGTCTGCAAGCAAACAACCAAGCTCAGAGAGCATCAAGGACTCCACAAATCAAAATCTTCCCCATCCCCAAAACTATTCTGAAATTACATTACTGGATCCAATCCCATAAACAGTAAATACTCTGCTTAAAATTACTGTGATTTCACTCACCTATACAATTCTTTAATAGTGGGTCTATGGGCTGTGGGTGATCAGAGATAGTGAACTTCACAGCAGTAACCACCGAACTCCGAGCATATGATGACCCTAATAGTAAATAATTGGCACAGATAATAGAACATTGTTATTTTCTCTGTGCTGTACTGTGGAGTTACAGAAATTACAAAAATATTAGTTGGTGCTTTATCTACATAATTCTATAGCATTTACATATGAATAGAAATTATTTCATATACATGGTATACGTATTATTTATTATTTGGTTTGAAAAGTTGACCCCTGTGCAATATTATAGTTTAAAACTTTCCTCATTTTCAGTATTTTCTATTTCACACAGTGCTTGGTTTAATTTCTCACTGCTTTTTTGCTTTTAAAACTGTGGTGTTTTATCTTTGCTTTAATATGCTATTTTTGAAACTTTAATTTCTAATAAACTATCCTAGCAACCTATTTAAAAAGCAAGGTATAAATCCAATAAACAAGACTTATTAGATTGGCAAAGCTACAACCCAAATCTCCCCAAGTCTTTAAGAGACAATGCTTGCCAGTAACTATTACTCCCAAATTTTCTCAATAGGGAATAATTACATATACTGACCTCAGCCATGAAGTGAGAACAAACCAAAATGTATCTGTGCTCTTGAATAGAATCCAATTGTATATTTCCATTAGTGGAACCAGTTTTGCTGACTGAACAGGAGAAGGGCAATTACTCTTCCCCTCTTCAGTATACACAATTAATCAAAACATGCTCTAAAAGGATTTTCCTGGGAAGGGGAAAGGGCAGGAGAAAAAATCCCACTGTGCCAGCAGAACTGATGTTTTACTTATTTTATTTATATTTCAAATTTGTCACCGCCCATCTTACTGTGGGGTGACTCTGGGCAGTTTATAGTAAAAATAGAATAAATATTGATTAAAATAGATAAATATTAATTAATTAATTGAAATATGTTAAAAATATACTTCCTTTATAATACTTCCAAGAGGCAGACGTTAATTAGGTGTTATTAAACTCAAGGAGCATCATCAAGGTGCCAGCCATCCCCAGGGTCAATTGTATCTTTTTTGTCCCAGGCAAGTTAGCAGAACCAAGTCTTCAATTCCCCCCGAAAAATTGGGAGGGTAGGGGCCTGCCTCACCTCTGGGGGCAGAGTATTCCATAGGGCAGGGGCAACGGCAGAAAAGGCTCTCCTCCTAGGACCCATCAGTCGACATTTTCTCACTGGTGGGATCCGCAACATGCCTTCTCTGCCGGACTGGGTGGGACAGGTTGATGGAATGGGGCTGAGATGGTCCCTCAGGTAACCTGGTCCCAGGCCATGTAGGGCTTTAAAGGTGATAACCAACATCTTGAATTGGACCTGGAAACAAACTGGAACCCAATGCAGCTCCTGCAGCAAAGGTGTTACATGTGCCCTCCTTTGGGCACCCATGATTGCCCACGCGGCTGCATTTTGAACCAGCTGTAGCTTCCAGATACTCTTCAAGGGTAATCCCATGTAGAGCGCATTGCAATAGTCTAAACGAGAGATGACCAGGGCATGAGTGACAGACTGGAGGGACTCCTGATCCAGGAAAGGGTGTAACTGGCGCACAACACGAAGTTATGCAAAGGCCCTCCTGGCCACGACTATCACCTGCTCGAGCAGGAGTCGTGAGTCCAGGAGGACCTCCAGATTATGCACCAGGTTTGTCTGGGGCAGTGCAACCCCATCGAGAACCAAAGATGGTAAACCGCCAGATACAAAGGAGCCTCCAATCCACAGCCACTCTGTCTTACCAGGGTTCAGCTGAAGCCTGTTGTTCCCCATCCAGGTCCTTACAGCTTCCAGGCACCGTGAAAGGATGGTCACAGCATCACTCAAATCACCCGGGATGGAGATGTATAATTGGGTATCATCTGTGTACTGATGATACCTCATCCCATGGTGGTGGATGATCTCACCCAGTGGTTTCATGTAGATGTTGAACAGGAGCGGCGAGAGTACTGAACCCTGCAATACCCCACAACAGAGGGGCCGTGGGCCGGACCTCTCACTCCCAATCAACACTGACTGGTACCGTCCTTGGAGGAAGGAAGCGAACCAGCATAAAACTGTGCTGCCCACGCCCAACTCCCTAAGTCGGCCCAAAGGGATACCATGGTCGATGGTATTGAAAGCCACTGAGAGGTCAAGAAGAGCGAGGATGGATGCACCACCCCCATCTCACTCCCGCCAGAGATCATCCGTGAGTGCGACCAATGCTGTCTCTGTCCCATATCTGGGCCTGAAACCTGACTGGAAAGGGTCCAGATACTGCATTTCATCCAGTATCCTCTGGAGCTGCAATGCCACCACCTTCTCAACCACCTTCCCTAAAAAGGGGAGGTGGGAGACTGAACGAAAATTGTCCAGTACAGGGGGATCCTGGGATGGTTTCTTGAGGAGGAGATGCACCAGTGCCTCTTTAAAGACAACTGGGAACACCCCTTCTCTCAAGGATGAATTCACCATCGCCTGGACCCACCCACATCACCTCCCGAGCGGCCTTGACCAGCCAGGAGGGGCATGGGTCTAGTTGACAAGAGGTGGCATTAATAGTCTGGAGGACCCTGTCCACTTCCTCAGGTCCAACAGGACCAAACTATGTTATTACATTTGATTACATCTCTTATATCCATCAACATGGGTACAGATCTTTCCTACATAACTTTGTCCAAGGTGACTGGCAAGAGGAAATAGAAATGATCAGGTGTGCTGCTGCTGCCAAATGATGATTCTTTATTTTCAACATTTTTCTAGTGCATCGTTTCCAGTAATATTACTGTAAAGATTTGTTCCTCCTGCATATCCTTCCTATCTCCCATAGTAAACATTGGACACTGGATTGTCAATCTGTCCTCCAAATGATAATTTTTTTTTAAATGATACCCAATTTATTAGATACTGCATTTTATCTTTACCAAACGTTACAAGATAAACCTATTCAAAACATTTCAACATACATAATGGAGGTTTTTTATGTATTAACATCTTTAAAAACTGGACAGCTGAAGGTTTCCTCCTCTTCTTTATCACTTAAACTGATACCCAAAATCCATTTATTCAAGTCTGTATTAATTATTAGCACTGAATAATTCAATAATCTTCTGAATGGTTTTTCCAAAAGACAACATAAATATTTGAATGTCTACAAACCTGAGGCCAAGTATCCTTTGAGGCGTGGAAGCAGAGTTTCTGGATCTATTAGAGTAAGTTTCCCCAAGCATTCAGCAACAACATTCCTGGTGCCCTCTTCTGCACACTCACAGTGTTTGAGTAGCAAAGACCAGATGCTCTCCACATATGGTTTGAGACCTTGCACTGTGGCGGAGCTAATTATTTCCTTTAAGGAATGAAGCAGAAGGTATTGTCTTTTAGGCTGACTAGTTATTTCTTGCAAGACAAATGGGAGATATTCCGGAAGATTGCCGACACTGATACTTCCCAATGCATATGAAGCTGCAGACTTCACTTCTTCACTAGGAGAGGAAAATGCTTCTAAAATTACAGATTTTAGCTCTATTTGTCCACTTAAATCAATATGATGTCCAACTTCCCCAAGAGAAAGCAAAGCTAAGAGACGAATGGAATCCGTAGATCTTGAGTTCTTGACATCCTGAATAAACTGACCCACAACTGCTGGTCCCTCTTTAGGACATGCTCGTGTTAGGGCAGCTACACATTTGGCAATTGAATAATAAGACTGCTTGTGAGTAAGTGCTGTACTTTGAGAGTACACTGGACCTGTTAACATGCGCAATAAATCCATATATCCCAAGTTGCTTGTTCCAGTCACAACCAGAGCTTGGAAAAATTCTAGCATGGCACTAAGTGCCCCACCTTGCAATAATGGTGACCTTACCAGCCCAATAAGTTCATTCAATATGGAACCACTGATTTTTGAGAGTGAGGAAGGATAAACTTTAGCCAGAGTGGTCAGAAAACTGATGGCCATTTGTGACACGTGCATATCACTCTCACTAATAAGAGGTGGAAGCTCATCTAGGACAGCATCAATCATAGCAGCTGTCAAGCTATCACTGTAGTTTTTTATTAATATATCTAAAGCAGACAGAGTTCCAAGTTTCAAAGCACGCTGGTTCTTTCTGAGGAAAGAAGCAAGAATAGGAACACCTTCTCCTAGAACTGGCCTCAGATCTATCTTCAGAGGAGAACCAGCTATCAGAGTCAAAGCCTTCACAGTGGTTAGCCGAGTTATCTCATTTTTTAGTCTCTCTAGAAATATCTGAAGAGTATTAGGTAGATCAGAACCAAGATTGTCTCCAAGACTGCAAATGATTTGGCCCATACAGGAGATTGCTCTCTCTTTTACTTCTTGATCAATGTCAGCAGCTTTCAGTCTCTTGATTGTACAAGTAAACAAATCTTTGATATAAGGACTGGCATCAAAAGAAGAAGGCTGATCCAGAGGGCGTATGACTTTAACAAGCTGTTGGGTAACTAGAAGCGCCTCAGATGTTATTTTATAAAATGGATCTCCAACACATGCTACTACAGGAGGCACCAATGCTTGAACATGCGGATGAAAAACTTGGGGAGTGTGATTACAGAGGATCACATACAAACACGATAAAGCATCTATCTTCAGATTAGAAGAACTTGATTTGTCATTCAGTGAAAAAATTATGCCTGTAAAAAAATGCATAGTTAATTCACGTAATTTTATATCTCAAATGTACTTTTCTTATAATTCTGAACATGATTTAAACTAAGCTTGAACCAAAAATTCTATGAACTTATATTTAAGTAACACAGAAATTAATAAAGGAAATATGAAATATTATATCCATTTGTTACCTATATCTCAATAAATATTTTTTCTACATTTACACTACAAAATCTGAGAAGTAAGAAAATGGTAAATTCTTACAGAACTGCACCTCTTCCTGAAAGAATTGGTGGCTATCTTGGTAGAGCTCTTTGATGCAGCTTTTTCACCAGAAGCCTAGTGACTACAAAAGCAAAGAGTGCTTACTGATAGTTCCAAATAGTTCACTGCCTACAGTAATTTCTTTCCCTTTCTCTCTCTTTAATGTCATAGAAACTTTTCTTATTGGGATAGGCAGCCACAATGATTCATATCTGAAAAGCCCTGTATCCAAGCTACTCTAATGCACTTTACATGGGCTTCAGCAGATGCATAATCTTTCTGCTTATTTACTAAGCAGCACATAGGGTCAGAATTGTATTGCACCTATTCTCCACTATCTGCATGGCTAACCATTCCATTTTAAGCCTAGTTTGAGGTTTTCTTCTCGCTTTTTGAGGCCTTAAATGGCTTAACATGTACAGTGCATTTGGAAAGTATTCAGACCCCCTTCACTTTTTTCAATTTTGTTATGTTGCAGCCTGATACTACAATCATTCAAATTCATTTTTTTTCTTATTAATCTGCACTCAGTACCCCATAATGACAAAGTGAAAACAGAATTTTAGAAATGTCTGTAAATTTATTAAAAAGAAAAAACTGAAATATCACATTGGCATACGTATTCAGACCCTTTGCAACAACACTTGAAATTTAGCTCAGGTGCCTCCCATTTCTCTTGATTGTTGCTGAGCTGTTTCTACACCTTGATTGGAGTCCACCTGGGGCAAATTAAATTGATTGGACATGATTTGGAAAGGCACACACCTCTCTATAGAAGGCCTCACAGCTGACAATGCAAACTGTATCAGAGCAAAAGCCATGAGGTCAAAGGAACTGCCTGCAGAGCTCAGAGACAGGATTACTGCAAGGCACAGATCTGGGGAAGGCTACAAAAAAATTTCTGCTGCACTGAAGGTTCCCAAGAGCACAGTGGCCTCCATCATTCTCAAATGGAAGAAGTTTGGCACAACCAGGACTCTTCCAAGAGCTGGTCGCCTGGCCAAACTGAGCAATCGGGAGAGAAGAGCCATAGTAAGAGAGGTGACCAAGAACCCGATGGTCACTCTGACTGAGCTCCAGGGATCCTGTGTGGAGATGGGACAAAGTTCCAGAAGGACAACCATCACTGCAGCCCTCCACTGAACTGGATTTTATGGCAGAGTGGCTAGACGGAAGCCTCTCCTCAGTGCAAAACACATGAAAGCCCGCTTGGAGTTTGCAAAAAAGCACCTGAAGGACTCTCAGACTGTGAGGAACAAGATTCTCTGGTCTGATGAAACCAAGACTGAACCGTTTGGTCTCAATTCTAAACGTTATGTCTGGAGAAAACCAGGCACCGCTCATCACCTGCCCAATACCATCCCAACAGTGAAGCATGGTTGTTTCATGCTGTGGGGGTGTTTTTCAGCAGCAGGGACTAGGAGACTGGTCAGGGTTGAGGGAAAGCTGAATGGAGCAAAGGACAGAGATACCCTCAGTGAAAACCTGTTCCACAGCGCTCAGGACCTCAGACTGGGCCAAAGGTTCACCTTCCAACATGACAACGATCCTAAGCACACCGCAAAGACAGCACAGGAATGGCTTAGGGATAACTCTGTGAATGTCCTAGAGTGGCCCAGCCAGACCCACAGCCCTACTGAACATCTCTGGAGACACGTGAAAATGGCTGTCCACTGACGGTCCCCGTCCAACCTGATTGAGCTTGAGAGGATTTGCAAAGAAGAATGGCAGAAAATCCCCCAATCCAGGTGTGCAAAGCTTGTCGCATCATACCGAAAAAGACTCGAGGCTGTGATTGCTGTCAAAGGTGTTTCAACAAAGTACTAAGGGTCTGAATACTTATGCCAGTGTGATATTTCAGTTTTTTCTTTTTAATAAATTTACAGACATTTCTAAAATTCTGTTTTCACCTTGTCATTATGGGGTACTAAGTGCAGATTAATGAGAAAAAAAATGAATTTGAACGATTGTAGTATCAGGCTGCAACATAACAAAATTGAAAAAACTGAAGGGGGGGCTGAATATTTTCTGAATGCACTGTATTTACTGAAATATTTCTCTTGTATACGCCAGCCCATTAAGACCTCTGAAGAGGGCACAACGTATGGTGGCATCAATGGCAAGGCTCAATTATCCAAACTATAGCATTCTCAGTTACATCATCCCCAGTATGAAACTCCTAATCTTTAGAGATGCACCTCATCCACTTCTTCATCACTGCAACTGCATTAACTCATTATTCCAAACTTCTCTGTCTAAGCTTCAGTTCTTTCATGATATTCTGCTAGATATTTGTCGGTGATTTTATCTAAACAAAATTAAGATAAAAATTCCAAAAAAACCCCTGCAAAGGTATACTATAGTAACACAGTAACTATAATAACACAGTAAGAACAACATTGTTTTGGTCCAATCTTCTACCAACAAGTAATGCTCCAACCAAAGCCTTTTATACAAATAATGCCAACATATATAATCTTAGTTTGTTTCTAATGCAACAACAGCCTAGCCAGCAATCAGAGTTTCCCTAGGTCCTTTTTTTTGCTCCTTCATTCACCTAGTCATCAAATTGTATTGCCATATCTTAGCAGCAACCATTTAACCCTATACTATAACTTCATTTTCCTAAGGAAGAGAGCTTGACAGAGCATGGTCTTAGAATAATGGTTCTCAGAAGAGTTCCCACATACAATTTAATTGTTGTCATGATTTTGACACAACTTTATTTTACCATAAAACCAAGTACTGTAACTAGAATTCAAAACTGGAAAGATTTATAGCAATCCTATATACAAACCTCTTCTCTCAATTTTCTCCTGCCCAGTGTTTTCAATGCATAGATATTTACTTCAGTTATTTCTCTCCGGTTTCTCTACAGAACATTTCTCCAAACCTTACCCCTATATTTACCCCTCTGTTAAAACCTATTCAATATATTACCTTTCAACACATCAGAAAAGTAATAGAAAAACACCCCAAACCTTTAGCATTAAAACAAAATCTTCCATTTGGAGGAAATGTTATTTCTTCCCTGCTCCAATTTATAAATATTTGATTATTATTTCTCTTGGCTGTATGCTTTGTATTCTAAAATGCAGGGCTCATGTCAATCATTCCAAGAAAGACAAAGCATATAAATGGACCAATTTGGAATATTTGGAGATTCAATCAAGCTGCCTTCAAATACAATCTCCAAATAGAATATCTGAACTGAAGTCTCACATAATTCTAAAGCACAGTTGTACAATAGCTGAAGAAGACAGTATTGCCTCCAAACTAAATAGTGCTTGAAAATATATTAAAAGTTCACAATATTTTTAAAACAAAATCCAGGGTTCATACCTGGAACAAGTACAGGAATATGTTGTGTGAGAGCACCAGGTAACACATTGACTAATTCAGTTAGCATGTTAAAACAGCACTGACGAGTCTTCACACTTTTTTCCTTCATCTGTTTGTGCAAAGCTTTAACAATGTTGGGAACCTGTAATTATATACGCATTAGATAATCCAGCCATTACTCCCTCCTATACAAATTTACAAATTATGAATGGTTCTTAAATAAATATAACTGTAGAAATAAGAATACAAGATGAGCCCTGCTGGATTAGGCTGAATGCTTATCTGGTCCAGCAGTCTGTTCTCAGAATATCTCCACATTCAGATGCTAAGTAACTTGTTGTACTTTGCTGTAGTATAATGCAGTTGTTACCCTTCACAAACCAAAAGCAGCTGTCTAAAAGCATGACAGCATAATGATTCAAGCTTCCATACTAGAAAATATCTGTACTGATGTTTTAATGTAGACATTTCATTACAGTTAAGAATAATGTAATCTGTACGCTGCTTTGAAGTGCTTTTACCACTTTACATATTTAAATGTTGGTGCTACGGATACTTTTGTTTACTAACCTGACTCTGAAGCATTGTTAAAGGTGTTTCTCCTTGCTCCATTGCATCAGGATCACAAAGCCAACTCTGCACAGGGCGAGTTTGTTTTAGAAGGGAAAGGTATGCATGGAAAACATCTGCTTTTACATTCTCCTCCCGTTCTTTGAATCTTGCAATTAAAGCAGGGGACACTGTCTTATAGAATTCTGGCAGCATTTCATGCCTTGTACTGACTACAGCATCCAAGCATTTTGCAGCTGCACGTCTAACTTTCCAGCTCATGTCATCATCATCACTATATTCATCATCACTCCCTTGAAAAGAATAAAAGGATACCAGGTTATATATAGTCATGATTAAAAATCATAGATAACACTAGACTGCTTTTTGTCAATTAAATATTTAATATTGTTTTTATAATATTGATGATGATTGATAAAACAAATACAGTTCTGCTGGGGCCTAATGTATATTCAATGATATAACCTGGCAAATGTATATTAAGTGATAGAAGCCAGTGAGCACTTTCTCATGCAAAATCTTTAACAAAGGGAGACCACCACTCAATCCTAGGGCTGTAAGACAGACAATAATACTAGTTTGCATTTTATAAAATTTTATAATCAAACTTGTTTCAGTCAATATTAAATTATTTACTTTCATGACAATTGCACTAGGTTAACAAATATATTTAACATACTGCTTTAATAACATGTATGTTTACTTTTAAGCAGTTATGTTTCATTTCTAACACAATCTACCTTGATCATCATCATCTCCACCATCAGCATCCATAGCATTCTCATCTTCATCTTCATCATCATAATTGTAATTGGGATCGTAGGTAAGATACTTAAGACAAATGTTTATAATGGTGGTTACATGAGGATAAACTTCTTTAGGGCATCTGCATAATAAACGTAATATAAATTAGATGACTATTAATGACAAAGCATTATTCCATTACTCAAATCCATACACAGATACTGCAAACATCATTACTATGTTTATGGCCTGAAGCGTTTACATGTGGCTTTCTGGCTTACATGTCTTAACGTTCTGCTCCTTTTATTCTCCCTGAGAAGCTGAAATTCTCCCAGGTCAGGCTGTTGGAAAGGCACAGTTCTTTCCCCTAAAAGTAAGTGTCTAGCATCTCAGGATGAACTGAGAGGGCATATGTTTCTAGGGAAGTTTGTTTATTTAAAAGATGTCTACAGTTGCCCATATTATGTAACATAACTCTGGATGGCTAACAAAAATTAAACAAGTAACAATAGACAAAAATTAAAAACCCCTTTCAAACCACTAACTACTGTAAGTTGAAAGCAGCAAGTGCTTCATGTGTTGATTTTAATTTGCTTTGGAAGTCTTGCTGATCAAAATCTCAGGCAAAACTATTGGTTTAATATTGCAATGTGCTGAGCTGATGATGTCAGCTCTCTTTATATTTAATTAGTAAACAAAAAAAGTTCTCATATCTGTTTCTACCCAAATAACTTGTACAGTTTCTCATTTGATTTATTGTAAGTATGAAATTTATACTTATATAAGAGAGAAAACAAGAACCTCCCCCCTCCCTCTTCTGAGAGGAAGCAGCTTCAATTAAGCTTGGTATGGACCCAAAAGAGAAAGAAAAACGCTTTAACAGACTGAAAAAGAATAAAACTAAACTGCCTGCTACTTAGCTCTTGTCTATGATTTAGAAAGTTATACAATGACAGGATTTATGCAGATCAAAACCTTAAGAGCTTTCTGAATCACAGACATGAATTGAAAAATTGAGTAACTGATTCATGAAACAAGAATTGCTCAACTTGAATATACTGATAAGCAACATGGTTACAGATGTAGAAGCAATTTTAGTAAATAAAGAACTTTGGGATGAAGTGACATACGTACAGTGCTATACTGCAGAAATAATTTACAATTTCTAAACATTCCATTTACAATTTACAATAATAATTTACAATTTCTAAACATTCCATTTAATACTAAGCAAAATCAGCACAACTTTCATGGACAAATGTACACACAAGATTCTTTCTCACTATATGGAGTATTCATTTGAAACCAGAAATGCTCATTGTGTGGGCTTCCATTTTCATTCAGCTAAAAATCCCAGTTCCATTGTTATCAGATTCTTGAAATCTAATTTGAGATATTTCACATTTATCACAGCAAGTGGGATTTTTGGAATAGAAAGCAAAGGAAGATAATGATTTTTTCAGATCTGCCTCTACAGGTAAGTAAGAACAGAAAGATTTTCAGTAAACAACTACACAAAAAAGGATTAAACTTTTTTTAACCCTTTTCAGCAATTTTTTGTATATCCCTATATAGTGGTATTGAAAACATTTTGTTTTACAGGCAGTAGAGGTTCATTGTCCTTAGATTATCTTCAATAAGAGTTGGAGTCTTTTAATTTTTTTCAGCTTTTAGAGAGTGATAAGACATCTTTTTTTGCAGGGGGAGATCCTATATTTTCAGTTTTCCAATGAAAAGTCCCAATAGCAGTAGAGTGTGTTTTAGTTTCTTCTTCAGTTTTGGGTATTTTTTAAAGTTTTTCTTTTCTTCTAACTTTTTCCCCGCTATTTTTACTAAGATTAATATCCAAACTAATATCCTGTACAATGTAAGCAGGCAGGCTCGCATTACACAGGAAGTCTTTTTATTTGCAACAGTGGAAAAATGTTTGTGAAAATTGCTCAAGTGGAAGGAACAAAACAAAACAGCAGCGGCAGCAAAACCCTGTAGTCATGCAAGTGTGTCTAACAGGTTTTTCAGCCATTACATACAAGACTTCTTCCTGCCCTGTAAGACCAAAACCAATAAAAACTCTCACTTCTTTTAAAAATAAGAGGATAGTAGAAAAGTTCCTCAGGTTTGATCCACCTCATGGACCAATCTTTTCCCAACCTTGGTATTTCTTATGAGATGGTATACATATCAAACATGAAGAAGTCTACTATATCTCTAACCTGGAAAGGGTGGAAATCTGAAATGATACACGCAATGAAATGGCCAACTAATCCCCACTCTATTGTAAAGAAACAGAAGAAATAATACTAATGATACTACTACTACTACAACTACTACTACTAATAATAAAACTTGTGTGCCACCCAACTCTCAACAAATCTGGAAGGTGTAGCGTGAAAGAAAAAGACAAAACATGCTGATTATGAGGGAGCTAGTGTACCGTCAGCCCCACTAGATGGATCAGACCACGAAATCAACTCTACAAGAAGGCTAAAATTATTTTTATTGAGACTAGCTATTATAATAGAATGTTGTATGTCTGATTGTGCTAAATCTCCTCCTTCTTATAGTTCAGTGAATTAAGGAGGCATCTGTTTGAGCCATTTCCAAATGTTATCTGGCTCTTTAAAAAATGTTTCAGTTTCTTTTGTCTAGGCAACAGCTCCTGCCTTACACTCTACACATATAGTATTCTAAATATACGTCAGATAACATATTTAACATATAATAGAACTGTTTTATATTAGATTTTCCAACTGGTGCTTTTGAGAAGTATTAATTTCATGTCATGGCACATCTCAAGCACTACATAAGCGTACCTTATTAGTCTTTTGCATGGGGATATTAAGAACCTACAACTTTGAAATTGTTGTATTATTTATTTTAAGGAAATAACTCAGAATTAGTAACAGAACAAGCAGTAAAATAATTTAGTTCAATGACAAACACTGAAAGGACTTCATAATTTCACAACAACTATTTTCTTCTGCTGCAGCCTTTTCTCTGTGATTGTACAATTAGCTTCAATTCTTTTCATACTGTAAAGGTAGTTAGGAGAAACTAAATGAAGCAATGAATATCTTACCTCCTAACAAAAGATTCAAATGCTTGAATGCAATATTCTCGAAGTTCATCATCATCTATGTTACAAAATTTTACTACTAAAGGGATAATTTTCTCAAGATATTCACCTGATGGCAGAAAAATAAATACAATTAATATGAAATGTTTAACACTTCACATGAAAATTAGAAAGACTGCATACTATATAAATTTATTTACCTATCCTATGACCTGCTTGCCTACTGATGGCAGCAATACATTGTATATAGGTTCTTGTTGTTGACATGGAATCATTTTTTGAAAGCTCGGTCAAGAGGTGCTCAATAAGGTCAACAAACACTATGTTGCCACAGCTCATAACAAGATGACCAAGAGCAATGATGGTTCTTTTTCTCACAGCAAGCCTTGGACTAGTTAGCTGAGGAAGCAGACAGGTCAGAATAGAAGGATGGAAGTTAACAAGCAGTCCTCCTTGCCTTAAAACATAAAAAAAAAAAAAATCAGGGAAAAGAGTCAGTATAATAAATTATGTTGCCTAGGCATTCTTGAAATTAGCTTTAAAGACAAACATGTACGGGACAGGTTTTTTTTAAAGATGTTTTTTAATCCAGCCTTTATTATTTTTATAAATAACTCAAGGCAGCGAATATACCTAATACTCCTTCCTCCTCCTATTTTCCCCACAACAACCCTGTGAGGTCAGTTGGGCTGAGAGAATGACTGGCCCAAAGTCATCAAGCCGTCTTTCATGTCTACGAACATCTTTAATGTGTATGTTTACCTGCTCAGCATGTCAGCCATGATGTCCAAGGCCTCTAACTGAACAGACACGTCCTCTTGTTTTGCAATAGCACTAGTAAGTCGCCCAGTAATTTTTTTACAAACATTAGCTGCTAATGCAGAACCTGGAAATAAATGCAATTTCATCAATATTAAAGTAATAATTATTGGCATAGTTCTGTGATATTTCCAAAATAAAATGTTACTTATTTTGTAATACATGTATTTGAATAAATTATATAACTAATCTATTTTTATTTCCTAATAAGGTATAAGCATAATTGCATAGCACACAAAAGAACAAACCACATGCACCATAAGTGACTGCAATCTATAACAACTTCTTACCCAAGCTTCCAGTTATAACTCAGATCTCTTTGAGAACTATTTAGAAAAAGAATATTAGAACACCAAGCTGGTAAAACTAAATAGCACCACAGAATAAAGTCCTGTACAAATTATTTTAACAAGCTGGATGAGACAATAAAATGTTGCAGTGTGTCTGAATACTCTATCAGATTTTTCTTCATGCCTGGTTTTCTTTTTTCACTATTTAATGTTTTGGCTACATAAAAAATAGTGCTTGTACCCGATGTCAGAAATAAGAGAATTATGGCACGATGCAATTTAAATTTTACAACTATAAATTGCAAATGCATGGAACTATATTAAGTGAGCCACGTTATTCTCACTGACGTTTGCTATTTCATATGAAAGAGTAATGACACAGAAGCAGCCATAGTTTTGCAATACTTAATATTCTCTATTGATTGTTAGGTATCATCAGGATCCCAAGTTGCAAACCATTAAATAAAATTAGATTTGTTACTCTGAATTACTGATACTTCCAATTTGAAATCAAATCAAGATGTTAATTTGCTCATTTCTATTAATTTCACTTTTCTAAAAGCACTATCACAAACAGAATGATACTAGAACAAAAGGAGTATAATTTACTCCTTTTAAAGTGTTTTTTTATTTAAAAGAATAATGTATCAACAAAATATTTTTTCCTTGAGAGGGGTCATTCACATATCAATTAAATGGTTCAAAGCAGATCCGTTCAAATTAGTAGCATTTACCACAAAAGGATGAGTACAGCATCACATCCAAAATCTGTGTGCTTTAAAATCAAGGAAAAAATTATTGTGGGTCAAATTGATAGCTAACATAATCAGAGTAAGTAAGCAAGAGAGTAAGAGCAGATGAGGATTACAAAACCTTTAATTATCAAGTATCTATCTCATGGTGGCTCATACTGGGATAAATAAAAAGTTGCTGGTTAAAGGCAATTTAGATGCATTGAACTACTATAGACTGCTCTCTGTGTGAAATTTCATGTCACATTGTACAACTCACTATTATGCCACACAGTGCAGGCAGAGCTTGTTGTTAAAAATGAGCTGTGTTATGCTAGACAGAGTTTGCAGCATAAATCCTGGGCCATGCTGCACAACACAATCATGTCACACAATACCATACAGATAATATTAATCAAGGACCAAAATGTCCATCGGCTTTATTTTTTGAACTCTTCCTGTTTCCTCTCTTGAAACACATAATATCCAAGCTGGAAATTAAAACAGTAGAATAAAGATACTTAAAAGCAAAGATAACCAATTTCCCCAATATCAAATCAAATATTTAAAAATAGGATAATTATTTCTGTTAGAACTTTATCTGAACTCAGGTTGACTGACTAAAATCAAGCTAGATAATCACTGACCCAGAGAAGAAAAAGAGAAAGATTTACCACTGGATGCAGGAGGAAGTTCTCCAATAACTGTTTTTAGTCCAATGCTTGAAATATCACGTAGCTGTTCTTTGTCAGAAAGCATGTTAGTACAGAGGGTATCAACAATTGTCTCTACTTGGTATTCTTTCACTTTGCTCACCAGGGGCCCAAGACTGCAATGAAACCAAAACAATTTAAATTGTAACTAAAAATATTGAAATATTGATATTTATAAATAAAACTTGTGCTACACATCAACACAGAGAAAGGCTTGTGTTTCCATTCATTTAAGTTAACCAGTTTCAAATCAAAGCATGCGTTGGATGATGACATATGCTTCCATTATAACACAGATATTAAAGTGATTATTTAGTCATTGGTTGGTCAAAAGATAATCATTTCAAGAATATTTTGCCAAAACCCATTTATTAAACTTTCCTGTTAACAGCCCAAAGTGTAAATCATATAATGATTTTTGTGAGTTTCACAAGATAAGCTTTATTAAGAAAATAGTACAGGTAGTCCTCAGTTAACGGTTGTAATTGGGTCCAGGAACACCATTGCTAAACAATACGGTTGTAAAGCACAATGTCATGTGACCACACAAACTTATGACAGCAGTTCCAACAGTTCCAGTTGTGGTCGTTAGGTGCAATGTCATGTGATCACCATTTGCAACCTCCTGCCAGCTTCTTTGCTTGTTGGAAGCCAGCAGTGAAGGTCACAAATGGCAATCACGTGACTGCAGGATGCTGCAATTGTCATAGTTGCAAGTCGGTTGCTAAGTGTCTGAATCACGATTATGTGACTGTGGGGATGCTGCAACAACTGCAACTTTGAGGAATTGGCCGTAAGTCTTCTCATTCAGTGCTGTTGTAATTTCGAACAGTCACTGAATGAATGGTCATTAATTGAGGACTACCTGTATTTCTTAGTAAGTCTCAACTTGTTACACTTGGAAGAAACAGGAAATAAAGAGTAACGAATGAAAGTTATTTTTCTTCTAAGTGTAAATTGTTTTTGTCAATAAGAGTATGTTTGAGATTTTGGAACTTCCCCATTTAAGGGTGGTGTGCAATTTGGGGGTCTTCCTGGACTTATAGCTCCTGCTTAATGAGCAGGTAGCAGCTGTAGCCAGGAAAGCCTTTGTACAGCTTCATCTGGTGTGCCAGTTGCGCCCTTTCCTAGATCGGGGGGCTCGTCCAACAGTTACTCATATCCTGGTCACCTCATGGATTGACCACTGCAACAGGCTCTATATGGGGCTGCCCTTGAAAACCACCTAGAAGCTTCAACTGGTTAAGAATGCAGTGACACTGGCCAATGATGGGCATGCCTCGGTATGCCCATGTAACATCTCCGCTTCACAAGCTCCACTGGTTGCCAGTTTACTTCTGGGTGCAATTCAAGGTGTTGGTCGCTACCTATAAAGCCTGTAAACCAGAGGGCCTAGTTACTTGAGGGACTGCCTGTCTCCCATAGTATCTGCCCAGCTGATCTAATCTGGCAGGATTGACGTGTTCTAGGTTCCTTCAATTAAACAATGCCATCTATTGGAACCCTGAACGCACACCTTGTTTGTAGTAGTGCCTGACCTCTGGAATACAGTTCCCTGAGATCTGAATGGCCCCCACCCTACTGGTGTTTCAAAGGACACTGAAGACTTGGCTGTTTGCCCAGGCCTGTGGCGAGTGTGATTGAAGCCCCCTTTTCTTCTTTTTCTTTGTTCCCATCTGGGTTTGTTATCTCTGCCATCTTTGTTCGTTTTTGTGTTGTTTTCTTGTTTTAAATGTTTTTAACAATTTATAAACTGGCCAGAGTCACTGCGAGTCAGGAGACATGTAACTTTAATGTTATTGTTGTTATCTTCATCACAGACTGCATTATTCCTTGGCATTATTTATTTTCTATATCACGCATTTTCCTTAGCAGCCTGAGCTGTAGTTTATTTTACAGCTGTTGCAGCTGAAAAAAAATGCTGTGGGTTGATTTGATAGCTGATTAATAAAATATTCTGAAGCTAGCACAATAACTTCAAAACTGAATTTTCCTCCCTACTCCTATATACCCAGTACATGGAATTTGACACCTGGACAACGTAAATGGATTCTCCGTGCCTTACTATGGCCAAAAGACTGATATTGCAGCATTGGAAAGATAAATGTACAGCTCCATTTATTCAATGGATTGAAGACCTGATTGCACTTGTCACTTATGAGCGGTTTGCCTATAGATATAGACTTTGTATGGACAAGTATAATGAAATATGGGACTCATTTATACAAAATAGAGAAGGTTAAAAAAAATGATAATCATATAAATCTATTAGAAATATATATGTACTTGAATATTTGTATTAGGTAAGTATATATAGAATTGAAATTGTTCATTGTTATGATATATTTTTTCCTCTATTTTTTTTACTTTTTCATTAAACCACTTTTATTTTTTCTTCCTTTTGTAATAAATTTTTTTTAAAAAAAATAACTTTCCTCTCCACTCATAAAGCAATTCTTTAAGAAGCATAAGATAGTAAATCACAAAAATACAAGGTAACATTCAATAGTTTTCCAGCTTCTTTACAATAAATGATTTTTTTAAGACTAAGAATGTATAGATAAAGTTGATAAGAATAAAGAAGAGAAACAAGTAGCAGGAACTTTGAGAGGAAGTAAGCATATATACCTGGGGTTCAAGATACTACAGAAAGAGAAATTGGAGCATAGTACTAGGTGGGATTCCATGGACAGAAATCCTCAGGACAAATGGGGTGCAGTAGTTAGGAACTTTTCAAAAATAAGATACAATATCAATTACAAAGACCATTTCAATCAGCTGGATGGAGGTCAGCTTAGGAAATCATTGTGAATGCATAGGAAACTTTAAATTGATCTAAGAATTAAAAGGGGCATGTATAGAAAATGGAAGGTAGATGTAATCACCAAGGAAATTTATCAGCAAGTGCCTAAATTTGTAGAAAGAAAGAATGGTTCAAACACAAGAACTTAGGCTTGCAAGGGAACCTAAAAGCTAGAAAAATAACTTTCTTGGCCATGTCAATATTAAAAGGAAGTGGTAGGCCAACTACAGATAGTCCTTGCTTAACAATAATTTGTTCAGTGACCAACGTTACAATGGCGCTGAACAAATGGTAGTTATGACTGGTCCTCAAAGTTACAGCCATTTCAGTGCCCCCACAGTGATGTGATCAAAATTTGGGGGCTTGTCAGCCAGCCCGCATTTACGACCCCAGCGTGCTTCAACCCCCGCACATGCCTATCTCCTCACATCACGCCCCCTTTGGCTGCCCTACACTCTGCCATCCCCAGCTGACCTTCACCATCTTCTTTCTCCCTACTGGCTCTTCACAAGGTGGTGGCAGAGTGCAGGGCAGCCAAAAGGGCATACGTGGGGGGGAGATAGGGTGAGAGAGGTGAAGCAGAGGCAAGTGCAGCAGGGCAGAAGCATGAGGTCTTCACCTAATGATGGTGGAGTCCTCGCCTAATGACCGCAACTGGGACTACCAAAACTGCTATCGCTAAGTGGTGGGGTCATGTGATGTTTCACCTAATGACCATTTCACTTAGTGATGAAAATTTCTGTCCCAATTAGGATCTAAAGAAGAAGAAAAAAGCCAATCAGTTTCCATGATATGCTTTGAGCTTATCACCACCATTTTCAAGGAGAACATTGGGAATTGCTCAGAAGTCCTGAACCTTATTAACAGAGAACCAAAGGAACTGTGAAATGAACTTAAAGAAGTCATTAAGGATGAATGTGAAAAGAGAGTGCCAAAGATGGAGAAACAGGAGAAAGTAGTATTACAACATCTGTAAAGACAGATGGAAACAGACATGGAAAAACAATGTAAGATCTTCCAAAAGATCTTTGAACTCAAAAGGAGGTTCCACCTTCAAATTGTTATGCTAAAGGATGCCAATGGAGAAATAGTAACTGATTCAAAGAAGATCAAACAAAGATGGAAAATGTATAGTGAAATTCTGTACAACAGAGATGTCAACATCCAAGGTATCTCAGAAGATATTCTCTACTTGCAAGAACCTCTCGTAACACAAGATGAAGTTCAATCAGCCCTCCCATCATTACCAAATCAGAAGGCTACAGGAGCTGATGGAATATCCACAGAAATATGGCAAGTGACAGATGAAGAATCAGTAAAGATTCTAACCAAGCTATGCTAACAAATCTGGAGAATGACACAGCGGCCAACAAATTGGAAGAAGTTAATCTTCATTCCAATACCAAAAAAGGAGATTTAACAGGCTGTGCAAACTATCATGCAATATCCTTAATTTCACATTCTAGCAAATAATATTTAGGATCATCTAAGACAGATCAGAGCCCTACATGGAAAAAGAGTTGTTGGACGTTCAAGCTGGCTTCAAAAAAGGCCAAGGAACATGAGACATTATCGCCGATGCAAGCTGGATAATTGAGAAAGTCAAAGAATACCAAAAAGAAGTCAGTAGGTGCTTCATTGATTACAGAAAAGGCTTTTGATTGTGTTGATTACCATATTTTTCCGACAATAAGACGCCCCCATGTACACGACGACCCCCATTTTTCCAACCCCAAATTAAGAAATCAATATTTTAAAGATAGTGCAGAACACATTTTTATTTAGTAATTAGTTAACATTTACCTGCTACACTCGGTGGGAGGAGGTCCAAACCATCTCTCTGCAGCTCTATTTCCAGGCTCTTTTGCATAACTGATTACATTCAAGCACGAGTGAAACTGCCGATAGCTCGTCTCTGCAGACTTCCTCTAATTGGTTTGTTCAGCATCAGCTGACGTCAGTTACATAAGGCTCGTGATTGGAGGAAGTCTGTTTGGGAGACAAGCTATTTCACTTGTGATTGGAGGCTAGCAATAGGAGGAAGCCTGCCTGCAGACACAAAGTATGGGCAGTTTTGCAACCGCGCAATTTTCGGCTGACTTCCTTGAATAAGACGTACTTCAATTTTTAGGGTAAGGATTTTAGAAAAAAGTATCATCTTATAGTCGGAAAAATACGGTATGTTAAGCTGTGGAATGTACTTAGAAAAACTAGAATCCCAGAACATCTCATTGTCCCCATGTGAAACCTATGTACAGGTCATGAAGCCAAAGTATGGACAGAAGATGGTAAAACAAACTAGCTCCAAGTTGGCAAGGAGGGAGACACAGTTATATATCCTACTCTTATATACTCAACCCTGATGCTAATATATATTAAGGGAGCTGAATTGGAAGATGGTGACCATGGTTTTAAAGTTGGGGCTATGCTGATGACACTGCCCTGATGCAAAGGAGCTGCAAGCTCTACTAACAAAAGTCAAGGAGCACAGTAACAAATGGTACTAAAATTAAGTATTTAAAAAAACCCAAACTTATGACAATAGGTAAAACAACCAGTCTTAGAACTGACAATGAAGATCCTGAAGGGATGGATAGCGCCTGCCTTTTAGGATCCACCACAGTAGAAGAACAAGCAATCGAGAAATACATCACAAACTAGCATTTGTTAGAGGAGCTGTGAAGGCCTTGGAAAAGATATTCAGATGTTGTGATGTGTAAACATCTGCAAAGATCAGAATAGTACAAACAGTGGTATTCCCTGCGACACTCTATGGAATTGAAAGTTGGACTTTGAAGATAGAGGAAAGATGAGTATTTACACTTTTGAACTTTGGTGTTGGAGAAGACTTCTGAGAATATCATGGAGAGCCAGGAAAACAAACAAATGGATCATCAAACAAATCAATCAATCCAAAGTTCTCTCTTGAAGCAGAAATGACCAGGCTCAAATTATCCTACTTCAGACACATTATGTGAAGACCTAGCTGTCTGGAGAAGGCTCTAATGCTGGGACAGGTGGAAGGAAAAAGAAGAGCAAGGTGGATGCACTCAATTACAGTGGCAATGAGTGCACCACTGGAAGACCTGAAAGACCAAGTTAGGGAGAGATCGTCACGGAGAAAATCTATCTATGTTATCACTAAGAGTCAATACCAACTTGATGGTACATAATCAACAGATATACAGAAGAATCCTGACAAATTGGAACAGTGGGCAGAGATCAGCAAGACGAATTTCAACAAGGACAAATGTAAAGTTCTACATTTGGATAGGAAAAGTTAAACGCATTAGGCAGATTGGGGATTGGGGGAGAACCACACAGAGCAGCTGAACACATGAGAAAGGGATGGGTGTACAGGTGGATCATAAGCTGAACATGAGATAAAAGTGTTATGCAGCTGCAAAAAAAGCGAATGCAATCCTAGGCTGTATAAGTGTAAGAGCAAGAGAAGTCACTGCTCTTCTTTATTTAGTGATGGTCAGACAACATCAAGAATATTGCATCTGGTTCTAGGCATCACATTTTAGGAAGGACAATGACAAATTAGAACATGCCCAGAGGACAGCAACAAAGGTGACAGCGGGGCGTGGAAGAAAAAGTTTATGAGCAACCATTGGAGGCACTCAATAGATTTAGCCTGGAAAAGACTGTGGGGAGACATGTTAATTGTCTTCAAGTATCCAAAGGGCTGTGTCATAGAAGAATGGACAAGAAATAATGGCTTTAAATTGCAGAAAGTAGATTTTGGCCTGATATCAGGAAAAATTGGGAGAACTTTAAACAGAAGCTAAGTACCATCTTCCAGGGATGCTGTAATAGTAATACACTGGGCACTACATTTTATGATTCTATTAATTCATAAAAAGTTTGCAACAATGGATGAGGCTTTTCCTTCTAAAACAGGGTTTCTCAACCAGGGTTCCATGAGAGGTCACTAGGGGTTCCCTGGGAGATCATGATTTATTTAAAAAATTATTTCAAATTCCGGCAATACGCTCTCGCAGTTATGAGCAAAGACCGAAGAAAAATCTAGTTACAGCTCTTTCTGAGCTCTCTGGTAGCGTGCTATAGGACTGTGTTTATTTCACTGAATCCATTCTTAATTTTTGACGCGAGATAGGGGAGACCGTTGATAACAGGTGAACGCTATATTGTAGGAAAGGAGGAATATATTGCAGGAAGGGAAGAATATACTGAAGTGCATTTTTCAAGAAATTGACTTGTCCAACTCTCCCTCCAGCATCTTTTCTCTGAGGTTTTCCTGTAGTTATTTTATCCCATTATTTTAAATAAATTTCGTACATATTTATTCAGTCATGTCTGAGGGTCCAATGTGGCAATTTTTGAAGAGAAGGTGTGAGAGAAAAGAGGATGATTCTAGAACAGACAATACCAATAAGTTTAATGATGATAATGATAATGAAAAATTTAAATTTTGTACTTCCCTGTACTGGTATATCAACGAACTCAAAAAAAAAAAAAAAAGTCCTTCATTGTAAAAGTTCTTTACAATGAAAACCTATATATCAATGGGTTTTACATGGACTGGTGATCTAAGTTGTCCTATTCCGTTGTGCTTCATCTGTGCCAAACTACTTACAAATGCAGCAATGGCTCCAGCAAAATTAAAAAGACACTTAATTACAAGTCACAGCCATGTGACAAGTAAAAGTTCTGATTATATTAAATGGCTACTGGAATCACAGAACAGAGTAAAGCTTTTGTTAATAAAAAGTCAGTAAAAAAGCCCAAGAAGCAAGTTATTTAGCAGCAGAATTTATTACACAGCAAAGGAAAAGTCACACT
Source organism: Liasis olivaceus (assembly GCA_030867105.1). Lineage (NCBI taxonomy): Eukaryota > Metazoa > Chordata > Lepidosauria > Squamata > Pythonidae > Liasis > Liasis olivaceus. The sequence continues at coordinate 37,029,624 of CM061355.1, read as the reverse complement.
TTAGGTGAGAAAGTAATCACGCCAGAATGTAAAATAATAGTGGGGAAAATGCTAGGACCAGATGCAGTACAAGAAATTGAAAAGATTCCACTGTCAAACAGTACAGTAAGTCGGCGTATTGATGACACATCACATGGTGCTGAAGAAGTTTTGTGTGATCAACTAAAGCATAGCAGCTTTTCTATCCAAGATGATGAGTCAACAGATTTCACCAATAAATGTCATGTTATAGCATTTGTAAGATTTGTAAATGATGGTAAAATTCAAGAAAACTTTTTCTGCTGCAAAGAACGACATGAAACATGCAAAGGCCAAGATGTATTTAGTGTCTTGTGTTTTTATCTGGAAACAAAAAGCCTGTCTTGGAGGAACTGTGCTGGCATCTGTACTGATGGTGCTCCATCAATGGTTGGCTCCATGAGAGGTTTCATTTCTCTTGTAAGAAAAAAAAAAAATCCTGATGTCCCAACACCCTGCTTTTTTTACACAGAGGCGTTGGTGTCAAAAACTCTCAGAGATGAAATGAAAAAAGTTCTGGATGATGCTACAAAAATGGTTAACTTTATTAAACAAAGAGCAGTTCACTCAAGAATGTTTAAAAAACTGTGTGAAAACCTGGACAGAGAACACACAGAAATATGGTGACTCAGCAGAGGAAGCGTTCTCAACAGGGTGTTTGAGCTGAAGGCAGAATTGCAAGAGTGTTTTCAAGAAAATAGTATTCCACATTTTGCTGAGTGCTTTGAAGATGGAGAATGGTTGCAGAAACTAGCATACTTAGCGGACATTTTTCATCACATGAACCAGCTGAACAAGTCTCTGCAAGGCACTGGAGAAAATGTTTTGATTTCAAGTGACAAAATTCTTGGATTTAAAAGAAAGCTCAATGTTCGGAAAAATCATGTTGCAAAAGGAAATACTGAAATGTTTCCACTGCTGCTTGGGCTTGAGAGTGAGGAAGGATATCAGTATCAAATCTAATTGAAAACCACCTGGAAGTACTGTAGAACAAAATTTATCAGTATTTTCCCTCCCTTTCAATACAAATATATGACTGGGTGAGGGATCCTTTGTCTGCATCTTCTGCTCAGCCCGAGAACTTCACTTTGAAGGAAGAGGAAGAACTTTGTGAGCTGCAGTCTGATCATACACTCAAGATGAGATTCACTGATCTGCCCATGGACAAGTTCTGGATTTCTGTGAAAGAAGATTATCCTGCCATTCATAGAAAGGCACTGAACATTTTGCTGCAGTTTTCAACTTCTTACATGTGTGAGCAAGCTTTCTTATTTAACAAGCATCAAAAGCAAAGACAGAAATTGTCTTATTTCAGCTGAAGATGAAATCCATGTGTGCTTATCTCAAGTTTAGTCCACAAGTTTAGTCCACAATTGGGTATTTGTGCAGCAAAAAACAAGCACAGTTTTCACATTAAAGAGGTAAGTTTAGTTTAAGAACGCTATTAATGCACATATACGGGCCTACACATGAAACAAATATAATAAATTTGTAACCTCTGGCCTGTATTTGAGCCTGAATATGCAGGGGTTCCCCAAGGCCTGAAAAATATTTCAGGGGTTCCTCCAGGATCAAAAAGGTTGAGCAAGGCTGCTCTAGAATGATGCCACTTCATTTCCAGTTAAAAGATCTTTAGTATAGGTGGTCCTGGTTTAACAACCACTTGTTCAGCGACTATTCAAACTTGCGACAGCACTGAATGAGTGGTAGCTATGACCAGTCCTCGAAGTTCTGGCCAATGCAGCACCCTCGCAGTCACATGATCACGATCTAGGTGCTCAGCAACTGGTTCAGATTTCCAACTGTCGCAGCATGCCATGGTCATGTAATCGTGATTTGCAACCTTCCCTGCCAGCTTCACACAAGCAAAGTCAATGGGGAAGCCAGCAGGAAGTCAGAAGTTGCAATCACGTGAGGTCCTTTTTAATAACCTGCACAGTCCTCATTAACAATAGTAACCAGGGACTGACAGAACTGCTGTCGCTAAGCAGTGTGATCACGTGACATAGTACTTTATGACTGCATTGCTTAGCGATGGAAATTCCAGTCCCAATTACTGTTGTTAATCAAGGATTACCTGTAATAGGGAAAGAAAGACATCCGGGAGCTTTCACCAACCACAGCAACATATTACACATGTTGAATTATTTTCAGGATAAGGGCCACACTTGGAATTTCAAAGGCACAATGAGGTACGTTCTAAAAGAAATGGACACAACTAGGATAAAAACAAAATGTGATATAATTTATTCTCACTTACTGTTTATAATATTAGTCCCCATGCATTATTAATTTTCCTTTCTACCAACTTAAAACACAGCTAGGTGGTAGCACCTAGCTGACCCTAGTAGTTCTCAAAAAGCTAGGGTCAAACCTACTTAGTAGTTGGACTGAAGGCCCAAGGTAAATCCCAGCTTAATTTACATCACTGGTATGCATAAAAATATGCTGAAGAAAGTAATGGTATACCAGTTCCATATTTTTGCAAAAAAAAAAAATAACTAAATGGAAGTGTCTATGAAGTCAGCAATAATTGAATGTGACTTGAAGGAGACTACTCTTTTCTACCTTAGAATTACAATCTTATCGTGACTTTGTAGACCATGTATCTGTGAGACAGACAAACAAATCAAATAGCTTTGTGCAGTTATTCAGATCTAAAGTAGAAAAGATGCTTTGGCAGGCACACAGGCATGCTTACTATACCTGCTGGCATTTCCTAAAAAAAAAGAAAAGAAAAAGTGTCTTTTCTTAGGGTCACTTTGTAGCTGCCTGGTCCTAAGATAACACCTGTTTGAGTTAGGAAGGCACTTATAGAGTTGCCATACCCTACAGTTACCTCCTAAATGCAACTGTCAGTCTCTACCATGTTAAAAAAAAAACCTTTTTGGAATCAAATCTGAAGAATTGCATACTCTAATAGCTTTTAGAACTGAGCATGCATGTATTTTTCCCCCTCTATGTAGCATGAATTAAGCAATTATTCATTCACAATTTTTTGAATGTAGCTAAGAAACTGACATTAACCTGTTCAGATAAGTGATTAAACTATTTTTTTAAATAAAATCTAACAAAAAAATAAATCAGAAAAGAGAATTTATGATCAAAGCTGTTCATTTCGCTATTTTCAAATTACCACATTAACAGCTGTCACTTTCTACAACACAGACTACTAAAGAAACAGGCTGTTCCACAAATACTTTTCATTATACTTCTGGTATAAATACAATAATGGAAAAAATGGAACTGTGATAAATTGATTATCTTGCAACAGACTTGTCTTTTAAACGGGAAATATTAAAATTATGTAACAATGAATTTGTGGTAAAACCACAGAATGGAACCTTATGTGTATAGCCCTATTTGAATGATTAATTCAGTTTGAATGTTTATTTAACAAAAACATTCTGAGCCAAAGGTAAGAGAAGTTTTGTTCCCATTTTTATTTTTTATATAATCAACTATCATTACTTCCAACTAAGTAATCTTAATTCTTAGAATAAGATATCTGCTTTTCCTTCAATGTAAGAAAGGCTTGAACATTTCTGTACAAGTTAAATGTTTTTAAAAAATGTATATTAAATTACGTTTACCAATGGCAAAAATTCCACAAGTGAAAACATGTAAGACCTCTGATTTATAGGTACTTTGCAAATATCTATTCTCAGAATACACAGGTCAATCCATGGTTGTGAACAGGCCATGGAAATTTTTGCTACAAAATTCATGTGTACTTTGTTTTATAATATCGCTGTTTCTGGAGTCAAATATTAAAATAGTGATATAAAAATAGTAATATAATTAACATTCTTTTTCTTTTACAAAATATTCAGTTAGTAAATATTCTGCTATCTAATTTAAAAATGACTGCATCTTCCCATGAGAATACAATTTTATGTCTTTTTGTAGAATGAGCATATGCAAGTATTATTTGGTTCTATATAAACTACACTGAAATGAATTACATTTAATATTCCATTAGTAAGAACTATGGTCAGGTGTAAGGACTACTGTTGGCCTTCAAACAGACGAGAAGAAATGAAACAAACACCTTCATTTCCTTAGTAATATGCATAATGTAAGATTTAACTGATGTTTATAAAATTATGAACTATGTGGATATAATTATATCCAAACATTTTTCTCTAATCCAATAAAATTGATAAGAAGGTTCAAAATAATCAGCATGGATTCATATATATTATATCAGAACTGATTCAGAGAGAAAAACAAGGATATGAAATTGTTCTCTCTTATCATGCTATGTTGGAGACCTTAAGGTCACTGGGCTTTCCTGACTTGCATACAGAATGCTGACAGAACAGACAAACCAATTCTTATTTTCTCAGTACAAATCAAGACAATTGGTACAAAATAAAATGCCTAATCATAAAATACATACCATTTGACTGCTAAGTTTTGCACTTCGCCGTTTTTATCTTCCAGCAACTTCAAAATCATTTTCACAACCTTCCTTTCACTATCATCATCTAACTTGATAGAATCTTTTTGTAGTTCAGTCATCAAGTCATTTGTTGCCATAAACCTTTGTTTTAAAAAAAAAGTCAATTCAGTTAGCAGTCAGTTTTACATCAGTCTAATAATTAATCTCCATAACTTTGAATACGTTAGACTTCATGTGAAATAAAGTAATATACTTCCATATTGGAGAAAAGACTTCATAATAAGAGAGAAAGAAATGAGGAAAAAAAGCCTGTTCCAACAAATTGTCTTCTCCCACCTACACAAGACCACCAATTATCAACTGTCCTAAGAAAATGAAAAGGAAGGCACAGATAACATCAAATATCTATTATTGTTCAACTTTTCAACTAGTTTTCAAAGAAAGTCCATTAAGTAAATATTTAAATAAGTAGCAACAGTGGAAAGCAAAAAAAAAAAAAGGCATTATGACATCAGCTATTTAGCTATTTAGATAAATAGTAAACTGAAAGACTGATTATATCTGAAAAATCAACTACTTCATCATGCTATTGGGAAAACAAATCACAAGATCAGAGAATTGGAAGGAATCAGATTGAGTCTTTGCCTTTGATGCATTGGTCTAAACCAGTGTTTTTCAAACCAGGCAACTTTAAGATGCTGGCTAGGGAATTCTGGGAGTTGAAGTCCAAACTTCTTAAAGTTACCAAGTTTGAAAAATGTTGGTCTAAACTAAAGCAGTACAGTTATCTATCTAGCATCTGTTTTAACACATCCAACTATTTTAAAGAAAGTTTACCACCTCCTTCATTAATCTTACATTCTTACACATTTTGTATTTATTTCACCATCCTTATATATTACTTACATGCTAAATTTTAGATGATTCTTAGGAACATCGATGTATTAAACCATATAAAACCAGTCATTAAAATAAGAAATAATACCAAATTAAACACAATGTTCGAAATCGTAAATTGAATAAAAACAACTCTGAGCTCATAAATGTACATACTGCTCCAAACGCTTTTTAGAAATGCCCTTTTTACTGCTTTCTATTATGTTATTATTTAGGAGGCCACCCATATCTCAAAGGAGGCTTGTTTCAGAGGGATGAAGCTGCCATTAAAAAGACTGGAGTCCAGCCTTTCAATCCTCATCTCCTGAGGTAAGGAATCTCTAACGTCCCCAGTTGAGTTGAACAAACAGGATGGGCAAATTCTGTTTGGAGGAGATAGTTCCAGAGATAAAATTACCACTACCATTAGAAAGCGTTTTTTCCCTAAAATTCAACTGAAATTTATCTTCCTATAATTTAACCAGTATTTCATGTCTTATATCCTGGGATGACAGAATTTATTTTGATAGAAAACAATAGTCTTTTTCTATGTGTCATTTCCCTAGATACTTGAAGGATGCTATCATATTCTCACTCCTTTTCTTTTTTTAAGGCTAAGCATATCTACCTTCTCAAACTCTCTTCACTGGACATATCCATTCATTACATGTGTTCAGGTTTCTCTAAATCTCCATTTCAACCAAAGTGCTAATCTCAGCCCAAAATACACTAATTGTATGTAAAGAACCATTAACATTTTAAAATGTAAAATGGATTAAGTAAACTTGAGAACATAAATATGGAGACACACACACACACATACAATATAAAATCACATACAGTTTGTAAATTAAATATTAAGTTGCATGTTCCATCTATAATTAGGTAGAAACAGGGGAATAGCATAAAAGCTAATATTAAAAAAAATGGCTAAGGAAAAAAAAAAGAACTGCTCATGATATAAGATACCAAGGAACCTCACATAAACTAAGTTGGTAAAGTTGGGTGATCTAGTGAGGTGGCGCTGTTATTTTTAACATCTCTTTGCTTATTATTTTTTGTTTTAGTTTGGTTTTTATATTTTTATACTTTTTAATGTATTTACTGATTTTTTTTAACCCTGTTGTATGCCGCCCAAAGGTGCTTGGAAAAAGTGAGATGGGCAACTAAATCAATAAATCAATAATCTTCAAAAATTAAGGTTTTAATAGGTACCATTTCTTACCTCTCTCTGCATGACGCTAATTAAAGTTATAGTGGGAAACTAGAGTTTTCAGTCTTTTTGTCTAGCTGAAGGATGATCTAGCCATGCGACAAACTGTGGACTCTATGTGAACTTAAATTTTAGAAGAAATTAATGAACAGTTTGAAAAAGGTTTATCCCTCTCCAAAAATGAATACGTCTATGACCATTCAGAGTAGGATTTATTAACAGAGGGTTACCAGAATGTAACCACCTTAGAAATACATAACAAAGCAAGCCTAGCACTCTGCCCTATCTTATATTATTGGAGGGGTAGAGAAGAATCCATCCATCTAATTACACACCATTTTATTCTTTATACCATTCCAAATTTAAGCCTAGCACATTCTTAAATTATTGGTAAGGTATTAAATAATACTTCTAAGATTATCACTAATAGAATTTTTACCACTCTTACATTCAACTTAAATGCAACTAAAAGCTATAATTTTTTTTTTTCTCCTGTAAAACGACAGTAAGTTATGACTCGCAACTATTATAAAATCCTATTCTGTTGAACGAAGGCTAAAAGTAAGTCCCATTATGCACATTTTTTGAAGAAATATTTAGGACAGTTTTTCCAATTTGCTGTTATCCAGATCTACTGAAATTACAACAGAAAGAATTAAGGACATATGTGGCAGTGGAAGTCATGACACTGCAGAAGGATGTCCATGTTCTATAAAAAATGTAATTGAGATGCATTTATGAGAAAAATAAATGCCCAATTTCCCTCATGTCTTCAAAGTTTCTTTTTTTTAAGATAAACATCATCTCTGCTATTAGAAAGAAGCCAAAATAAGGAAAGTGTGACAATATCACACAGAAAAACAATAGGTATAAAGAGCCGATGTCTTCTGACCATGGGTATGTAGTACTATTTGAACAAATGCCATAGTCATGACCTTAAATGTTTGCCTCCTTCAACAATCACTCTGAAAATGATATATATATATATATATATATATATATATATATATATATATATATATTTAACGGCATCTCTTCTCATATGCACAATGTATGGAAGCATAGCGCATTTGAAACAGGAGAGAATGAAAAGGCTTACAAAAGCCTGCTGCACATGTGAGAAGCATGCAATATTCATGCATTTTTAATTTTGTATTTTACTACTGTTTCACTGTGTAATATTTTATGTTTATTATTATGATTGCTATTACCTGTCTTGAGCATCATATGAGGGGAAGGAATAATACAAATATAATTGTAAATATTAGATGACTACTTCCATGCTTCTTTTACATACAAATATCCAACTTTCTTTTAATTAATCACAAAGTGGCGTCACTTTGTATAACTGTGTTTTAAATTTAATTAATATTTTAAAATCTTTCTGATATTAGGACCTGCCCTGGTCTCGCTGCATTAAAATCTAAAAGAATACATTTATAAATCTGACTCTAATTTGACTTTGGTACTGACACTGGTGAAGACACATCTATGTCATGATTAGTATTGAAGTTGAAGAAGACAAAGCTACATCACAGTTAAATTGAAATAGAAAATGAGAGTTTATGCATGGTAAGGAAGAATGAAGTATACATTTGATTCCATATTTAACTTCAGGAAACATGAAGTACTTTACATGTTATATATATATAAAAAGTTTTACGTAACAGTAAACAAGTAAAAATATAAAATATTGGAAAAAAATATGAACCGGGCAATTACATGTTAAAAGATACTCATAGCCAAATGATAGAAGAATAATCAGGGAATACCTGCAGTTGGCTCATACATATTTTCAGAAATGAGTAACTACACAACTAGATAGCAAAAGGTTGATCTTCATATAGAGTCAAAGTAGCTATAACTTTCCCAATAACGTAACTATCCTTAAGAGATCAGGGTCAGGCCATCCTAAATCTTGCTAATCTCCTAAAAAGTTCTCTCCATTTTCTGACAATGCTAAGTAAAATATAATTACAGATTATTAAGATTGCACAAAATATGGTTAATTACTCTGTGCAAACCACTATGTTAGGGTGACATGATATATTATCATATATATTCATGAAGATTACAGCCTGGACTCATATTTCTGGCTATGTGGTGATTTGTTTAACAATAATTTGTTGAACAATCTATAAATAGCTAAGTAATATTCCCAGTTTTCAAGGTCATTGGATTCACACAACACACTAAGGTATAATGAAACAATTTTTAGTGCTACGTGTTATACCAGAAACAATGTGCATATTACTACTTATGTTCAAATGCACTCTCAGTAGAAATTTCATTCTGCAAATGAATGCATAAATTAGTTTGTAATATATAATTTAATGGAATCAATTCTGCCAATGAATAGCAAATCTTAAGAAAATACCAATATTAAAGCCTTCTTTATTATAAGATATGCTTACCAACAGAGTTATAAATGATCAATCACTGTCCTGTCTGTACTGCTGTATCATGACATATTGTAGTTGAATTTAATGTCCTTTTAACATAAAAATAATTTTCTGTGTCCCTATTTGATTTAAATATTGGCGCTAAGAGAAGAGACTCATTTATTTCACTCAGCAAATATGCAGAGGGGATTTACAGATATATCAACCTTCTATAATTAGAAGATTATAAAACTGGGAATATATTCTTAAGAATATCAAAATACAATAGAACAGGAAAAATGAGCCTGCTTTAAATTATGCATCAGCCCAACTTTATGCCTTTTCAGAAAAAGTGTTTCAATTAATTTAATCTGTAACAGCAAGATTTTCAGCAGCTTGCAAAACTTTTCCTATTTTACTGCAGTATTAGAAATATTAATGTACAATCTGTCATGTACAGAAGCCTTGGACGGGATATACACTTAAATCCTTTTGCCTCTTATATCAAATGAAAAAGAAGTGAGATATTATAATGTTCAATAGCAGCAACATCTGTGTCTAAGCCAAGATTTCAACTAGTTCAAACTAAAATTCAGTCTTTATTATAATTTTTTAAAATACATGTTTCAATTGTTAACACAAGGAAAATTATATTGATACATTAGAAACAAATTTCAAAGAGAATAAAATTTAAAAAGATGCTGAACTAATAACAACTGCTTCTCCACTCTATATACACAAATTTAAACATTTTGTTTTACAAGATATTTTAACTAGGACTAAAATTAAAAATAGAATTGGCTACAATCTAAACGCAAGTAAGACTCCTGCTGGCAGAAAACCAGCTTCTATGACAAATTACCGAGTACAAAAGTAATAGAGAGTGTAGTAAAGAGACGGAATGGGGTTAACAAACTTCCAGACAACTTTCAGGGGAAGAGGGCCGACTCAAGGCCTGGCTCCAAATCGCAGCTATGTGGACTCCAGGCAAGGCATAATAAGGCCAGGGTCGGGGCCTCAAGTTCGCCTACTCTGACGGGCCTCAAACCAGGCGAAAGGCAGGTTGGGTGGGGCACAGCCACCCAAGGTAGAGGCAGAAGCAGCTCCGGCAGCTCGGGCCTGTCCGCTGTAAAGCACCCCAGCGAGAACATGCGAAGAGTCCTTCGGTGTAAGAAGACGGAAAAGCTACCTACTCAATAGTAGATAGGCCAGCCTCGGCCTCTTACCTGAAGTCCTTGTCACTCGACGTCATTTTCTCCAGCAGGTTGGAGATGTGGTACGAGGCACTCGCCATGATGATGGTCCCGGTGAGGGAAGCGTTTGGCCGGCTCCACGTCGCCCAGTGCTGTGTGCGGGGGAAAGAGAAGGTGAAAAGGGGGGAGTTAGGGCTCTGCCGGGCAAGAGAGAGTGGCGGCGCCTGCTTGGCAGCGGCGACGAGCCGTGCTTTCCCCGAGGCTTTCCCCGAAGCGGGGGTGGGACACGATGAGGGGAGGATTAGCGCGCGCGCTATGGGGAGATCAGTATCATCGCCAGCGGCTGCTACTCGCGCGGGAAAAGGCGAAGGACAACCGCGAACGATCTCGCACAGGCGAATGGAGGCGGACGTAAAGTCCCACCGTCTGTTGCCTCGCGCGAGGACCTAAGGTCAGAGTTCAAAGAGGGCCTCGCCAACGTCGCTTTTCCGAGTCTCCGATTGGCCTCCCGTCATAGCGTAGACGGCCTGGTTCGCATGACGTTTGCGACGTACGCGACGCAGAGCGTGAGCGAGCGGGTTGGTTAGTAAATGAGAGGGGAGGAAAGATGTTCAGTGTAGCAGGCGAGGTTTTTGGTATCGTCTGGAAAGTAGCGTTTTGTTTACAGGAAACTTTTTGTGGGGGATGTTTTTGTCTCATGAGAGTTAGGCAGTACAATTTAAACTGAACCATAATTTTAGATACGGATAAATACGGTGTATAACACACTTTTTAATTTTATATGAACAGAGGCAGCATGTTATGCATTGTAGCAATGTTAAAATACATGTTATAAAATTTAAAATTAAATCATTTAAAATTAAAAATATATTAAACAGTGACTATGAGTAGTGGAGCAATACTATGAAGAGAAATTATATGCTGAAATTTTTATTCTGTTTTTCTTCTTAAAGTGGGTTGGGATGTATGTTGTGTTATGCTATGTTTGATTTAACCATAGTTTGGGTTCACAAAGCATACTAAGCCCCAAATCATAATGGCTGGGCTTATATAATATGCAAATAGGCCACCCTAGACTATCTGCCTGAAACTGGTAAATTATAAAAGTGGTGTTCCACTTGCACAAAAATTAATTGTATTTTTAATTTGAATTGTTTCCCTCCAAATGCATTGTACCCTTGGAGATTGCTTAGTTCACCTATATGGCTGTGCCATCCTACTAAGCCGGAAACAAAACAAAACAAAAATTGCTTTAGCATGGTGGATAAACCCTGTTACAATGACTTGGCCCTAAATCATCTGGCATGTTTCATAGTTGATTAGTGATCTAAACCTGCTCCCCCACTCTGCTGAAGAGCATAATTCAAAGGGGTAATTCTTTGTAAGCTGTACTTCCTATGTATTTATTTATTTATGTATCAAATTTGTCACCATCCATCTCATTAAAAAACTTTAAAAAAAATTTTTAAACAACTCTGGGTGGTTTATAGAGAAAATAAAATCAATTAAAAATACAATATAGAATAGTCCTGAATAAATAATAAATGAATGTAGTCCAAGAATTGATGTTAATTGGCAAATAGATCGGGGAGCATCATCAGGGCGCCAGCCACCCCCAGGATTGATTAAGATTCTTGTTGCCCCATGCAAGCTGGCAGAGCCAGGTCTTTAGTCCTTTCCAGAAAACTGGGAGGATCCCACTGCACCTCTGGGGGGAAAATATCCCAAAGGGTGGGAACAACGGCAGAGAAGGCTCTCCTCCTGGGCCCTGCCAGCCAACATTCTCTCGCTGATGGGGTCCGTGACATGCCTTCTCTGGCTGATCGGGTGGGACGGGCTGATGTGATGGGGGTGAGACAGTCCCTCAAGTAACCTGGATCCATGCCATGTAAGGCTTTAAAGGTAATAACCAACACCTTGAATTGGACCCGGAAGCAAACTGGGACCCAATGCAGCTCCCACAGTAAAGATATTATATGTGCCATTCTTGGGGCACCCAAGATTTTCTGCACAGCCGCTTTTGAACCAGCTGTAGCTTCTGGATACTGTTCAAGGGTAGCCCCATGTACAGCGCATTGCAATAGTCTAACCAAGAGATGGCCAGGGCGTGAGTGACTGACTGGAGAGCCTCCTGATCCAGGAGAGGGCGTAACTGGTGCACCACACGAAGTTGGGCACAGGCCCTCCTGGCCACAACTGCCACCTGCTCCTCGAGATTATGTACCGGGTCTGTCTGGGGCAGTGCAACTCCATCCAAAACCAAAAATGGTAATCCTCAGATAAAGAGGGGCCTCCAATCCACAGCCATTCTGTTTTACCAGGGTTCAGCTGAAGCCTGTTGCACCCCATCCAGACCCCTACAGCCTCCAGGCACTGTGAAAGGGTGGTCATGGCATCACTCAAGTCACCCAGGATGGAGGTGTATAACTGGGTATCATCTGCATATTGCTGACACCTCATCCCATGGTGGCAGATGATCTCACCCAGTGGTTTCATGTAGATGTTAAAAAGGAGCAGAGAGACTACCGAACCCTGCGGCACCCCATATAGATTGTTTTTTTTTTTTAATTTGGAGTCTTAAGATTGCAATATCTTGGGAGAATTGACAGAATTTAATTTTTAATTTTCCTGATTTAAAAAGAAAATTAAGCTCATGTTCTTACTACCATTATTTATTTGTTTTATTTATTTGAATTTATTAGCCGCCCAACTCCAGTGGATCTCATCATAATGGATGAGATCTGTTCTATGCATTGTAAGATTTTCATCCTTGGTTTTCTTATAGTAATGCATTCATACCTAAACTTTGGGAACTTGTGTTTGAAGATGAATGTTAAATATTATCAGCACTTCTTGTGTTATGAGACGCTGTTATCAGCTGTCTAATAAGTTTAGTATAATAATGTACCACAAGCATGAAACAAAAATTAAAAGTGTGCAGAACTAATGACATCAAAAAGCTACACCAAGCAACAGAATATACATTTATTTACTATATTTCTATACCTCAATTCTTCTAAAGGACTTGCAGCATTTTACACTTAATCATGTAACAACCATAAGGTTATTTTAAAGTATAAAACTCAATCATAGTGACTACTGATAAAATTTTAACTCTTAAAGGCCCTTCAGTACAGCTTAGTTTTAATTGTCTTTTTGGCAATCAAGAGTTCTCAGGAAAGATTAGTGCCCCAAATCTCTCACTAGGGAGGAAACCTCAATGTTCCTATCCAGGCCTTGCATATTGGACAAGTAGATTTAGTCTTGAGATGGTCCTCCAGATATCCAAGCCATATAAGTCTGTACAGGTAAAAACCAAAGCTAATTGTAGCCAATGATGTTCCAGTAATTTTACATTTGCCTGAAATGCAGAGGTAACTGGCTTGAAACTGAACATAAAACACTTGAGAGTCAGCATGGTATTGTACTAGAAGCAGACAGACCCAGATTCTAGTAGCTGTGGAAGCCCACTGGATGCCTTTGTGTGAGTCATTCCCTCTCAACTCAACCTACCTCAAAGGATTGTTAGTTTCAGGAAAGTGGTACGTATGCTGCTGTGATGGAATGTGTCTACGAAGGGGGAGGTGATGTGATGTACTACAATAACACAGCAGTTCTCAGGAAGGAGGGAGCACATTCCAGGAACGGGGCGAGACAAGGGATAACACAGTCCAGAGCTGGATCGTGGGAAGAGGAAGAGATTTAGGATAGCCACTCCCTAGAATCTCCCAGGGTATAGCCACTAGGTTAGAGTAATACAAATTTAATCTGGCAAGATTATGTCTATATGGTGTGAGCAATAAAAGAACTGAACTTGGCTGGACTGTTTCTCTGTCATTCTTGGGCTGGGCCTGACAGCTGCCTTGAGCTACTGAATAAAAGGCAAGATGTAAATATAATTTATATGCAAAAGGTAGATATAAATTGATTGAATTAATGAATAAATATGCAGAAACCTACTGGAAACAAATGCAGTTTGAAGTACCATTGATATGTATGAGTAGCAGCTCTCACCCAGCAACCAACAGGCTGCTGTGGTTTGTACCTGCTGCAGTTCCCAAGTAGTCTTCAAAAAAGCACATTGCAGTAATCTGTACAAGAGATAACAAGGACATGTGTTACTGTTGCCAGGGCATATATGTGCATATATATAAATCAGTGAAAGGATTCAGCTTTTGTTTCCTAATTCCAGCTATGCAAGTTTTAAGTAGGTGCTTTGCTTCAACAGTGAAGCATCTCTCTGAAGATGCTTTATGAAGCCGTTCCCCTCCTTGGCTCTTGGAAGAGTGAAATTACTTTGTGGCTTCATTTTGCTCCTAAGGTTTCAATGATCAAATGGCAAATAACTTCAAGCAAGTAAAGGTTTAAACACCCATTTCTTTAAAAGGAAGGTAAGCAGACAGAGGAGAAAACAGAAACAGCTTTAAAGAAAAAGACCTCATGTTCTATATCAGGCCTACACAACTTACGACCCACGGGCCGCTTGCAGCCCACCAAAGGATTCCATGCGGCCCGCATCGCTCGTGAGTGTGAGGTCTGAAAATGTAGTATGTGGTGGTTGTTTTTTTTAAACAGTTCCAGAATGAACTCTCACAGGGGTGATTTCCGGGAAATAACCAATCAGCTCTCAGCCTGTGAGTGCTGACACATTATGATGGCAATGAGGGCAGCAAAATTACTCACCGAAGCAGTGAAACTCTAACCAATGAACATTTGGAAGATATTTTGAAGACATTGATTTCAAACATGATTCCGGAGTACGATAAACTGATTGCTGACAAGAAGTGTAATACGTCCCATTAACAAAATGTAAACGGTAAGAAAACCTTAAAAATATATTCAAACTTACCAAAGTAATATTTTTTTTCTTAAGTAATAAGTGTAATAATTGAAATTTCCCTTTTTTATAATATGGTTTATTTTATTTGCAAAATAGTTTAATCATTAATTATACCATAATAATTATAATACAATTAATGATTAAACTATTTTGCAAATAAAAAACATTATTATCCCATTATAATAACTTTACTTGGAAAGTGAGGTGCTAAAAACCTATCTGCGGCCCAAAAAAGTTTAGCCTATTTAATTTCGGCCCTTACCTACTGCCAAGTTGTGCAGGTCTGTTCTATATAAATTGTTCATACTATGTTATTGTTAAACAAAGTTTTAATTATTTATAATCAACTGGTCTTTAGAGTACATGAGAGAGAATATAATAACACTTGCTATACACACAGAGTTCTGCAGTACTACAGTAGCAGGAAATGAACTGATAACACCGGAGATAACACCAATATAAGAATTCAGAATTTATTATTTTGAGGTAGCGACAGAAAAAAAAAATTAAACTCTATTTATCACCAAAATAAACGTATGCCACTTCTGACCAAATAAACTCAGTTTTACCACAGCTTCCTTCAGCACTTTCAGTAACCAGAAAAGGCTTTAGCCCTTTGTTACATTTTGTTTGCCATAGAATGAGCAATGTTTAGCATCTCTATGGGGCAAATTGTGTTACTGGTGGAAGTCAGCATGACACGTAACACCTCCATGCTGCAAAGGATATCACAGAGGCAAATTTGGCTACCTTGTATAGGCCTACTGAAAATGGTGGTGTACTCAAATGAGGTTAAGTAGTGCTAATATTTATTTATTTATTAGATTTTATCCCGCCTTTATTATTTTTTTATAAATAATTCAAGGTGTGTATTATTCCATGCTGCAAAAACACTAGGATCCAGCTGCAGTATTCCTCTATCAAAAATGTAGACAGAAGCAAACCAAAATGTAGACAAATAGTTAGTCAGGATTAATATGAAAAGGATTAATTAGTTGTTACTAGTAGAAGTATCTAGATACTGTGATAGATAATTGGATCCTACAGTAGCTATGTTTATGTTATATATTAACCCATGACTTGTTTTGCCTTTTATTATTGAATAACCATAAAAACTTTGGGTCAAGCTATAAAAACCTACAAAAGTTGCTGCCAAAGTGTAATTATTTAGGATAACAGAAGGAGAAAATAATAATTATGTGCCTAGAGGGTAATTGTATTCTTTACACTTAATTAAGTAGAAATGTAATTTAATCTAATTTTTTTTTGTGGTTTCCTCTCCCCTTAACTGACAGGTCACTGATTGTCTCCAGAAGAGTTGCTAAATTCATTGCAGTTGCCATCACTATCAGACTCTTAATTGTTTAGGAATTTTGGTAGCTTCAATACTTTTTATGTTGCCTGCCCTTTCAAGTAGGCCAGACCAGGTCAGGGAACAGACAACACAAGGACTAAAGCCTGTCAGAATTCCCCTCTGTCCACTCTTATATCAAGCAAAATCAAGGTGGGGTTATCTTGAGTTTATTTCTCATCCCCTCTTCCTTCCCAGGGCCAAACTGACATTTACTTAAAGGTTCTTGCATTCCTTTGTCAAGGTTGTCTCTGCTATGTATCTATATTTTTTGTCTATACCTTTTGGATATCTACAAAGGGTCTATCTGTTGTCTGGCATGTGTATGTTGGTCTTTGATTATAAAATTAATTAATTAAATAAACTATATAACCAGAGTGACTTGATTCACATTATATGCTAAGGGCCTTTCTCCATAGCTCTGTTAGTAATAGCTATCCATTCTTGAGCTGGCAGAAAACTCTACCAACATAAATTTTGCTGTCCTGATTGCCCATCCCTATTCACACCATGGTTAGAGCAAGTGATGAAATTTCCTAAGCCACAAACCAGCAAACCATACTGAGTCTGTTTGTGTGGCATAGTACAACCCACCAAAGTGAGTATTGAACTGGCCCCAGATGATTAAAGAAACAAAAAGCTGCTCTGGATAGATTTAGTGCAGCTATTTTTGTAGCTATTATTTTTTAAAACATTTGGAAAAAAGAATAAAATCTCCAGTGACCTGGTTGGAGTTTACTTCATATATCTCTTTTTGCTATACTTTCACCCATTATATTCCAGTACAGCTATAGTGGGATGAAAAAGAAAAGAACCCCAATTTTACAGATATTTTTGCCTACTGTCTCTTTCCCCAGAATCTAAAAGAGGATTATTTTCAAGGTATATCTTCCTTAAGGTTTGGACAAAACAAGAAATCCCGGTTTAGCTAGGTTACCTTAGAACTAACTTTTGATATAATGTGTAGTTAAGGCACCCCATTCTTTTCTCCCATTCTATCACCCCAAGATTTAAGTTAAACATTCTGGATTGGTGTGTAAAATGTAGTGCTAATTATTTCAATATGATATGAAAGTAAGAGCCCCTCCGCCCTCTGCAAAGTGGCCACCAGTTCAAACTGTCATAATATAAAGGCTAGGTTAAAAAAAAAAACATGGCCAACGTGTGTGAACAAATTTCAGTTTTTCTTCAATTCTGTTTTTTTAACCCTAAATAAAAAACCAAAAGGAACAGAGCTATCTCTACTAAAGTATTCTGTCCAAGCAGAGGTATTAGGGAGCAGGGGTAGCAAATAATGAAAACAGACTTGTGCCATTGTGACACAAACTCCACTGCTTCTTTACATGCATCGACATCATATACACATATGATGGGACAGAGCTTGTACTGTGATGTCACAATGCTGCTTCCATCATTTTGATGAAACCATTGGGTCCTATGGATGCTTCTGCACTGAAGTCTTTGAACCTTCATTTACTTCTCTATGCAGTTGTCTCAGAGACTGGACTAAGGGGAAGCAGGAGGATTCTCTGCAACAGAGGCTGATGGAAAAGGAATCTCTTCTAATAGATTTTTTTTTTAATGATCCTTTCTGGAAACAATTGTTAAAATATTCAGATCAGATGTTATTTTTTTATAGTATGATTCCAAGATGAAGCATCTTAACTATAGTTTTTGTCCAAGATTTGTTGTATACTTGCTCACTTTATTTCACTGCAGGAATTTTTGTTCCACTATTCATATGCTATATAAGCTAATATGGTGTGTATCTGTGTGTCTTCAGTTTTTCATCCAATATGCATTATTCAAAACAGGTCTGCTTGTTAGCTTATGTTCCTTGGCGCCTTGGCTCTATTTACCTATCTGTTGGAATAATAACAATAGAGGTTCCTGGCTTATAGTTTGTGCTTTTATTTCTAATTGCTTCCTGAATGGCAGACATTTTTTGATCACACAGATGTCCATACAGACAGAGTAGATAGATATTTCTTTGTATAGTGTACTATTTTTAATTGTCTGAAGTCATTTTGGTCAACCTAAATCAGAGTGTGACAGAGAAGATACTTTTTAGCAAACAAAAAATTATTAATATTTAAGAGTCATAGTTTAAGTTGGAACTTTATGGTGTTCAGTATAGATAAACTTGGGGATTATAAGTGGAAAAATGCAGGTAGCATTTTTGTTTTGCGTTTTATAAGAACATTTCTATACAGTCCTACTTTGAATAACTCAAGGTGGTTTACATAGAAGACAAACAAAACTATCACAACATCAGAACATAATACAGCAATAGAAGCAAGCTCAGCCCAAGTCCACCATCTACACTAAAAGCTCATTGGAACAGGATGGTTTTAACTGTTTTTGAAATGCAAGCAAGGTGGGGTCTGCCCAAAGCTTAGTAGGCAAGGAATTCCATAATAGGGGGGCTCATTGCCTTCCTCCTTTTACATCATGTGTGTTAGGGACTGGATCAGCCCCTCATAACATGAATGCACATGGGAGGCTGCTTCTTGGAAAGACAATCCTACAAGTATATCGGCACTTTGAATTAGGTCCATAAGCCTATTAGTAACTTGTTCAGTGATCTCAGCATAAGTATAACACTGCTAAAGCTACTTCCTCCCTCCAGGAGTTGGGCTGCTCCATTTTGAACCATTTGCAGCTTTTGAATCTGGGTTTCATTCCCCCTATTCTGGTTCCAACAAAAGTCCTTTACCATGGCTGCCAATGCTGTTTCTATCTCATGGTCAGGCCTGAATGCTGACTGAAAGGGTTTTAGATAATTCATTCCCTTCTCTGTAGCTGGAGCCCTGCTAGCTTCTCCAAAATCCTCCCCAAAAAGGGAAGATCAGAGATCGGGTGAAAGTTGTCCAAATAAGGCTAGACTGAGAGACATTCCCTTCATCACAGGGTACTTCACTGCCTCCCTGAAGACAAGTGATACTTCCCCCTTCCTCAAAGAGGCATTTGCAGGTGAGGCAAATTATATTTCAGGTGGAAGTTTTTGCTACAGATTATGAAAATTCATGGTATTACCTTCTGCGGTTCTTTTCATGTATTCAGCATACATTGCTAAAGGTATTGATATAATAGCAAAGCAATGGTTTGGCTCCAGAATCTGTTTCCCATGGAAAACAGTGCTCTTTTCATCTGCGGATGCCTTTTGTCCGATGGAGCATCTTTGCTGATGGAATAGGGAAGGAAGAAATGTTGATCAATTCCCCCTTCCCTTGCATCCCCCAACAGTATAATTGACCTTGGAAAAAGGGAACCATTAACATTAAACACTAAAGTGAACAAAGTGGAAGAGGTCTGGTTTCCCTCAAGTTTCAGCAAAGAGACCTGGAAACTATATAGAAAGAATAAAATCTATGGAATCTGGTTTGAGGGAAAAGCCACTAAGAGCTATTTTCTGCAAAGGGCTAGTTAAGAATAACCACACATGTAAGATATATTTACAGTTAAGCCATTTAGGCTTGTTCTTGATATTTTTTTTTATTGATAGAAGTATTTGTACACTGCCCCAATTCAAAGAGACAGTGTGGTTTACTGTAACTATTAAAATAATAGAACAAAACACCACTGTTTCAAAACACCCCAGCTTCAAGCCCCCACCCAACAAAAATAATCTCATCAAGAAAGTCTGGATGAAATCAGACAGCCTATAAAATAAATATTTTTTTATTAAAAAAATAACACAATCCCTCCACACCATTACTGAGAAAAGCCTAATGGGGAAAAATGGTCTTTGAATACCTTGTGAAAGTCTAGCAAGGTGGGGCCTCCATGAACTTCGAGGAAGGTTGTTCCACTTGAGAAGTGATGCTTTATGCTCTCCTATAAAAATGAAACCCTTAATAAGCATTGTTATTGTGCTCATGTAGGAAGATTTTCAGTCTTGCGGTTAATCCCATGTCTTTGCCATAGAATTAGGTTACTAAAGTTCTGGGAGTGGGGTAAGATTAGTATATTTTTAGTTAATGATTGTGTTTAAATAACATGCTTATCCATGGTTAACTTAATGATTCTCTGTTCACACAACATACCAAAACATAAATCAGCCAATTTAGTTGGGTTTGTACAACATGGTAGGCTAAAACATTGTTAGCTAGTTTTTGGAAATGTTATTGTTGTGTTTGCACAATGTACTGAGCTAAAAATTATGTTAATGAGCACATGAAGCCATTTTAATTTTGTTTACATTAGCCAAGCATGAGAGTTTACTAAGCTGTCTAAATCTGGCCATATTTTGGGGCTTCCAGAAACTAGAATCTTCATCTAATTTTTTAATGGGTCACAAATGATGACTGTTTCATATATGGATAATGCAGAATGCAGTAATCCTAAACCTTGGCTAAAGAGCCATGCACAATATAGAGTAAGATGTAGCATGCTCATTTAATTGAATTGTCATCCTTAGCATGTCATGTGAACACAGCCTTAAAAAAATAGTGCCAAAGTATTCTATAGATATGGCATGCTGGCTGGGGAATTCTGGGAGTTGAAGTCCATAAATCTTAAAGTTGCTGAGGTTGAGAAACACTGCTATAGACCCTGACCTCGAAACTTTAAAAAGGGAGTAGAGATTGGTGGTAGCAGTTAGATAAACTATGTTTTGGAGCAGGGCTCTCATTTGTTTTCCATCAGAAATGCCAGCTGGAGCTGACAAGGAGAGAACCAGATTGGCAGCCCTGTACAAGGCAATTCTGTCACAGGACAGGCACCATCATTGTTCTGGATGGAAGAAGGTATATCATAGGAATTGTTTAGGGACCTGTATACGGGTAGTCCCCAGTTTAAGAATGAGTTCTGTTCCCAAGGTCTGTCCTTAAGTTGAATTTGTATGTAAGCCAGAACAGTATAATTGTATAATACTGTATTAGTAGTATTGTGTAATGAACTTGAACCGTTGTGTATTTCACTCAATTCATTGTGTATTTAACTTTTGCTACAATAGGCTCCGTTCTTAGCTATGGGTTGTCCTTAAACTGGGCATTCTTAACCCGGGGATGTACTATACATTCCTTCCTCTTTTCTCCCTTCACTTCTTAATGTTTTAATTCATAGTCATTCTTCTAGATAGGAGTTTTGTCATGTATATGATCAGAGGACTTGATTCTTAATAACGAGGGAGAAATAGTTGAAATGTTGATAATCCCTCAGACTATTTGTTATATTGGTCCACTGTTTTATTTGTCCTGGATGATCAGTATTTAGAACTATGCTCATTCTTCTATTTCTATTTCTCAGCACATCAGTGATTGACTCAGTGTAGTTTCTGCTTTCTATTCCTGGCTTCTCTTCTCTTTAGATAAATTCCTGGCATCATTACCTACCAACAACCATATATTTCAGCATTAGTTTAGATTCTGATTTGAATCTGAATCTGAAAATGCCTATTTCTTGACATCAATTGCAGTTGAACATAGAAATTCCTAAGACAGTTATTTTAAATCTCATCACTGTAACGCCCAAATAATTGATAATCCAAAGTTTAAGTAGCTGTTAAGTAGCTGTTAATAATTAATTCTACTCTTTTTCTTAACAGTGGGACTCTAATCTGGATATAGAACCAAAGCTCCCTTAATCATTTAATATTATTAATTTCACCTGATAATTTGGCCCATTTGGAGCTGAGTTCAACATTTTTCATGCAGGCATAGAAAAGTCTTCATAGATAAATTAATACTGATATAAATGCGTGAAATTAACAAGCGCAGTCTATCCATCATGTAGGCTGTTTTCCAGCATACCTTAGCTTTTGCTTATGTAGCATGAGCTGAACAAAGTGGATTAGGCTTTTCTCTTGGAGAAGGTTTTGCTTTAATCTTTTTTATTAAGCAAATATTTTTCAAAGTTTGACATTTGGCTTAATTGCATTCAGGGAAGTGTCTGCTTGCAGTTCTAATTCAGAATAAAACCTCTCGTTCTAATTCAAAAATTTGGATGATGGGCTCATTCAGAGGAATTATGTTGTCTTTGCAGGACCAGAGCTCTGGTCTAATTCTTGCTTAGGATAGAAGGAAAAAATCAGCTGTTTGTGCAGCAATTTGCATTGTCTATTCTCAAAGTTCTGTTGTATAAGCCAGAGGTTCTCAAACTTTTTCAGTTCATGGCACCCTTAATGTCTCTGTAATTTTTTTTTAATATAACTGTATTAAAATACTGCACATAAAATATAGAAAAGCACAATATATAAACATACAAAAAGAAACCTACAAATACAAAACTAAATGTCTAACTACACGTATATAAGCTATTTTTCTCTACTTTTGTAATATAATCCATAAACGGACTCCAGCCTTTAGTAAAAGTTTCTGTAAATTTCTTTCTCACTAGACTTGTCAGTTGTGCCCTCTCCACCAAATCCATAACTTTAAATATCCAATCTTCGATGGTTGGAGCTTTTTTATTTTTCTATTTCTGCACGTATAATAATCTTGCCACCATAATCATATATAACAATAAGACACCCTGCTTTTTATTCCATTCTTCTTCCATAAGTCCTAGTAAGTACAGTTCTGGTTTTATCTGAAAAAGGATTCCCATTATTTTCACCAATGACCTGTGGATTACTGACCAAAACCTTTTGGCCACTTCACAAGTCCACCACATAGTGCCTTGGTAATTTCTTCATGGTGCCCCAAGGCTAAAATTGTAAGCTACCTTGAGATAGTAGTTCATGATCCTGCAGCACTCCTGTGAATTCACTGTGGTGCTCTGGGATGCCACGGCTCACAATTTGGGAACCATGAATATAAGCCTTTATAAAAGGAATACACAGCAGGTGGGATGGATAAAATATTCATGTCCTGCTTGCCGTAAACATGATGTCGTTGTGGATATTGCAATACATGCACTGATTTCCAAACACAAGACTGTGCTAAGCGTAAGTCAAGCAAATCTAGAATGAAATATGGATACTTTTTAAATGAAGGCATTTCTCATTCTGTAAATTATAAGCGTACATATGCATAGGAAGATATTTATTAAAACTGATCTGGATCTAATTAGTACTTTTTGTTGAAACAGATGGCACAGTTCCAGATATGATTGCAATCCTGTTCCCAAGTATGCGTCTGTAAATCCAACTGAAATTCAGTGGTGCTAATTTCATAGTAAGTATGCAAGAAACTATGCTATAAAGGTTTTTAGGATTGTCAGGTAAAAATCTGAACAAATTATGCTGAAATATTCTTTGTCATTATGTGTGCATATAATCAATTAAGATGAAGATAAATCATTAAGAAAGTTACATTTGTGTATTCTGACCCAGAATTCATTTATCAGTTACTCTCAGATATTGTTAAAATAATTAAAAGATGCATCTACTGCTTTCAGAGAACAGCATTCTCTCAATGTAACTTCTAATCATTAAATGGTATCTTAAAAATACAACAAATAATGAAAATTGAAACTTACATAACAGCATAAAACAGATCAAAACAAATATATAATCCTTAAACCAATTAAATACTTTAAAATCTAGGATAATGTAAGTTTCTGTCAATTTATCACTTCAAACAAAGCAGATTGCAATAAAATCTTTATAACTTACTTGAAATATTAAGAAGGTATTAACTATACTTTCCTTAAGGAAGTTCCATACTTATGGAATTCCACCAAATATCAAGATACAGTAGATTTTTTTAATTGCTTTTGTGCAGGTCACTCTCGTTCTCTGTTGATGTTTTATTAAAGCATTATAAACCTAATGTTAAGACAAGAATGTTCTGTTTTAAAGGCAGCAATAATATAGCAATAGTACCAATGATCAATTAGCCACCTTATGCAAAGGTGTTGTTGAGAAACTTACCTACTTATCTGGTCCTTCTCTTATCCAAATCTCAGTTTTCATATGTACTGCAGTATTTTTAAGCTAATCAGAGTGCTGCAGGATTATCCTGACTTCTAATTCTGGCCATCTAAAGCATCTTGCTTAAAAGCATTGCCCAATTATTATCTTGAAGTGACAAAAGCATTTGTAGGTACAGTTGCTGACTCATATACTTTTAAAGAAATTGTAAGTGCAAACTGAGATTGTTCCTTTGTATGCTTTCCCTAAACTGGGGAAAAAAATGTTGCAGTACTGTACTATATTTGGGCTGAATCTTTTTGGCCTTTGTGGACTGAGAGATGCCAGTATGCTGTCTCATTTGTATGAAATGGAATCACATTCCTTCACCCTTCTTGTTAGTAGAGTAGCAGTAAGAAATATAAGACTGCAGTATCATATTTACAAGCAGTGCACAAGCAGGCAATTTGATTAAGCTACAGTAAGAGTTTCTAGGAGGCTTTAGAATGTGTAAGAAATGGGCAAGAAATAATACCTACATTAAGAAGTAAAGACTGTTGCAAATCAAGCTTGTTTCTTAATGACTACCTATACATCCCTGTGTTTTTGAAAACCATATGTACGTGGTTTGCTATTGTTTTTTCCCAACCAAGATGCTTTTTCAGTTTTCCAGTATGGCCTGCAGCTCTGGAATTACCTGGTGATTTCCCATAGAAATACTAACCAGCTATTTAGCTTTTCTCCAGATCAGCCAAGGTTGCCTAAGTCTCCCATCTTCTGTAACAATATTGGCATTCAATTGAGTGATGTAATCAAACAAAAACCCTCAGCAGTCTAAAACAGGCAAGGGGGTCAAAAATATTTCTGTGTAAGTGATAAATCAGTTCCATTAATAAAGAAATATTGGCAATAGCAAGTTTCAAACATTGTATTTATATTATATTCTTTATATACAGTTGTTTATAAATATAATATTTTAATATTATATATTATAGTATTTATATGCAATTATATATGAATAATTATAATAGGAAGAGGATGAACTATTCTTCTGATATTCACTTTGGCAAGTCACCAGCTTTTAGCTTAACAACTTTGCAGAGTTATGAAAAGGACAAAGTAGGATAATCTGGTTTGAGTCATCTTCGCCTTCCATGGGTTGGGAGGATAACTACAGATGTAATAAAATTAACTACTTTACAGCTTATGCTATCAATAGAGTGGCAGCAACTTAAATCAATAAACAGTTTTTAATTGTCATGAACGATCGCAAGTTGGGCAAGATCAGGCTAATTAAGCACAGGAGAGAAAACAGAGACATTGACAAACATGTCAGTGATAAACCTTACATGTGAAAGAATACAGTTTCATACCATGTTTCTGGCGTTAATAACCAAGGCTATCTGCCACTTGACAAAGCAGGCAAGCTTTTTCTATTTAGCACTTTACATAATTGGCTTTTATCTCATGCCATCAATATCTTAGAAATAAATCCCACTGGTTTTAGTAGGACTTAGTTCTATTCAAATAATTACAGTTTAAATATTGTGTTAAAAAGGACTTCTCAACCAGAAGTAGCATGTTAATATTATGGCTCTAACCAAAATAATTAATATTAAATTAAATGTAGAATTAACTTAAATTAAATGCAATATGAGATACTCTCATCCTTTTTAATTTCAGCCTTTTGAAGACAGCATTTGATTTGGCAGGCCATTGTGTAACATAGCTGCTGTAAAAAAAATATGTTATTAAGAACCAGAAATATGTTTTAGTGTGTGTGGGCAGCAATAGGTAGTGACATTTCAGGGACAAGAATGGTGAAATTGCCTTTGCCTTTGCTTCTAAGATATATTGCCATGTAAGTCATGATACTGATATTTTACAATTAACATTCCAGAAATTGTGGCAGGGAGGTGCATACACTGACTGATTCATACAGGAATTCATGCAAGTAAATCCTAGCATAATGGTGAGCAACTGTTAACTGATCTGGGAATGCATGTGTACAAGTAAAGAAGTGCCAAACATGCTATCTCACCTCATGACAATGTAGCCAGGAATTTTATATCCCCTCCTTTATTTATTCCATACAGAAATGTCTCTTAAAGGAGGTCTGCTGTGACCCTTGATAGCAATGTACTTCTATTTAATATAAACATAGTGTTGTTGTTGTTCAGTCGTTAAGTCGTGTCCGACTCTTCGTGACCCCATGAACCATATCGCGCCAGGCCTTCCTGTCCTTCACTGCCTCCCTGAGTTTTCTCAGTTTCATGCTCATTGCTTCAGTGATGCTATCTAACTATCTCATCCTCTGCCGTCCCCTTCTCCTTTTGCCTTCAATCTTTCCCAGCATCAGGGTCTTTTCCAAAAAGTCCTCTCTTCGCATTAGGTATCTGAGTTTGAGCTTCATTATCAATCCTTCCAATGAGCAGTTAGGGTTGATTTCCTTTAAGATCGACTGGTTTGACCTCCTAGCAGTCCAGGGGACTCTTAAGAGTCTTCTCCAGCACCACAGTTCAAAGGCATCAATTCTTCAGCGCTCAGCCTTCTTTATGGTCCAGCTCTCACAGCCATACATTACTACTGCTTTTATTATTACTTTATTATTACATTATTACTACTACTACTTTCATGGCTGCAGTCTCCATCTGTGGTGATCTTGGAGCCCAAATAAATGAAGTCTGTTACCGCTTCCATTTCTCCCCCTTCTATTTGCCAGGAATTGATGGGTCTGGCTGCCAAGATCTTAGTTTTTTTAATGTTGAGTTTCAAGCCAGCTTTCGCACTCTCTCTTTCACCCCCATCAAGAGGCTCTTTAGTTCTTCACTTTCTGCCATTAGGGTGGTATCATCTGCATATCTGAGGTTGTTGATGTTTCTCCCTGCAATCTTAATTCCGGCTTGTGATTCTTCCAGCCTGGCATTTCTCATGATGTACTCTGCATATAAGTTAAATAAGCAGGGTGACAGTATACAGCCTTGTCGTACTCCTTTCCCTATTTTGAACCAATCGGTTCTTCCGTGACCGGTTCTAACCATTGCTTCTTGGCCCACATACAGATTTCTCAAGAGACAGGTAAGGTGGTCTGGTACCCCCATCTCTTTAAGAATTTGCCACAGTTTGTTGTGATCCACACAATCGAAGGCTTTTGCATAGTCAATGAAGCAGAAGTAGATGTTTTTCTGGAACTCTCGTGCTTTCTCCATGATCCAGCGAATGTTGGCAATTTGATCTCTAGTTCCTCTGCCTCTTCGAAACCCAGCTTGTACATCCGGTAGTTCTCGGTTCACGTACTGCTGAAGCCTAGCTTGTAGGATTTTGAGCATAACCTTGCTAGCATGTGAAATGGGCACAATCGTGCGATAGTTTGAGCATTCTTTGGCATTGCCCTTCTTTGGAATTGGAACATATACTGACCTTTTCCAATCCCGTGGCCACTGTTGCATTTTCCAAACTTGCTGGCATATTGAGTGCAGCACTTTAACAGCATCATCTTTTAGTATTTTAAATAGCTGGAATACTGTCATCTCCACTAGCTTTGTTGTTAGTAATGCTTCCTAAGGCTCACTTGACTTCGCTCTCTAGGATGTCCGGCTCAAGGTCAGTGATCACACCAGCATGGACACCAGGGACATTAAGATCTTTCTTGTATAGTTCTTCTGTGTATTCTTGCTACCTCTTCTTAATCTCTTCTGCTTCTGTTAGGTCCCTGCCTTTTTTGTCCTTTATCATGCCCATCTTTGCACTAAATGTTCCTTTGATATCTCCAATTTTCTTGAAGAGATCTCTAGTCTTCCCCATTCTATTGTTTTCCTCGATTTCTTTGCATTGTTCATTTAAGAAGGCCTTCTTATCTCTCCTTGCTATTCTCTGGAAATCTGTATTCAGTTGGTTTCACCCTTGCTTTTTGCATTCCTTTTTTCCACAGCTATTTGTAAAGCCTCATCTGACAGCCATTTTGCTTTCTTGCATTTCTTTTTCTTTGGAATGGTTTTAGTTGCTGCCTCCTGTACAATGTTATGGACCTCTGTCCATAGTTCTTCAGGCACTCTGTCTACCAAATCTAATCCCCTAAATCTATTCATCACCTTCACTGTGTACTCACAAGGAATATGATCTAAGTCATATCTGAGTGGTCTAGTGATTTTCCCTATGTTCTTCAATTTAAGCCTAAATTTTGCAGTAAGAAGCTCATGATCTGAGCCACAGTCAGCTCCTGGTCTTGTTTTTGCTGTCTGTATAGAGCTTCTCCATCTTTGGCTGCAAAGTATATAATCAGTCTGGTTTCGGTATTGACCATCTGGTGATGTCCATGTGTAAAGTCGTCTCTTGTGTTGTTCAAAAAGAGTGTTTGCTATGATTAGCTTGTTCTCTTGACAGAACTCTATTAGCCTTTGCCCTGCTTCATTTTGTACTCCAAGGCCAAACTTGCCTGTTATTCCGATTATTCCTTGACTTCCTACTTTAGCATTCCAATCCCCTATGATGAAAAGGACATCTTTTTTTTGGTGCTAGTTCTAGAAGGTGTTCTAGGTCTTCATAGAACTGGCCAACTTCAGCTTCTTCGGCATCAGTGGTTGGGGCATAGACCTGGATTACTGTGATGTTGAATGGTTTGCCTTGGATTTGCGCTGAGATCATTCTATCGTTTTTGAGGTTGTACCCCATTACTGCCTTTCCCACTCTCTTATTGACTATGAGTGCAACTCCATTTCTTCTAAGGGTTTCTTGCCCACAGTAGTAAATATAATGGTCACCTGAATTAAATTCACCCATTCCCATCCATTTTAATTCGCTGATTCCTAAGATGTCGATGTTCAATCTTGTCATCTCATGTTTGACCACATCCAGCTTGCCTTGGTTCATAGATCTTACATTCCAGGTTCCTATACAATATTGTTCTTTATGGCATTGGACCTTCTTTTAGCTTCCAGATACATCCACAGCTGAACGTCCTTTCAGCTTTGGCCCAGCCGCTTCACTCTTTCTGGAGCTACTTGGAATTGCCCTCCGCTCTTCCCCAGTAGCATATTGGACACCTTCCGACCTGAGGGCTCATCTTCCAGCGTCATATCTGTTAGCCTTTTGACACTGTCCATGGGGTTTTCTTGGCAAAGATACTGGAGTGGGTTGCCATTTCCTTCTCCAGTGGACCACATTTTGTCAGAACTCTCTGTCATGACCTGTCCGTTTTGGGTGGCCCTGCACAGTATAGCTCATGGCTTCACTGAGTTATGCAAGCCCCTTTGCCACGACAAGGCAGTGATCCATGAAGGAGAAACATAACATTACTATTGATTTAATATATATAAAATTAACACTGGTTGGGTAACTCCAAGTTAATGGTATTAGCCATCCAGCAAACATCACAGCTGATTTTTCCCCTTTACTTGTATTTCTTGTTATATATGTATGTGGCTGTGTGCATCTCATTTCCGAAGTGATGGGTTGTGTAGTTTTTGAAACCTCATAATTGTGAAAGCTTACTTTCTCTGAAGACAAATTCATACCAATCAAGAAATGTTAACATTTTGTAAGATAGATCTACGTTATTTATTATTCTCTCTGTGTTTGCCTCTTTTTATATTTACTGAATAGAACATGACTGTATAGATTCTGAAATGAGAAAGCAAATATAAAAAATCCTCTTGGTATAAAACTATCAGTTGTGTTTCATCTAATTAGCATCTCAAAATAGAATGAATAGGGGGGAAAAAAAACTGCCCTGAAGATAATGCTGTTGATTACTTGTTGTTCTTTTCTTGACCCTCCTCCAAAAAGCTTCTAAGTAGGATAAAAGTATGCATTCGTGATGTACTCGTAACCCCATAAACATGTCCTTCCCACTCTGGTAACCTCCAGTTGTAGACCTCAACTCCCATAATTTTCAGCCAGCAAGATCGATGAGGAATTGGCTAAATTTAGAGCTTAAAAGCCTCATAGGAAACACACTTAATTCCTAATTATGTAGGTACTAATCTTCTTCTTCTTCTTCTTTTGTTTGTTTTTAAAAGAACTTTATTAAGTTTCAACAAAGAGTAAAATATAAGGAAACAGAAAAAAAACTTTGAATAAGGGAAAAGATCAGGACAGGAATGAAATTTAAAGTGCAAAAAAGAAAAAGTAAAAAGGAAGAAGAGGAATAACTTCTGACTTCCTTTAGTACAGGTACAAATATATAATACATTCGCCTCTTAATCTAGTATTTAAACTAATACAAAGTTTTCTATAACCTTAAAAGATATCAGTCATTAAATTCCAAAATTATTTTGGAAATATGGATTTTGGAGGTACTAATCTTCTAAGTTTGCTCCCTCAATTTCTTTAGGCCTCTGGTTAAGAAAAGAAGCAGGCTAATTGTTTACTTTGGCTAAACTCCAATACCAGTGCTATCTCCACGTAGTAAACAACGTAGTAAACAACTGTAGCAAAACCCTCCCCCCTTTTAATTAGTTGATCTGATATTCCATTATTTGCTTGTGATCATCTGAGGAAACTGCCTAGAAAGGCCCCATAAAAATTACTTTGTTGCAATCATAAATATTGAAAGGGACACAGCCCTTGGGTAAAAAGTTCAGACAATTCAAGGAGAGTTAGTATAGCTCCCAGAAAACCTGGATCTGTTTGTGAGTAAAATTAATGCCTTTAGGGTTTGTTGCTTGGATCCACTTTGCACTTTGCATGGCATGTTCCCACCTACTTACCAAATGATACGTCTGAACATGTCATGTATACAGGACCAGTGATTAGCTATGGGTGCCCTATTTTAATGTATTTTTCTAAGTGATTGGATATGAATATCACCAAGCTTAGGTTACAGCCTGTACAGTGATGATGGCAAAAAGTCTAATTCTCCATGACATGGTACCCACTCCAAGTGAGCCAAAAATGTAAGCTTTCATGTAGAGGTTTTCTACATTCTGGCTCTAGGGGTGAAGAAGTTGACTGCTGTGCAGCTCACTGTGACTAATTTGCATGGAATATTGTGGATTAAATCATAATTTTAGACTCTACAATTAAAGCAGTACCAGAAGGTATAATTTTGGCATAGGCTTATCTAGTTAAACAGGATGTATTTCAAATGACATAGCCTGAAGGAGTAACAGGTTTCTTTGAGAGGTGAGGCCCTCTATGATCTTTCCCTATCCTGGTTAATAAGAACAACCAGAGATGGACTGGTTGACTGGTGTGATGAGGGTGAACTTGGAAGATGGGGGGAAGAGATGCTGCCTAGACAACAATCAGATAAAAGAGAAAAGAGTCTGCAACAGAGTAACAGCCAGAAAAAGACACTTAGGAAGGACCCACCCTAACTACTCACGTGGTAAATAGGGAGGGTGGCAGATTTGTACTTTCAAACTTGCAAGATTCTGTTAATGTAGCCTTACAATAAAGTAGAAGAAGCTCATCTAGTCATGTTTCCTGTCTGGTTTACCTGGAAGGGCTGACATCTGGTGAGAATGGTGAATCCTTATTACAAGAAGAGTTAGTGTAGTGATTTGGGTATTTATTGCCACTATTCCAAGAATGGCATTTTTGAGCATGTGTTGGCTACTCAGCTCTTGATTTTTCTGAACAGTGTATGTTCTAGATCAGGGTTCCCCAAAGTGGTCAATATTGACCGCCAAGGGTCGATGAGACTATCCATTATTGTTCTTGTTATTATGGTTGGTTGCACAGTAGCTAGATGTTTAGACTGCATTTGGCATTTTTATCCACCTATTGAGTCCTTCCCAAGGATGATATTATTATTATTATTATTATTATTATTATTATTATTATTTATAGTACTATTAAAGTATTAAGTATTTATTAAATTATTTTCATACAATGTTTGAAGGAGATAATTGTAAGCAGTTAACAGAACCTATTCTACATTAGAACAGAAATTAATATAGAATAGGTTCTAATACTGTAAGTACTTAAAGCAGAAACTATTCAACTATAGCACTTAGTCATGATGAATAAAGAATTATTTATGTCTTGAAATATTTAAAATAGTTCATGTTATAGTGAAAAGGAAATGGTTTTTACTTATACTGGAATTTAACACCTTTCCACTAAAATCTTCCCAGCTTAATTACCAACTTCACAGATGATCAACTGTGTTTTCTTAGTGTCGGTTTATTATTATTATGTTTATTATTTCATTGCTTTAGTTTTTGAGATATCCTATTTTTGGTTTGCTCATGAACACTCAGCATTCATCAGACTGGGGCAGTTTATTAATGCTGTTAAACAATAAATAATTGCACCCAACTTTATATATAAGGCAATACCTATTGCAAACTGCAACAAACCATACAAACTATTCTTATCTAAATAGGAACAATGCGTTGGCTTATTAAAGTAAAGGTAAGCTGAGCACAGTATGTCAAATGTGGGGGTGGAGAAAAAGGAGAGAGTGAAAGCTAAAAAAAAAAGAGACAGAGTGACAGACAAAAGCAATGACATCGTAAGTTCTAAGTAGCAACAAGTTGAACTAACATTCCCCTTTTTATTGTAATGTCACCTGTGTATGAAAAGTAAAATTGCTCAGCAGTCATATTTCAGCCAGAATAATTCCCACTGTAGATCATTTTACAGCAGCAAAGTTAGATGTGTATAATTAGAGCCAATGATCACTTCAGTGGATAATTTTTTCTTACATATTTCCACTCAAAAATATTTTTCAAGCAACAATATCTGTTTTGCTTCACCAGGTAAATCAGGGCACATCTAGAAAATGAACACATTAGCAAGAAAATGTGTAAAAGAGAGAGAGAGATAGAACTGAGCTTGGAAAAGTTTTAAAGAAAGAAAACAGATGTTGCTGATGATTCAACCTAAAAAACCCTAACCCCAACCCTAACCCTAGAGGGACAGCTGTATTTTAAGTCTCATTCATAGTCTTCAACACACCTAATAATTGTATTCTGTGTCAATAGAAAAGCATTTTGTACGTGTGCCTCAAAACTTGTTATTCCAATAATAAAAACAAGATTTCTCAAATCCTGCAGCTTTATACTTATCACTTTCAACAAACCCCAGGAACTGATTATGAAGAAAATGTGGGCAATTTTGCATCATGTTAGTTCAGAAAATCTAAATCTAAATATGAAGTGATGCAGGTCTTGAAGAAATACAGGGTTAAAACAATCTCTTTAGTTATGACTTATTTTTCTCTGAGTTTAGAAAGCAGCAAATGCGTCATTAAAAATGCTATGCCTTCTAGCAAGTTATCTGTCTCTCTACTCAGACAATAACTAACTAAAAAGATAATACCACTGTCAATTGTTAAAACAGAGGCCTCAGTGAGAGGTACTTATTTTTATTTATTTTATTTTTATTTTTACATAGCAGGATTTAATAAATATATGAATATTTGAAAAATACACACACAACATTATCATATAGGAAAGACTCCCAGAAAATTAATTTGGAAATGAAAAGTCTCAAGGACCATTATGACAGGAATAAGTATTCAATGCAGGCATAGCAGGTATCCCCAACTTTTTATGACCAATCCAATGGTCTCATTTGTAATTCTGAGAACATGTTTTAGGCACTCTTACAAACGATTGCTATGGTGGGGTTGGCCACAATAACTTAGACTATCCTCACAAGTTTGAAAAATTGCACTATGTTCTTCTCTAGCCTCCCAAATGCTCACTACCCTCGCCTTCAGCTTCCTTTAAAAAAAAAAAAAGTAGGTGGGTACACTTCCAAACAAAGCATTGTGCTGTAGATTCCTTTCCCATTTGGCTATAATAAAACATTCTATCTGTTCTATTTTCTAAGAATGCCCCCAGCATATGTGTGGGGCTTAAAGCAGTCTTGGAAAAAAAATTATACTTGAGTCTGGCATTTTATTTTGTAGCATTTAGTCTTTCTCTCTTTCTAAAGTAGAATGAAATAAAATAATCCGGTGATGCCTGGAACTAAGTAGACAACAAGAGGATATTTATATTTTGGATGGGGGAACTATACTATATACAGTTTTGAACTATGACCAAAAACTGGGAGGGGGAAATGTGGAATGAAACAGTAGAAAAAGTTTAAGGTAAGAATCCCCAAACCCATGTTTTGCCTTGGAATCCAACTTTTTTAAAAAATGAAACACTCCTTTCATTTCCAATGTTGAACCTACATCTTTGTTTTTTTAATAGAAATTAAATATTAATAAATATAAGATTCTCATTAACTCTTTAGTCTCAGATATAGTAGAAGCAGCATATAAATTGTCACATATGCTATAAAAAGTTTTAAATACAAGGGAAACAACAAAAGCCCTACAGTTGTTCATGGCTGTATCTTCTAATCTAGGCACTACCCGGAATAGCTCCATAAATTGACAGTAAACCAAATATCTCTGATGTTGAAAATATAGACTATTTAATTAACATCTGGCAAAGTATGTCTAATAGGTGGCACTCCAGAACTTTGACTTCATCATCAATCTATGAAATTATCTATCTATGAATCTGATAATCAATATCTGATCAAAGAGAACATGCGAAGAAATGTTTTTCAGGATTTGATAAATGAGGCTTGAACAAAGGAGCCATGAACAAAGGAGATTATCCATCCCAGGCAGGCAGAGATCAGTGTTTAGTCATGCTAGATTAGCAAGGGTAGCTGACAGAATAGCCAGAAGCTAACAGACCCGTCAGTGTGTTCCTTGCTTTCTGAAAGCTACAGGTGATCAGAGCTATTCTATTTGGACACCAAGCAAGATCAACAAAAGGAAAATAGATCTATTCTTGCTTCTCTAGTTTCTATTAAAAACTGGTAATTACTTCAAGCTTAAGCAATTTATTCAACTTGTACTTCTGGGAAAACAAGTTTCCCCTGACAGCTGTTCATTCTAATGATTAATTTCATAACCTCACAGCTCCAGTAATTTTTGTTTAGTTTCCTTACTTCATAGTTTGGGTAAATCTCAGCAAGGTTAGACCTGCAGAAGGTAATGAAATAGAATCTAAATATTAAAGTTATGCAGCAAGCATCTAGTTATAAGCAAAATAGTTTGGAAAGCAACCAGCAGTAACTCCTTGTATTCGGGAAACTTGACAGAAATGCTTTAGCTATGGGGGTTCATGTATTTATTTAGTTGTAAAAAATCTCAATAATGAGACTGATAGTGGGTTTGTTGGTGCATGTCTTAATTACTTAAATAGTGGAGGTCCACTGATATTGGTATAATTAAACTGGGCATACAAAGTCTGGTTGAATTCAGATATTTTGGACTTCATTTCCCATTACCCCCAGCCAATAAGGCTGTTGTTCAGGAATTGTGGGAATCATAATCCAAACATTTGAAGTGCACCATACCTCTACCATAAGCCAACAGAAGGGATCTGTGAAAAGTTTTATTACTACTTTTACTAACACCATTGCTACTTCAAATTCTTTGTTAATGGTGATACTTTATTTATGGCCAGTATGTCTATGAAAGAGAGCAAAAGACTAACTGATCTTAGAGTCAAAGAGATCCAGCTTTGGAAGTTTCTTTTGCAGACAGCTCTCTAATGATAATGTACAATTTACAGAAGTTGAGCTATGCCTTCATCTGTGCTTATCTCATTTACTTCAAAAAAACCTCAAATATTCTACAAAACTGGATGCCTTCACTCAAAGAAAGCTATAATAAGTATAGTGCTCCTGGAATTTCTCACCACTTGGAACACTGGCCATGTTTGGCTCAAGGGCATCTTCACTTTAACAGGGTCCAATTCGTGCTCCAACGAGCTATGGATAAAATACCCAAGGCTTCTTCCATTTTATATATAGATTTGTTCTAATTTCTGATTTGTATCTGTCAGGCCCAGCTCAAGAACAATGGTGAAACAGTCCAGTTGAGTTAAGTTCCTTTATTTGCTTACACCTATAGACGGAATCTTGCCAGACTAAATCTATACTTCTGCATCAAGTGGATATACCCTGGGAGATTCTAGGGAGTGGCTATCCTGAACCTCTTTCACTTCCCATGCTCTTCCTGTGGACTGTGTTGTCTTTTGACTCCTTTCCCTTCCTGGAATGCACCATCTCCTTCCTGATAGCCTTGATCTCTCACATCACCCTACTCTTTGTAGATACATTCCATCACAGTATCAGACTAGGCAATTTGTAAAGAAGTTGGAAAAGAGTAAAGTTGATTAAGCCTTCCTCCTCAGTAATTTTCCAGACAAAATCAGCCTATCCAGATGCAGATTCTCTTTACTGAGTGCATACTCTGCTCATTTGCACACAGTTATTAAGATGACTCACAAACAGGACAGTAGTCCTAGCCTGAAAAATCACATGTAATTGGTTTACAGTACATATTCTACAGAAGGTCTCCAGTTAAAATGAAAATGTGACTAATGTGTGCTTCTGAACCTGACTGCATTGGATTGTTTATAAATAAATCAAGGTGAAGTAGCAATGCTTATACCACTTTAATTGTGAGCAGTATACATGTTTTGATTTATAGAAACAAGTATTATGTATTTCTGACTCTGATGGCAACATCTAGCTTTTTTAAAAAAATAATTTTATTAAAGATAATATTATATAGATGAAACTAATATAATCTACATAGGAAAAATATATAAAAAGAAAAAAAGGAAAAAATGGAAAATAAAAAAGTGCAGAAAAAGAAAAAAAGAAAAGAAAAAAGAAGAAACATCCCCCTTCATCCCCAGCAAGTATAATCAACATTAACAACTTATCACCATCTCTTAAAATAAAACCAACCATCTCCTCATCTCATATCTCACCCCATTCTCTGTAAACAAATCTTTAAAACCTCATCACTCCATCTTAATCAGCAGAAGTCCATTAAGGGTTATCAGAAATGACAACATAACCATTACAAACTATATACAATGAGCCCACTTTGAATCCTTATTTTTACATTTATATCTCATTTTCTATTTAAACAAATCCCCCCATCTCATCTCTTCAAATAAACAAAACCTTTAAAACATTGTCACCCAGTCCTGGTCAGCAAAAATCCATTAAACATTATCTAAGTTAGGAAGCCATTTATTTTAGCCTTGATCAAATAAACCAATTTTGTATTCTTTTCCCTTTCTCCCAACAACCTTTAGTCTCCTCAAATAATAGCCTAACATCTGCTTTCTTTTCATCCCAAAGTCACCGGCACCTTTAACAAGCCCCTTTTGTAAATCCAGTATAAAAAATTTATCCACATCACTCTTCTAGTTTAGTATTTGTGTGTCTTTTTTAATTAAGTCATCAGCTGGTTTCATTTGTATATCTAATATTTCATCTTTTTGTATATCCACTGTTTAATCTTTTTCCATCTCTTTCTTATAAGCTGTCATTTTAAAATCCACATTCAGATCAATTTCAGTTTTATTTGATGGAATTTGTTCCTCTTGAGTGACACCATCTAGTTTTTCTATCATAGCAGATAACTTTAAAATTATTTTCTTAGCTCAGTAGTCATAGATCTCTGTCATTGGATCATTGGTGTATTTATTTCCTTCTAGTGCCCTCTAGTAAGCAATCTTCAAAGACATCCTCTCAGTTTTTCCAGATGTAAACATAGAAAGTTTCCCACGGGAGGGAGTCTTATAGTTAATTTCAAAATTTTAAATCAAGTCCATCTGGACCCTTAATCCATTTGAAACTTTCTGAAATCAACACTGTAATCACCCTTTTGCT
The DNA here is from genome assembly GCA_030867105.1 of Liasis olivaceus. NCBI lineage: Eukaryota > Metazoa > Chordata > Lepidosauria > Squamata > Pythonidae > Liasis > Liasis olivaceus. The sequence continues at coordinate 36,991,896 of CM061355.1, read as the reverse complement.
GTATATTAAAAAAAAAAAAAAAATCCCAAGCCATAAGTTCATAATTAAAATTTCTTTCTTAAAGGATTGAAGAAAAAACTCACCCAGTGAATATGATCCAACTTGTGGTTCTGAAGGTTCTCAATCTTTAAAAAGCAGTAGAAAATAAAATAAAATCCAGAATGATTAAGAAGTGAGGTTTGGTCAAACTTTGAGTCCATAAAGGCTACACTGATGGCTATGAGCTTGATAGAATCTTGCAACTCCCAGCTGTTTACAAGCCAATTGCAAAAATATTGGTTTCTACCATTTGCTCACAAAACAACAGCTGTCCAGTGTACATATGGGCAATCTCAAGATCTTTCCTTTCTCCAGAGAGATTTCAGTGGCCCAGATCCACCTGCCTTTTTTCGCCATAATGTCTCTCGCTGTTTGTGAGATGTCAGTTCACCATTTCCTCACTGGAAGCTTTTTCTGATGGCAGCATCTAGCTGACTGGGCAAATCTTGGAAACTAAGCAGGGTTGGTGCTGGTTGGGGAATTGAATTGGGAATTGCCTGGGAATTCCAGGTCTGTAGGCTAGACTGGGAAATTAAAAACACCAAAAACAAAATCCTTGAAAGAAAGCAATGGCAAATCATTGTAACACTGCCAAGAAACCTACATGGATGTAATCATCCAGAGTTGAGCTGTTTAATTATTTCATATTTATGTTATTTCTGATCAGCACAGAGAGTGTCTCGACTTTAATTCTGATCAGATAGGAAATCATGTTCTGTAAGTTCATATCTCAGTATCTTAAATATCTCTCCAAATGGCAATGTGCCCATTGCTTCCTGTTGAAGCAATAAAAAAATTGCCAATTCATTTGGATTATGCATTATTTAAGCTACCAGCCAAGTAAAAAGGCATACATTATGCAAAGAATGAATTGCACTATGCTTGAGATCTACTCCACAGTGTCCACAGATAATGGCTAGTTCAGCTCTGAATATAAGACATTTCCTTGAAATAATTGGTATTAGATCAATAGTATAAAGGTTTTAATGTTTTCTCTTAAACAATTGTACTCTACTAGCAGTATTCTCTTGGTCTTATTGCCCAGTAGGAACCCTGTTCTTATTTTTACTATTTGTTTAACACACAATAGATTTCATTTTTCCTGCTTGTTTTAATTAAATGTATATAAATGTACATTTCCCAGATTATACTTTGAGCTTCAATGTGAAGGTAATATATGAAGCAAAGTCCCTTTTCAACATGCTGATATTTAATGAGGCATTCAGTAGTTCACCTTTCCAAACAAACATTTGGCCATAGGGTTGATTTAAGCCTTCTTCAATTAGCCATTCAGAGGCTAGAATATACTCCAGCCTTATGGCTTCCCAAGGAAAAATAATAATTTTGCTGACACCCTGCTTCTTGCAGTACCTGAGAAAAGGATGTTTTCCCTCTTCAAAGATTTTTCCTAATAGCCATTTCATTCCCTTGATCCTTCAGTGAAGTTAATAATGGGAAGGGGATACAACTGAGAACATGGTGTAACCACACATTCTCCTCCTGAGATTCAGTTGCCCCAGATGTCAAGAATGGAGGAAGATGAAAGGTTTTATAGCATAGATTATGACTTCTTGACACACATAAAACTATGCAAGGACACATTTACTATTTGAAGCTGTAGGATAGGCCAGCCTTGCTTAGAAGACAACTGCTCACTGAGTGAACACATTTCTCAAAATCTAATTATGGATTTTTAAGAAGAAACTTATTTGACTCTAAGTTCCATTTCAGTTTTATTTTTACATTTTGGTCTGCAGTACTATTTCCTATGCTTATTAAATTCATTCTGATAATTACATCAAAAGAATAATTAGAATAAAATAATTTAGTCATGAATTCAAAATCTTAGCTATCCAGAAATTATGGAAGAAGGTCATTTTTCTCTTCTGTTCCACTGGAAAAAGAACATTTATATAAGTAGGTTGATGAAGAAAAACATTAAATTAATTAAATATTGTAGTTCATTTTCAATTATGCTTATTGTGCAGATATTTAACAAAAATTACCCTTTTGATTTGTTTATTCTCTATAAAATTGTACACACGCTTCCCACTAAATTCAGCCTTTCCAAACTTAGTGTCCTTGTAACATGTTATGCTATAAGTATGATCTTTCCAGCCAGATTATTTCCATGCAGAATCACTGAATTAGGCTGCATAACAATTATTGTCATAAACAAATAAATATAAATAAGTAAATATAATAAACAAATGTATTATAGAGGAATGGGAAGGCAGCCCTCTAGGACTTGATTCTAGAAGACTATATTGATTTCCCCTGTATCACAGAAATGAGGGTTGCATTACAATTATTATATCTACAGCTAGCATTGTGTGGTGCACAAAGTTCAAAAAGTGATGTTTATTTTTTTTTCAGTCATGATGTCTTGTGGAATCCATAGCAACCTATTGTGGAACCCTATGGTTCCATGGAATCTCGGTTGAGAAAAGCTGGTCTAAGTAGTAATACTAAGCGTATGAGAAAGAAACAAGTTCAACCTATGCTCTTCATGCAAGAAAACAAATATGATTTAAAAGGTATGGACCTGGTGGGATAACTCCCATGACTGGAATATAATAACTGAAGGATACCATTTGTTCCAAAGGAATAGAAGTAATAGAAAGGGAGGAGGTCAACAGAATTATTAGTGAAACTAATAAATTGCCATGTTAGCCCTTCAGAATATAAAACCCCAAAATAGATAATAAACAGGATTAAGTCTGAGTGCTCAGAGACTTTTCTCCTTATTTAATTCCCCCTCCCTTTTCATATTGCCAATAAGATACAAAGTTAACTAATTAAAACTATTTTAAAAGCGTTACTAGTTAAGAGACATCAGCTGCAGTCCTAAGCTCATATTTATTTTTAGAACTGGGTTGATGTAGTGCACTTTTTGGACAAACTGGCTCATCCAGGCAGAACAGGAAAAAATGAGGTTATGGCTTTTAACTGTAATGTGTATGAAAATGTAACAGCCAATTCTCATGAACTAGACTGAACTGGCTAAATAACAGGGAATAGTTGCATTGTATGTTAAAAATTGCAATAGAGTGCAGTAGAGAGGTCTGGGTTAAAGTAAGTCATAGACCATATAAAAGCCATAAGTTGGTGTCTACTGTCACTTCCACAACAAGGAGATAATGTGGATGATGCTTTTCAAAAAGCAAATTGCAAATCTTTCAAAGAGACATAAAGACATAGTGATGGGAGACTTAATTATCCTGACATCTGTTGGGAGACAGACTCTGCCAGGCAGGGTCTTTCAACACCAACTTTGTCTTATCCTGCTAATAACGCTCTTCCTCAAAGGGTGGTAGAACACAGAACAGAATCAGCTATATTTGATTTGATAGTAATCAATAGGGAAGACCTGGCTGAGCAAGTAGAAGAAGCAGGAACATTGGAGGAGGTGACCGTGTAATACTGTTGTTCTGATTTTAAGGGAAACTTAATATAGTCAAATGTGCATGTTCAGCTTCAAAAAGTGGATTTTAATAAACTCAAATCAGATAGGTAGGATTCTATGGAAGATCAAGAAGGGTAGGAATTTCTAAAGAAGACAATATTAAAAGTACAATTGCAAACAGTTCCAATGAGGACAAAAAATGGAAGACAGCAAAAGAAGCCGTTGTGGCAACATGAAAAGCTTAGTGAAGATCCGAAAACAAAAAGAGGAAAAGAAAGATCTAGGAAACTTCAGAGCAGTCATTCTGACATTGATACCTGGAAAGATTGTAGAGCAGATCATAAAGAGAGTGATCTGTAAGCACCTTAAACACAGTGCAGTAATTACCATAATGCAGCATGGATTTGTCAAGAAAAATGTTTTGCCAGACTAATGTTATTTTATCAAATAATTACCTTACTAGATTGTGGGAATGCAGTAAATATAATATGTCTTGACCTTAGAAGAATGTTTGACAAAGTACTTCATGATATCTGATTAGTAAGCTAGTTATCTAAGGTGCATATTGTAACAATTAAGTGGGTATATACTGGCCTGAAAATTGTACTGAAGGAGTTGTCTTCAATTGTTCCATATCTAACCGGAAAAAAGTATTGTGAGGTCAGTCCTGGATTATGTACTCTTCAGTATTTCATTAATTACTTGCATGGAGAAGTGGAAGGAATGATTATTAAAATTTGCAGAAGGTACAACATAACAGCTAAAAATAAAATTCAAAATGTTCTTGATAGGTTGGAGAAACAGTGACATCATTCAATATAACAGAGATGAGGGCTAGGTTCTTTAGTTAGGAAACCAAATTCACATACACAGATACACAAAGGGTATACCTGCTTTGGTAACAATATTTGTGAAAAAATCTTGAAAAAGTACTTGATTGCAAACTGAATAAGAGCCAACAATGTGATGGCACTGCCAGGAAGACAAGTGCACTGCATCAACAGAAGTATGATTTTCAAATCACGGGAAGGAATAATTCTACTCTGTTCTGCCCTGGTCCAACTCCATCTGAGGTATCATGTCCAGTTCTTGGCACTTCACTCAGGCTCAAAGCTTTAAAAGACACATTCAAATCATAGTAAGAATTAGCATATATTAATGCATAGTTCTAGTTGCTTTTAAATCATTGTTGTATTAATGATTAAGCTTCCTTAGATCCTGCAGTATCAATAAGATTTAAAGAAGATAATTGGATATAGAACAGCACCATAATAGACCCTTTTTTATCATGTAGACAAGTATAGTGAACAGAACAGTTCCTCTTTTCTGTCAATTGAGTAATTGATACAATAGTTTAAGCCTTCATTTTAGGGAGGATGAATGTTTTTCCTCTGCATTACTGGTCAGCTGAAACCAGGAATGGATTTATTTCTGGGCTTGCCATGATGGATATCTAAAGAAAGTGTTCTACCCAAGGCCTTGTAATATGTGATATACTTTAAGTTTATTTGAGTACAGAATCTCTTTAGTGAGCAAAAATAGTGAAGAAATCACTTCCACTGAACAGAAGCTTAGAGAGCTCAAGATTACATGAGAAATCATTGCCTTAAAGCATAGTTAGAACATAGAGTATAGGTTTTTAAGGCTGCTATTTATTTGTGAAACGACTTCTGGGTATGCTGTGTGAGACAATGAATGCGTGCTGACATTTTGCTAGACATGCTGCTAGTTTCCCCAAAGCAGATCTGAAACTGAACTGGATAGCAGACGTAAAGTCCTTATATATTGCTTGTGTCCAATGGAGCAGAATGACCACAATCCAACTAAATGTTTATAAAATTCAATTGCTTCTGTAATAGTTCTGGGGAGATCTATCACACTGAGCCAAAATGCTAAGGTTCTGTTTTGTGATTTGGTCCTTGTAATCTGGGTTCAGGCAATGCCAACTGTCCTGTGTTTTTCAGACCAGTGCTCCTTTCTTGTGCTTTAATTCTGCATTCTGTAGAACATCTAGTTTGTCCAATATAACTATCCCCACACTGGCAATTTTGGTTATATAAGTCCCTTGCTCCTTAGTTTTGGCAATTTATCTTTATTAGTGGGCAGGTATTGCCGCATCTTGTCCACCATCCCCAATTTTACTCTTCTGCTTTTCTTTCCAGTATTTTTATCATTCTATCAGTCATGCCTGAGATGTTTCAAAGGTTTCCATACTGTTCATCATTTTTCTTTTGTCATTGTGATACTTAATTCCTTTAGGTTTGCTAGTTGCATTATTTTGTCAGCCCTATTCATCTGTGACATAATCTATGATCTTTTTGTTGAGATCGGCATTGTGATGCGGCATGGGATAAGAGTCTGTCTGCAACTCCTATACTTTGTGGTTTAGACGTCCCTTGTTACTGTCATCTGTTTTGTGGCTAGCAACTGATGATGGGCATTCCGCTCCATTGGACACAGGCAGAATGTAAGGAAGCAATATTTGTTGCCAAGTGCAGTTGCAGATCTGCTCTGAAGAAACTAGTAATTAGCATGTATTCATTGTTTCATCTAGCATTACCTAGAAATCATTTCACTGGCATACCTAGATGTCTTCCTTGTTTACCAGCTTTGTTCTTATTCTGACAACTTTTCCCCACAATGTATTAATAATGAAATAAACTTAACTGTAGATTTGAATCGAAAAAGCACCATATAACATCAGCTAAAAGGTTGGGTGAAAAGGAAGGGTGATTTTCACCACATGGATTAAGTTCTCTTTCTTAATGTGAATTTGAGAATGTGATAGGTGCTAAGGGACCTTTAGCAACTGTTAAGGGTGAGATGGTATTTTGGTCAGATGTATTGTGGTACATTTGGTCCATTAGAAACAGAAACAATGGATGCCATGTCTTGCTGCACAGGAGTGAGCTTCTCCTGTGTAAATGAAAGAGTATGGCTGTGCAAAGCATTAGAAAAGAGGGTTTCACAAACTGCATTGGTGCAAAGCACCCTTTCTTGAAGAGTTGAAGCAGCTAGCATTCTCCAGGAGGCTAGGCATGGTTGCTACAAACCCTGTGCACATGCACAGACAAGAAGTTGTTATGTATGAATGCAATTACACATAGTCCCCTGTTGGGGGGGAGATGGGCGGTGGAGAAATCCAATAAATAAAATAAATAAAATAAATAAATTAGAAAAAGTCTTTGAAGCAGCTGTGCCAGGCATTCTGAAGGACATGGGTGCTATAACACTTCAAGAAAGGGTGTTTCTCTCCTGTCAGTGCATTTTGTGAAGAGTCCCTTTTTAATGCTTTGCACAGCCCCATTAAAGGTTATTGTTCTACTGTCTGAGATTCTTTAAAAGCTGTTTAACAAAGATGATGCATTTGTGTAAAATATATTTTTCAAATTATTTAATTTTTTAACAATTCTGAAAACTTGGTTAAAGTCACAGAATTATCACCTGACTTTACTGGTTGTATCTTTTTCAACCAATCTAATAGCAATTAATAATTATTTTAAAATAACTGGATGGAATGAAACAAAATCTATTATGATGTAGACAGAAAATCTCAGAAGAAATAAGTGAGCAAATGAAGTTCACTAGAGAACATACTGTATGTCCTTTCATCACCAATATACAAATATGTTTCAGATATAATAAAACATTACAGTGGCAGGTGCTTATTTTAGCTTCTAACTTTTAAATACAAGACTGGTGGAATAATAAATAATAAATTCATCAACTCATTGTTGGTTCCTAGGAGAGTTATGTGTCCAACTTCATTGATGATAGTTCTTTATTTAAAGACATCCTATATTTGCAAGAAGAGAAAGCAGGGCTTTAAAGTTGCCCATCAGTAGAGGAGTTAGTAAATGATTGCCTGCAGGCACACAGATTACTCTTTCTGTCCTATTGTGAATGCAATGTATTTTGATAAATTATTTATAGATTTACACAAATACACACACACACACACATATATTTATTAGCATATGATAGTTATAAAAATAGGTGCCTTTTGCTCATTTCTTGTAAGTGGGATTGGGAAGACTCAGGTTCAACTCAGAGAGAGAGAGAGAGGGAGAGGGAGAGGGAGAGAGAGAGAGAAAGAAAGAAAATATTATTTTTCCTATCAAACTCTTCCTAGAACTATGATAGCAATTTCACAAAGCCAGTATTTTAAGGCTAAGACACTTGAATAAGTTGTTGATTCTTCAGTCCCAATATTGACATAAGTAAGAGTGAATAGTTAGGAAGGAGCTGCTGACTTTATTCCTTCATGTTCAATATAACAAAATGCCAGAAATACTAGCTATGGAACTGAGCATGATCAGAACACAATTTCAGTAAGCATGGTTGCTTTTAGCTAATGTTTGTTAGGAGCTATTTTTGAAGAATCCTCTTGATTTCAACTTCACTGACTACTAGACTAATTTATCCCTCATTAGAAAGAATACAATAGGGAAATGACTTGGCAGAGTATGTGGAAAAACAGAAAGAGAAGGAGTTAAATATAGAAAGTACACTCTTGGGAAAATTATAGCTCATCTTTCAAACTAAGGGGCTTGGAGTATTTTAAAACTCTTCACAGTTATCAGAATTTAATGTCATTAAAATTAAAAAAACAATGCCTTCCTTATTAATGTTCCCTTTTATGTAAAGATTCTATGCAAATGAATATGCAGTAGTTAAATGAAAAAAAATTCTGATACAAATTAATATGGTGAAATAGACACAGCATTATGTTTATAACATAACTTTAAAAGTAGAAATAGATGTTTCTCACTGTTTTTCTGTGTAGCTTCTAAATGACCATTACTTATATAGTTAGTAATATTTTTCATATTAATTTAATAAAAAATATTTCTGTTGTAAAAACAGTTCAGAATTGAAAAGAATGTATCATTCTCTCTTTAAGTTCAAAAATCAGGTTTAAGGCAGCATGAAATTCACCCAAGGGGTATATATTTTTAAAATAGCAGTGATTAATAGCAATCCTGTACAAATCACTTCAAAAATATGAATCCTCATTTTGTTCAAAGGGAATCCCAACAGAGTTATTTCCAAGTGGAACACAGTGCAGTGTAAAAATTGTAAGCTTATCAAAAATCACATAGATTTAAGAGTCATTAATTCATTTTCAGCCTTAACTTCAACACCTGCAGATTGTCAAATACATTTCAGGATAAGAAATACTGAAACAATGTATAGTATATAAATTACTCGTAAAGTACTAACGTGCTATAATTTTCCCATATTAATTTCCACATTTTAATTATCCCAGTTAGGGCTACCTGCAAAATCTGGACAACAACCAGATGTGAGATATTGTGGGAAGGCTGAGAAAGGAACAGAAGAGATAGCAATGTGTGAGTCAGCCAGGTGGACGTAAATTTGGGAAAAAGCATTGCTAAGTATTCAAAGAGATTTCCACTTTACATAATTCACTATAAATGAAACTGAGAAATTCCTATTATATTTTCCAAGATTCTTCATTTTCACCAGGCTAGCATTAAAGATATTGAAATTTGTATAGTTCTTCTCTAGTCCAGCTGCATGGACCTTGACACCAGATGACAACAAAGAGATACAGAAACCCCCACCTCTTTGCTGCCATCTAGCTGTCTTCAGAGGTTTTGCAGCCAGAGCTGGTAGTCCAAATGCTAGTTGGTATATGAATTTTTAAGAAAGCGCAGGTATGTGACATCACATATATTGCCTACTCTTAATAAATTATCCATATAACCATTTAACTTCGGTGATAAAACAATTATGGCAGCACTACACCATAACACCTGGGACCAGTTTACACAAGCATTTTACCCTATTACTGTAACATCTGAGGCATCTGAAACGTATGTAACATCATGAGGCATATCAGGCAGTGCTCATCCCATTCTATTGGTACTATTTTTCCTCAGAGTGTCTTTCAAAACATTATTTTGGATGATTATAGAACTTGTGTACTACTGAGGAAAGAGTACTTCAGACATGCACTAATATAGTGTGTGCTCTCAAAGTCTGAACCAATGTAATATATAAATTACTCGTAAAGTACTAACAGCAGAAGGTTGCTAGGACCTCTGTTGTAGGAAAGGAATTTAAGATCCAAAAATTGTGGGAGGTTGAGGGGTGGGGTAGGTAAAAGCTATTTCTAACATAGGGCTGTGAACAACTGCACAATTAATTTTAACATTTTAAACCTTCTTTCTACACAAATTGGCATGCTCACAATTAACGGACTAAAGAGAGAACATGGCAGCATTTGGAGTCTGCAATTATAGTGCTATTTATATTTTATATTAAAAATGACTTTCCAAACACTTCCCTTTTTTTCTTTTTGCACTCTCAGTGTTATGCGTTTGCATTTCCTTGAGTTCATGTTCTGAATACCATGCTGAATTCTGGAGAGTTATCCATTTGGTTCAATCTGATTTGTGAGAAGTAATTGTTAAATTTTTGCACACATTACAACTTAGCCAAAACTCACATTCATTCAGGCAGAGCAAGAAGGAAAACCTGGAGCATGTCTAACTGGGATTGGACTTTGCATACAAAGGCAAAACCAGACCCCTGATAAGGTCATAGTTAGTGCTTTCTAGACAGCAAGCTTGGTCAGATGGAGTAAGAAAAATGTGAGTTACATCTTGAGTTGGGGCAAAAATTGTGTTACATCAACTAAATACTAAGCAGAAATGTAGACCATAGTTTAGGTTTGCAACTAGTGCAACCAGGTCTTTATTGTTTACCTCCATAGTATCAAGAAATGCTGTCTAAGTCATGGGGAATTCTTTACATTAAATATTTTTTTTCTGGCAGTTTTACCTTCCAATGCCTTCCAAAATTTCTCAAGGGTAAGATACAGTAATCCTTCTTTACATGTTATATTCATTAAATACAGAAGATATTGGATGGAATTAATTTAATTATTAAATATTAATTAAAGAATTACAGTTTGTTAAAATAAATCATATTAAGCCCATAAAGTTCTTTATCATTTTTCTCCTGACCTGCTAAAATGTAATGTTTTACTTCTGCTTCTCTACATCAGACTTTTTCTTTATTTTCAAAACAGAGATCTGGCTTAAAGTTAGTCTACTAACCAGGACTTTAACCTGATTCTGGTTAGTAAAACTGTTGTTTAAAGTGTCAGTGTTTGGCATGCAAGTGAAGAAAGGAAAGGGAGGAGGAAATAGCTCAGGATTAATTCTGACCTAGTAAACTGGAGTACTTGTATCTGATATATGTCCAATGACAATACACTGGCACAATACATTACTTCAGTAAGTCCTTACCTCAGTGGTAGAATATTTGCTCCGCATACAGAAAGTCCTTTCTTGAAGTCCTGATATTTTGAGATAAATCTGAGAAAGACAGCTGTGCTGGTGAAAGGGCAGAAAGAGATATACACCACCACTGTTGACGATTAATGGAACCACATGCTCTCCTAAGTTCAAAGTCTGCAGGAAGAGCCAGAACGTAAGGGCTTTCCTAGAGGCCAGCAGGATAGGGACCTTGGAGAAAATATTATGCCTTAGGCAGCAACAGAGAAGGCATACTTCCTGGGCCCCATTAGATGGCATTATTTAAGCAATGGACCTGGAATATGCCATCCCTGTCAGATCTTACTGGACTTATGTATGTACATTCCCCCAAGACACTTTTAACCTTCATGTGTATAGGCTGAATATCTGCAAAGAACTAAAATGGTTTGATTTGATGCGAAATGATGCATATTCTCTATTATAGCACCTGCCTCCTGGAACAGCATCCCCCCAAGAGATTCAAACAGCCCTGACCCTGCTCTCTTTTAGATGAACCTTAAACACCTGGCTCCTTCCCAGGCACTGGGTTAAGGTGTGAACTCGTGTGCTGGTTTTGTTGTCATAGTGTTTGTCATCTCCCTGTTCAGCCGTCTTTTCTTTTTTATATTTTTTAAAATTATTATTTGACTTCTTATGTTTTCATTTGCATGCCACCCAGAGGCCTTTTGAGTGGGCAACCAACCTACAAATGCAATGAATAAATAAATAAATATTTGATGCCAAGACTTCTTGAGATTCAGCCATAGCATTTATTTTGAATGTTAGGGCCTGTCCTTGGCGGATAGTTATGTAAGAACAAATGAAGGACTCTCAAACTTGGTGCAGAGAGTATTTCCTCATTAATGAATTACTCTACTTCAATGAATCAGTCATCAACAGTAAAGGACAAGCAGTCAAGAAACACCCTGCAGTCAAGCACTTGGTAGAGCAGCCAAGAAGGCCTTGGAAAAATTTTCCAGTGCTGTGATGTGTCTGTGCCTACAAAGATCAGAATGTGCAGGCAATGGTTTTCCTTGTAATACTCCATGGAAGTGAAAGTTGGACTTTGAAGAAGCAGGATAGGAAGAGTATTGATACTTTTGAACTTTGGTGCTGGAGAATACTCCTGAATACAAACAAAGGGATAATTGAACAGATCAATCCATTTGAGGCACAAATGACCAGGCTCAAATTATCCTACTACAGACATATTATGCAATGACCTAGGTTTTTAGAAAAGTCTATAATATTGGAAAAGATAGAACACAAGAGAAATAGAGGACAACCACCAACAAGGTGGGTGGATTCAATTACAATGATGATTGGTACACCATTGGAAAACCTGAAGAACCAGGTTGGAGACAGACCTTCCTGGAGAAAATCTAAATGAGTCAACATCAACTCAATGGCATATAATCAATCTAGTTCAATGGGGGGTAACCTGTAACCCTCCAGAGGTATTGGATTGTAATTAGATTGCTGTAAAATTAAACTGGGGGGATTTAGGATCAAGTCATTCCTCAGCCATAGAAGCTCACTGGGTGACTTTGGACTAGTCACTATTTGCAGATCAATTTACCTGATAAAACTTTGTGGGGGCAAAACAGAAGAGGGAGTGCTGTATATAGTGCCTTGAGCTCCTGAAGAAAAGGGAAGATATAAATCTAACAAATTAATAAATATAAATGCATGTCCACATTATATCACCACATTGGCTAGAGCTCATAGGAGCTGGTAAGTCACACACTGCCTGTTCCTGTTCTAGCGAATCTTTGTGCAGGAATTCATATCGGTTTTTTTTTAAAAAAACCAAAGTAGCAGCACATTTTTTAACATGGAGATTAAGCACTGTTCAAAGGGCCTTCTCCCACTTTACTTAACCATGGTACAAATATGCACTGACAATATTTTGGGGGTGTTTGCAATAATGCCATGTCATTGCCTTCATTTTGCCCCCAGCTGAGGAATGAGACTTGTTTCAAGTGTTCCAGCATTAAACTCAATATTTCCCCCCATTATTTTGATACTGACCAAGGGCAAATTAAGGTATATAAAATGTGTGAGGCTATCACGAAATCCTTGGAGGGTAGTCCATGATTATGTCCATAAAGATAAGCATGTTATACGCCAGCTGAATTCCTGCATTTCATAATGGATTTGCAAAATAAGACTGAACAAATATGTGATTATATTAATACTTAAATTCTTCCTTGATTTTTCTGAATAGCTGTATCAGTACACAGTCAATGAGAATGTGGATACTTGAATAAAATAAATTGGTTATGGAAAATCTCCCTTTCTTTCCAGAGGCAACATCTCTCAGTTAGTATGAAATAATTTGGGCATATTTTGAAAGTAATAAACAGCTGTAATATTTTGAGCTAGAAGAAGCAGTCTAAAATGGGAGGGGCTGTTATGGAAGTTGAAACAATTGCTGCAAGTATGTGATGTAGGATTAGTAAGGTTGGTGTTTGATACAAAATTGTATTTGCTTCTGCTTTGTTCTTCGTGTACATAAAGCAAATGTTCCATTTCATAATATTGGTTCAGGACAGTTCCTCATTTAAAGAAGTAGGAAATGTTGAACATACGTAAGCATTTATGGATGGTCATCAAAACTAATTTCAGCAGCCTGATCCCACACTAGTAGACTTATTGTAGATTTCAGACTGGGGTTCAATCTAATCTCATTTCTTTTAAAAAAGAAGGGAACTATTGCAAAATAGCCTTAGTGATTCTATACATTTCATCTGAATAATTGTTAAATACCTGGCATGAACTCAGCAAAGCAGTAATACTCCTGTACAACATTAGAGTCTGGTGCCATCCCTTGCTATACTCCAGCCTATGCGAGCCTTCCTTCATTTTTCTAACTGGGGCTCAGCAGGACCTGAGCCTTTGGGAACATGGAAACTGGGCTTTGGAATGCTGTAGCCACATCATGCTTTCTCCTCTGAAGTATTTACTGAATGCCAGACATTGTATAGTGAGAGATAAAATGAGCGAGCTGCCCAGATTTATTCCTGTTCTATTATGGTATCCCCTCTAAGAAAGGCCAATTAGAGATAGGGATGAATGGCAGCTAGAGCAGACATTGATGATGATATTATATAGAGGAAAGTAGTGGGGAGGGAGCTCATTAGCTCAGAGGATGCCCATCAGCAACTGTGCTTGAGATCTATTCAAATCTGGCATTGTGTCTGCAATGCTATCTGCACTAGCCCCTTTCTCTACACATAAAAGGGTTATAAACTCTTCTCTGTTTTCATGCTGCTGCTGGCAGTTTGCTTAATAAACCACCTCACTGGCTAACTCTGATATTGAGTATCAAAGGTTTCACAGTATTTTCTGCATGAATGCCCTGTAGTATTCATTCTAGCCTTATCTCTAGTAAGACAAACTTTTCAATTATTTCACATATGGTAAATTTTAAAACCAAAGTTTGATCATGTCAAATATGATAGCCAAGTCACTGTGAAAGTCAATCTTAAAAATAATATATGGGCTGATTCCTAGTTGTCCTATTCTGCTCTGCTCTGTTCCATTTCACTCTAAGTCCAAGAGAAGCAGACTGCAGTACACTAACCAGGAAGATAATTTCACATCAAAACTCTGTGTTTCCTACAGCTGTTGCCTTCTCAAAACTGACTCTCTGGTCTGATCTTGATCTCTGGCCCTGCTCTTCTAAAGAACTGGTTGTTCTTAAAGGGTGTTTTAAGGCTTTTAAAGGGGCTGAATCTGCAGTTTCTAACTCCAATGATGTGGGGTATGATGGGGCTACTCTAAGCATGTATTTTCTGCAGAATCTAGAAAAATCATTATTCAGCCTTGAAGTAAGTGACAGTTCCCTAGGAGATGTCATCTTCTATCCTTCTTTGAAATTTGCAAGTTGTAAATCGAGGCCAGAAGCAGTCTAGTTTTGTCTCTGTCCTAGATCTGATCCTATTGCTTATCTTCCTGATCAAGTTAGTATTACTTGTTTTCTGACTTGCCCATGATATGATGGCTGTCTTCAGTTTTAAGTATTTTTCTATATAGGACTTGCACAATGCAAAGTTACTTTCTCTCTGTAACTGCATAGAAGCAAAACATTTTTATCATTTATGTTCAGAATAGCAGTGATAATACAGCACTGACAGAGATTCCAGAAAGCAACAAAATGCATGTTAATTTCAGATTTTGTCACATATAATAAACTTGGCTGGTGAAACACTAAGGCTCCAAATTCACAGCTGCATTGAATTATGCATCAATATTAACTGATTACAAAATTATATTGTATCCAGCATTTTATTCTCAAAAAGTATGCATGTGGATTTTTTTTTAAATGACCATAGTAAGAATTATGTTGCTGTTGGTTTGAGGACAGATGAGTTGATCCTATTTGCCTAAGTTGTAGGCAAATAGTTAAATGGAATTACAAGTTTTATTCTCAAATCAAAACTTTACAGAATCATATAGGATCCTCTAAAATAGTATCAAACTACCATAAAATGCAAAGTACAATTTGCATTCCCTCACATCCCATTCTGTTTGCAAACTTTAGCAACCATATTTTCATTCTATTCCCCATCTCCCACCCTTAGCATTCCTTTGATTTGCAGTTATACATGTGGGAAGACCACACATGCCTAATAGTTTATGAAAAGGGCTAACTGGATTGAATTCAATCAGTAAATGCTGGCATATTTTATTTTCAGCAGCATTTTGAGTTAACTTAGGTGCCTAAGGATTTTTATTTATTTATTCATATTAGCAAAATACTCATACAAAATTGGACAGCTCAGTTATTTGCCAAAGTTTGAACCCAAGCTTACTTTATTTGCATCCTGTCCTGTTCACCAGAGTAGGGAACTTTCAGACATTTCTAGATGGGAGAGTCACTGAGTCTAGGAAGATCATCCCAATGCTTTTAAAATTCTGAACTTGCTGATTTCTCTCAGCCATGGGAAGACTACTTCAATTGCCCTGGTGCTGTAAAACCACTGGCCTCCACCTCATCCTCTGTGCTTTGATTTTAGTGCTTCACAGAAGCTGGCTGCTATGTTTCCTTAATGCATATGAACTGAAATAGCTGAAATTAGATATTATTTTGAAAATAAAAAGCTCTATTTATCAGATGACATCTTTTACATATAAGGAAGATTAGCTAGTTGTTTTTTTAAATGTGCATGCATGTTTGTGTATCTCCAACAAAGTCTGCTTACTCGGATCTATCATATTATTTGGAAATAGAATATGTTAATCTAAATCGATGGAATTTATAGAGAAATAATGAGTTCAGAGCATTAGGTTAATTACTGAGGCAGATTGTTAACACTGGGAAAATGTTTGTTAGCTACTCAAGCCAACTGTAAGCTGTGATGCAGTATAGCTTTGTGGGAAGCATATTTTATATATGAAATGTAGATTGGAATTGGCTTAGCTTTGTGTCATTGCATTTAAAACTCTTCTTCATTAATCTTAACAAGATAAGTATATGGATTGAACACTTAGGCTATAGGCAGCCATAATCCATAATATTCATGCAGAAGAATGTGCAAATGCACCTATGCAGTTATTTATTTACTTAAATATACCTTTCTACCTCCTTATCAGTCAAAACAGACGTACAGCAGTGTCATTTAAGCTGGCACCCACCAGATGTGTTGCATAACAGCTCTCACAATTTCCAGCTAGGGTGACTAAGGGCTGGTGAGTCTCTCCAACAGATTTCCATAGACCACAGGTATCACTGGAAAAGAAATATCAGTTTCCACTATAACTTATTTCATGTACATGTACTTACAAAATCATCTTAAATTAATTTAAAACCAGAATCTTTATTTTAAAAAGAATTATAGTGGGTATGTTATCTTATGAATATTTACTTGGATCTTGTGGGGGCAGACAGCAGCTTGCCTAAAACTACTTGACTAGTTCCTAGTGATGCAAATAAATGGCTAGTGAATTCCTAAACCTCCGCTTATTTTCCTAAACTTTATGGCAGGATTTTGCAACCTCAAGCTCTCCAGATGTGTTGGATTTATAACATTCAGTTAAATGTTAAATTTATAACAACCAGTTAAAGTCTGCACAGTATTAGGATGGAGAAAGATGCTATTGATGTTATCTTTATTTTATTTTCAATAAAAGTATCTGTTGTCACAGCATGAATACTGAAGGTAGCCTTTAATTCCTAGCATTCTTGTATTTCATTTAAACACCTTTATCTCCCTTTTCTCCAAAGCCATTTAATTTAATACTCTAATTAGAAATATAACTCACCACTGCAAACAACAAAGGCAAATGCATTGTTTTACACTGTCTCATCACGTGACAATTTCATTAAGTGGATTGTTCACATATTGTTTAGCTGTTTAAATAATTAATTTCCTATAACAGAACAGTTACAGTGACTAGTTTGTTCATTTTATTTGAATGATATATCAGAGCTAAGGTATATACTTGCCTGCAAGAAGAGCCCAAGGACTGAATCTGCTTTTATGTTTCTGTAGCAGAAGCTCATTGGGTTAAGAATAAAATAGAGTCTGGCTGCCAACAAAAATATACACAGAATGTAGAGAAATTGTATTGTAGAGGTTAAGTGCAGCAAATGCACTACTTTATAAAGAATAATGAGGATGTTACTTTATATATTTTTCTGATTAGTTTTTATTTCCTGCAAATGTTAGTATATCAAGTAATAACAAGTGAATATTGTAGGGCAACCTTTCATAAAGAGGTGCCCTCTATATATGTTAGGATTTCAGCTCCTATACTCTTCATCAGATGGGAGTTTTAATGCAAAAAGTTAGTAAGGTTTATTTTGGGGACAGCTAAATTATCTCAGTACATGGATACTCTTTAAAGAGATATTCAAATTATCACTTTCCAATTGTCTTTGTTCCGCAGGAATCCAGATCCAAGATTTACTTACCGGAAAGAATGAGAAGATACGTTTAGAAAATGGGAAAATGCTACACAGCGTGCCTACCTGACTACTTCTTCCAGACATGGAGGAAAACAGAAATTAGAAGAGGAAGTTCCTTTTGACTTTGCAAGGGAACCTCAAGATCCTAATCTTCAACACATTCTCCTTTATTTAGAACTGTTTCCCCTCTTATTCTGTAGGTATGAAGTGGATATTTTGTTTCTTACGTTTAGCTTTATTTTTCTTACTGAACACATTCTATCATGTAATATTGCTCTTGAAAAATATGGACAAATAAAGAATGAAATCAAAGCCTAGGTCAAACTTTTCTTTAAGCTGTAAACCTAATAAACATCTGATTGGTGATCTGGAAAATGCAAAAATATATAATTAGGCATTGATAATTTCAGGAACTTTATTGCTGTGCATATCATTCCATTTGGGAAGAACAGAGTATCCCTTGAACCCTCTCAGTTAAACCCAGGATGATTAATCTGAGTCAGACACTCAAAAAAGCCACAGTAGTGCATACATATTGTTCATTCAACAAATATATAGAAGTTATCCTGTGACATAAGCTTTCTTGGGAATAATAAGGTGTAAGGACTAAGTAGGAAATACGGGAGTTTTGCTTCAAAATATTCCATGGCCACCAGGCTGCTGACCCAGTAGTACTATCTTCCCTAACTTGATGCAGCTTGTTAATGTGAGAATCCCACATACAGAACTGACAGAGCAATGTCCAGCATGAAGGTGTACCTGAAGCAGCACTGCAACAAGTGTTTCACTCTGGGACACAGATGATTAACCCTTATAGGGTCAGAAAAACTAGCCTTATATATTTCAGTGATCTGGATAAACAAAAAGCAAGTGATACAAATGGTTTGGAGTGCTACAGTGAGTAGGACTGAATTAAGTTATCCTTTGAAGTATTTGACTCGGGAAGGATTGTGTACTATATGTCTATGTGTTCAGATTCAACCAAAACAGGATGGAAATGTTAAAATAAAACAAGAGGGATCTTTTTCCTTAATTCCCCAAGATTAACTTTATCATGTTGCGCAGAGTGCAGCAAAAAATCCCATAAATCCTGCTCTCAGGAAAATTACACATCAGCATGAGAGCTTGCAAAATGCAATGTCCATATTTTGTTCCTCAAAGAAAATCCAGTCAGAAAATATAAACTAACTGGTCTTTATTGATAAAAATGCAAAACTTCACAAAATACAAGTTGCATACAAAATATAGAATATAACAACGACTTCTTCTCATATTAGCTTCCAAGACTTATCACTGCAAACCCTCTAGCTAAAAAAAAAAAAACCACTTCCAGAGAAGAGGTTCACTACTTGGTTACTAGTTAGGACTACATAACCTATAAAACCTATATGGTTAACTGTACAAAGCAAAACACACTCTGAAAATATTGGGCATTTGAGCCCTCCCCTATATTGCTAATATGACACCCCCACTGAATAACTAACACACACACATACAGTAGGTGGCAGTGAAAATCATAACAGAATCACAAGATACTTTGTAGTCTCAACACCCGGTGTTGTATAGTGAACGGGATGACCTTCCCATGAGAAAATCCTGATATATCATTCACAATGGAAATTGATTTGGAAGGAATGATCAAGTAAAACCAAGTCTCATCACAACGCATTTCAGAGGGATGAATATGTCAACACAGTGGTGATTATTTTGTCTTTGGACCAATTTTCCAGATGGAGAATTTTACTATATCAATATGTCAATATAGAATTTATCAACAATCCTTCATTTTTATGATACTTTCATTTTTCAAATATTTACTTTTGGTACTTTCATATTTCAAATATTTCAGTGTTTCTCAACTAAAAAAAAACATATTTCAACCAGCCAAGATAAATCCAGATGGTCTTTTCTACAGAATGACATTCAGTAGGAATATTTATTGGACCATGATCCCCAATACAGCAAGAAATTTTTTTTAAGCATATAACCATTGGAACACTCTAACCATGATCCTCCTTTGGATAGTTTGTTCATTTTGTTTTTAACTTTCCTTTAGAACAAGGGGGCAAAATATGTTAAAAGGAAGACTGCGAAAAGAGTGAATATGATCTGAGGGACACAAATCTTGTTGTCATGCTACAGATTAAGATGGGCGGGGGCTTTGATTGATCCTACTAGACAGGGGTGGGTCCACTAAAACTGCAATTTTATGTAGTATTTGTTCTATGGTTGTTTTAACTGAAGTTGTAAGCCGTCTAGAACTGTATAGCATATAGGCGGGATAAATAAAATAATCAAGAGCAGTGTCACGCTACATTCAACATGCATTTTTTTTCGACTTCAGATGAACAGAAATACAGTGCAATTGCATGGAAAGCAGTACTGAAAGAGAATTGGGATCCAGGGGCAGGAAAAGAGAGAGAGGGAAGAGCCGGGACTGTAGAAGGAGGGGGAGATGATACCCTCTTGGCTAATTAATGCTCACAGGGGGCGAGGGGTGAGGCCAAGGCCCCTGGTACATTTTGAGTGCCTCTGCCACCCAACGCGTGGCTGACTTCGCTCCCGACTGGGCGTGGGGGTGCGAGAGGGGCCGGGGGCGCGCGCGCGGCGGTGCCTGAGAGCCAGAGCCCGGACTCGCGCTCCTCCTCGATCCGCGGCTCCTTCTTCTCCGGGGTGCCTGGCGCCCGCTCTCCCCGGGAGTCGGGGGGAGGTGTCTCCAGTGAAAGCAGCTCAGCTCGCTCATTCCCCCGTCCGTCCGTCCGTCCTTCCTTCCCTCCTTCCTTCCTTCCCGCCCTTCGTCCATTGTGCAGCCGGCAACTCCAGCACTCCCACCTGCTGGCAGCGGCGAAGCGAAGCAAGCGACGTCCCCCCTCCGTTTCATTCACCCCTCTGCGCGCGTATGTCCCCAGCTGAACCGGGGAGAGCCTCCTCCTCCTCCTCCTCCTCTTCCTCCTCCCGCCAGCGTACGGTGTCGCCCCCTTGCCCTTCCTTCCTTTTCCCTAGCAGCACCTTCCTTCAACTAAGGCAGCTGGGCGCCGTTGCAATCAGCAGCGCCCTCTCCGCCCCGGTCCTTCTCCGGCCCAGAAGAGCCGCCGCCGCCGCAGTTCCCCGGGAGTGCAAGCGGGGGAACAGGAGGTGGTGGTTGGGCTGCCGCCGCCGCTGCCGCCGCCGCCGCCGCCGCCTTGGACTGTAATGTGCTCCCCGCTGCTGCTGTTAGTGCCGCAGCAGCCGCAGCCGCAACCCTGAAGGAGCCATGCCGGGCTGGAAGAAGAACATCCCCGTCTGCCTCCAAGCCGAGCAGGAGAGAGGTGAGCGAGCGCAGGAGGCGCAGAGCGGGGGCTTCGGAGGCGCCGCGGCAGGGAAGGGCTGGCTGAACCAGACCCCCCTCCTGGCCGCCCTCTCCCCCTCCCCTCCCCTCCCCCCCCCACCCTCTCAGGTGCTCTCCGCCTTGCGCCGCGCTTCCCTTCCCCTCCAAGAGGCAGGGGAGCGGGGCGGGGAGCCAGGTTGCCAGCAAACGGGGGAGTGTCTCCGAAGAGGCTCCTGAGGGCAGCTAAATCAGGAGGGGGCGCCACTTTCTCTTGCCGCGAGTTAACTTTTTTTTCGCCCAGGCGCCTTGCCTCGTTCCTTGCTTCCAACGGGGCGGGGAGAAGAGGGTGTTCCTTGAAACGAACGCTCTGTCGGGCCTGGCTTCCCTCTGTGGATGCCACTGATAACCTTGGGAAGTGTACAGGCTTGGCAAAGTTTAAGTCTCTGCTTGGGGGGTGGGCGGCGGGCTCTAACAGCTTCCATGCGATGGTGGAGGAGGGGTGGAGTCGCTTTCTTGGCCGAGAGAGGAGCTGCGTTTGAAAGGAACAGGGGCGGCTTGGTGAACTGGAACGAAACTTCCAAATTGTCCTGATTTTGGGGTGGGGGCGAGGGAGGGGAGTCTGAGTACCTCCTTTCAGGTTTTTGCTTTTCCTTTCGAGTGGGTTGGCATATACTTTGGTTCAGGGCACCCATTCTCTGCGAGCCATCTGGCATCCAGCCACAGTGTATGATACTCCCCAACGAGTTGCAGAGCAGATTATGGAATTCTGAGATTCCAGAAGAGGGGCATAGTATGTAGGAAAAATCAGTGTTAAATCTCCTTGGGGTACTGCTTCCTATAGAAGTAGATTTTGTAGCAAGAAAACAATATGTGCTGTTCTGAAACCATTCAGATTTCTAGATTCTCCATCATTTCAAGGAATCCCTCTTTTTTCAGATATTCCAGATCCTAAGTGTTTCTTGATTTTTCAAGTTGCACCAGAGGACCTTGGAGAAATCATGCTCCTATTTTTGAGTTGGGATTTTTCTTGGTATATCATGCTTTTTACAACAAAGACTTGTGGTCCTGAGATTTTCCTGAAATAAAAGATTACTCTATATCCATAGTCTTAATGTAGCTGACAGATAATCTAGATTAAAAAAAAAAACACCTTATAGATTTCAGTTAATAGGCTGTACTTAACTTTTAAGTGTTGTGTACTTAACATGTTTTGTTAGGCATGATGGGGAAGGTTGCAGAACGTTCATTGACTGCTATTATTATTGTGCTATGTGCGTCATCTATGTTAAAAACTGTACCTCAGAAGAAAGACCACCATGTGTAGTGTCAGAAATGGCACTGAGTAAAAATGGATCTTGTTCAAATTTGTGAAACTACCATTTATCACCAAAGAGTTTATATTTTATTGCTTATTCAGAAATCATGCAAAATATCTACAAAAAATTAAATACAGAAGTCATCCTCAGGAAGAATTAGAATTGCTAAAACTTATAATTTGAAAAATATTCCATAATTTATCTCTACTGTATCAATAATATCTGCAGTGTGATTTACTGAATGCTGGTGGGGAAAGTTGTTGAAAGCCAATTTATTGAAAGACAAATTGACAGCAGAAAACATTGTTTCTAAATATGTAGTAGCTTTGGTTGTTTATTGCCCTGTATAACTATAACACACTGGCATTGATGTTTTCTGGTAATTTTTCAGAGTTAACAAACTTTTGGATACATTGCTCATTCATATAGCTTTTTAATTAATTCAGAAACCACTGGGTTTACTTTATACAAATTGTGTGCTTGTAATATTTATGTGTGTGTGAGCTGCATAATTTAGGCTGTGATATATGTGCAGGCTTTAAATATATTACTGATCAAAATGTACAGTTTATTTAACATGGGAGATCTTTGGTTTGTAAGATGTGACTATACTGAGATAGGGAGATGATTTAATTATCATTTACAGGGTTATCAATGCAATCCTATTTATGTCTACACAAAATTAATCCTATTAACTGCAGCTTAATATAAATCAAATGTAAAAACAATATGTATTTGAATGAAGTTACATAGTTTGGAAAAAATAGATGATCATGATGTCACAAAATGATACAGCTAATTTTTCATAGAGAAAAAAATCAAAAGATCTAATTTCTGTAAAGGCAATAAAACAATTTATGTGCATAAAAATCAGAATCAGTAATGAAAATAGTATTTTATATTTCCCTGCTACTTTTTTCTTATTACAGTGTGTTGTTGAACAACTGCCATTGGCTGTATTTTTTTAATGCTGTTCTACTCTTTTTAAACAGTTTTTAAACTTGTTTGCTTAATTTTTGTTTTCTGTTCATCTTATTATCATCGCCCATTTCACAAATTATTGTTACATTCTTTTTTTTTTCTCCTTGGTGTAGATAAACAGTTTTGATTTCTGTGCTAGTTCAATTTATAATGCTCAAGCTTCACTAAAGAGTATAGAAAAACTTCACAGCTGTTTTAGATTCAATTCTTTCTCTTTCTACAGGAATGTACTCTTTATAGAAGGAATATGTAAAATGATCAAAATACCTAAATAGGTGTTGAATTAGGATATGAAGAGAAACCTTAAAAAACAAACAGAAAAACAGCTAGAGTTTAAATGAAATAAAGATCCAGTTTCAGTATAGTGTTGACTTAGAAAGCAGTTATAAATACAGTTAAATTCTGATTCAAAGCCAGTTTGCTTATAACTCCCTCTGCTGTTAGTATGTAATATTTTTATTCTGAAGATCAGTTTTAGAAATCAAGCCAACGTGTTTTGTTCAAAGAATCAGTATTCCTTATTTCAAATATATGTATTTATTGTGGGAAGTAGATGTAAAATAAATTGAAGTCATGAAAAAAAATGTGTTTAAATGATGCTTGGGAAAGAGATGTCTGAAAGAGATAATGATTCCATCCATATCCTTTTCAACACAATAAATTCAGTCAGCTGGATGAAAGTACTGTAGTCAGATTGCATTTCATTGTTAACACCTAGAAAGAGCCCTAAATAATTCAACAGCCAGCTTGAACTTCATTACTGTAGTTCTTTTCCTCATAATAATTTGTAGTTGCCTATTACTGTCTTAGCCTTGAAAAAAATGGTTATGCATTTACATATTTTTGCCAATTCATAGTAAAATTTTAAAAATTAAAATAACAATTCATACCAAATAGATACTAATGAAATGAAGATGTATCTTTACATTTTAGCATGGTGTTGATTTAATTTAGAACATTTATTCCTCAACAAAAACAGAAATATTATAACTCATTAGGAAGAAAATACTATTCTGTCTCTATAGTTCCAAATTCAACCTTTTAAATGAATTAGGGTATATATATATGTGTGTGTGTGTATTCCCATTGGATTTTAGAGCAAGATATTTAAGATCACAGCCTCAATTCTAATTCAATAATTTAAAGGTATTTGAAACAATTTGAATCTTTTTTTAATTTGGAAAGGTGAATAAGTATTTTTAGAAAAGTATTTTTATAAAATATTTGAGTTGTAGTGTCTGTAGGTTAATGAGACTGTAATATAGCTACTGATATAAAACTTCCTGCTTCACAAATGACATATCAAAAGTAAAAACCATCAGTGTACTATAATGTACCTTTAAATTTCAGGACATATTTTCTCCCAGATTTTCTGCTTATGCTGTTAAACTAAATCCAGTTACAGGATGCCTAAAACACATGTGAGATGACATTTAAAAGAAGAAAGGAAGAAAGAACAGGGTTTAAGGGAAGGATTGACACTCCAGTATTTCTTCCAATCAGGTTAAATGAAATCATTTTGGGGTTTTCTCTGTTAGGTTTACAGATAATCAAAGTTGATAGGAGTCTAGTGAACAATGGGTCCTGTTTGTTTATGGTTTAGAAATAAGGTGTCTTGAGAAATGCAGAGCTTGGAATTAAAATACTAGCTATTTATACATGTTAAATGTCTATTTTAAATATGTATTTCATTTATTTATTGCATTTATTGTTTTGTTTTAAAGCTTATGGGTTGGTCTCCTCATTCTGTCCCTGTAACAAGAACTCTTGAGAGGATAGACAGGGCTGAGCGAGAGAAAGAGGGAGAGAAAGAGTGTGGGCCTGACCCAAAATCACCCAATATGCTCTGAGATCAAGCAGGACTTATACCTGGGTCTCTCCAGTCCATATTCAAGCCCAGTGTCTGAAACACTATACTATTTATACAGTTCTAGTTCTATCAAAGAACTGTTACTGCTACTACCATGCTTCACCATGAACAACCTGGTAGTCAGATGTGTCAAGGTCCATGATTCACTGAGTCATACTTAATTTGTTTAGGTATGTTTAGATTTGAATGGGCTATTAAAATCCAGTATGGCCGTCCCCAGCAGCTGTTGTAATCTTAATCATCCCAGTTTCCAAACAGAATTATTCTACTTACTTCAAAGATGCAAACAAAAAATCTCATAGTAGCAACATTTATATTCCTGTTTCTTCCTTTACAGTTGTCTGGATGACAGCACATGAGCTGAGAAGCATAATCCCCTAGGAGTAATAGGAGAGTAAAAGAAAAATATGAGAGAAAAGGAGGAAAGCAGAACTAGTGAGAGAGATTGAGGTCATAAATTATAGCTGATTCTGTGTAGTGAAATCAACATTCACTGTTAATACATTCAAAAATTGTAATATTTATATGTTACACTAGTCCTCCAAATTTCATTTGACTTGAGAACTCCTCAGCCCCAGTTAGCATGGTCTATGTTAGGATTCATGGGATTTAATAGCCCAACAATGTTTGCAGGTCGTAGATTGTTAGATAAAATGGATTGCATGGTTACTTCCAAGGTCAGTACTACATATGTTCAGAAAGTTGTGATGCTTTATGAGAATAATAATATCATCCACTATCCTATGGAATTTCTATATGTGGCCTTTGCCAGTAGAGTGTGAAGATGGCCCCTATGTTGCAATATAGAGAATTAAGCTTGTCTATGCTGTCTTTGCATTTGTAGCCTCTTATCTACTTCATTTCCAATTTGATTAGAAATCAGGAGAGATGGGGGATTTCCATGGACCCTTGCTGAAAGCACATGGTTGCATTGTCTAGCCTGACTTCCTCTGAATAAGCACTGGCAATGGCATGGCTGAAGGAGGTTGCAGCCCAGAAGTGCTCGCTCTTCCCCCCATAGCAGTGCACCAAAAGATTATCCCCTGTACCATATAGAGGCTTTCAAATAATCTCTGTTGATATTAAAGGAGACTGTGTATTATCTTAATTGAAGTATGGGGTGGGACTGACTTTTTAGAATGTTTTTATGGTTCTGAAGAGCAACAGGATAGCTATTCCATACCTAATAGGGACCTACTGTCAAAAATATTCTCTCATATTGTAAATTTAGGATTGTTATCTCAGGGCTAGGCAACCTGCTGTTTTTGAAATCCCTGCTGACTGTCTTGCAAGCATTGTAACATGAAACATCTGGAGAGTGCCAGGTTAGCTTTTTTAGCGGTGTTGTTGCACAGGCTGATGTTCAATTTGTGACTGTTACCAATGGACGTAGTCCAGCACTGTAGCCATGGGATAAGAGATTGGCCCTCTGAATCCAATCCTATGTATTGCATCCTGGAATCTAGCTCTTTTCAAGCAGTAGATTCACATGTATGACTGAAAATGTAAGAAACATTAAGCAGTCTCTCTTCTTTCCAAATTTCCAAATTGTGCTTCAAATGCCACAGAAGAGCCATCAGATGGAATGCTATTGTCTGTTAGTGGTATACTGGTATACTGAAGAAAGCTTCCACACAAGCTGGTGAGAGTTGGTCTCTTTGTTTGCTGATCCTGAAAAAGGAAGAGGTGTTTTTATTATGGGAAGAAAAAGGGAAATAGATACCAGCCTCAGGTTGTTGAGATTTAGTACTTATTTACCCAAGTTTACAGCTTCTACTTTTGTTCATATACTTGTAGTTTATTCTGAAAGTTTCCTTAAGACTTAAGCATATAAGCAGTGGAGTGAGTGCATTTCAGATAATGTATAATCTTTAACTTCAGGATGGGGAACTCTTTTCAATCTGGTGGCTACATTCCAGTGGCTGGAAACCATTTCAGGAGCTGCATGTCATAGCAGTTCCTTATTTTCTTTCTTATATTCAGTCTCTTTTCACTGTTAATCCTTTTGTCCTTTGTCTCTTTTGCTCTGATTTTCTCTTTTTCCCTCCTCCAACTAGTTGTGGAATTAGGCTTCAAAACCTTTCATTGGAACAGTGGAGATTAAAAGACAGTACGATGCATATGAAGACAATTTTTTGTATAGAAGCAAGGTGGATGGGGTCTGGAAAAGGCAGCTGTAGGCCACATCTGACCTATAGACTGGAGATTCCCGACTCCTGCTTTAACACTTGACAATAATTAAAATGAAGAAATGTTGGTTATTTTTTCCAGAAGAGTTCAGTTTTGACACTTTCCTTCAATGAGAGAGTGCCCCAACCACTTTCCATTTGAACATTTTTTTCTACTTTGACTTCTTCGCCCATGCCTATAGCAAGCTTATTTATTGCTATTTATTTTTGCAAAGTGTTTCCGTTCTAGAGGAAAGCAAGGTGATTGGCTAAACATTTAGAATGATTGCTACAGCAGCAGGTTTGCTGAAAGGTAATTTACTGTTTTTATGCCGCATCATGTTACACTTTTTGTGGGTACATGTTGCAAACTCATGTCACTTATTTGCTAAAATTATTTGAGTGCTTAAATAAAGAATAGCTTGCATAATACTACAGTGTTAGAGATTCAGATTTTAGAGAAATACATGGTAAAAGCTAGCAACGTACTAAGCCTCTATCTAGATACGTTATTTACATTCCTAAGTCCTTCAGTAGGCATTACTTATTTCAGTATTTTCAGTGATTTGACCATACCAGTCTGAGCTTCCATCTTCTTTGCATTTTA
This sequence comes from Liasis olivaceus, assembly GCA_030867105.1. Lineage (NCBI taxonomy): Eukaryota > Metazoa > Chordata > Lepidosauria > Squamata > Pythonidae > Liasis > Liasis olivaceus. The sequence goes on along the minus strand of CM061355.1, from coordinate 36,964,000 downwards.
AAAATATTTTTAGATAATAAAATAGTATTCTCTATTGCTTCTTTTTTCTCTGGCTTTAATTTATTGCTTAAGTTTCTCTGGAGACCAAAGGGTAGAAATACTTACTCTAGGACTTTTCACACTGGATTTGTTGTATGTGTCAAAATAGTGCACATTAAGTTCAAGATACATGAATATATATCTTGCTTCTTAACTGTAAATTCTAAGATGGTTTACAACATAATTAAAACCAACAATGTCAAGTAGCAAGCCAAATACAATTTTGATATAAAAAAATTAAACAAACCAACATTTGGAACACTAAAGCAGTTTTCAGCTACTTCATATACTGAAGACTGACAAAATATCACCTTCAAGGTTCAAAAGTAATGTCAAGGAAGCAGTGAGGAAAAAGTCTTCTTTAGAAGATTTCAGAATATGGAAGTCTTGCTCAAAGAAGGAATGGAAGGAAAAGTGCAAATGAATGCCTAATGGCTATGCACCACACATGGATTCTGTGTCTACATGGAAGCCCCATCAGAACCTTCTGCAGCTGAGAGTTTTGGTAGGAAGCCTATACCATTGCTTATATTTAGAGGTAGAGGTCTTGTTTTCCTTTTTCGTCACTGTAATAGTCACATTTATTTATTTGAAAAGACTTATATAGTCGCCCATATTGTAATAACAGGCTTGGGCAGCACACAAACCAGAAACCACATCATTAGTAACATCTCTAGGGATTAGATGCATTCATCTCTTTTGTTGCTTTTTTCCTTAACTGCCTTTTTTTCCCCTGAATTGTTGCCTGTGGCCTTTGAAGACAATTCTGAAAAGGTACAAGATGCGGCAGTAAGTTACTCCTAACAAACAGGCACTCGTTTGCCTCTCTATCTGAGAGGAGCATATTGTGACTACTGTATACGTTGCCAGAAATTCATGAGGAAACTACTCATCTGGACTTCACACTCTACTATGGCACTTCTGGCTGCTGAGCTGCCAATACTGAATGCCTTGAGTTCAGCTGGTATTTGTTTATGCCTGCCTGAGCTTAAAGGTACCACATGGTTACCAGAGGATGTGTATAACTTTATTAGTGCCTCTGTTACTAGGCAGGAAGAGGCCTCTTGCCAACCTGCCCCTGACCGCTTAGTGGTGTCTTCCATGGTGCTGTAAAAAAGAATGACCAAGAGGAAGAGTTCTTCAAAGACAGTGGCACGGGTAGCAGAAGAGAAGAAAAAAGACATCAAAAACTTAATCCAAATAAATTCTATGACAAAAGGAACCTTGGTTCAGCTGGATTCACCCTCAGTGTTACCACTCTGCATGGTTCTGGTGAAACCTTCAAGGTTGGCAAACTCAGGAAACAAGAACCAATTGGGTTTCTCGAATCATCTTTATTGCTAATAGGGTAATATAACAGAATCTTGAAAGTTTGCCAAAATAATTTTTCCAGATCAACTTATATCTAGCATAATTAAGGCAGAGTTACTCTGAGTTTCTTACATTCCCCCCTCCCCTAGATTAAGAAATCTTTTTTTGTAATGGTCCTGCCTCCTCTTCTGTGTTCCCAATTTCAAGTCTAGCTCTGCTGCTGTTTCCTTTGAACTCTAGGCTGTCTGGTACATGCTGTTTAGATTTACTGCTGTTGTGGAAGGATGAAAGGATCTACATCAGAAGGGGAAATCAGAGACAGCTTTTTCCTGGTTTCAGAGCAACCTTCCCCAACAGGTAATACACTTTAATAGTTATGCTCCAGTGATTACCCATTAGCAACCTTCCTCCTGCCTCTGATGTTTCTTATCACAGTGAACCCCAAAATTTATTTATTTATTTATTTATATTTCAAATTTGTCACCGCCCATCTCACTGCAGAGTGACTTTGGGTGGTGACAAATTTGAAATATTATGGCCTGCTCGCAACAGCTCTTCCCAGTTAAGGAAGAGGATTGGAGAAAACATCCGAAGAAACAGGCTTTTTGTTACCAGGGCCCAGCAGTCATGCTGATGCAACGAACAGCCTAACCATTCCTACCATAGATGTAGCAGATTCTGACTTGAACCTGGAACCTCCTGTATCCAGCCCTGAAGAACACTGGGGTCTGAAGAGAGAGCATCAAAAGATAAAGAGGCTTAGTGGTGTTTGGCTATGTCAAGAGAGAACTGAACCTGGCAGGGCTGTTTAGGAATAACCTGAAGGAATCCAGACCTGATCAGGGCCCAGTATGTTGTTGCCAGCTTTTAAGAAGCAACCTAATCAATCCAGAAGCTGCAGCTGGTATAGAATGTAGCAGTGCAGGCAGTTATGTACGCTCCTTGATCAGTAAATGTCTGCTCTGTGGGCTGCTTTGATTGCCTGTATGCTTCTGAGTTCAATTCATGGTGCTGGTAGGTACCTATAAAGCCCTTCATGGCATGGGGCCAAGTTATTTGAGAGACCGCCTCTTCCCAATTACATCTACCCATCCCATTAGGATTGGCAGGAGAGGCATGCTCTGGGTCCCATCTATCAGGGAATGCCATCTCTTGGGACCCAGGAGGACATTCTTTCTGTCATGGTGCCCACCTTTTGAAACATTATTGCCCCCCACTCTCTCCCACCCCTGAGTTTAGATGGTCCCTGATCCTGCTGGTCTTCCATAAGGACTTAAAGACATTGCTGGTCCTTTTGGTTTTTTTACCTTGGCTGCCAATGATGTATGTATTGTTTCTCTTGTTATCTGTTGTTTTATGGTGTTTTTAACTGCTGTTAGCTGCCCAAAGTCATGAATTTCAGATGGGTGGCCATATGAATTTAAATAATCAACAGACAAACAAACCTGAGCTCAGTGAAGTCACTGGGACAGTTCCCATAGTAAAAACTGCCACAAAGCTCCCCAAACGGTCCCCAAACTCCTAGCTGCCAAGACTTCCTTTGGAAGCTCTCTGACAGGTGAGTCTGTGAAACTTGGACTGAATTTTCAATGCAGAGATAAACCTTAGGGATTTGTTATAACCTTAAACTAGATACAAGTGGTACTGTTTGTAAGGCCAGGATATCCAGCTGATTGATCACTGCTTCTGCATTTCCTACTTGTCATCAAGGATGGAAAGAAACATGCATTTCAATAGTCTTATCACTGCTACCAACTGCCTCAAAGGCCGATGGTGAAACTTGGAAAAACTGGCATCTATACTAGTGACTAGTAAGAAACTGGAAAGTTGATATAAACTATAGCAAGAAAACTGCACTTTCCTTTTCCAGCACCTGATGCTGAATTCACTTGTGGTTGATGCAGCCCCAGGGAAGACTTGGTCTGGAAGCCATATGGCACAGATTGACAGAGAGAGATGGAAATTTATTGTCATGGGCTGTTGTGCCTGTATAGCACCAATCCAACTATTTCAAATTGTCTACCAGGAGACTCGTCTAGGAGACTGTCGGCTTTTAGGGATGTGTGCGTGAAGATAGCTACTTTCTCCCTCTTTTTGAAAATAAGTGATCCAGCAACTCTATTCTAGGCTGAGGTTTTTCGCTTGTCAAAACAACAAATCAGTGCAGCCAAGCAAGTAGCAGATTGTATTGCCACTTCTGTGTCAGGTGCCGTAGTTTTTCACAGATCTGCTTGGTTTGGCTCAGCAGATCTATGCCTAGAATCCTGCAACTGCATTGAGAATGTTGCCTTTAATGAGGAAGCAAAAGATGAAGAGGCTCAGAGGGATGGATCTTAGACTTCTCAAACACTATCAAAGATAGCTTCCATCCTATCCTAGATCTTCAGGACTTGAATAAGTTTTTCTGGAAGGCAGCAGGTTTGACTTAATGGATTTAAGAGATGAATATTTCCATGTTATTGTTTATTACCACTATAAACAATTCCTTAGCTATGTTGCAGGATCTCAGGCATTCCAGTTTAGGGGTTTTCTCTTTGGACTGTTGATAACACTAAAAATCTTCACAAAATATATGGTGGCAGTCACAGCCCATATCAAAGAGATCCAAGTGGATAACTGGCTCGTCGTCATTCATTTGAAGCATCAATTAATCCACATATACCAATGTAATTCTGCAACTCCTCAAGAACATCAGTCTCCACATCAATGAAAAAAACCCCCATTCCAACTCTCTTAAATCCTATAGTGCAAGGGACAAAGCCAGTGTCTGGTTTTTATGAATGCATGGATTACAACTCCAAGCAAAGGTAGGCACATACTTTTTTTCTTATGGATTCATACAAAAACTAAGCTGGCATTAGGTAACAAATAAAAAATAATAATTTTGAGGAACATACATTAAAATCTAGACAGAACACTAAAGGAGATGGAAAAACATAATTAGTCTGCTTTTGTCGTTGCTGTAGAAGATGTAGGGCAAATAAAAACAACTGAAGTGATAATTTGTAGAGAGAATTCTGATGAAAGAATGCAGGTATTTATACAGCACATAGTGAAATTATGATTATTGGTAACATGGACAGTTTTGAAATAGGATTAGACAATAACCTTTAATATCGGAGACAGTACCAGTTGCAAGGAAATATGAACAAGGGAGTGCATCGTATCCTGCTCAGGAGCTTCTCTTTGGCCATGATAGCAACAGAATGTCCAACCATATAAGGCAGCCTCCCCTAACCTGGATTCCCTCCAGATATGTGCACTGTCTCCCAGAAATCCTCAGTCCGCATAGCTATTACTGATAATTCTAATGAATTATTAATTCTAATTATCAGTAATAGCTATGCAGACTGAGGATTTCTGGGAGACAGTGCACATATCTGGGGGGAATCTACAACATACAGTGTCAGTGTAAGGACTGTAATAACCACTATGTAGGACAGACAGAGAGAAGGCTAGCACAGTGCATCCATGAACACCAACTAGCTGTCAGAAGACATAATGAAAACTCCTTATTCTCACAGCACATGGACAAACTTAACCATAGTTTCAGCTGGGAAACTGTCAGCATCTTAGACCAAGCTAAATCCAAAAATGCAAGGGAATTTCTGGAAGCTTGGTATTCAGACAAGGCAGCCATCAACAGGCACATAGAGATAAACAACATCTACACACTATTCAAAAGAGACAATAAAAAGGAAACAAAAAGACCAGAATACCTCCTCACCAGCAATCAACACCCAGATAAGCAGAGATTAACACCAGGATTAACACCAGACAAACAAGCAGTAAACAATACCCTAATGAAGGAACTACCAACTCAGACAATCAAGCAGTGAACAACAGCCTAATCAAGGAACTACCCAGGAAAAAACAGCACCCCCACCAACACTGACAGGGCAAGCTACTATATATAAACAGAGACCAAACCCCACTCCCTTCTAGCACTGAGGATGTTACCTAGCCGGGTAACAAAATGTCTGCAAGAAAACAGCCAAGCTCAGAGAACCCCAAGGACTCCACAAACTAATTCTTCCTTATCTAAGTTGGGTATACATGGGGAAAATTAAGCAATTGGACTAAACCAGATGCTAAAGCTCTTAGTAATTACCTTCATTGTTTTCCTTTTAGTTTAATGAAGAAGCCAGCAGCTGTTAGTTTTATGCCCTCTCACAGAACTATTTCTGGCTATTCTGTCTCTTAAATTGCTGAGTATTGTTGACCTCTCCTGCCACTTTCCCCCTTCTACATTCTCTAGAAGTGAATTTTGGCCTGTTTTCAAATGGTCAAATATAGTTTAGTGGGGATACATTCTTCTTTTTCTATGCAGAGCGATTTGGTGTTGTTCTGTGTTTCTGAGTGCATGAACAGATTATGAGACAATAGAATTTTCCTACCATAACCCTGTTCAGAGATAACATGTTGCCCTCTTGGAAATGTGGCATTAAGCAATTAGAGCCTGGATACAAGTTCCCCATCCCTGTTACAAGTGCTTCATTCACACACAAATATGAATGAACATCTAATTGCATTCATTTCGAGAAACTGCTTTCCAGATTTGGGTTTTATTTTTGTTTTTGCTGTTTTACTATCTGCCATATTACAAAATATGCTTGCAACAGTTTCTATCATGTATGTGCAGTTGCAAAACTCTCTCTGTGTGCATGATTTAATTCAACTATATATATTATCCAATACAAGAAAGAAAGAAAAAAAAAGGCTCTTAAAATTCCTCAAGATGTATCTTGTTGCATAGTGCTATTGAAATCAATGGCTCAACTTAGATTTCAATGTAAAAGTGCAACTAATATATGTAGTAAATAAATAAATAGTCTATAACTGACCCAATGTGCAGATATATCTTCAAATGTGTAAATACTCAGTAGAATTTTGAAATGTGTATTTATATAAAAGAAGTCTGTAGTTTTGTAGCCTATTAGCTATGATCTTTTGACCATTTCCACTTGGATGCATTTTCTTTGCACAAACATAGTGTTATAATGAAGATATATTTTTATTGAAGCAGTGGATTGAGAATATTTTACTGAGATTTTTCTCATCTGAAAAATTTCAAAGGAAAGACCCTTCTGGCTGAATAACATTTCTGGCTGACATGTACAGTTCACATTCCCCCCCACTGAGACTAGAAACTAATTAGCATGGCACATCATTAATTTGCTGTTAACAATCATGAACCTTAGACAGACTTATTAAATTTTGAATATTCTACAATCAAGTAAAAATGTAAATCTGTTATTGATATTGGAATAGTATACTGAGATACACTGACACTGAGATAAATTACTATTAGCCTCCTATGTTATCTCACAGGGTTGTTTTGAGGAAAAACAATGTAATTATATACTGGTAGAAATTATAATTCAGCTGGATATGTATTTAGCTTTGTAAATACTATAAGCTGTATTTCTATACTGCTTTTTATTTTAAACAAGCAAAATAGTTTACATAAAACGAAACAAATACAATCAAATAGCAAGCTGAGAATATAGGAAAACAATACAGTAAAAACAAAAAACTAAAGCCTACAGTTAATTGATAAATACTAATTAGGGCAGCAGATAAAAAATAGGGAGTTCTAGAGAGGGCCTTGGCAAACAGGTATATTCTTGATTTTCAGTGAAAATCTTCTAAAGTGAGGCCCTGCATAGGTTTCCCTCTACAACACAGTTTCAGCACCAGAAATTTAAAAATCTGGGCAGTTCCTCACAAAACATACTTCTGGGCTGTTTGAGGCCTTATAGCAGTGTTGTCCAAACTTGGCCACTTTAAGATGAGTGGACTTCAACTCCCAGAATTCCCCAGCCAGCCATGTTGACTTATAGCTAATACATACTGTATACCTTGAAAATGCCTTGGTAGCTAAGTGGCTGCCAGATTTAAGAAGCATCTACCTACAGAATTTAAGTCCTACTTAGATTCAGCTTCAGCCTGTCACTGTTACCAGGCATTGGAAATGGCTTTGGGGCCACATCTGACTCAGATGCTTTAGACCAATAATGTTGCATGCCCAGTCCCCCCATGGTCACTCCCAGCAGTTTCATATTGAAATTTAATAACATTAGAGACAAAATGATATATGTAATTGTCAAGAGACTGAGGCACAGTCTCTTAATGCGACTCTTTGAATTCAACTAATCAGGTAAGAGCAGAATCACTGTAGCAGAAGGCCTCCTACTCCAAACTCAATATCAATCAAGAAGGATATAATGGATGATATCAGGAGTCTTTAAGAGATCCTTCTGAGACACCTGAGATATTAGAATGACTTGTTAAACCCTTTAAAACTAAAAAAACTATTAGTTTGTATAGATGTTTGTTATCAATAAATCAATTTGATATGCAGATGCTAAGGGATGAGTGAAATAAAGAATTAGAGGTTTCTATATCTCCTAGACAATGGGAGATTGTCTTAACTTTTATACCAAGAGTATCAACGGATCTTAAATTATGACTTATACAACAAAAAATAATATTTAGAATTTATTGGATTCCACTATGTATGCAGAGAAAAGGACTGTCAAAAACAGCATTTTGTTGGAGACATAATAAGGACAATCCTTCTTTAAAACATAGGTTTTTACAATGTCGTATACTTACCAAGTTTTGGGAGAAAGTACTGGACTATATAAATATGATTGTGCGACAAAAGATAAATTTTCAGAGGGAAATATTCTTTTGAACTATATACCTAGTACATGGAACTTGACAACCGGACAACGTAAATGAATTTTCCGTGCCTTTACTATGGCCAAAAGACTGATATTGCAGCATTGGAAAGATAAATGTATGGCCCCATTCACTCAGTGGATTGATGATTACACTTGTTACCTATGAGCGGATTGCCTATAGGTGTAGACTTTGTATGGACAAATATAATGAAATATGGGACTCATTTATACAAAATGTTGTTGTTTACTCGTTAAGTCGTGTCCGACTCTTCGTGACCCCATGAACCATATTGCGCCAGGCCTTCCTATCTTTCACTGCCTCCCTCAGTTTGCTCAATTTCATGCTCATTGCTTCAGTGATGCTATCTAGCCATCTCATCCTCTGCCGTCCTCTTCTCCTTTTGCCTTCCATCTTTCCCAGCATCAGGGTCTTTTCCAAAGAGTCCTCTCTTCGCATTAGGTGACCAAAGTATCTGAGCTTGAGCTTCATTATCAATCCTTCCAATGAGCAATCAGAGTTGATTTCCTTTAAGATTGACTGGTTTGACCTCCTAGCAGTCCAGGGGACTCTTAAGAGTCTTCTCCAGCACCACAGTTCAAAGGCATCAATTCTTCGGCGTTCAGCCTTCTTTATGGTCCAGCTCTCACAGCCATACATTACTACTGGAAAAACCATAGCTTTGACTATGCGGATCTTTGTCGGCAAGGTGACGTCTCTGCTTTTTAATATGCTATCTAGGTTTGCCATAGCTTTCCTCCCAAGGAGCAAGCGTCTTTTAATTTCATGGCTGCAGTCTCCGTCTGTGGTGATCTTGGAGCCCAAATAAATGCAGTCTGTTACTGCTTCCATTTCTACCCCTTCTATTTGCCAGGGGTTGATGGGTCCAGATGCCATGATCTTAGTTTTTTTAATGTTGAGTTTCAAGCCAGCTTTCGCACTCTCCTCTTTCACCCTCATCAAGAGGCTCTTTAGTTCTTCTTCACTTTCTGCCATTAGGGTGGTATCGTCTGCATATCTGAGGTTATTGATGTTTCTCCCTGCAATCTTAATTCCGGCTTGTGATTCTTCCAGCCTGGCATTTCTCATGATGTACTCTGCATATAGGTTAAATAAGCAGGGTGACAGTATACAGCCTTGTCGTACTCCTTTCCCTATTTTGAACCAATCGGTTGTTCCATGACCGGTTCTAACTGTTGCTTCTTGGCCCGCATACAGATTTCTCAGGAGACAGGTAAGGTGGTCTGGTATCCCCATCTCTTTAAGAATTTGCCACAGTTTGTTGTGATCCACACAATCAAAGGCTTTTGCATAGTCAATGAAGCAGAAGTAGATGCTTTTCTGGAACTCTCGTGCTTTCTCCATGATCCAGCGAATGTTGGCAATTTGATCTCTAGTTCCTCTGCCTCTTCGAAACCCAGCTTGTACATCCGGTAGTTCTCGGTTCACGTACTGCTGAAGCCTAGCTTGTAGGATTTTGAGCATAACCTTGCTAGCATGTGAAATGAGTGCAATTGTGCGATAGTTTGAGCATTCTTTGGCATTGCCCTTCTTTGGAATTGGAACGTAAACTGACCTTTTCCAATCCCGTGGCCACTGTTGCGTTTTCCAAACTTGCTGGCATATTGAGTGCAGCACTTTAACAGCATCGTCTTTTAGTATTTTAAATAACTCAGCTGGAATACTGTCATCTCCACTAGCTTTGTTGTTAGCAATGCTTCCTAAGGCCCACTTGACTTCACTCTCTAGGATGTCTGGCTCAGGGTCAGTGACCACACCAGCATGGACATCAGGGACATTAAGATCTTTCTTGTATAGTTCTTCTGTGTATTCTTGCCACCTCTTCTTAATCTCTTCTGCTTCTGTTAGGTCCCTGCCTTTTTTGTCCTTTATCATGCCCATCTTTGCACTCAACGTTCCTTTGATATCTCCAATTTTCTTGAAGAGATCTCTAGTCTTCCCCATTCTATTGTTTTCTTCAATTTCTTTGCATTGTTCATTTAAGAAGGCCTTCTTATCTCTCCTTGCTATTCTCTGGAAATCTGCATTCAGTTGCTTATATCTTTCCCTTTCACCCTTGCTTTTCGCATTCCTTCTTTCCACAGCTATTTGTAAAGCCTCATCAGACAGCCATTTTGCTTTCTTGCATTTCTTTTTCTTTGGGATGGTTTTAGATGCTGCCTCTTGTACAATGTTACAGACCTCCGTCCATAGTTCTTCAGGCACTCTGTCTACCAAATCTAATCCTCTAAATCTATTCATCACCTTCACTGTGTACTCACATGGAATATGATCTAAGTCATACCTGAGTGGTCTAGTGGTTTTCCCTACATTCTTCAATTTAAGCCTAAATTTTGCAGTAAGAAGCTCATGATCTGAGCCACAGTCAGCTCCTGGTCTTGTTTTTGCCGTCTGTATAGAGCTTCTCCACCTTTGGCTGCAAAGTATGTAATCAATCTGGTTTCGGTATTGACCATCTGGTGATGTCCATGTGTAGAGTCGTCTCTTGTGTTGTTGGAAAAGAGTGTTTGCTATGACTAGCTTGTTCTCTTGACAGAACTCTATTAGCCTTTGCCCTGCTTCATTTTGTAGTCCAAGGCCAAACTTGCCTGTTATTCCGATTACTCCTTGACTTCCTACTTTAGCATTCCAATCCCCTATGATGAAAAGGACATCTTTTTTTGGTGCTAGTTCTAGAAGGTCTTGTAGGTCTTCATAGAACCGGTCAACTTCAGCTTCTTCGGCATCAGTGGTTGGGGCATAGACTTGGATTACCGTGATGTTGAATGGTTTTCCTTGGATACGCACTGAGATCATTCTGTCGTTTTTGAGGTTGTACCCCATTACTGCCTTTCCCACTCTCTTATTGACTATGAGTGCAACTCCATTTCTTCTAAGGGTTTCTTGCCCACAGTAGTAGATATAGTGGTCACCTGAATTAAATTCACCCATTCCCGTCCATTTCAATTCGCTGATTCCCAAGATGTCGACGTTCAATCTTGTCATCTCATGTTTGACCACATCCAGCTTGCCTTGGTTCATGGATCTTACATTCCACGTACCTATACAATATTGTTCTTTACAGCATCGGACCTTCTTTTCGCTTCCAGATACATCCACAGCTGAACGTCCTTTCTGCTTTGGCCCAGCCGCTTCACTCTTTCTGGAGCTACTTGGAATTGCCCTCCGCTCTTCCCCAGTAGCATATTGGACACCTTCCGACCTGAGGGGCTCATCTTCCGGCGTCATATCTTTTAGCCTTTTAACATTGTCCATGGGGTTTTCTTGGCAAGGATACTGGAGTGGGTTGCCATTTCCTTCTCCAGTGGACCACATTTTGTCAGAACTCTCTGTCATGACCTGTCCGTCTTGGGTGGCCCTGCACGGTATAGCTCATGGCTTCACTGAGTTACACAAGCCCCTTCGCCACGACAAGGCAGTGATCCATGAAGGGGTTATACAAAATACACTGGGTTAAAAACAACATACTCACATAACTCTATTAGAAATATATATGCACTTGAATATTTGTATTAGATAAGCATATATAGAATTGGAACTGTGTACTATTATAATGATATATTAACATTTTTTCATTGAACTTTTTCACTTTTATGTTAAAGCACTTTTATGTATTTTTTTTCTTTTTTGTAATAAAAAATAAATTAAAAAAAGAGTCTTTAAGAGATCAAGGAGGAACAACAGATATATGTTTCCTCTGTACCTCTGATCAGGGCAACCAAGGCTAACTTTGTTCCAAAACTAAGCCTGAGCCAAGATTTGAACATGCCCAGGTAATCAATATTCTTTAGTTTAAAGAATCAAGTAGCAGAACTTGTGAACAAATTCTGTTGGGTACCTGTTGTAATATTCTGCTGTAATGTTTTATAGATTTGATACATAAACAGGCTGCTTTAGGCAGATTTCTAAAACAGATTATTTCATATACAGTTACTTATATTGATCACTAGGAGCACATGACTGGTTTTGTCTGAGATTCATCAGGCATGATGAGATGTAGCTATATTTACTACATATGCCTGATGAGTGCCAAATAAGGACAAAAGCGGCCCTGAACTGCTTCCTGGTAGTCAATGTAAGTAAAAACACCACAGAGGATATAGACTGTATAAAAATGGGGTTGGGGGTTGGGGATGGAAGTCATGTAAAGCCTAATAAATGAGGGAATGACATAGGCACCATCCATATCTCTCTGGTCTGAGAGTTTAAGAATGGAAAGGTGAACTATATATACCATTCTGAAGATACTCATATTTAGTACTTTCAGATGTATAGGAACAACAATTGCCACAATCCCCAACTAGCATGGCCTCCAAAATTAATAAGATTGTTGTCCAAAAAGTCTGGAGAAGACCAGGCTGGGGAGTTGTCCTATATAATGCTGATGTGTGGTTGTCTCAACAGAGTTCACAGTATAATAACCATCCAGAGTCGCTGGGAGTTGCTTATAAATTTAATATATGATGATGATGATGATGATGATGATGATGATGATGCAATTTATTAGAACCTATTCCCCACCTGGCTTGTGGTATTTCTTTTTTGTCCCTTGTATGGATGATGGTACACCTCTCGGTGCTTTCACCAATGGTTATTTACCTCCATCCATCAGTTCTTGTTAACCAATGCACATGTCAAAGTAGGCTCTAATGATGGTTCAGTGGATTAAGGGTGATTGATGGACTATCACAATTAACATAGAAAACCCAGCATACCAGCTTTGCCCCTGCCTAGCCCGGTATCTCCCTTTGGCTATTCTGATGTCACAGCTTTATCTGTAAAATCAAAAACTGATATTGTACAGTAGCAGAGCTCTAGGCCCAGTGTCAGTGGTGAAGTCAGAGTAGATGATCTGGTTCCCTACTGCTTTTTAGAGTACAACTCCCAGAATCCTCTGCCACTACTATGCCAGCTTTAGCTGAAGAGTGTTGGAGAGTTTGGCTTTGGAAGCTGCCAGAAACTGCTGAGTCTGAAAGATGCATCCCTCACTTTCTTCCTTTACAGGAAAGGATTGAACTAAATCAGCTCTCATCCAGCTCTGAACTGAGCAAGATAGGAAACTAAGCATTTGTTTTTCATTATTCTTCAAAACAAAGGAAGAAGGGTGTGTGCATTAACTCAGCATTCCAAGACACCGTTTCCCTATCTTCTTTTCAAAGGAACAGTGGTATCAGCACTGAATTGGGTGAGGGATGCTTTCTCCCTTATGGAGTCTTAATGGAGTCTCCATTCACCTAAAACAGTATGTGACATTTTGGGAAATCAAGCAATAGAAGATATTTCCCTTGAATTCCAAATTAAATGTATTTGTATTAAAAGGAAGGAGGAGGGATAATTTTCTGGATTGCAACAAGTATAGAGAACAAGTTAACTCCTCCTGAAGTCATAGGGAAATTCTTTCTTTGAAAGTGTTATTTAAACTGGATGGAAATCCCAGGAGGAACAGGTGAAATAGTATTTTATGTTTGTTGTTGTCATTCCCCCTCACTGCTCAGTTGTGTTTAAAAAAGACCTTAAATGCAAAGATTGATATCATGTCTAATTAGGATTGAGTTTAACAAATTATCACCATTGTTAAGAACCCAAGACATCACTTCCTATATGACATTATTTATAAATATTGGCACTCATGAATGCTTTGCTCTTTTCAATGGACATTTTGCAGCAAGGTGTACTTTGAGGTAGATTGACACAATTTAGTTGCAGTTACCCATAATTTAATGAAATACCATTTTGTGGAGCCAGCAGGTGACTGCACCTGGCTGACCTTGTCTGGTGTTGAAAGCTAAGCTAAGTATGGCTCAGTTAGTACTCAGATGGGAAATCTCCAGGGAACACCAGAGCTGTAGACCAGGTTAGGAATAAGAAAAAGAATTCCAGAAGAAGGCAGTGGCAAATTACTTTTGTGTGATTGCCTAGAAAATGATGTGGATGTGTCCATGAAGTTGCTAGAAGTCAAACTGGACTTGAAGGAGGCTACACCACTTTATAGGAGATGAAAATATTCTGAATTTGTCTTGTTATTTAAATTATGCTTGTATTCAAAAGATTCTAGAATAAGTGAAAGGTAAGTTGATTCTTTGACACCCCTAGATTAATGAAGTATAATGAGGCCTTTCTTTTGCTAAATCAATTTTAGATTAGTGAGTCTGAATTATTCAAGTGTTGTAACTGTGTTAAAGCTTTTTACAGTCACCTGTCAAGATACAGTTTTCATTCCCTCACAGTTTACTAGATTGTAAGCATACTTTACTAGAGTAAAGGGAAATGTGTTTGGCCAAAGGCCTTATGTGATGGCTTACTAGATACATTAAAATTATCTGGGCAATTCTCTTCAGAGGAGATTTGTTTTTCAATTCAATAATTTCTTTGGTGCTGAATCACTGGAATTCTTTCTGGTTTTGGAAACAGCTTTTATTTTCTATCACCTCCAACTTTCATAGAAACAATAGTGAGAATGGATATTTCTGCTTTATCCTAAATTAGAGCAGAATGCTCTCCAGCAATTTCCTATCTGGATTAAGAATTTATTGTTAGTGATACCTTTAATTATGCATGCAAATACTCTGTATTGGATTGTCTTTGGTATCTTGCAGCTCTCCCCAACCTAGGGACATTACTGGTAATTAGGGCTATGCACACTTCAACAATGATTTGAAGCTTGTATTGTATACAGCCTCTTTAGGCTTTAGTGCAAGCCTGAAAGAAGATGCTTTAATGAGTCCACTGCGCCATAGCTTCTTTCAAGCTTAATCCAGAAGCCTGAAAAAAGTTGGTGTGTCTTGTTGAATAATGGAGAGGTGTTGTGCTCGAAGCTAGATGCAAAGCATTTCTAATCACTTTCAAAATGTGTGCAGCCTTTCTCATGGTATTAAATGTGCACTGAAGCTTCTTTTTTAAGCTTCAGTATTCTATCTGCTTACCTTCTTCTCTTCTTTCTGTTTTTGAACATTTCTCTTATTTCAAACCAAGACCCTTGGAAGGTTTTTTTTGGTTTGATTTGCCTTTTAATGGAGTAGAATTTTGTAATATATAGCAACTCTTTATTCTTCATAACATGAAAAAGTAAAAAGTTTCAGGACTTTCTAGCAAGTTACTACAATAGGATACTCTAGATTCTTTGCATTCTGGATGAATACAAACTAATAAAAATATAGTAAACATTTACATGGGCTATTCCTTTCAGCACTGTCCTGCCAAGTTTAATTAGAGCACAATTAATTAATGATAAGTTATGATAATTAAAATAAAGTAGGTTGGGATACATACATACATGCATACATACAAATTTTTATGTTGTGTCTTTTCTGTTGATAAAGGCACCTGAGTTGAAAGTAGATTTGGCAGCTGTTTGCTTTACTGAAATTTCTAGAAGAACTGACTCTAATGAGTTAGGGTTCAAGAGTTATCACCAATGCAGATACCCCAAAGTCATCAAGTAACAATACAAGACCGTAACAATAATTATAATCCAATAATTTAAAAAGCCACATGCTCCTTTTCTAAAAACATCTGCAAAAGTTCTCTCTTTCATTCCCTAAGATTAAATAAGAAAAATACTTTGTGATTTCTTTTCCTGAGAACCAGTTAGTGACTTCTCTTTATTTCAGTTTTGTTGTTAAAATATAGCAAGTCAACGTATTTTTTTGGAGTGTGTTTTTCGAGGTTCTAACGTACTTCAAGGAGCCCAATTTCTCAATCGCTACCATAAATTCCTCCTTCTTAGAACTGCAGTCTAAGAAAAGAAAGAAAAACATGCTAATTTAATGGTCGTAATTGTATGGCTGTTTTGAAAACGGTTTTCTCTACTTCCACTTATCTGGCATTTTTCAGCTGTTTTTGAAAATTTGTACTTTCAAACGATAGCTTATATTAAATTCTGATTTGGAAACAAATTGCAAAACTGTTGTACCTTAAGACCTTTTTGAGGAATAGTGCAGTTTTAACATAATACATTTGGCTTCTATTAGTAAAACAGTGCTTTCTTATACAATGATTTGCAATACACACACACACAATTTGATGCTTACAAACATGCATGCGTCCATACCCATACCCATATCCATGCTCATGCCCATTTCTGTCTTAGTTTTGTTCTGACAGATTCTCATTTCTGAGGATTTTCTGCCACTCTATGGCCTCATCTACAGAGCCTCCTTGTCAAAGATGCCCCCACTTAACTTTTCCTGAGTTCATGTCCTCCCAATGGAGTCTCCATTTTATAACCAGCCCACTGTTAGGCAGGCTGAAGCCTGTCCAAGGTGTTCTGGCTTGGGAAATAGTGTTTTCCTTGGGAACATGTAAGAAAACCTTATATGCAGGCATTGTAGTTTGCATGGAGGAGGATTCTGGAGGTTAGTGAGCTGCTGGGCTCAAATCAGATTAACCCCTCCCATCCGGCTACTGGGCTGTGTGGCCATTTGTGCTTCAGCTATAGGAGAGAGCAGATGCTCAACCGCAACTACTTCCTTTCCTTAATTTTTTTTTTTTTTTTAGCAGTTTGGTCACAAGAATATTAGCCTCCTGGAAGACCAAATGCAGGACTTCCAGAAGGTCAATATTCCTTTGGTTAAGTGGAAAGCAAGAACTACAACAGATTTATTTGACCTGGGGAAGATGGTATAGCAACCAGCCTCGTGGCTGGGAGGAAAGCACATTGGAATAGCTGTGTAGATGAGCCCCTGTATAAACTTCCAGATGTCTTGACCTAAGTAACAAAATTCTTAGCATACACACAAGGAAACACACAGAAGTGTTATAATGGCATGGGCTGTGTGCATGCATTTCAATCACATACCAGAAGTCATCTGTTCTGGCAGAATTTCTCTGGCAACATCCTTGCCTAAAAGGAAAAGGAAGCACCGACAGAGAATGTTCATGATCCATTAAGTCCGAGGGAGAACAATATGTGGGGTGAAACCAATGCTTGGAATTAAGTATTATTATATAAATTTATTAGTTATATATTACACCAGTAGTTTACTAGGATCCTGGAAGCAGGGGCTGCAATTTCCCCTTTCATCATAAGAGCCATAGCCCCAAGGATTGGTACATGCAGCTGCAATTCTTTTGGAGCTACCAGAGAGTGTTTCCTTGTCTTGGCAAACCCTGATTGACAACCTTCTCCGTAAGTCAAATACCATCTGACCATGTCCAGAAAGAGGAAAGGAGAAATGTCCATTCTCCAGTATACAGCAGGGCATATCAACAAAAAGAAGTTAAAATGGAATGCTAAAGGCAAGGGTTTTCCTCCACCTAGCCCCAAGAGAAAAATGTGGGAAGTCAACAAATTAAAATGTTGATAACTGGCAAAATAAAAGCTACAATTCAAACATCACTCATTTGAACACATCAAGCCATTAAAAAAAAAAAAAAAGATCATTCTTGCATAAAAGTTAGTATCTCACTTGAGAATTCTTTAAAAAATACATGTGGAAACTGAGAAACTATTGTCAATAGGAAATAGCATTAAAGAATGAAAAATAAAATGCAAACATATAGAAACAAGAAATATAATAGAGACACAGAAATATCAAGATTTGCAACAGCAAAACAAATGTAAAATGTAGGGTTAGTTTTCAGGTCATAATCTTTTTTTTAAACTTAATCCATAAAAATAGTTTAGGGGCAAATATGCCTTCCTTATAGGAAATATTTTTCCTATAAGTGGATATCTGTGGTTCGATTAACAAGATGTGTGAACAAGGGATTAGTTTTGTTTTCCTCCCAAAACCAGAAAACAAAGCAGCTAACAAATTAATACCAAAACATGGTTTCTTCTTGTTTTTCTCTAGGAAGATAAAGCCAGAATTTCATGTTTACATCTCATACTAAGCTAATCTAGCCACAGATGGCTCATTAATCACACCCTCTCTTGGCCAAAATCACCAAATGTGAGTGGGCCTGTTTGCTGCTAAAGTTGTTGGCTGCTAAGGTAGTCTTACAGTTTAGAATAATGTGTGAAGATAGATAATACGCATCATTACGTATCAAGTAAGTGTCTTATGTCGGAATGGATGCAGTTTATATTATTCACACATTACTGTGCATGAAAAATATTAAAAGAACATTTATGTTTATTTAAATTACACAAAGGACTGTAATTTAATGTAAATGGTGCATGATATTTGTTATATCCTCTTTATCAATATTGTTGAAATGAAGATCAAATATCTGTATGTTGAAATACGTTGAAAAAGTCAAAAATTTCAATGGGTATACTTACTTTTTCACATGACTGTATAAGCAGCTGCTGTGAGCTTATCACATTATGAAAGTCTGTTGAATTGTCACCCACCATGATGAGTTATAGATGAAGACATTTGTTTTCAAATAAAACATCATGACTTCTTGAAAAATATTCTGGTACTTTATAAAAAATAACGAAATATTACTGTGTTTCTGGAAATGAGGAAGTATTTCTCCCAGGATTTGATAGCAGCATGAGCTGTGAGAGGGGTGAGGTTCACATTCAACTCTTGTTTTGAATCAATCAGTAATTCTCTGTAGATCAAATGTCACTGTTTTTCTAGAGTGTCCCTGGAAAGATTTCACAGTGTAGTTTCCTTCCATAATACATTTAGAATGAGTTTATACAATATTGAACTTTCCCCCCACTCCCATCTGCCATCAGTAATGATAAATGAAAAATTGAGAGTAGTTTTAAAAAAATGTATCAGCTTCCATTGAAGAGCTTTTGAAAATTTAAGGCTTCAAGAAATGGAGCATTTGGGTAGATAAGTATGTAAGGTATAATTTAGTAAAAATCATTACGGCTGAATCCAGCATTTCCACTCCATGATATGGAGTAATTGAAACAATGGTGCTTGAAATTGTAACAGTTCATTGCTTTGTTCCAAGTTCTGAACAAACTCTTAAATTACAAGTGTTTTATGGACATTTGCACTCAAGTTGCTTTGCACATACATACTTCTCTGGCATTCTCAGTTGAGCCCAAGGGGAGTTTTTAATATAATTTTATTTTAGCCATGAAAAGGGAACATAAACATCTGATTGAAGTATCCTCAACCATCCTCAAAATCCTATAGTTTTTCCTCTTTGGTTGACAATTAATGTCAATTAATTAATTAATGTTCCATTAATGCTGTGATAGCTTGAATAATTTGGAAGCAACTTTTTGCCTTTCTGAACTTAAATTGCCACTCCAGAAAGATTTTGTTAAAACAGGTTGAATATTAAAATTTTAAAAAATCTACCTACCTACCTACCTACCTACCTACCTACCTACCTACCTACCTATTGTATTTATATAGCTGCCCATCTCACACAAAGTGACTCTGGGCAGCAACAAAGTGACTATTTCAAAGTCATCCAGTCTTGTTGCTTTTACAATTAATTCCAGTGATATCCTCCATATTTGCATTAAAAATATTCAGCAAGTTCCACCATTTAATTAAAAAATATCTATTTTTAATAATACTATTATTATACAGTTTTATTAACAAATGCTCAACATTTATTATGCAGTAATTAGATAAATAGCATACCACTGTACTTGATAAAAAATATTTTAAAGTGATTTGGTGTGTACAGATACACATTTACCACCAAATTAAACATTTCAGGAAGAAAAGATAATAGCATACAATTACAGTCACACCTTAGCATCCCTTTGTTCCATTTTTTTCTGTTTACTGTTTGCAGTAACACAAAATGACTTAATAACAGCTTTCCTCAGCTTGCGCCCTCAGATGTGCTCTGCTTGATTGTACATTCTAGAAATTGAAGTCTCAGCACATTTGGTGAGCATCAGTTTAGGAAAGTGTATTTTGGAATATTGTTCATATTGCATTATGAAAATAAGTTGCAAATGTGAATGTTTGATAGTCTATTACTTTCAAACAACCTCTCCCCCCATGATGTAGCAAAACCATATAGCAATACAGTATTTCTGAAAAGACCTTAAAAGACAGTGATTGAAAGGTCTGCAACATTGGCTTCTGCATGGACTGCAGTGGACTTCTATTGGAATAGTTAAGATTATGTTATGGAATCATCAGTGCAGATACTAAAAGTTACGCTTTGGTTGCTGCAATATACTAGTATGGTTTTAAGATTATACCATGCTCAAAACCGTAGAACATGCTTATTTCTTCCATCATGTCATTCACAGCTACCTGTTCAGATCATATGTTATTGCCCTTTTCAAGTCCTTATGCTGTTGGAAGTCCAGCAGTGACTTAAGAGAGGGCACTTGGTATTCTTTAGTCTATAAACACAATGTTTCTTGTTCTCCTCGCATTTTAAATATCAATAGAAGAGAATATATATAGCTCAGATTGCATGGTGGAGTCCTTGGAGTCAGAGAACCCCAAGGACTCCACATTTTAAATATGTTTGCTATTTTAATTGTTTTGATCCATTTGTTTTTATGTCAGGTTTATAATACATGGGTTGTATCCAGGAGTCTTTCTACTGGCATAGTGAAATCAGCTAGTGGAATAGTTTCTTCTTATTAGGAACTTTCTGAAACAGATAGGGAGATGCAGGGAATAGAGAGAAGAATGAAGGAAATTACCTGGAAATCTGCTTATCTAATTTTGGATGTAGCCTTGTTCTTCTTTTAATGAATTGTAATATATAGACATTTCTTAAATGAATTACTTATATATTTTTTAATATTTATGCATTTCTAGAAACAATTTTCTGATGAGCATATAATATATTGTATTATTTTATAAGGAATAGGTCATATTTCATAATGATAAATGTAATTGAAAATGCATTTGCTGTAACTATAGAATTATGTGCTGCATATGAATAAGAACATCATAAACTTTTGTTAATTTAAAAGAAAATCTGCTATTTAGCACCCAGTGGAAAAAATCTAGTCTATATTCAACACTTTTTTTCCTTTTGAGATTAACAGGAGCAATTTAAGCATGTGCTTAATTATTTCACAGGAAACAAATGGTGAACTTAAATATGCATACATTTGTTTGGCTTATCCCTTTTAGGCGTTAATTTAATCTGTCCTCTAAATATTTGTTCACTCTCTCTTTTTGCACCAAAGATGACCCATTCCTATGGCAGTGTGTGTGTGCGCGTGTGTGTGTTCATATTCTTGATATAAAATAATTGATATTAATATTTTGTCTTTTTAAGAGTGTCATTCTTTCAGAGCTTGTCTAGTCGAGAGTCTTTCAGCCACAGAGCATTTGTTTTTCCAAATATAGCCAAATATAGCAAAATGTCCAATGTATTCCTGTCTGCTAGACTGAGTTCTAATTGTGTATTCAAATCTTAGTACAGTAGGATTTAATAATACAAATAGATTGAAAGGGTACTGAATCAGCAAATCATTTACTGAATGAAATCTCTACAGACTATAAGTGCTGTGTTGCCACCTACAATTTCTCAATCCACCCATCATTACTATTTCTGTCTCTTTCAATATTTCAGAGAAGCTTCACCTTCAAAAAGGATCGTGTTAACCAATATGCAAGCATTAAAACAAAGCTTTTTGACTTTATTTTTAAAAACCTTGTTTTTTGAAGTATTCTGGCATTTTTTCTGCAACCTCTCAGCAAGCAAAAGGAGCACTTATCTTCAACTTGACTGAAGTGAGATAGTTAATTTTATATAATATTAAGAAGCTATGTTTTGTTGTGTACTTTATTATTAATTCATAGTTTTAAATAGCAAGTTTTGAATGTTCTTTTACTGATTAGAACTCTCATTAATATTTAGTGCTTGTTCAGACATTCATACAATATTCCATGCAGTCATTCAGTTTCAGATGAACTCTTGGATGAAGCAAAAAGTAGGAACTATATTCACCATACATGTCTGAACTGTTTGAGATGTCATTGTCTAACCTATAAACTATAAGGAATCCAACTTTGTGTTATCTTGATGTATGAGTTCATTCATTTTCCATAACATGTTGATAAGATCAAAAATAGGGCCAGCAATGTTGCACAAATTCAGCTACTACATCTGTGTGGTTTACCTTATCTGTTATCCATTCTGGATCATACCTTACTTTCTCTGTCTGGTTACATTCCACAATAGAGCAAATTACAGGTTTCTCCCCTAGTAATGCTGCTAACAAAAAAGGAAGGAATTTTTGTAGGAATAAAAAGCTGGAAAATCTGTTCCTCTGTAATGCAAATTTAAGATCTGCTCCACCAGTGGTAACATTTATTTAAGACTGTGACTATTGTGATGATTCTAAAAGCCATTGTTATTAATTTTAAATCTCTTCCTGATTGGAAAGAACCCTTTTTTTTTGCCCAAAATACCATTTTATACCCTTGATTTAGAGCATGTAATTCTGATAATATTAAACAGAATATGAAATAAGAACTAGAAATAGCTTTAAACATTTTTTTTAACTTTTTTATTCTTAAAAAACAATCTTACCAAACATTGAACAACAAGTCAAATCGGGTTATAAATACAAATGTGCATAATCGTGTTGTCATATTTCTAATATATCCAAGTATATATGTATCATCAATAAAAATAAAACTTCACATATTATCTAATTAAACTTCTTAACTTTTTCTGTTACTCTTTTTCATATTTACTCTCTAGCCAGGCATAAAAAACCTGCCATATTTTATAGTATTCAGTATCTTCCTTATCTCTAATCTCCAGTGTCAACCTATTCATTTCTGCACAATCTAATATCTTCCTTATTATATCTTCATCATTCGGTATCTTTTCACTTTTCCAATTCTGGGCAAATACAATTCTAGCTGCAGTCAAAACATGAATAATCAAATATAGATCTTCTTTACTATAATTTTCTGGTATCATTCCTAATAGGAATATCTCTAGCTTCATTTCTATATATTGAAGTGTCATTCTTTCTAACCATTCACGTATTTTCCTCCAGTATTTTTTAACTGCTGGGCAGGTCCACCACATATGATAATAGGATCCTGGTTTTTGATGGCACTTCCAACATTTAGTGAATTTATTCTTAAACATCTTTGCTAGTCTTAAAGGAGGAAGATGCCATCTATAGAACATTTTATAGAGATTCTCCTTGTATGCTGTTGACATTGTCAAGGTATAGTTTTTCTCCCATAAATTCTCCCATTTTTCCAGATCTATTGTGTATCCAAAATTCTTTGCCCAAGCAATCATTGTTCCTTTAACTTGTTCTTCCGCCATCTTAAATGTTAATAAATAATCATATAATTTTTTGATCATTTTCTCGTCTTTCCCTATCAATATCTCATCCAATTCTGTTGGTTTCCCATAAATTCCATATTGTTTAACATCCTTCTCATATCTTGATTGTATTTGCCATTGTACGTACCAAGTCATGTCTATTCCCTGCTCCACCAACTCATGTTTTTTTTTTAGCTCCCCCTTATCATTTAATATATCTTTATATCTAATCACATTCTCCATTTCTATAAGATTTGGATGTGTGAGTGCTTCTATTGCTGAAACCCATACCGGGATTTTCCCATATTGTTGTTTTTTGATTTTCTCCCAAGTTGTTAATAAAGCATTCCTTATATAATGCATCTTAAAATAACTATGGGTTTTACCTCCTTCATACCACAAAAATGTATGCCAACCAGTCAGTAAATCGTGCCCTTCCAATGTTAATAGTCTTACATTTCTCAGTTCTATCCATTCTTTTATCAAAACTAGCCCTGCTGCTTGATAGTATAATTCCCAGTCCGGCAGACCAAAACCCCCCCTGCTTCGTGTATCTTGTAACATTTTCAAATTTATTCTTGCCTTTTTTCCCTGCCAGACAAATTTCAACACGGTTTTATTAAGATCCTCAAAGAATTTCTTTTTATCGGTATTGTTTGAAATAAAAATAGCAACCTTGGCAGTATATTCATCTTGATTGTTGCTATTCTTCCTACCAGTGCAAGTTGCAAGTGCTTCCATTTTTCCAGATCGCTCTTAATTTGCTTCATCAGTCTATCATAGTTATCGTTCCTGTTACACACCTTGCTGTTAAATATATCCCCAAATATTTAATTTTCTTTGTAATTTACATACCTAATTCCTCTATCAATTCTTTTTTCTGCTTTTCTGTATGGTTCTTCACAATTAACTTAGTTTTTTCTTTATTAATTTTCAACCCTGCAAACTTGCCGTATTCTTCTATTCTTTCCAGCAATCTTTTCCCTGATTTCCTAGGTTCCTCCAAAATGAAAACCAAATCATCTGCAAATGCCTGTAGTTTATATTCTTCCTTTTTAATTTTTAGGCCTTTTATTTCTTTATCTTGTCTTATCTTTCTATTCAAAACCTCCAATGTTAAAACAAATAACAATGGTGATAACAGACACCCCTGTCTCGTACCTTTTTGAATATTAATCTTATCTGTCATTTCTCCATTCAATATTATCCTTGCAGTTTGTTTATGATAAATCATATAGATCATTTTAACAAATCTGTCCCCAAAATTCATAACTTTCAATTGTGATAGCATAAAATACCAATTCACGTTATCGAAAGCTTTCTGTGCGTCTAAAAATATTAATGCCATCTGTTTCTCAGAGTGAGCTTCATAATATTCCAAAGTATTCAAAATTATTCGCAAGTTATTTCTAATCTGTCTCTTAGGTAAAAAACCATTTTGATCTGTGTGAATAAATTCCTTTAGAAATCTCTTGAGCCTCTCTGCTATTATAGAGGCAAATATTTTATAATCCACATTTAGTAATGAAATAGGTCTATAGTTCTTTATTTGACATAAATCTGATTCTTCTTTTGGTATAAGGGTGATGAAGGCTTCCAACCACGACTCTGGAACCTTCGCAGTATCTATCAACTCATTAAAACCTTCCAGCATAGGAATAGCTAACACATCTTGTAAGGTTTTATATAGCTCCGCTGGTAATCCATCTGGTCCTGGTGCCTTGCCATTTTTTGGTCTCTTTATTGCCTCCACCAATTCCATCATTGTTATTTTCTCTTCCACCATTTTTTTCGTCAACTCTGGTACTTTAGGTAACTTAGCATTTTCTAAATACATTTTAGTTTCATCTTTGGAGATTATTTCTTGTTGGTATAACTGTTCGTAATATTTCTGTACTATCTTTTTCTTTTCCTCATTAGAATGCTGCAAGATCCCTTTGTCATCCCTTAATTGGTGTATGAATTTTTCTTCTTTCTCTTTTTTTAATCTGTATGCCAACCATCTTCCTGGTTTGTTTGCATTCTCAAAGAAGTTCTGTTTTACTCCTTTAATCCTCTGTGCTAACTCCTCCTTTTCCAACATTCCTGGTCTAGAATAGACATGTTGTGGGTTTCAGTTGATCTTATAAATAGCCTACAAAAAGTTTATATCAAACCGAGTATATGGGCAGATCATAATCCGATAAGTGTTACCTGGAAGGGACAAAAAAAGAGGTCAAGATGGAAGATGAATCAGGCTATTTTAAAAGAAAAAGAATTTGTGCAATTGATGGAGAAGGAATTGGGTTTCTTCTTTAAAGAAAATAAAAATGAAGAAACATCAACCCAAAATGTGTGGGATACATTTAAAGCGTACACAAGAGCCCTGACAATAACATATACAATAAAAAGAAATAAGAGAAGAGGATATGTTAAAGAAAAGATAGAGGAGGAATATAAAACATTGGAGAGAGTTCTGCAAAGGAACCCGTACAAAGAAGAAGTTAAAAAACGAATGATTTAAAAAAAAACATGAATTAACTTTGTTGGAAAAGGAGGAGTTTAAATTATTTTATTGTGGCTTGGAACCTAAATATTGCTTTTGTGATTGGAAGGATTTCTTTTTTCATTTGTGGAAGGGTTCTTGGATCTCCCTCCCTCTGCAGACTTCCACTCTATCTCTGAAGGCCTTTTTATCCTGTGAGCAGTTTCTGGAGAGTATAGAGGATACAGAAGAAAAGTGACAAATGTGAAAAATTGCCTGTCCTAGAATGCCAGCAAAAGCATTCCATAATTGGAGTTCCATCCCCAGGAATTTAGGATCCAAGCCTATAAGTTAATCATCACCACTGAATAATTTCCCCCACTGTATAACCATGAATAAATGCTGCAATTTATATTCACAGAATTTTAACCTTGACATAGTCCCATTAGTTTTATTTAATTATTGCATTTATAATCTGTGTTCTCTCAGACATCTCTACAGATATCCTGCTGAACCACTAATTTCTGAATGAGTTGGTCATAGCAAAGCCAGTCCATGGCCTGGGCTACCTACAAAGCAAAATAGTTATATGGATTATTTAGTTGAATTAATGTTTTCTGGAGTTTGTCTTTCTTTTGTTATTTAAGGAAACAAAATGAATGGAAACATATGTAAACCAGTAAGGATAATGTAGTATCATTCATGTTTGTCAGCAGAGTATGATGGTTAAGTGTTGACTTGGACCAGACGGAAGTCCCCCTTTTTTAACAAATTCTGCATCGTAGAATAATCATTTATTGCTGTAGGAATAAAAGGGGAGACTCTAATGCAGTGTTTTTCAAACTTGGTAACTTTAAGATGTGTGGATTTCAACTCCCAGAATTTCCCAGCCAGCTAAAAACACTGCTGTAATGTGTGCCACCTTGAGCTCTTAGAGAAGAGGCAAGAGGTAAAGGTAAGGAAGAAATATAACTGATACATTTTCAAATTTCCTATGAAAGTTTTTGTTCAGTATATAGCTCATGGGTATAATAGCAATGTACTATGAATTCTCATAAATCCTCTTCCTTGCATACATTCACCAACTGCTTCATTTGATTTCTGGTCTGTGGTAATCACAGTTTGTATTAACTGATGTACAGATAATAGATACTACTAATTATGATCTGTTTCCAAATGAGTCAAAAACCAAAGTTGGAAAGTGATTTCTCATTCTGATTTGGTGGTAAATCAAGGTTAGTTTAATTATAATTTGCCCAGTTTTGCTCCTCTAGACCATGAATATTCTGAATTAGGAGATGGAGGAAGGAATACATTAAAGTGAAGGAAGAGGAAACGAGAGAGAGGTAGCTGTAACTGCAGAGATAGGCAGAGCCTTTCTGCGGGACTTGTGGGGTGAAATTGTACAAATTCCTCTTTGGAGATCTGCTGCTGTTTGGCAGCCCCATACAAGTCCAGTGCATTATCATTCAAAGTTTCTCTTTATAGTAGAGTCCATGGAACTTTTCATCAGCCAAGGAAATGAAGGCTGTATAATAATATTTTAGCTTGAGGCTATCCTGTGACTTCCTTTGAGCTATGGATCACTTAATTTCAGTGTCACTACTGTTATATCTTAATATACCATCTGTTTCATTTCTAACTTTGAAATTGTTATATTTCTATCATAACCTTGTTCAATGAGCCTTACATTATGTTTTATTAGCCATCTTGAAATAACCATTCCTTCATGTTTTTACATACCAAACCAGAAGGATTCCTAAAGCTATAGAAGAAGAAAAAACACAATCTGTTAAAGTGATAGAGTCTAACTCTAGATTACAGTATGTGTGTTTGTGTGTATGTGAATTTGTGTGTGCACAAATACAGATACAGACATTGGTTTTTAAGGACGTTATTTGTGTCTGTTGCTATGCTCTGTGACATTCCAAAGGGACTTACAAGCCAGGGACAATAAGTGATCAACAGATCATTGTTGTTTTTACAAGTTGAAATAAGCAGGTTAAAACAAGATGCTGGCTTTTCTGCTGCATAGTTAAATATATATTGGGCAAAGGTGAAGGAACTCGTGCAAAAGCAACATTTGGCTCTACTTAGTTTGGCTGGCAAGATCTATTTCTTATTCTTATTCTTAATCTTGATAGTAGCCTTTCAGATGTATTGCAATTACATTACAGTTACCAGAATTCTCAGCAAGCATGTCCAGCACCTTGGCAATCCTGGGAGTTGTAATATATTTGGGGGAGCCTCCTTTACAGTATCGAAATCAAGTTTGTAAATATAGTAAATTTGTGTGTGTGTGTATGGGGGGGGGGGGAGAATCCTGTTTCAAGAGCTTCAGATACTGAAAGAGTTTAAAAAAACAAACATACATATCCGTGACTTGCAGTCAGATGAATGGCAGGGACATTGTGAGTCAGCAGCAGGACAATTCTAAGGTGGGTTTATTAAAGGAAAAAAAAGGGGGGACAGCTCTATTTTTGCTTTTGCTTTTGTTCCCCACTTGAACTCTCCTCCATGGTTGGCTGAAGCCAGGAAAGAAAAGGAGTTGCAACCTTGGTTGAAGATCAAAGAATTATACAGCTAGCTAAAGATTAGCAAATCGAGAAGTGAATTAGAATTTTGATTTATTTTATGGACTGTGTTCTGTGACTTCATTGTGTGTGTACTCTAGAAATGGCTGACTGAATTCAGTCTCTTCTGATGTAATTGTTCTTTTTCTTTTTCTTTTTGTTTACTCAATTCCTTTCTAGTTCTGTAACCTTGATATACATGATAAAGACAGGATAAATCAGGGATGCACAAGCTTTCTTGTTTGGTCAGTAATTGAAGAAAAGACAGGAGTATTGCCATTGGTCTCCTTTGGAGTAAACCAGGCAGAGAGGAGTTTTTCTGGAGTAAAGTGGCTGGTGGCAGCATTACCAAATAGCTCTACACAGGAGCTATAGGAGGTTGCAGTAAGGTTGTGGGTGGAGGAATTAGAGATATCCATGTGGGAGCCAAGGGGGCAAATCTTCCACATCTTTTGTATGTTCACTCCATTATACTAAGCCTACATCCATTCAACAGCTCTAAGATTTATTCTCCAAGTACCTTGGAACAACTCTAACTCTTTATTACATCTGGAATCTGGACCTCCACAGGAATTTGGATGGCGCTGTATTGACTCAAGGTATGGATTTTTACAAAGGGATCTTGGCTTCTTTAACCCTCTTGGATACTTTTTATACAATGTGGAAAAAGGGCATTGATCTAAACCTCATGTGACTGAGCTTCTTAACACATTATGTAATCTCTTTAGGGCCAGAGGGAGCTAATGCAGACCTTCATAGGAACTGGAGTAGTAAATGCCCCATTATGGAGGAGTCTCCACTCATAGACCATTTATTCCACCTAGCTGACTAATGAACAATCTGAGAGTGCCAGACTGAAGGGTCCTTTCCTTGGCAAGATTTGACTTCTTAAATTATAGACTAAAAATGGCAGATATATAATATCTCAATATACAATCAAATTTGTCTTTGTCAAATGGTAGTTATTGAGTCTGTTAAGCACGTGTTACTGTCTTATCTGTTCTATATAGGTGAATGTGCAGATGTGATAGTTCCTTTATTCTTAAACTGTTATGGCACCTGAAGTATTCAGAAGAGTAGCCAACGTTTGGGCATGGCTGTCCAACTAGGAGATGAACAATTTAGAATGTTAGTTATAATATGCCTAATACCGTTACGCTTATTCTTCCTTTGCCATAATTTTAATTTCTGAAGTTCATTATCTATGGATCTTGATCTTTATCACTGTTCTTATTTGGTCTCAAATTATAAATATAATTCAATCAATAAACCTAAAGAATGGAACTAATATATATATACATTTACTGTAGACCACAATAAGCCATGGCTTTTCTAGAAGTAATTTATGGCAGAAACCTGCAGGTGTGTTCTTTGAAGAACATTGCTGCCTACAGTTGCTTGTATAGGGAGATAGATGGCATATATTAATTTGAAAAATAAAATAAACAAACAAACAAACAAACATTCCTCTGAAGAATTTCCCAAGTCAGGCAGGTTCTTTTCCCTCAGAGTTTTATGAGGAATAGGGATGACTGGAATGTGTACAATTGTTCCTCCCTAGAGACTTTCAAACTTTATTATTCCTGATTATGCATAAATTATTATATTTTTTAGTTGTTCCACCTGTAACATGTGGGACGCTTTTCTGTTGCTGCTATAACATTTAAATAGTTCAAAGCAAAACAGACTGGCTCCAGGTTGGCCAAGGAGAGAGACAAGACTATACGTTCCCTTTATTTATTCAGTTTATATGCTGAATATATACTAAGGAAAGCTGGACTGGAAGAAGACAAGTGTAGTTTCAAAATTGGAAGAAGCAACATTGATAACCTGCACTATGCTGATGACACTACTCTGATAGCCAAAAATGCAAAGGATCTGCAAGCTCTAATAATAAAAGTCAAAGGGTACAGTGAAAAAAAAATGGGACTAAGATTAAATATAAAGAAAAAGAGTACTGATGCTTTTAAGCTTTGATGGTGGAGACTACTCCTGAGAATACCATGGGCAGACAAGAAGAGAAATGGATCATCAAACAAATCAACCTAGGGTTCTCGCTTGAGGCACAAATGACCAGGTTCAAATTATCCTACTACAGACACATTACGTGAAAACGTCAGTTTCTGGAGAAGACGTAATGCTGAGAAGGGTGGAGGAAAGAGAAGAAGAGGATGACCAGCAGCAAGGTGGATGGATTTAGTTGCAATGCTGATGGGTGTGATGTTGGAAGACCTGAAGGACCAGGTTTGGGATGGGGAAAATTTAACACTGACTTCACGGCACATAACCATGGCCACTTAAAATATTAAATATAGGTTACATTTAAAGGTTACTAGGTAAGAAAGTATCAGTGGATATAAACAATCTGAGATGCTTTGTTAAAATCCAACAGAATGGATATAGAGTCCTGAACTCTATTAAATACAAATACGTGCTTTTTTGGAAATTTTACTGAAAATAGACCTGATTTTTTTCTTTCAACATCTGAGGAAACTGATTCCTTCTAGCTAAAGTTATCTTTGTGTAAGATCACCAGTCTGGCTGACTTTAGAATCTAGAGTTTTGGATTAGTATTTCATTTTGCTCTTTATTAATTTAATAAGGGTAAAACTGGAGCAAACTATGAGAAATGGGTTGAAATCAGTTCCCAACAGCCATTTTGTGCTGTTTGAGTTTTTTTAAAGGTTAGGATGAGAATGTTTTATCCTTCAGTGGGCTTTCATTCCTGTTTTCCCTTCTAAAAAACTGGCCAATTTTTCTTAGCCCTAGTTCTGGTGATATCTCCATATTGCTGGACAGCCTTCTGTGATTGTCCAGAAGGTTGGATGGCTGTTTCTGACCTCTCAGACTTTGCCTACTCCTATACTAAGTTATAGAATCATAGATAAAATGGTGCCCCAGGGTCAGGTAAGTAGTTTGGGTTTCATTAGGCATAACCTGTTCGATAAAGATTTAAATAATAAATACTGTCCCAAACTACTACGTAATAGTGTTATAAGATCTGGGCCTCAAAAATCCAAACACCTCCAGATGACAGCAATGGGAAAGGAACTGCCATCTATTGGTTGTCTGAATTCAATGTATCTAAATATATATTTTTTCTCTTGCTAGGTTGTTTGGGGAGTATAATTCTTTTTAAAATTGAACAAAGTTTTTACTAATATTTTTAATATTTGTAATGATGTGACCTTTAATATCTGTTGTTGTCTATTTGTTCAGTGGAAGTTTGAAGTTACAATGGTACTAAATAAATGGACTTTTGACCAATCCTCAAAGTTCTGGCCATTGTAGCACCCCCACAGTCATGTGAACAAAATTTGGGCCTGCTCACATTTATGACTGTCCCCCGCTGCCACCCCCCCCACCTGACCAATGTCTTTGCCTGCCTCCCTTCCACTGGGCTCACCATCCTGGCCATGCATGGGGGAGGTGCCATGGAAGCATCCCACAGACTGGTGGTGGTGGTGAGAGCTATGGGCAGGGGGAGGGGCTGTGGGCAGGCGCTATGAGCATGGACAGGTGAATGTGTGCTTGTGTGCACCATCTGGGGCCTATTTTTGTGAAAGAGGGACCCAGCTGTGCCAGCATAAAAGAAGGACCCAGCTGGTAGTGGTGCATAATGCAGCGGGCACAGCAGCGGGTGGGCCAGGCAGCAGGGACAGCAGCATGTAAGCAAGCAGCCGAAAGGTTAGAGATGTGGGGGAGATAGGTGGTTGGGGGGTTGAAGTGGAGGTAGTCTCTTACCGTCTTCCAAGAATGGCTTGGATCCAGGTGGGTCTCTGAGCGAATCTCACATGGTCATTAGTCAGTGACAGCAACTGGAACTGCCAGAACTGCCATCTTTAAGTGGGGCAGTCATGTGACGTTTTGCTTAATGATCGCATCACTTAGTGATGGAGTTGCCGGTCCTGATTAGAGTTGTTAAGTGAGGACTATCTGTATTTATTTATTCAAGAAAAAGGAAAAGAAATAATGTTGATACAAATACATATTTAAAAGAATATAGAAAATGTTGTAAGGATGAAAAAAAGCAATAAAATACAGGTGGTAGATAACCAAGAAATCTCAAATAACCAGGAGATCTAAAATAACATTTGGCTAATATATGTAATGCACCATTAATAACTTAGAGTACTATAAGACATTTCATATTCAATTTCTAGTCAAAAGATGTTGCTGTAAAAATATTTGCTTGGCACAGTTGAAATGAATAGTATCTTGCAAACCTAAAGCGTAGGTTCACTTAATTATTTGGGGGATATGCATGGGATAAATGCTTCTTTAAAAAAAACCTCATAGTAACTGTAGCCCCTAGTTCATGCTATTTTTAATGTTACATTCCACATTGTCTCTAATATTTGGATTCATGGGC
The DNA here is from genome assembly GCA_030867105.1 of Liasis olivaceus. Lineage (NCBI taxonomy): Eukaryota > Metazoa > Chordata > Lepidosauria > Squamata > Pythonidae > Liasis > Liasis olivaceus. The sequence continues at coordinate 36,931,389 of CM061355.1, read as the reverse complement.
AAGATCACCTGACAAAGTTCCACCAGAACTTCAGTAAATTGAGAAAAAATATCTAAGTTGAGGAAGAGATTTGGGGGTACAACAGTTGTGAGAGAATGTGGAGTGGCTGGTAAAGGAAGGGAGAAAGTAAAGTGAGCAAGTCAGTTGACAGATTATCTCATAAACAGCAACTCAGCCCAGCTGGGGAAGAATCTGGGAAAAAGCATTTCGAAGTATTCAGAGACTGCCTTAATTAACACTGTGAGGCTGGGAAATTCTTATTAACAGTTGCCAAGATTCTGTATTAACCCCAGGCTAGCATTAAAGATAATTTACTGAAATCTGTATAATTCTTGCTTCCTTGGTCTTGCCAGCTATGTGGGACTTGAAAAGAGCTGAGGAAGCCTTGCTCTGAATCAGCCACAGGGATGTTAGTGCACTGTGCACTCATGCAAGTGCCATTGATTGTATGTATGAATGGGTAAGATTTATATCCCACCTCTTCTCAAGGAGCCCAAGGTGGTGTACATAGCACAGATTCCTCCATTATTTCTGTAAAGCAACAGACTTGAGAGGGAGTTACTCACTGAGCTTCCATGGCTGAGGGTGGACTTCAGCCTCTCTTGTTTACAACCAAGCCTATGGTTCAGCTGCTCTGTACAGAGACACATTATTAACCAGGTATTTTGCAGACTATATTGTTTGTTCAGTGATGTTAGAGAGCAGAACAATAGAGTCAGACTGGTTCCCAGGAATGATCTACTACCTGACAGACCCAGAATGCTTCTTATTGTCACTATAGTTCCCCTCTAACACAATTCAGGCTTTTAATCGGTTGGTTACAGCCCATTCTGGAAAGTGATACTTTCCATTCACAGATAGCTTGATGCAGATAGCCACCAACCTAAAACAGCTATTAGCTATTAACAACAAATCTTGAAACAATGATACAGATACAAGAACAAAACCCTCTGGATAGATCTAAATACCATAGCTTCCATACCTGCTCTGGCAGCCTAGGACTGAATAATGTCCTTCACAATATCACAGGACATAGCTACTTATTTTCCATGTGGTATATGTGATCATCTGTCAGTAGTACCCCACAACAGTTATATTGGACAATATTTATATTGGACAAACTAGCCAATCTCTGTGATCGGTCGATCAATCTACCTACCTACCTACCTACCTACATATATAATCTCCAAATTCTAACATCAGAAATTACAATATCCAGAAAATAGTAGATTTCAATTTCAATTCTCCAGACTTGCTGTCTCTGCCTTCAAAAATAACCATTCTCTTTGAGAAAAGGAATTACAGAGACTGGTTTCGTTGCAAGATAACTGAGATAGAATCCCTTAAGAAGATTAATGTTAGTTCTCACAGCAAAAGAGAAAACATCAGGGTTTATTTGCATTAACTAGCTAGTCAGAACAAGAATGTGCCACACCTAACTGCTGTTTTGCTAATGGTGACTAGCCAAGGTAATTTTTTTTCACCTGTCTTAACTAGCTGATAGTAATAGCTCCTGTACAGGTAATTCTCGGGTTATGATGGCAATTGGGACCGGGATTGCTGTCACTAAGCAATGTGGTTGTAAAGTGTGATGTTACATGATCGCATCACTTAGCGATGGCAGTCCCGGTTGCCATCATAACTCCAGGACCATGGATCATTAAGTGGGAAGCGGTGGGTGTCCCAGACAAGGAGTGTGGGAGGGGTGCACGGGTGCTGCAAGGGTGGGGGTTCCATGGGGGGGCACTGGGGAGTGCACAAGGACTATGGGCAGGCACATGCTATGGAGCACGGGTGGGGGAAGGGTTCTGCAGGCAGGTGCACACTACAGAGCGTGGGCAGGTGGGGGGGTGTGCTATGGAGTACGGGATCTCATACTCTGTAGTTGGGCTCCTTGGGAGAAAAAACAGTGGGAGTGTCTTACCAGAGCAACTTGCAACATTCCCTGCCAGCTTCCCCATTGACTTTGCTTGTGGGAAGCCGGCAGAGAAGGTTGCAAATGATGATTGTGTGACTGCTTGCTGTGAAGTCATAATTGCGAGCTGGGCACCTGAGCACCCAGATTGCGTTCATGTTACCGCAGGAATGCTGTTACAGCTGCAACTGCACAGACTGGTTGTAAGTTCCCCTCGGTGAGTGCCATTGTACTTCTGAATAGTTGCTGAACAAGTGGTCGTAAGTTGAGCACTAACTGTACCAATTTTTTTTTTTAAAGTATTGTTCTCAGTACATTAAGTATAAAAAAGTTATTGGTTTTCATTGTCAACTTTGTTTCAACACTTTTGAGTCTAGCACATAAAAGTTTCTCTTCTTTATAGTATTTTGGGAGATAGGCTTTTTTGAGCTTCTCTTAATTTTTTGCAAGTCTGTGAGTTATCACAGCTGTAATGGCTGGTGGTTCAGCTTAGTCACTGAGAAAAAAAAAATCTCTTATATTTGTGACAAGTTTAGATGTGATGTAGTATGATTTATCTGTTGCTGTTTTGTAAACCTATGTATATTTTAGCCATCTAGCTAGTTAACTAGCTAGCTAGCTATTTTCTGCATTTTTTTTACTATATCTGTTGTCCTTCAGATCTGCTGCTATCAAATGCTGACTCTTGTCCCTTATCCAGAAAAAGACAAGGCATGCACTGAAAGTTCTCCAGGACTGAGCCACTTTTTAACTTTGCAGAATAGTTTAGAATCCTTCAGCCAATCAAATCAGCACAATATATCACTAAAGTAACCAAAAGTCTGAAGCCCTTTTCACTTGCCCCTATCTCCTCCCACTTTTATCATGCACAGATGAGGTGAAGGATAGGAACCAAACTTCTAAGATACTTAAGATTGCCTCATTCCAGCTCCCTGTGTTCAGTCCCAAGGCCTGGCCTTCAGAGTTTCAGTGGTCCTGGCCTCTGGCTGTTGCTCCTTAATGCAAGATTGGCTTGTAATAAGTCCCACCTTACCCATGATTTAATCTGAGATGAAAAGAGAATCTGGTATGCAATACCAAAATCTGGTTGGGCACAGAAGAGGGGGGTGTACTTTCTTAGAAATGTGACCTCCTGGGTTGCAGGTGTGGCACCAGCCATGATCCCAGGGCAGGGATGTGGGAGTGGCAGTTGTCATCTGAGAATTTCTGGTAGCTTTTTGGGGTGCTGCTCCAGACATGGCTGGATGTGAGACCCTGTTTGTGAAACTAGACCTTAAGACTAAGATGGGATTGCTGCTCATATACTAGCCTCCCTGCTGCACAGCAGCTTCCCTGTCTGAGCTCCTTGGCTCCATGTCCAAGTTGGCAATGGAGTTTCCTAGATTCAGGAGACTTCAACCTGCATTTTCTGGGTCTGGAGTCAGAGGCAGCTCAAGAATTTTTGACCAGCACAGCATCCTGGTTATTGATGGTCTGACTCACAGTGGTAGTCACACTCTGGATTTGTTGTTGTGATCTGATGTTGGGGGATGATGTCATCAGTCCATTGCCATGGACAGGTCACTCCCTTCTAGTTCTAGAGTTCTCTATGACTGCTCCCCGCTGCAGGGAGAATGGACCTATTTGATTGGTCTGACTCAGGCGAGTGATGGACCCAGTCAGGTTTCAGAGGGAATCTGGAGTTGGTTCCAAAACTCTGTAGCATGCTCTGGCTGAGGTCTTAGTCACTGCTTGGAATGAACAGATGACAGCAGTCTTAGTTGTCACTCATGCAGACTCTCTGTGATCAGGGATTCCTGGTTCTCCAAGGAGTTTTGGGAGATGAAATGTGACAGCAGACACCTAGAGCACTACTAGTTGAAGATGAGTGAATCCAACCAAGCGCAGGCAAGAGCCTTTATTAGGACTTGCCTGGTGGCAGTAAGTGTCAGCCTAGAGTTGTAGTCCAGACAGGAAGCACGACCAGATGGATGAATTCTATTTTATTGTAGGGTTACATTAACAGAATCTTGCAAGTCTGAAAGTACATTTCCCCCGCCTTTGCCTTTACAACCCAAGAAACTAGGGAGGGTCCCTTCTGAGATGTTTGCCACACCCACATTCCTTTTGCAGGCTAAGCTGCCTCTTATCTGACCATTCCCCTGGTGTGGCTCTTCCCCCTGTCTCCCAAGGTCATTCCCACATACTATTACAGTAAGAGCAGCGAAGTGGGCTCACCTCGCTCTTACTGCATCCACAGATAGGTGAACAGCAGCCCTTCTTCAGGTGACCAGATCCCTCCTCGGTAAGGAGGAGATGGGAGGGCCCTTGCAGGATCATTGTGAGGTTTATTCTAAGCATCTGTGTGAGCCGCACAGAACCGATTGGAGTTGGGTGGCACCTAAGGCAAATAAAATGAATAAATAAGAAATCTGTTATACTAAGTTGTTCAGATCTGCTCGGGCTGGACTCTAGCTGGGCAGGTCCTATGGAAGGGGCTGAAGCACAGTCTTGCCCAGTTATTTGGAATGAGTTTTGCCCTGAGGAAGTGGTCAGAATCCTTGGAGCTGTGAGGTCTGCCACCTGTGTTTTAGATTCATGTCTCTCCTGCTCGGTCAAGGCCAGCTTGTAGATGGCATGTAGTTGAGTCCAAGTGGGGGCAAATGTCTCCTTGTGGGAAGGGGTAGTCCCACCTGCTTTGAAGGAAGTGATAGTCCACCCCCTCCTTAAGAAACCATCCTTGGACCCAACAGTATTGGACAACATTTGTCTGGTTTCCAATCTTTCCTTATTAAAGAGGGTTGTGGAGAAGGTAGTAGGTATGCAGCTTCTGGGGGCCCTGGAGAATTATCTGGACCCTTTCAGTCAGGTTTCAGGCTGGGTTATAGTAGTGAAACAGTATCGCTCGCAATTGTGGATGACTTCTGGAGAGACCGAGACAATGGTATATCTATCCTTTCCCTTCTAGATCTCTCAGTGGCTTTTTATACCATTGACTGTGGTATCCTTCTGGAATTGTTTGGCAAGTTGGGAGGGGGGAAACTATTCTGCTCACCGTCACTTATGCCTTAGTCACTTCCCAATTGAATTACTACATGGGGTTGCCTTTGAAGAGCACTCAGAAGCCTCAACTAGTGCAGAATACGACAGCTCATGCAGTTCTGGGTGTTTCAAAGTTTGCCTGTGCAATACCACTGCTGCATGAGCTGCGTTCGCTTCCAGCATGCTTCTGGTTGCAATTTGAGTTGTCCATTATCAGCTTTGAAGCCCTACATGATATGGGCCAGGTTACTTGTGGAACCGTCTGTCTCTGAGGATTTCTGCCCATTTCACCAGGTTTAACAGGGTGGGCACACTCCAGGTTCCCCCTCTTAAACAGTACCATCTTGTGGGATCAAGGAGGCATGCCTTCTCTGTTGCAGTGCCTGCCCTATGGAACAGCCTGCCCTCGGAGATTCAGATGGCCCCAACTCTCTTGGCCTTCTGGAATGCTGTTAAAACTTGACTTTCCCCCCAAGCATTAGGACCAGGATATATGGGGAGCTTAATATATGTGTATGTTTTATGGAATTGTTTTCTGGTTCCTCAGTTATGTAGTTGTTTTTTTTTATATTGTGGTGTTTAATGGGTTGGGTATTTTATATTGGTTTGTATGTATTGTTTGCTGCTCAGTTATATACTTAAGATAGGTAGCTATATAAATTTTCTAAATAAATAAATAAATAAAAAAGAATAAACATGTTATTTATGTTAGAAATAGTTAGCAGAATGCCAGACTATGTAAAAGACTGTAGTCTCCTTTGAGTCTAAGGCATTGACTTGTAATGAGAGAAGGTAGTAAAATATACTTATTAATATTTTATGGAAGACAAGTCTATAAACTCTTGCTGTAGATACAAAAGCTTTTTTTCTATGTAAAATGAGAAACAATGTTTCCTGTGGTTGGATCTTTGCATTCAATTCAACATTCATACAGATGGGGGTAACCATGCACACACATATATATTGCTCAATTATTTAGCAACAAATGAACAGCAGATGGCACTCTTCTGTAACCATGCAGTTATGCTGGATATTAGTATTTCAGCCAGCTTTTACATGGTTTTTATAATTCCTGAGGATGTACATTTTGAAATTACATTTTAGAAGGATACACAATTACTAGTTTATATTTATAAAGCAGAATTATTCTTGTAATACCAACAAAAGAACAGAATAATGCTCAGATCAGGTTGTTAGTATTTACTAAGCAGTAGTGAATTTCTCTCTCATGAGTCTAGTTAATGTGGTCAGTCACAAAGAGGAGTCTTCTGTTGAAGGCCACGTATTGCTCATCTCCGCATTAGATAAAACTATTTTATTTCTGTACTTGTTACTGATCCAGGGCAAATAGGAAGGTGGCACTGAGTTTTTATATATAAAGAGAAAGAAGGTGAAATGAGTACATAGCCTTCCAATAGTTTCAATATCGACCTTCTAAAAAGTAACCAGTACCCCAGATTTTTAAGCCTGGCTCTTGTAAATAGCAAATGGAGTGAAAACCTGTACCATATCACCTTCTGTTTATAAGCAGGGGCCTGGGAGACAAAATAGTGGAATAGAGGGCCAACTCAATTGTACGCACTAATGTCACGGCTTATGGATGTTGAGAGGATTCCCAGGAAGATGCCATAAATTCAAACTGCCTTGTCAATTTCTCTGGTGCCATTAGATGTTATGATAAATGGAGATCCACCTCTTCCGTTATAGTAGCTGAAACTGATAGAGTCAGCATACTGCCTCCAGATCAAGATGCAAATAATGGCCAAGTATCGGAGAGAGTGCTGTCCTTAATAAAAGCTCTTAAGGAGACCCATCTCAAATATAAATAACATTATATAAAATTAGGTGCAGGAATGGAAGATGCTCTCAATATTTGAAAGAACATCCCACTGCTAATGCTCTTGGGTGTTTTTCTCAATGCTGGGTGATCCCATCCACCTAAGCTGTGTTTAGTGTGAGTTTGGGCTCAGAAATAAATCACGTTTCTTCAAAAAGAAGTGTGACTGATTTCTAAGTCAAAGGTAAATCTGTTCCCATACCAAGCTTGAAACCTTTTCCTGACCCTTTCCTTAATTACTATATCTTTCTCTTTTCCCTCCCTGCATTCTCTGCTGCTGTGGAAAGACAGCTCAAGGAGAAAAAGCACTCTGTATAAAATATACCACCTTCATTTCCTTTTAGATTTTTTAAAATTCATATATTTATAATTGCATTTTTTATACATACATGTTTTTGCACAGGATAGTTTTTAAGTTTTAGGTTGTATTCTTTTGCACATTTATCTGAATAATTCTTTAACTTACTGTTTAAATTAGGATTTTTCCCTTACTGGACCTCAAGGAAGTGTTCATTAAAGAATCTTGAGGAATTAACATTGATGTCTACTTTAGTTTTAAAAACCCCTTCTTCTTTCTGATTATATCCCACTGGCCGTGATTTAAGAAATAGTGTTTAAAAATGGGTACCTGGTCTTGGTTTTTTCCCCTTTTCTCCCTAGTCCTTTTTCCTTCTAGTCAAAGTTTATTTTGGTCAAAGACCAATATAGAATGAAACAATAAACAAACTGTTAAAAAGTGAAAGAGGAGGACTAGATATGAAATACAAGCTAAAGGAATAATACAGAGTATTATTGTCACTATTCCAGTGTAAGCTACGTCTCTAGAACTAAGAAACAATGTTATTGTCTAAATCTAAGACATGGAGCTAAAATTCCAAAATAGAGATAGGCTAAAATAAAATGACATCTCTCTATCGCTTTGTCTGTCTATTTCTCTGCTTACTCGGTGTTAGCCAGAGTTACACTATATTGAGGGATGGGGATTAGTCAGCTTGAATCTTATCTTTCTTAGCAGCATAACAGAATTTGGCAACATCCAGAGAAGTAGAGTCCCTTTGATTGGAAACTAGAATTTATATTTAGAAAGTATAATGACTTGAGTATTTTACCAGGCGAGGGGAAGTATAATCGATTCTAATATCTGTATAAAAGCAGCAGTACAGTAAAATGTGGTCAATAGATTCTACAGCACCTGTATCACATGGGCATAATCAAGCAGCTTATGGAATTATTTTGTATCAGCCTTCCTTTTTCCTTCTATATTGTGTCTCTTAGATTGTGGGCCTGTAGACAGAAACACTCTTCTTTTCACTGACTATACATCAGCCACTCCTAAGTTTTGGGACGAAGAGCTGCATGATAATGATAATTTTCCAATACCATTTTGAGGCATCCTTGGAAAAGTGAATTCTCCCAAAAACTGCCAAAAATTTCTTTATTCTTTGCCTGAAGTCAGATAATTTAAAGCCTGCATCCAAGCAGCTTCATAGCAGTAATACCTCTTTATGACCTTGGAAATCAAGTGGGCCAATGGATTCCTTCACATCCTTTGCATGGATTTTCAGACAGGATTAACCTAATGTTCAAAGGGGCCTATTTCTGGGTATGTTTAAGATTGCAGCCAAAGAGCCATGCTAACCCCTCCCATATCATTATCAGTTGTATGAATAGCTTTATGAAAATAAATTGCAGGTCACTCAGGCCTTTGGCAAGGAAGAGTGAGACCCCTTGCTTTATTTCCATCCATTCTTTCATTCTTGCCATCTTTTATCTTTCATCTTTTTTCTTCCTTTTAATTGGTTTTTTGTTTAATTGGTAATTTCTGTGTTTTGATTGTTGGGAGCCACCCAGAGTTGTTGGGAGCCGCCCAGAGTTGTTGGGAGTCAAGCAGCATACAAGTTTGATAAACAAATAAATATATGCATACATAATAGAGGAAGGATTTATCCAAACCAGAATATTTACAATGGGGTAGGGGGATTTAACAATCTCCTTCCCCCATTGTGCTCTTGATTGGATTTCTTGTTATTTGCACTAGAAAAGAAGTTTGCACTGAAATAACTGGAAGCTATTTTTCCTATTGCAGAAGGCGATGGCAGGAGATCTCATTTGGTCCTACCCATCTCTGCAATTAACTTTTTAAAGAAAAACACAATTTACACAGTTCTTATATGCATGGCTGTTGTTTTATTCCATTTGTCTAGACTGTGGCAACTGGAAATTAACAATAAATTTGTTATACATAAATTAGACTACAGCCATCATCTTTCTTGTGTTCTCAGCTGACAGATTATTTCTACAGTTTCTTGATTACACAGCCAAATACTTATGGAGAAGATATTTAATGTCAATTTGCAAAAATCCAAAAAGCTTTTGGAAGATATTTAAGCAATAAATCACATTGCAGTGTTACCTGCATCATGCATACCTTCATGGTTATTCCTCCATAGATGCATGTCTTACACCCATCTGTATCATTATGTATCAGTATCATTATGATATTGATAGAGCTATTTGTGTGGTTTTCTATCTACTTCAAGAATAATCATTTTTCTTGCTATGTAACTAAACTACACTGTTAGTATTTTTTAATCTCTTTTTCCTGTATTATTATTCACAGAAATGCGTTATCTTTTTTTGAGAATTAGCAGCAACTATATACTTTTCAGGTACTTGATAAGAATTTTGTCCATTCTTTACCTATTTTCTTGACCAATATTCTTCATAGTCCCACAGCTTCTTGAGGGCAGCAGATTGGGAGGTGTTCAACTAGACAATGGACTTCACCTACATTCTTCATAGGGCAGGTAAAGTCCTTGGTCTAATCCAGTGTTTCTCAATCTTGGGCCATTAGGAAGTCTTGGAACAATCACTGAAATTAAAGTTGTGAAGCTAAAATCAGGTTTGCTTTTCTGAAACCATATTTTGATATTATTTCTGTTATAGTATTGCAAAGAAATGTCTTGAAGCACAGTGTATGAGCGTAGGACTCCTCACAGCATTAAAACAACAGCAGAAGTATTATCTGCGCATGGACACTGGTATACTGATAACCAGTGAAAGCCTTTGAAGGATCTGTGTCAATCCTTCAGGAGGACAGGTGCTTTAATGCTTTGACCAGGGGTGCTTTTTGTGTGCAGTGTGCTTTGTGAAGCACCCTTTTAAAATACTTTGTGCAACTCTAGTTTTTACTTTATTTTGCTCCATCTCTGTAGACTTTTTGGTCACTGTGACTTATGGTTGGGGATAGAGTTGTAAAGTTCTTTGCAGATTTATTAATAAATTAAGCAACTGCAGGTTTCCTGAGACAGAGCCACCAAAGTATTTTATTGGTTTCCTGTTCATTAGATTGATTATGGGTTTCTGTAAATACATTATACAAGTCTATGCAACTTGCAGATCTTTGTTTGGAAAAGTCTCCAGTTCTTAACTGTTTGAATGTGTATGCTCAATATTGTTTATATTTCTACTGCATTTTTTAATCATTGTTTTTATGGATTTTTTAACCTACTGTTGTAAGCCATCCATAGCACCAAAATGGGAGTGGGCAGCATATAGATAATTCAGATAAATAAACTATTCACTGATTGGTCATAAGTTGTGGAGATCTTATTCATTTCTTCACAAAGGTCAAACTATCTGTAATTTTAAAAGAGCCTTGTGCATAATTTACAGGTTTTAAAAATGGAAATAGCATTAAGTTGGGGGGGGTGATAATTAATGGGTTCAGAGCAGGTATGGAAAAAAAGCCTTTCTCTGCATCCTGTAGTCCTAAGGAAAATCCTTCTTTTGCATTTGTGGGAAAGGTATTGGTGGGACTTGGTTCCAATGCAAATAGTGAGTAGTTATTCATTATTCATTACCACCATTTTATCTCTTTAGACAATTAGGGGGTCATTTAAAATTCACAGAGGCAGGGAAATTCACTGCCTGCATAACTTACAGCCACAATAGTCTGCCCTTCCTAGAGACGTATATCTGAGTAGTCTATCTTGCTTTTTTAGGCCAGCTAGATATCTAAATCAACTAACTCCACATTTAGAAGAGCTCTAACTTTAGCACATTTTCATCTACTTCCAATGGCTGTTTTTATGGGGAAATTTTTGAAAGGTCTGTAGACATTAAGAATTAGCCTTGGAGTAAAAGGACCACTGAACCTATAGCCCATGTTCTGTTGTGTTGCTCTTTTATAAAGATGTGGGGTTACATTTTATAACCTCTGTTTTAGTAAATTTTCCAGGCCATTCAGATCTTTTCTGTATACAGTTGCTGCTATTTGAACAATATAGTTCTGTTTCTTTGAGTGTGACAAAATTCTGCTTTATTGTCTGTAGAACTTGCAGTAGTTATACCTGTTTTCATTTTTGTTTCTACTTAGTATTCATTTTGTTGTCTGTTTGTGTCACAGTGCCTGCCCTCTGGAATACTGTGCCTTCTGACAAGAGGTTAGTCCCAACCCCGTTGGCCTTAAGAACTGGCTATTTTCCCAGGCTAAAAATAGGGTTTATTCAGCCCAGATGGGCTGCTTGTGGGTTTCCTTGGATGCCATAATATGTTTGTCGCTGTCTTTGGCTATTGTTTGGTTTTTATAGTTTTAAAATGCTGTCAGCTGCGCAGAGTCATATTTGCGAGATGGGTGGCCACACACATTCATTAAATAAAAATAAATAAATACATAAAATTTTTGTCACTGACCACATTAAAGTTTGTTATTGTTATTGCGGCCAGTGAAAAATCCATTCTTGTTTTCTGAGGGTTTCATTTTATTTCAGCAAAGATCTTTTTGATAAAGACAGGTTGAATATTAACCTCCCTATTTTCCTGCAATGTAGGCTACAAATCACTTCTCTTAATTAGCTTCACCATATTTGGCTCCTTAAAGTATAGGGAATGGTGATCGTAGTTTTGGCTTCCTTTTAGTCTCCTTTATTCTAGAACTCAGCACAGCCATGTGACCTTTCTGCTAGCCTATTTAATGATACTCTCTTGTACCTAGTAGATCACTCATGATGGCCAGGTGCAATCACCTGTTTTCATTGCTGAGTAGTGAACAGCAAAAAATCTCAGTCTGATTTCTCATGTTGGTTATAACTCAATCTGGCTCACTTTATCTGTTTTTATACAACATTTTGTAAATTTTAGATAGTTTTAAGTTTCTTTTAGGCCACTTTGTACAGCTTTATATAATATTCATTTTCTTTCTTGACTGGCATCAAAATACATAAATTGGGTTTGCTCTTTTATTATATAGCTTTATAGAAAGGAAATCTGAAAAATAAACTGCTGTTAACATTGTATGCTACCCATTCCAACATAATGAACTATCACACCTCCATTCCTCTTGTGAGTTGAATCACAATGATAGAGTTTCCCTGGTGATGTATTTTGTCATAATCCAAATGAGGCAGATGCTGTAACCACCAAACCAGCTGTCCTTGCAGATGCTGGAAATTTTACAACCTCAGAGACATTATGCTGTGTCATCAGGGTGAAGTATTTCCCCAAGAGATAATGCATGAAAGACCTGCAGAAGGTCACTATGCTTGGAGTTTATATTATGTTACATGTTGTATGTCAGTAGCTTAGCTTCTCTAAGGAAAAAGTAATCTCAGTGTATAAGTGATTGTCTGTTTCCAGGTTGCATATTGTTTAAGACAAGAACATTTCAGTTTATCCAAAATTTTAGCTTCAGATCAATATCACAACCATAAATTAGCTGGCAGGACATTAATATCAGGAGAGGAACACCTTTCATTCTCTCCCCATCTCTCAAAAGTATTAAACTTTCTCTCCTTTGGACACCACAGTGGATATATTTTAAAATCTTTTTTTAAAATTATTGTTTATTTTTTAAAATGTTTGATTACAAAAAGAAGAAAAATACATAAAAGTGGTTTAACAAAAAAGTGAAAAAATACAACAAAGACAAAAAAAGTGTTAATATGTCAGTATAACAGTAAACTATTTCAATTCTATATATGGTTACCTAATACAAATATTATTCAAGTACATAAATATTTCTAATAGATTTATGTGACTATCATGCTTTTTTAACCTACTGTATTTTGTATAAACCAGTCCCATATTTCATTATACTTGTCCATACAAAGTCTACATCTATAGGCAATCTGCTCATAAGTGGCAAGTGCAATTAGATCTTCAATCCATTGAGTAAATGGGGCCATAGATTTTTATCTTTCCAATGCTATAATAGTAGGTTTTTTAGTTTTAAAGGATTTAACAAGTTGTTCTAATACCTCAGGTGTCTCAGAAGCTGAAAATGCTGTTGGTCCAAACAATGTTAACAAATGTAGCTGTAAAAATTGCTGTTGGGTTACATCTGACAGATGATATTTATCTCTTAAGACAGAGTATGTTAAAAATTCATCTTCATCATTTATCAGTTGGTCCAAAGTCAATATCCCTGCTTCCATCCAATTTTTCCATATCACAATTTTTCCCCCAATTTTTAAAGCTGGTTGATCTATAAAGTCAATTTGGCATGGGAAAAAAGGTCAAATATTTTTTTATTAGACATTATGTTTCATAGCTTTCTAACTGACGAAATTGTTTCTAGAGATATTAGAGTTTGAGTATATTTAGATCCTAATACTGTCCATCTGACCAAAGGTGTTATATACTATGTATATTCCAAAATTGCCCAAATTGGAAAATTAACACCATTTGTTGGCTTCCAGTATTTAATACTTGACAATAGGCAAGCATGATGAAATAGCTCCAGATTCGGAAGACCAAATCCTCCCTCATTAATTGATAATTACATTTTATGTAAGGATATTTTTGGAATTGAAGAACCCCATAGACATTTTCTAAGCAAAGAATTTATTTTCTGAAAATATTTTCCAGATATAAAATTTGGAATTCCTCTCAGAATAGAAATTAATCTGGGAATAATGCTCATTCTGAGAGTGTTCACCTTTCCCCAAAGGATCAGGTTTGATGGCTCCCATCTATCGATATCTGAAGAAACCTCTCTATATATTTTATTTATATTACATGTTGCTAACTGAGTTATATCCTTTGGTATACACATACCCAAATATTTAATAGATTCAGTATAAATATGGAGTTGATATTCCTTAAATGAATCAGTAACCAAATTTTCACCTATTGGCATCAATTCTGATTTGGACCAGTTAATAGAGTATCCTGCTGTTTTACTAAAGGCATCTGTCCTTTGCATCAACACTGGAATAGTAATGTAAGGTTTGGAAATAAAAAAAAGAATGTTGTCTGCAAATAAAACCCATTTGTGTTCAACTGAGTTGTGTACTACTCTGCAGATCTCCCTATATTGTCTAATAGCACAAGCCAAGGGTTCCACGCAAATGTGAAGCACAAACCCTTGCCATCTTGTTACCTCAGACACTGCATGTTGCATCTCATTTACTTTCCTCTCAGGAAAAAAAAATTATCAGGGCATGCCTTGAGGCAACTGGTCTGCCCTATTTAGCTTTGCAAAGAGGCAAACTGAGTTTATGCTTTGATGTCTCTCATTCTTCCCATGACTATATCTCCTTTCATTTAGGTCAGCACATTCTAGCTCTTTTTTTGGGGACTATCAATACCCCTTGAATAATCATTGCGTATCCACAGTATCTGTAGTACAGTACTGTTTCTTTCTATCTGCATTGAGTCTGCATGCCATCTGCCCAATTCTGGAAGAATCCTTTCTCATGCATGGAGAGTAATCTCAGAGGTAGGAATTGTCTCAACAATTGTCAAAGTAGTTCACTGCAACACCCAAGCTATATTATGAGCTACTAAAACATCCCTACCTGTTGGTGGTTAGAGGGCATTCCATTATTACAGTTGCAACTTCAGCAGCTTTTTTGAGGTGTCTCTTGAAACAGCTTTGTCAAATATTGATGTGAACTTAGTTACCTTGTTTCATCAACCCTCAACTTTCATCAGGTGCTGAACTCATTTGGATAGATTCATACATGACCGCTTTCAGAATCAAAGATAATTGGATCATCTTCCACAAAAATAAACATTCTTGATCATCCTAAGCTTTCTCCTACGTTAAGGTGGGGTAAAGGAAGTCATTTTTATTTCTGTTATTGGTAGCAGATGGGAATCAGAAATCTTTTTTTTATTTATTGCAAACATAAAAAGATAGTCATCAAGATACAAATGTATCTTCTATCTGTGATAGAGCTTTCTTTTACCAAAAGGTTTTTGTGTTGGACTATGCTTGTATCACTATTACTGCTTCATCCCAGATTATCCTAGTGTTTTTCTTACTAATGCTGAAAGAGACAGCCAACCCAACTGAATCTGAAACTTGCAAGTAACGATTGAGATTTTCCATAGAAGTTCAACTCTAAATGGTAATATTAAAATTTACTTCCATCACTAGGGGATTTATAAATGTAAGCAAATGAAACAATTAGAATATAGCAATAATTAAAAGGACAATATACATTAACTTTCATAAGGAGAGAACAGACCACAAATATAATGGTATCAGCCATTCTAAATATTTGACAATTATATTACAAACTAAAGCACTTGGCATAGCTTGATAAGATGAACTGTGGTCAGTGGGAAGCACAACACTACATGCATATTTCAAAACCAACTCTTCCATTTTAGAATTAAACTATATAACTGAGATGGATCTTTATCTGAATAGAATTCAAGATATAAGCTTAACTGTGGAGCCTTTCTGGAGATTTCTTTAATATTTCCCTAAATTGTCTGAAAGGCTTTTTTTCCTTAAAAACATGTATTACTGATCTTTGATCATAAAAATAAATTTGATTTGATTTGATCTCAAAAACACAGATTGTATCATCCCATTTTGAATCTAGGCAGAAACAAATGAACACTGATTTCGTTTAAGTGGCCTTATTAAATCTATCCATTAGTTGATATCCCGTTCTATAACAGTACAAAAAAAGCTTTTTAGATTCCAGTTGTCTGCACATATGTATACACATATGTTGTTTGCACTTATATATAAATATATGCCTACTGGTTATTGAGAAGCAGTATAGATACCTTTTCTCTTCCTATCTCTTAAGAAATGAATATTGTGGGTGCTCCAGTCAGAAAGCTGTATGCATGGCTATTTGATTTGTGTGATTTCCACCCTCTAGAAATTATGTGCAGATTGTGTGAATG
The DNA here is from genome assembly GCA_030867105.1 of Liasis olivaceus. NCBI lineage: Eukaryota > Metazoa > Chordata > Lepidosauria > Squamata > Pythonidae > Liasis > Liasis olivaceus. The sequence continues at coordinate 36,915,466 of CM061355.1, read as the reverse complement.
AGGCATTTAAAAAATCAGGTTTTCATGAGAACATCCATACCATATGCTATCTTAGCTAAGTTCCAGGTGGGAGATCAACACACCTCTCAGTCCACTTTATTATGGTATCAGAGTTAATTTTAGTGCTGGAAAAAGCGTGTGTGTATATGTGTTTAGTGGGGCAGAGTCTCTAGAGTTAAAATCCAACATTAACAATAACTGCAACAAACATTTTTGCTACCACTTTTCAACATCCACTGGGAAACAAATATCTGAGGGAAAATTGCATGTTCATCCATTATTAATGGATTTTCATTGTAAATATATACATTTTCTTTTAAAATATGAAGCCATGCTTGAATATAAACACCCAGCCATAACTTTAATACCTACGTTCTGGAAGGGATGCTTTGTTGATCATCAATCACATTTTTAAAAATGTCTTGTTCCCTCCCTGTTCTATTGGGGAACAATATTCACAGGGAAAGTGGACACAGCTAATCCCATCTTAGTCTCTCAAGTTGGGCACATGCAATAACAGTGTTTTAATTAGTTCCTTTAAGGGCAGAGTATTCAGGACCCTGGACAGGTCCTAGTAAATCCTACTAGCGCTGTCTCCTTATTGTAATAGAAAGGGAGACTGACAAGATTGTTTGAAAGTTGTCCCAACTTTTAGAGAAGGCAGTTTTGATTTTACAGCCTGTTGTTACATTTATAAGCTTCTGTGAGGATTAGGAGATGGAGCCACTGTTGGCATGATGTTCTCCTACAAGATGTTTTCATTGGATGAAGCAGCCTTTATCAACACTTTGAGCCTTTCTGAAGGCAACAGCCTTTGAAAACCCCATATATATATATGGGGTAACCAAAGGCTGTTGCCTTCAGATATATATATATCTGTTCTATTGGGGGACAATATTCACAGGGAAAGTGGACACAGCTAATCCCATCTTAGTCTCTCAAGTTGGGCACATGCAATAACAGTGCTTTAATTATATATATATCGCATTCTGGTTATCTATACACAAATGTAAATATTTATCTTAAAAAGTCCAGATATTCTTGATTTAGAAGATGGGAGCACTTAAATATTGCTAAAGTTCTTGAAGATCTCTTAATATGAAAACCTAGACTTTTCTTCAAATGAATCCATGTCTTTTATTTAACTTTTTTTAATGTGCATTACCTTCCTGTTAGCCTGATCATTTTTAATACCTTATATCGTTCAGATTCTGGTACAATGATGGCCAGTGAAATAGCCGGTATAATCAATATAATAATAGGAGCAAGAAACAAATTCATTTTGACTTCTTGATTTCTGAGTAGGCAGGAATGCTGAAATATTGTGGTAACAATGTATTTGACCCAAGGCAATGGTCATGTGACCTGTCATTGCTGACAAAATGTGACTTGGCAGTCAACTGTGGACGTTTGTGCAAGTGTGTGATTCATTGCTTTTTCCTCTTAAGTAGGTTCAACAAACCAAAACCAAAAATCCTTTTTGAATTTAGTGTATCTGGTACAGATTTAACATTGTAACAAACATGTGAATGAAGTATCCATCTAGTGTTAGGCATAATTTTCCATCTACAAAAGAAATCCCATCTGGGTTTGTTATCTCTGCCATCTTTGTACCTTTTCTTTTGTGTTGTTTTCTTGGTTTAAAATGTTTAATATGTTTTTAACAATTTGTAAACCACCCAGAGTTGCTGGGAGTCTGGTGGCATATAAGTGGCATACAAATTCAATGTATTATTATTATTTAGTAGCACTTTGTAAAACTTGTCAAACCAAGTTGTAAAAAACTAAGCCACATATAGGGGGACGCGGTGGTGCAGCGGCTTAATGACGCTGAAAGTTGCCGGCCAGAAATGGCTGACGCTTCAGTGGTTCGAGTCCAGCCTTCGCATTAAACAGGGTGAGCTCCTGTTTCCTCCCCAGTTCCTGTCAACCCAACAGGTCGAAAACTCACATGAGTAGATAAATGGGTACGCTCACTCCGGTGGGAGGAAAAATGCTGGTGGCGCCTTGGAAAAAGGAGTCGGGAGCAGTTGCCGGTAAATGCGAAACCGCGCTCACCCGAAAAGGGCGCGAAGCAACAGAAACCCCGCCTCCTGCACTCACCAGCTGGGCTCTGCTCTAGGAAGGAGGCTCTGGCAAACCACTTCCGAAACACTTGCCTTGAAAACTGCAAGGACTTGTCCAAGCAGTCACTGCAGAGTCAGTAATGACTGAGCGCAGATTAAAAAAAAAAAAAAAAGCCACATATACAAGAAAGCTATTTCTTCTTTCTTAGGACTGCCAAGGATAAGTATTTAGTAAACTGATTGATGCTTCAAAAAATATGATCTTAGTTTAAATTAGTTACATTACATATTTTAAAATTGGGATTTACCTTGAATAAGGTTGGGGGAGAATAAAATTTGAACTATAGTTTTAAATGAAACCATTCAGTTTGCAATTCTTGGACAACTATGCATTGGGCACATTTCCATATTTTGTGATCTAGTATTTAGTTATATATAAAATGTGTATATTAAGGAAAGTTGCTTTTTTCATGGTTTAAGATATGACACACTGATGCAGAAATCAGATACAGCATACTTTTGATATCGGTCAAGAATAGGCTAATCCAAATTTAGCTTTGGGATTAATATTTTAAAGTTTTTACTTAAATATCATATCAAAAGCTGCATTCAGATAAATATATTTTTATATAGGAAAAAAATTGGAGTTGTTCCTCTAGCTCTACCCAACATGACATGGCTCCTCTTGTCCAGTTGCTTCTCCCAGCCCGAATCTCTCCCCAGTGATCTCTCAGTGGAGGAATACAGTGGCTTTATAAGGCTATAGAAGACCCAGAATCAAGAGTAGTCTATAGTCCTCTTAATGCACTACAGAGTCATTATGTGACTATTAATTTGTTTCTCTTATATTTTTGAGAGCAATATGATTTCTTTTACATCATTTTATTTTACTGTGCATTTGTTTTGCTTCAACATACTTACTGCTATAGCCCAAAGGTTCATTCATTTATTCTGCCCCTGGTACCAGACTAATTTACAATATTTGAAGTAACATCTTGGATTTTAAATATGTCATGCTCTATATTAGAGCTAGATAGTGACCCCTTGGGTTCTGTAATTAAATCAATCAACTTGTTTTTGTAAAGTTACTTTTTCCCTTGAATGAATGTGTGTCAAAGTCTCTTAGACTTCTTGCCCAGCCCATGATTTTGTCTGTTCAGATCACATTTTTCAGATTGCTCTTGGCAAATAGAATTTCTGTCATCCTAACAAATACTTACATTAGCAACCCTTACCTCTTGAATTGCTTTTATACAGAACATTGCACAATTTTCAGCTATGGTTCTCTCATTATCACTACTCACTGGTCCACAACATGCAGCTATCACAAATCTGTGGGCTCCTATTTTCATATGCACTCTCAGCAACCTAGATTACATCAACTTATACTTTCTGACCTACATTTTAGCCCTTTCAATTCAAAAGAATATACAGTGGTACCTCGGTTCACGAACTTAATTCGTTCCACGACTCTGGTCGCGAACCGAATTGGTCGCGAACCAAATCAAATTTTCCCATAAGGTTCAATGTAAATACGGTTAATCCGTTCTGACCCCTACGAATTTGGTCACCAACCGATTTTTGATCGTGTCCCGAATCAAATTTTCCTATAAGGTTCAATGTAATTACGGTTAATCCGTTCTGAACCATATGTTTTTTTTTAAAAAAACCGCAAAAATATGACACAAAGTACAGTACGAAGAGAGAGAAAGCTAACCTTGCTCGACGTGACTTCTGGCATGGAGGACAGGAAGGCGGGTGGGGAGGCGGTTACTGCTTGGAGGGAGAGTCCCCCTCCCTACAGGAAGCCGCGACCACGTGTCACGGGAGGGAAAATGGCCGCGGATCCTGTTCGTAACCCGATCCGGCGTTCGCGAACGGAGGCAAAATTTTGCGACCGGAGCTGTTCGTCAACCGAATTGTTTGTGAACAGAAGCATTCGTGAACCAAGGTACCACTGTACCTTCACTTCTATGCAAGTATTCATCAACTGCACACCACGTGTGTTATTTCCTTATCCTTTGTTTTTGTTTCATAAACATGCAATTAATTCATGGATCTTTACCATATACCCCTTTTATATTTCAAGTTGCAGTCTTCCATATGTCATGAGCATCAGCAGATGGGCCATTAATATTGACCTCTACTGCTTATTAGGAGTTAGACAGCAGACGCTTTCTGTCATAGTGCCAGTAGCTGTGGGAGATTCTCAGAGAAAGAATGCAGACACTGTAAACATTCACATTCTTTCAGGAAACACTTTCAGGAAGTGTGATAAAATATAGCCAAAATATCTCTAATGGAGGGAAGTGTAGAAAAAGAGTATGAAAGAGTTGAAGCAGGAGTGCATATAAGTTCTGTACCATCTCTCCTGGCTGCTTAGAGATGGGCAATTTATTGTAATGGCTTCATTTCCTGATTTACAGTAAAGGTTAGTTTGTAGCCAAGTTTGGCCATGTTTCTGAGCAGTTTACCATCTAGTTCCTGTCTGTCTTTGGCAGAGTGAAAATTTCACATAATATTTTTTATTAAGATAAAGAGCAAATTGCATTACCTGCCTTAGATGTATCCAAGCCCCACGTAGCATTCCCTGCTCAATATAAAGCTACCCCAAGCACACTCATGTATTCAGTGCAAACTAGGATCTCTAGAAACTATTTTGCAAGCCAACAACAATTGTTGTTGCCTTAACAATTTCAAGCATGGATTTTGAAGGGAAGAAGAGTCTGCTGCAAGGAGGAAAAAGTTGAAAAGCCTCTATCCATTCAAGAACATTGCACACAGCACTTTGGAATTGTAGTGTTGTAAGCATTTCTACAGGAAAAATATACAGTTCAGAAGATTTTCTTCCTACTAGTTAATCTACATTTTATTGCTTTGTTTAGGATGTGAAAAATACTTCAATTTCAAAAGATTCAAACCTCAAAATTGTCCTTTCAAGTGTGAAACAAAAAGCATGTGTTTTGAGAGATTTATTTTGAGGTTATGTCCTGAAAGTGGTACAAAACTTGGTTGTTGCAAGAGGCATCATTTTGAGTGTTAACAGCTGTTTGAAGCAAAACAATTGGATTGTCATATTGTGCTTGTGATAGCCCATTTTCTTCCACACTTTTTCCAGCCTGTCCAGTACATTAGAAAGAACTAATCATGCTCATACTGCTATTGGTTTAGACTGGATGGGGTGATGTGGGAATGGAGAGGAAGGAAGTAGTTAAGCACATAGCCAGATGGAAGATGACTGCTTGCAATTTTATGCCTGCCAACCTGCCTGGTAAATTACTGTTTCTTTTTTCTTTTTCAATTCACATGTGGGAATTAAGAGTTCATGAATGTGGTTCATCTTTATGAATGCTGTGTTGCACTTTATTTGCAGGCAGGCAATGCAGAGGTGTGTTTATGCATGTGCACACATGCATCAATTTGCTTTACACCCAAGTGCTGCTGAAGTGATAGAAATATGGAAGTCTTAGTTTGATTGGCTTGTGTCTAAGCAGATGCAGACACAAAACAAAGTAATGACAAGCCTGAGAGTCTTTATTGCCATGTTATAAATGTTTTGACAGTAGCTAATGATAAGGCAAGTATTTAGACCAGTGTTTCTCAACCTTGGCAACTTTAAGACCTGTGGCCTGGGTCTTAAACCCAAGCTGGCTGGGAACCAAGCTGGCTGGGGAATTCTGGGAGTTGATGTCTACAGGTCTTAAAGTTGCCAAGGCTGAGAAACACTGATTTAGACAGAGAGCAATTAAGGCTTGGTGAGCTCAGTGTTTAGCTGCTTTCTATTTGAGTAGTTCACAAGCTGCTTGCAGGCAGTATTCAGACACAAAGATATGGGAATAGTCCAAAGCAGGTAGCCGGATGTGGGGCAAGATGCAAGAGTAGGATGTCACAGGAACATATATCTGAAGGAGAAAAGTTGTTTGCAATGAAGAGGAAAGTGCTTGGAGGCGGCTCTTTTACAACCCCACTTGCTGGATTGACTTAACAAGAGGAGTTGCCACCTGCTTTTCTTAAGAAGATGAGCTGACTGCCTCTTCTTTGCCCTTGGAGGCACAGGCATGTTTTTGGGCTAAGTACCCTATCAAGATCAAGCCCCTCATTTTCTGAGTCAGCATCCAACTTGCATTATGTCTAAGAGCAGCCTCAACTGTCTGATTGCCTGCCAGCTCCTCAGATTGCCAGTCTACCTGGTCTGCCTCTTCACCCTCTGACTTAGAGGAGTCAAAGCTTAGGCTGAAACCCATAACCACCCTACCTATTCTTGTGACCCTGAGGGAGTCTTCATCAACAAGGGAGTCTTCATCAACCAGTTATAAAACAGAAAAGGGTAAGTTTAGATAGCTTAAGGGAAAAAAAAATCTAATCATATTAGACTGTGTGAACATAGTATGTGGGAGCAAGATGGATAAATCTGAAGGTTGCAAAAATATCTTTCAGTTTATAAAATTATATGTGCATGCATCAAACAAACTGGGTATCGATGGTTTAATGTGTTTTGTGTTAACTGAAGTAATAAAGTATTATGGTCTCATTGGAGGAAGAGTCTGTGGAAAAGCAAGTTTGGTCAGGTGATCCTGTAGAATTCTCTATATCAGATGAGCCAGGCCCTAATGGAGAACCTGGACTATAATCAGTGCCTGTTAGCATGGGACCCTTTATCTAGTACTTGGATCCAGACTCACAGGTCCAACACCCATGCTGCTAAATCTATGCTGCTAACCCATACTGCTAAATCAAATATTAGAAAATATTAAGATGCTTGTTACACTTGTTGAGTATACAAAAAAAATCAACTTTTCATGTCACTGAATTCCACCACAATATTATTAATGCTTCCAATTTATTCAGTATTTTAGATGGTTGAGTCTTCCTTATATATGCTCTCTAAATGCAGAGATGGGTACATGTTGATCATTCACCCTTTTTTTATTATTTGATTGATTGATTTATATCCCCCCTTTCCTTCATAAGTTCAAAGGAGTGTACATGGGGTCTGCCTTCACTTTTTCTCTACATTAGCAACCCCTAAGGTAAGTTGGGCTAAGAGAGACTGGCTGGCCCAAAGTCGCTAACTGAGTTTCCATGGCTGTGGGTGTCAAGAACCATACTGACTCTCTAAACATTTAGAATACATTTTCTCATACATTTAGAAGAATGAAAAAACAGGGCTTCATATGTTTATAGTTAAAAATTGGTAAACTCTTCCATCAAGAACTCTGATTAGTAAAAACTCTAATGGAAGATACGAATTAGTATATATTTGTTATAATCCTTGCAAGAATCCTGTAAAATCAGCATTATTAACCTAAAATTAAAAATGTGGAGAAACACACTTGAAGATAACAACTAAGATAAAAATTGAATTGTGCGCTTTCAGGTTTAAAAGTTAGTCTCCCGTTGACGATGCTATATTGGAAATGTGTATTAGGGTGTTCATTCTAAAAGAAGAAAATCTAATATTACAGATTAAAGCAGTATTTCAGACTTTCAGCCCTGCAGACTGTGCCTATTTCTTGTTTTAACTCTAAATGCATATGCGAATAATTTATGCAGAGCATATAAATAATTACTACCAATAACAGAGAAAATGGTTTAGCAGTTTACATATGGAAATTGAATCTTTTATTACAGAACTTAAATTGGTTTCTTTTCCTAATTCAGTCATCTTCCACTCCCTCTTGAAAGCAAAGCACTGTGATCCTCATCATTTATTTATTGCAGAGAGAACTTGTCTGCTGTATTGTTCTTTGAATTTCTTTATGCCATTAGCTTAAAATTTTTATAAGCAACATTGCAGGTGATCAGATGAAAATAAAGCAGAACTTCTCTTAGAAAAAGACTGATTTTGACCTGTGAGGCATTTATAACCCTGCCAGATGAAATTCCATTTAGCTACTTCCATTTTCATCTATTTTTAAGATCCAAAGCAGCTGTGACTGAATGCAGGGAGGGCAGCCATATTTCTGGGTTGGCCAACTATAAAATGGGATGTGCCAATCAAGTATAAATCCTCATATTTCTCTAAATTCAAACTTTTAATATATCAGAATCAACCTGGAAGTGAGAAAAGGGGCTGGGCCGGGCTGGCCTGGGCTGGGCTGGCCTGGCCTGGGCTGGGGAGAAAATTAATGAGGAAAAAGAGTAACTGGAAACAGGCAAGCAATAGGGCCAGGGATGGAATTTCCTGAAACCCTCCTATGAACATGCCCTGTGGGGAAAAAAATAAAAGGGTAACTTCTCAGTGAGATTTGCTTTGGCCTACATCTATGCATATTTCTGTATAAGATTTTCAGCAAACAAATAGAAACAAAATAAGAATTGTTTTGCATACTGTGAATTTTCTAGCTATATATATTATTTTTCATGGAATTTGTGTCTAACTTTCAGTAATATTTGAGTTGTATGTTTCCCAGAAAAATATTTGTTAATTAAAAGTAATGTTTGTTAAACTAAATCATATTTAGTAATGGTAACATGTTTTCAACTTTAAACTGATAGTATTTGATATCCAGAAAGTATAGCAAACCAATTGATTATATCTAATTACCTCTTACCTTCTGTGTAGACTATATAGGTAGTCCTCAACTTCGGACTATTTGTTTGAAGTTATGACAGTGCTGAAAAAAGTGATTTATGACCAGCCCTCACACTTACTATTGGTGCAGCATCCGATAGCACCTATGGTCATATAATCAGAATTCAGGTGCTTGGCAACCAGCATGTATTTACGATGGTTGCAGCATCCTGGGGTCATGTGATCACCATTTGCAACCTTTCCAGCTGGCTTCCTATGAGCAAAATCAGTGTCAGGCCCAGCCCAAGAACAACAATGAAACAGTCCAGTCCAGTCCAGTTCCTTTATTAGCTTACACCTTAAAGACAGAATCTTGCCAAACTGAATCTATGCTATAGCCACTAGTGGATATAAGCTGTGAGATTCCAGGGAGTTGCTATTCTGAACCTCTTCTGCTTCCCACACTCCTGTTGTGGACTCAGCTGCCTCTTCCCTCCTCCTCTCTCCTAGAATGCACCCCCTCCTTCCTGATAGCCTTGATCTCCCACATCACTCTCCTCCTTGTAGATACATTCCATCACGTCAATGGGGAACCATGTGATTTACTTAACAACCACATGATTCACTTAACAATCATGTGATTCACTTAACTACCATGGTGATTCACTTAATGACTGCCACAAAAAAACGTAAAATCAGGTGCAGTCACATGACACCTCGTTTAATGACTGCACCGCTTAAAGACAAATTTTCTGGTCTCTATTGTGGTTGCAAGTTGAGGGCTACCTGTAGTTTGATTTAAGAAGTGCTGGGCATGGAATTAGAATTATGCATATATTCTTTTCCAATTCTACCTATTCAGTATTTAGTTCATTGCTAAATACGCAATGTATAAAATAAAGAAAAAATAAATAAATAATGGAATTAAACAACTTATTTCTAACCTAGAACCAAAGACAAATGTTAAAAGGGGATAGAGATATTTACCAAAACTTGGGTATCTTCAAGATTGCAAATCAAGTCTATACTACCGAAGATGCTCAATCTTTGGTTCGATAGGAGATAAGAATAAAGTTTAGACTCTGCCTGGAAAATACTTTAAAAGTGTCCCTTTATAAAATGAGCAAAACAGGAGGACCTAATTCACCATTTTCATCTCACTCGTACCACCAGGGCAGAGCTGTTGCTCAAACAGTATCTTCTGGTATCTGCCGATCATAAGCACTGAGGGGAAAACATGAAACTGAGCAAACATAAAAGCCCTACAATATTTCAGCGCTGGGATATGGGAAAGATAGATGGCAGAGGCAAAGCTGTAAATCAGTCTTGCATACAAATGATTGAGACTGAGCGCCTGTTCTTTTGAAAATCTGAGTCCCAGATACATTGCCTGACCGTTCTTTTAGCATTTCCACATTAGTAAAAAATCCTGTGAAGAAATAACAGAGTAGGAATTTTTTCTCTAGGGTTCTCTTCCATCTAGATTGAAATTTGTCTTCTAAATTATAGCCAAACCACCAAAGATTGGAGAGCAACCAGATCCGTTTTTCCACTAATCTTGTCTTCAAGCGTAGTATTGTGTTTAATGCATATTTATTTATTATTGAATGTATACATCACCCTTCTATTAGAAAACAACCAAGGTGGCTTACAACAATTTTAAAAAATAAGGTCTGGGAATTACAAAAAGAGAACTCAGGAATTAATAGTGAACCACCTGCAGTTACCCATCTTCTCTGTAGGATCACATTTGGACTCCATACAACAGCTAGGGAACATCTTTGCCTTTGAATACTTTACTTTCTTTTCCATGTGAGTTTTTAAAAAATGCCCAGATACCACTTAGCTCTCTGGATAAATTGAACATAAATCTCTGCGATGCATTTAATATGTGACTCATAATATTTCTCTTCTCCCAAGTTCTCTTAATATGTCACATAATTAAACAAATATCCATTCTGAATAACTAAGATATACATTTAAATACAAATGAAGAATTTTTAACCTAATCCACATATACTTAGAAGATAACAGAACTTCTCAAAACATATGGTACCTCCTACGCCATAAAAAAACGACAGTAACATTTGGATTTGTTAGAATGTCTGTCATAAACTTTATTATTCCATGCATTCTATTACATAAAAATGGTGAACCTGGGTAGGAAAAATGGAAAGTCAATAAAAGACATACGTTGCTAGGAGACTATAGACATTTTAATAAACTGATTTAATTCAACCTTTCCTGTTTATATTTAGGCCTCTGAGGAAAGGAAAAGTTGGTTATCCAAACAAGGCTTATGATGACTTCTTTTTTGTTACTTGTGGTAAGAATTGTTCTGTACGATTGATCTGAATGCTCTTCACACAATGTTTTTTTGTATGAAAAGCAGGCTGGTAGAGGGAAGGCTGGTTTCCTGAAAGGTCTCTAAAACCCAATAGCATGCTTGTTTGCAGTTTTGGGCAGCACAAGTTGGTTGCTAATTTTTCTCCTTTAGATTTTAAAACTGGTCTTCTTGCTCATAACATGATTATTCTGGCAATATGACAACTTTTTGCATCTTGGAGAGTGAGCGTGTCTTTATTATGCATTAAATGGCAGTCACTGGTATCACCATGTGGAGGCCGAAGGTGGATAGCTTCTCTTCTTTGCCAGTGATCTCTGTATGATGGAAAGTGGGTTCCCCTGAAAGGAATGTTGCTGGACGTCCCTTAAAGCCTTTGACTTTTTTTTTTTTTTGTCTGCGCTCAGTCATTACTGACCCTGCAGTGACTGCCTGGACGAGTCCTTGCAGTTTTCAAGGCAATTGTTTTTCGGAAGTGGTTTGCCAGAGCCTCCTTCCTAGAGCAGAGCCCAGCTGGCGAGCGCAGGAGGCGGGGTTTCTGTTGCTTTGCGCCCTTTTCAGGCGAGCGCAGTTTCACGCTTACCGGCAACTGGTCCCGTCTCTCTGTGCAAGGCGCTGCCAGCATTTTTCCTCCCACCGGAGTGAGAGTCCCCATTTATCTACTCACATGAGTTTTCGACCTGTTTGGTTGACAGGAGCGGGGGGGGGGGGGGAACAGGAGCTCACCCTGTTAACGCGAAGGCTGGACTCGAACCGCCGAAGCGTCAGCCATTTCTGGCCGGCAACTTTCAGCGTCATTAAGCCGCTGCGCCACCACGCCCCCTTGACTTTTTTTAAATCTGAAGTATTAAGATGGGAAATTGTCAGCCCTGCAAAGTAGCCAAAAAACAAGTAGAGCAGAGATTCCAGGTATGCTTTTTATTGCAGTATAGTCCAAGTTTCTCTCAATCCCATCTTGATTTTCTTTCTTATGCTCTCCTCTTTCTCAGGACTTAGTAATCTTTTCTCAAACTCTGTAATACTTCACTCATCCCTTCTCTGTTCTCAAGGTTAGATCTACATTCCTTGATAGAAATGTCCCTTCTTAGCTTTAAATTAAAAACAGCTTTACAGATACTAGAGATAGATTGCTCTGTTACCATTATCCAAAAAACTTTGAGAACATATTATTCAAAGTATCCATTTATAGCAATTCCTTATTTTGAGTCAAATCTTTTGAAATTTTGGCATGTTGAGTCTTGGATGACAGCCTATGAAGAATGAAGAAATCCTAGACTGGGAAGTAAAAAAATAAATCCCAGAAGGAGGTGGCCATGGCAAATCACTTCCATATTGTCATCAAGAAAATGACTTGGATTTGGATTTGAGTCTCCTTAATTCCACAGTTAACATACCTGAAAAAGGAAGATAGTCTTCCTTGCAGTCCTTTTTTGGAGTAAAAGGAAAAAAATGGGAAAAAGGGGCTAAAGGAGATGGGAACCTTCTAAGTGATAAGCTATTTGTGTAGAGCCTGTACATTAAAAAGTTATTTGTATTTGTATATGTATAAAATGCTAAAAACATTGACGGGTAGCTGATTCTGAGCTTAAAAGAATAATCAAACATTCTTAAAACTTCCAGCTATCTTTCCATGCAAATACCTACTCTCTGAATTGCTTTATTCCCCACCCCCTCCCTCCCCCTGCAAAAGATTTAAGATGAATGATTGCAGCTTCCTTGAAGCAAGTGCTACCCAGAATTTTAGAAAGTACTTGGAAGATTTATGGAACCAACCTCAGTATGCAATATCTGTGTGTGTTTCAGGCTGTAGAGATCTTCTTCAGGGGAAAATTATTTGTCAAGTGTGGCTATATAAAACATTCATTAGACATAAATGCCTTAAATTTCCTGGAGTAGTCAATGCACATGGTAAAAGTAATCTCAGGGTACTGAATGAATGACCTTTTTTTTGTTTTGGTGGGGAAAGGATTCTTGGATGTTGGTGCAGTCCATATCACTAAGCCAATGACAAAAGGAAATGCAAATACTACATTACAGTGAGTACAAACTCGAGTTATTAATAGTGAGTAAAGCAGTTGATCTCAATGACTTCTAGTATTTCTCCTCCTTTAGAAATGAAAAAAAAAAATGCTTCTAGTGGAAATGGTCTGAAATAGTATGTTCTTGTAACTTTTAAAATGTAAAATGACGTACTACTTTCCTTCTAGCTGATCTTATAATCAAAATCTAGGGAAAACTGTGACAAGCTGGCTGAGTGACTTTGGGCCAGTCACTCTCTCTCAGCCAAACTCACCTCACAGGGTTGTTGTTGCGGGGAAAATAGGAGGAGGAAGGAGTATTAAGTATGTATATTATCTGATCTTGCTTCTCCTCTTCATCTCTCCTCCTTTAATGTCTACTATTTTATTTATTTTATTTGTTAGATTTATATCCCACCTTTCTTCCAGGAACTCAAACTGGCATATGTAGTATTACCATTTTTCTTCATTGTCATTGTGCATCATGTCTATGAGTGATGAGTCTGCATATAAATGATCATTGAATTCTTACTAATCAGTCCCAAGGCAGTTTCAAGAGTGCTTGTCTGGTGTCATTATTAATGAGTTTCAGACACCATGGAAAAAAAATATAGACATACAAAGGGCATAAGCACATGGTTTAATTGCTGCTTTGTTTGTAGCTTTATTTATTGTGTCATAATTTGTTTTAATGTCTTTGTAAGCCACTTTATACAAGTAAAGAGCTATAGTTCAGTTATAAAGTAGATGCCTTTTGCATTTATTGATTTAATCAGTATTTTGTATTTTATGTCAATTTTATAAACAACCTCAGGACTCTATATTATTATACAGACATGGAAAAAACAATAATAATAACACCAATGACAATGTTTGTCAGTCATTACCGTTTCTGTGTGAAGCCTGGAAAACTCTCATCAAGACAGGCAACTGTGGTTTTGACTTGGTATAAAGCAACGTCTTATGTTTGTCTTGAATACTTTTTAAGGTAGGAGATACATTTCCTAAATAAATGGAACTTCACTGCCACAATATAACCAACTTGGAGTATTTTATTGTACTACATTATGTTTTTATTTATATTTTAATTAAGTAATTGATGGATTAATTTTCAGCCTTTAAAATCATAATTAGGACATAAAGATATAAATGAATTGCACCACTGTGTAATGTTTTGAAGTTATATAAACTTAAGCTTAGTTACGGAGTAATATAAAAAGGTAAATGGTTAAGTTATGTCTATTTGCTTTTTAAACTAGCGTTGCTCTTGGTGTGTGGAATTCCATATGGTTTGCTGGTATCCCTTGCTTAAGACAGTTTTTTTCTTTTTGATATGTAGATGTATTCCCAGTAAAAAATGGATCAGTAGGGACCTAAAATGGTTAATGACTTTGTCATAAATTTACTTGTTTTCTTTGGCTACAGAAACTATTGCTATGAAAAATAACTAGCAAAATAGAGATATGTATCCATCTCTGAAATAACTGATGGTCAAATCTTCATTGGCCACAAGATTTCTGTGGTACGGTAATGCTTGCTTACTGAAATTTAACTGAGTAGTACGCTTATATTTGTAAATTTATTAGCGTTATTTAGACTTCTTGGAAAATGAAATGTCAAGCAGTCATCTTTAGTTTTCAAAAAGCATTGTGTTGTAATCCCTACAGCTTAGCTAATTCTTTCTATCAATGTAAGATTATTTCCCCTTCATCAGAATTTTTCTCATATAGGCCTACCATTTGTGGGAGATTAGATTTAAAATTTAAATGTAGCAGCTGTTATTAACTAAATTTCTAAAAGTGCAGCATTCTTGTTTAAGCTTTTATATGGATTAACAATATCTGATCAGTTACCAACATCATTTACTGTATTCTATAACCGATTGCATATTAGTCTCACTCCAGAGTCTCTGAGTAGATTATAATGTACATGCATGGCCCAGTATAATATTTTGACATCCCCCTTTCTAGAAAACAGATTTAATAACATGCTGCATAGGGAAGACTCTGCTTCTGCCTATTCAGAGAAACAGCCTCTCAGGTACTTTTCTGACACCCCTTCTCCACAGTATGGTGAGTTGATCTAATAAGTCCTGTCCTACCCTGTCCCCCTGCTAGCTCAAGGGACAATATGTTTCCTGATATTTCCAGGGCAGACATCAAATTTACTGGAATTATTGTTGGTACCAAATGCTTCTCAGATGCTTTTATATAAACAATTTTGTAAATTTCTTGATATACAAAATAAGTTTTATTGTTCTTTGGTATGTTTGTTTTTGACTTTGACCATATACATGCTCAATGCTAAACCTATACAAATCAATTGGTGTTATGCCACTAAAGTCAAGGGACAATGTCTGTGATATTTTATATAGTTCAGAAGGTAAAGTATGCTTCAAGTTGAGATTGACTCTTGGTGTCTTCATGGACACATCCATGTAGGGTTTTTTTGGTTGTTTTTTTTTTTTACAGAAAGTGGCTTACTACTGCCACTTTTTACAGAAAGTGGCTTACTACTGCCATCTTTCAGATTTTTTTTTTTTTTAATTCCCAGTCTAGCCTATACAGTCTTTACTATTCCTGGACATCTCCTACTCAAGCACTAAAGTGGCCCCTGCACTCTGGAACAAGATTCCCCTGGAGATAGGTATGGCTTCCACTCTTCAAATGGCTCAGAAATCTCTTAAGAGCTGGCTCTTTTCATAGGCCTGGGATTAGGGTGTTTGTGGAGCACCTGTCCATTTTTTTTTGGATGTCATTTATGCAGTAGTTTGTCTGGGTGGTCATCTCTCTTTTAAATTATATATTCTTTTAAATATTGCAAACTACCTAGAGTCTTTTTAGAGTTGGGCATCCTCAAAATCCAATAAATAAATAAAGTTAACTTTCAAGACCAGAGGAGATAGACTAGGTGGTACACTTCGATGGGAATTTACTTAGTAACTTACAAATTTGTGTTTTAGCATGTTGTAATCTCACCCATAGGTTTACTTATTAAATTACACTGTGTTTGATTTCAACTTAGTAAATCAAACTACTGCTTCCCTCTAACAAAGCAGCTGCACCACAGGGTAGTGGTAACATGTAGACTTTGGGGGGAGATGGGCAGGGCTAAATTCAGTAAATAAATGAATAAATAAATAATTGAATGAACAGTGTACATGGGTGTAGCTGGGCATTTTTGACAGCTGTGCTACCTTGAAGAGTTTGAATATAATGCTTACATTCCACATGTTTTGCTGCTGTATATGTCAGAGCGGCTTGTGTGGAACAGCCACCAGGAGTGGCTTATATGAAATCTGTTTTCAAGTAGCTGTAATATTATTGATTGGACCATATATTTAGAACTTTCTGACTATAGGAGAAATCGGTCAGTGAGAAAGATGACCTTTGAAATGGTGGAATTGATTTTTTAAAAAGGAGACAATTGGATGAATGACTGTTAGGAATCACTTGTAACCTATAAATCCTTCCAATGCATAAAGATTGGATCAGGGGGCTCAGAGGTCACTATTGCATTAATATGCTGTGTGAGTTTAGGGTAACAGTAATGCAATAGATATGATAGATATGATGCAAAGAATCCTGCTGTCTGACTGAGGCTGTCAGTGTGAACTAAGAATAATTACTTTTAATGTATAGTTAGACCTCCCTTTGCCTTTCTGGTATGTAAGCTGACATTGCTTTTTAAATATGATTGCTTTTCCCTTGGACCTCTAAGGATAAGAGAAGTCTGAAATCAGTGTGTAGTGTACTGGTAAAGACTGGGTCTGGAGAGGCCCATATTCGGGTATATCCTCAGACCTGGAACCTGACTGGGTGAATTTGGGCCAGCCATCAACTCTCAATCCAACTGACCTGAGAGGGTTGTGGTTCTGAGGATGAAGTTAGGGGAGATCTCCATATAAGTCACTTTGATCTCCTGGCGAAAGATGGGATGTAAATTTGACAAATCTGACAATGCTATTGAGTAACTAGTAGAAAAATCTAGAGATTTAAACAATTAATAAAGGACTTCCAGTGAGTTCATAAATGTCAGATCTTTGTTTTATTAGAAAAGTTTGGATATCTACACTGTGCTAAGAGTATGCATGTAGGCTTGTCATTTTTATCACTAAGACAAACATGCTTGTTTGAGCTTATTAGGAATAAAATCCTTCAGTTCATCATCATCACTGTGCAGCAATAACTGGGAGAGGCTTTACGACTGCAGGCTATTTTTGCTTTCAAAAACCTTCCTTTTTTTTTTGTTTTTTTTTAACTTGAGTCTTATAGTTCCCTTAAAATTCTTGATGTTCTTTATGTGATTGAAATATAATATTTCAAGATATACCCACTTTTAAGACAAATTATGGGCTACAAATTGAAAGTACATGGATTCTGCAAGGCTACAAACTTCTGTAAGGCTACAAAGTTACTGACCTCTGATTCTTCTTGGAATATGACACTTGCTTCCATCATTTTGAAAAAAAAAAAATGAAATGACGGACTGCAGGAAATATAGAATTACTACAAACCCTTTTATGAAGGGGATTTCAGACTTTGTAGTACAGTAACCACCTAAAATAATAATTGTTGTGACTCTTCCCATGATAATGATGCTGATCATGATGACATCAACAGTAGCAATAATAATAGTACCAGCACTTGCTGGAACAATTGTGTGTGGTTTTTTGCACTGTACTCTAGAAGATCAAGATGCCAATTCCCATCACTCCAGTCAGCTGGCCTGGGATGATGGGACCGAATTCCCCCAGCACCTGGAAGCAAGCCAGCTGGGAGGAAAGCTGCTGCTGAAACCTTAATCCAGGGAGGTCAACCAGCTTCTGATGGCATGGCAGTTGGTGCGACTCCTCACAAAAAGCAGCATTCTTCACTTCCCTACATGCTACTGAATGAAGATGCCTCCAACATGCTTTTGACAACTTTAGGGTTCCGTTAATGAACAGTTTCAAACAAGGAAGGGGAAAGCATAGTGGGGGGAAAGAAGAGAAGGAAGGAGTGAGGAAAAGAAGTTAAAGTAAGAAAGGGAAAGTGGCCTATGGGAAACAGGGCATCTCTAGTGGCTGGGAAGCTGCTACTTGCTTTCCTGTGAGGCTTTCTGGCTTCTCTGATTGGTCCTAGTAGATTCAAGCCATGGTGACCCAATGGCTATGGTAAGCCTTCTGGAATGGAACAAATCTTAGAATGGCCTTTCTAATCTCTGGGGCAATCGTGGGAGCCTCCCATAGGGGAAAGTAAAGAGATTTCCTAAAACAGGGATTGGATGTCCTTTGCCGCAGGAGGAAGGTGGCTCTGTTTGTTTTAGGATCCTCAAAGTGCCTGAATAAGTGCACATGGCCAGCTGTATAACTATAAGAAACTGTTCTAGCAGGGAGTGCATACAATAACACTCACTGTGCTTGCCTATCTGATGTCGGTATGGTAGACTGATATCTTACCAATAACAATATTGTATAAGATAATTTATGAGGTAATTGACATTATGCTGTATGACACATACACATACAACCTTCTGGTGTCTTTAACTCCTCCTCCTCCTGAACTGGAGGTAATTTTCACCAGTCATTGTATCTACTAGCTACTGATACTCCATGAATTAGTCTTAAGCCTTCCCATATAATGACAGCACCACCTAGTCTGTTAGCAACTTCCATAATTTAATACATACTGTGTGAAGTACTTCCTTTTTTCTGTCCTGAATTACTTGTATTTCAAAAGATTTGATGATGGTAGTGTTGGTGTTGGTGAACAGCTTATCTTACAAAAGAGGGTTGCAAAATCATTTATGGTATTTAGCTATGTTTTAAATTAGGCTTAAGCTAGGGATTTTTTTTTTTTTTTTTTGTAAAAGCTGATTTGATTTTGTTAGAAATTCCATTCTTATCTTCAAGAATGCCTGTGAAATGAGGTGCATGGAAGTAGAAAACATCAAGAATTTTTCAGGCTTTGAAAGGGGTTTCAAGGGGTTTCAAGGTTTCATAGGACATGTCTTTTTTTAAGTTTGGAAACTAGGACAAATATTTTTAAATAAGTAACTTAAATCAACAGAGGCATGTTTAGTTCTAATTTCCTTTGATAATTGCTTTAAGCCTCCTTGAACTCATAAGAATATGGATCTCTATATTGTAATATTTGTTCACATAATGACTGAAGTGCATCAGTGCCCAGTGTGCAATTCTGTTATTTAAAAACAGCTGCCAAGCTTTCTTCTTGCTGCTCCAATTAACACATTCAGTGCATGCTTGCCATTGAGTGGTCTGTGTATATGGGCTAAACCACTTTGTTATTGGTTCAGATTGCATTGTTTTGTAACAGGAATAAGGTTTGCATTGTTTATTCTGTAAATCAAGCCAGCAAAAGAAGAAAGTGAACAAAAATAAATGGAATCTTAAGTGATTAAAGGTTTTATGACTGTAAATAACAAGATAGTAATTACTAGGTTGGAGAAATGTGTTTTCAGATGTGGTTCAGTCCATTGAGTAGCGTTTATCTCCTCCCTGCTGGCCTCTCTTCAAATGATGGAGACACAGAATAGTGAAATTCTAGTGCTAGGATTCCTCTTGCTGTCAGATCCACTGTTAACTTTATTTTATTAAAGTGTCCTTGCCATGAAGATCCTGTCTTTTTAGCTTACCATTT
This sequence comes from Liasis olivaceus, assembly GCA_030867105.1. Taxonomy (NCBI): domain Eukaryota; kingdom Metazoa; phylum Chordata; class Lepidosauria; order Squamata; family Pythonidae; genus Liasis; species Liasis olivaceus. The sequence goes on along the minus strand of CM061355.1, from coordinate 36,895,883 downwards.
CTTCTTTTTAAGTATTTGCTTTAAGGTGTAGAAATACTACCTTTGATTCTTTTCATTGAGAGTCAGATGAAGGTAAAGCAGCGTCCTTTTATTGTCAGAGCTGAGGCTGCTTTTTGAGGGGTGTCAAGCTGGCTGGTCAAAGGGGCCGATTCACTCTCGTGGCTGCTCATTCATTTGCCATCAGCTGTTTGTGAAGTGCCGCTCTGGGCAATAGCAAGAAAAGATACACGGACCAGAGCCTGTGGGCTGGTGAATGAGATGGAGCGTTTCTTGGGGTTGGTCAAGCAGATAAGGAGATCCAGGAGAAGAAAAGGCAAAAAGTACCGTCCGGAGGAGGATTATCATGAGGGCTATGAGGATGTATATTATTATGCCTCAGAGCACTTTCCAAGTAAGGACTGTATAAATGTTCTTCTTCTGTTACTATGACAAAGGTTTCCTGTTGCTTTAGGCTTTAAAAAAGGCATTGCAGCCTATTTTTCTTCTTAGATATGTTGAGGGTGGTGGGTTTTGTGTGTGTGTGTGCGTGTGTAAAGCTATTATCTTGCAGGACTAAAAGGGAAGCTCTGAAGAAAGGATTAATATTTCAAGGGCAGTTAATTGATTTCTATTGTGCAAGACTTTTATTAAATCACTTTAGTGCTATAAACTCATACTGCAGACAATTTATAACCGTACACGTGTGTGACTGCGTGTCTGCTTCTGGGCTCTGTCTATATATTATAAGGAAATACAGTTTTAAAGCACCTTGTAAATGGTGCTTGCCTACACATAGATGAAGGTTGAAATTAAAGATAAAACGGCTGAATACCAGTCAGCCTTTTTCTTTTGCTTAATTTTTCAAACAAAGTAAAGCTAGCTTATTTTTTCAGCTGTTGTTCATTCATAGCATTGTTAGAGAATTGAACAAGTATTCTGTTAATTTATTCTGCAGCCACGTGCCAGTAACTGCATCTTATAAAAATTAGGAACCGTACAACATCAGTATTTTAAACTACAGCGTACAGTATTCACAATATTCTTTGTGCCTGCATATTCCCTGAGCTCATGTTTTGTCTTGTACCTGTTTCAGTGGTTTTAAAATGCCCACAAATCCTGAGGGAACAATGGGCAAGGGAGCCACACATGGGCATGTCTGAATTTACTGTGCTTTAAGCTAAAGAAATTGGCAGCATGAACAGCCATGAACTAACAGGTATATAGGAAGGTCCATCTTTGCAACCAACAGTTTCTGTTCTGTTTGTTCATGAACATACCATCTTTTTATATCTATCTACGCTTTTTAATTCCTAAACATAATAGTGTATAGATGGCTTATAGTCTGCTTTCCTGTGTGTTGCAGTTTATCTTCTTTTCCAGGAGGAGGAAGAAACAGAAGTTTTGCAGTTTTGGGAAAGTACGTTGCTGGAATCATGTGGCAATGCTGTATTTATCAACAGCACAGTTTTTGATTTAGTGTTGTCATTTTTTTAAAAACTCACTTGGTTGCATTATATTTGCCCAGTCTGTTCTTCCTACATATAAAGCAATGAATTCATGACAGGATTAATAGTAAGTCCAGGTAATCAGCATAAATATACTGTTCAGATTATAAAATCTGAAAGTGATTAAAATGGTAACTTGTACAACTTTTGTTCTCATGTAGTTTTTGAATCTGCAACTATTTAAGCAAAGTTTCTCTTTATCTTGAAAAATATGCATTTCAAATCGAAAGAAACAAGTAGATCAGACTTAATTCTCAAAAACAGCTGTATGCAATTGAATAGCTTTACTGAAGATAAATTATAATAAAACAGAGGTAGTTTTTGGCAAAAATAATATTAAACACAGATGGACAACTAATGCCCGACAAAATGAGCAATGTCCCTCTTTTAAATACCTGGGCATCACTTTTCATAACTCCCTTTTATGGAAAGCACACTTATTTACTGTCTTGACAACTGCCCAGCAGACAGTAGGTGCTATTCTGACATTTTTTTTTTATTATTCTAAAGGAGGGCAGTTAGTAGCCTCTGCACTTAAAATATTCCAAGGCAAGGTGATAGACCAGATGCTGCATGGAGCTGAGATCTGGGGGTGGGATGAGAAGGTCACTGCCCAATTGGAAGTAGTCCAAAACAACTTCATAGAAAGATCTTGGGCCTCCACTAGGGCACCCCCGCTACCTATTTAAGGATGGAGGTACGGCTACCTTTCATTGCTGTTAGAATACATCTTGCATTGTGGCACTATAAGAAACTAGAAAGCCTTCAAGAATCCCATCTTGCTAAACTTTGTTTTCTCCATTATATAGCTGGGAATGAATGGACTAAACTTTTGTCACCCATTCTACAAATGTATTTCCTATCACCTTTGGGAGAACTTAGATCTTGGAATAGACGAAATATTAGCGATTGGCTTTTTGAAAGGGGCGCTAATAAAAATGCCACTGTAGTACAATCATCCAATTTTCATCTTGGTATTATCATTATAAAAAACGTAGAAGCCTCTCTCAGTACCTGGTTAACGTAACCAGTGCTTCACTGAGAAGAGCTTTAACATCCCTTTGCCTGCAGACCATGCCCTCCCTTACGAGGGAGATTTTGTAAGGTTCCTGTCAAACAACGCCTCTGTTGTGTGGTGTTGGTCAAGCTGAGGACCTTGACCATTATGTGCTCCACTGCCCATTCACAATGAGATCAGGGCCACACTATTAATGGCAGATGAACTCAAGGGCTCTGACCTTGAAAAATTGAACTATCTTCTTGCAGGTGTGTTTCCAACTGTCAGCAACCAAGTTGCTACTTTTGCTCTGCTGTCATTTAAACTTAGAAAGAAATACTTAAGTTCTTAGTTGTAGCTTTGGCTTTATTTTGTTGTAAGCTTTTTACATCTAATACTTCTTCTATTACTCAATTTTATAATTTCACAATTTTATTGTTTTGTTGTATTTTATTGTGTTTTATGGCATTCCTATGTTATGGCCTGTGGTTACAACAATAAACTTATTTACTTACTTACTATGTACAATGTATGTTAATAGCTATGTCCAGAACTTCACTATGCCAGTATAGTATTGTTGCTGGTCTCTCAGTCTGAGCATCTTCAGAATTTAAATGTAATTGTAAAAAGCACTTTAAAAAATTATTGATTGATTATATACCATCAAGTTGGTATCAACTCTTAGTGACCACATAGATAGATTTTCTCTATGACAATCTGTCCTTACCCGGTCCTTCAGGTCTTCCAACAGTGTACCCATCGCCACTGTAACTGAGTCTATCCACCTTGCTGCTGTTAATCATCTTCTCTTTCCCTTACCTTTCCCAGCATTAGAGCTTTACCTAGAGAGTTAGGCCTTCAGATAATGTGTCCAAAGTAATTTGAGCTTAGTCATTTGTGCCTTTGGTGAGAACTCTGGGTTGATTTGTTCAGTGATCTATTTGTTTGCTTTCTTGGCTACCCATGGTACTCTCAGAAATCTTCTCAGCTTTCAAAGTTGAAAAGCATCAACTTTCACTTCCATAGACTGTCACTGTGAATACATTCTTGCACTATTTTGAGCTTTGTAGGTATAGATACATCACAGTATCTGAATATCTTTTCCAGGGCCTTTGTGGCTACTCTAAAATGAAAACAAATAGCAGTTGTAGAACATGTTATGTGGGAATTATGGCTATTAGAATCCAACACATATGTATGGAACTAAGGTAAGACTGTCTTAAACAAAACAAGGGAAATTTGTTAAGGAACTTCAAACAGTGTCTCAAATTGGACATTTTTCAAGTTTAAATGGAATGCTTCAGCCTTACTGGAAGTTTTCTGATGCTGACCCAACATTTCCAGAATAACTTTAAACTTGTAATTGCTCAAATTTGAAATGCTTTGCATACCATTATTTGTAAATATGAACAGCACTGAAGACTACGAACATATTTTGTTGCTGCTCTGACCAGTCGCAATGGGAAACTGCTACGCAATCCCTTTTGATCCTGGAGATTATCCAAGTTTTATTGCTTAGAAGAAGGAAAGGAGCTCATTTCATTATATTTCATATTCTGCTACAGTCCCATAAGTGAGATTGAACAGTGGGCCCAATTATATATAATTATATATATGAATGCAATCTTGTTTTTCTGAATGCACAGTCACAGATAAAGCCGTAGCCTTTTTATAACAATGTCATGACTCTGACAGCTTAATTTTCAATAATCATCATAATAGGAATGCATTTTTTATGTATAATTTTTTAAAAAGTTTTAAAAACAAAGATAAAAACGAATGCAAACTAATTTAGAGTAAGGAAGAAAAAAGAAAAGGAAATCAAAGAGAGCTAAAATTGCAAGAAAGAAAGAAAAAAGAAAAAAATAGAAAAGAAGAAAAAGATACAAAGAAGTGGCTTTCAATCTTCTTTACAGCAATTTTAAGTACAATTATGAATTTACCTCTTTCTCTAAAATTACATTATGATTCTCTTCTTTCTATAATCTATCCTATCTAATCATCAACCCATAAATCATAAGTTCATTTTTTTTTCTGTTTTATGCAAAAAGTCCATAAGGGGTGTAATAGGAATGCATTTGGATAGACACTGCTTTACTTTAGTCTGTGTCAGATTATATATTATTACTCTCCATGTCAGTATACAGTACTTACAGTATATGGACAACAGGACTATATGAGAAGAAGAGGATTTGTAACAATTGTACTTTAAAATAGAAAATGTGCCAAGTCACAATAGCCTAAGTGACATACTAATATGTATTATGACTAACTATACTACGTTACATCACTTTTTAATTTGGGGCACTTTTGTTAATACTTGCAGAAATGAACCACGTTACCATTCAGTAAGCAGTTGCCCTAAGTCAGTCTTCCACACAGTCCAGTTATGGAACCTCCATTTTAATATTTGTAATAATAATAAGGTAAAAGTCATAGAATCACAGAGTTCATAGGGACCTTGAAGATTTTCTATGTGTCTGAGGAAGTGAGCTGCAGCTCATGAAAGCTTATGTGGCTTAATAAAATTTGTTAGTTGGAAAAGATGCTACTAGACTCCTGCTGATTTCTTGCCAAAGGCAGGAATCTTCAGACTATCCCAGACAAATGACTGTCCAACCTTTGGTTGAAAACTTTCAGGGACCGATCACCCATGACTCCAGGTGGCTGCCTAATAGTTCTCATGATTGGGATATTCCTCCTTATTTTCAAGTGTGCAACCCCTATAAATTACAATATTTGTGGTTAAAAGTTAATAAATGAGACAGTAAGAAAGGCGGTGACTATGTGAACTTATGCTTTATTTTATTATTTATTTTTATTTATCTAACACATTTGCATCCCAGCCTTCCCCATCTCAATCTTGCAACAATCCAGAGTGTATATTCCACAGTCACCCACTGTGTTTCATAGCTATGTAGGATGTTAATCAAGCTTTTTGTAATTTATGAACACTCAATTGCTGTTTGTATTTGCAATGAAAATGAATAATTGATTGAATCTGACATTTATATAATGAAATAGTGTAAATAATCATAGGCTCAAAAATTAAATATTTGAAAGAACCATATACAATATAATCTTACAGCTGTTCATGCCTATTTAGAAATTTTCTTTCAATTTTCTGTCAATCCACCTTTGGATATTGGATTGAACTCTCATTCTAAGTCATTGCCCAAATTTAATGGGAGATCCTGTACACAAAGGAAGTCAGTAGGTTTGAATCTTGGTAAATAATTTGGTGGGGTGGTTGAAATCTATCTTTGAGAGCCTCCATAAAAAAATAACTGAGAACAACTATTGTTATAGCACACAACAGGACAAAAGAAAAAAAGCTGTGGAGCCAGTTACAGTCCATTCCTGAAGCCCTTTCACAATGTGAGAAATACTTAATTTTCATATTAATTATGAGAAAGAATGCCTGCACAGTTGTGAGGAAAGGATAAGAGAAACTTTCTCAGAATCATGAACTTTTGCTAGAATTTTAAGTGAAAACTCAAATATAGTCTTTGATTTCTAAACATTTAATAGTCCCTTAAACTTCCAAGATTTTCATGTAGAAATGTTATTTTTCTTTTATTTGAAAAAAAAATCAAGTATCAAGATCAGAGGTGTGGACTGCAGCTCAGAATTAGAGATAAGATAAGACAGTATCTTGGCAGAAGAAACTACTCATCCTTTCAAAAGTAGAATTGTCAAAGGAAGAAAATAATGCTTTGTCTTTTCCTGCTGGTTTTATAGAAGCTTCTAACAATGTGTAAATTAGCAATATTGTCTATTATTATTAAAGATGGCTGCTCAAGGTAGAGTTACAAATGGCAGTTGAAATGTTGGCAGTTCTATTTAGCTCTCCTGCCATAATTGGAAGGATGAAGTTAATAATTATCACCATGTGTTCTAAGTCTGAAAGTACTTTATGCAATGAGAAAAAAAATAACTGATCCAAAACAGCAGCTTTAAAGTTCTGAATTCTGACTATATACATGTCCAGTGATAGAGAAGGAGACTTACCACTTAGCTGTTCCTCAGTGTTACCCCTATATAAACCTATTAGTAAGTTATCTAATAATATTGTTGAGAAGGCAATATAGGTTACAAAAAAACAGGGCACAATGTTACCATTAGTTATGTTAAATTTTTGGAAATGTCCATTAATATTCATCAGTATCATATAGCAAACAAAGCAAAATCTTCAAGTGTTATTAAAAGGGATCTCTGGACAGGGTAAGAATTGGTTTCTAGATGTTGCATTAGTGCAGATATTATGCCAGATACCCAATAATTTTGTAGAGCTTGTAGGATAGTTACTTTTTCTTGTCAAAGGCTAACAGATGTATACACTTTTCAGTATCTATAATGCATTAAGGATTTTAAAAATAGAAATGTATAGTCTTTTGTATATTTTCTCAGAAAAAAAAAAGCTTTTTTGGGGGGGAAGGATGTGATATTAAAAATACCTGAGTTTTGCAAATGAAAGCTTAAAGCTGTATTTCTGGTATTTAATTACATTTTTTAAAAAGCCTTTGGGATCAAGAGCTGTTGTGAATAAAGAACAAAACCTCTCAAAGCAATTTCCAATGTCATTTTTAAAATTTTGACTCTCTGGATATTATTATCCCAACAAAACAAGACAATAGTGCAGCATTTCTTGGCCATATCAAATTGCTAAATATTTGGTTTTTTGATGGCAATACACAAGATTCAACATAGATACATATCAGGGTATTTATTTAATGGTAATAAAAAGGGATGTTGCTGTAGTGTCTAACAGATTACTTTTTGTAAAAGGAAGAAACTTCACGAGGAATATCTGTCAAATGTGTATCTGGACCTAATTCACTGAGCACTGGGTTGTTAAAACTGTGCCTGGACTTGTACCACTTCAAGCTTTAGAGTTCAACTCATGGGAATCAGTGCTTGTCCATACAAAATTATTCCCTTTACCTAGAAAACCTCTATTTCAGAGAAAATACACAGAGGCAGGTGGGGTGGAGGATGACAGGCAGGAGTCAGATCAGAAACTACTACATACAGAAACTAATAAACACAGAAAGTACATTTGGTGATTTGGATATTGTTTTTAGGAAGTGTGAGATGAGGGGACTCTGATTGTAGAAGTATTGCAGTTTATTAAGGTCTAAGAAGCATTGTGCTGTGTGTATATATACAGTGGTACCTCGGTTCACGAACGCTTCTGTTCACGAACAATTTGGTTCACGAACAGCTCCGGTCGCAAAATTTTGCCTCCGTTTGCGAACTCCGCATCGGGTTACGAACAGGATCCATGGCCATTTTCCCTCCCGTGACACGTGGTCGCGGCTTCCTGTAGGGAGGGGGACTCTCCCTCCAAGCAGTAACCGCCTCCCCACCCGCCTTCCTGTCCTCCACGCCAGAAGTCGTGTCGAGCAAGGTTAGCGTTCTCTCTCTTCGTACTGTACTTTGTGTCATATTTTTGTGGTTTTAAAAAAAAAAAAACATGGTTCAGAACGGATTAACTGTAATTACATTGAACCTTATAGGGAAATTTGATTTCGGACGCGATCAAAAATCGGTTGGCGACCAAATTCGTAGGGGTCAGAACGGATTAACCGTATTTACATTGAACCTTATGGGAAAATTTGATTCGGTTCACGACCAAGTCGGTTCGCAACCAGAGTCGCGGAACGAATTAAGTTCGTGAACCGAGGCACCACTGTATATTGAGTTTTAAGAAAATGCAAGTTTTACTTTCTCTTCCTCCTCTTAATGTTTGGGTAAATTCACTTGTCATGGTAACTGTCCTTAAGGGCCATTACAGAGATTGAGGAAGTCAGGAAAAGAGTTAATCTGAGATATTCAGTTACATAATAAAATAACAAGTTATGCAAAGATTATATTATAACATCGTAAAGCGAGTATCCCAGGCTACTTGTAGTGAAGCATACAAAGGCATCTGCAGAGGAATCAAAAGGGTCAAGATGGCGGTCATGTCTTTGGGATCAAAGCCTTGCCCCTTTTTAATGGGACCCAAAGTGAAAAAGAAGCCAGGCATTCACTGCCTAGTCATGACTTACATTTTAATTGTTTTGATGCCACTGCAGATGATGCTCCCCCACCCCCACCCCCCACATGCTGCTCTGCTACTCCCACAGTGTTTTCAAGCTAAAGGAAATAATTCTAGAATATCAGGGCCCCTTTTCCTGACAACCTACAATATATTCATGGATAAGCTGAGAATTTTGGGTGCCAAAATACACCCCAAAAATCAGGTTTGGCTTATCTGCAGATGGGCTTATCTGCTAGTATATACGGCAATGCTTTTGTGCGTGTGTGCGCGTGCACCTTCAAGTCAGTGTTGACATCTGGTGAGTGCTTGGATGAGTCCCTGCAGTTTTTTTGGCAAGATTTCAGAAGTGATTTGCCATTACCTGCCTCCTAGGGTTGAGAGAGAGAGACTGGCCCAAGGTCATTCAGGTGGCTTTGAGCCTAAGGAAGAACTAGAACTCATAGTCTCACAGTTTCTAGTCTGATGCCTTAACCACTACACAAAACTGGCTCTCAAATACTTTTTGAGAGTACCCATATTTCCCATATATATTTGTGTATAAGCTCATCTGCAGATAAGCAGACCCTCAAATTTTTAACCAGAATACCATGAAAAAGGGTGGGTTAGCTTCTTCTGGTGCTTATATGTTCATTGTTATGGAATTTTTCATACACCTTTTGCCTATGATCTGGATAATGAGGATGCTGTTTTATGTGAGGTTCTTTGGCAGCTGCTTGAATTAAGTTATTTTTTTCTCAGCAAGATTTCATGAGGCGAATGTTGTAGAGGATACAGTATTGAAGTATTTTCAATTTAGAATCAATATATTTCTATACATTAGGGCAAAGACTTTCTAATTCTTGTCTAACAGTCTTCCTGTGACCCAGCAAAGAGACAGGACATTTAACTAGTAAGAGGAAATTTTGCAGCTGATTGTTTATATAATAGTATCCTGAACCTTTATCAGTCTATGAACCTATTTTTACATAATCTACCATAAATACAGCGGAGCCTTTGGAAAGGACATGAGGCAACATTGTTCTAAGTGAGCCATTTTGGTTTATTGTTAGAGCCATACAGGTACTTTCGACAAGGAAACTGGTAGAAAATATACATCCTCCTCAGTTCTGAAATAATTGAGGTTGAAATCAAAGTGGTAAAGTTTTATGGCTGCATATGCTGAAGCAAAATCACACATAATTTCTCTCTCTCTCTCTCTCTCTCTCTCATAATTCATGGCATGTAGTCAATCTTGTGATATGCTCATGTATAAAGCCTCAATATGATTCATAAAACTTTTATAGAATAAAAACAGAATTCCTAGTCTATCTTTTCTTCTATTAAACATTGTATATTGGATGACATTGGCACTAATCAGTCAGGGAACTAGTTTAGACAAACAGAAGAGGAGATCGTTATACAGATACAGATTTATGACACAACAGCATCTAGGCCATATTGCACTATACACTAGATAACAGTTCAAGCAGCTGTTTCTAAGTTTCTGTTCAAGTCATGCATACAGTTTTGCTTTATAACAGCCAGGCCTCATTAGTTTCCAAGGTCACAGAAAAAGAACACAACCCTCTTACTGTCCTTATAAACATGAAGAAAGCACACAAATTAATATCTTAATTCAGAGTAGAGGGAAAGTTATTTTTCTGGCTATGCATTCAGTTGCAGACAGGGCCCACCTGAATACATAGCTTGCAAGGGGAAAAATGCAAGTGTGACAGATGCAAGGGTGAATGGCCACATTTTGTGGCCTAGTGATACATATTTCATCATTTTTTTAAATCTTGGTTTGTAGCAGACATGTATGCCTGAATGAATGATGCTTCATTGAAGAATGACTTTCTCATTAAAAAGCACATGTCAGGATGTTGTGATCACAGGACATACCTTGGAGTGGTACTGTTATTTGTGAGAACTAGTGCTGCTTTATGATGTATTAGGAATTCGTTGAAATAATAAACATTAATTTATGTGCATGTCTGGAGACCTCTAGATTCCATCTGTTGACTCTGAATGTTGCTGAACTATCTCTAGCAATGTTAGAGGACACCATAGAAAAGAATTATTGAAGGTATTTATAAAGCATTTAATATTAATAGAGAAAGCATATTCACTCATGCAATATGCACAATAGTTCTCATAATCAGATTTTTATTACACAAATGAAAGGAAATATTGGATGTTTTCATAAGATGCTAGGCACTTTAGTGTTCTTATTTATTTTTGCTTTATATAACTGTTCTATATTACATATAATTGTGGATACTGTGCAAACTTCTCCCACTGATTTTGGGTTAATTTTAGTTGCAAACATAGTTAATGCATCATTTATTTTACCTCTGGGTGGTAAACATGGTTAAAACATCAATATAGTGATTAAAAAATACTCTTTGGTGTATACCTCTTGGGGTAGGGTACACCAGCTACTTTCTTTTGTATTTGCCACATCATATTGGAGAAATTTCAAGGTGGACTTAGAAAAGTGAAGTTCTCTATACTTAATTTTTGTAGGTAAACTGAGCTGTGACAGTACTTATGAATTCATATTTATGAATTGTCATTAGATGAAGAAGGACAGCAAGAAAGACACCAGGGACATTTGACTTTGAGGGATTCAGTCCCTAGCATCAATTATCAGGGCTGCCCTGCTTAGAAGAGCAGCACATGGAAAACCAGATAAGAGAGACCAAGAAGCACTAGGTGGCTTAATGAAGTATTTTAGGCATGATGGCCTACTTGGGAATAGCATTGGCCCTGAGTAGCTCATTGTCTGATGTACTGAGGTAAAGTTTTAAATGCTGGAAGCTCCCATCTGCCATCCAGACAAAACCAGCATCAGTAGCAGAGTTCTTTGGAATGGAAGAGTTGAACCATGCCTTGGTAGTGATTAAACACCCTGAAAGAAAACAATGATATTTTTTCTTTTTGATTTTCAAGATACATGCTGAGCAGTTGCTTACATCTTATAATCTAAGGCATTTGAGAGCATCTACCACAAGCTGCTCTCTTCACAAAGCTGGAATGTGAGCCACAACAATAACTGCGTTAGAACAGGAAGAGACCCTTATATACCTAAATCTAGCTGTTAAAAAAAGATGGTTGGATGGATAGATGATAGATAGATAGATGGTTGGATGGATGGATGGATGGATGGAGAGAGATAGATAGATAGATAGATAGATAGATAGATAGATAGATAGATAGATAGATAGATATGCAAAAATTATTGAAGGCCAAAAAAATATAGCAGGGAGAAACAAAGTCAGGAAGAAGCAAATTCCATGTCATCAAAGCAACAGCTATAATGAATCTGCAGCCTAAGCAAGTTATAAATGCTAACAATTTACTGAATTGTTTCACAATAAGAAAAATCTCCGAAGAGATAATGTCAGGGAAGTCAAAGGGTTGTGTATGCAGAGTCTTATAAGAAGGCAGCCTGGGCACTTAGAGCAAAATAATGGGCTTTGAACCAAAATGGATAATTAAACAATGGATTTTTCAGAGACTGGATTAACTGGTATTGGGGGTGGGGATGCAGAGTGTGTTCAAATACATAGTCTGTGATTGTTTCATAGTCTCATAACATCAATAAAAATAGAAGGGCTGTGGAGCACAAAGGGGCAATTAAGTTTAACATCTCTTTAATTTTTGAGCAAAAAAAGCATATGTGTACAGTTCCTGCTGACAACGAAAGTGCAATTTGCAACAATGTGTTGCCTTAGGCAGCCTTTTACCAAACACTTAATGATCTTCCTTTTGAGATATATCTATGTGTCAAGAGGAAATTCAGGTGTGATACAGTTGGAGGATTGAAGCTCCCTGTGACAATGTCCTTGGATTTCATAGGCTAACCAGATGAAAAATTCATTTTGAAAGCTGACAGGTTCACTAAACTCTTCCATACTCAATATGATATAACTATAACTAATGATGTCTAAATGAAGAAAGGTGAAATAGTTGGACCATGAGTTCTCAATTTCTATAAATTCTGATTAGATTTTGAGAGGCTTTCCAATACACCACATGAAAAATCAATCCACGTATTACCGTAGTATGATTTAATTCTCCATTTTTAATCACTAGTTTCTTTCTTAAACTAGTCATGACATAAAAGGTTTTCTTAAATAATGCCTGCTAGCATAGTGGAGATCTTACATTTTTGCTTTTGGAAAATGTACTTCCCTGTTTTTCCTTTTAGAGATACCTTACTTTACTTTAAAAACAAAGGATACTCCCTTCAAAATGCACCAGGCCATAGATGAAGGTTGTAAAGCATTGGTGGTAATAGTGCTACTGTTTCTCAGAAATCTGCTTCAGGACTGGGGGAAATAACCTATCCATCCTTGAAGATGCCTCAAGCATTTGGGGGCGGGGGTACCTTCAAGTCAATGTTGACTCCTGGCAACTGCCTGGACAAGTCCCTGAAGTTTTCTTGGCAAGATTTTTCAGAAGTAGTTTGCCCTTGCCTTCTTCCTAGGCTGAGAGAGAGGGGCTGGCCCAAGGTCACCCAGCTGGCTTTGTGCCTGAAGTGGGACTAGAACTCATGGTCTTCCAATTTCTAGCCTGATGCCTTAGCCACCGTACCAAACTGGCTGTCTGTGTGATGCCAACGTCAAGTGGGGTGGAGCTCTCCTCACCATACATGGAAGTTACCAGCTGATAGTAGTGTTGCTACTAAAGAATATGAAATAGAATGCGTAAGATTTGAATGTAAGATTCAGCTAAATTCAGCTTTCTAAAACTCACAATATAAATATGATGTGCCATACAATAATTATCTGTGACTTTACATTTTTTAAAATACATACTGGTCCCCATGGATTTAGTAAACCTAGCTGCTGTTTCTATAATATGTTTTTCCCATGAATATGTGAGTAACTTATTAAAATGAGTTGCATTAAATAATTGTCAACTGAGAAAACATCTGTGCTTTTGGGGGGGTGTTGCTTGCTATTGAATGCTGTGGGGCAGCTTGGAACTGACATTTACTACATGACATAACACAACTTGTTTTCAAGACTGAATGTGTTTCATAATTACACTGCTTTTATTGTTTCTATACTTCATCATGACAAATAGAAATACAGATTTTCAGTACCACTCCAGTTTGTATTTTATTTTGTCTTTAATGCATGGAACTCAGTATAGCTGAAAGATGATGGACAAAGGACACGGCAGGATGTTGCACAGTTTAAGAAATAACCCATTGCCTTCACTGACCTAGTACAGCTGTGAATGCCTTAATTTAAAGTTGAAGAGGAAAGTAAATTGCTTTAATGACCTGTACAGGATATAATATTCTAACAGCCATCTGACATGCAAAATCAGCACTTTTTATTCATAGGCTGCAGTTTGTAATGAGTGCATTTCCAAATGCAAACAAGGTCTACTTTCAAAAGCCAAACATTCTGATTAGTGAAAGAAGGCGAACAATTTCAGAGGATCCTCTAATGACACTACTGTATGTATGTATTTGTATAAATGTGTTTGTGTGTGTATTACATTAAATGCTTGAATTGGTTGTCATTTCTTCTAAACACTTCCTTTACTCATTTGACACATGACCTTTGAACATTCCTAAGTACAGTAACATTTTTTCCTTAAAAAACATGAATAATGAAACATATTGTGATTGGTCTGTAGGGCCAGATTTTTGGTACACCTTGTATATACTTATTTCAAGATTTCTTTTTCTCTTGCCTTTTTTATATACGGAAAGTAACTATCTAGCATAGCATCTGAAGAGTGGGCTTTGGCTATTTCATAAAAACGTATGAAAAACAATGTAGTCCCCTTCCCTTCCCTTCCCTTCCCTTCCCTTCCCTTCCCTTCCCTTCCCTTCCCTTCCCTTCCCTTCCCTTCCCTTCCCTTCCGCCACAACTAATTCCTTCTCAAATTTACTGGGAGTGGGTTTCTGAACATTTTTCTTAGTCCCTTAATATTTTGGGCAAGAGAAAAATTAAGTGATGCTTCAGCCTCTTGCATAATGAGAAATATGGCCAAGAACATGTAGGAATCAACTGCAAAATTGATGCAAGTTTCTTAGCATTCATTTCTATTCTTAATAAAACTGCATCCAAGTAGATAACTAAACCTGACGAAAGGCACGAGGCAAGGTATGTGTCACACCATAGGTGAAATACATGTAAGGCCTATATGTGCAATATAGTTTATTGCCATTCAAAGACACTGTCATCATTTCACAACTGAACACATCTGAGGCATTGCCATATTTGATTAGCAGAAGGCCAAGCAATGAATATGTGGCAGATGAAATGAGAAAAAGTAACTGAATGTATATAGTCACAGGCAATGGTCTCCCTGGGGAGGCAAAAAAGGCAGAATTACAAAAGGGATGTTGTGCTGTCGCAATGCAAGCCTTGCTCCTTTTGTATGGGCATCATGTCATTGGCTGAATGTCCAAAAGTGCAGAGCTTACAGACATTTCAATGTTGCTTTCATCGTTTTTACAAAAGCAGCAAGATCCTGCAGATGCCCATGAAAGGGGCATTTAAGCAACTGAATCCAACTGCCCATTCGCTGCAGAAATCTAAATTAAAGCATCCACAACAGATGACTTTCTAGCTTTCGGTTGAATGGTATTTTTCTTTCACCATGAAAAATTGCAATCTCCTCTACTTCACTCAGCTAGAAGTAGGGAGTTGGGTTTACAGACTGTCTACGTTTATTTCCCACAGGTTAAAGCTACTGCATTTCTCTTTTTAAATATTAGCATGGTTGCAATTTCACTGCTAGCAAACTGGAACCAAGGAGTACATACAGTACACCAATCCCCTGTATGGAGCTTTCTATCTGCTTTTCTTTCTAACTTTTTTTTGTTTTGTAGTTCTTGTCCTCCCCCCCCCCCCCCCCGCCCAAGTTTTCTCCTTCCTTTCTTGTTATAACAACTTCTCCTAATTTAAACTCTCTTCTATTTGCTGGACAGATATCACTTGAACCTGAATGCTATAATGGGTACAAACACACTGCAGATCAATGGCTACTCTCTTCTGCTTCTTCACTCATTTACATTCCATTAATATCCTATTAATATCCTAATACTGCACGTGCTTAGGGAGAGCCCAATGTGCAAAATGACAATGCATTTTTAAAAGCAGTATAACTAACCCAGTGGAAGAAGACTTTTTCATTTGTAGGTGTTTGATTTAATACAATCTAGGCACTAAATAAGGGTTGGGGGGGAGGGAGTTGAATCAAATATCTTCTCTTTCAAAACTCCTTTTGTCCTCCATCTTTTGCGAAGTTGAATATCATCTTTGACTTACCCAGTCTGATGGTGCTGGGAGATGCAGAGATAACCCAGGAAGAAAAGCATCCAATTTGCATGTATCACTGAGGCATTAGCAGAAGAATTCTTAGGGGGAAACATCAATTACATGTAGAAGAAAACATTTGCAATTACTAAGTTTCACCTCAGCGAAAACTGGAGACTTATCTGATGAACAGTTACGGGTTTGTGGGAAATAACATTTACATGCAACTTCATTTAGAACTCTAATTGTTTTCTTAATCCTGGGGTAGTGACATGGAAAAATAGGAAGGAGAACATTTTCTCTAACAAGGAAAAGTGTCTTAAAAGATAAAGAAACCCTACCATGTAGTTTTTGTGGCAACAGTTCAGAAGTACTTTGCTATTGCCTTTTTTCCATCATGTGTTTTGACTTCCCAATTTAGCCTACAGCACTGGTTTTTTGGTGGTGTCCTATCCCAGAACTAACCAGGCCCAACCCTGCTCAAGCCACAATTAATGAAATACTGCCCTTAGCTGGACAAACTACTCTGTCTACTCTGTTTAACTGAAAGTTGATAGGTAAGCATTTATAATGTGGAAATTAATGATGAGGTGTAGGCTCTTGATTAACAGAGTAAAGTGATGGAAACAAGAATCTCTTTAAGCTCCATATGTGAAAACACTGCAAGCCATAGCCATGACTGGATAGAAATAATATATTTATAATCACAGTGTAAGTCTGTATTACCTTTTACACGCTACTATCTATACAGATAAACGTTAACATATATGCTGTTGAAAAAGTGAAAAACAGCATGTGCAGAAACATTTTAATTACATGTATTGTGTGTGAAGGGTGTGTGTGCGTGTGTGTGATTTTTTTTTCAACCATCCCAATCCAACAACTTCTAGCTGGATTTCATTTGTATCACTGCTAGTCAATAGAATAAATATGCTAGAAGTGAATAACAGGAATAGCACTGCAGTACAATATATCTAGAAGACACTAAGTGGGGAAAAGCTGTAGTTTGCTTTTCTCATGGAAATTGAAAACATAATTTTATTTCAGTTAATGACTCCAACCTTGTTATTTAAAAATGAAGTGGAAATCTGGGCTTGAACGACCATTTGTTGACAGAAATACTAACCTGCAACACAAAATTCAATACACAGATATCTGATGCAATGTGTTGCTGATTTCTTTCAATAACTAATTTGGGTTTATCAATACATTTTTATGAATGAGACCAACCTCTGAAATAACTTAAAAGGTTTTAAACCTTTTTAAATACAGTTACCTAACTTTTTAAATTACTGTTACTTAATAGAAATGTTAAGTTCTTTTATTTAAACATGTTAATTGATTGGAAGATGAGTTATTTTTTTAAAAAAATAATGAGATAGTGTAGAATTAGAAGAATTTAGAAAAGCAAAGTCATTGAATTCTAATGCCAAAAGGGGCAATTTTACAAGGATGGTTTATTACTTCTGTTTCTTAAACTATTGCTTTCTCGCCAAACAGCATTCGTCACAATATTTACTGTAGAATAGCATGGTAATTAATTTAGTCCCCTGGGGAAACTGCTCAGTATATCTAAAATATATGATTTTACACAAGCAGGTAGTCAGCAGAAGAAAAGCTTGGAATCTTGCTTGTGTTTAATCTGACAATTTAAAACATGAAGCCCACTTTCCCATTCTTCAGCTCATGGGCACAATGAAAACTACTTAAAAAGCTTCAAAAATGTTGTTTTTACTATATTATAAATTAGTATCTAAGTAGCATACTTCTACTTTGATAAGAGTGAAATACATTTTTGATCCTCCTTTTAGAAAAGAAGTATTCATGATTTCAACTAAGATCTCATTTACTTATCCATCCATTGACATGTGAAAAAGCCCCATTAACATTCCATAAATTCCTAGTTTCCAAGGAGTTTCCCTTGTACTTTTTGAACAGGCAGTGGTAGGGGACAAATGGGAGAGTCAAGAGCCAAATGTAAATAAACACAAGCAGGTATTTCTGTTTTATTTTAAAAGGAAAAGAGGGGGGTCTTCACTTTCTGAATATTAAAAAGCCATTACAGTGATCCTGCCAGGTACTGATATTTAAGTGGATGTTTGGGGCCTCTGAAGTGGCAGCACCTTTGGGAATAGGGAGTATTTTTTATTCCTATTTTATTACCTCCTGCTTTCATTCCATCTTCTTGCTTGGGAAATCAAACCTGATGCTAGAATACAGAAGCAAAAACTTAACTGTTTTTTATGCCTGTCTTATCAGATACCGTGGCCTAATGCCCAAATCAAGGAGGAGCAGTACAATGTCAGCCTAGCTTGGATCCACCAGCAGCCAGAGCATTGCTTTCCATTAACCATCATATCACACCAACTACTGCCATGGTTTCCCCCCCACCATTTTAAGTAGTTTGTATGGACCACAGTAGGGTAGTGGAAGGTGCCCTTGATTTACTCACTCAGAGGGGATGAGAGGAAGGGGAAAAACTGTATTTTGGTAGGAAAATGAGGGAGGGAAAAGCAAAGGGTATTGTATCCATTTTTCCCCGTTATCTTATTCATGCAACATTGTAAGTGCCAAATGTAATATCAAAAATAATGGATTTTTAAAAGCCCATTTTTTCCCATTTTCCCAGCTGCTAAAAATTTGAACCAGGCCTCTTTGGGCTGCTAGCGGTGATAGCAGAACTCAGTGAATTCAGGTTTCAGTGAATAAAGCCATTATGAAAGATGGGGAATAAATAAGGGCTGAATGGAGCAACAAAATCTTTTAAAATGTTGGCTTTAATATGATATTGAAACTACAAGAGGGAGATACCGTATTAATGGACAATATGGCCATACAAAAAGCATTCCATCAATATTATACCAATTTGTATAAAGGAAGCAACATCTCTCTACAGAAAATAGATAAATATTCAAAGAAACAAAATTTACCGAGGAACAGAGACAGATTACAAATGGACCTATAAGGGAAGTTTCTGAAGTTATAAAGCAGATTAAACTAGGAAAGGTGCCTGGATCAGATGGATTATCAGCTTCTTATTATAAATGTTTTGAGGAAAAACTTTTACAACCTTTAAAAACATCATGAATTCTATCCTACAGGGAGGAAAGATGCCAGAGAGTTGGAAAGAGGCCAATATAACATTAATACTTAAAGAGGGATAAGATTTGACTTTAACAAGAAACTATAGGCTGATATCATTATTGAATAATGACTACAAGTTGTTCACAATGATATTAGCTGATAGACTAAAAATGATTTTGCAAGAATTTATTCATGAGGATCAGTGTGGCTTTTTTTACCTAAAAGATAGTTAAAAGACAATGTTAGAAATGTTTTGGACATTTTGGAATATTTGGAGCAACATAATGAAAAACAAGCCACATTGATTTTCCCTGATGCAGAGAAGGCCTTGGACAATTTCAACTGGAATTTCTTGTTCAAGGTTTTGGAAGAAGTAAATTCTGGATAGAACTTTATAAGATGGGTAAGATCGATTTACACTTCACAGAAAGCACAAATAATTGTTAATGGAGATCTAACAAAACCCTGTGAAATACAAAAAGGAACAAGTCAGGGATGCCAAACTCTCCTCTCTTGTTTATTTTGGTTCTTCAAATATTGAATAGAGATATAAGACAAGATGAGAGGATTGTGGGAGTAAAGATTAAAAAAAAACTTGTAAGTTAAGGGCTTTTGTGGATGACTTGGTGTTGGTTCTGGAGGATCCACTAAAGGGAACAGAGATATTAATGGGAAATTTTTTTTTAAAAATGGTGCATTAGCATATTTTAAGATGAATAAACAGGAGACGAAGATCTTAACAAAAATATGAAAGTAGAAGATCAAACAGAATTGATGAATAAAATGGCTTTTAAGATTGAGAAGAAGGTACAATATCTGGGTATCACTATGACAATATGAATTGTATGTTATTTCAAAATAACTATGTTAAGACATGGAATGAAGTTAAAAATGATGTGTTGAGATGGGAGAAACTACAGTTGTCATTGTTGGGGAATTTCTGTGATAAAAATGAATGTCTTGCCTAGAATGATGTTTTTGTTTCACACAATACCTGGTTTGTCAATGGTGACAACTGATGCACCATTTAAGCAGTGGCAGAAGGATATATCTAAATTTGTGTGGTGGGGAAAAAAATTAGTTAAAGGTAAGGTGTTACAAGATGCAAAGGAAAGAGGAGGATTGGGTTTACCTGATTTGAAATTGTATTTTGCAGCTTGTTATTTGGTTTGGATGAAAGAGGGGTGCTACTGAGCAATAAAAGGCTTTTGCAGTTAGGAGGACATGACCTGAGATTTGGGTGGCATGTATATTTGTGGTACAATAAAGTCAAGGTTAGTGTGGATTTTAAATATGTTAGACGTGCCATACTGAGAATATAGAATAGATACAAACCCAGGTTGTACCTGAAAACACCTTGGTGGCTCTCAGCACAAGAAGCATTTTATAGACGAGAAATAATAGGCAAACATAAATGGCTAACTTATCATGAGATACTAGAATTTTGTCAAGGGGAATGTAAAATAAAATCAAGAGAAGAACTGGTGACAGAGGGATATCATTGTCAATGGTTCTCGTATATACAATTATTAGAAAGATTTAAAATAGACAAAAGAATTTATGGTTTTGAACATTGTAAGACTGAGTTTGAAATAGAATTGTGTACAAATGATGAACACATAATTGCTAAAATATATAAACTTTTATTGAAAGTTGAAACAGAAGAAGAACAAGTAAAAGAATGTATGATAAAGTGGTCTAAAAATTTTGGTTATAATATACAGATAGAACAAGGGGAAAATATGTGGCTGAAAGGACTGAAGTTTATGCTATGTTATAATCTTAAAGAGAATTTTTATAAAATGATGTACCGTTGGTATATGTCACCAGAGAAATTGTCTAGAATGTATAAAGGCACTTTAAATTTATGTTGGAAATGTGAACAACAGGAAGGGACATTTTATCATGTTTGGTGGATGTTTAAAAAAGCTAGAAAATTCTGGATTCAAATACACACACTGATTCAGAGAATTTTGAAGATTAGTATACAATTGAAAACGGAGGTTTTTCTTTTGGGATTGATGGATAAACTAGTTAGAACAAAGTCATGGAACTGACTTTTTTGTACATGATAACTGCAGTGTGATTATTGCATACACAAAGTTGGAAAGATTCGGCACTACTCACGATGGAAGAATGGTTGGTGAAGATGATGGAACTTGCTGAGATGGCTAAATTGACTTCTTTGATCAGAGAAAAGACAATATCTATGTTTATTGATAACTGGAACTTTTTTCTTACATACTTTTTGTGTGAAACAGAAAAAAAATGAACGTATGATTTATGATTTTGATGATTAGACAGGATAGATTATAGAAAGAAGAGAGAGATATTGTAACCATAGAGTAAGAAGTAAATTTATAATTATACTTATAACTGGTGTAAAGAAGATTGAAAGCTGCTTCTTTGTATCCTTTTTCCTTCTTTTCTATTTTTCTTTGACTTTTTCTTTCTTTCTTGCACTTTTAGCTTTTTCTTTGATTTCTTTCTTTTTCTTTTCTTTTTCTTACTTTATATTAGTGTGTATTAGTTTTTGTTTTGCTTTTTAAAAATCTTTAATAAAAGTTATATACAAAAAAAAAATATTGACTTTAGTCAAAGAGAATGCTTTAGTCCTCCACAGCTAGGACAGGGGGTTCTTGCATTTTAATTTACTGCCTTGTTGTGTGACACTTTTAACTGACCAATTTCCTGTGTGGAGCAAAATAAACTTGTAAGAACTCCCTGGAATTGGAACATGTAACTAAAAAAAGAGATTACATTAGGACATCAGCTTATGCAAAGGTGATAGTAAGTAAAGACTACTACTACTACTTATTATTATTATTATTATGGTTGGTTGCATAGTCAGCCAGATATTTAGACTGGATTTGGCATTTTTATCCACCTATCAAGTCCTTCCCAAGGACCTGGGATAGGCAGAAGTTGTTGTTTGATGGTGTTAGAGGTATCGTCACGGGATATAAGCTGTTCCAAGTAAAGCTGCCATTTGCAATTGATTGATGGTGATTTTGTCAATGCTGATGGTGTTCAAGTGGTGCTCCAGATGTTTTGGGATTGCACCCAAGGTGCCTGTAACTGTTAGTACTAACTTTGCTTTCTTTCGCCATAGTCATTCTACTTCTATTTGCAGGTCTTTATATTTTGTGATTTTCTCAGTTCTTTCTCTGCTGTTCTGCTGTTCTGCTGTTTCCAGGTATCGCAGTGTCCACTATCCAGACTTTTTTGCCTTTCTTATCAACAGTTGTTAAATCTGGGGTGTTGTGTGGCAGGTGCTTGTCTGTTTGAATTCTAAAGTCCCAGAGGACTTTAGCTTCTTCATTTTCTATTACTTTGTCTGTTTTGTGGTCCTCCCAGTTCTTGCTTGCAGGCAAATGGTATTTCTTGCAGATATTCCAATGCACCATTGTTACTACTTTGTCATGGCATTGTTTGTAGTCAGTCTGTGTAATCTTCTTGCAGCAGCTAACTAGGTTGTAAACTGCCCAGAGTACTTTCATGAGATGGGTGGTGACAAATTTGATAAATAAATAAATAAAAATAAAATAAAATAAATAGGTGTTTCTTCAGCTTCTTCGCAGAGGCGGTATTTGCTGTCTGTTGCTGTCTTCTCAATTCTGGCTTTATACTGTATGCATTTGTTCTTAAGGTTTGTTCTTGTGTAGCCAGAATTAGCCCCTCTGTCTCTTTCTTCACTTTTCCTGCTGTTAGCCATTTCCAGGTCTTCTTGTTATCTGCTTTGCTGGCTAGTTTTTTGGTGTGCTGGTCATGTAATACTTTGCCTTGCCATGTCTCTTTTCTGTTCTTCATTTGGTCTTTCTTATAGGCCAGTTTCTTTGGTATTCAGTAAGCCTTCATGGTGTACTAGCTTCAGTGCATCTTCTTCACTGTCCTTCAGATATTCTTCCAATGCCCTTTTTTCTTCTTCAACTGTCTGGTGTACTTGCAACATTCCATGTCCACCTATGCTCCTTGGTAAGTAGAGTCTGCCAACGTCGCTGCATCGAATTATTATCATTATCATCCCACCTTTTTAAATATATAACTCAAGGCAACGAACATACCTAATTTTCCTGCCTCCTATTTTCCCCACAACAACCATCCTGTGAGGTGAGTTGGGCTGATAGAGAGTGATTGGCCAAAAGTCACAGCAGCTGTCATGCCTAAGAGAGGCCTAACAGTCTCACAGTCTCCTGGTTTCTAGGCTAGCACCTTAACCACTATATCAAACTGGCTCTCTATTTATTGTATCCATTTAAATAATTTAATATCTATTTTAATATAAGAACATTTTTACTTTAATGTTTGATAACACCGAGTTAAAATTTCAGACTTAATTGCAAAAGTTCCATGACTAAGCCCAATAATGTCTTAAATATCAAAGCAATGTTCTTCCTTTCCCTGCTTAGTCCCAAGGGAACATGGTCGTTCACTGAACCCAATACCTTTTATAACTTCATAATCAAGATTCTGCAGTGAATTTTCTCCATTGAAAGCTGCCTCTGTACTAACAAAGTTCAGGAAAAATAAGGTATTGAAACATTTGTTTCTGCAACTTATTCCATTATTCCATAGGAGAAACACTGATTTGAGATTATAAATAGGAATTTTAGGATAACAAAAAGGAAGGTTTATTCATTCTGGTTCTAATGTCAGAAGCCTATGGCTGGTAATAGAAGGTAGCTGTGTGTCACACAGCATCTTGCTAACTGGGTCAGTTAAGATGGCTAAATTAATGTCTTGGGTTCCTTCTGTCTTCAGGCCCTCTGGACTCATTTCAGCATTGCTATTTCTAAGTGGTGGAAGCACAAGGAGATGCTGGAAAGGCCCTTTCTATCCATTACAGTAAATATTCTCTTACTTAAATAAGGCTTATCCATATGATGTTCTTGAGTTCTGTTAGACTACCAGAATTTTCATTCATAGCCACTTGGACTTGTAGTCCAAAGTCATGTTGAAAGCACTAAATTGAGAAAATCTGCCCTTAGCTGAGTTGCCCCAAGAAACACCTTGTTAGCCAAACAGTTCATCTCAATCAACCTGGTGATCAATATTTTTGTTTATTTATTTGTCATATTTATATGCCCGCCCATCTCACAATCAAGTGATTCTGGGTGATGTACTACAAAGTTAAAAATAATATATACAAATAAATATTAATGTTATTAATATTAAAACCTTTAAAATTATAAAAGGCACAAAACTAAAACAGAATAAAAAAGAGATTAGGTGAAGATAAGATCTAAAAGAGGTCTAAAAAAAAATCTAAACCAATATAATATAATAATATAAACCAATATAATGATTTAGATATTGGACTGGCACCAGGAAAATCAAGACTCAAGTCTCCCCTCAGGCATGGAACCTCACTGGACCAGTCACTTTTTTAACCTACCTTACAGAGTGTTGTGGGGAAAACAGGAGGAGGGAGTGCTATGTATGCTATCTTGAGCTCCTGAATGAAAGGAAGAATATACAGATAGTCCTCATTTAACAACAACAACTGGGACTGGAATTTAGGTCGCTAAGCAATGTCATTAAATAAGACATCACTGACTGCTTCACTTAGTGACTGCAACCCCAGCACTCCCGGCTGCCATCTTAAGTGAGAATCTCAGGTTGTTAGGCAAGGCAACTTCTTGCTGGATTCCCACAATCAAGTCAGTGGGGAAGCTGGCAGGAAGTTGCAAGCCCCAGGCACTGCCAGGTGGGGGAGAGAGCGGGGGGCTGCATGGGGGGGTCGGCTTCTGAAGCCTCTCTACTCTGGAGCTGAAAATCCTTCATGGCTGAAAATCCTGCTTGGATTTCAGCACGGGGCCCTTTCAGCCAGCCCCCAGAGATGAGAGGAAGTCCTCTTGGCAGGCAGCAGTGGCTTGTGACCTTCCCTGCCAGCTTCCCCATTGACTTTCTGGGGAAGCCAGCAGGGATGATTCCAAATGGCAATCACATGATCACAGGATGCTTGGCAACCAGACATAAGTGCGAACTGATTGCCAAGGGCTCAGATCACAATCGC
This sequence comes from Liasis olivaceus, assembly GCA_030867105.1. Lineage (NCBI taxonomy): Eukaryota > Metazoa > Chordata > Lepidosauria > Squamata > Pythonidae > Liasis > Liasis olivaceus. The sequence continues at coordinate 36,870,988 of CM061355.1, read as the reverse complement.
GTACCGCGGGGATGCTGCAACAGCTGTAACTTCAGGCACAGGTTGTACATCCCTTCATTCAGCACCATCGTAAATTCAAATGGTCACTGAATTAATGGTCGTTAAACAAGGACTACCTGTAAATCCAATAAACAGATGCATATTTATATGTTGAGATATTTAAGGACTGCATGTTGGAAACAGCCTTGACTTCATCAAGTCAGATTCATAGTTTGAGTGTGTCATATTTATTTATTTATTTCTAAGATTTAGAAACTGTCCCTAGGAACATATATGAAGCACAATATAATAAATACCCAATAAAAATGGTAAGCGATAACAAAAGTAATGTTGCACCTCTTCTGCTAACTGGTCAGATGTTTACTAGATGATACTTTATGTTTTGATCAACTATACATGGAACTGGTCTTGGTTTGTTTTCTACCCTATTGCATATATTTTGAGCATATATATCCATGCACACAAGAGATTCATCCATTCCTAATCTCATGGCCACACTGACTCGTGGGATTATGGGAGTTGATAAATCCAATGTATCTAAGTTACCAGTTGGGCAAAGTATTAAGACATCAGAACATAAGCAGGAATACAAGGTGTGGCACCATAAAAGAAAACACTTTTACTTCTGTATCTACAAACCAGAGGTTCCTCATTACTACTGTGGTCACTCTAATCAAATTATCAAATAATCCAGTCAGTCATTCTGGTCAAATAGCTACAGTTATGTCCCTGTGAACAAAGAGTTTCAGTTTCATGCTCACGACTGAAGAGAGAGGCTCAATAGTTGATATCAGTCATTTTACAAACTCCATACTGTTTTTAAATTTATTCATCTGTTTATTGCCTGAGTTTATTTCCCATCTTTTATATCCCATCTTTTCATTAGTGCATTCAGTACAGCTGCCAATACTATGTAAAGGAGTTCCACTTTTAAGTTGTCATGTTCTTGATGATTTTCCTATGATGAAAGAAAAAACTCAAAACTTTGTGAAGCAATTCATGATGAACAATAAGCTATTCATTTACAGGGCACCAAATATGTAATTATTTCCAGTGAAAGTATCATATTAACTGTTTCATAACATCTGCTGTGCTTGGCTCTTTGATACACAAATAATATTACGCATACTAAATCATTATTCTTAAATAAATGGCTGCTTCCTTCTATTTAAATATGTTAAATTTCTTCCTTAGTATTCCAAATTGTTCTTTAATAGATTACTTCATATATTCACTTTTGTATTGAAGATTCAGCAGGGCACTTTGCATGAAATTAAATTTGACAGAGTTTGACATACTGGAAGTAATTGGTGTAGAAAGGAAGACAATATTTTGGAAGTCTAATGTGCAATCATCGTCTTGCATGTTAAAAAAAGGGTATTTTCTACAGAGTGCTTAATACTTGATACCAAAACAGTAAAGAGAGGAGGCCAAATGAAGTTATTGAGAGATTCAGATTGTTCTAGTTATTCTAATAATCCAGCATGAAGAATTAAACATAGAAATTAATGTGCTGGTAAAGGAAACATTTCTTCCCTTAAAATATAAGAAGTGTATTTTAATGGCTTAATAATTAATTAAATACTTACCTAATGCTAGAATATTATAACTCCCCAGTGTTAATTCTTTGTTCAAGCATATAGACATAGCAATACATAGTCCATGTCCCATACAATTTCATAAAATATTCTCTAGTGTTTTATGCTCATGCTTGAAAATAATATGTAGTGTTTTATCCATAGCAGCAGCTGATATTTGTACAATTTTGTATAATAAAAAATTGATGCAGACTGAACCTCAGTCACTTCTGATATATTGATGATTTAAATCTGATTTTTTCCATGGTAAAATAGTTAAAATCTTATATACTCATATGCATATAAATATTATTTCCTTATCCTTCTGGTCATTGTTTCTCTACGTTTCTTTACATACGTAAATCTTTTAACAAGATTTTAAAAAGATATAAAATGCAAATACTGTACTCCAATTCATATAATATACATGTTCTGTACTGAGTCACGCTAATGATCCATCTGCACTATCATACTACACTCTAGCATTTCCCTACCTGGTTCAATTCAGAATGTTTTGGAGAACCACTGCCATCATTTCCAGACCGAATGATCAATAGGAAATAATGGGTTGTAAACCTACTTCTTTGGTGGACACTATGTTGGGAAAGACTTGCTAACACTGACTTTCAGTGGTTCAAGCTGATGAGTATTTTCCAGAGATTCTTTGAACTGGAGATGTCATGAATAGAATGCTGGACATTATTTATGCAAAACGTATCTTCTAAAGAGATGTCTGTGCACCATAATTTATACAGTGCGGCCTGTTCCTCCTTCTGTCCCTTCCTTCTTTCTTTCTTCCCTTCTAGTTGATTCACAGTATCATCTACAGATAGTAAACATGCTATGATTAGCTTCAAGGCAATAAAGGGATTAATCTAACTTAATTTAAAATCCAGTGAAGACAGTTTGTCCTTGTAGGACATCAGGGGTTCTACTTCAGGTTCTCACAGGTCCAATCTAGTATTCTATTGAAATTAATTCTTGGTTTGCTATGAATATAAAACACATTGGTTGCATTTTAAGAGTGACAAATGGAAAATATAGAAAGAACATAGAACATTCTTTTCCAATCTAATCTAAATCTAATCTAATCTAATCTAATGATTACAAATCATGCTGTGCTCTGATAATTCCAGAGATTTTGGCACAATTGTTTTTAGGAATGTTGTACGCATATGTTATATGCTTGTTTATGAATAAGCAAAATATGACATCATTGTTCACTGAAATGTTAATGTGATTTTTATCAGAAGCACATTGTAATTTTATGCAAACCGTTTCCGCTTATTTTTAAAGTAATTTTGTTGTGTGCAGTGAAAGAAGAAAATAGGAAGAGTGGCTATTAACCACACTTAAATTGCTTTACTTAACATAAATGTATTTTAGTGGCTCACAGAAAATAATCGAGATTGATTTTACTCCAGGAACAAGATTTTGGGTTCTGAAGACATAGTAGCTGCCAAAGCCTTAGTTTGCCCATGCCTGGAAGAACTGAATGTCTTTTTGCCCCTTTCCCATCTGAAGCAACAATGACTGTCTGACCTACTTTCTGTCACAAGTAACAAACAGCCTCTGTTAGTTCTTGGCCTTCAGAATAATGAATTTTTAGGATAATTCATTTTAAATGCCACATGGCTAAGGAAGTATTTTTTAAATTGTGAGACAACAGCTGGTTTTTTCTCTTCCCCTGATTTTCTGCCATAATGTTTACATACCTTTGATTATATATGAATATAATAGATTTACCAATATTAATTACTCTTGTTGTCATGAGCTGAATAATGTTTTTGTCTCATTTTGGAATGCCAGCTGAAAATATCCTTCTGAAGAAACTTTTACTGTTGTTATTTGGCAATTATATGACTGCAGTTTATGTTTTGGTGAAGTTTTATATTTATTATTGAACAGGGAATGGGAGGGAAGGTAGATTTCAATATAGTTGCATTGTAAAGTGAAGCAAGTTATTTATTTTGAAAGGAAGACAGTCTAAGCTATATCTGTCTCAAGTGCATTTTAAATCATCACATGATGCAACTGTACGGTGGAATTTATTTTAAAAAATCTAAACTGTGGCAAGATTCAGTTATGTGGTGTGCTAGCCAAGTGCAGAAAAAAAAAAAGCTTTAAATACCACTTGGGGATACGAATTACAGTAAAACTCATTTAAGCAAGGCTGTGTTTCCAGAATGTTGAGAATACAAAGTTTATCACAGATCAGCATCAGTTCCAGCAAGTCAGTACAAAATCTGGTAGATGAAGAAAAATTAGCAAGCGAGATGGAAGGGTAACAATCCTACCAGCTGGTAATAGGACTGTGTAATGCATCAGAGTCAACCTGCAAAAGGTACTTTGTAGTGCACCTGTGTTGAATCCAGAGTGCTGCACTGCTCTGTTTGGTAAATCTGCATCCTCATGTGCAGATGGTGATGGGGAAGGGAGAAAAGGGAGGGCAGTGCTTAGAGATATAGATCAAGCTTGTCTTCTGAGAGCTGCAGTAGTTTGCCACTGTTTCTTTCATTTAAAGAGCAGGAGTAGAACAAACCCTTGGACTTGGACACCTTGGAATGATGGTGTCATTTGTGACTTGTATATTATTATAATAATAGGGATTATTATTCTCTTAGAGATGGTGTTTCTTTCCACCTCGTTATGTGGAGTTTCATTTGTATACGATTATCTTTTGCGACGTGTCCGTTAGTGACCTCTGTTTTGGTCCTAAAATACTAATAGTTGGGTTGTCTTCTTTGCTTTATGATGGTGTCATGCTTCCAGGAATTGCATTCATGTTTTTGAAGCAGTTATCATGCAGTTTCAAGTTCCTCAGAAAATAACATTTAACTATCTTGTTACGGAAGTACTTTTATTTAAATTTCCTTTTCTTAAACTTGGTCTGATTTATATATTTTATCAAAATTGTTCAGTTTCTACCACTCTGAAGAGTGGAATAGGGCATCTTCTGTGCAGACATAATTTTTCCTATATAATCAATAGATTCTTCTCTGTGTGCATATATATGTGTGTATATCTATCACAATCTTTCAAGTCTTCCATGTATAAAAACTAACAGGAGTCTCAATAGGAAGCTTATTTAAATAGCTGTGAATAGGTCTAATGGTTCATAGCTGTAATTTAACCCAGAAAGAAACACAGGAAATGAGATAACACATAGAAGCCCTCCGTTTGGAGAAGGCTGTAGAACTGGCCAGATCCTGAGGAAGCTGGAGTGGCATGACATTATGAGCAGAGTTATCACAAAAGTGAATGGCCAGTGACAATGAAATACCAAAGAAATATAGGAAGAGTACTGTACAGAGGAAAAAAAGAACTCAGCTAGCTAGAAATATGTTATAGCCATAAATATAGTTCAGTTGCCTGACCTGAGGGAATATGAGGAAAGAAGAACCCTAAGCTGTAACATTAAGGGAAAACCAGGGATATGGTACAGAAACTACTGAAGAGGTTAAATGCAAGAGAGGTCAAATTAAATAAAAGGAGACTATTGTGCACTGTCTGTCAACAACTAAAGAGGGGTACGTAGGTGAAGATGAAAACTAATTGAAGTAGATATAAAACTAGTTGCTCTACCACGAGTTGAGACTATTCTGTATGAATTGCTGTGCTCCAGTTATGTAGTTGCATTTCTCTATCCAAGGTGTAGAGAGAATGTATTTAAAAGAGTTTGATTGGTTGTTTAATTAAAATTATATCTTATTTTCATTTAAGGCATTCAGACTAATATTTGCGTCTTCTTTACAACTCTGCAATATATTTTTTGGGGTCGGGGGCGTTACCCTGAGAGCTTTATAAACAAATGGACTTTGAACCAGGGTTCAAATAACAGTAATCTCAGAGTCACTGGCCTGAGATGGGCAGCTATATTTGAATGAATGAATGAATGAATGAATGAATGAATGAATGAATGAATGAATCTCTGTATGAAACCATTCTGGGGTCAACACAGAACATTTTTTTTTCCAGAGAAAGGATTTTTTAAGAGGGTAAATAAATGTGGGGCCTTTTCCAAATGGTTGAAATACTTAAATTTGCTGAAGTTCAGATAATTTCCATAGATGTTTGCTAAGACATAAGTATCACTGAATTACTAGGGATTACTTCTGAGCAGATATATATACAAATACATAGAAAACAAACTCCTCTGGTTCAGGTAGCTGACTCTATGCTTCCTACAACACTTTAACTGCTACAGTGAGATCCATCTGCTTATAATTTACATATTTATATTTTGAATGTAGGTATATATTATTTCCAGCAGCTTGACTATTCAAACATACTAGTACAATTCATTACAATTAAAAGTCTTATCTTTGACTTCAATATATTTACATCCATTATGTGCAATGTAATCTACTCCATACTATTAAGGAATAGCATATTGTACTGTTAAATGTTTAAATTAATGATCGTCCAGTGTCAAATGATCTTTGGATATTAATATAATGAAAATATAATAAAGAACAATTGACAAAAATAATGTTGAATACTCTCATGAATCTAATTTAGAAAAGTTTATTAACAGAGTATTCTTATGGTTGAATTTACTTTCATGATTTGTATATTGTGTTAGAAAGCCAGTTTAGTATAGTAGTTAAGGCACCAAGCTAGAAACCTGGAGACCATGCATTCTAGCTTCACCTTAGGCACAAAGTCAGGTGGGTGACTTTGGGTCAGTCACTCTATCTCAGCCCTAGGAAGGAGGCAATGGCAAACCACTTCTGAAATCTTGCCAAGAAAACTGCAGGGACTAGTCTAAGCAGTTGCCAACAGTCAACACCAACCTGAAGGCATAAAAAAAAAAAAATTGCATTAAGTCGCCTTGCAAATATTCTTATCCTGGAATATGGCAAGAATTGATATACTGTAGATGATTAAACCACCCCATTCCATCTGATCCTGAGAGCAACTTTACATATTATTTTCTTGGTAATGAGTAAACATTTCGAATCACATGAATCACTGTAGGTCTTGTAGATACTTCAGATCAAGCATTAATGGCTCCAGTGGAAGATGGGGATATAGATGGAAATCTGATATGCCACATGAACTGGATTACTGAGTTGATGTGTTGTTTTTACATACAATGCTGTTAATAGAAGAATCTGACTGCAGATTCATTTGTGCTTATTTTATAACTTTTACAAATGTTTAGAAAATCACTAGGAATAGTTAATAGGATAAGTGGCTAAGATGCTACTCCTTGTAGATAATTATTATGGGCTTCTCTGATCTTGAGGCTGCAGAGAAGAGCCTAGCAAATTCTCAGCCTGTAGCTGGGAAATCAGCAAGCTGTCAGCTGCCCGGTGATGATGACTCAAGTGACAGTTGATTCAGAGAACAAGGAGTTGGATCCTGAGTTTGGGAGATTGCCAAGACTTAAAACATGCCATCAGCTAAGGAGGGGTGAGGAGCAGAGAGTGGCATCTCTCCTTGAGAAGAATGGGTGTCAGTTCCTCTAATTAGGCAAATCATCAAACTCCAGTCATTAAGAGCATCCCCCAGATTCCCTCCCCATTGCTGGAAACAACTGTCTGCTTCCAGACCTGCTGCATTCCCCTGGCTTTTCATTCTTGGTTTCTCCCAGCTCTTTGCCCAACAAATGGATCTTTGGTTTATGACCCCTAGACTGGATATTATGGACTACAATAGCTCAAGTTATTGGACTGCATCAAGATCCACTCGAGTTTCAGGCAAGAACTACTTTCTTTGCAGAGTTTTTTCTCCGTAATATGCACCCTCCATTATACGTTTGGTCTATATTATGACCAAACTTATAAAATGGTTGGAAGAGTGCTAAGTACCTCCTGCTTGCTGCTACTTGGTGTATCGCAGGACAGCAGTAAACATAGTACCTAGCCTCTAGGCAAGAGTACTGCTTTCAGGGCTTTGGGATTGTAGAGGCATATGGCTATGTAAACAAGTATCCATCAATGCTCTTTTCCACTGCAAACATTGGGCTACCCTGGTTTTAAGGGGTGCTGAGAGCTGGCCAATTCATGAATGTTAATTCCACTGTAGTCTCCAGGCATCCTATATACATGGAGTTCCATAAGCAACTTTTAAGTATAATATTATAGGCAATAATTTTAAGCCAATGAATTAAATGACTGCACATACACACTGACAAACTAACGGCAAACAAGTGATTAATATGGATACAGAGGAGCATAATCCCAACTTTTAAATTCATAGTAGAAAGTTGTATAATTCCATTAATTAAATACCAAGCAATTACAATTAATAATACAATTATTAAAATAAGGTAGTATAAAGTCAGATAATATTGAACAGCATAATGCTAATCAAAACATTTTTGTCACTGAAGAACAGGGTACAGTTTTCTTCAAACAAAAAATATTTTAAGTCATAACTTTATTTGCCCATCTTCCCACATTAGGATTGTACTATTGCCAAAATCTGCTATTCGTCTTTCCCCTATGACTGTAAAGAATAAGCCATGTCTTTCTTTCATATTAAGTTTGATTATCTCTTGTTGGAGATTTTGAGAAATCTTTAATCACCTGAGATGTGTGCAAATGCTCCATGTACAGAACAACTGTTCTGGATGATCCATGCATGAAGCCAATTCTGCATATACTTTACTGTTCCCAGAATCCAGAGAGGAGATAGCCAACTTCAAACAGAATTTGAAGCTATGAGGTTTTGGATGGGAAAGCAATATTTGGACATGCCATTCGGTTTTAGTTTAAATGCAAATACAACTTACATTTATGACAAAAAAAATATTTGCATTTTTTATCTTTCCTACGATGCTTCCTTGCTTTAGGATAGAAATGGCAAATTCTATTTGCAGTGAGTGTGGGGTTCCCCAAAAGCAAAACAAAAAGTCATTCCATAAATTATATAAATGACCCCATGATTTGGAAGCTGCAGAGGTCAGAGGCATTTTCATTTTCCATATTTTTCAAGGAATATTCAGTATGATCTTCAAGTTTACTATCAACATATTAGCAAATCATAAGCAGCATATGAGTTTGCCATTAGAAACATAACATTTTCCATTAGGGCTAGGGTTATAAGAATTCAGTAAAAAAATGAAGCATCATGATGCTATTGAAATAACTCAGTTTGTAATAAAATTGCAAGAGATATATTGCAGTTTTCAAGATTTGGATACTGTACGGATTTCCACAATTTTCAAACAGAAGATGTTACTTAACAGCAAATAGAAATATAAGCTATTGCAATTAAGCTTGTCTAGAAACTCTTCCTTTTTCAGCCATTCATTGCAGTAATAATCTGAGTAATTTCTTTTTGTTTTTCATTTTAGACCTACATTCTGAGCTGCTAATTACAAATATACTGTAGTTGGCAGCAGTGTTTTAGCAATCACAGGGCTCTTTATGGCAATCATGTACCAATTGTCTAGATCATATGTAATGGATGCATACTTGATGCTGCAAGGAAACATATGGTGTAAGTTGGTTTAAGCTTCACTATGTATAAAGTTACATGATTGCTTTACAAGTGGGACACCAGAGTAGATATGAAGGCCAGATCCTCCCCATCCAGCCTATCGCTCAGTGGATAATGACAACAGAGGTGGGCAAAAACATAACATCTGCTACCTCTCACACTCCCAGAAACCAGATGATTCAAAGCTCTCGGGAATCATCTGGGAAATCAGATGATTCAAAGCTCTTGGGAATCATCTGGGAAATCAGATGATTCAAAGCTCAGATGATTCAGCCACTCCACACTTTCTTGAATTAATAATAAATAAATTGAATGTATAAATAAATAAATAAATGAAATTAGTAAAGTGTAGGATGGCTGATACACAGTAACTCTTGTGAACACTCTAGCTTGTGCGCATGCAAGGATAATCACTGTCAAATTTGGAAACCTTGTATTTCCCCCAGTTGGAAAAGCACAGAGTGGCCAAAATAGAGCCAGAGAGGAAAGCAAAGGAGACCTATCCTACAGGCAATGCAGACAGGCCATCTTCAAGCACAGCTTTTTCCCTAGTGGTGAGGAGAACCCTTGGGAAAAACGATTTGATTGTCAGTCACTTGGCCTCTTGGGACAAAATTTCACCATCCTTAAGGATAAGATCTAGGATAAAGCAGATTTAGGCAGCAGGTTATATGAAAATTAATTTTGGTTAAGTGGGTTTGGATAGACAAACACATCATGCTATGTCATATTGGGGTAGTATTATGCAGAGTGCAGAAAAGGAATAAGAAGTAATCAACCAAAGAAATTAAAGGCATTAGATAACAAAAAGAAAAGGAAACATACTTAACACTAATTTATACCAGCACCATTGATTATAGCTGATATACTTACAAATCATCCTTTCTTCCACCACATCCATGAACAGCCCTTTATTCTTTAAACTTCTTGCCTCTCTCTTTTTTGAGGATCTGTGGCGGTGGACTCTCATGAAAGAAATAGAAGACACAAATATCTCCTCGGGATGAGAGCCCAGAATGCCATCCGGTGCTCTCTTTTATTGTTTTCCTTTTCTCCTCCAGCTGCTTTACATCAAAACTCAGTTCAAAGTAACGTAGCCCCCCGCCCAGGTGATCCTTATTCCACTGCTCATTTCCGCATTCTGCTTCCGTGTTTCAGCCGATGCATGTCAGCCTGCACGCACTCAGAAATCTGATTCCCACATCTCCCCTGTTTTTGTTTGCTGATGGATACCTACTTGCCTTACTGCTGTAGCAGTATACATAACTTCCCTCCTGATATCTGACAGAGGGGTATGCCAGCGAGTCCAGAGGGCACATAGATTGGGGATACACTGAAGGCAACAGCAGCCAAAAATAACTAGTATGATAACAAACAAAATGCCTATGAGCAGGGATCGTAGCCAGGATCTATCAGGCAGCCAAGACCTAAGCACATCCCATAACTCCGACAAAGAGGTGGAGGTCACCTGGGACTGCTCCTTAAATCTTGTATCCATACCCTCTAATGTAGCAGAAATATTTACACTATAATCATTAATATACATACAACAATGGGAATGAACCAATGCACAGACCCCACCCTTAGCGGCAAGCATAACATCCTATTCTGCAATACTACATTTCTTATCTCTGATATTTCCTTGTTAACCCACTTCATGGCTTTAATTGACTCATTAAACATCCATTGCGTAAAATTATTCAATTTTTGTATATCTTTATAATTCATAAGCATTCCTAGCGGTGGAATCAAAACTCTTCCCAATCATCTGTCCTGCTTCTTCTGTAGAGACTCTTTTGTTACGTAACCGTCCCTTTGGGAGATTTGCTGTCTTATAAATCAGTGGGATCACATACCCCACTGTGCAGATACCAGTAACATTGCATGGCATAGTGGCAAAGGCTCTATAAGAGTCCATTGTTGTTGCTTTGACACAATGCCACTGCCTGTGCTGTAATTTTGCAACTTGCATCCACCGCAGTACAGTCTGACATTCATCTGTGTTGTCCAGCCATCCAGATTGGTTAAATGGTAAACCATGCATCAGCAGTCCTGACATATGTCCCAGGTTTCTGAGCAAATTGATGAGATTCACTGCTTAGGCAAATAAGGACGGACACAACGACCAGGAACCCAGATGATCTCGTCATTCTCAATTTGGACCGCTGCAAATCCTCTGCCCCACATAATCAATTGAGCTGGACCCTTCCACTGTGGGTCAGGGAGCAAGTGATAATACACCAACGGACGGTTGGTCAAACCTGTAGAAGAAGAAAAATGCCGGCTTGCTGCCGTGGCAGGGGGTTGCCCAACAAGGTTTAAAAAATTTAACGTAAATAATGCTATATTTAAGGTATTTTGGATAGCCGGTAGGCCAGGTCCTGCCGTTTCCCCTGTTTTTGTTTTTTGATGATCCAATGCAGTTTTTAAAGCAGCATTGGCCCTTTCCACAATGGCTTGTCCATGAGGATTGTATGGAATGCCAAATTTATGAACAATATTCCACCGTACACAAAATTGCACAAACTGGGCACTGCTGTAAGCAGGGCTGTTATCTGTTCTATCGTTTGCACCTTTTCTGAAGAAATTTGCAATCCCCATTTTGCCAAATTATGCTGCAGCGAGGATAGGGCACCCCTGAAGGTCCCAAAAGGACCCGGGGCAGCCACCAAAATATCATCCATATAATGATAAACCATCCAGGTGGGATGTGTTTGCCGAAAAGGCTCCAATGCTCTGTCTACAAATGTCTGACAGATAGTTGGGCTATTTAACATGCCCTGTGGGAGAACAGTCCACTGATAACGCTTCATAGGTCGATGAGCGTTGAGGGTAGGAACAGTAAAGGCAAACAATTTTCTATTTGAGGCATGCAATGAAATGGAAAAAAAACAATCTTTAAGATCTATAACCATAATATCCCACCCTTTAGGTATTAGATTAGGGTTTGGAAGACCACACTGTAGAGGTCCCATTGGCGAAATGATGGCATTAATGGCTCTTAAATCATGTAAAAATCTCCAATTACCTGATTTTTTTCTGTATAACAAACACTGGGGTGTTATATGGGCTGACAGTGGGCTCCAAATGTCCGGCCTTAAATTGCTCTTGCACCAACAATTCCAATGCCACCAATTTGTCCTTGGTTAAGGGCCATTGATCCACCCACACAGGTTCCTTTGTAGTCAGCTCTAGCTTCATGGGAAGTTCCATGATGCTCAATCTTTGAATACTAATTGTGCATTAAATTGTCCCAACAAATCCCGCCCCCACAGGTTCGTATGTAGGGGAAGAATAATGGGTTTTAGCTTCGCCTTGAAACCTCCTTTTGTGTGGCACACTTCCAACCACAATTTACTAACCTGGGCCTCCTGGAGACCACCCACCCCACGTACCTCTGGGAATGGCTCAACGGGCCATATGATGGGCCAGTCTGCCTGCTGGATTATCGACACATCCGCCCCAGAGTCTAAAATGCCAGAAAATGGTTTCTCATTAATCCAAAAGGTCATCATGGGGCGGTGTTCCCCTATGGTCCTAGTGAGTGCCAAAAGTTCAGCTGAAATTTGTTGTGACGATGATGTGGATCCAAAACCTCCAGACCTTATTTTGGTTGAGTCTCTCCCTACTTTTAAATAGGGAACGAGCACCAATTGAGCCACTGAATCCCCTTCATAAAGGGTCAGGGGCATGGTAGTGTAGAATTGGACTTTGATGATGCCCAAATAGTCACAATCTACCACTCCTGGAATGACAAAAATACCCCGCTTCGCTGACGATGAGCGAGGAAGAATTAAACCAGCTGAACTTGGGGGAATCGGGCCCTTTATCTGTGAATCTATTACTTGTACCACATTTGGGAACACCACCTCCGTGGTTTCTATCACCTTTAAATCCAGTCCCGCGCTGCCCTTTGTTGCCGGGGAGCAAAAAGAAGCTGGAACCGGAGCAGCCTTTGGGGAGGGGTTAGCTGCACACCCCCCTACTAGTTTCCCGATTGTAATCGGCACTGATTCGCCCAATGAAACCCCTTTTTGCACTTTGGGCAGACAATCCTTGGTTTACCCCCACCTTCCTTCATGCTCTTGTTAGCGCCACCGCCAGGGGCGCGGCATTGTGCCTTAAAATGGCCGGCCTTACCACAATTGAAACAAGACCCTTGGGGTCGGGCCCCCTTTTGAAGTACCACCGCTAAGGCGTCCATGTTGTAGACAGTAGAGCCCACAACACTACAGGCTTTCAACATGTCTACAAGAGTTATGCCTGAACGGGCCACCAATGGTTCCAAAATCTTTCGACAATCGGCATTAGCATTTTCTACTGCTAATTTCATTAGCAACTCCTCAGCTGCATCTCCATTAGAAATCTGTTTAGAAATTGCCTGTTGCAGCCTCTCCACAAACTCAGCGTATGATTCTTGTGCTGTTTGTTTGATCTGAGAAAATGATTTCTGGGGCTTCCCTACCTCATCCACCCGGTTGAGGGCAGCCATAATAGCTGCCGCAATCACAGGAAAAGCCTCCTCTGGGGTCCCAATAGCCTGAGCAGGGATATCACTAAATTGCCCTGCCCCAAAAAGCTGATTGGGTGTATATCTACCCCCAGAAGCCTGCCCCCGCACCAGTGCCTCTCTCTGGAATTCGGACTGCCATACCACATTTTGTGTGCCAGTCAATAACATACGCATTAGGTCTTTCCAATCCTGGGGAATCATCTTATTTCTGACCCCCACACTTTGAAGAAGCCCGGTAGTATAGGGGCTTCTCAAACCATACTCTTTCACTGCCTTTTTTATTTTTCGAATTACGGCAAGTGGAAACGGCTGCCACTGAATTTGCTCGTTCCCCACCTGATCTTGATGCCGAGTTATCGGGAAAAGCTGCATCTCAGCTATTTCCTCAGCTGTAAGAGATCCAGCATGAAAAGCTTCTCGCATAGCTTGCCGCACCAGCCCCCCTTCCCCGTATCCTGTTTTTTGGCTGTTCTCCTGATGAGGGGCCGTAGGCTGCCTCACCTTCTCTTCCGGTGGGACTAATATCTGTGAGACAGGATACGGGGGTGGCTCGTTGAACGGTTTTAACAGCAAAGGTTGCTGGTGTGCCTCAAGAAGGGTCATGAGCAATCTCCATGTTTTCAAGATTCCCGCTCCTGCCCGTGGTTCCTCATGTAATGTTTTCCCAATTCTTTGTCATATATTTAATTTTAAAGAGCCTCGCTCCGGATACCACGGGCACTGTCTCCAAACTTCCTCCAGCAATGTTCTGATCTTACCCTTATTTAAACCTCCTTCCTGCTTTCCATCTGGACGCAGGAGGAGGCAGTTCCCCCTGGCTAACTGCCAAAGTTCTTGGATATGTCCCTGCTGAACTTGGGACAGTCCTCCCCCCATACTTACGAACAGACTGTTGTTGCCAGCAACTTCAGTCGGGTGCACCGTGCTTCTTCCAAGCGATAAGTATGGAATGCAGGGGACGTATCCAGCTGCTCCTGGATCACGTCGGGGTCACCACTTGTGGCGGTGGACTCTCATGAAAGAAATAGAAGACACAAATATCTCCTCGGGATGAGAGCCCAGAATGCCATCCAGCGCTCTCTTTTATTGTTTTCCTTTTCTCCTCCAGCTGCTTTACATCAAAACTCAGTTCAAAGTAACGTAGCCCCCCGCCCAGGTGATCCTTATTCCACTGCTCATTTCCGCATTCTGCTTCCGTGTTTCAGCCGATGCATGTCAGCCTGCACGCACTCAGAAATCTGATTCCCACAAGGATCACACCAGCATCATCCAACTGAACTTTCTGGATCTTCCCCTTTTCGTCCATCTCATTAATTCTTCATATGATGGTTCTGTGATTACATTTTCATACATTCTCTCCATATGACAAAACCATTTCATCACATTTCTTTTGTACTAGTCACTTACTTCTGTATTGAATCCAAATTCATTTATCTTCCACACATCACTGTCTAGTCTTGTTTCACCACATATGCCACATAATCTATCCTTACAGCATTCAATTTATTTTTGTTTTTCCTGACATACCCAACTCTCACTTCTGTAGGTAGTCCCCGGGTTACAAACACTTGGGTTACAGACGACCCATAGTTTAGAACGGAGCCTATTGTAGCAAAATTGAAGTTAATTACACAATGATTTGAGTTAAATACACAATGGTTTGAGTTCATTACACAATACTACTTATACAATATTGTACAATAATATTGTTCTGGCATACATACAAATTCAACTTAAGGACAGATCTTGGGAATGGAATTTGTTCTTAAACTGGGGATTATCTGTACATACCAAAATTTGTAGAAACATAACCATTTTACTTTCTTCAACATTTTTCAACATTCTTTTCAACAGACCACATACTATCCACTGTCAGTATACAAGATTTGCATGTCTTAATGTTTGTCCGTCCAATTTCCCTTCTTTAACAAACATAATACAAAGGTTAACAACCTAATTTAGTTTTTTACCATGTATGTGTAACTTGCCATTGCACTCTCCATTTTCCTTGTCAAATGCAACTACCTTGGACTATGATACATTAATTTTCACATCTGTATTGTCTATAATTGTATAGACAATATATACAGTCTGTCTAATATTCCCTGGAAATCACTTGGGTTTTCAGCTAATTATACAGCATTGTATATGTGCATATATATTCACATCCCCAATCAACATAATTCCAAAAAGACTACAGACATACATTTATCCTTAAATACATTAACCAGCCAAGGGATATGTCTTACTCCTTACTCAATGCTGAACCATTTACTAAGCACTCCATTTATTCTTGCACACACTTTTCTTCCTTCATAAACTGCTCTTATTGCATTTAGCAATCAACCTTCAATTCCAAACTCAAAGAAAACATTGCACAATTAAAGCCTAGTCATTTTGTCATATTCTAAAACAAAAACACCCAATAAATTGTCTTGCATTCATTTCTCAATGGCCTCTTGAAGAGCCAAAATGTGGCTTGCATGCCCCCTGCCCAGCATAAAACTGCACTACACTTCCAAAAATTTGCTAATTTTCTCCTCTCATACTCATTCAGTCATAACTGAGCCAAACATCTTCTCAGGCACACTTAATAAGCTAACCCAGCCGCTCCCTGTATGGTTTTTGCATTTAGTCTTGCTGCCTTTGCTTTTGACTAGGGAAACAATTAACAGATTTTCTCCAATCATCAAATAGAGATATAATCTCCAGACACACATTAAACAAGTTGCCCAGGCATTCCATAAGCAAACTACATCCATATTTTAACCATCATAACATCTACATCTGCAGCTTTTCCATTGTTCATCATTCTCACAGTTTTGTATGATTTTATATCAATTTTTTCATGGACTAATTTGCCTCTTCAGCAAATCTCTGTGATGCACATACAGATCACTGAAATAATTTTCCAGCATTCCTCTCTTGGGCTTCATCCCAAATAATTTCATCAGTTCTATTTTTAATTCTGTTTCTTCTGTTGGAGGCTTCCCTTTTATTCTGCACCCACTTCCAAAAGATTTTTGTTCGGTCCTTTCTATCAAACTCACTCTGCATTTTCTCTTCCCCTCTTCATCTTTGCTGTTTGCTCTTCCTCTTTGTCTACATTCTTTGCAACTATCTTTTTCTCTCTATAAACATAAAATACTTTTCACCATTTCTTCAGCATTTTCCCCTCCCCTCCCCTCCCCTCCCTTCCCCTCCCCTCCCCTCCCCTCTCTCACATCTTTCTCCACTGCTCTGTGACTTTCTTTGACCCTGCTGTCCTTTGGTGCAGCATAGGATTGCGTCTTCTTTTGCCCTGCTCTCCTACCTATTTTACTATAGTCCTACAGTGGTACTTAAAAGTTTGTGAATCCTTTTGAATTTTCATTATTTCTGCATAAATATGACATAAAATGTCATCTGTTCTCCACACAAGTCCTAAAAGTAGATAAAGAGAACCCAATTAAACAAATGAGTCAAAAACATTATACTTGTTCATTTCTTTATTGAGGAAAATTATGCAAAGCTACATATTCAGTGTTATCAAACAAAGAATGATGTAAGATAAGGTGATATTTCAAAGCTCATGCAAAAATATTACTGGATAAACTAGGCCCCTCAGGTCAGATGGCACTCTACATGTTATAGAGGAACAGCCAAGGATCTTTCAGAGTACTAGTGATATTTATGACATTGCTAGATTAAAGACTTCAGGACATTTAGTTGCTGATGTTGCCACGCAAAGACAAAATTACAGTGGGAACACAGAACGTAGGAAGCATGAATATGGGAAAGCTCAACACAGTGAAAGATGAAATGAATTGACCACACATTGACATCTCAGGCATCAGCAAACTGAAATGGACAGGAATTGGACACTTTTAGTGAGAAGATCATACAATTTACTACTCAGGACATGAAAAACAAAGAAGGAATGGTGTTGTTTCATAGTTAGAAAAGGTATAACAAGAACAGTCCTTGTCTACAATGCAATAATAACTGAATAATATCAGTTAGACTTTGCAGGCAATGATAATTATCCAAGTTTATGCTCCAAACACAGAAGAGGAGTTGATGAGTTTTATGGTCAAGTTGAATTTGAAATCAAGAGAACATGCAAGCAAGATGTGCTGCTTGTGATTACAGACTGGAATGCCAAATTTGGAAATCATTAGGAGGAGAATATAATTGAACTGTATGGTGTAGGAAATTGAAATTAATCTGGGGAATACCTCATCAATTTCTGTCAATCCAATACAGGTAGTTCTTGTTTTGTGACTGCCTCATTTAGCAACCATTTGCGTTATGATGTTGATGAAAAAGTAACTTTGCAACCAATCCTTGCATTTATGACCTTCACAGGTCTGTAAAGCAAAGGAAAGTGAAGTAAGATCATAATAACAGTCACAGTTTCACTTAGCAACTGCTTTGCTTAATGACTGAGTTGCCAGTCCCAATTGTGATTGCTAAATTAGGACTACCTGTATTTTTTCATTACTCACACAGTCTTTCAATAACCAAAATGATGCCTATATACGTGGACTTCACCATTATTGGACAATGAGGTAGAAGAGCTCAGTTATAACAGCAAAGATATGGGAAGGGTCTGATTGCAGAACATATTACAAACTGCTTATGTGCAAATTCCAAGTTCAGCTAAAGCAGAAAAAGAAAGCCAATCAGTTTCCACAATATAATCTTAAGTATATACCCACTATTTTCAAGGAGAACATTAGGAATCTCTTTGAAGTCCTAAACTTCATTGATAGGGAACTAGAGGAACTGTGGAATGACATCAAATATATTTTTAGAGATGAATGTGAAAAAAGACTGCCGAAGACCAAGAAACAGAAGAAAGCAAACTGGATGTCAGAACAGAAGGTGGAAATTACCAGAAAGAAAAGAGAAGCCAAAGCCAAGAAAGACAAAATTTCAGGAAGGAACTTAACAAAGACTTTCAAAGACCTGTTAAAAGAGACAAGAAGCAGTATTCCAACGACATCTGTAAAGACACTGAAGATGGAAACGGACATGAAAAAACAAGGAAAGTCTTCTAAAAGGTCTCTGAACTCAGAAGTAGGTTCTAATCTCATATTGGTATGCTAAAGGATGCTATTGGACAGATAGTAACTGATTCAAAAAAGATCAAAGGAAGACAGAAAGCGTATACTAGTAGAAAAGAGTGTGTTTTTAAAATTCGAAGAATATCAATAACCTGTGTTATGCTGATAGCACTACTTTGATAGCTGAAAATGCAAATGACTTGCAAGCTCTAGTAATGAAAATCAAGGAGCACAGTTTAAAAAAATGGGACTAAGTGTAAATATAAAGACCAAAATAATGATAACAGGTTCAGCAATTAGCCTTAGAATTGGTGATGAGGTGGTGGATAGCTTCTGCCTTTTAGAATCAACTATAAACAGTAAAGGAATTAGCAATCAAAAAATACACTGCAGAGCAGCACTTGGTATAGTATCAGTGAAGGCCTTGGAAAGAAAATTCAGAAGCTGAGATGTGTCTATGCATACAAAGATCAGAATCATGCAGGTAATGTTTTTCCCTGTGACACTCTATGGAAGCAAAAGTTGGATTTTGAATAAGCAGGAGAGAAAGAGTATTAATGCTTTTGAACTTTGGTGTTGGAGAAGACTCCTGTAAATCACATGCATACCCAAGAAAACAAACAAACAGATAATTGAACAAACCAACCAGGGTCTCTCACTCAAGGCACAAATGACCAGGCTCAATATATTGTACTTTGGACATATTATGAGAGGACCTAGCTCTCTAGAGAAGTGTATAATGCTGGGAAAGGTAGAAGGAAAGAGTAGAAGAAGACAACCAGCAGCAAGATGGTTGGACTTAATTACAGGGTTGATGGGTGCACTGTTGGAAGACCTGAAGTATCAGGTTGAAGACAGATTGTCCTGGAGAAAATCTGTCTATGTGGTTGCTAACAGTTAACACCAACTTGATGATACATAATCAAACCAGGAATTATCAATATGTGAGCATTTCTAGTCAGCCTTATGTCTCACCACTATAGTGATTTCTAGTCAGCCTTATGTCTCACCACTAGAGTGATATCAGTCTTCTGCAGATATCCACATATTCAGTGCAGATGTATGCAGTAGGAAATTGTTTTGCACACCATTGTATGCACGCTGACTTGGAGCAATCAAGAATCTTGATAATGCAGGGTCATGTGCATGTGGAAGCCAACGTGCATATGGTTAAAGGTACTAAGGTTTTATTCCTACAGACATATGAACTGAACAGAGGAGACTGATATTCTTTGAACAACATTGAATGGGTGGGTGAGATCTGAGTGCACAAACATTTTAGTAATGCCTAGGGCTCAACTTGAATGCATAGTAATATAACTTTGTTAACAGGAAACCTACCTGCTTCTGTTTTCTATCTACCAAGAAACTCCTGTCATTTGTTTAAAGCTAGTGGTAAGTATATGTAGGTGTTACTTATTTATTTATTTGTTTATCCATCCATCTATCCATCCAATTTATATAGCCACCCATCTCACCACAGGCAACTCTGGGCAGTGTAGAACAAAGCTAAAAACAATAAATACATTAAAAATATAAAAATCAAAATAGAACAGAGAATAAAAGAATGTTAAAAATAAGGGAGCCATCTCACTAATTCCCCTATCCCCTGGGGTCCCCTGGCCTGCTGGTATAACCAGGTCTTAAGGGACCTCCGGAAGCTCAACAATGACCAGACCAACCTCACCTCAGGGGGAAGAAGATTCCACAGTGCAGATGCCGCAGCAGAAAAGACCCGCTGCCTGCGGCCCACCAAATGTACCCTAGGCAACAGAACCTGTAACATGCCCTTCCTGCTGGATCTGATAGGACAGGCACATTAAGTATATTTTATATTTTCACAAATGGTGGAAGAGGAATCATTTGCTTGCCTTTTTCCTAGAAAGTTTGAATGCAGCCTAAACATCAGTTAGAACCTAATTTGAATGTCTGTGTCTTTTCCCATATTTCATGCAAACTTCTACTGCACAGACTTCATTAGTGCAACATAATATTGGCCTTTTTTCCACTCCTCCCCAAATCTGTTTTTTGTAAGCTCTCTCTGATAAAATGGTGGTCCAAAGATCATGAAGCTTGTCCATCTTTGTGATCTTTGAATTGGTCTAATAAAGAGAAAGGGGATGTGGTGGTGCAGTGGCTTAATGACACTGAAAGTTGCCAGCCAGAAATGGTCAACACTTCAGCGGTTCGAGCCCAGCTCCGCGCAGCAGAGTGAGCCCCTGCTTCCTCCCCAGCTCCTGCCAACCCAGCAACTCAAAAACTTACATGAGTAGATAAATGGGTACCCTCACCCCGGTGGAGGAAAATGCTGGTGGCACTTGCACGGGAGACGGGAGCAGTTGCCGGTAACTATCAGGATTTTCTCATGGGAAGAAGGTCATCCCATTCCCTATACAAAAACAGGTGTCGAGATTATTCTATGAAGCTAATGTAAACAAAGAATCTTGTGATTCTGTTATGCTTTTTACTGCCACCTACTGTAATGTGTATGTTAGTTATTCAGTGGGGGTGTACATGCTGGCAATATAACAGGAGGGCTAAATGCCCAGCCTGTTCAGTCAGTTAGTCTTGTAAAGTTAATCATGTAGGTTTTATAGGTTATGTAGTCTTAACTGGTAACCAAGTAGTGTACCTCTTCTCTGAGAGTGTTTTTTTTTAGCTAGAGACTTTGCTGTGGTTAAGTCTTGGAAGCTAAGATGAGAAGAAGTCTTTGTTATATCCTATATTTTGCATGCAACTTGTATTTTATGAAGTTTTGCATTTTTATCAATAAAGACCAGTTAGTTTATATTTTCTGACTGGATTTTCTTTGGAGAAGCAAACTATGGATATTGCATTTTGCAAGCTCTCATGCTGATGTGTAATCTTCTTGAGAGCAGGATTTTTGGGACCTTTTGCTGCACTCTGCACAACAGTAACACAGAAGCCACACACACCCGAAAAAGGCATGAAGCAACAGAAACCCCGCCTCCTGTGCTCTCCAGCTGGGCGCTGCTCTAGGAAGGAGGCAATGGCAAACCACTTCTGAAACACCTTGCCTTGAAAACTGCAGGGACTCATCCAGGCAGTCACCGCAGAATCGGTTACGATTGAGTGCAGATAAAAATAAATAAATAAAGAGAAAGGTAAACAAAGGCATGGCTTTCTTCTGTGACAAAATCCCAAATTTTTATTACACTTGTCCTTTTAAGAAATGTTCATTTGTATTTATTAGAATATTCATCTGTATATATACTCAGGTGTAGTTGCCTCAATCTCTTTTTGGTTTCAAATGCCCGGTTCTTTCTTCTTTGAATTTTAGAAAGAGAAGTAGCAAACTCATACTCAATCTACACCATACGTATTGTTTTCTACCCTGGCATTTGAAGCTAAGTACAAAAGGGGGGAACTATTAGAATAGAAAACAGAGACGGAAGAAAATCAAAATTGTAAAACAGATTAGAGTACCCCCAGCCCTGATGGCTTTTTGAAAAGCATTGAAGACCTGGATGTGCACCCAGGCATGGGAGTCAGGGTGTGTGTGTGTGTGTGGGGGGGGGGGGTTAGTTGGAGCCCATTGGGCATTTTCATTATATTTGATCTTTAAACTCCAGCAGTCATGATGGACTTTATCTCTTGTTAGTTGCCCAGTATCAGCTATGCCACATAAAGCAGGAGGGGGGGGGGGGGATGAAAATAGAAACTAAGATAGTTTTTCTTTCTTTTGTGCCTTCAAGTCAGTGTTGACACCTGGTGACTGCTTGGACAAGTCCCTGCAGTTTTCTTGGCAAGATTTCAGAAGTGGTTTGTCACTGCCTGCTTCCAGTGACTGGCTTTGTGCCTAAGACAGGACTAGAACTCACAGCCTCCCAGTTTCTAGCCTGATTCCTTAACCACCACATCAAACTGGCTCTCAATAATAAAATAGGTTCAAGAAAATTAAATACTTTTGAAGGAATTGTGCTAAAGAGAAGAATGTGAACTCACTGAAAAGTTGTTTAGAGGGGATAGTATATGAAAATAGCAGAAAGGAAACAAAGCCAGTATCCAAACTTGAGGCAGTAGAAAAAAATAACTTTTTGAAATACTGTACAATAAGCCAATATAACGTAGTCAGTAGAAAGCAATGACTTAATAGGAAGTAAATTAAGGAAATAAAACTAAGATTGCGTTGCATTATATTTTAAAACAGCACATATGAATGTGATCTAAAGTAATGAGTCATGTATGCAGATAAAAGTAATAGGTCATCCTTTTCTCTTCCCTCCCTCTCTCTCTCCTGTTTTCCAGTTTTCATTAATATTCCTTGATCAAGATGTTTTTTAAAAAACAGTGATCCTAAAAAATAGTTTAGTTGTGGGAATATGTCTTAACTGCACAATCACCATGTGCTGCAAAAATGTGACAATCATAGCCTGTTTGGGTAAGCATATTAATGGGGAGCTTTAAATGAGATGAGATGGATGTGCAGTTCTTCAGTTCCCCTTTGGAACATCTGTCTCTGTCATCTCCCATTGATTTCCACTAGGATCAGAGTTTGGTCAGCCTTCCAAGAAAGGCTGCAGCTGGAGAATATTGGCACAATGAAGCAGGAATTGAAGAGCCAGCAGAAGATGGCATGTTTCTGTATAGGCATTAGAGTCTGTCAATGTGCCATCTGTCTCACTCAAAATACCTGATATATGCTCTAGTCCATTTTCCCAATAGCTTATTTACTCTCAAAAACCTGGAAGTTTTTCCCTGGATATTTTTATGATGGTTCTTTGAACAATCATAGTTTCTATGTGCTTCCTAGTACAATGGGATTCATAATTTTGGGACTGTCAGTGTGGCTTGTGCTGTTCGTTAGCACACACACTGTTTATACAAGCAAAGAAAGTCAAGCCACATAATTTTCTATTGGTATTGGAAACAGAAAGATCAGTTTGGCTTATGGAATTCCCCAAGGAGATGAGTGAAGGGAAGGGACCACCCTCCATCTCTGCTTTCTCCAAAGAAATGGTGATCAAAAAGCCTGCCTGCCTGCCTGCCTGCCTGCCTGCCTTCCCATATGACCAAAGAAATAATTACTGAATCCTGTGTATACACAATATACACATGAGGGGAAGAAACTGGAGACTGCAGTTGTGATGCTATCAGTCATCGAAGATACGTAGCACATCTATTTCCTATGCTTCCCAGATATACACAGTGTATGCCTTGGGGTAAAATTATAAACACAGTATGCATTACACTATATACAGTGGTACCTCGGGTTACGAACGCCCCTCCTTACGAATTTTTCGAGATATGACCAGCTCCGGCCCCAAAAATTTATCTCGACATGCGAACTCCGCCTCGAGCTACGAACCGGATCCATGGCCATTTGCCCTGCTGCCACGCGGTCGCGGCTTCCTGTGGGCGAGATCGCGGTAGCAAGGAGACGTTCGGTGAGGCTTGTGGTGTGTTTTGTGGCGTTTGGAAGGTTTTTGGTGTGCTTGTCAGCATGGCTCCAAAGAAAATGCAGAGCAGGCTTGGCAACTGTTTAACCGTATGTATTTACATTGAACCTTATGGGGAAATTTGCCTCGAGTTGCGACCAACTCAAGTGGCGATCAGAGTCACGGAACGGATTAAGTTCGTAACTCGAGGTACCACTGTAGTTGTTATAGGGCTACTAAGCGTATTTAAAAAATTGTCAGTTGCAGTGCCCCATACACGAGGGGCTGGGACTTACCATGGATCATGCCATAATTAAAATCATATTCTGCAGAGACAGAATAAGGAAGCAAGATGGGAGAACTGTTCAATTCACCGGGGGAACTGTTCAATGTGTGGTGTGTCACACCCCACTTAGGATGGACTGGGGTTTCACCAAAAATACGGAATGCTGGAGTGAAATCAGACTAACAATAAAGCTTTATTGACTTTCTTAAGTAAAATTAGCTTCACACACTCACACTCACCTGGTCCCATGCAACCAGGCTGATTAAACACTGGCTAGGAATAATGGGAGAAGTCTGAACTGGACACAGAAACTACTCAACACTTTGCTTCACTTCAATTTATATGAAGGTTTGTTGTTGGGCAGATTCAGAGACATGGGTTTTGCACTGTTGCTGGGCACACTTAGGTACTTGAGAAATTAGTCACTTCCCTCCTCACATTCTGCCACAGTTGCCAGAACCTCAGCATACGTTGTTTGCTTCTCCTTTTGATTTCCTGCCCCTCCATACATGCAGGCTCCACTTTGAGCTTCTGGCAAATAGTTCATAAGTTCATAAAATGACTCTGCTTTTGCCTGGTTTACAACAGGTGTTGACTTGGAAGTGAGAGTTGAAATGTGCTCCTTGACTTGTGAAGACAGTAGATAATACTCAGGTTGGAACTGACGTGTTTTCGGTGTCCTTAATTATCAAACCTAATTTGCCCAGTTTACAGAGGACCCAGAATGCTGAAGTCTTAGGGAAGGTGGAGTCCTTGGTGGTCTCTGAGCTTGGTTGTTTGCTTGCAGACATTTCATTACCCAACTAGGTAACATCTTCAGTGCACAACATCAGTTCACTTCAGTGCAGTTCATTACCTAGTTTGTAATGAAAAGCCTGCAAGCAAACAACCAAGATCAGAGAGCACCAAGGACTCCACAGTTCAACCCTGAGCTACACGTATTCTCTTCTATTGGTCTTAGGAAATGACAAAGAATGGATTATACAGGTCCTGGTTTGAGGCCACCAACTCTCTTTAATGACTTTCAAACTCAACCATAAACATGTGTAAGCACTTCTCTTACACACACACACACACACATAAAGGCATACTTGAAGATGCCTCTTTGAGAAAGAGAGGGAGAGGATTATTGTTGTACACCTGAGGCTTCACCCAGTTAAGTTTAAACTTCTAGAAGATCCATCCTGTCAGTTGTGTCCATCAGATGTATAGGATGCAGAAAGGAGGTGCTGTGGGCATATCTCCTAAACATTACAGAAATCTGATTATGTGGTTAAATATATTTAAGTGTGAGCAGTGAATTATAAAACATAGTATTTCACAGCAGAGTCATAATGGGCATGGACAATCAGATACAACATGAACTGAAATTTTGAGAAATTAAAAAGAGATGGTGAAATTTTATTATGCTATATACTCCAATGTATACTGGATGCCTTTGGGCCAGTTCCTCTCGGCCTAACCCGCCTCACAGGGTTTTTGTTTTGGGGAAAAAAGAAAGTGGGGAGCATTAGGTATGTACACGGCCTTGAGTTGACCAAAATTAAGGCAGGATAAAAATTGAAGAGGCAGGAGAAGGAGAAGGAATCACTCTATTAGAGTAGATTGTTGTAGATACTTTATATTCTGTGCTGGATCGCACTCTTCCCATTCCTTTTAAATATTTTCCCTTTTTAGGTCTGAGACAAATGAATCAGCCCAGAAGCTTTATATTTCATATCAATGTTTTACTGCTCACTTTATAATGGTAAAGAGCATACTTTAGCTTTTAGCACTAATTGTACTTGCGATAATATGAAAGTCAACATTGAATCACTCTTTGAGTACTTTAAAAATACTGCAGAGTGTAAGTTGCTGAGCTGGGCATTCCTAGGGTCTAATGGAAGGTGTACTACAAAGTAAAGCAGTTCCTTATAAAGAGGGCGGTAAATATGAATATGTTCTCTGTTTCATTTATTTTTCTTTAACCACTTGCCCATATCTGTGTTATTTAATATTCAGTCCTAACAGTATCATAGGAAATAACTTACTATAGAGCTGAGTACAAAACAAACAACTTTTTTTTAGTATTTTTGATTACTATTTTTTAAAATCATCTGAACAGAAGCATCTGTGCTGGAAAGGAGGTAAGGTAGACACTGATAAAAAAAAAAGCATGGGCCTAAGAAAAGAGTGGATACCAGAAATATTGAATACAAGAATAATGAAGGGGAAAATTACAGGCAGGACTTACAGACAGTAAGGGCTCTGGACTCTTAGTTAGAAGCAAATTTAGAAAAATGAACAAATGTAGGATTGGGGACTGATAATCTTAAAAATGCATTAAGGAGAAGATCCTTAGGACTACCAGATCTCAAACTATCTAATTACAATATTAATTAAAGAACGTAAATATTATCTTCATAGATTAATAACAGGATATGTAATAAATATGTTCTAAGATAAAAACTGGTCAAGCAAGGATAGTTTGGGACTTGATATTTTTTTAAAGAATTAATAATCCTGTCTAATTGATTATATAATAATATTGTTACATGGACAAACACACTTTTCATTATTCCCACCAAAAAAACCCATTTTTGTAGAAGATAGTTTCCAGTTTGGTTGTTTAGGTTTAGTGCCAGGATTAGTTGATTGGAAATGTTAATGCAGATTAACATTTACAAATTAACATTTGCAGTGGTTCTCCTCCTGTCTCTGTGGCCAGTTCTAATCAGTGTTGACAGGGGATGAGAGATCACATGCACACTACCTCACTTGTGACATGTTGCAGGGCTCGACTTTCTCCATTCGTTTATCATCTACATGAAACTTCTGGGTCACGTATCATGAAGAGGCTGATGATAACCAACTATATATATATATATATATATATATATATATATATATATATATAAAACACCAGGTGATACTGTTGAAGTCCTGACCTGGAGGATGTGTGGACACAGATGGAGGGGATAGACTCAATCCTGAAAAGACTGCTTTGTTTGTTTGACTGCTCCTGATTTTAAGAACTTTCCATCTTTAATCTTTAATGGATTGCAGTTCCCCATGCAAAAGTAGTGTGCAATCTGGGGGCTCCCTTGGACTCATAGCTCCTACTTGAGCAGGTGGCAGCTGTGGCTAAGAAGGCCTTTGTGGATATTTACCTTGTGTACGTTCTTGGGCCAGGAGATTCTTCACTCATGCCCTGGTCACCTCTTGATTAGATTACTGTAATGTGCTCTACAAGGTTGTCCATGAAGACCATTTGGAAGCTACATCTGGCCCAGAATGCAGTGGTGTGAGCACTGATGGGCTTGTCATATTATGTACACATGTCCCTGCTGCTTCACAAGCTGCGCTAGTTGTCAGTTGGCTTTCAGTAGTAATTCAAGGTTCTGGCTATCACCTATAAAGCCCTGCATGGCATAGGGCCTAGTTACTTGAGGGACTGCTTGTCTCCATAAGTTTCCACCTATCCAGCGAGGTCATGAGTGGGTGTCAGCCCCACTAGATAGACCAGACCATGAAATCAATTCCAGAAAAGCCTACTATTTTTATTGAGATTGGCTACAAAAACAGAATCTTGCAAGTCTGAATGTGCTGTACCTCCCTCCTCCTCCTTACATTTCAGTAAATTAGGGAGGTGTATGTCTGAGCTGCTTCTGAATGGATGTTCTGGACTTTAAAAATGTTACAGCCCCCTTTGACTAGACAACAGTTTCTGCATATCCCCATCAAGGTCATCCTCCTTAGTGTCTATAAAAGGTATGCTCCAGGTCCAGCTAATTAAGCAATGTTAGTTTGCAGGACTGAGGAAGCATGCCTTTTTAATGATGGCTCCAGCCCTGCGGAATGATGCCTTCCCAGAGATTCATTCTGCTCCCACCCTTTAGACTTTTCACAAACAGTAGACCTGTCCGTTCTCCCAGGCCTTGGGTCTGGATGGTGGTTGAGACCTTCTGGTCCCCCCCACTCCCCATTTGGTCCTTTTGGTTCTGTTTTCTGGTCAGTTGTCTTCTTTCTCTTGATACAGTTTGTTT
The DNA here is from genome assembly GCA_030867105.1 of Liasis olivaceus. Lineage (NCBI taxonomy): Eukaryota > Metazoa > Chordata > Lepidosauria > Squamata > Pythonidae > Liasis > Liasis olivaceus. Next base: position 36,842,688 of record CM061355.1, on the reverse strand, counting down.
TCTTTTAATATTTTATTTGTAAGCTGCCCAGAGTTGTTGTGGAGTTGAAAATTGAAATAACAATAATAATATAGTAATATAGTTAACTCTCTTGAATGATGTAAGCTGGTAAAATATGTCTTATTTCATGATGCTCTTGGCTCAAGCTGATTATCATAGGAAATTAAGTACAGGAAATATTATATTAGTTTTATTTTATATATTCTGCTAGGTTTTGTTGTTCGGCGCCCAGAGTCTTCAAGGATTGGGGTTGGTTATAAATGTTGCTGAATAAATTAATAAATAATTTAACTAAAAATAAAAATTTCATCATATAGGTCTATTGTAGTATGAGATCAAGATAAAAAAAGTGTGTTACTTGTCAAAGAAAACAAAATTAAGCATATTCTTACATAAATATACAATAGGTATCTTTCCAGATCAGTCTAAGTTTATTTCTAAAATAAATGTAGGTGACTCAATTAGAAGGATATTAATGCAATACTAAGTGTATCAAAACTATAATTCTATTATTTTTATATGGTTTTGGATGTAAGTTGATTTATCTAAGTAATCAATTATAAGCACTGGCACAAGTAGTGATTAATATTACTCAATTAGATTTTTTCCCAAATAACTAGTGTTACCAACAAAGAACTATTTTGTTTAATCTTATTATAGAAATATTAGTACTGCACAGTTCAATATATAAGATCTTAATATAAAAAGAGAACATATGGTAATTTGTTTACATATGATATGCTTATTTTTCTCAAAAACTCCAATATATATTTCACTTGTAGTTTGATTACATAAACTTTATGCAATAGCATGTTTCCATTTTGATAGATCTGCTATACCAGTTAATTTTGCTGGGGAATCACAGAAACACTCCCTAGAAGTTATTAATCTTCATATCAAATATCCAAAACCATTCTTCAGATGGTTTTGGATATTTAGGAGTAATTATTATAAAGAATTGAAAACACTTCTTTAAAAAACAGAATTATAACCTGTTTTGCATTAAATTAAATTGGAACTTAACTCATAGCAGCAGAATTCATTATTGCTGCTTGGTAGAATAACTGCAGTTAAAGTAACTGCTCTCATTAAAATCCTGTTTTTATTTTAAATGCTCCCATTTTCACTGCCTACTACTGACCTGTGTATATAGAAAATTATTTTCATGTATTATTATAAGGAAGCTAGGATTGGACAAGCTATACAGTATAAAAATCATGCTGAAGGCTTAGATATACTATATTTGGAATATTGTTTTAAAGTCTTTTAAAGACAATCAATTCATACTGTTAGAATTTTTTTATAAATGTTCAGTGGGTACAAATTGAGATAACATTAGACTCCTGAACAGTTAACAGTACCATTCATTGCTCACAATCAGAAACTAAGAGCTGCCATTTCAAATCTTTATTTAAAACTCTCTCCAGATGTTTTAACAAAATTGAAACAATTACTTTCTCCTGACCTATCTCCCCTTCTCACATTGCTTGATCAATCAGTACTTCATGAAGATAAATTTATTCTAGACATTCTAGATCTGGGTTTTGAACCATGAATCTTACTGGAATGTCCTATAGCACAGACTTCCTTAATATTTGTTTAAGCAAGCTACTATGAAGATAATACATAGAAGACATTACCCTAGTTTAAAATTACATATTAAAATTGCTGTATGAACTATGTATTTTGATAGGGATATAAACAGATTGGTTCATATAATGGCTAAATCTATTGAATTGTGTTTGTGGTTGATACTTTCTGAAGAAATTGAGAAAATTGCCCAATGGTATTTTCACAATGAATCCTGCTGTCAATCTATTGTCCATATTCCTTAATGTTTATAAATCAATGCAACAAAAGAAACTAAATTTTTATTGCTAGTTTTATTATGAAACAACACTGGAAAACTAAAATACATCTTTCATTGGATCAGTGATCTTCAAAAATGTAGATTATTATTTTGATAGAAAAATTAACACAAGATATGAAAAATCTTAGAATGAAAGTTAAATTTTGTCATCATATGTTACTGATATTTATAATATATTTCATACATACCTTGAGTTATACAAATTTTGCTTCTGATTGACATTCAGAATATTAATAAGATGTTTCTATTTCTTCTCAACACCATGTATGTGTTTCAACATACTCTCAACTGTATTTTTTCTGGATTTTATTTCTTTAGATACCATTGTGCATTTGTCTTGTTAGTCTACATTTTTGTTTTGAATTTATTTTTGAAGCAAAAAGTAGTTGTACTTCATATATTGATTTGAACTAAGTAGCAGACTGATTAGATAAAAGCATGAGATATTCCAAGCAATATTACCCATAGCCACACAATACTATTGGATTTAATAATGTATATGACCTTCTGATTTTGCATATATCTACAATTCAAAATTATCAGTATTAGAAACAGTTTAGCTGCCTTGAATTTCCAACAAAAGCAATAAAAATTCTGATAGCTCTGCAAGCTTCTTTCAGAATTACAAATTTCTGGAATTCTTGAAAAAAAGCCAAAATTATAGTAGCTCAGTGAAGTCCCTAAATACTGCAATATCAGTAATAATTAATGTTTGGAATAATAACACAAGTTGCTATGTCTGAAGCTGCAAATGTAGCAAGTGATATACAACAGAGCACATAAAGAACACAATAATCTCTGTCTCAATACATTTTGGTTTCCATTTTTTACCAGGTATCAGTAGGCTTTTAAAGAAGATTTCTTCCTGTGGTGTTTTTGCCCATAAATTTTCTGGTTCCATTCCAAACATTACCTATCAGTATAAGAAATAATTGCAGATCATTGCACACCATCAGGCAGAGACTGACATAATAGTAATAATAATTAATTGCAGCAGCAAAGAAAGAATCTGTTCAGCAGGAAGGATTCTTCTCATAGGGTTATGTCCAAATAATCTCATAAGACTATAGTAAACAATATCAAGCATGTCATCTGACAAGCCCCCATGTCACCCCTTAACATCTCTAGAGAGAGACATGCCTGTCCCTTAACTGCCTCCGTAGTGTTTTTTTTTTTTTTGCTTTTTAACACCTGTGACCAAAAGCAGCAGGGAGAATGATGGTGCTTGCCTTAAACTTCCTTAAATTATTTGTTGTCATTTTTTCAGAGGTGATTTAAAATTTATGGAGTCATCACTTAATTAGAATGTTATGTTCACACACTTCATTTTCTGGGATTTTTCCTTGATGTGAAAGAGTGAGAGGCATCATAGCTCATGTAGGAATAGGTAGGACCTTCCTAAGAATAATTGCCTCTGTTAAGCATTAACAAAGACCAGAGACAGCGATGTTGCTTACAGCAATAGAGTATTTGTGTCATGCCAGATAATGAGGTGAGCCACATCCCCTAGGAAATTGTACTCTGTAGGGCAAAGCTATTTAATACTTCCTTTCTAGTAGTCCATAAATTTATGTTCATTTTAGAAGACAGATGAAACCAAAAAAAAGGGGGGGGGGAAGAATCAGCCAACTATTTGCAAATGAGGAGTCAAGTTAGGTTAAAAAAACATGCATCGGACCAGATCCACAAAGGAAAACAGCAGACATTTTGCTTTTATAGGACTGAGGTATCTAAATATAAGATTTTACAAATGCATTTTAATAACTGGTTATTAAATTGGATTTTTAGAAGATTCCAATTCCAATCCTCTAAAACTAAGCAATTTAAAAATAAGATGTTAATGCATTTATGTTAGATCTCCAATCATCTCTTGAATTTGAAGGGTTAAAGACTAGCTAAGGAACCCCATTTCTCTGAAAAGTTGTCATCTCCCTTTTAGAGAACAATATGGCAAGGGGTAAACCAAATTGGTCTTAGCTGTTGTCCCCAGAACAAGCAATTGCAATGAGTTTGCTGCTTCTTCCATGCCAGAACAATACAACACTGCTTGAACTACTATAGAGAGAAGGGGGAGGATGCAGACGCTGAACAAGTTACTGGAAAACCTCACTTATCAATTCATGGAATGAAACATATAAAGCCTGTGAAAATAAAATTGTTAAAGAGCTAATCGGTAGCATGGATTTTCACCTCTTGTCAACCTTTGTGAGGTACACCAGACAAGAAACACAGCCAGATGAGTTAATTATATGATATTGTAAAGGTTACATTAACAGAACCTTGCAAGTCTGAAAGTACATTTCTCCCCCGTCCCCTTTACAGCCCAAGAAACTAGGGAGGGTCCCTTCTGAGCCACTTTCTCTGCCCACATTCCTGCCATGGGCTAAGCTGCTTTTTATCTGACTGTTCCCTTGACTGCGTCTCTTTGCCCTGTCTCCCAAGGTCATTCCCACATATCATTACACCTCTCAGGTGAACTTTTAAAAGGAGAAGCAGGCCAGCTCCATTTTGCTTTTCTCTTTTGTCCTACTGGAGCTCTTTCCCAGGGCCACTGAAAGCCAGGTTAAAAAAAAAAGTCCAAACTTGTAGAAATCCAGACTAGAGGTCAGGGAATTATTCAACACAATGGAAACCAGTGGAACTAGATGTGGAGGGTTCTTTTGGAAAATGGTACACACCACTGATAAAAAGAGTAGTGTCGTCTTCCCTCTGTTTCCAGGTAGGCTTTTATTATACAAAATGGCTTAATAAACGTAATAATTTTTACTTATTTTTTAACTTATCACTTAACCATTATTACCTATACTTTACCTATACTATAGACATGTGTCTATTCCTACATGTGTTATGTATCTAAATCCTAAAGATTCCTATGCAGTCCTTTCCTCCTTTGACTTAGAAGTATGCTTGCCTGAGTTATAACTAATTCTTTAACCACAATTTAGCCACCTTGGAGTTAATTGGCTTCTGTTGCTTGCTAGCGTTCTGGAATTATCAGCTCAGCACTGCTGTCTGCGGCTCTGTACTGCTGCCAAAATATTGGCTTTGCAAAGTCTTCCAGTCTGTCTTGTAGAGGTGAAGAGCTGCTGGCTGGCTGTAAGCTGTCAATGTCTCTCCTGCAGTGGAGTGGCTGCCAGGCTCTGTGTTACCTTTCAGCTCTTCTGCTGTTGGGTTGCTGGCATCCATGCCCACTCCTCCTTTTCCATCAGTCACTTTCTGTGCTGTAGTTTATTCTGGTGTCCCTTCTCTCCCAACAGGAACTTCTTCCTGTCCTGTTCTCCCACACAATAAGAATGTTCTTCCAACTCACTCAGATGCTAATGGTATCTTCCTTTTATAGTTGGAACTGTAGGTGTGGTCCAGTGCTCCTCATGCTGCCTTAAATTCTAAGGGGAGGGGGGACAACAAAGAGAAGGAAGGTCTTGTGCTAGCTGCTGCAAGGCTCTTCCTCCACAACATTAGCAGAGATCAGTGTCTTCAGAAGCAATTGTTCATTTCTCTCCCCCCCCCCCCCCCCGCTTTCTCTTCTTGGGCTTTCCAACTTCTTCTTGTTCTTAGTTCTTTCTTCTTGACATACATAATACATACTTGAACTCTTCATGAATCAGTGACCCTTCTTCTTGACATACATAATAGATACTTAAACTCTTCATGAATCAGTGACCCTTATTCTGTAGAAAAGGGTGCAGCCATAGAACATGTACTCCTGTCAGGTCAAGCTCCTGAAGGGATGAGGAACACTACTTGCCTCTTCCTGAGTAAACCAGGGCAGAAAGGTATTTCTGGGGAGAAAAGTGGCTGGTGGCAGCATTCCTACTTTTCAGGAGTAGCTAGGAGGGTGTAATAGAGTTATGGGTGGAGGATTTAGACACCCTCTCAGAGCAGCTTGCTAGGGCCAGTTGATCACAGCAAGTGCATGAGCGTGCCCCATTAATGCAGTAATGAAGAAAAATGTCAGTTGTTAGGGAAATAAGCACAAATTGCCAGGATGAGCACATTAGGGTGGATTAAATGCTTCTTAACTTTGTTCAGGCTTTTTCATAATGACCATCTGTTTCCTTAGAGGTGAGAATCTGTGACTGCCCAGAAATCGTTGAATCATAATCCCTAGAAGCCCTAGCCAGCATGACTAATTGTGAAAAATGTTGGGAGTTACAGTTCAACAACTTCTTGAAGAACAGATTTGTACTGTATTTTCTGTACAGTGGTACCTCGGTTCACGAACTTAATTCGTTCCGCGACTCTGGTCGCGACCTGAAATGGTCGTGAACCGAATCAAATTTTCCCATAAGGTTCAATGTAAATACGGTTAATCCGTTCTGACCCCAAATTTGGTCGCCAACCGATTTCTGGTCACGACCCGAGTCAAATTTCCCAATAAGGTTCAATGTAAATACGGTTAATCCGTTCTGAACCATGTTTTTTTTTTAAAAAACTGCAAAAATATGACACAAAGTACAGTACGAAGAGAGAGAAAGCTAACCTTGCTCGACGCGACTCCTGGCGTGGAGGACAGGAAGGCGGGTGGGGAGGCGGTTACTGCTTGGAGGGAGAGTCCCCCTCCCTACAGGAAGCCGCGACCACGTGTCACGGGAGGGAAAATGGCCGTGGTTACTGCTTGGAGGGAGAGTCCCCCTCCCTACAGGAAGCCGCGACCACATGTCACGGGAGGGAAAATGGCCGCGGATCCTGTACGTCACCCGATCCGGCGTTCGCGAACAGAGGCAAATTTTTGCGGCCGGAGCTGTTCGTGAACAGAATTGTTCGTGAACCGAATTGTTCGTGAACCGAGGTACCACTGTATTTTGTCTTCAATGCTTTATATTCTTGTTTGCTGATTTTTGAAAGTTCACAGTTACTGATTAAGGAGCAGTATGATTTTGGTTCAAGGGATTTTTGGTTTTGGTGCAAGAGTAGCTCCACACATTGCACATTGTATTAATCTGAGTCACTAGTGTATAAACAGCAGTAACTAGGCTCTTTCTATTTAGCAAAGGGCATAATTTATGTTAATAAGAACTCCTGGCCTCAGAGATCACTTGGAGCTCCAATCGCAATTCTATGATCACCTCCAGACTTCATATCCATTTAAAATTTGCATCTCATTTACAATAGGTAGACTCCACAGATTCTGTGCCCGAGAAGCACATATCCATAACTTGTCAGAGTTCAATCTCATCACTGTATTAAGGATTAACAAAATTGTATTCCTACCTCTCTCCTGCTGGAGGTCATCCACTAAAGCGGCCAAGCATATATAATTATAATGTGTGAAAAGTCTGTGTCTTGCCTAACTAGAAACATGAAATGGAAATGAAAATATTTTAATTGTTAGAGAAATGAACTAGTAAGCATGTTCAGAAAATATTCAAACTACAAAATGGTGAATTTAATTGAAGCCAATAATTTAAACCAGACTTAAATCATAGGTTAAATCAGCAATTTAAATAGTCAGTTTAAAACTATGATAAGGCTGCCCTCAAATGATTAACTTCTGAAGTAAATAAAAACAATATTGTAAAAGAGATTATACTGAAGCTAGACAATGACATTTTTTACTGCGATAAATTCATACCCTTCAAATTCAAGTCATCCAGGAGCTGGATAAGAATTTCATGCTGTGTTTAATTGGTCAGTAACTTATCACTGCAGGTTTCTGGAACTTAGTGAATGTAACAAACATGTCAGCTTTCAGTAAGTGTTTATAGACAGATTGTGTCTTCTGCTCCCCACTAGGCATCAACTGACTAGTATGGGAAGTTTGGTCTACTGGTTAAGGCACCAGGCCAGAAAGCATGAGGCTGTGAGTTCTAGTCCCACCTTAGGCATGAAAGCTGGCTGGGTGACTTTGGGCCAGTCACTCTCTCTCTCAGCCCAACTGACCTCACAGGGTGGTTGTTGTGGGGAAAATAGGAGGAGGAAGGAGTATTAGGTATGTTCTCCGCCTTGAGTTATTTAAAAAATAATAAAGATGGGATAAAAAAATCTAAAAAAAAAAAAGAAAAGAAACATACTGAAGATTTAAGATCCAATAAGATGCTATATTTTCAACAAAATATGTATCTTGCAGAATTCCCTTGAAGGAGGGGAATACATTCTACAACTGGCAACAACAGCCAATTATTTAACAATTTTGTCCACACTCAAGGTAGCCCTGCCTATTTTAAACTGTCCATTTTCTACATACCACATAGTCCCTTCTTACTATGTATTAGAAAGTTTCTCTTAAGCCTTTTTCTCCTTTGGCCTTTTCCTGGAGCCTGGTTTTCTACCTGGGCTTCTTTCTGAATCCATTCTTCTTCCATCCTCCAAGCCTCTAGATTTCTCCCCTTAAAATCACTACTGATCTCTTCCCAGTCCTCAGTTTACCTCTGTATAATTTATTGAGTCAGACTGATTATTCTGCTTTAACACAGAGAAGTTGGCTTCATGTTGTTTTCTACGAAGGACTGCCAGCAAAGCAAAACTGCAGCTGTGCATGCAAAGGCCAGCTAAGAAAGCCTTTGAAGCAGCCATGTTGAGCTTCAGGAGGATGAACTACTCCAGTGGTTTAAGAAGGGGCACCTCATTCATGCCAGGGTTCTCTGAAAAGGGTCCTTTTTCATGTTATGCCCTAATCAATAACTTTGCTCTCTGAGTAAACACACCAATGAAGAAAAACAAATAGGAAAACAGAAAGCCAGCAGTAGTGGGGAGAGCTACTAGCTACTATTTTATCTATGTTTATTGTACATAAATCAAGTAAGCAAAATGTTTGATGGATGAGACCTTCAGAAATGCCCCAACTGCTGGATAAGTCCTCCACTGTTCTGGAAAAATAAGGATGAAGGTGAGAAGGTGAGTGTTAGTTTGATAAAGTAGAAAATTATGTTTTAAAGACCTATTCCTTAAAGGGTGGGTTTTTTTCCTTCATGTTGAGTCAGTCTCTAAGGATGGGGTTTTGTAGTTGTAGACAATTTTATCATAGAGTCATGAACAACTTTATGAAGAACATGGTCAATACATATCACAAGCAACAGAAGTCCCAGAGAAGGTGGAGTGGGGGAAGAGGAGATTCAGGCTAGCTCAACTTCTGTTCTAGAAAAATTGGTGGAAAGAATGATTACAGATAAATGATCAAGTAGGATTACCAAGTGCATTGGATGTAGATGTGTTACATAGATAAGCACAATCATTAGATATTGCTTATTAAAGCATTTTTACAAAGTTCCTCACCAAAAACTCCTGAGCCATCTTAGTTATTACATGATGAGCGGAGAAAAATGCCATTGTCAAATGACAGAGCAGGAATAAAAAGAGAGTTGTTGTACTGGAAAGATATAAACAAGGGGTAGGCCAAGGTTCTATATTGGGCTCATGCTTTTAAACATGTTCATAAACAATCACAAGTTAGATAATATTAGCAATAAGATTTCTAGTGACAGCAAATTATTTAAAATATATTTTAAGTTTCATGTGTCAGCCTGGCCTAATCTTGTCTTCATAGCCCAACAGATGGGTCTGGGAGCAGATGAAAATTACTTTGCTTATTCCTAATCAGAGTCATGCTCAGTTATGATTCAGATGATGTTGTTAACTTCTATGCTTATGAGCAGAATTGTTTTGTTAATGCTTTCCCCATTTAGTCTTGGCAAACGCTGGGTATGCTACTTAGTATTACTTGCTGCTTGCTTTTACAGAACGTTAGAACAAAAATGAAAATGAAGCACTCCAAAAGACCTCCTGAAACTAGAGAACAGGTAAAATAGTGCTATAGGAGCAAAAAATTCTGATTTATATTGACAGGATATGAGATAGTCATGACTGACTAGCTCAGGAGTTCTCAAAGTGGCCATAACCTCTAGGGGTTCACAAACAAGTTTGAAGACACAGCTGCCCATGGCAGGAATCATATGTGCCTTATCCTGTTTTAGCTCTTGGCCAGGGCCATCTTCTCTGTGCATGCCCAGAAAGAGGGTATTAAGTTATTCCAGCACTGCAGCTCCAGCCTCCTTGACTGACCCAAGCTAAATATAGCCTTGGCGGCAGCAAGCAAAAAATGTTGACAGGGAGGCTGAGCCTGCCTCAGTCTGAGGATGAAGCTGCACATGTTCATGCTCCATGTGCCCAGGTTGGTATGTGTGCACTCAGCCACACACCATCCTCATTCCTTGGATGATATGGAATGATCATCCTTGCTATGATTTTTGTCACACCCAGGGACTTGGGCTGAATGGCAGAAAATGAATCTAAGAGTAAGGGGTGTTTCTAAGTAAGGAAGATGTCCTTCTTGCCTAAGTTTGCCAGAAGTATGTTTATGCATCCTAGAGGATATGAGTCAATTAATCTGCATTTTCTTTCTTTCTTTCTTTTTTGCTATCATCCCCATTGTATCATACTTATTTATTATGTACGTATTGCTCTTACTTCATTAGATTCTCCTCTTCCTCCTCTTCCCTCCACCCACTATAGCAATGATTAAAATATTGTACATTTTGTTGTCTGTGTAAACATTTTTGCCTGTCTCAGGCCCGTTCTCTTGGCAGAATCAGTTAAGTTGATTTTTTCCCCATTTCACCGTTCCTCCAATAGTAATATTTTTCATTTTATTGTTTTGAGCTACTTTAGCTGTCTGCACATGTGTGTGCGTGTGCATGTATGCACAATTGTCCCCTTGCCCTTTTGGGGGTTGTGGATTCTGTAAGTGTGTCACATGCCCAAAATTACGACGAGTTTTAGTTGGAGTTGGCAACCCTAGGTTGATACAGTATGGAAGGTAGAGATTGTGCAGAATTTGTCTTTGTATATGCAGGTGTTCTGCCTGCCTGCCTTTCCCATTAAGTCTAAGGCTGTGCTAGCTGGTGACTTTTGGTATGACATCTAGTACATCAATAAGGTGTTTTTTTTTTCATGGTGGAAGGGACAGTCATATTAATTCATTTATTATTTTAGGAAATCCCTGGCACAACTATTTCCACTCTGTTTTTCCTGAACAAGCACTAAAGCTGTTGCTCTATTTATATGTTGTATAGAGAATTTGTGAGCCTTGCATCTATCCACGATACCCATGTCTGGCAAACGATCTTGCTTCAGACAAGTTGTTCTAAGTTGATAGGAAAGGCAGCATCTGACATTCTAGTTCTTTAGCCAGTTTCTAGAATTAGTAGTCAATTAACTTTTGAGACTCAATTTCCTGTGAATGTCATGGAAATATCCATGCAGTTTTCTCCTCAACAATATAAATGGGGTTTGCTATGGTCCTCTTCCAGGATATTATTTCAGCTTCCCAGTCCAGCCCACAGCTCTTTAATTTCCTGGTACTGTAGACTCCCATTTAAGTACTGATCATGTCATCTCTTGCTTAGCTTAGAAAACCCCAGGAATTTTCAGCAATGCCTATGCTGGCTAAAATACTCTGGGAATTGAAGTCCACATATCTGGAGGGTACCTAAAAATACTGCCAAAATGTATTAGGGCATGCATATGCTCCCACCTTCCACCATGAGAAATGAATTAAAGACATTCTCAGTTGCTCCATAATTATTTCTCTCTGTGTGTGCATGTATACACAAATGTGATCCTGATGCTAAACAATTCCTAAATAGATCCTAAACACTATAGCTGAGCAGCATGATTGCACAGACTACTACCTTGAGTTCTCACTTAAGGCTGATTTGCATAATCTAATTTGACATGTGATTTAAAAAGCCCCTTGTAATATCGATTCAATGTGCACAAATCCCCTGAGAAAACAAACTATTTATTTCATCTTATACATTCAGTAGGTTGTGCATGTCAAATTGGTGTTGTGAATTACTTTTACATGTCATGACTAACATTTCCTTGTTCTTTCTTACTAAATAAAAGTTAGTAACAAAGAGAGAAAACAGGAAAACAATGGAGAACACAGGTTGGGTAGATCATAGGCAGATGTAGTTATAGCTACGCTTTGCATGTAAGTTAAATGTTTTTCACTGGGGTTGTGTCAGGAGCAGCCTACTTGCACAAGTTGAGCGTGACTTTCTTTCACAACAAGGACTTGAGTTTAAAACTATTAGTCAAGTGGTCCAAAAATAATTACAGGTGATTTTGTACTCTTCCAGTTTTATCCACAGTATTTGTTTTTAAAAGAGAGATATTCTGTTTTGTAACAGAAACTGAAAGCAGAAACAATTCTGCGAAGTTTTAAATGTTGAGACCAATGCTATATTCTTAAAAGTATGATGGTAATTGAATTACCTTAATCCGCTAGGCATACAGAATTAATTCTCATCAATTTACAATTAAGCTGCCACAACGGCAAGCTAATACAGGTCATTACATTATAGCTCATACAGAGCTATTTACTTTTCTTTTCTTCATATTTTCTTCCATAAATATTATTGACATTAATGTTATGCTTGTCATTTATAACATGGTTTCTCTCTGTAACTTCCATTGTTCTGCATTACTTGTAGAAAGTGGCAATAATATTTTTCTATAAATTTCTGCTGTTTAATATTTTTCTGGGAATAAATCATTTTGTCTGCAAGAAATAAATCCTACTGAAATTAGTGATGCTTGCTCCCAGATTAGTAGACAGACCGTACAGAGATAATACTGTACTAGAGCCATAAATGTGAATTTCTTCAATAGGTAAGAATAGCTTTTAATTAATTCTGCACAGAGATGAGTACTACTGACTGTTGGTTTGAGCATGCTGCCCTCTGTCTACAAAAAATATATATTTTTTTTAATAGTTGTGTTTTATGGATTTCACTCCGCCCTCTCCCCAGTGTTGCAGATGTTGCAAAAGCCTTGGTGATATTCCCACCCATTATAAAAGTCTGAGTTTGGAATTCCATGGGGAAAGCATTTGTTTTTCGTTGGCTTTGGAATATTAATTCTAAAATATGAATGCTGTAGCACAATAATATAAAATCTGACTTCATCAAGAATGTATACTTTTATGTTATGGCGTTACAATGTTGTTAAAATTAAAATGGCAGCTATTGTTTTTAATCATTGCAATAACATTCCCCAGTCTCAGAAAATTTCCAGTGGAATCTGAAAAACTGCTTCTAGGTATTGCTAAGCATCCAAAGAAGTTAATGATATGGCAGGGTTTTCTGGCTTTGTATACATTTTATTAAAAGTTTTAAAGAGAGCATAAAAACTAACACAAACTAATACAGAATAAAGAAAAGAAAGAAGGAAAGAGAGAAAGAAAAAAGAAAAAAGTGCAGAAAGAAAGCATAAAAAGAAGTAGAAAGGAGCAACTTCCAATTTCCTTTGCAGCAAATGTAAGTATGGTTACAAAGTTCTCTCTCATTCTATGATTACAAAAAAAGCTCACTTTTTTCTATTAACCAATTTTTTTCTAATCATCAAAACCACAAGTCATAAATGCATTTGTTTCCATTTCCAGTCAAATGATATGGCATGGTTTTCTGATTTAGGTCAATTCTGTACAGCAGCCAGCTGCTGCTTTTCCGTGCTGCTCCTGGTTTTTCCTAAAGCTGACTTTTAAATATCCAATTAGGATTGCAGTGATTGGCACTCAGTCTGGACTATGGTCACCCTAGGTTCTGATTCCTTTGCTTCTTGCTCTTTCCATCCAATGCCGGAAGGCAGGACTTGCTGGCTGGCCTCTGGGAGTGGGGGGTGGCAGTCTCCCAATGCTGGTCTTTTCCTTTTGGGAATTATTTTCTCCTTACTAGTGTCCTTTCTTTTCTTTTGCTTTCCTATACATTTACAAACAAGGATCCCTTCATAGGCCCTTTCCTTTGACCTAATGCAAACCTTTCCTTCCCTTTATTGTACACTGTTGTTTTGATACTGTAATGATTAAAGCAAAATGAACAGGTTGCTCCTTCATTCCTGTGTTCTAGGACCATGGAAACTGTAGAAAGGAAGAAGCAATAGTTCAGCTTCACAGAAGCAAAGTAGCATTCATTGATACTTTACATTTCCATTCCAGTGTGTGTGCATTGCAACTTAAAGATTTGGGTCAGAAAGAGAAGGAAAGGGAAATTTTACAGCAGGGTTCCTCAACCTTGGCAACTTTAAGACAGGTGGACTTCAACTCCCAGAAGCCTGGCTGGGGAATTCTGGGGAGTTGAAGTCCACCCATCTTAAAGTTGCCAAGGTTGAGGAACCCTGCTTTACAGTACTGTGGGTGGAGATGGGAAGCAAAGGAAATATGCTTCATTCAGCCTGGGAGAGAACAAAATGGTATTTGCTTATTTCAGGTTTCAGACTCACACATAGTTACTAGGTGATAATAGTAAGTTACTCAAGGCTGAGTAGATAAACAACAGATGAGGAAAAGAATGTAAATCAAAACAGAGTCTCTTGGAAAGAAAACTTGCATGTTTAATTTCACTTTCAACAGGAACATGCAGAAGAGAAATCAGAATCTAGTCCAAAGTTCAGAGAGCCAAGCCAGATTCATCAGCCAGTCCAAAAGTCAGAATGTCAGGGTTTTTTTGTTTTTTTTTAACCCCAACAGAATATATAAGAACAACACACCAGAGCAGGAGATCAGACAGCTGTTTTTCAACAGAGAAACATGGGTCAGGACTGTCTCTTAAATCAGGCTGCAGCCACCTGTTTTTAGTCACTCCTTTGCTTGGCAAGGAGCCTCATTGAGCATCTTTGCTCTGCTCTACTTGCAGAGTCCGAGGGGTGGAGGCTATATCTCATCATCTGACTGCTCCAGCTGCTCTGATGGTGCCGTATTTGATCACCCTCAGGTGGTTCCTGGCATGGTGTCTTCTGAGGCTGACATTCCACTGGTTCAGCTGGAGAGCTTCTTCAGAGTCAGAATCTGAGTCCTGGGCCATGACAGGACTCAGACCAGGGCCAGGACTACTGGAACATCTAAGGCAGGGTTGTCCAAACTTGGCCACTTTAAGATGAGTGGACTTCAACATGCTGGCTGGGGAATTCTGGGAGTTGAAGTCCACTCATCTTAAAGTGGCCAAGTTTGGACAACACTGATCTAAGGGTTTAATGGAGCAATGAACCTCTAGAGGGAGTGGGACAACAAAAGCTTATTGACTTAACAGGTCTTTGTTCAAGTGTATGATAATAACAAAATGGTAGCTGCCCAGTACAGTAGTGGATAATAGAAGCCCAGCAGCCCAGGATGAAATGGCTGCATGGGGCTGGGACCAGTTGCTGGAGGGGAAGGGGATGCCAGGCACTATAGCCAGTTGGAACTTGGGGCTGTCACTAGACCAAAAGAAGCACCATAGATCATCCACTCCAAGGACTTATGTTGGCTTAGGAGGGAAAACAACACTTTTGAGACAGAGCTTCAAAGACAGACAGGGAGTGCATTTGCAATGGGCTGGGAATAGGTGGAGGACAAATGTCATCCATTCCTGCACTCAGAAGCGGTGGGTGGCCCATACTGATAAGGAAAACAACAAGTCCAAATCTGCTTTAATCTGCATATTCATTTGATTTACATTCATTCCCAAAATATTGAAAAGCAGCAAGAGGATGTGATAAAAAATGTCAATATGCTGGCCATGACAGTGTGATTGAAGATGTGTCCTCCTTTGATCACACCGTTGCAACTACAGGTGAAACTCGAAAAATTAGAATATCGTGCAAATGTTCATTTATATCAGTATGGCAACTCAAAAGGTGAAACCAATATATGAGATAGACGCATTACATGCAAAGCGAGATATGTCAAGCCTTACTTTGGTATAATTGTGATGATTATAGCGTACAGCTTATGAAAACCCCAAATTCACAATCTCAGAAAATTAGAATAGCGTGAAAAGGTTCAATATTCTAGGCTCAAAGTGTCCCACTCTAATCAGCTAATGAATCCATAACACCTGCAAAGGGTTCCTGAGCCTTTCAATGGTCTCTCAGTAGGAATCACAAGCATGGGTTCAGTAGGAATCACAAGCATGGGAAAGACTGCTGACTGCTGACCTGACAGTCGTGCAGAAAACCATCATTGACACCCTCCATAAGGAGGGAAAGCCCCAAAAGGTAATTGCAAAAGAAGTTGGATGTTCCCAAAGTGCTGTATCAAAGCACATCAATAGAAGGTTCTGTGGAAGGGAAAAGTGTGGTAGAAAAAGGTGCACAAGCAGCAGGGATGACCGCAGCCTGGAGAGGATTGTCAGGAAAAGGCCATTCAAAAGTGTTGGGGACTTTCACAAGGAGTGGACTGAGGCTGGAGTTAGTGCATCAAGAGCCACCATACACAGACAGATCCTGGACATGGGCTTCAAATGTCGTATTCCTCTTGTCAAGCCGCTCCTGAACAACAAACAACGTCAGAAGCGTCTTACCTGGGCTACAGAAAAAAAGAACTGGTCTGTTGCCCAGTGGTCCAAAGTCCTCTTTTCTGATGAGAGCAATTTTTGCATCTCATTTGGGAACCAAGGACCCAGAGTCTGGAGGAAGAATGGAGAGGCACACAATGCACGATGCTTGAAGTCCAGTGTGAAGTTTCCACAGTCTGTGTTGATTTGGGAAGCCATGTTATCTGCTGGTGTTGGTCCACTGTGCTTCATTAAGTCCAGGGTCAATGCAGCCGTCTACCAGGAGATTTTGGAGCACTTCATGCTTCCTTCCGCAGACGAGCTTTATGGGGATGCTGACTTCATTTTCCAGCAGGACTTGGCACCTGCCCACACTGCCAAAAGTACCAAAACCTGGTTCAATGACCATGGGATTACTGTGCTTGATTGGCCAGCAAACTCGCCTGACCTGAACCCCATAGAGAATCTATGGGGCATTGCCAAGAGAAAGATGAGGGACATGACCGAACAATGCAGCGGAGCTGAAGGCCTCTATTGAAGCATCCTGGTCTTCCATAACACCTCAGCAGTGCCACAGGCTGGTAGCATCCATGCCACGCCGCATTGCGGCAGTCATTGCTGCAAAAGGGGCCCAAACCAAGTACTGAGTACATATGCATGCTTATACTTTGCAGAGGTCCGATATTGTTCTATTTCCAATCCTTGTGTTATTGATGTCATGTAATATTCTAATTTTCTGAGATTGTGAATTTGGGGTTTTCATAAGCTGTACGCCATAATCATCACAATTATACCAAAGTAAGGCTTGACATATCTCGCTTTGCATGTAATGCATCTATCTCATATATTGGTTTCACCTTTTGAGTTGCCATACTGACATAAATGAACATTTGCACGATATTCTAATTTTTTGAGTTTCACCTGTATAATCTTCATACTTTTGACCATACCCTGCAGTTGCCCTTGTAAATCAGCCTGGCAGGATAGCCACATCTGCTAAGATGTGAGCAGTTTTACAATAATGTCAATTTTTTTTTTTTTATTGTAAACATAAATAGGGTAATCTGACTATTTAGATTCTTCAGAATTTATGAATGGAATTTTGACACTTTGAAGATATAAACAACAAACAATATGCTAGGTTATAAGTACAGAGCTGTAACTGTTGTATCCAATTTTAATCCTTTGAAGAATTCGATATCCTTTTAAAGCCATTTTTCCTTCTACAATTTCTGCTATGCTTCACATAGGAAGGAGACCTTTCCTTCAATTAAAAAGAAGTTTTCTAATTCCCTTGAGCAAATCAAATTCACACAGTTATGGATTTCTAAAAGAATTATAATACAAAGGAAGTAGCAAATCCATTTTATTTTTTTAAAAAATTCAAAATTAAAATAACTTCCAGGTTAGTTTTCGTGGACCATGCATTTTTAAACCATTACTCTCTTTAATAGTGTAATATAGTAATAATATAGTGTAATATAGTGTAAGAAGATAAAATGAAATAGATGCCTGTGCATGAACCTCAGCATGCAAGTATATAATCGGGTTGTGCATCAGTTACGCCCTTTCCTGGATCGGGATGCCCTTCGAACAGTCACTCATGCCCTTGTTATCTCCCAGATAGACTACTGCAATGCGCTCTACATGGGGCTACCCTTGAAGAGTATCCGGAAGCTACAGCTGGTCCAGAATGCGGCCGCGCGGGCTATTTTTGGAGCCCCAAGAAGGGCCCATATAACACCATTGCTCTGCAAGCTGCATTGGGTACCAGTTTGCTTCCAGGTCCAATTCAAGGTGTTAGTTATTACCTTTAAAGCCCTACATGGCATGGGGCCAGGTTACCTAAGGGACTGTCTCTCCCCTATGTCTTCAACCTGTCCCACCTGATCGCACAGAGAGGGCATGCTTCAGACCCCCTCAGTAAAAGAACTCCAATTAGCGGGGTCCAGAAGGCGGGCTTTCTCTGCAGTAGCCCCCGCTCTTTGGAACATTCTGCCCTCAGAGGTGCGATTGGCCCCCTTACTCCTGGCCTTCCGAAGGGCCTTGAAGACCTGGTTCTTCCACTTGGCCTGGGCTGGGGAGGGAATACTTCAAGCAGGGGGATGGCTAGCCCTGTAGTGGCCAGCTGTCCGCAGCCTGATTTTCCATCTCTTGGATTTTCCTTTTTTAGTATTGTTTTAATGCTGGATGCTTTTTTAGTATTGTTTTAATGCTGGATGTATTTGTGTTTTAGATATATTTATAGTTTTTAATGTTTTTTGTAAGTCGCCCAGAGTCCCCTATTGTGGGTGAGATGGGCGGGGGAGAAATCCAACAAATAAAATAAAATAAATAAAAAATAAATAATTAAAATGGACTATGAATTTGCTTGTCTGATTTATTACCAAACACCTAGAGCCAGAATCCTTTCAGTAGTGAAGCGATAGCCTAGACTTCTAGCTCTACTGCCTTGAATTACTTGCATAACATCTTCGTAGATAAGTATGTTCAAGTACAGTCTTATTTGCTACTTTTTATCCTCTTGCCTTCAAATGTCTGTTGAAGTGTCTTAGCAAGGAAGGTTAATTTTACTTATTTGTTTATATTTGGAACAAAAATCAGACTTACTTATTTTTCATTACAGAAGATTTTCATTTCTACCAGTAGAGGGAGTCTAGGAACACTAGAAATACTTTAGTTTTCACAAGCATTATTTTAAAAGAACCTTTTTATAATTAATTTATGGGTATGTCTTATGTCAGATGAAACATAGTATTTTTCATAATTTTGGAATTTAAGATATATTGCTAAGATATTTTCTAAATATGGATCAATTTGTACTGACTGTATCCTGTGACTTTATGTGTACAGTGTGTTTAATTTTATCATGTTCTTGACCTGGCGTGGGCTACTTTACTAGTGGTGTTCTTGATTTGTCTTTTAGCATAATGTCCTCTACTTTTGTCCTCTAAATTCTTGGTACTGCATCACCTAATACAGTGTTACGTTACATGGATCATTTAATGAAGCTGTTAAATATTTCTAAATATCTCTTTGGAACATTCTGCCCCCGGAGGTGCGATTGGCCCCCTCACTCCTGGCCTCCCGAAGGACCTTGAAGACCTGGCTCTGTCACTTGGCCTGGGTGGGGAGGGAATATCTCAAGCAGGGAGATGGCTAGCCCCATAGTGGCCGGCTGTCCCCGGCCCGATTTTCCATCTCCTTGGATTTTTCCTTTTTTAGTATTGTTAGTTTTATATATGTTATGTATTTTATATATATTTATAGTTTTAATGTCTTTGTAAGCCACCCAGTCCCCTATTGTGGGGGAGATGGGCGGGGGAGAAATCCAATGAATGAATGAATGAATGAATGAATGAATGAATAAATAAAAATATGTGATAGACAAGAAAACATGAGGGATTGCTCAAACACATGGTAATTCAAACTGATCAAAACAGGATATAAGAAGGACATTCAAATTTAACTTTTTTAATGGCTATGTTTTTAAATGACTGATTGGGAAATGCATGAATTTGAAATAATTACCCTGCAAGCACTTTAGTAACATGTAACCACTGAAGGCAGCACACAGAGAAACACCACTATTATTTAGTATACAATCAAAATATTAAAAGAGTCCATTTAGGCAATCAAGTGCAACCCCCTGCTTAGTGCAGTAATCCATATCCAAATGAAAACATGCTTGGCAGATGACTGTCTAGGCTCCCTTTGAACATACCTAGTGAAGGTGAGCTAACCATCTCTCTGGCTAAGTCATTCACTGTCAAACTCTTCTTTTAGTTAGGGTTAACATTCAGCTAAAATTCAATTAAAAGTTGTCTTCCTGTAACTTAAACCCATTAATCATAGTCCTGTGCTCTGGAGTGAGGAGTGAGAACAGGGTTTGGCATCCTTCTACATGATATGTTGAAGAGTGGTGTCATACATCCCCACTCCATCATCTTTTCTCAGAGTTAAGCATATTCAACATCTTTAATCTCTCTCTATAGGATTTAGTTTCTAGCTTCATTGCCTTTCACTGAACCAGTTTCATTTTCTGAATCATTCTTTGCATATGGTGCTCCTCCTGATGAAAGCAGCATGCTCCTTTGGGTGCTCATGCTCATTCACATTAGTTTGACCATTCAGCTATCATATGCCTGATATGGTTGAAGTCTCCCATTGTTAATTATCAGAGCAAAGGAGAATCCTAGATATTTCCACCCCAGGAGATTTTGTGGATTTTCAGTCAGAACTATAGTACCATCAACCATGGAGAGCTACTCTAGTCAGTCTGAACTGGGTAAGCTCAAGTGATGGCCATATATTCTTTTTCCCCTTAGGCAGGCACATCAGTTTATTTAAAATATTTTTACCTTACTTCTGTATTAAAAACATTGTATGAGCCTCATCTGAGATTTACCCCATTAATAAATGTTCTGAGGACACTGTACTCAAATTGACTTTGCGTTTAAAAATGGCTCAAAACATTTGGCTGGTACAGAGTAGAGAACCTCAGTAATGATAGGATTTTGCCAGGTATCCTAAGGGATTGTTCATCTCACTTTATTTCTGCTTATTACACTTTTTGATATATGAAGAATTAACAGTCAAACAGACAATGATAATTGTTAAAGACAATGGCCATTCCTATGACCATTCCTAGGATGAAATCATACTGAATCATTCTGAAAAACAGGATTATATACCTGAAATGAGAATGCAAAATGTGATTATTAACAATTTTAATGTAAGGGTTTGGAAGGCAAGCACTTAAGAATGAATAATATAAGCCTATTCTTATGCAATAAATATCAGAGTTGTTCATAACTGAACCTATGTTACTATGTCTCCATAGGCAACCCCCTCCCCCACAAAAATTCACTGCTTCTTGCAACTTAATCTCCATCATTAATATTGCAAGATGCTCCCATGGAAATAATCTTTTATCAACTTATACTAACATATCATGACATAAATGTATGTCATATATTTCTTGCCTGAGGTGTCAAAAGGCTCTGGGTTTTTTCTGCTGTGAAAGAATAACAAAGCTAATCCTAAAGTAAATAAAGAATTGTTTCAAAGAAACCTTACATTTGCCCAGTTTCCTGAAATGATAACCTTTTCTAGAACTAATAATGGTGAACGTTAGTGTATGATTATGGTATAAGTTAAGTTCCCTAGTTTGGAATGCATTTTGAAAATGGCCACAACAGCTACTAACTGGACTCAGCTCCATGTTTTTTTATCAGATGGCAGACTTTGCATTTAACTTCAGCTTAATACTGTTCTCCAAAGCCATTGTTTCTAACCTTGGCAACTTTAAGATGTGTAGACTTCAACTCTACTGGAGTTGGGCAGCCAATACATTTAAAATAACGACATAATTCCCAGAATTCCCCAGCCATTCCCCAGCCAGATTTCTAGGAGTTGAAGTCCACACATCTTAAAGTTGCCAAGGTTGAGAAACACAGTCCTAAACCAAGCATTTTCCTGGTAGTCCATTACATAATTGGTGTAGCTTCTAGCCGTGTTATCTTAAACAAAACATTCATGAAAATGAAGAAAATATGATATGCAAATAAACAGAAACAATAAAATGGAAAATGTTTTCTCATTTTTAAACATTTATTCTAAAAAGCTGGGAATAAAGAGCTGTCCTAAAACAAAAGCTGAAGTGCTGTTGTTGAAAAAGCACCTAAATCATGAGGGCAGGCAAACTTGCTTCAGGATCGAGAAGACTACAGTAAAAATAATTTTCTAAAGCAGGCTATTTATAAAATGTACGTGAATCGAAATGTTTCTGTTTCTTACTGCTAGCTCAGGATGCCATTGATCAAACCTGCGCCTCTTAGGGAAAAAAAAAGATTCATTAGTCTTTACAAAACGATAATTATATCTTCTATTCCACTCTGTTTAAGATTTTGAAAAGGCAATTAATGTATATTACGGTGTATCTTTCTCATTGTAACTTTTAATTGAGGTTGTCTTTATGGCACCAGCACTTATTGCCGTCTTGTTGTAAGTCATTTCTTTATAATTGGATGCACACTGTCTTTGAAATGCAATTTTCTCTGGGCTTGTAAAATGCACACAGCAACCAATTTACATGTGTCCTTTTGTAGGCAGATGTGCCTTCACTAAAAATAAGATGCCTAAAATTGTTGCCCTAAGGACAAGATTTTATTCAGCAAACAAACAATGAGTAGGTGAAGGAGAAGGTGAACTAAGCAATGGAGTGTTAAAAATGCAAGAGATCAAATTTTGGCATGATGTGTTGGTGAAACTTATTAGAATTGATTTATCAAATCAAAACTGATAATATGGCTCCTCTCTGAATCAAGAGAATATCTTCCACTATCACTCCATCTCAAATTTCATTTCAGCTTTAATTCAAACAAAATAAGCTTGTTCTTAGAAATAATGGAATTTTTTAAAAATCCACATCCAGTTTTAAGGAAATGTTCTTCCAGATTAAGCTATAGGAGTGTATCTGTCATTTAAAAATGTCTTTGGAAGTGGAATAAATGGAGATGTTGCATACTTTGTCAGCAGTTATAAATCTAGCGTGTTATTTTGATTGCCATAATTGCAGTGACAGGAAATGTCACTGAGATGCTAATTTAATTGTTTTTAAATGAGCTATTTTTATTTCACAAAAAATCACCACAAAAGATATTAAATGTTACCTAATTTATATAGAACTACAATAAACCAGAATAGGAAGGAACTCTTGAGTGGATGGCTATATTAAATCTAAACAACAACAACATAGACACATACTAATAAATGTGCAAATAGGAATTGAATACTAAAATGTACTCTTTTCCTTTGCCAGCTTATTAGAAATGTCAGAGGTCAGCAAGGTAGAATTATTTCTCTCTGAGCTTCTGTTTCAGACCAGGGTAACCTGTAGTCTTCCAGATATTGCTGAATAACAACATTCAACATCACTTCCAACCAACAGCACCCCTGGTGAAGTTGGATATCATAGTCTAATACATCTTGAAGGGCTGATACATCTAGAGATCACCAGACTGAAAAATACTACCAGATAACACATGGAGTATAACAATTTGCCTGGACTCAACCTCACTCTAAACCATAATGATGTTTGTGAACCCACCCTTTGTAATTTGTAAGCCATAGTTTATGGATTTGCATGTTTTGTGAGCCAGACAATTGAGGAACTCTCCCCCTTTCCCTTGTCCATTTCTGGGAGGCACTAGAAGCAAGCTCTTGTATTCATCAGCTTTTTTTAAGGCCTAAAAAAATATTAAACAAGTACTCATGAATCTGTGTTGACAACCATCAAGAACCCTTCACATGTGAAAAGCTTCCTTCGCTGGCTATGACAGTCAGAATGTATGAGGCATGTTCGCCATTCAAAATATTTGCAGAAGATTTATTAACAGAACTGCATTATTGAATCATTACTAGCATTGTCTTTTAATCAGTTCTAATGCAAACAGTATTTATCAATGTACCTAATGTTATAGAAGTTTGAACATCTGGGCAGGGTTTTATATACTGAGGCGGTTTTAGGTTCCTGGAGTTGGTCCAGCGTTATCCTGAACAAATGGACAACCAGCAAGTTACACGCCAGTTTCAGAAGCCTCCCATGCAGCTTGTCATTGGTGGCCTGCCATGGCTGCTGTTGCTGCACTGAAAAACAAAGTTCCTCCATGCCACCACAACTGCCACATTTCTGCTGAAGAGGTTACATAACACAATTATTCTCACACATCTTCTCTTCCAGTGAATTACCCTCCTGACAGTCTGCCAAAGATTTGCCATATTTGAAATAGAGATGAAAAGTCTCCATTGTAATCATACATACTATTTTGCCCAGCTGATAGGTGGCTAATCTTAAAATGCAGAAAAGGAATGCTTAAATCTCAACAGCAAAAGAAAGGATATGAAAACCAAAACTCAAAGTAGCTGTACCAGTGTTTGATTCTGATGTGTCTGCTAGGGAAAAATTTAACTTGCTTTAAGCTTCCTAAGAAACCTTCAAAATTACGTTATGCATCCAACTCACCAAATACAAATGCAGTTTGTCACTATGTATCCCATTCACATATAGACTTTGACCCCAAGTATGATGTGGGAATGAAAAGCTTTTTTTCAGAGGAGCTGTGAAGACACAGTAGAGGCACACACTGGATTCCAGAAAAGTGGGGAATAACTGTTCTGTGGTAATAAAAAATAGTTCAACCAACTACAAACCCAAAGTTTGTTAGATGCAACTTTATGGCAAAATAAAAGAAAAAAAAAGTTTGATTAGTCTACCTATCTTAACTCTAATCCTAGCAGATAGAGGGTAAAGAAGATAATGCTTCTCAAATCAATGGTAAAAGGAGGTACAACAAAAACAGTAAACATGGTTTTGGGAAGGAAAATACCAAAAAACTGAGCTGAGTTTGACAATATTCCTGTGCTGGTATGAGTCTATGTAATATTGAAACACATAATCAGTAGATTGTATCTTGTTCTTCAGTTTCTTCCAGCACATACTTGCCCATTTCAGACACACTACTGGAGTATGATAGTAGAAGATTTAAGTGACATGAAATCCAGCCAGCATTCTCTGTTGCCTATGCCATTGTTTTTGCTCCGTGTAGAACTCCCATCTGTTCTTTCCAGCCTAATAAAACCCTATCAAATAATTCACTGTACTCTATTTTTATTCCATGTTACAAAGCCTTGTAACCTAGCCTTCTCACCATGATCTCAGTTTAGGTCTCATTGAAGACAACTGTATTAGCATGAGCATGTTGAGCTAAAGAACCTGCCAGACTGAGAGCGAATTTTTAATCTCTTCTGCTTAAGGTGTCCAGTCCTTATTTAGATTTAGATCTATTTGAAATAAACATATAAATCTTTAGATTTTTCACTGATGGCCATACATGTATATAATCTTAAGACCCTAAAATGTTATGACTCTGTTTCTACCACATGACCCATGTGAAGAAGAAAATCAGTTTAAAATAAAATGACATCCAGATGCATTGTGTACAGGTAGTTATGGGGATGCATACCCAGTCTGTATAAAAAGTGATCAGGTATATTCCCCCAAAAATTTTGACAGAAAAAAAATGCTGAGAATAATTAAGAAGCAGGACATTGATTTTAATCTGAGGCAGCAAGATGACAGTTTATTTGATGAATGGAATTGCTAGCACAAGATTATGTAGAGTATCATTCTATGTTTTTGTTTCAAGTTTTATCCAACAGTAAGATTGTCTGTATCCAAATATTGCTCAGGAAATCTAGGAGAGAGAAAAAAGAATCCTCCTTTTTAAAGGTTCCATATGCATTGACCCTTGCATCAATTAGAGATCTAATTCCTTGTCAAGGGATTATCTTCCCATTCCCTTCTCTCTTTTCCTGCATAGAACATGCAGTTCGATATCTCTGCATTCCAAACAGCAGCTGAAAAGCATCTTTATCATTTTAACAGTTTTATGGTGCTTTTCCAAAAACAGTAGGTTTTAAAGCTTGGTGCAGTGCATTAGCATATGGATTCTGCAAAATATTTCATCCTTTTGTGACTCCCTTTTGATCAATTATGTGTATGTAGGCTTTCTCAAATTATTTTATAGGAAAAAAAACCCCTGATCCTCATAAACAAAGACCAGTTTTATACTTCTAGCTTTATATTTGAGTTCCAGAAAGATAACAGCTATATATTAAAGATGCACTGCTGTTTTTTAAAGTTACACTTTAAGATTGTGACATTAGCTAATTATCAGCTAAATGTCTTCATACAAACCTTTGTGTGTTCGTAACATATATTGTTGCACATCCACACACATACATACCTAAAGTGGGAGGGTGTCAGGAGTAAGATTTAAAATGCTATTTTCCATTGGCCTGAGAATGTCTAGTGGGATTTTTGCAGCAGACCAGTGCCTCATAGCATACATTTATGAAAGCTCTCTCTGTTTCAGAAGTAATTTACCATGTGGCAGTAGACACTATTGTTTCAGAAACAAACACAAAACCCCGTTGGCTATACAGAAATGATTGTGTGTTTCTTTGACTTCCAGCTTATGTTGAAACTCATAGTTCCTTCAGTCTTGAACATTATGAGGCTGTTGCTCAAATGTTCTAGTACCAGTAGAACAAAGGCATGAGTTCTAACAACAATATGCTGTAAGATGAAATCAGCGAATAATGGAGCTCTTTTTTTTTTTAAAGAAATTAATTACAGCAGTGATTTGATTCACCAGAAGTCATATCAATTTGGAAATGAGTTGTTTGAAATTTTAATTCTGGCATTGCTGCATTGTTTACTGTCTTAGGGAAAATACATACTAAGGTGATCGGCAGGTTTCAGTTTTGTTTTATTTTATTTTTAATTATATTGGCCACAGTTCTATCTTTCATACATTTGGTGTATTTCTTCATTATTTTCTCTATAGCGCCATGATATGTAATGTGCTAAGTATAGTCTAAGAATGAACAAAAAAATTACTTATATAGTCTAAGAAAAAGACAGTTAAATTTAATAAATAGCATTAAGATATCACTTAAATAATTGTGACTTGTATTGGAAGTGACTGATGCAAGCTATTCAAAGAGTATTTTTTTTAAAAAAATCTTGCCTTGACTTAGTTACAATATTGGTTCCCTCCTCACAGATTTTTAACTACTTAAGATGGCATATTATTGGAGATGCATGGCGACACGTATGCATTATTGTTACATTTTCTTTTAGCTAAAAAGCGAACAAGGAGATGCACAAATAAATCATGAAATTCTAAAGATACATATATTAACATTACAACCCTTAAAACATTAAAATCATAGTCAAATGTCAAAAGCACTTTAAAATACCTATTTGAAAAGAGGTAATTAACATATTTTCTAAAATCAGGAGTTTCTGGTTTCTTGATTTTTACTTCTTGTCATTTGTGGGATAATTTTACAACCAGTTGAAATGGATTTTTATCTTTCAAGAAAGAGTGGATGAAGTTGCTTACTACTGCTCACTTAACCATTAATGCAGGAGAATCTCTCATTCTGAGGGCAAGAAAGGCAATTATAATCTGAAATTCAAGAAGAAGTGATTTTACTATTCAGATGCAAATCCATTTCTTTTCCTTTTGCTCAACAGAAAAAAATAAAACCTTGAAAGTATCCTGATTTACAGTATATGGTAGAAAAATCCCATGGTTATCTCAGTGACCATTAGGTTTCACATGAGATGAGAAGAAAGTGAAGGAACTTCGAGGGAAGTAGCACCAAGAACCCTTCTAATCCCCTGGAGCCTGGGTCCATTTCATTTCCCAACAAGCCAGGCCAGACCATTTAGGTCCTCTCTTTGCAAAACAGTCCTCTTTGCAATAAGTATAGCATTTGGGTGATCCTTGAATTTAGCAGGGCATTCACATGCAGGCAGGCAAGTTTTTTATAATATAGCCATAGACCTTGGGTGACACAACTTTGCTTAGGTAGATAGCAGAGCTCTGCTAACTTTCAGCTGAATGGACTCAATTTGTGAGGTCTGTAATTTGTGGATGAAATGGGTGGGGAGGAGAGAAAGAAGGAGAAAAATGGTTTCTTCCTTCCCTGCTTGTACTCTGTTGCAATTCCTTGAATCTTCCATCAGTGTCCACAGAGACCTGGATTAGTGCCATCATTGTATGTGGGATGCCTTGATGAATGAGGTTATCCTGTATTTTATCTGATAGACTGTCTTTGAACTGAGAGAGTTGTTTTTAACGAGATGAGCAGTGACAAATTTGATATATAAATAAATAAACTGTCAGTTAAGCTTTTTTCATTGCAACCCACATCCTAAGCTAAGAGATGAAGCTCAGAGATATTCTTGCACCAACTGCTTTTCTTATGTAGGGTTAGGGTGGTAGAACCATCAATTCCTTGGCTTTCAGCCATGCTGCAAAACTGATGTAGTTTGATGGCTTAAATCAGAAGGTAGAGATACCTACTTTACAGCTCTCTCTGTTATTAGGATAATTATAAAACCTACATGGGTTTGGTCAGTGGGATAATAATCTGTCTGAGGGAAATGTATAGTTCACACTGTACAAAGCACTAAATTTGCTTTGATTCTCATAGTATTTGTCTGGCAGGGAAGCAGGTACTTGGTATTGGATAGCTGTGGTGATGGCCACTGTTGCTGTTGTGTCAGTTACAGGATCAGCCTGGGCCCCACTGGGAAGGGTCATACTAATGCTGGTTAATTCTGTTCTATCTGTTGGGCTAACTGGTTTATCATCTGGGCTAACTGATCAATTTGGCTTGCTACATGGTTCTGATACTGAATAGGGCATTGGTGACTTCATCAACAGTTGGTTGAGTTGCCAGAGAGTCACTAGCCACAATCTTAATCCTTGATCTCTGGGTGGTAGCTGCACTCTATAGTACTGATGGGAGTAATCAATTGGACAATCAAGCTGCCGAGCTATCCGAACAAGGTTTGACAGTGTATCTCAGAACTCCTAACTCTTTATGGCTTAGTTCCTGGGCTAGACTTGACAGAGGTTTCACAGACACAGCTCATCTAGAGAAGAATCTTTATGACAGACAAGTTGATTGACTACTGCCAGTGCAAGGATGCAAATAACTCTTATAACCACTGTTGTTTAAACTTGTAACTGTTTTTTCTCTTGTCCTTCTCACAAATTAACAAACTCCTGTTTCTATTTTTGTCCTGAATAGAATGAGGTGAAACAGGCTTTATAAAAGGCTTTGAATATTTAATGGGTGATTGCCAATCTTGGTTCAGTAGCTGAGGATCTTCTGCAGCTGGTGTGAGGTCTGAGGTGGGAGCCATCACTTCTTAGGTCAGAGGTGGCAGCTGCTCAGCTTGAAGACCCCCAGTCACCCTTTGAGTACATGGCTGGTTACTACCCTGATTTACCTCCTCTCGTGGAAGGTAGCCTTTCTGATAGGTGTGACATTGGCTCATTGAGCTCATTCCTTATTTTTCAAAATAGGCCTTTCCCCAGATATTTCCTTCTTTAATCAATTTCAGTCTTTCACTTCAATCAAGACAATATATTGCTTATTTTTCCCCATTTCCTAAACATTGCTGGAAACATTGCTTCATTCCTTAGATATCTATTACACTATTTTTAGCTGGATATATACTATCATTCTTCCAGGATCAACATTTATTCCTGGTGTCTAACATTCTTTTCCCACTCACATGTTGTGTCACAGGCCAAGCACTCCTTGCATATGTTCATAGTGTAGTTTCAAAGCATGACTATCAGTGTAAAGAGAATTGCACAGGATATGAAGGGAAATCTGTTCCAAGTCCTTAAACCAGTTAACACTGAGACCATGAGTCTGAGGCAAGAGCCGTACGCAGGTCACAATCAGATTCTTTCAAACTGGTGGCAGAGAGATGCAAATTTTAAAGTGAATAGGTTAAACATTATTTCTAACGATCTGCCTCACCCTAGCTCAAATGGTCTGAAATTTCCTCTAGCTGTAGCTTGTGGGTAACAAGCTACAGGTAAGTTGATCTCTTTGCTGCTACAGCATATCCTTCCCTCAGTATGATTACATTGCTATGCAATAGTGCTTGTGTTCTGTAGGGTGCAGATGTGACTTTTATTCTGTAAACATATATGGATGAGGATCTTCTGATTCTTCAGGCTGCATGCTTCTCTGTTCTGTCTTAGATACAGTTGCTGTCTCAGAGGTGTGCATCATCTCCCATAGATGCCACAGTTTCTATCCTTATCCTTCAAGCTGCTGATTAAGATTTTTTAAATGGAAAGTGGCAACTATCATCTGACAAATAGTATGCCTCCTTCCAATTTGCACCCATTCCATAACAGCCAGAGCAGCATTAGCAGCCTTCCCCCAAGGCAGTAGCCAAGTAGAGTCATGCTGGACAGCCATATGGGCTCATCCACCTTAATCCAGCTCTCTAGAATAGACCTCTGCTCAGACACTGATGCAGCCTTGGAAAGGTCTGTCCTTTATTTGGTCACCTTATGATCAGATTCTTTTCCACATCAGAAGCTTGCTTCTCAAAAGTATGTGAATCATAGAGATTATAACAAAGAACCCAAATTCATACATATGGGTTATATACCTGTGTAGAGCCCCATTCAGTGTTTTCTGCAACTTAAAGAATTGTAAGTTACAGAACCCCCACATGAATAGCTGCAGCTCCTATCAAACCCCTTCAGAAACAGCAGATTTGAAGAAACAGTGAAGCCACCTGAGATTAAGCAGGATGGGTGGTTAGATTGTATGAATTCACTTGAGGAAGTATAGTTATAGATAAGTAACTAGTGTTTACATTCAAAGCTCAGTTTGTTTAAGGATATCCTAAACTAAAATATATTATGTCAAGGTAATGATCTAGATTTAGATCTAGAACTAAGCCATAAAGAGTTAGGAGTTCTGAGTTCTGAGATACACTGTCAAACCTTGTTCAGATAGCTCGGCAGCTTGATTGTCCAATTGATTACTCCCATCAGTACTATAGAGTGCAGCTACCACCCAGAGATCAAGGATTAAGATTGTGGCTAGTGACTCTCCGGCAACTCAACCAGCCCTATTCAAGCCCTATTCAGTATCAGAACCATGTAGCAAGCCAAATTGATCAGTTAGCCCAGATGATAGAACAATTTTCATTTTAGATCTTGATCGTTTGTAAAAAATTGTATGAAAATATAAAGAAGGATAACATAACGTAACGTAACATAATATAACAATGCCATACAGAGTCTATAATGTCATAGACCCTTTTAATTCTGTAGGAGCTAAAGGCAGTGGCTTTTACCATCCCTGCTATGTGAGATAATTTTAACTGAAAAATCAAGATTCCAGTCCAGAAACTATTGGAATAATTTATTTTTCTAAATTGTCCTAGCTTTTAACAATAGATCAACATTATGACTAGCTGAAAAGTATAATATCTTACTAGAAGTACATTTCTTTATACATCTATAGTAGCAAGTGAAACCTCTTCTTCAGACAGAGAGATCTGCTGCTTTGGGGATTACATTAAATCCCAGAGCCTTTAATTATATGCATGTTGCTAGTAGAAACAAGCAGTAGTTTTCCTGTATAGATTTTTTGTTTTATTCTTGCTTAGGTTCTGTCATGAACTGTATTGATAGAATGGGCAACGCATAATGCTTTTTCTTTTAGTCGTACCTTTTCTTCTTTAATACTGATGAAAAACTACTGGTTGTGATTTATTTCATTATACAGTATGATCAAATGCTGTAAGTCCTTTATTAATCAGGCTGACAGAATACTAAGGATTCTTATGACAGAATACTATAGATTTTCAGAAGGTTTTTGTTTGTTTTGCCACTTAAGGTGTTTCACAAGTTACAAATGGGAAAATGGCCGTGAGTGCAAAATTATCATATTATTAAGATATGAGAATTGGTGACTTAAAAAAAAAATATTGGGCATATTTCTCCTAAAGTTGCTGCTGAATAAAGTCTAGACATTTCAGCTCACCTTGCACACCAAGGAAACTTTTGATAAATATGCATCAGTGTTATGATCCAGCTTTGTTCAGCATATTGATGTTCAACTCTCTCATTGAGTTCCCAGATAACTGCTGTCTAATATGCAAAAACTACTAAAATAAAATTCCTTTCAGTCTAATACACTAATTTTCAAAGATGTAGTCTGGACAACTCTGATTTTGCAGAATTTTATCTGAGATTCACAAAGTTGCAAAGATGTCTTGGTTACATCTGCAAGTTTTGTACTGCTTTTGTTTTGTTTTTGCACACTGCCACAGGATATCTGAGTGTATATCTAAAACAGCTTTCTCAATGTAACATCCTCCAGGTGTAATGAATTACAACATCTATCATCCATCATGGCCATGCGGGATAGTGGTGGTGGAAATTAGTCTAACACATCTAGAGGGCATCAGATTAGAAAGGATTGCTCTACAACATTGCCCCAAATTCTCTACAGTGAACAAAGACTTCATGCAGTTTCTTATGGTTGAAAGCCTTTCCCTTAATTCAAAGGTTGAAAATCATGTCGTAACATATTCATCTTTAAAGGTGAATCGAGTTTTAGAAACATCATAGCATATAAATTCAGTTACACAACTGTTACGCCACTGACATATTTTAAAATACTTTGAAAAAGAAAGAGCAACAGAGTAGGATATATTTGTTTGTGTGTGTGTGTATGAGAGAGAGAGAGAAAGAGAAAGATGGGGGGTCTTATGTGGCAGGTTTGAGGATAGGCTCTGCTTGAGTCACCTGTTGATGACTATTGTTCTGTTTTGATGTATAGGAAAAATAATTTAAAAAACTATGAAAACTTTAATATGAACAGTGTTGAATTATCTTAATATACCAGATATGTCACTACAGTTTAAAGTTAAGCAAATTTTAGTAGATTTTACTATGTTTAGAGCAATGAATATTATTTCCTAATAATATTTCAAATCATTCTATTTTTGAATTATTTAAATGTTGAATACAATTTTGTATCTTCCTATAAAAATAGGGAGGCACTATTTTTAGCAATTTTTGCAGTATATACTAGTCACAATGCTATATGACAGTACAAACATAGTATTAAACAGTCAAACTACATCACTAATTCATCAAGCTGATATTCTGCCTCGGGCTTATAAGTAAGCCATGAAACAAAATTATTTTATTTCTCCTTACATAATGTGTAAGTTAGATAGTTTCACTGCTTTCACTACAATAAAGCAGTGGAAAGGAATTACTGTTATCCATACTGCATAGTCAGCATAGTTTCTGAAAAGGAATTTTAAAATACAGAAGGTAATTCTGTTCTCTGGAGAAGCTTGTATCAATCAATCCCATATGCTCCTTTGGATTGTAAGATAAGGTAATGTGCTTTGGGAGGTCAGTCATAATTGTATGAAACAGAACTTGATCGTAACCAAACTGTTTCTCCAATCAAAATACAGTGGTACCTCGGGCCATGAACGCTTCTGTTCACGACCAATTCGGGTCACGAACAGCACCATTCACAAAATTTTGCTTCCGTTCGCGAACCCCGCATCGGGTGACGAACAGGATACGCGGCCATTTTCCCTGCTGTGACGCGTGGTCGTGGCTTCCTGTAGGGAGGGGGACTCTCCCTCCAAACAATAACCGCCTCCCCACCCGCCTTCCTGTCCTCCACGCCAGAAGTCACCTCGAGCAAGGTTAGTGTTCTCTCTTCGTACTGTACTGTACTGTACTTTGTTTCATATTTTTGTGGTTTAAAAAAAAAATACATATGGTTCAGAACGGATTAACCATATTTACATTGGACGTTACAGGAAAATTTGATTCGGGTCACGACCAAAATCGGTTGGCGACCAAATTCATAGGGGTCAGAACGGATTAACCGTATTTACATTGAACCTTATGGGAAAATTTGATTTGGGTTGCGACCAATTCGGGTTGCGACCAGAGTCACGGAACGAATTAAGTTCATGACCCGAGGTACCACTGTAAGTAAGAAAAATATCAGGGTCTTAAATATGTATAGGATACTTTAAATCACAAATTCTTAAATTGGGTAAATTTGGGGAGCCCCCAATATTAATTTAGGAAGTCTGCATAACCAAGTTGGAAATAGTAGTATGTCAAAGTATGCTGACCAAATGAATTTTACATATTTCATATGTATCATATCATTCAGACCAAATGAATGTTATTATATTTCATAGATATAGGACAGAAATTATCCCAAACGTGATCTGAATCTTAGGAAGGGAGTACATTTCAAGAATTTTGCATAATTAATTTAATTTGTTATGCTGAAATGCAGTGGTAAGTTTCAACAATAATTTAGGGAAGCAAGCCAGCTTCAAGCCATAGTTTGTGATTCCAAATTGTTTTCCTGAATGATGGCTACATTCCCCTTAATTTGGGGGCTAGACAAAATGATTAATTGTAATTAATTACAAATAAAAGTAAAAGCTTTCAGTCCCTTTGTATGTGTGCTAAAGAAGAAGCGGATATACATCTGAAGCTTGCCTGGGGTCCTTCATGTAGTATTAACCATCCAGAAAACCACACATTGGCAGCAAAGAATGTTATGTCTGTCTCTGCTGTCATCTAATGGCTGGCTGGTTTTTTGCAGCCCAGATCTGGTAGTCATAGTCCTAAACTATATTAATCTGTAATTTCCCTTTGTGTGTCTGTTCTGGTCAATAATTCTGATGCGAGACTGGCTTTGATTATCTTGGTCTTTGCTTTGTTGGATAGGTTATTGTAATTTTATAGTTTTCAGAAGTGATTATAAATTCTTTAGTTTTGAATTCCTGACTGAGGAATTGGAACAAATACAGCTATGTTGGGGGCTCTAGCTATAGGTCACATAATACCCAGCAATCATACAGTTTTTAGTATGCTGTATTCTGAGGTTTTTGCAAAGTATCTGTCAGTAGTCTAAGCATAATGTAATGAAGATGTGTGTCATATCTTCCTACTGTAGTTTGATAATATGAGTCCATTATTACTTGTGGGTCATCTATTCTTTCTTTAATCCCAGATCTTTGAAAATCAGTGCCTGTTTAACATGATATAATATTGAGTATATTACTGAGACTTCTACATAAGCTTCATGATTGCACACGAAAAAATAATGGGCAAAATTGTGACCTATTGATATTTTAGCACCTTTACCATCATTGATATGGTATTTTAATGATTGGGAAAGCTGACCATTGATACAGAATTTAATGCTCAAGAAGAATATTGGTTATATCTTCTTCCCGTTTTCATTTGACTTGAAGAATTGCCTTCAATTAATTTATATTTGACTGAGGAATAAATGCAGGTAAGCTGATAACATTTGTTAAGGCAGTAATAGGTAACAATCATCACTGACTGCAGAACTGCATTATAGAATGTGAGGCACACTCAAGCTACAGTGGAACCTCGGTTCACAAATTTAATTCGTTCTGCGACTCTGGTCGCAACCCAAAATGGTCGCGACCGGAATCAAATTTTCCCATAAGGCTCAATGTAAATACAGTTAATCCGTTCCGACCCCAAATTTGGTCGCCAACCGATTTCTGGTCACGACCCGAGTCAAATTTCCCCATAAGGTTCAATGTAAATATGGTTAATCCGTTCTGAACCATGTTTTTTTTTTAAAAAACCGCAAAAATATGACACAAAGTACAGTATGAAGAGAGAGAAAGCTAACCTTGCTCGGGAGGGAAAATGGCCGCGCTTCCTGCTTGGAGGGAGAGTCCCCTCCCTACAGGGAAGTCGCGACCACGTGACACGGGAGGTAAAATGGCCACGCTTCCTGCTTGGAGGGAGAGTCCCCTCCCTACAGGAAGTCGCGACCATGTGACACGGGAGGGAAAATGGCCGCGGATCCTGTTCGTCACCCGATCCGGCATTTGCGACTGGAGGTAAATTTTTGCGGCCTGAGCTGGGCGGGACCCGAATTGTTCGTGAACAGATGCGTTCGTGAACTGAGGTTCCACTGTATATTTGATGGAATAATTCTAATATATATCCAGTGTTTAAGACTTAGCAAATTTGAAATGCTGCACATATTGTACCTATGCGAGGGGTGTTTTTTTTTAGCATTTGGGCTGATAAGGAAACATTCTTATTTTCTCATTAGAACTTGGCAGCTGTCATTTATATTTTTGTAATTTGAAAAGCTTGACATGTAAAATATGTATTGCAGAAGACAGGTAAATCCCTTTTTGGTTGAGGGATCCCTGTAATCTTTTCTATGCTTGAAAACACAAAAGCAAAAAAAAAAGAAAGAAACAAACCCCAAGTATCTAAATGTTGATCTGAACTCTTGAAGGCTTGAAGAATGAAAGTGTTTCAGTTTTGCAGTTTTGAACAGTAAGATCTCAACTGGAGTTCTGTTCACTTTAAATAAATATTGAGGAACCAAGTGGACCCTTTTGCTAATCCAGATAAAATAGGGCACAATATTTCAAGCCAAGTCCTACTCGCTCTTAATGTGAGACTCCTCATAAGAGCTTCTGTTCAACATAGGGAGAATAGGAGGAATCAGACATGTGCATGTGGGAGTATGGGCCCATTCTCATGTCTTGCATCAAAGTAGTTGTATTATTATTCTTTGACCTTCATAATTGTTGTCCTGGAAATTCTCTAAGGGTTTATTTTAAAAAATAAAGTTGTGATTTTTGGTCAAAAAATGGTATACCACTTAATATAGGTACAGCATATTATATTCCTTATCTAAGAATAGACTGTTCATTGTAAAGCCTTGAAAGTAACAGCCAGCTAGCAATCAATGGTTTTATAAAGTTTCAGCATATCAAAGGGCTTATCAAATGCATTAAATTCTTCATTTAATAAAAACGAATTGTTATTGTTGCTGCCCAATCCTAGGAAAAGATGCAGCTGCTTTACAGAGTTACAGACAAGTGCTATATACTTTCCCCTGCATGCCTGAAGCATCTTTTTGAATCCCTTCTCAATGAATTGTTAAAAACAATTCTTTTTGATGTCTCTAGAAGTGTACCTGTTTCTTTTCTCCACTATGAAAGAGACATACTTCTAGTCCAACTGAGTTGCTCTTAGAATGTTTTCTGACTCAGATTGAGATCCCTCTTGGATAATGGGTGGTTTCAACTTTTGTCTTTTGGAGTATATGAGGGACAGGCATAAAGAAAGTATAACATAGTTTCAGGGTTTGGTCCATCATTTCCAATATTTTGATTTTTCATTATGTTTCCTCCCCCCGCCTCCTTTAAATAAGACTATGATATATGGACTGCAAAAATGTGGATGATCTCTAGGTAGTAGCAAGACTAAAAGATAGCCCTATGTTAAAACGTTTTATGCAAATCAAGTTGCAGGGTATAATCTTCCAACTTCATCTGTCTATAGTATCCACTACATGGACGAGTCAGTGGAGTTTTCTTGGCAACGCTTTTTCAGAAGTGGCTTGCCGTTGCCTTCTTCCTAGGGCTGAAAGAGAGTGACTGGTCCAAGGTCACCCAGTTGGCTTCATGCCTCAGGCAGGACTAGAACTCATGGTCTCCCAGTTTCTAGCCCGATGCCTTAACCACTACATCAGACTGGCTCTGTGTGAAAATTATTTGAAGCATATTTCTTTTTTGCAGCAGGAGTTTCCTGATAAACTTAAATAAGCAGAGTTGCCTTTATTGTACTTGAAGACTGGTTCAAAAAGGTTCCTTATGTCCATATGTTAATGGTGTTATATGGGGTGTTATTTCTTTGTTATCGCTTGCAGATTCTTTAATAGTCTGTGTAAAATTATTTGATCCAGTCCTGAATGGGAAAGAGGGCTGGACTGATCCCCAGAAAATTTATTTCATGCTAACCTCAATATTAGGAGACTCCTTATGGCTGTGGCAGTTTTGCTCAGGCAGCTGCACAAATTATGCCAATGTTTTGGTTAGTGCTTGTAACTCAATATTATATATTTTCATCTGTTTGGAAAATTCTGTAATAAGTTTGCCATGTTTATCTTTTGGGTGTTTGTTTTTCTCTGACCATCTCTATATGTAAGCCTGTTTGTTGTCAGTTTTGCTTTTATACATTTTATCTTTGTTATGATCTAAGGTTAAAACAATAAAAATTGGTACTAGCAAATAATAATTTATTGTGACACTAGGGACTTTTAAATTTCCCCATCTTATAAAATAATTGGTAAAGAAAATGCAGTGTTAATAAGTGAGCTCCAGTCTTATAATGGGATCTGCCTAAAGATTTTGACCCCAAGAAGAGATGTAGTGGCCTGCAAGGGTTGAAAACTGTTTCAGTACCATGTTCCATCTCATTATTTTATGACAGAAGTGTAAATGAGCAAATTGATTTGCTTAGCAGATAAGAGGCTGTAAAATACTTAGATAAATGGAGCACTATGGAATCATGTGTAAAATTTGGTAATGTTGTAGTAGATTATTAATGTAAGGCTAGAAGGAAAAATGTATAGACATAGTTATAGCTTATGTTCCATTCTCATTCTTGGATCACTGTGTATTGCCTGTTTATCATCATTACTATGATTTATGGGTATACCCTCTTGGAAAGCCTCTTCTGCTGGGTTCCTCTCTTTCCTCCTCTTTGCCTTCATTCTCAGGAACTGTAGGGCATCCTTTCACTCTGGAATTACCTTTAAATTGAAAATCAGTTCACTTTTTTGCCATACACAGTTAACAATGAAGATAGATTTGGTGTTGTTAAAAGTCAGCAGGCAATACTAACAGAGAGTTAAATATCTGAAGGATTGAAGAAAGGAGGAGGAGGGGAAAAATCCCCTGATAGTGCTAAAACGCATGGCTCTTTGCCTGGAACAGAAGCCGAAGCTTGCTGTACAATAACATAGTGGAGGCGATGGCAGCAAAGCTGCATTTAGCATCTTTGTTGGGATCTTACACCATTTGATGCCTTGCTGCTGTTGAATACTGCTTTTTAAGCTATTCAGCTGATTCTGCAAGCGGTGGCAGTAGTAAGAGCAGCGCTGAATGACATAGCTTTGCTGGATGACATGGAGCTGATCCCTGCATCAGCCAAGAGAAATTAAGCTTTGTCACTCCCCACTGGGACTACCTTTCTTCTGGTATGTGTACGAGGACTTCATATGCTTCTGCTGCATCCACCGAAGCGGAGCCTCGAGTATACTCGGCCTCTGAAGGCAGCAAGCAAGAATGATAGCTGTCTCTTTCAAATGCCGTTGTCAGATTCTGAGGAGACTTGCAAAAGGTATTGCGCTTTCTTTGTTTATTAATTTCATGGTGTATTGCAGTATTCTATAACAACAGCTGAACGGGTACTTTCAAATCCGCCTGTCTCTTTGTAGAATATATTGCTAGAAAACAAAGAAAAACTCTGTGAATGCGTACACTAACGAAGAGGGAAAGAGAGGTGTAGCTAAAAGGCTGGACACCCCGTGCTGTGGTCTTAACACAGTGTGAAGCTGCTTTGGGATTTTCATGATTTCACTGGGTAAAGAAGAATTTGTGCTCAAGCGCTAAAGTTATGGTGGGATATTACTGGTTTGCATTCCTAGTAGCTGATCAGTCAGTGTTGCCTGTGTCACGGTGTCCTGGGCATTAGGTAAAAACTACTGGAAGGAAAATCCTGGACCGGAACTAAAAAATGATGTTATTCGTATTGTTGGCTGTTAGCATCTTGGTATATTCACCTTGAAATACTAGAAAGCCTTTTCTCGGAGGTTAA
This sequence comes from Liasis olivaceus, assembly GCA_030867105.1. Taxonomy (NCBI): domain Eukaryota; kingdom Metazoa; phylum Chordata; class Lepidosauria; order Squamata; family Pythonidae; genus Liasis; species Liasis olivaceus. The sequence goes on along the minus strand of CM061355.1, from coordinate 36,803,422 downwards.
AATGCCTCATGTCTTTCAAGACAAAGATGATGAAAATAGTGGTTATGATTTGTGGATTCTTAAAAAAGATTCATTTGCTTGATAAAGACTGCTTCTTAATTTTATTTCTTACATTGCTGTGACAAAATATTACACAATATTTTGAAAACTTTGAACTATTATTGCATTGCCAGTAGAATTTTAAAGCAGCTTCCCACTCATCCTCTTTCATTCTGATGGTCTTCTTGCATGCATTACAACACAAGTTAACAATATTAACCTTGCCTACCTGCTTTTAAAAAATCCAAATTATGACATATGCTTGTACAATATTTAAAAACTGGATTGGGACTTTTAGAGGCATTGATGATGAGGAAGATAACATTTTATTTTGTGTCTGCCATAAATGCTTGGAAGCAAATAAAGGCATGCAGTCTATTGAACTGATACATGGAAGCCTTGTGTAATTGTGAATTGTTGTGACTATGCTCAATAACAGTAGGCTTGCACAGATGCTAGTGAACTTTTCAGGGCCATCTCAGTTTGGAAAATTGCTTTTTTTTCCAGAAATCCTACAACTCATAATCTCTTTTTAATGATGCTGAAATATGTAGGGAGGATTTTGCAATAGTAAGAGGGAAAGAGGGACCTCAGTAGAATGATGGTATAATTCACTTACTTGCTAATATAGGTGGACTAACTATTCATTGATACATTAAGATTTTAATTCTGTCCATACTCAGGAACTAAATGGTATTGGACACAGTAGCACGGCTGAATATATATGAATGGAACTGCACCGTTAAAGAGGCAACAGATTAAGAATCCCAAACACATTTATTAGAAATCAGATCCATTCAGTTAAATGAGCCTTGAAAATATGTATGATTAGTATTGTGCTGTACCTCTGTGCCATGAAATGTTGAATTTTTGTGTTTCTAATACATATAGAGATTATTTTATTTCAATTTAGGAATACCTTCAGTTTCCTGCTGAAATAACTTTCATTGTATGAACTTAGTTTTTGCATCAGAAGAGTTCAGTCAATAGTATAATATCTTTATTATTGTGCAATTTAAATACAATTTCTTGAGGACCCATACATTTTTAGCATTTTTTAAAAATCATCCAAGAACATTAATATTAAGTTCCTGCCTCGGACTAACATAGTGGAGCCATTGATCACTTACACTAAGAGCCGTATTCTTGTGGACAACTGCTGATATTAACAATAAGTATTTAAAAAACATGATATTGGAATTCCTTCTCGCGCTTTGCCAATATGCTATTCTGGGCCCTCACTTCCTTATATTTACATTTATAAATATTTTAATAACTAAATTATGTGAATAAATAAATATAGCCTCAGTCTGGTTGCAATCCCTTTCCAAGTTGTGTGAGAAAAAGCGTATTTGAAATTAATAAAATGAAATAACATTTTATTGATTTAGAAATGCTTTCTTAAAAATCGTATCAATAAAAGCTCATTACTTGCATTACTTCACAGACAGCATTTTTTTTGTTTGTTTCAGTAATAGATGCCTAATAACATAATCGTCAAATGTACAGTGATAATGAGACTATAGTTCAGCACTGAGGAATCTATGAACGCATACAATGTACTAGTGGGTTGCATGTAATTCACTAGCTGCCACCAGGTCAAGTAGCAAATTGTACCTACTGTACTCCCACTGGTGCTTATGGCTGTCACTCCTAGGGAAAGACAAGCTTTAAAGAACATTTATATATCTACTTAGAATTCTGACAGATGAAAAGCCATACATCTGGCAGTTACTGCATGGACTTTTCGCTCTGATATTTTACTATTTGTCTTTCAGTTTTTAAAATGTTCTATCTTCTGTGCTGAAATCATTTTCTGATTTTTTTAAAAGGTAAATTTCCAAACCTTTAACAAGCAAGTTTGTGTTGTATAAATCATCATACGGCCTTTATCTTTATTTGGGGGTAACAGATGGCAGTTGTACATTAGTTCCTACATAATAGTAGTAAGTAGGGGCAATAGTCCTCATTAGGCTGCTGGAAATGCTCAATTTCATTGTTCAGTCAGATCAACTCTCAGTAATTTACAGTTAAATACAGTAAAATGGAAGTCAAATATTCATCAGTCAAATCAGTGAACAAAATAACCCAATCAATATACAGTTTTGTGCTGACCGTAACTTAATAGCCACAAAAGTCTCAAAAGCCCTACAAAAGAGTTTTGTGTTCTCAGGCTTGTGGAAAGATTCTGTCAGCCTTACTAGGTAGACCAGACAGGAAGCATGACAGATGAGCTGATTCTATTTTATTGTAAGGCTACATTAACAGAATCTTGCAACTCTGAAAGTACAATTCTCTCCCCCAACCCGTCTCCTTTACACCTCAAGAAATTAGAGAGAGTCTCTTCTAAGCCTCTTGCCCTTCCCACTATCCAGCTGCAGGCTATGCCATCTATTATCTGATCGTTCCCTTAGTAGTGTCTCTTATCTGGTTCTCCCAAGGTTTTTCCCACATACCATTACAGATTCTAAGGTTTTCTTGGAGCTTCAGGTTCTGAGTCCAGAATTTATCCCCTGACTAATAATTATGCACTGTTGATATGATCAATCCCTTCCTGTTTTTTAAATTTTATTGTGTGCCTTCAAGTTAATGTTGACTGCCTGGACTAGCGCCTACAGTTTTCTTAGCAAGATTTTTGGAAACGGTTTGCTGTTGCCTTCTTCCTAGGGCTGAAAGAGAGTGACTGGCCCAAGGTCACCCAGTTGGCTTTGTGCCTAAGGCAGGACTAGAACTCACACTCTCCTGGTTTCTAGCCTGCTGCCTTAACCACTATGCCAAACTGGCTCTCTTATATTTCTGTACAATGTATAAATATCCAACATGTGCTCCAACAGTAGTGCCTCTAGTCACGTTCCATATTATGGAAACTGATCTAAACATTTCAGTCTATTGAAGTATTGTCATGGGATAAAGATCTCAAATTCCACAAAAAGCCTTCATTCCACAGAAGTCATTACAGTGAAAATTCAATTTAATGGACACCTGATTAGTAGATTTTGGCTATAATGGACAATTTTTGGCTTCTGTCTTGAAATTCCCAGAAATAGTGGATGTGTCCATTAAAGCAGTCCAAGTAGTCTGGATTAGACTTTTAAAAAACACATCATATTTGCATCATTTGGGTAATGCCGATATGACCTAAACAACGCAAATGTCTTTTGTGTTTGTTTATAGAATGACGTACTTTATATTTTCTTATTTAATAGACAATCAGGAAGAAGAGCTACCCTATCCTGCAAATAATCTGTTAAATCAATGGGCTTTGTTTATAGGCTCAATGTTATATATATATATATTACCATTATAAATTTTTTAAATAATTTTTTTGAATTATATTCAAAAGTAAGATATTTCAGAATAAATAATGCCCTGATCCACTTTTTCCATCAATTTTTCTGTGAACCAGAGATGATTTGGGGATAGCTAGGTATTTAAGAAGATGACTTTATACACTGCATTAAACCATAATGTGGTTTTGTTGTTTTGGGTTTACCATGTTTTAATTTATTCTATAAATCATGGTTAAGTAAATCATTCTTTAGGATGAGAGAAGCCAGTCAATACTTCCAGCAACAACAAGCATCTTATTTTAATCACCTTTTCCCATTCTGAAAATAAGCAACTGTTTAATTTCTTTGGGTTCCCATTCATGCACATGCTGTGTTGTCTCATCCTTGATTATTTATTTGGATTCAACAAGCCATCAGAGAACCCCTTGCAAAGTTCCTAAATGCAAGCAATATTTGACTATGGGAGATTGTATAGACCAATGTTTCTCAGCTTTGGCAACCTGAAGATGGGTGGACTTCAACTCCCAGAATTCCCCAGCCAGCATGCTGGCTGGGGAATTCTGGAAGTTGAAGTCCACCCATCTTCAAGCTGCCAAGGTTGAGAAACACTGGTATAGACATGAGGAGTTCTGTTTTTTTGCTCTTTAAATGGGCACTTGGAATCACCTGAGTGTCCACTGTCAACCACAGTTCCCAGTTTGGCCAGGAGTTCATCTTCCATGCCAGAATGTTGGAGGTGACTATTGTTGCAGAAAGAGTGAGAAGTATTTCCTAATGTTTCATACAATACTTAATCATTAATGAGTTACAAATACCCTACCAAAGAGGGATGAGGCATCCATTTTTTAGTCTAGATTAGCCAAGGTACATAGTGGCCACATCTGGATCACAACTATCCACACATGGAGAGAAGCAAATCTTTATACCCTTCCTCAGATCTTGGATATTTTTAAGCCCAAACTATGCAGTTATGGTGATTGAAAAAAATATATTCTCAATTGCTAAGAAACTTAAGTTAATTTAAATTGAAAGGACAGATATTTCTCAAAATTAGACAATCTGTAAATCATGTAAAATAGCATATTAATTGAATAAAATTTATAATATGATTACTTAATCTTAATTAAAGTTGCCATATAAAATAAATATCAAGAAATAACTAAACAAAGCATAAGGGTTAATAATCACCTATATTCACTGAACCAAGTGAGCATTGTACATCTGTTGAACCGAGTAAGGTTACAGTTTGCACATTTCTGAAAAGTACAAGAATATCAGCTGCTATCCCAAACAAATCAGCAAAAATTGAAATTAAGGGGGGTGTTGTTGTTGTTGTTTTCTTTTTGCTCTGTTAGTATTTCAGATGATGGTATTTTCTTGTCTCATATTTTCATTTTTTATGACTGGATTTCTGTAAACGTGATCAATCTTCTGTGCTGCAGACTATGCAAATGAGGATGTGAATTGAAATTGAGATGTTCTAATTATTGTATGTGCAATATAAAATCATAGTTCTTTGAAATGGAAATCCATGTTCATAATTCTGTGTTAATATTACAGAAAGTCTGTCAATTTATACAAGGTGAACATACTAATTTCACGGTTCAGAATAAGCGGCATGATTGCAAATGGAAAGTATTTGTTTAAAAGAGGGAATAAAGGTTATACTTTCTCACCTATGAAAATAATCTTTGCCTCTTAAATAAAGTGTGTGGGCTGCAGTGGTCATAAAAAGGTATTTATTTAAACATGAAAAAAATATTATGTGGTATCTGTTTTTGTGGGAGCCAATTTGGTGTAGTGATTAAAGCATCAGGCTAGAAACCAGGAGACCAGGAGTTCTAGTCCCGCCTTAGGCACAAAGCCAGCTGCGTGACCATGGGCCAGTCACACTCTCTCAGCCCTAGGAAGCAAGCAATGGCCAACCACTTCTAAAATCTTGCCAAGAAAACTGCAAGTACTTGTCCAGGCAGTTACCAGGAATCAATACTGACTTGAGAGCACCAAAAATAATAAAATAAAATAAAATAAAATATGTTTTTGTACTAACCAGTATACTTTGTCATTCAATATACATAGTAGACACTTTATTGTGCTTGTGTACCATTTGACCTCTTGCCAAAATATCCCAGCTACATTTACTACATTTAGGAGGTGTTCACACATATAATTCAAGTACAATAAAACTGTGAAGAAGAATTTGTAAAGTATTGTAATCTTTGCAATCCTCAGTAGCTGAGCTCATTTGCAACATAATGCAATGTTATTCATTTGCATAAAATAGATTTTTTTGTGTTGCTCAAACCCAGAAGAAATCATTACCCTCCAGGAGTTCTGCAGAACTTTCTGAATAGAAAGTAGTCCATATTTCTGTCCCTCATCTATGCCACCATAGTTAGTCTTGGCTTTTTCCTGCTCTTATCCCCATCAGACTACTACTGTTCTGAAACAACCATATTTTGGTCTGTATCTGGAACAAAACATCCCCACTTAAGTTTGGACACCGACCACCCCAAACCAGCTCTCCCATGCATTGAACAGTTTCTGCACGTTTGTCTATCCCTACTTAATGTGGAGAAACAATTTTGCTTAACAACTAAAGTTGATTACTTTTCCTTCTTCTCCAATGTAAAGGGTTTTTTTAGTTCAAATCAGGAAACATAAATACAGGAAGATGTATTTGTTACACAAAATCATAGAAGTCTGATTCTAAGGATAAGAAATTAATGTTGTCTTCTGTGAGTTTTGGTTTTGTAGGTTTCCCTGTCCTTTTAGCTTTCCTGTTTCATATCCAATACAGTTCCAAGAAGTATAGGTTAACAGATTTAATAGGAATATGTATTGATTGTAAGTAATACAGAAATCTAGACGTCTGAAGAATGTATTTCAGGATAAATATGCATCTTATGTGCATGTAAAGCTTCATCAGACCATGGTCTGGAAATGTCAGGGAAAAAAGGCATTCTAACACACTGTAATTGGAGACAGAATGAGCAGATAAGGCACGTGATGGAGGGAGGAATAGATGAACAGATTGTAGGCTGCAGGGTTGTTTCCCTTTTATGACTGCCACATAGAGAAAAGCACTTTCCTTCCTAAGTTTGATGAAGATGTTCTTTAAATAAAAGGGAAGCATTGGATACTAGTAGCTATTATTAAGCTTTCTACATTGGTTTCTTCTTTCGCTCATACAAAGTTCTAAACAGTAAGATTCTCAAAATGAAATTAATTTCTCTATGTTCATGGAACTGTTAAAATGCTGGTTTTAAAACTTTGGTATAGCAGTGTTTTCAGGTCAAGGATACAAATAGTCAAGATGCTAAACTTCTTAATGATAGTAGTAATGATAAGAGGGTTTTGTTGCTATTCTGATGTTAAAAGTAAGAATTCATAAGTTTTGTGGCAGAAACTGTGACCAATAGTTACATAGTTAACAAACTATGGCCGCTACTTTTCCATTATGTAAACCAAATATTTGTTATGTAGGTATTTGCAGTTTTCATGCTAAATACAAGCAATATGGCCTTTGATCTCTTTCACCTCTGGCATTGGATTTTTCTCATCTAAAGAACTTCAATCTTATTATAAGTAATTCTTTAATATTTTCAGAATCCACAATGAACTTTTGTCAAGTTCTCTCAGCTTGAATTGCTGCATACAGAAACAATATGATAACTGATTTGAAGAAGAAATGTTACTAGTTTCAGTGGAAAAATCTGTGCCCCCTCGGATAATGATGTATTTATCAATAAACATGATTCATCAATGTATTTTGCCCTAAACATTTTTATAGGATCAAATGTATGGAAAAAATGCATGATTGTTTCTCAGTTACAGCATACATACTTTTTGGCTTGAGGCTTTTCTTGGAAAGATATGGATGTTTTTATCTATGTTTAAACTATATTTTGTCACACAAAACTTGTTACTCCTCTAGAGTAAGCATTCATTGCTATTTCAAAGCATTGAGAAATGTAATTGGGGACTGTAAGTAATACAGTGGTACCTCAAGATACGAATTTAATCCGTTCCGTGACTCTGATCGCAAGTCGAATTGGTCGCATCCTGAAGCACGTTTTCCCATAGGGTTCAATGTAAATACGGTTAATCCGTTCCACCCTCTGAATTTGGTCGCATCCTGAAGCAAATTTCCCCATAAGGTTCAATGTAAATACGGCTAATCCGCCCTCCGAATTTGGTCGCATCCCGAAGCACATGTCCCCATAAGGTTCAATGTGTCAGCCGGCGTTGCACGGCTAGGAAATTCCCCAGGAGCGCTTTAGTCAGCCCTAGCACAGAAAAAGGAAGTGCTAATGAAATCTGAGAAAGGCTCCCGCGCGCACAGCCAGGAGCGGGAGCTTCCCCCCCACCCCCGTGCTGATTCCTCTTAATTCCGCGCTCTTTCCTTTGTGCATAGCCCTTGGCGTGTGCGCGACAAAAGCACAGTGAAAGGAATGGGGGGGAAGGCTTATGTAGCGCGCACAGCGGAGCGGGAGCTTCCCCACCCCCATGCTGCTGCTTCTTAATTCCTCGCTCTTTCCTCTGTGCATAGCCCTTGGCGCGTGCGAGAAAAGCACAGTGAAAGGAATGGGGGGGAAGGCTTATGTAGCGCGCACAGCGGAGCGGGAGCTTCCCCACCCCCGTGCTGCTGCTTCTTAATTCCTCGCTCTTTCCTCTGTGCATAGCCCTTGGCGCGTGCGAGAAAAGCACAGTGAAAGGAATGGGGGGGAAGGCTTATGTAGCGCGCACAGCGGAGCGGGAGCTTCCCCACCCCCATGCTGCTGCTTCTTAATTCCTCGCTCTTTCCTCTGTGCATAGCCCTTGGCGCGTGCGAGAAAAGCACAGTGAAAGGAATGGGGGGGAAGGCTTATGTAGCGCGCACAGCGGAGCGGGAGCTTCCCCACCCCCATGCTGCTGCTTCTTAATTCCTTGCTCTTTCCTCTGTGCATAGCCCTTGGCGCGTGCGAGAAAAGCACAGTGAAAGGAATGGGGGGGAAGGCTTATGTAGCGCGCACAGCGGAGCGGGAGCTTCCCCACCCCCATGCTGCTGCTTCTTAATTCCTCGCTCTTTCCTCTGTGCATAGCCCTTGGCGCGTGCGAGAAAAGCACAGTGAAAGGAATGGGGGGGAAGGCTTATGTAGCGCGCACAGCGGAGCGGGAGCTTCCCCACCCCCGTGCTGCTGCTTCTTAATTCCTTGCTCTTTCCTCTGTGCATAGCCCTTGGCGCGTGCGAGAAAAGCACAGTGAAAGGAATGGGGGGGAAGGCTTATGTCGCGCGCACGCACAGCGGAGCGGGAGCTTCCCCCCCCCATTCCTCCTCGCTCTTTCCTTTCTCCATAGCGACAAAAGCACAGTGAAAGCAATCAGCGCGCTGGGGGGAAAGGCTTATGTCGCGCGCACGCACAGCGGAGCGGGAGCTTCCCCCCCCATTCCTCCGCGCTCTTTCCTTTCTCCATAGCGACAAAAGCACAGTGAAAGCAATCACCAGGCCAAGGGCTATGGCCAAAGGAAAGAGCAAATTTCCCCATAAGGTTCAATGTAAATACAAACAGTTCTGAAACATATGCATTTTATTTTTAAACCACAAAAACATGAAAAAAAGCACAGTACGAAGAGGGAGAATGGGGTGGGGAGGCAGTTATTGTTTGGAGGGAGAGTCCCCCTCCAAAGGGACTTCGGGGAGATCTCCTTCAGGGGTTTCCTCTCTTCTTTGCCTCTTAGCTGCAAAGCCTTATTCTTGCCAAGCCTGCTCTGCATTTTCTTTGGAGCCATGCTGACAAGCACACCAAAAACCTTCCAAACGCCACAAAACACACCACAAGCCTCACCGAACGCCTCCTTGCTACCGCGATCTCGCCCACAGGAAGCCGCGACCACGTGGCAGCAGGGCAAATGGCTTTTCCTTTTCCTTTTTCCTTTCTCCATAGCGACAAAAGCACAGTGAAAGCAATATCTGCGCACAGCCGGGAGCGGGAGCTCCCCCCCCCGCTCAGATTTCATTAGCAGTTCCTCTTTCTGCATTGCTTTCCTTGGGCTTTTGTCCTCCCGCTCAGATTTCATTAGCACTTCCTCTTGGAAGCCGCGACCACATGGCAGCAGGGCAAATGGCCGCGGATCCGGTTCGTAGCTTGAGGCGGAGTTCGCATGTTGAGGTAAATTTTTGCGGCCGGAGCTGGTCGTATCTTGAAATTTTCGTAAGATGGGGCGTTCGTATCTTGAGGTACCACTGTAATTGGTTTCCACTTCTAATTGACCTGGTTATAAGTGGCAGAATTTCCCCTGCAGTTCTTGCTCCAATTGGTACCTTTAATTTTTTTTTTTAAACAATGTGTTAGGCAGCTTGACTGTACTATATAGCTCAAATATCAAGAAGTCTATTCTGTTACCATTTATAATCTAAATAACTTAGATAAATTCTTTAATGGCCAACCACTGAGCTGGCCCATAATATGATTTGGCTTTTGGCTTAGCACTCTGTGTAATCAGCCATATGGCTTATTCAACAAATTGTGTTTAAAATATTCTAGTTTAGTGTTATGTGTCTATGCAGCCATTGCCATGATATCTGAGCAAGGCCAAGAATCTAATATGCTTTGCTGAAACTTACTTAATAATATTAAGTGAGTTTGTGGCACCTCACCCTGAGTCCCTTTGGATTGGGTCAGGATATATTATCTATTTTTGTTTGTTTGTTTGTTTTACAATATTTATCGCCTGCCCCAATTCCAAGGAACTCAGGGTGAGTCCAACAAAATCAAACCAAGAGCAGGGCATATATAGGTAGTAAAAATCAGTAATAGAAATCTAACATAGCTGAGTGCCATTCAGTTAAAACTAACTTCAGGGCCAAAGACCTGCTTTAATGAGTAAGGGCCATCTGTACGTCCAGGAAGAAAATGCTACATAATATTAAGGAGGGGAAACCTGAAGTAGGCCCTTTCTAGATCATTAGACCAGATTTGATTTTGGGAAGGAAGGCATTGCCTGATATATCTCAGTAATGTGCTGTTGGGGCTTTAAAGGTGATAACCAGTACTCTGAATTGGGCCTGTAACCCCATTGGCAACCAATGCAGTGACTTCATAGTAAGTGTTTTTCTCACTTGATGAGGTTGACCTGTCAGGAATCTAGTCACCACATTTTGTGCTATTTCAGAAAGGCAGATTATATTTCTGGGCTAAAAATATAATCTTGAGAACTGTAAGAGTAACTACCCCAGCAGATTTACAGTAAGTCTCTTTACAAGACTTTCTTCTCACATCTCATATCTGAACTAGGTTGCCTTTTCTCACTTAAATTGCATTCTTTCTCCACTTCCTTCCTGCAGACTCTCTCACAAATGGACAGTTTGGGAGAAGAGGGGTTTTATTAAAGCCAAATGTCATTAAAACTGAATTTACATCATTTGTGTTGATTTATGTCATCTGTGTTAGGCAAATTAGCCCAAGATGAAAATAGTTTCCAATTTCATGTATACAATAGTTTTGTATGAATTGATTCTATACATCTGAGTTATTTTTATTTTTATATTTTAAAAAGTTGCCTTTTGTGTAATTGTCATATTCTGAACCACACTACAGGCTGACGCAATGTTCCTGAATCCTCCAGGCAGTCCTCTTTTTTTTGGTCAGTAAAGTTGTGGGTATCACTTGCCTTGATCTGCATCCATAAACTGAAGTGCTCTCTTGCACTTGTGGAGAATGTACCCATTCAGTACTGCACCACCACCAGAGGTAGTTTCTGCAAATGAAATTAGGGGTGGGGGGGAACCATTTGGCTCAGGCACCAAAATGCCTTAGACCAGACTTAGTGAGACATATTACTGATACATGAAAAGAATCTGCAGATGTTGCTTTGGGCTATTGTATCAGGAGGGGGAAGAACTGATATATTCTTTCTTATTTAGCTGAAATTCAAATTGCAGTACTAATTACTCTGCTATTTCCCATTATACGGTAATGACAAAGGTAATATACAATTCTTGGAGAGTTAGGTTTAAGTAAATTCATTAGGGACAGCTGGCTGGCTCAATTTTCTAATAATTTAAAACATCAATGAAACAGTTATAAATCCAAAACCATTATGAGTTGTTACATGTTAATACTTTATATATTGTTATTCTTGATTCTATATAGGTATTGGGTTAGGGTGTCACCGTTGTTACATCTACATTTTTTTCCACTTCATATATGATTCTCAATAGCTTGAATTACTATAAAGATTATTTCGACTCCTTCTCCCCGCATGTGGCTACATTCCTTAATTTTTTGATGCATAAATTGAGATGCACTGCTTAATGGATTTCAATCTTAAACACATTGATGTGACAAATATGGCCCATTAATTTGGATACCCATTAATTTGGGTTTTGGTGTAATAACTATTTGTCTAAATATATTTTGTCCAGTTGATTTATACTCTTGCTATTGCTTGCCTCTAGTTAAAATATTCATCACCATAGAAATACAATATGCAATACAATTATTGGCCAACATTTAATTTGGATAACTGATAATTTGGATTACTACAGGAAGAATAATTCAGCCACCTGTTTTCCTGATATAGTAGACTTTATTGTTTTGTGCTGTGCTGAAAGCAAAAGTGGTTTTTGTGTTTGATGTCATTCCTGGTCTAGCCAGAACCTTTTCTGACCTGCTGAATTAATCATATTATGAGCCCTAGGTCTAGCTTTCTTTGTGAGGCTGGTCTCTACCAGATGGTTCTTGTAATTCCTACTAATATAATCTACTTAATATTTATACTAAGCAGCATTCCTGTGTTCAATATTACTATAATATGGCTTGTTGATAAATAGTTTCAAAGAAATATCAATTCATTCTTATGGATTAGTTTCTTCTATGCATCTTTGAAACAGTTATGAAGCAAATGTGTGTTTAATAGTCTAACAAATAGAAGAATTGTGAATTCTTCTACTACTCATAGAAGATTGGTTTTCTGGGATAGTCTGTGCAATCTGATAGGCAAAAATGACTTGTTCCCAAGTAAGCAAAAGTAATATTGCTCATAACATTTTACTGTGCAATGATCTACATTAATAGCCTTGTTCATACTTTTGAGGAAAATTGGAAGCAGAAATGTAAATACTGTAGTGTTATAATAGGATAAAATAATAGATAAAATAATAGATATGGCTTATGCTTCTTCACTTATACATCTAAATATTTAGATGTCAGTTGTAATCTAAAATTGTATAAAAACCCTTTTAACAGAATTAAAATGAAATAAAATATGATACTTGTCATATTTGATCACCAGCTAATATCAGAAAATAGTTTTGTTTTTTAATGCAATAAAAATTAGTTTGGAGGGAAACCCAGAAAGTGCTCTTTAAAAACAAAGTGAAATAGAACATCAGGGGATTTCATATAAAGTTGAAAGACCAAACCAACATGCTAATAAGTTATTTGTATTCCATTTTAACATTACAATGACCTTTTCCAATTCTGAAAATAAACAACTGTTTAACTTCTTTGAGTTCCCATCCATGCACATGCTGTGTTGTCTCATCCTTGATTATTTATTTGGGATCCACAAAGATTCTAGCAGTATAATAGTTGTGTTGAAAGACTATATACAGCTTCAGAGCACCTATGGGAGGGTGAGTGTCAAAAAAGTAAAGATTGTGCCAAATCTTATGCAAAGCTCTATCCTTTTTCCATGCATTGCATGCATGCAATGCACACAAAAAGGGGTGTGGTTTGAAAGGTTAGGGGTATCCATGGGATATAAAAAAATTAAGGTGGTAACATGATTCTGCAATCTGCCCATTTTCTGTGCCTTTATATAGAGTGAAGTAGCTTAATCTTACTGAATATTGTATACTCCAGATAGGCAGAGTTCTTATCTTTTCTGGATACTTTTTAATAATAATAATAATAATAGTAGTAGTAGTAGTACTAGTAGTAGTAGTTCAGTGAACCTAAAATATTTTGCATATTTTATAGGTATTTTGGAAAAACTCAAAACTTTGGAATGTTGTAATCAAAATATGTATTCAATATACATGGGCATATAATGGAGGGGAAAAACTCCTTTCATTGTGTTTAGCTGTAAAATGGACAAACAGCTGTACCTTGATCTATGCCAGCCATCCTCAATCTTTCCCCAGAGATGTATGGACTGCAACTCCTTTAGCCATTGCCTGCCTGCCTGCCTGCCTGCCTCCCTCCCTTCCTTCCTTCCTATCTGCTTGTATGTTGCTTTGGAATTCCAAGATTTACAGTCCTAATGAATCTGGCACAGGTTAGGAAATGCTGTTCTATATTGTGAAGTGATTTAAGAGAAGAACAGCTTCTGTTCACCTCTACCAAGTTTTTCATTTTCCAGTGGGTATCAGGCCAAATCAGACATTAAGTAGGCAGTGCTTTCTTTACACTTACATTCTGCCCATTCTGATATATACAAATTGTATACTTTTTTCAAGAAAACATTGCTTACATAGACCTCACTAGATGACCACAGATTTTTTTTCATGCTTTCAAAGGATGCTTCTACTAATCTACCGGTAGATTTGCATCCCATCCCATTGTTGTGGCCTCCTGATTATTCTGCAGAACTTCAGCAGCAAACTCACACATTTTTTCGTTATTGCATTTTTGATCAAAATAATGTTCAGAATGAATACAGACTTAACACTTAACTTATTTTGCTCCTTGTATCACTTCAAAAACTCACAACCCTACAAATGAACCAAACATTTTACTACTCAAGTGACATCACTATATCACTGACCCCCTGCATCTCGCTAAGCCTGAAAAGAATAAGTAGATATTTTATATTTTATATAAAAATATGTGGGAATATTGCTTTTATATCTTGAGCCATAAATACTAAAAAAATTCCTGGGATAGCTTATATTAAATCAAAATAATTATAAAAGATACCAACATTTAAAAGTCAAAAATTAGTAGCACAGTATCTGATAATCCAAAAGCACAGCAGGAAGATACACAAGTCCAATTCACTTAATCAGCTAAATATATTAAAACTTCAGTTTTTTGAGAATAAGACCAAGCAAAATTGAACTCACATATAACATTACTCTGTAACAGTTAAAACCCTGGGAAAGTAAAAGAAAAAAAGTATTAAAATACTTGAATGGATACTAGAAAAGTTTTTTCCTGCAAGTACGTTCCAAAAACAGGTAGCTGTCAGAAGTTGCCAACTGTTTCAATCCTGAAGGCTGGGGTACTTGGAAGAAATGCACAGGAGTCTGCTGCTGCTATTCACTCCCAGCAAATAAGATTTTAGAAGCTACCTTAAAACAGATCATCCCTTTGGACCATCTAGGCCAGGCCGCCTCAACCTTGGCAACTTTAAGACGGGTGGACTTCAACTCCCAGAATTCCCTAGCCAGCCTTGCTGGCTGGGGAATTGGAAAATGAAGTCTACCCGTCTTAAAGTTGCCAAGGTTGAGGAACCCTGATCTAGGCCAATAACATAACTTTGGTCTCCTGGTTTCTAGCCTGCTGCCTTAACCACTACACCAAACAGATTCACTTTGGAAATACTGTTGAAAGAACATCCTGCATGCATGGAAAATCTAGACTCTGTAACAGTGAATATTCTGGGGAAATTTTCAGCAAGATTATGAGTAGAGATTAAACTTTCCTTACTTGTATGATATGGACACAATGAAGGCTTGCCGTGACTAATAAATCGAAATTCATCCAGATTACAATAATAAATAAATCCTCCCTTTGGATTTGTTTTTGTTTTGCTTTTCATAAGTAATAAATAAAATATTACAAGCTTGTGTTGTGCTTTTCTGTTTATATAATTTATTCATCAGGCTGAGTTTTTAATTTAATTTTAATTTAAGACATTATTGTAACCTTTGGTTTTAGTAATTCTTATACTGAGTTGAACTTTTAAAAATAAGTATGCTTTTTACCCCTAAATACTGACATCAGGAATTTATTGTCAGGGAATTTCCAAGTTTCAAAAGCTCAAATGTGCCCTAAGGATAGGGCATACATCATGTAAATGTGACCTTTAAAAATAAATCTGAAGTCTGTCTTTAAGGGGAAATAATATTTCACTTGTTAATCCTTGCCTTATGAACAACATACAACAAATCAATCTTTTTAAGAAACAGCAGGCCAACCAAGATACATAATTACAGGTAATTTACAAAAAACAGTCAAGCAAGAAAAAATGGGAAAAAATGATTCCATGCAAACATTCAAAGGCATAGGATTTCTGACATTTCTTCACTTGTAGATTTTCTATGGAGCAACTCTGAAAGCAATGATCAGAAGTATCTGGTTTTCCCACTAATAGATTCCATAAAAAGGCTATATAAAAATATAATGATTTTAAACTTTGCAAATCTCATAAACATGGAACATTTCATGTTTGTATTTTGCATTATAATGTATAAATTTTAAAAAAATAAGCAATTTTGTTAAGATTTGATTCCAATGGGAAAATGATAACTTTCTAGTACTTAAAACAGCAGTTGTTACTCTTTGTGAGAACTGTGGCTGTATGATTTCTAACATCCCTAGAAAGAAGTGATAAACATTCCTGTTTCCAAGTTGTATCATTTATAATGGCATCTCTTGAAAAACAGATTTGTATCTTTAGTAATCCAAAGAATAAACGCTAGATTTCATTTCCTGGAAAGAAAGGTTGCAAAAGTTGTTGAGTTTTGAGGACAATGGAGTATCCCAGAAACTTAGGAACAAACCCCAGATATAAAATTTATGCCTTTTATCGAAGAATTGTGCTCTAAGGCTAAAGCTGCATTCCACTTCTGTGAAAGAAAGGACAGCTAGCAAAGAGTAGCCAAGACAGATTCATTGGACAGTGAAGAATCAACTGCAGAGAGCTCGCCTCCCACCTCTACTGGCCAAAAAGAGAGTCCTTCCTTCGGTGGTGCTCCTATTGCAACAATAATCTCTGCATGCTGGCTCAGATGATGTGGAAATGCTCTCAAATAACCATGCTGAGCCTTTGAAATGCCTTTCAGAATGATTGTGCAGTGCCTACTGCTCGCCCCTGGTTCTCCAGGCAGAGCAGCACTCGGTAATCTTTAAAAGATAAGTAAGAGCTACTATTGCCCTTTAAACGTATTTTCAGAAATGCTAACAAGGCTATTATTACATATCATTACAGGCTGATCATTTTATTTGGCTTTTGAAATTGAACTTTTAGATGGGTGTGGAGTGCTCTCTCCTCAGTATGCCCCACAGATCGCCTTCTTTCTTGGCTTTTCTATTCTGCAGGAGTTCTGATGTATATTATGTGGTTTACAACTGTTGACAGTGTGTGCTGGCACAGTAGTAAGAATTTCCCACCTCCATTTCTTTTGAAGAAATCTAGAAAAACCCTACATAAGTTCAGTTTATATTTATATGTGTTATAATAATGTAACTAACTTTGGGTACAATTCATTATGATTTGTGGGAAAGTACCAATTAGGTACTCAGACTCAAGAAGTCAAATGTACTGGACTGGCTCTAATATTTACAGACTTTTTTGATTTCTGAGAGAATTATCAGCTATGTGATAATCCTAATAATGAAGTTTATTATAGAGCTTGAGATAAAGAAAAAACCATCATCTTGTGAAAGATTTACCAGCCTTGAGGTTTGGAACTAAAATCTCAAATAGTCCTCCTCTTCCCACTGAGTAGAATGAAGTTTGAAAACTATAAAACTAAGAGAATTTTATGTTTAATTTTTTAAGTGCGAGTTATATGACAATTGAAATTGTGCATTTTATCTATACGAGAAGGCTCAGTATCTAATCAAAGATGGAAAATATTGAGCCATAAATTGTTGTTGTTGTTCAGTCGTTAAGTCGTGTCCAACTCTTCGTGACCCCATGAACCATATTGCGCCAGGCCTTCCTGTCCTTCACTGCCTCCCTGAGTTTGCTCAGTTTCATGCTCATTGCTTCAGTGATGCTATCTAACCATCTCATCCTTGCCGTCCCCTTCTCCTTTTGCCTTCCATCTTTCCCAGCATCAGGGTCTTTTCCAAAGAGTCCTCTCTTCGCATTAGGTGACCAAAGTATCTGAGCTTGAGCTTCATTATCAATCTTTCCAGTGAGCAGTCAGGGTTGATTTCCTGATTGGTTTGACCTCCTAGCAGTCCAAGGGACTCTTAAGAGTCTTCTCCAGCACCACAATTCAAAGGCATCAATTCTTCGGTGCTCAGCCTTTTTTGTGGTCCAGCTCTCACAGCCATACATTACTACTGGAAAAACCATAGCTTCGATTAGGGGGATCTTTGTCAGCAAGGTGATGTCTCTGCTTTTTAATATGCTATCTAGGTTTGCCATAGCAAGGAGCAAGCGTCTTTTAATTTCATGGCTGCAGTTTCCATCTGTGGTGATCTTGGAGCCCAAATAAATGAAGTCTGTTACTGCTTCCATTTCTACCCCTTCTATTTGCCAGAAATTAATGGGTCCAGATGCCATGATCTTAGTTTTTTTAATGTTGAGTTTCAAGCCAGCGTTTGCACTCTCCTCTTTCACCCTCATCAAGAGGCTTTTTAGTTCTTCTTCACTTTCTGCCATTAGGGTGGTATCATCTGCATATCTGAGGTTGTTGATATTTCTCCCTGCAATCTTAATTCCAGCTTGTGATTCTTCCAGCCTGGCATTTCTCATGATGTACTCTGCATATAAGTTAAATAAGCAGGGTGACAGTATACAGCCTTGTCATGCTCCTTTCCCTATTTTGAACCGATTGGTTATTCCATGACCAGTTCTAACTGTTGCTTCTTGGCCCGCATACAGATTTCTCAGGAGACAGGTAAGGTGGTCTGGTATCACCATCTCTTTAAGAATTTGCCACAGTTTGTTGTGATCCACACAATCAAAGGCTTTTGCATAGTCAATGAAGCAGAAGTAGATGCTTTTCTGGAACTCTCGTGCTTTCTCCATGATCCAGCGAATGTTGGCAATTTGATCTCTAGTTCCTCTGCCTCTTCGAAACCCAGCTTGTACATCCGGTAGTTCTCAGTTCACGTACTGCTGAAGCCTAGCTTGTAGGATTTTGAGCATAACCTTGCTAGCATGTGAAATGGGCGCAATTGTGTGGTAGTTTAAGCATTCTTTGGCATTGCCCTTCTTTGGAATTGGAACATAAACTTTTCCAATCCCGTGGCCACTGTTGCACTTTCCAAACTTGCTGGCATATTGAGTACAGCGCTTTAACAGCATCATCTTTTAGTATTTTAAATAGCTCAGCTGGAATACTGTCATCTCCACTAGCTTTATTGTTAGTAATGCTTCCTAAGGCCCACTTGACTTTGCTTTCTAGGATGTCCAGCTCAAGGTCAGTGACCACACCAGCACGGACATCAGGGACATTAAGATCTTTCTTGTATAGTTGTTCTGTGCATTCTTGCCATCTCTTCTTAATCTCTTCTGCTTCTGTTAGGTCCCTGCCTTTTTTGTCCTTTATCATGCCCATCTTCGCACTAAACGTTCCTTTGATATCTCCAATTATCTTGAAGAGAAAAGCCTCAGGACATAGTGCTATATAAAAATTTGCATAAATAAATAATTTCTTTTGCTTACTGTTTCTTACTTTTTTTTAGCTTTGCACAACATTGCTAATCCCAAAAAGAGAATAGTATGATGGATATGTACAGGTGAAACTCGAAAAATTAGAATATCGTGCAAATGTTAATTTATGTCAGTATGGCAACTCAAAAGGTGAAACCAATATATGAGATAGACGCATTACATGCAAAGCGAGATATGTCAAGCCTTACTTTGGTATAATTGTGATGATTATGGCGTACAGCTTATGAAAACCCCAAATTCACAATCTCAGAAAATTAGAATATTACATGACATCAATAACACAAGGATTGGAAATAGAACAATATCGGACCTCTACAAAGTATAAGCATATATATGTACTCAGTACTTGGTTTGGGCACCTTTTGCAGCAATGACTGCCGCAATGCGGTGTGGCATGGATCCTATCAGCCTGTGGCACTGCTGAGGTGTTATGGAAGACCAGGATGCTTCAATAGCGGCCTTCAGCTCCGCTGCATTGTTCGGTCTCATGTCCCTCATCTTTCTCTTGGCAATGCCCCATAGATTCTCTATGGGGTTCAGGTCAGGCGAGTTTGCTGGCCAATCAAGCACAGTAATCCCATGGTCATTGAACCAGGTTTTGGTACTTTTGGCAGTGTGGGCAGGTGCCACGTCCTGCTGGAAAATGAAGTCAGCATCCCCATAAAGCTCGTCTGCGGAAGGAAGCATGAAGTGCTCCAAAATCTCCTGGTAGACGGCTGCGTTGACCCTGGACTTAATGAAGCACAGTGGACCAACACCAGCAGATGACATGGCTCCCCAAATCAACACAGACTGTGGAAACTTCACACTGGACTTCAAGCATCGTGCATTGTGTGCCTCTCCATTCTTCCTCCAGACTCTGGGTCCTTGGTTCCCAAATGAGATGCAAAAGTTGCTCTCATCAGAAAAGAGGACTTTGGACCACTGGGCAACAGACCAGTTCTTTTTTTCTGTAGCCCAGGTAAGACGCTTCTGACGTTGTTTGTTGTTCAGGAGCGGCTTGACAAGAGGAATACGACATTTGAAGCCCATGTCCAGGATCTGTCTGTGTATGGTGGCTCTTGATGCACTAACTCCAGCCTCAGTCCACTCCTTGTGAAAGTCCCCAACACTTTTGAATGGCCTTTTCCTGACAATCCTCTCCAGGCTGCGGTCATCCCTGCTGCTTGTGCACCTTTTTCTACCACACTTTTCCCTTCCACAGAACCTTCTATTGATGTGCTTTGATACAGCACTTTGGGAACATCCAACTTCTTTTGCAATTACCTTTTGGGGCTTTCCCTCCTTATGGAGGGTGTCAATGATGGTTTTCTGCACGACTGTCAGGTCAGCAGTCTTTCCCATGCTTGTGATTCCTACTGAACCAGCCTGAGAGACCATTGAAAGGCTCAGGAACCCTTTGCAGGTGTTATGGATTCATTAGCTGATTAGAGGGGGACACTTTGAGCCTAGAATATTGAACCTTTTCACACTATTTTAATTTTCTGAGATTGTGAATTTGGTGTTTTCATAAGCTGTATGCCATAATCATCACAATTATACCAAAGTAAGGCTTGACATATCTCGCTTTGCATGTAATGCGTCTATCTCATATATTGGTTTCACCTTTTGAGTTGCCATACTGACATAAATGAACATTTGCACAATATTCTAATTTTTCGAGTTTCACCTGTATATATCTGTGCAAGAAACAGATATCTATTATTAGCTAACTAATGTTCACAGTGAAAGAAGGTGCTTCAAGTTACCGTGAACTCGTCTTTTAAATGAAGCAAAGCTTAGTGAAACTACGGTAAGGATGGGCACTTCATTATTAATGAAAAGAAAACACTGGAATTGCTATCTTACAGTTTAGTTTGAATGAGGTTCATAGGACGTGACAAATGCAAACTGTAGTTCCCAAAGGTATAAGTTCTTTCATATGGAAACATTCAGCTGTTTGGACGTAATTAAAATAAAATGCATGCTGTTGCCCAGTTATGGATAGCATCAGAATTCTAAAACAGGAATCTGCAGCCAGAAAAATTAAAGTGGTTTTTGTAAAGTTTATTTATTTATTTTTCCATTTTTATAGTCCACCCAAATCAAAAGACTAGGTGGGTTACAACATGTTAAAATTATCAAAGCAGCAATAGGAATAAATCTTTTTTTTTTAAAAGCAGCAATGTAAATCAACCCTCCCCCAAGATCAACTGAAGAGACTTATTTGCAATTTATTAAAATGTAGATGACCTTTACATTCCAATCCTGATATCTTTACATTTATTTGCTATTGCCTTATGGAAGCCAAAGGGACCAAAGGCTTTTCTTCAGAAGTGGCCAAGTAATACATATTTCACCCAAGATTTCTACAGATGGTAGGACATTCCATTTCATACAATCCCCATGATGATTCCTCAGCTTGAGGAGGTCAATGAATTGTAACAATCCAAGTTCTGTGCATGCATTTTATGGTATTCTATTTTTGCATGAACTGGGATTTATTTTTATACTAAGATATGATCTAATATGTGATAAAGGTCAAGGGAAAAATACATAAAGAGCCTTGATTAAATATCTTAGTAGCAAAATTACTTTCTCACATTTTTATTTTCTAACATTTACTTAGTAACATAACAGCATTTTGCATCGATTTTCTACTTGATGTCATCTAAATATGTTCACACAGGTAATTCCTATTTGAATTCAACAAGGCTTTCTCCTTAGCAAGTGTGCCTAGGATTACAACTGAATCAGCCTCAGCAAAATTAGCCACAGAGGGAGGGAGGGAGGGAGGAAGGAAGGAATCAATCTATTAAATCAAGTACAAAACATATGGCCTTTGGTTAGAACAGATAATAACCCCATACTTGCCTCTGATAATCAAATTTTGAAACAGAAATATCAGAAAGTATAAAAAAGAAATATAAAGAAACTAAGTTATAACAGAAGCATTTTTTCTGCTTTCACTATTTTTTGGATTTCAAGAAATTAAAAAAACATAATAGAAAACAAGCAAATCTGTTTAGAAGTAGAGAGTATTGCTTGATCTGAATATAGTTTAATTTTTTTTTTCACTCTCTTTATCTGGAAGTAGCCCTTCTATTGGCTTAAATTGTAATATCAGCTACATCTTTACACAGGCTACATTGCCAAAAAAGCAAATCAGAAAATGCTCTGAAAAAAGGAGAAACAGTATGTAATTCAGCCACCATATTCATTTGTGATTTCCCTGCCTATGAAGATGAATTAAAAGCACTGAAATGTTTTGCCACTTTTTATCTTCAGCACAAGTTATATAACAGTTATGATCTGTTGTCTATCCCATTTATTAATCTCATTAGTAATAAAGACTTCAATTTTTAACCAAATATACCAAGATTGAAATACCCAGAATCATGGACTTCTCTCATCAACCTCTGCCTCACTACCTACCTATTTTCAGTTTGATGGACAAATATACCAACAAATCAGAGGTACACCCATAGGGTCACCATTCTCAGGACTCATAGCAGAGGATGTAATGCATTGTCTAGAACTATAGCATTCCCACATGTACAAAGTATGAATCCAGTATGTAGACGACACCTTTTTCATAATAAAAAAGGAACAACTAGAGAAGACACATGAAGCAATCAACAACATCTTCAAAGGAATAAAATTCACAAGGGAAAACAACAACAACAACAACCACCCTTCCTGGATATCCACATCAGCAGAGGAAATGACAAATTGGAAACAACAAGTCTATCGAAAAACAACTCACAGTAACCAAGTGCTCCATTACCAAAGCAACAACCCAACCTCCCACAAGAGGAGCTATCTAAGAACATTATTCAGATGAGCACAAACGCACTGCAGCAGCCCAGAACAGCAGAAAAAGGAAACAGACCACCTATACAACATCTTCCAACAAAATGGATACCCATGTAACTTTATCAAAAAGTGCCTGACTACTCAACCCACTATAGCACAACCAACACAAGCTATGAAAAGGATCACACTGCCATACATCTGAAACATCTCAGAGACAAACAACAGACTATTACAACCACATGGCATCATGTAGCACACAAACCAACTAAAGCCCTCCAAAATATCCTAAGTAAATCAAAAGACCCAGTAGCCCAAGAAGAAAAAACAGGAATCATCTACAACATACAGTGTAAGGACTGTAACAACCACTATGTAGGACAGGCAGGCAGAAGACTAGCAGAGCACATCCATGAACACCAACTAGCAGTCAGAAGACATGATGAAATCTCCTTAATCTCACAACATGTGGACAGACTCAACTATAGTTTCAACTGGGAAACCGTCAGCATCTTAGACCAAGCTAAATCCAAAAACATGAGGGAATTCCTGGAAGCTTGGTATTCAGACAAGTCAGCCATCAACAGGCACCTAGAGATAAACAATACTTACACACCATTCAAAAGACACAATGAAAAGCTAAAAAAGGAAACAAAAAGACAGAACACCTCCTCGCCAGCAATCAACACCCAGATAAACAGGGATTAACACCAGACAAACAATCAAGCAGTAAACAACAGCCTAATCAAGGAACTACCAAGGAGAAAGCAACACCCCCTCCAACACTGACAGGGCAATCTACTGTATATAAATGGAGAGCAAACCCCACTCCCTTCTAGCACTAAAGGTGTTACTAGTCAGGTAGTGAAATGTCTGCAAGAAAACAACCAAGCTCAGAGAACACTGAGCACTCCACACTTCAATTTTTTGAATGTAGCTGCCCTCAAATGTTTTAGATGACCAGGGCAGGCTTTTTGGTGAAGCTTAATTAACAGGCATTGCTGAAGATACTTAACAAGTTTTTATGTTTGCCTTAAAAATAAAACATTTTTATCCTTTTGGCTCATTATGATTAACTTTCATCACTGGAAGAAATGGAATGTAATCCAGCTATATTCCAAAAAGTATGAGGTTTGTTGATAATTTGAGCAACATGTTTATAACATTTTTATAATTATTACTTGTGCTTCAGATTATCTGTAATTTGATGTCTCCTTGATCTGCCAACATATGGAAAACCCACCAAATGGGTCTAAGCCAGTGTTGTCCAGACTTGGCCACTTTAAGATGAGTGGACTTCAACTCCCAGAATTCCCCAGCCAGCCATGCTCATCTTAAAGTGGCCAAGTTTGGACAACACTGGTCTAAGCAATATTAGAGATGTATTTTTTCCATCAAATAGGGCATGATTAAGTGGAGCAGCATCGAATGGACCAGCCACTTAATCTCGCTAAATCCTCTTTATAGGTTAGCTTGAGTGGAGGGTAGAAGTATAACCTACCATACATCCTCAACTTAACTTTAGCAAAACTCTTGCTGCTTATTTTTGTGGCTCAGGAACAGAATAAAGTTGGATCAGGAAAAGTTCAAAGGCTTCACTGGACTGTGGATGAAGTAACCAGTTCCCAGGGTGCCAGTGCTCGGTGGCCACAGGCGTCGACCACCCGTTCCTTCTCTCTCATCCTGCCAGATGAAATGAAGAGGAAAGTTTCTCTTGGTGTATATGTGTGCATGGGGAGAGGGAAGAGAACGGTTAACTTTTCTCTAGCTGATCCCCTCCACTAATTATGCATGCATATTGTTGCTGGTAACAGGAATTTTGACTCTCTAAGTATCTTTCCATTATCACAGAGACTGCTGTGGAAGAGGGAAGACTTTGAAAAAAGAGGGTCTTAATAGCCTGACCTGCTTGAAGATGTCTTTTTCCACTGCAGTGCTGAGTACCTATTGCAATTAGCCACAGAGGTATCTGATTGCATTAAAAAGAAAAAAACAAACAAATGGGGCCTTGTATTGCTTAGCAAGCAAACTGAACTGCTGGCTGTTGTCAGTCAGTTTTCAAGGCTATGGTTTCTTTTTATTCAGATTCAAATCGTAGCATAGTAGTAAAAGTTGCTAGAAATGCTTTTCACTCAGCACTTATATACAACGAATGAACGTATATGATGGAGAAAGAAAGGTTTGCAGCATGGGAATAAATACATGCATTGACCCCATATATATACTTCCCAGTCATATTGGCAAATATATGCTGCAGGGAATATGTGTGCAATTTGTGCATGTTGGTTATATGATGGGGACTATTGTTACCTGTTTGATCCTCAGTGCATATTAATCTTCCTGGATGCATGGTTTGAAAAGGGCTGGAGTTGCAATACAATCTCACTATAAATTACTTGCTAGAAAGAATGCGTAGGATCACAATTCAAATAATGCGTATCACTTCTTTTCAACTAGTTTATATAGATTGCTAGATATTTATGGACTATAGTGGTGGCTGCACCTCGCCAACCTTGGTTGATCTTGAAAAAGTACTTGGATGGGAAACCACCAGAAACTCCCCAGCTGAAGACTAGATCAAAATTCAAAAAACAAACAAACAAAAAGGGCATGTTGATGTAGTCACCAGGAAGTGACCTGGACTTGAGAAAACATTTGCTTTATTTATTTCTGAAGAGGAATTTGAAGTGTGATTTTAAACAAAATGCTTCAGTATTCCCTGTCTCCCTAAAACCAGACACTTGGGTCATGGACAGATTAAACCTTAGCATCTGAACTAAAGTACAATCCCATAAAACAGAAGTAGGCAATCTGGTATCTTCCAAACATTTTGGATTATTTACCCTATCACCCTATCCACTGGTCATAATAATTTAGCATGATAATTTAGCAGTTCGCTTATGAAACCATCTTCCCATTCAAAAGATCATTAACTTTAGAGATACACTGCCACATTGCTGATAATAACAATTCCATTAGGATCTACTATCTGCACTTCATTCCATATTGAATACAGCTCAGTGGCAGCTACTCGTGCAAATTTTTGATCCGATGGCCATTGCTTTCATTAAGATGAAATGAAAGTTCACGAGAAAGGCATTGTGAAGAATATGGGAGAGCTTTATTTGAATCATCCTTTCAACATATGATGAAATAATATGAAAGTATATGGTGTCCAGATAATAAACGCTTACTCAGAAAGAATACGTCAGGTTTATGCAATATTCAGTATTAGCTGCCATACAAAAATATTATTGTCTGATAAGAAATTGAACTATAATGCAGCTAAATGGAATTTGCGTCTGATATAAAATGAGTTACAAATTATGCAGTTCATCTGCAGTTTACAGTGATAAAGAAATATAATATCCAACTTCACAGGACCTTATATATGGCCTAGTTAGCCATTAAAAGGAACAAGTATGGTATAGTGGGTAAGTGTTAGACCCCCATTAAAGTCCACCCTTGACCATGGAAGTTCACTGGTTGACTCTGGGCTAGTTATTTTCCTTTAGCTCACTTAACTCCCAGAGCCGTTGCAGGAGGAAAAAAAATGGAGGAGGGAATGCTCTCTATGCTACTTTGAGCACCCGAGGAAAGACAGTTATAAATCTAGCAAATAAAACAGAATGGAGTAGCAATACTAATAATAAAGCACCTATGTTGTAGCATGTAAATGTCAATTATATTTATTTTTTACAAGGCTTATATGCTGCTTCCAGTTCAATTAATGTTCTTGAAGGGATAGGAGTAGATACATATATTACCAGCCTCCCATTATTAAGGCTATATTTTAATTTTTTTCCAAAACCATTACAAAAATATCCCTTAACTCTGTCTTCCACTAGAGATTGCACTTCTAATTATTCTCTTCTTTTTAATGGGAAAAAAAAGTTATCAGTCCTTTGGAGTAGCTAGATTAAGAAACAGACACTGCAAGAATTCCAGGAATGCTACTTGATTGTTGTAGACTATATTAACAGAATCTCGAAAAGCTGCCTCTCAGCCTTTGCGGCCTCTGTTGTAAGAATAGCAAGATCAAGGCAGGGCTGTTCTGAGTCTCTTTCTCATGCTTTCTACTTTCCTAGAGCTGAGCAACCATTTTCTCTCTCCCATTCCTTTTCAAGGCCAGAACTAAATTCTTCTACAAGTGTCTGTGTGTGAGAGAGAGAGAAAGAGAGAGAGAAGTAAAGTGTTTTGAGAATCTCCTGTTTGAAGATACTTCTATTTTTGCCAGGTTTTTCTACCTGCATACCTTAGGCAGAGTTTGGTGATGAATTCTTGCCTGAGATCTTAATTCCTTGATGTTAAGTTTTGGATTGCCTGTATGGTATATAAAACACAGTGCTTGAGTTCACATCTTAGGAAACCAGATTTTAGAGAATCTTTATTTGCTACATGGGACCAAATACAATCCATTTGTTGGGGAGGGGTATCTCAGGGGCTCAAAAAAGTCAAGATGGTGCCCACGTCATTGCGATGGAAAACCCATACCGTTTTTCTGTGAGTTGTGTAAAATTAAATGAATTGCTTAGGCAGCAGGAATAAGTTTAGGACACATTTTATTGCCTCCAATTGTCCAAATCTATAACTTAAATTAAAACCACTTTCTGGAACCCCAGATTACATGTGGTTTGTTAGATGAAATTTCCAAATGAGTTTTAGGGAGTGTTAGGGTTTCTAATTAAGTAGAAGGTCCATTGTGAAGTTCTATAACACTGAAAACATAATAATAATAATTTTAATACATTTTAATAAGATTTCTGTTTTGGAAAAGGTGTTACCAGACTCCTGCTTTTTTTTTTTCTGACAACACATTGCTTGCAGCAACACCATGTCCAATTTTTTAAAAACTGTGCATCTTTAAATTCAATATTTTTTATTTTCAAAGCAGAAAATATCTTCCAACCTTATGTGAGGCTTTGCATCACATAACATGACTCTGAGTGGCTAAAAATAATATTAAACCACAGCAATAACACAAATAAAATAATTATAACAGCCAATACAATGCCATGCCTCTGAAATCTGATTCAACCAGACAAAAAATTATCATACAAACCATATTCACTGGACATCCTGGCCCAGGTCCTGAGAACCAGGCTTCGCAGAAAGCCAACAGGGCAAGGACCATCCAGATCTTTGGGAGAACATTATTCCATATGGAAGACACCACAACAGGGATGGTACATCTCCTGTGTCCCATTAGATGGCAATGCTTCATACAGGGGTCCTGGAGAATGCCTTCTCTGGTGGAACAAGCAGAAACAAATGAAAACAGGCAGTCTTGTAAATAATGTGGAGCTGTGCCACCAAGGGCTTTATAAGTGATAACTAGTACTTTGAATTGTACCTGGAAATCTACTGGAAGCCAGTACAGCTCACAAAGCAATGGTGTTATATGGCATAGCATGGTGCCATTGCAGTTTTGACCAGTTTAAGCTTCCAATTACTTTTTAAGGGCATCCCCATGTAGATTACAAGGCTAACAAGAAGTGATTGTCCATGACAAAGCACTGATGGTATTATCCCCCAACTCCAAATCATGTTGCCACTGCCCCAAGATAAAAACTAGTTCTAATGTATTACACCCCTTGTAGGTCAGGCCAAAGATTACCTGAATCAGATCCATGGTGGCCATGAACTCCTGGACTGTCTCTGAATCTACAACCAGGGAAAGAAAATTGAAGTTCCCCAGTACCATAAGCAGGTCAGCTGGGGGGTTGCTGTACAGCTGGGAGGCTGGTATTCTGATCCCTACAGCCCATCTTCACAAACAGGGTCTCATGTCTGTTTATCTGCAGAGTAGCTCCCCTGGGTTTTCAGATGACGATAGTCACACCCTCATCCCTGCCCATAGTCATAGCTGATGACATACATGAAACCCAGCTGGGCACATCCCAGAGAGGGAAATACCTCTGTCCTGCATCCATCCAGTTTTTGGTAATCTATATAAAGTAATCCTTCTCATTTACAATTAAATAGTGGATAAAGGAAGCTTTATTACAGGCTGACCACTTATTAAGTAGCAACAACTGGAAGCTGCAGCACTGGAGCTCTTATGACCAGACACTGGGCAAAGCACAAGATGCTGGCATGCAGTTTCAGTGCCAAACATTGAGGCTGCCTTTACTCTCAAGCAGCCCATCCTTTGCCTCCCACAATATCTCTCTCTGTTCATCACCACCACAATATTGTTGTCTACCCTTTCCCTCCAGATGGGAGATAAACAGTTCTCTCTAAAGATGCTCTGATGGGTGCTGTTTTGATTCAACCAACAGGATTTCCCAGATAGGAAGATGGGGAAACAGACTGTCCAGGCACTGAGAATGTGGTGGTGCAGTGTTTGAGATAGGAAGTGATGTAATGGTCTGTTGAGGGCCTAATAAACATTCAGTTCTGTTATCTGGAGAAGAGCAGCCAACTCACTGGTTTACAAGGAGGACTGAAAAAGTTCCCACCATAATAAGCTCAAAGATAAATTGGGTTCTAAAGTGACAACAATTCATTTGCTGAGATATCTTCAACCTTATCCTTTAGCCTTTTAATAAATCTTGTTAAAGAAAATTCTGTTTTACCATGATACAAGCTAAAGTTTCATTTAACTAAAGTTGACTAGTACTAGTGTCAGTGAACATAGTAGAATTTACATTAGTTGCAAGTGGTTGATTCCACTTGTTTCAATGGGATGTACAGCTTGATTTTCTGCATATATTCAAGTATAGTCTGTGCTGAAGTCAAAAAAGCTTATTCTCAGATGAGGCTGCAGATAAATGTGCATAAGATTGCAATCTTAATACTCTCTCACTCCTGTTCATAAAGTAATTTAACATGTTGCCTTTTTATATAAGATATGTTGTTTGTATGAAGAATCATTATCTCTGGGTTTCTATGGTATGCATGGGCAACCTGTTAACTTCCATCATCCTTCACCTAAAACTTATGCCCCAGTATTATTAAGTTCCCAATTGTGTGGAAGGCTGAAACTACATTTAGCAACATGTTTATGGCATCCTCTTTAATCAGAAAAGTTGTATTTGGACCTGCATTGTCAATTCCATATCATCTTCCAGATTGAACTTTTGAATTCTTGAAGAAATCTCATGTTGTCCAATAGATATCTGGGATCAATCCTTGTTCTAATGTATTACACAATTTAGTAATCAGCTAAATCTACATCCTGTTTTCCATAATCTGAAGTTCCACCTCCATCTTATGTATTATTTCTCTCTTTGGAGCTGAAGATACTTGACCTAACTCTCCTTTCTCCCATTCTGAAATCTCACATTGCATGTTTTAATAATCAGTTTCACTGTTCTTGTAGTTTCTTAAACATATTTACTGTCAGTTAAAGCATAGACAGTACTTTGAATGATAGCTCAATTCTGCATGGTTTCCAGCTCATTAGCAAATTGATTATTATGTTTATTAAATCAGAGTTGTGAAATACACCCAAGCTCTTACAAGTAGACTGCAAAAGACATTAAATTTATATTTAGCTCAAAAGATACAGAAAAAGGCAGCATTTTTGCCCATCCTTCATCCCATGTTGTTACTGTGAAAGTGTTGTGTTCCTTATTCTGCTTTTGCTACCAAAGCAGCTTTTATTGTCTCCCCACAAACTCAGTTCGCATAGCAGTACCTTGTGCAAATTTCTGGAGATAGTGCCAGCCTGGTCATAGGTCAGGGTGAAGCCATATATCCTCAAGCAGGTAGCAGAAGCAACAATGGTAGATCTAGACGATGTGCTCCTTAAAAGCCTGTATATACCGTATTTTTCCATCAATAAGACGCCCCCATGTACAAGATGACCCCCACTTTTCCAACCCAAAATTAAGAAATCAATATTTTAAAGATAGTGCAGAACACATTTTTATTTAGTAATTAGTTAACATTGACCTGATACACTCGGTGGGAGGAGGTCCAAACCGTCTCTCTGCAGCTCTATTTCCATGCTCTTTTGCATAACTGATTACATTCAATCACGAGTGAAACTGCCGATAGCTTGTCTCTGCAAACAGACTTCCTCTAATTGGTTTGTTCAGCATCAGCTGACGTCAGTTACATAAGGCTCGTGATTGGAAGAAGTCTGTTTGGGAGACAAGCTATTTCACTCGTGATTGGAGGCTAGCAACAGGAGGAAGCCTGCCTGCAGAGACAAAGTATGGGCAGTTTTGCAACCGCGCGGTTCTCTCCTCAGCTGACTTCCTTGTATAAGACGCCCTTCAATTTTTAGTGTAAGGATTTTAGAAAAAAGTTTCGTCTTCTAGTCGGAAAAATACGGTACATTATTGCCTCAAGTGACAAAGGATGCTAGTCTACCATCAGTATTAAGGAAAGACTCAGGTCTTGTCCAGTTGGCTTCTGGGCACAGAACAAGGGAGAAGACACCATCTGGTCATTTGCCTTCGATTTCCGCTTATTATGAGGTAACTCTATCTTGTAGAAAGGATTGTTGAAATGGAAGATCTGTCTCCTTTCTTCTTCATTCTACTCCTATATCTTCCAGACAATTAATTGAAGAGGGTGCTTTTAAAATTCTTAAGCCTGTTTTATTCTGTCCTGGAAATTTAATCAGTGTTGAAGTAGCAGTCAGATATTTCTGTCCTTTCATAGAAGAAAACAAAATGTTTGATCTGTACTATATATTTCACCTCCTGATTGCTCTCTGAAAAGAGAACAAACCTTGCTCTGTATCTTTGTACACTGATCATTTTACTTTAATTAACATTTTATTTTTAGGTCTCAACTGATTTCTTTTATAGTTAAGGAAACAATAATCCCTATCCCTGAAAGCTAATTGAACATCTAGAAGATTTTCAGATGAATTATTGAGTAATTTAGTGACTAATTTGGCAAAATGTTAAGGAAGAGTTGGAGGCAGCCCTTAAAGTAAAGCTTAGCACTTGACATTACTGTACAAGTTACATCAGTAACTTTATGATAAAATTAAAGTCCTGTGCCATATCTAAATCTAAAGTATATGATAAACCTTTGCAAAAATTAAAACGTACTAAACTGTTAATCAGTCTTCCCCAGTTTGGTGCCCTTTAGTTCTGGTGCTTCCAGATGGGAATTCGATAAGTTGTAGTCCAGCTCTTAACTCCCAAGACCATCAGTCTAGTGAAAGCTGCTCAGCATGATAACATTATAGCTTTTAAAGAACTCTGTTTCTTCCCGAAGCCCAAGCGTCTTTATTTCTTTCTTAGATGTTACAACTTAGCAAATAAAACTAACTTGGACATTAAAATATAGCAATATTGAGAAATTAGAATTAACTGCAGCTCTAAGACTACAAAACAGTTTCTAACTGTGCTATTTAGAGTGACTAAATGTCAAATGTGTTAGAAGTAACTAGTAATTTAATATTGGATTCTTTGAACCACTGAAACACAAGGTGACTGATCATTTCATTGACAGTTTGCCCACTGACTCCCTGACAAGCCTGAGTGAGAAAGGGCAGTTTATGCACATAACAGATTGTTGACATTTTACAGGTTTATGAAGCAGATAATTCTGGACATCTATATTATGCACCTAAAAGAAAATGCTGTGTCTGTATGTTATTTTCATATTTTCTCCGGTGTGGTAGAGATATTGTGACAACTGTGGTCAAACTATTATCCCTGATTTTGATACTTTTAGAATATTTTTTTCTGAAAGCATTCTCCACTTTTGTTAACACTTGTCTGGAAATGTTGACACTGCTGTAATTTTAAAATCATCTTCAGTTCTTCATATATAGGTAACTTTTCAACTGAATTCAAGGGAAAATGTTTTACACACACACACACACACACACACACACGCTTTGATATTTCATCCACTTCATAAAGATCTAATATTTAGCCTTTTATTCTATTCTAAATCTCCACAGCAGTTTGCATTTTTATGGTAAGAAATTTCCTCTTTAAATGTGTACTTTGATTAAGACACCATACTAAAGCTCCAGTTTAAAATGAGATGTTACCACCACGGCTTAACATATTTTTACGAATATTAGCACTAGCAGTGAACAAGCAGTTGAATATGTATTCTGAAATTTACTGGCTGTAAAATTAGGTAGCTGACAGTGAGAACTGAAGAGGAAAAATGTCTGGCATTGTCTTCATTAATATTATTATATAGAAGCAGCTTACTGCTTAATGCTGGCCTCTGGTTTACATACCACAAAACCCTCTTGGGGATCCCAGGCCAAGTTTCATAAAGTTCCTAAGAGCTAATTAAAAAATCCTGCCTCAGTGTGGAGCCAGCATCCATGGTAGATTGCAGGATTAATCCATGTTGGTTGCTCCATTTCTGTGACAGAATTAGAGAATGGAATCTTTATTAGGAACAAGTTGATTGCCAGCACAGTCCTAGGAAAGGTTGCTCAGAAATAAAATACCCCCAATAAGTAGACTTAAGATCTCATGTAGGATTAATAAAATATCCTGGGAGCATGCCTATAAATGTAATATAATTCCATAATTTAGAGGGAGCTTCTTTGAAAACAGTTTTGTAAAGGCTAGACAGTTGGCATATGAATTATACAAAATGGTTGTGGGTATTTGGGCTGCCCGGATCTCAGGATATTCTATCTTTGACCTTGGATGGGATGGCACTTCCCCATTCAAGAGCGATGCACAATTTGGGGATCTTTATGGACTCACAGCTCCTGCTTGATGAGATGGGGACAACTGTGGCCAGAAGGGCTTTGCACAGCTTCATCTGGTGCACCAGCTGTGTCCTTTCCTAGATCGGGGGGCCCTTCAGACAATTACTCATGCCCTGGTCACCTCACAGTTTGACTACTGCAATGTACTCTACATGGGGTTGCCCTTAAGACCACCTGGAAGCTTCAACTGGTCCAGAATGCAGCAGCACAGGCAGTGATGGGCATGCCTCAGTATGCCCATGTAATACCTCTGCTTTGCAAGCTGCGCTGGTTGCCCGTTTGCTTCTAGGTGTCATTCAAGGCGCTGGTCACTAACTATAAAGCCTTACATGACAGAGGGCCTGGTTACTTGAGGGACTGCCTGTCTCCCATTGTATCTGGCTAGCCAATTCTATGTGGCAGGGTTGGCATTCTCCAGGTTCTGTCGATTAAACAATACCATCTGTCGGGACCCCGGAAACTTTCTCTATAGCAGCACCTCCCCTCTGGAATGAGGTTCCCACTGAGATTTGAATGTCCTCCCACCCTACTGGAGTTCCGAAGGGCCCTGAAGACCTGGTTCTTTGCCCAGACCTTTGGTGAGGGTGATTGAAGCCCCCTTTAGATTGGGTGATGTTTGTTTTTGTTTTTTAAATTCTCATCCAGTTTTGTCATTTTTGCCATTTTTACTTGTTGTTTTCTTGTTTTTAATGTTTTAAACAATTTATAAACTGCCCAGAGTCACTGGAAATTGGATGGCATATAAATGTAATAAATTATTATTTTCTTATTATTATATAGCAAATGGGCTTTAAAAATAGCGACTGCATTATTCAATCACTGTACTGTATACTTAAGTAGACAAATAATAGATCTGGGTTCTTGTTCCTTTTCTGTCTGCCAAAAAATTTTTGCCCACCAGCAAGTTTTGTACATCAATTGATTATGTCCACTTATTTCATCTGTCTCGTAGACTCTTTCCCACCAAATGGGTTAGGGTTATCAATCAATGGTTGATAGTTACCTCTGTAAATTTATGTACCTACGCCATAATCACAACAAGGCTATCGCACCAATCAATTACATCCTTGGCAGGCAAACATTTTTTGGACATGCGACCTTAAAATTCGTGGCAGGCCAAAAAGGAACGTGAGCCTTGTTTTGTTCTCAAATCGTAATATAATCAGGATTAGGGTTTAGACTACAGATAGGTACCCTTGCCTTACAGCACTTGCATGGTTTATCAAATGGAAATACTGATTATAAATACTTGATATTAAATAAACAACATTCAGCAATCTTTCTATATGTGGTGTGTGAGTGTGTGTACACATTCGACTTTATTGCTTTCTCAGTGATGGGAGGAATTTATGGAGCTGCTAAATGAAATGTACCCTGTAAAGAGTTTGGGAAGATTTTTTTAAAGAAAAGCCACAGAACCAATGTCACACAGGTCTAGCTATTGTATCTGAGGGAAGGACAGATACAATAATGGTTGTAAAGCCTACAACGATAGCTCTTGTAAATTTGGTCTTCAAAAGAAACTGCTTTTATTGGTCAAACTCTAGTTTCTTGTCAGATTGTATAAATCTTTTGTCTTTTACTTTTGTAAGTCTGTTTCTTTGAATAAAGTGAAACGTTCAGTACTAGGACTGGGTGTTACAGCTGAAGTTAAAAACTAGGGTAAAAATGCATACAATCAGCACAAACACATACACGCTGCCTCTGATGGCTTCGGAGTACTGGAAGCTTTCAGGAAATAATGCAGAATTATGGAAGACACTCAGTCTATATTGTTAAATATGCATGAAGGCAGCAACTACTGGTGATAATGTAGCTAAATATAATATTGCAGGGCCACAAGCAGTTGGGGGTTTTTGAAAGAGATGCAGCTCAATTAATGTATTTACATAGTCATTTTATTTCCACTGTAGACAAAGATGTAGACATCCGCAAAACAGTGTCTGTGTGCTTACAAGTGGTGGTCTCAATAAAAATTATTTCAGTCCTTAGTTCCTGGGCATTTAACATGCATATTTATTTTCTGTTTCTAATGCTGGCAACCAAATCAATGAAGTGAAAGCTCTCAGCCCTTGAAAAGGGTGGACCACATTGCAAGGAGCTGTCCTAAAGAGTGGCATATTTGGTGCTATATATTGTGATTGCCCTTCCCGCAGTGGTCTGTCAGTGATATGACCGAAACAAGGATGGTTTCTCAGAAGGATGTGCGCTGGATACCGTAATTTCCCCAGCACAGAATTAGGCTAGCCTGAGAATTCAAAACAATGGGAAGAGGAGAGAAAGAGAAGAAAATGAGTGTTGCATGTTTGCTAGAACTGAAGATATATATAAATTAGCAGGGCTTATTAAGTGACAATTGCTCTACCACTAATTCCATCAATGGAATTCCATTACTCATCTGCTTTGGTAAGGATATGGAGAAGATTGACACATACAGAAAGTTCTCGCTTACTGAGTGCCTCATTTAATGACTGTTCAAAGTTATAACAGTGGGAAAAAAATCAGCTTTGCAATCAATCCTTGCATTTATAACTCTCGCAGCATCCCGCAGTCACATGATTGCCATTCATGTACTTTACAACGGCTTCCAACAAGCACAGTTAATGGAGAATGTGGAAGTAAAATCACAAGTTGCAGTGATGTGATGTCTTGCTTAACAACCATGATGATTTGCTTAATGACTGAATGGGAAATGATATTGTAAGTCCATCAGGGTCATGTGATCTTCCGCTTAGCAACCATGGTGCTTAGCAACAGAGTTGCAGTCCCAATTGTGGTCGCTAAGCGAGGACTATCTGTACTATATGTCAGGGAATGATTGTCTAAGCCAAACTAACCAACCTACTTTATGACTCATCAGAATGTGTGATCCCAGTCATAATTTAGTGGTATAGGAGAATTTCAAAGTTTATGGTTTGTATCATATACATTAATGTAGTATTACTAATAAAATGTTATACTTCAGGTTTGTGTCACACTGCAATAGGGAAAGATTCTCCTTGAGGCAAATTTCTAGGTCACTGTACATAGCTCACTACAAAAACAATGTCATTGTTTCAGATCAATGAACCTGTGCCTGTTGCTTAAAGAGACAGGTAACAGAACCCAGGCTTGGTATTTTCTGGAACAGGAGTGTGAAAAAGGTCATCCCATTGCTATGATAATGAGCAGATTGTTCATACTGTGTGAGTTACTGATATGTTCATTTGGTAAGAAGGCTCATTCTAGGATGACCTTAAGGGGCTACCCTTTGCAAGTGAAGGGCCATTTGCCCACCTATCTAAAGGATGCCCTTTTGCACTACTAGTCATAAATTATTTATGCATGACTTTATGTATTCTCCCATTCTTATATAATTTTGTATGAAGATTGCTTGGAGCTCTTGGCATCTCTTGGCTGAGGGCCCAGTTGCAGATATCAAATCATTTTGGCTCCTTATAAGGGGACAGACCTTTTCCACAAGAGTGGGGAGGAAAAGTGGCAAATGGGTACCGGCTCTATAATAATTAAGCTAATTTCCATAATGGTTTCTCTACTTTGAAGTAATTTCCAAAATAATTCTAAATCTTAAAGCAGTAAAGGAAAAAATGAAATTTCCAAGGGTTTGGTAATTTTAAAAATAAATCTATTCCTGTTGTTGCTGTTCTTGTTATTTGTAGAACCTTGTTATAACATCTGAGATAACCTTATTCTCTGAGATTCTTACTCATTTTTCTTAAAGCATGTAAATATGCAAATAGTTGAAACTAATGGGCCTTCTGTGTAAATATTTTATAGTATATTAAAAGCTGCTTGAGAATCAGATTAAAATTAACTCTTCTATTAACTTTCAACGTTTTTCTCTCTTATCCTATGGACCAACAATATAATATACTGAAGAGTTCAGCTGAAAAGTATGCCCAGCCTTAAAACTGAAATTGTCAGTGTTTTCTGTGTTTCAGATGACAGTCCATATACTAAATCTGCAAACCAGACAAAGCCACCCGATGGAGCACTGGCTATAAGAAGACAGAGTATTCCAGGTATACAACTATTCTTATTATAAAATTATGCTTAGTATACTGTTGGGAAGAGAATCATGAATTCATTAGGGAGGTGAATTCTTCTATCCTCATGAAAAATAACTTAAGATTAGATCATGCCTCTGATTAGCTAACAAAGCCTTCCTTTATCTTGTGCTCTCCATATGTAAGAAGATTTCAATTCCTAAAATTTCCAGTCTGTGTGACTGTCAAGGAGTTGTAGTTCCAACTCATTTGAAGGGCAACAATTGACATAATGTATGCATTATTTTTTCATTGACTATGCAAAAGCCTTTGATTGTGTGGATCACAACAAACTGTGGCAAATTCTTAAAGAGATGGGGATACCAGACCACCTTACCTGTCTCCTGAGAAATCTGTATGCGGGCCAAGAAGCAACAGTTAGAACCGGTCATGGAACAACCAATTGGTTCAAAATAGGGAAAGGAGTACGACAAGGCTATATACTGTCACCCTGCTTATTTAACCTATATGCAGAGTACATCATGAGAAATGCCAGGCTGGAAGAATCACAAGCCGGAATTAAGATTGCAGGGAGAAACATCAATAACCTCAGATATGCAGACGATACCACCCTAATGGCAGAAAGTGAAGAAGAACTAAAGAGCCTCTTGATGAGGGTGAAAGAGGAGAGTGCGAAAGCTGGCTTGAAACTCAACATTAAAAAAACTAAGATCATGGCATCTGGACCCATCAATCCCCGGCAAATAGAAAAGGTAGAAATGGAAGCAGTAACAGACTGCATTTATTTGGGCTCCAAGATCACTGCAGACGGAGACTGCAGCCATGAAATTAAAAGACG
This sequence comes from Liasis olivaceus, assembly GCA_030867105.1. NCBI lineage: Eukaryota > Metazoa > Chordata > Lepidosauria > Squamata > Pythonidae > Liasis > Liasis olivaceus. The sequence goes on along the minus strand of CM061355.1, from coordinate 36,765,235 downwards.
CTTGCTCCTTGGGAGGAAAGCTATGGCAAACCTAGATAGCATATTAAAAAGCAGAGACGTCACCTTGCCGACAAAGATCCGCATAGTCAAAGCTATGGTTTTTCCAGTAGTAATGTATGGCTGTGAGAGCTGGACCATAAAGAAGGCTGAACGCCGAAGAATTGATGCCTTTGAACTGTGGTGCTGGAGAAGACTCTTAAGAGTCCCCTGGACTGCTAGGAGGTCAAACCAGTCAATCTTAAAGGAAATCAACTCTGATTGCTCATTGGAAGGATTGATAATGAAGCTCAAGCTCAGATACTTTGGTCACCTAATGCGAAGAGAGGACTCTTTGGAAAAGACCCTGATGCTGGGAAAGATGGAAGGCAAAAGGAGAAGAGGACGGCAGAGGATGAGATGGCTAGATAGCATCACTGAAGCAATGAGCATGAAATTGAGCAAACTCAGGAAGGCACTGAAAGATAGGAAGGCCTGGCGCAATATGGTTCATGGGGTCACGAAGAGTCGGACACGACTTAACGACTGAACAACAACAACAAAAATGCATTATTTTTAGATGAACTTCAGATCAGCAGGCAAGGATGAAGAAAATACATGTGATTAGAATTAATGGACTGGAGTAAATCCATTATAATTAAATCCCAGCTTTCAGGGGCAGATTTCCAATTCAGCAAATTTTCATGCTTTTTTTAAAATTAAAAATCTGTTTTAAAAAAAATGTTGCCAGATCAGTCTGTTTGGTGAATGGGGGTTGCAATGCCTGTCAGGATTTAATAACACCTACTGTACCTTGTCAAGGAATCACATAACTACTCTTGTCAAATATATAAACAGATTCAAAGCCATCCAACACAATTTCTGCTTTTACCTCTAACCAATCCATTTTAGAGAGCCAGTCTGGTGTAGTGGTTAAGGCACCAGTCTAGAAACTGGGAGACCATGAGTTTTGGTCCTGCCTTAGGCAGTAAGCCAGCTGGTGACCTTGGACCAGTCCCTCTCTCTCAGCCCTACAAAGAAGAAAAGGGCAAACCACTTCTGAAAATCTTGCCAAGAAAACTGCAGGGACTAGTCCAGGCAATCGCCAGGAGTCAAGACTGACTTGAAGACATGTGTACATACACACACATACACAATCCTATTTTACCTTTCTGTTTCTCTCCCCACCCCTTGAAAATTGTAACTTATAAGTCATGTATAACTAGGTTTCTTTTTGAGCCTGGATGTCCATGTTTCAGCACCAGGTAAGAGACTAATGTTGTATCTACACCCTTTACCCAGAGTGGTCAGAACTATGCAGGATAGCATATGACACAGGCTCTGGATTATTGTAATACTTTCTACATCAAGGCTACCTTTGAAAAATGCTTGGAAACTCCTTCTGGTGAAAAAGTATATAGCTAGTTGAACAAGGAGTATACATAGGGAACACGTTCCATTCTTACAGCAGCCTCAGTGGCTATCAACCGATTACTGAGTACAATTCAAAGTGCTTTGCTTTGATCATGAGAGGTCTTTCTTGGTCAGTACTCCCATATTCTGGAAATCCCTGTCAGAAGAAGCCTGATTAGCTCTCTCTTGCCAGTTTAACATTTTCAGGTCAGATACCAAAGGGGGTATACATAGGGGAAAATGCCAAGACAATTACTGTTAACTACAGTTTATTAATAAGGTCCCAATACTTGCAGAGTCAGAGAGATCCTACTCCAGTTGGCCATGGTGAGCCTGGGTAGTTGCAAGGAAGGAATTCCATGGAATCAACTCACAAAGGGCTGGCTTTTGTTGGGCATGCTTTATAGTCCTTAAACCTCACACTTCCCCCCACCTCAGGAGTTGCTTAATTATGCGAGGGAAGGTTACATATGAATGAGGATTAAGTGCCTAGCAGGTTTAGGGCATCTGCTATGACAAAAGAGAGAAATAATTATCTAATTAGGGTTAGAGCAGGAAATTTCTTATCTGGCAGCTGGCAAGAGTAAATAGGAAGAGCTTGTGTAAGCAGCCTCTCTCCTAGTGTTTATTAAAAAATGTGGGTCAGTCACAGGGCACCCTCTCTCTACTGTCTTTTCCTCAAACAGGCAATGGCATTTTACTTAGGATCGGCCTTTGCCATTTGAACTGATCTATTAAAAGTTTAATCTGAGGTTTAAAGATGTGTTCTTATTAAATGAGTCTTAATTAGTGATAAGGTTGTAATTATATTTTTGGTACCAAATTTCATAGTTAGCTGCTTTGAATCTAATTTTTTTGTGGAAAATTGGATTTTAAATCAAATATATAAATGTCAAGTCATCTCTTCAGAAGATAGGAAGGAGAATATTAGGAGACTTAAAATAAGCAAGTTCATAGGAAGATTTACATATAAAGAAAAATTAATACATTGGAGAATTTTTGTTGATTAAAATCCAGTAAAAATAGATTTAAGATTGTGAAAAACTAGTAAAAAACATTATGATAAAGCTTCACATGATTCAGTTGCATTGGGTTCAAACATGTACATATTTACATTTCACAAGAAAACAGAAGGCTTATGAGCTATAAAAATCAATGGAAATAATAGAACCTGAGGGCACCGTCAAATGAAATCAATGGACATGAAGTTTAGAAGAGAGAAGGGCATGTAATTTAATTGTGGACTTCATTGACTGAGATTGTTTTCAGCTTGAATAGAATTTGTTAGAAGAATTTTATCCAACTGTCAATGAATATTATAAATATAAAACATAACATATACAGGTGATTTCTCATTATTCAAGCTGTTGTCTGAACTGAATTGGCAACTAATACTGGATTTTTTTCCCATTGTAACTATTTTACCTAGCATACTTATGTCTGTTTATTTGAAAACTGAATCTTACAGCTTTGTATGATATGTGATAATAAGAGAAATATCCTATTATTGCTAATGATGAAAATGTAAAATGTTATCCCACCTATAATGAACATGAATTATTAGGGTACTGTCACTTTTCTGTTTAAAATATTGTATAAGGAATGCGTCAAGATTCACTTTTACAAATCTATTTTCTAAGTAAGACTATATTGTTGACTATATTAACTTCTTCAAGTAATGCATATCAGACATGCTTCTTTCCTACTACCAATGTGTGACGGTTTATGATGGCACTTGAATATACCTTGGGGTTTGTGTGTGTGTGTGTGTGTGTGCCTTCAAGTCAGTGTTGACTCCTGGCAACTGCCTGCAGTTTGCTTGGCAAGATTTTTCAGAAGTGGTTTGCCATTGCCTCCTTCCGTGGGCTGAGAGAGAAAGAGTTGGCTTCTTGCCTAAGGTGGGAACAGAACTCACGGTCTCCCAGTTTCTAGCCTGGTGCTCTAACCACTACACCAAACTGGCTCTCTAAAATAGGATTCCCTTGTAATCCTTTATTATTTGTAGAACAAGGAAAAGGTTGGGCTGCAGCAAGCATAGCAATACATCTTTTGATAACTTAAAGCTGTGTGACCTGGTAGGCCTACCAAAATTAGCATTTTAATAGTTCTAAATTGGACCTAGACAAATAACATGTGAATTAGCACTTATAGTTTCATAGTTTATATGTTAAAGACTATAATTTTTATTAAGTTTGCAGCAGGAAGAAAAAGAAGATATTAAAAATCCTCCTCGGTTATGACAATTGTAGTTGCAGGTGGGCAAATTTCAGGCTACATGATTTCATTTTGGTTTGACTTGTATTCCAAAACCCACCAAGTCAAATCTGAAATAAAATAGTAAGTGGGGCCAAATTTAAATTCAGGGAGTAGAGCTGATTACTTAGTATAATTTGTTAATTATCTCTGGAAAATCCCTTTTAATAGTTTGTAATTCTTTCATATACTATGTTATTTGGCAGATTAAAAATATAATGAAATACAATAAATATGAAGTACAAATGTAGTTTAAATTATTATATGCATCAGAGAATCTAACCAAAAAACTCCCATAAAGCTGCATTAACAGGCCTTCAACAGCATTTGTGAGGAACATAATGGAAGGAAAATAACCTATTAGGGCATGTGAGATATAACTGTTTATAACATGGAAAATTACCCTATTGTTAACTGTTTGAAAACTGAAATATTTTCCAAAAATTAACTATCAAATCCTGAGTTTCCTGATCTTGCTTTAAATTATTCCTTGATTCTTATCACAAGAAGATTGTTGTTTTCATCCTATTATCATCCTATTTAACACATCTGGGTGTGTTAAATTAACAACAATGTACAACTGTCTTCCCCAACCTAATGATCCACAAATGTGTTGGAACTACAGCTCCTAAAAATTTCCAGCCATTGGTCATGTTCTCTATGAATTCTACAAATGTATAGTCTTAGATATTTGGAGATTATCAGGTTGGGGAAAGCTGTCATATAGTATGACTACATCAAAATTGCAGTTGAAACATTTGTAGAGGTAATTCCTTCTTATTTATTGTCTCATTTATTTTAATGACAAAAATAATTCTGTCTCAAAATAGACCACAGATCACAGATGCCAATATGTTAGACATAATAGTTAGTGGAAGTGTAATTAATACACAATAACATTAAATGGCAAATAGCATGAAATAGCATTAAATGGCAAATTAATGCTGCATAATAGCATTAAATGGCAATAGCATTAAATAGCAAATTTGGTCTATTTTGTCAACACATTTTATTCCTGTTCAGATTACTAGTTGGATACATGTTTGATTTTTTAAAAACATTAGAATATAATTTAGGCAAATGTCTAAGAATATTCTATATCTCAACTCATATATCTCAACAGACCCAGAGAAAACTGCTGACTGCATAAATAACCCCAGGATTTATCTCTGGAAAAAAATCTCTTTGGCATAAAGTAGTTATCTTGGCAGTTTGATGATAATACTGAAATTTGATTTCTTAAATTACAGAGAGAGAACTATATTGGAATTTGTTATATAGGTATATTGTTTCTTTAGATGCTGAAATAATTGACTTAAGAATTGCCCTAAATAACATGCCTACTGGCTGTTCTAAGAGCCATATCCACTTCACAAGACCCACTCCATGGAACTTAGGTGCAGTCCAGATATCTTGCTAAGGCAGAATCTTTTTGATCTACCTCTCCTGCCCAAGGCTACATCCAGCACTGGAACTACATTTGCTTTTGATCTCCCTGGTCTCTTTATTTGCAACTCTGTCTGCTCCCATTCCTATTTTTGGTGGGAAGAGGTGGTAAAATGGAATGAAGTCCTCGGTGCTCTCTAAACTTGGTTGTTTGCTTGCAGACATCTCATTACCCAACTAGGTAACATCATCAGTGTGATGATGATTTTACCTAGCTGAGTAATGAAACATCTGCAAGCAAATAACAAAGCTCAGAGATCACCAAGGACTCCACAATTCAACCCTGAACTACAGATATTCTCTTCTATTAAAAATAAAGTGAATTTTATGATAAGTATAAAGAATTAAAGACGAACTTGCATATTTTTTGGAAAAGAGTTTTTTATGCAAGGATGGGTAGAATTTTCATGAATATTGGAAGATCTATGCAATTCAGTTGTGGATCATGTACTTTGTGTAGAGAAGGTCCTAGGTTCAGTTTGTGACATATCCAGGTAGTTCTGGAAGAACTGCTTGAAATCCTGAAGAGCTACTACCAGCAATCTTAATCTGTCTTATTATGAATCAGTTTCCTAAATTCCTAATATTCAAGATACTGAGGGGATTTTGAGACTCAGAATTATATTAAAATGTTACCTATACCTATATGTTGATTATAAATCCCACATGTATTATATACATTTTATAAATGAATATGAATAAATATATAACAATATGATGAGGTGAAACTGGATAACAAGTGGTATCTAGCTTAACTTGAAAACAGTGATTTCCACTGAGGTAATCCTGTCTGTGCAGTCTGCAGTTTTATCAGTGATCCATGACATATTAAGATATGTGAGTATTAGTCCTCAGTGCAGGTGCTGTAAGAAACAGAATAAAAAAACCTGAATACAAGACTAGATTGCAAGTCTCAATTAATAATAAAATAACTGATAGTATGTGTCATTTGCAATTCAGGATGTGTCATTACCTAATTACAGTAATGACTGGGATATTGATTCAGAGGAATATAAGTTGAGCTTGAAAGATTAGTAGCATAGCAGGAAGAGCTGAATCAGGAATCTAACCAAGGAATGAAAAGTCATTTTCTTTTCTTCTAACGGTCAATCCTTATAACAAAACAATCCTACCAATTATCTTTCTATTACCATGTATGCTTCTTAAAATTTGTCCATATATTTTCCCATTATTAGTTAACAAATTCCAATATTTGCCCTAATTTTTCACCATTTATGTATAACTTGCAATTATTCACTCCATTTTCCATGTCAAATCCTACTAATTTGGTCTTTCATACCTTGATTTTCAGATTCATATTGCTTGTGACATCTTGCAGTCTATCATTTGCTGCAGATTATGTTACCAGCCTATGAAGGTACATATACATCCATGTCCCAAACTATCACACTTCTAATGTCACCTCAAGCATTCCTTATATATTTTATCTATAAATGCATTAAGCAACCAAGGCAACATAGCACATCATTCTCTTATTCTTTGTTCAATGTTAACCATTCATTAAGTATTACATTTATTCTCATGCATGGTTTACGTCAATCATATTCTGTCCTTTTTGCTTTCAGAATCCAATCTTCAATTTCATATTTGCACAAAACATTTCATAATTCAACTATATTCATATAATAATACTCTTTCAAGAAACAAACACACAATTAAACTTTCTTTCCCACATTTTACATTTCTACATTTTACATTGCAGGAGAGCAAAAATCTGCAATCCCCTTGCCCATTATAAAGCTGCACTGCACTGCCCAAATTTTGCTCCTTGTCATTTCTTGTACTCTGTTAATTGTAATTCTACAAACACCTCCTAGACACACTTATCAAATTAATTCCCTTCTAGTTTCTGCATGCATTCTTGATAATTTTTCCTTTGAATAACAGAACAGGAGCAACATTCTTTGAATTGACAGGACAGATTAAACTGGTTAGATAAGTCCCAGGCATTTCATAAGCAAACTACATGCATACTTTAAATTTTATGTGATTATACCCTCTATTCTTTAAGCCTTACCATTTTTTAAATATTGTTACAGCATTTATGTCTTCCTTTTCAATTTTTTTTCCTTGGATGATAGCCTTTATAGCATTTGTTTCAATTCCATTCCTTGACGTGTAACTATGATTGTCATACAAATCTCCAGGATACCCTTCGGCATTCCTTTGCTTCAGTTGCATCCAAAATCTCATCACTTTCATTTTTAATTCCATTCACTCTGCTGGATGCTAACCCCTTTAACCTACTTCCAAAACAATTTTTACTTACATCCAAATAGCTCTGCATTTTTTTCCGTCTCTTTTGATAACCATTCCTTCAGAACCCTCTTATCACCCTTACATCCTTTACTAATTCTTACAGTCTTTTATCATGAACAATACAGTCTACTTTTTGATTCATATTCATTTTGATTTTTACAGATATTTTTCCCATATATACATATGAATAAACATTTTCAAAGCAAACCTTTTTCTAAGGAGAAACTTACCACGTGCCATTCTTATTGTTGTATCTCCAGATGGTCCAAATCATTCTTTCTATACTGAGATGCTGTACTGGGAGGGAAGATATAACCAAACAAGATAAATGTTCTATGATCAGCTCTGGGTACAAAGAAGTAACACATACGTTTTAATCATATTCTGTACATTTTTCATATATCAAGTTATCCAAAATTGAGTTTTTATAATAATACTGGTAGAACTATTGCAGGAAAAGTAGCTTCCTTTGGGTATGTGATGGTGAGTTTATAATAAACCTTTGAGAAAGTAGAATGGTTTCATGACACATTATTTTATGTGGCACTTTTTAATTTTTTCAGCATTTCTGGAATTCAATGAAATGCTATCCATTTAATCATCTTTAAAATGACTCATACATTAATGAAGCTGAAAGTATTATTTTGCAGACCAGGAATATGTATATATCTAATAAAAATTAATGGAATTCTATTCACAGATTTCACATTTATTTTTTTCTGAATTAAAACTTTTTTAAAAAAGGAGTTTGGGTTAAGCAGACTTTGATAATGTTTACTTCAGTTTCAAGCAAATATAAACACCATTTTTTAAATTACTGTACTGTCTATGGTGAGATCAGCAAAACCATTATCCATATCTTTTCATTTACACATCACCATAAGCTAGATTTTTTACAATTCTGGCTTAGCTGGGAAGAGTAGGCATGATGCATTTGGCTTAACCGCTTCCACTTAGGCTCCAACTCCCAGGACTGTTAGGCAGACTGGAAGGCATCCATCCACAGTCCTCAGCTGAACTCATGACGCACTCCTTTCTTAAGAAAGCACAGTCAAAAGAGAGCATTTCTTCTGGCTTGTGTTATGGCTTGTTCAGACACAAACAATATGGGAATCCAATTCTGATACAATGCTAAACAAACAAATGAATGGAAGTGTCCTGGCTTATATAGCCTGCTTCTGCTGTAGCAGGAATCAAGTGGTATACAGAGCAATGTGTCTACTTTTTAAGTACTTGCTTTGCCTTAGGGACCGGCAAAATGCTCACGACCTGTCGGATGCATTAGGGAGAAGACAATATCTGCTTCCAGTCTTCACAGAAACTTGGAAAAACCTTCACTGCCTGAACCAGACCCCATGGTCCATTGGACTGTTTACTTATTAGATCCCAAAGTCCCTGCCTTAGGGATAATTCAGCAGCAAAATTTTCGATGTCTTCAAATTTTTCTTTTAGCTTCTTACTTCAGAACATTCTCAAGAACTGTAAAGCATTCAGGTGAGTTGCAACAAAAGTGAGCAACCTTTTATTCCTCCAACTGTCATTGCCCTTGTTTTCCCTTCTGAATCTGAATCATTTCCACATGAAATAAGAGATTGGTAAGAGACCCCTGTATTATTGCTAGAGGGATCTCCTGCTTTCTACTGAAGGAACATATGATGAATGGCTCTCTTGCACTCCTTTTGACCTGCCATCACCAACATTCCTGTTCTGAAAGTTCTTTGAAGCAAAAAGATCACTGCTATTATATGTTTATATTGTCTAAAGATAACATGCTCTAGATAGTTCACAAAACAGAGCAGTCTTACCCAGCTTCATATCTTTCAGGTATATTAGTAATAATCCTTGGTTGGGAATTCTACGAGATTTAACCCTTTGGAGTTTATGTTTTGGGGATAGTTCATAGACTGAAAACAAGTATATAACAAAAGTTGGAGTATTTTGCTGTCTTGATTTCAAATATGGACGTCTCTGAGCAGTTTGCTCCTCTGATGTCTGCCGTCAGCAATGTTGCTTAAGGGCAAGATGATTTCCTTTGTGTTCTCCTCTGTCTCTGGGTTGTACTTATCCTGGAAATGGGAGAGTTTTGCAGTGAGTAGGTCCTTATTCCAGTGAAGTGTGAGATCCAGTAGAAATCTAATAGATACTTATATTTTGTTGTTGTTGTTCAGTCGTTAAGTCGTGTCCGACTCTTCGTGACCCCATGAACCATATTGCGCCAGGCCTTCCTATCTTTCAGTGCCTCCCTGAGTTTGCTCAATTTCATGCTCATTGCTTCAGTGATGCTATCTAGCCATCTCATCCTCTGCCGTCCTCTTCTCCTTTTGCCTTCCATCTTTCCCAGCATCAGGGTCTTTTCCAAAGAGTCCTCTCTTCGCATTAGGTGACCAAAGTATCTGAGCTTGAGCTTCATTATCAATCCTTCCAATGAGCAATCAGAGTTGATTTCCTTTAAGATTGACTGGTTTGACCTCCTAGCAGTCCAGGGGACTCTTAAGAGTCTTCTCCAGCACCACAGTTCAAAGGCATCAATTCTTCGGCGTTCAGCCTTCTTTATGGTCCAGCTCTCACAGCCATACATTACTACTGGAAAAACCATAGCTTTGACTATGCGGATCTTTGTCGGCAAGGTGATGTCTCTGCTTTTTAATATACTTATATACTGTAGATTAAAGGATTCTACATTGCTCTTAAAAGTTATTAGATTCCAGCCTGTGGTGTTATAATTGGAGACTCAGGCTTCAGAGCTACAGGCTTAGTTTATACATCTAAATGATTTTTTTATTCTTTTGTTTTTGTATTTTTGCTGATCATTTGAATTTCTTCTCTTTTTTTTAATGTTTGCCATTATAATCATCATTCTTTGAAACATTGTGTGTTTATTGATTTAAATCTGTTGAACATTCAAAGATATTACTTAATCATATGAGTCATTGCCTTAAAAAGATTATGAATGATAATTGAGTAATATGAAAAGAAAAGTATATTCATCATAGATTTACTAGTTGTACAATTGACAACATATTTATTTGCTAACTTTGTAGACCTTGCATTTTTCAAATGACTGCAACTCCCTAGTGAAGGATTAAGCTCTTTTTTTGTGTGATCAAACTCTCAGAATTTTAAGTACACAGAAACCTATATTAAAGATGCCCTTATTTCAATAATAATTGTTTCTCATTGGATGTTGAATATGTGTGTACTGATGGCTTTACTTCCCGTGTTATAGTCAAATTAATGAAAGGTTAATACAAACCTTTATGTATTTACAAGAATTGTTCTTTAAGGAAAACCTTTAATTCCATGTTATGAATTTAATCATGCATTAAGTCGTTCAGATTAATAGCAAACCTCTCACTGAGTTCAGCAACCAAAAATAACCTTTCATAGCACTGTTAATTTGTATTATATTTGGTATGCAGTTACATAAAATACAAATTAATATTCACCATAATGACATGTTTTCATTAGATATAGATAAGCTTTAGAATCCACTTCCACTGTACAAGGCTTCATGAACCTCCGCTTACACCATGATTATAAAATGGCATGAACACATATGCATAGGCAAATAATTCAGACAAATGCTTTGCTCATGAGCAAAGGGTCCTTCTAATTTATTCTGAAAACAACTGCTTGAACTCTTGGTGCAGCTGCTCTGAAGTCTTTGTGAAGTTTTATGGGCATGTGTACACATACCCAGTATTGTTTGCAACATGAAGTGTTTTATCAAAATATTTGCATAGTATATATATTAATGTTTGATAATATATACATAGTTGTATGGTTCTGATACGTTTGCTTTATTTATATAAAAAACGCATATGGCTTCCCATCTTATATACCATAACTACAGGCAGCTCAAAGCAACAGCAATAAAAACATGTAAAAAAATGAAAAACCAGAATCCAGTTTAGTGGTATTTGATCCCCACCAAATGCAGCAACGTATGCCTATAACCTTTGATTTTGCACTGGTTGACATAACAAATCCAGGAATTGAGGGCTTGTGCGTAAATGGAGCAAACTGCTACAGAATGAGAGCCGAAAGTTTATTTTGCTCATGTTGCTTTTCTGCATGTTGGCTCTGTGTGTAATAGTTTGGAAAATTGAGCTTGTTTGTTTATTATTTATTTATTAAACTTATTTCTTTGCTGCCACAATTAAAGTAAGTCTCAGTGGTTTACAAAGAAAAAATCTATTTTAAACCTTGCACAGTACAAAGGAAAAAAAACCACTGTGGAAGTATAGTACCTAATTTTTTTTTAAATTAAAGAAGATAATAAAAATAAAGATGGCAACATCAAATCAGGGGAAGGCTGTCTGAAATAACTTGGTCTTTGAAAGTTTCTGAGAAAGTAGCACAGAGGGAGCTAGCCTGATCTCCCCAGGGAGGCTGTTCCACAGCATCAACAGTGTTTTTAAAAAGCAGCACCTCCAGATCTCAGCCTCCCAAACCACCTGAAATTGTCGGGCTTGTAGCAGATTCCCCAAGGTATTTCTAATCAGTTGGGCCAATACTGGCTGGAGTAGATGGTCCTGCAGGTCCCTTATATCAAGTCATATGAGAAAACAGAGGAAAGTAAAATGCAAAATGTATAAAGAATAATTTAGTGCACACAGACTGAAAAATAAAATGATATTCATAAAAATGATTGAATATTAATGTCCTGGAAAGTGAAAACTATATGTCAGGATTAGCCCAGGAAACTCCAGGAGACAGTACAGATTCAATTCAGCATGGTTTATTGGCTTCAGTCCCGTTACAGAATCTTCTCAGAGTGAAAGCAATTCCCAGAGTCACCCAACAAACATCCTGCATTCTTCAGGGAGGTGCAAGTCTCATTTTCTTATCTCTACCTCTCTGTTCTGGGGATAAGAGAATGCGCTTAACTCTTTCCGCTCTAGCTCTCACATATATGCGCATATAGTGGAAATGGATGACATATACTTATTCTTTCCTTTTTACTAAAAGTGTTGAAATCTTTACAAATTTCACCAACCTGAAATTAGTCAGAAGGATTTAGAAATTAATCCCATTTAATGATGTTACACACCGGAACTTACATTTATACACTATGTTTCTCATGTGCTAAGTAGTACAATGGTTTATCATGGACACACCCTTACCACAATAATCCTTCCATAGGAAGCAAGCTATATTATGATAAGATTGTTATGTGGTAGCTATTGTATCAAGCTGTTCATCTGCATTATAGAATGGTGGAACTTGCATTATGATATCATGATGCACTTTTTGGTATTTTAGCATCATCATGTTTAGGAATGGATGCTTATGGCTAAATTCCAAAATAATTCAACTCCTGTTACTATGTAAAAGTCTGGCAAGGGCAAATTGTCACACAAGGATACTTATAATAGCTATAGCTATAATTTATTTTCCGGAGAATTATGAAAGCTGTTGTAATCCTGATTTTTCATCAGTTGGTCATCCCAGGAGAAAGAAAACTTGATGCCCAATGAAAAACCTCCAACTTGGAAGTTAGAATGCATGGCATGAAATGTATGGCAAATTATGTGTTTCACAATTTTTCCATTTACTTTAGTAGATTATTCCTTCAGCATGAAAGAGATCCTAGGCTTCTGGATCTGGGAAACTTTAGTCTGCCTTCTCTTAGTGAAGAGTCCAAAGTGGCTCAGGATTCCATGGCAACCATGAACCTGACCCAGGTTATTGAGAGCCCAACTCAGATTAGCCTTCATACATTGGATCTTGTTTTTGTCTTGAGGTAGATGCAACTGATTTGATTTTGTGCCCTTATTATGGACAGATCACTCTCTGATTGTTTCAGAGCTTTTTGGTGTCTCACACGTACACACACACACACCCCCCCCGCTTGATGGACTATTCGTTCAGTCTGTCTCATGTGTCTGATGGGTCTACTTGGTTTCCAAATTTTTCTTGAGTTTCCTGTGGATCTGAGGTAGTTGGATCAAGCTCTTAGTTGTCTCCTGGAATGAGCAGGTGACAGCAACCTTGGATGGTATTATTTCTGTGTACTCTGTGTCAATCCAAGGAAATTCCTTGGATCTCTGAGTAGCTCTAGGAGAGAAAATGTCAGAATAGCTGCCTAGAATGGTGATGGAGGAAGACAAAGAACAGTACAAGTCCAACCAAACATATGTTTGAGCCATATTATGGCCTGCATCATGGCAATAAGAATGACAAAACAACTTTTTCTCACCTTACTGCATTTGCAAAATGCTTTTTGGCAGCCTTTTTAAGGTGAGCTGGACCCTTTTAGGGAAGGAGAAGGGGTAAGAACATCTGAAGGGCTGCTGCAAAGAATATTCTAAGAATACAATAGATAAAATCACTCAGATCTATATCTACAGGTAGTCCTCATTTAATGACTGCCTTGTTTAGCAACCGCAGTTATGACGGTGATGAAAAAGTAACTTTGCAACCAATCCTTGCATTTACGACATTCTCAGATCTGTGCTGTAAAGCAAAGGAAAGCTGAAATAAGATCACAAGTACAGTCGTGATTTCACTTAGTGACTGCTTCACTTAGCGACTGAGTTGCCAGTTCCAATTGTGGTTGTTAAATGAAGACTACCTGCACTCTCTGTTTGTGTGTTTGGCCTTGAACAGGATAACAAAGGATGTCTAATAAAGAGACCATTTTGCAAGCCCACATCCTGTTTCCTGCATCCCACCAATCTGGAGATAACATACAGTGTACTGACACATACTCAGCATCCTCTAAGTAAATATAAATGTTTCAGATTAATTGTTTATATAGTTGTGTCAACCATGTAATGCCCATTACTGAGTGGGAAAGTTTTTTATCTCTGGCACTTGCTAAGTGTTCTATTTATAATAAATACCTATAATATATCTGTTTTATACTGTTGAAGTTTGTATATTTATTTTTATCACATTTATCTGCATTTCCTCCAGATATTCAAGAAGGTGTACATTTTCTCCCTGCCCCCAGCCAGTTTATTTTCATAAAGCAGGATGGTTAGGCTAGTGTGAGAGGTAATAACTGGCTAAGTAGGGGTTCTGCACCTGAGTTGATTCTCCCAAATGCAACATTAACTGCCTTCCTCTCCCATGAATTTTTCCGTAACTGTAGTTTGCTTATGTGTCAGTATTGATCATCTAGCATAACTTCTGAGTTTTCCTTATCTCTGCATTGATTTAATTACAGTATTTCTAATCACTAGCCTCTAATTTTTGCTATTCTGCTTATCTTTTTCAATAACCATTATGACAACACTTCTATCCCATTGCTCACTGGTTTAGCAAATGCCCTATCAGCTTTGTTAAAATGTAATGCTAAAACAATTGGTTATTTTTTCTTCTAAATCCAGTGGTTAGGAAGTATGGATACTAATTGATGATAAATATGATTCTAATAAGAATTTTATTAAGAATTAAGAATTCTATAAGCGTAAAATGGGATATGCCATTCATCTTTAGTCTTTTTGCAGTATATATGGTACTATATAAGGAAGTAAGTATTGTGTGGATAAAGACATAACCCATACAGGTAAAACTCGAAAAATTAGAATATCGTGCAAATGTTCATTTATGTCAATATGGCAATTCAAAAGGTGAAACCAATATATGAGATAGACGCATTACATGCAAAGCGAGATATGTCAAGCCTTACTTTGGTATAATTGTGATGATTATGGCATACAGCTTATGAAAACCCCAAATTCACAATCTCAGAAAATTAGAATAGTGTGAAAAGGTTCAATATTCTAGGCTCAAAGTGTCCCCCTCTAATCAGCTAATGAATCCATAATACCTGCAAAGGGTTCCTGAGCCTTTCAATGGTCTCTCAGGCTGGTTCAGTAGGAATCACAAGCATGGGAAAGACTGCTGACCTGACAGTCGTGCAGAAAACCATCATTGACACCCTCCATAAGGAGGGAAAGCCCCAAAAGGTAATTGCAAAAGAAGTTGGATGTTCCCAAAGTGCTGTATCAAAGCACATCAATAGAAGGTTCTGTGGAAGGGAAAAGTGTGGTAGAAAAAGGTGCACAAGCAGCAGGGATGACCGCAGCCTGGAGAGGATTGTCAGGAAAAGGCCATTCAAAAGTGTTGGGGACTTTCACAAGGAGTGGACTGAGGCTGGAGTTAGTGCATCAAGAGCCACCAGAACACAGACGGATCCTGGACATGGGCTTCAAATGTCATATTCCTCTTGTCAAGCCACTCCTGAACAACAAACAACGTCAGAAGCGTCTTACCTGGGCTACAGAAAAAAAGAACTGGTCTGTTGCCCAGTGGTCCAAAGTCTTCTTTTCTGATGAAAGCAACTTTTGCATCTCATTTGGGAACCAAGGACCCAGAGTCTGGAGGAAGAATGGAGAGGCACACAATGCACGATGCTTGAAGTCCAGTGTGAAGTTTCCACAGTCTGTGTTGATTTGGGGAGCCATGTCATCTGCTGGTGTTGGTCCACTGTGCTTCATTAAGTCCAGGGTCAACGCAGCCATCTACCAGGAGATTTTGGAGCACTTCATGCTTCCTTCCGCAGACGAGCTTTATGGGGATGCTGACTTCATTTTCCAGCAGGACTTGGCACCTGCCCACACTGCCAAAAGTACCAAAACCTGGTTCAATGACCATGGGATTACTGTGCTTGATTGGCCAGCAAACTCGCCTGACCTGAACCCCATAGAGAATCTATGGGGCATTGCCAAGGGAAAGATGAGGGACATGAGACCGAACAATGCAGCGGAGCTGAAGGCCACTATTGAAGCATCCTGGTCTTCCATAACACCTCAGCAGTGCCACAGGCTGATAGCATCCATGCCACGCCGCATTGCGGCAGTCATTGCTGCAAAAGGGGCCCAAACCAAGTACTGAGTACATATGCATGCTTATACTTTGCAGAGGTCCGATATTGTTCTATTTCCAATCCTTGTGTTATTGATGTCATGTAATATTCTAATTTTCTGAGATTGTGAATTTGGGGTTTTCATAAGCTGTACGCCATAATCATCACAATTATACCAAAGTAAGGCTTGACATATCTCGCTTTGCATGTAATGCGTCTATCTCATATATTGGTTTCACCTTTTGAGTTGTCATACTGACATAAATGAACATTTGCACGATATTCTAATTTTTCGAGTTTCACCTGTATATGTCTTAGCTTAATCCATTATGTAGTGTAGAGAGTAAGGTAGATAACTCTGACAGAGATAGGCCAGATCCATTACCAAAGTGATGAGTCCAAAACAAGTATAAAGTATGCATTAATGGCTCAGACAGACACCTCCCTAATTCACCTGGGTATAAAAAGGGGAGGGGCATAGCACAATCAGACTTGCAAGATTCGATCATTATAGCCAATAAAAGCAGTCTTAGACTTCCTGATTCTTGGACCAGTCTACCAGTGAGGCTGACATGTGGTTAGTTCTGTGTGGATGGATGAGGAGTTTTCTGTCCTGTGTTGTTCTTGCTGACAAGAGACAAAAGAATTGTTGTTTGGCTTCCTGGCTGAAGTGTCTTCTAAACTTTCCATGACAGACATCCCATTTGGCCCAGTAGAAAACTCTGTAGAATCAGAATTGAATTTTACCACAGAATATTGATTTGAAGTTTTAATACAGTCTCTGATGGTTGTCAACAAGATAAATAAGTGAAAGACAATATGGGAAGATTTTTTTAAATGATCATGGCAGTGGTGTCCATGACAAGTCATTTTGACATCAAAATGATGATATGTGCATAGTGATATCATTACACAAGCTTATACAAGTACATCAGTTGCAGCATTTGTATAATGATGTCATCATATATTATCATTTGCTGCGACACCTATGGATATTAGACAAGAATAATTATTCCTTATTATAATAATTATCAAGGGAAGTTAAACATACATTCAAGGTCAGTTGTTAGTATAAGTACATTGAAGAAGTAGGCACATACACATGTACCCAAATAATAATATATACTTAAAAGGTAAGGAGTATGGCCTTGATGATCAAGATATGTGGATTTTCTTTTATGCTGCTGCCTGTCATCTTGATACTCCTTTTTTCTGATGGCGTGTAAATAATTTGTGTCAAGTCCCACTTGTTCAGGTAAGATCAGGGAAACAAGAACCACACAGATTTTATTAAGATACCTTAAAGCTGGGCTAAGGTAAATAGAGAATCTTGGAAACTGTAAAAAGAATTTCCAGTCCTTATTCATAGTGAGTTCTTTAAAGCAGAGTCTCTTTAGATGATTTGAAATGCTGCTTCGCAGGTTTCTTGCCACCTGGGCTGAGATGCCATTTGTGAGAAAAGCTGCCAGCAAACTGCCCTTCTCTCTCTTGATTACATGTATCTGTTTTTCCTTTCATTCCTTTCTCAGTCTCCCTGCAATCTCTCACAGTTTGATTGGCAAATATTAGAAGACAGCAGGAGAAAAAATTTAATTATTGTTAATTGGCTGTTAGAGCACTATAGGAGATTCTTTTTCACTAAATTATAATTGTTACATTTTTGATACATTATATCTTCCAGTTGTAGGTTACATTCCTTCTCAAAATAGAGATTGCCTTTAATTTATAGATTAGATCCTATAATCTGTAGAAGAAAAATGGAGTGGGCTTGAAGAAAGTTTTGCTAAATTTGCTTTTTTTTTTTTTTTTTTGAAGCTGGATCCTAGACTGACTATTCAAAATCCTGCTTCCAAAAAAGCAATTAGAACTTTAATTGTACTTTCAGTTAATGCTGTGCACAATCATTATGCCTTACGAAGTTTTCATTTTTGTTGCACAGTCAGCAGTAATCTGTTCCTAGTTTTCTAATTAAGAGGACACATTATGGGTACAAACAAGAGCTCTGCTTTACAGGTAATGGTATATTTTAGGTGTTGCAACTTACTTGATTGTAAAATCTATTCTGGAAGAGATCCACAGGAGATATTAATAAAGAGTGGACTGAACTAAAGCATCTCAAATAGGTGTATCATTCTTCAAACTGATTTTACAAACAGTTCCTTAAAAGTGCAATAACATAAGGATTAAAAAGCTTCTTGGCCCATTTTTCCCCCAGACTGTGTTGTGTGAAAATAATATACAGTAATATGAAACAAATATTGCTTAAGGGTTCATAGCTCGATATTCTGTTTGATGTTCCCATGCAACAGCTACTGCAGTGTCTTGGTTAAAATTATAAAATTTAGGAAAAAGCAGTTTTACATATTACATGTTTTGTTCAATGATTCTTATTTGTGTAATAAGTTGCCTTGTAGAAAAGAATGCATACATCTTCATTCTTCTTTACTATTGCCTTGTAGAAAAGAATGCATACATCTTCATTCTTCTTTACTATTCATTCTTCTTTACTATTAGGACCTAGGGGAGCAAGTGAAGTAAATGATTATAAATACACAGCACAGGTTAGAAGAGCTGAAGTCCTTGAATTAGCAAATGTCTTTAGACTGCAAATCCTTCCATACTTAAAATACTGAGGGATTACTAGGTTCCCCAACACTCCTTAGATACAGCACTTTTTAATGTAAAGTAGTATTTTACTTTGAAATAATCTAATCTCAAGTTTCATTTTGGTTTTGAAGCAATTTTTAGATTCCGGTTCAAAACAGAATGCGCCATTAAGGAAGTGTGAGCGAGCTTAATGGTAGAGCTGATTCTCTGGAGGGAAAAAGTTCCACTCAGTCCCTCATGATCCTTGGCAGCAGTAGAAAAGACTCATGTCTAAAACCTGCAAGAACTTCTACCCGTTTTGTTGGAAAGTACTGAGTTCAATTGAACAACAATATCAGTTGCTGTAAGACCATTTCTTACATTCTTCTATAGATCTTTTAAATCACTGAATTTTAAGGAGATTAAACATCCTACTGAGGTCCTTCTCTGACCATGAGATTATCAGTTTACAGTTGGTGTAATGTCCCATCTATGCAGCAAAAATCCCAATTTAAGATTTTTCTTTATTTTGTTTAGTTTTTCTTGTTGGCTCTATATTTTTCATTTTTTCTTTAACTGGATAAATAACGCTCTCACTATCAGAAATTTAAACCAATATTGACTTGCTTTATCTCTGGACTAAAATGCTTTTTTGAATGAGAATGACAGAAAAAAACCCATTTTATTTCAGAGTTACTGATTCTTTGTTTCTGAACAATTAAGCTTCAGGTACATCTTCTCTGAAAATGTATGATGCTTTTTCTTACATAGAATATATCATGCTTCAGGAAAATATTGTTTTATGCACCAAAGGGAGGAAAATCCAGTGAAATCTTACTTAAACATGTCTCATTTAGCTCTATTAAGTTGCATTAAGCTTACTCCATGAATACAACCTTTGCCTTATATGAAAAATAAATGAATGAAAAATAAACAGCCAGTTGAGCTAACAAACATGTGTTTGTTACAGGCTGTCTTGTATAATGTTTTGTAGTATAAATGATAAGTTGCTATATATATTATATAAAAAAGAATACAGGAAAAAAGAAGTTTCAACTCTCAGATAGGTTTTCAGGTATTTTTCGCTCTACCCTGGGCCCATCCATTCTGATTATTAGGGCTGTGCAAATTCTTCCGAAAAGGTGCTTGAGGAGGCACAAGAGCACACCCGCATGCATAGCCAGGAGCGGCTTCCAAGGCAGCTGAATGAGCTTGAAAACAGATGGGGCTGCTGTAGACATTCCAAAAGCTACACTTTGTACACACTTCCACATGTTTTGAAGGATCTTGTTTGAAGGACTTGCAAAACCATAGTAATTATATTTGATAACACAGAGAGTTGATTGCATCAACTAAGATGTTGTCACGGTCCCATGAAACCAGCTGGCAGTGGTTGCCTCAAGCAAGGGTTGACAGAACTGGAAGTGAAATAAACTCCATGATGAACCACAGTTTGTGCCAATAGTGAGATACTTTTCATCTGCTTTCTCTCATGGCACTTCTGGGTTGTTCGTTTTGTTTTTGTTTATTTGCTGCTATTATTATGGTTGGTTGCACACTCAGCCAGATGTTTAGCCTGGATTTGACATTTTTATCCACATATCAAGTCATTCCCAAGGACCTGGGATAGGCAGATATTGTTTGATGGTGTTAAAGGTATCACTGCAGTATATAAGCTGTTCCAAGTAAAGCTTCCTTTTACAATTGACTGATTTTGTTATTATTATTATTTGTTTCTGCCTAGATAGATAGATAGTCAAGTCAATATGACAAACATACTCCTTCCTCCTCCTATTTTCCCTACAACAACAACCCTGTGAGGTAGGTTGGGCTGAGAGAGACTGACTGGCCCAGTCACCCAGCCAGCTTTCATGCCTAAGGGAGGCCAGCAGGTGCTGCCTAGAACTCACAGCTATCTGGTTTCTAGGCCAGCACCTTAGCCACCCAACTGGCTCTCAGTTATGGATTATTATGTTAATATTATTACCAGTAAAATTAATTATAATTATAATTTATAATGCATTATCTATAATTATATATGCTTATAATTTACAAAATGCAATATTATAAAATAATAATATTGATATTATATTGTTGTTATTAAATTATGGAGAAAATGCTATTATGGGAGTGTCTCCAAAGACTGAATTAGCGAGACTTCATGAGTTATGGTCTCATGGAGTTATTTTTTTAATTTATTATAGTTACTGAGGTCTTGCTTTTCCTTGGAACTGATTGCTGAGAGTTAAAATGAAGTAGACTCATGTTTAAAAATTAAGTACAGACATATTCTCTTGAGCAAAATCTCTATTCTAACAGCAGACCTGTCATATTGTATATAGTAAAGTAAAGGCATTAATGTCATATCTTGTGACAGACTAAATTGAGCTCTAACAAAACCCTATTCAGAAGTAGCTGAGTTCTATGACAGTGTTAAGAGTATAGGTAAGTTAAATGATGACTAAATATACTTGTGGAGCATAACACAGCACAACAGTTGAATTACACAGAAAGTCAATAATAATAATACCACAAAACAGGCAAAGTAATAGAAAATGAAGAAGCTAAAATGCTCTGGGACTTTAGAATTCAAACAGACAAGCACCTGCCACACAACACCCCAGACTTAACAGTTGTTGATAAGAAAGGCAAAAAACTCTGGATAGTGGACATTGCAATACCTGGAGACAGCGGAATAGAAGAGAAAGAACTGGAGAAAATCACAAAATATAAAGACCTGTAAATAGAAGTAGAACGACTATGGCAAAAGAAAGCAAAGATAGTGCCAATAGTTATAGGCACCTTAGATGCAATCCCAAAACATCTAGAGCACCACTTCAACACCATCGGCATTGACAAAATCACCATCAGTCAATTGCAAAAGGCAGCTTTCCTTGGAACAGCTTATAACCTGCCATGATATCTTGGGAAGGACTCGATAGGTGGATAAAAATACCAAATCCAGTCTAAACATCTGGCTGACTGTGTGACCAACCATCATCATCATCATCATCATCCCAGCACTTGTAGTTCTTTTTCTGTTCTTGCTGTAATATGCCAGTTTGGACTTCCAGACCTCATTTGTAGTGAGATGATGGGTGTCTGCTGGGGGCAGTAGGGTGGTGGTAAAGTAGGGAAAGGGATGTGACATGTATCATGACATCACACAAACAATGCAAATTATGTTATTTACACCATTTGTATCATGACATAATTACATAATTAACATCAGTAGTATGATACATTCATACCGTGCATGGCATCATTGTGGCTTCTACCAAATGGCTGTGAATAAATCTAAGAACCACCCATCTCAAATGATCCGTGAATGAGATACATGAGTACCAATTCAACTATAATTTTTCTTAGCTTTTGTGTAATACGTTATTTCAAAATGTCAAATTTCTTAAGGAATTCCAGAGTGACATTCTTACAGGATTTCTTTTCTTATAATTTGAAAGGACATTAGAGATGTTGGTACCTTTTAAAAATATCATCATGCCGCAGATATACATGGAGAATATACTGGAAATAACTCTTAAAGCATTTAACACAATTGCTCATTTTGTATCATATTTCCAAAGACCAGCAGAGCTGTGCTGGGCAGACTTAAAGAAGAATTGAGGATTTCCTATACAGGTATATGCAATGGGAATGTTTTGCAAAAGAAAAAAAAAGAAAAAAGTGCAAAGAATAATTCATATTAAAAGAGGTAGGGAAAATGCAGAAATTTTGGTTGAATTAAAATGTTGTTTTGGAAATGGCTGAAGAAACTAAATAAGGAACCTCCAACAGGATGTATGGAATTCAGAATAAAAGTTATGAAATTATTTAGGATGAAACTGAAGTATGGAAATACTTAAAGGAAATTTGTATGGGAATGATAGTGCTATGCAGAAGAGTAAAACTGAAAGAATACTTTAAATATTAGAGTCTACAAATATGTGATGAAAGTGAAGTTATAGTGTAACTGGAGAAATGTTAAAATATGGATGTAGTTTGCATGTAAGTGTCTCTGCAACTTGTTTGATGTGTGTGTGAAAAGAACATCTGTGCCTGATGGCTGGAAGATTGCCATTATTGTTTTCCTATACAAATAGAAAGATAGCAAGAAGGAATGCAAAAGCTAGAAGGGGATTACAGTGGTACCTCAAGATACGAATGCCCCATCTTACGAAAATTTCAAGATACGACCAGCTCCGGCTGCAAAAATTTACCTCAACATGCGAACTCCGCCTCAAGCTACGAACCGGATCCGCGGCCATTTGCCCTGCTGCCACGTGGTCGCGGCTTCCAAGAGGAAGTGCTAATGAAATCTGAGCGCGCGGGGGGGGGAAGCTCCCGCTCCCGGCTGTGCATGCGCGCTGATATTGCTTTCACTGTGCTTTTGTCGCTATGGAGAAAGGAAAAAGGAAAAGGAAAAGCCATTTGCCCTGCTGCCACGTGGTCGCGGCTTCCTGTGGGCGAGATCGCGGTAGCAAGGAGGCGTTCGGTGAGGCTTGTGGTGTGTTTTGTGGCGTTTGGAAGGTTTTTGGTGTGCTTGTCAGCATGGCTCCAAAGAAAATGCAGAGCGGGCATGGCAAGAATAAGGCTTTGCAGCTAAGAGGCAAAGAGGAGAGGAAACCCCTGAAGGAGATCTCCCCGAAGTCCCTTTGGAGGGGGACTCTCCCTCCAAACTATAACTGCCTCCCCACCCCATTCTCCCTCTTCATACTGTGCTTTTTTTCATGTTTTTGTGGTTTAAAAATAAAATGCATATGTTTCAGAACTGTTTGTATTTACATTGAACCTTATGGGGAAATTTGCTCTTTCCTTTGGCCATAGCCCTTGGCCTGGTGATTGCTTTCACTGTGCTTTTGTCGCTATGGAGAAAGGAAAGAGCGCGGAGGAATCGGGGGGGGGGGGAAGCTCCCGCTCCGCTGTGCGTGCGCGCGACATAAGCCTTTCTCCCCAGCGCGCTGATTGTTTTCACTGTGCTTTTGTCGCTATGGAGAAAGGAAAGAGCACGGAGGAATGGGGGGGGGGAAGCTCCTGCTCCCGGCTGTGCGTGTGCGCAACGTAAGCCTTCCCCCCCATTGCTTTCACTGTGCTTTTCTCACGCGCGCCAAGGGCTATGCACAGAGGAAAGAGCGTGGAATTAAGAAGCAGCACGGGGGTGGGGAAGCTCCCGCTCCGCTGTGCGCGCTACATAGGCCTTCCCCCCCATTCCTTTCACTGTGTTTTTGTTGCGCGCACCAAGGGCTATGCACAGAGGAAAGAGCGCGGAATTAAGAAGCAGCACGGGGGTGGGGAAGCTCCCGCTCCGCTGTGCGCGCTACATAGGCCTTTCCCCCCATTGCTTTCACTGTGCTTTTCTCGCGCACACCAAGGGCTATGCACAGAGGAAAGAGCGCGGAATTAAGAAGCAGCACGGGGGTGGGGAAGCTCCCACTCCGCTGTGCGCGCGACATAAGCCTTCCCCCCCATTGCTTTCACTGTGTTTTTCTCGCGCGCGCCAAGGGCTATGCACAGAGGAAAGAGCGCAGAATTAAGAAGAATCAGCACGGGGAGTGGGGGGGAAGCTCCCGCTCCCAGCTGTGCGCGCGGGAGCCTTTCTCAGATTTCATTAGCACTTCCTTTTTCTGCGCTAGGGCTGACTAAAGCGCGCCTGGGGAATTTCTTAGCCGTGCAACGCCTGCTGACACATTGAACCTTATGGGGACATGTGCTTCAGGATATGACCAAATTCGGAGGGCGGATTAGCTGTATTTACATTGAACCTTATGGGGAAATTTGCTTCAGGATGCGACCAAATTCAGAGGGTGGAACGGATTAACCGTATTTACATTGAACCCTATGGGAAAACGTGCTTCAGGATGCGACCAATTCGACTTGCGATCAGAGTCAGGGAACGGATTAAATTCGTATCTTGAGGTACCACTGTAGTTTGTTAAGTGTGCCTGAGCAGGTATTTGGCAGCATTCTGACTGAAAGTTTAGAAGTGACAATGAGCAAAATTTGGGAAGTGGTTTTATGCAGGGGATGTGCAGATCAGAGGTTTGCTCTTCAGCAAGTCATTGAGAAATATATGTATATGAGAAAGTAAGTTTATTAACTATATTGATTTAGCTAAAGTGAATAGGCTTGAATTATTGGAGTGCTTGGCATTAATATGGATGGAAGTCATACCTAATGGAGTTGATTTTCAATAAGGAGAGACTTGAGATTAAAGAACATAAGACATTATATGAAGCATATACAGATGTAGTAGAAGAAAGGCTAGAAGGGTCTGGGGAAGCATAGTGAATGGCTTTAGTATAAACTATTTTAATTATGTCTCACTTTTCATATCTCATACATTTAATCTCTGTTTTACTATTCCTTACTCCTTTTCTGCATTCTCAAAACATTCATTTCCACTGAAAAGGAAGAGCATGATTCCTTTTATGTATATATGAAGAGGAGAGGAGAGGAGAGGAGAGGAGAGGAGAGGAGAGGAGAGGAGAGGAGAGGAGAGGAGAAGCTTTATTGATTTAGTCATCTGACCATATCAAAAGTATAAAACTGATATAAGTATACAAGTAAATACAAAGAAAACAGTAGGACATATTCATAAGTCATCACCCCTACAGTTAACCCTAATCTGATCAGTCTGTCCTCTTCGAAATGGCCTTTGATATAAAGAGTGCAGCCTTATTAGTGATAGGCAGGTTCGTTCCCTGAAAAAAGTAAGACAGTTTCTCCTGGGTGCCCCAGGATTTTTTAGTTTTTAAATAAGAACCTAAGTAAACAGTCTTTTCTGTAGAATATAGTTTGCAATCAAAGAGAATATGTGCAATGTCTTCAACAGCTGGTACACCACCAATACACAGTCTTTCATCAAACTGAACTTCATGAAACCTCCCATATCTTACCATGGAATGTAGTTGTTCAAAATGAGCTCTAGAAAAAGCTGTTCTAAGATGCTGAGGCATATAAGCTGTTAAATACTTTTCTAACTGGGAGGCTGACTCATGTTGAGCTAGCCATTTCAAGGACTGAACATGTTTAAGGGATGTAGTATCATCTTCGGTGGCCACATCCATGACTCTTTGTTTGAAACTTTTCTTGGCCTTCAGAAAAGTTTGGACTTTTTCCTGATTAGACTGGGTATTGGATGGAGAATCCATACTGTGAGATGGTATTTGAAAGTTGGGCAGCCCAAGTGCAAGGAGGCGTATTATGCAACTGCTCTTCAAAACAAAGCTTGGGTAATCTATCTGAATAATGGGAGCCAGTATATATCCTCATCTGACCCCTTTATTGGTACTAATTATCCCTATTAGGGAACTATGTGCTCCTGTGCATATCCTTAGGCATGAGTTTGAATATAATGGCTTGATTAAAGAAAGGAGTCTAGGATCCATGCCCAGGTCCATAAGTTTCTTCCAAAGAAGGTCCCTATTTATTGAATCAAATGCTGCACTGAGATCTATAAAAGTTGTCAATAGTTGGCTCCCTTTAGCTGTATATTTTTCTATTAGATGACATAAAATAAAACAGTTATCAATAGTGGAGCAACCAGACCTAAATCCAGTTTGCTCTTCGGATAGCAAGCCCTTTTCAATTACCCAGTCTTCAATCTTGAATAAAAAATACTTGGCATACAATTTTGGTACAATATCAATTAGGCTAATCGGTCTATAATTTGAGAGATCACTCTTATCACCCTTTTTGTAAATGGAGACCACAATAGAGAGCTCCCCACGAGCTAGATTTCGGCAGGAATTATTTATACGAGTAAATAAGCCTGCTAGTAAGGGAGCCCACCAGTTAATGTGACATTTGAATAATTCAGGGGGTAGAAGATCTTCCGCAGGAGCCTTATTGACTTCAGAGTCTGAATGAGTCCTCTAATCTCCCGTTCAGTCATTGGAGGCCAAGGTGGGGAGGGACTACAGGCCTTCTGTAGATCATTTTGTGAGTCCTCTAATCTACTGCAACTTGAGGCAATGAATAATTGGCTGTAATATTCCTCCCACATAGAGGCAGGTATAGGAATGTCCAGGGAGAACCTAAGTTCCTGCAATATTCCTGCAACCAAATGCCAAAAAAAGACTGGGTTTGGGTTTTTCACTGCTAACTCTAAATTTAACCAGAGAGAGAGGACAAATTATGAGACTTCTTCCACTTGATAGGGTTTTTTTTCCCCCGGTACTCTTGTCTAAGCCATGACAGCATGGTTATTATTTGATGGATAATTCTGTGCTAAACGCATAGCTAGCCTTAATCTTTTTTTCAGGGGATGACACTCTGAGTCAAACCAATGAGGGCTTTTTATCTGAGACCTTCTGGGGAGGGACTTTTCAGTTAAAAATTTTTCCTAGTCCTGCACTTAGGTTTTCATAGGCTATAAGTACACAGTCAACATCTGTGCAAGGTGCAGTTACTGGGTCTACCAGAGTCAGGGCTTGATCAGAATTCATATTCATATATCGCATCCACTCTGGCCCATTTTATCCTTCTGTCCTGATGGACCTCTAGATGAAGTGAAACCCATCTATCATTTGCAGTATGGGGTCTGAAGTCTGAACGCCCAGAGAAATTTACAACAACTGGTTGAGGGTCGCTGTCCTCTCTTACTTAAACCTGGATGTCTGAGAAAAAGGACACATTATTATTTGAACCACATATATAATCTAAAGTATTATTTGATTTCTATCAATGGTAAGTAAAGGAGTAAACAAAACTTTGGTCCTTGACCCCTAGAATTTGCAGGTTACACTTGCATACCAGGTTTAAAAACTGTATACCAGCAGCATTTCTTTTCTGGTCCCTAAAAGACCACAAAGGTAATAGGGAGTGGAATTTTTTAGTGATGTTCATATAACTAATATGATCTTGGACAGAAGGCCCTAGCCTCACGTTAAAATCTCCCAAAACAATTATAACTGTTTTAGGAATCTTTGAGATTAACTCCATCAAGGTTTGCTCTATATTTACCCATATATCAGGGGAATAATATGTAGTCGTTTGTGGGGGTATATAAGCATTTAACATCACAATCACAGAGGCCTTATACTGGAATTTAACAGCTAAGCAAAAAGGTGAAGAGGCACTATGGTCATTTCTGTGCCCATCCATCCTAGCTCTTGATCAGTATAGCCAAGCCCCCACTGCCTGGCCTTTTTCTTTTATTTTCTATGTTGGGTGACCCAGGACTTAAAGCCATGTATCAAAATCTGTTCATCTCCAGGTGTTAACCAGGTCTCTTGTACTATAATCAGATCAAAATTGGACAGAAATTCAGGTAAATCACATAGTTTGTTCTTCCAACTTGTTAGATTCCAAGTTAATGTATGAATAGTTGTATCATTAATCATACCTAGGAAAGCAAGAAGAGAAACTAATTGGGGGAGGGTTGTAATGTATCCCATTCAGTCATTCATCTGCAGATATGAGATCAAGGGAACCTGATGTATTCAGGTATACACACAGATCAGCAACTTGAATTTTCCTTGAAGACTCTACACAGCAAAGCAGCTTACCAGAACTATGTGATTCTTTACCATGTTGACTCCCTGTTGTTGTAATATTTTGTCTGGTGTCCATGTGAGTCTTCACCTAGCAATCCAATGCACTGGTGTTAGGGTCATCCATCTTAGTTAGATTCAGTGTACCTGGGGGCCTGGCGGTCTCCAATATTCTATTGTGTTGCCAGGATAGAGGTGTTGCTAAACTATTCGTGGCAGTGGGTTCATCCAAAGTATTGAGAGTTTTCTTCTGAGGGTTCCCTATGGCCTGCAGTCCATTTGGTAGAACTGTGGTCTGAGAGAGATGCAAAGCATTGGTATGCCATGGACCAGGACTTACATCACAGGAGATACATTCATTGATTGGGTGCTGCAGATTTAGTCCCTTTTCATCTGTTAAAACTGTGAGATCGTGTTCCTTCTGGTTGCTCTTCTGTTGAAAATCCTCAGGTCATAATGTATCAGAGGTGTATGTAGACTGTTATTATTGTTATTGCAACCCTTTTGGGGAGATATTGCCACTAATTCAATCAGAGGTTCTGCTGCTATACATGTTGTTAACAGCATCTATTGTAAATTCCTTGGTTTTCTCAATATTTCATCTTACTCACTGTTTGTACTGCTCCAGAAGAATGAATCAGCTGTGCTTTTAGAGCATCATCAGAAACCTTTCTGTCGCCACATGACTTTAGGTGATTATCTGAGTGGTTTTTTGTCAAGGTCAAACTCTCAAGGCTATCTGTGGTGGGCAGCTTATCATTCCTAGAGCCTAGAAGAGATCTTCATCTTGCATAGTTGGATAAAAAAGTGAGCATATTTTATTATCCTGAAATACACGTAGTGGGAATATTTGAAACTTACCAAGAAAAGGTTTCATTTTAAGCAACATCCCAGGGATTGTAGAGCATTTAAAAGTCAGCAAAACTCTTTTATTTTCCCTTTCAGTAGGTAGCCATTCTGCTGCCTGCAAGTTTTTCAGATGGAGTTGATAGCAGAGGAGTTGACTTAAGGATGGAACAATAGCTCTTTTTGTATCCCAGTGACCCCTTGTTAGCTCTATTAAGATTAATATGTAGGGCAACCTGGTTTGTTTGAAAGATTCAAGTATTCCCAATCCCCTTCTCTCTCTTCTCATTGCACAGTAATGGGGAGTCCTCTCTCCTCTTGGTGTTACAGTTGGAGTTCAAGTGTTTTTTGCTATTAAATGCAGGCTGCTCTCTCCTAGTGTTAGTTTGTTCCGCCATAAATGCAGTCAGTTTGTCTAAATGTTTCTGAGCAAAAGTGTCAAAATACTTTTTTAAGGAATCCACATTGTTGCTTATTGTTGTTAAATAGTCAAAAATAGAGAGCACAGTCTGTGCTGTTCAAAGGTATGGTTGATCTAAAGCAGTGTTGTCCAAACTTGGCCACTTTAAGACGAGAGGACTTCAACTCCCAGAATTCCCCAGCCAGCATGGCTGGCTGGGGAATTCTGGGAGTTGAAGTCCACTCGTCTTAAAGTGGCCAAGTTTGGACAACACTGATCTAAAGTCTGTGGCACTCTTGTTTGTGAGGTTCTTCACCTGTCCCTCCCTAGTGGAAGCTGAAGTTGCCCGACGGATTGGCAGCAGCCTCAGGAGAGGAGCGTGTTGTAAAAACTTTGTGGCCATCTTCTCGAAGAGAGGTAGAGAGATCTAACAGTTGTTGTTGTTCGATCTCTGTTTGCAAATCCCACTCCGAGACATCCTGTCAATTCATATAAGTGACATTTCTACCATTACTATTATTATCAGATTTACTTACTGGTAAGTGTTTCTTTGTAGCTAAACAGTCGGCAATGTTTGGTTGCTGTGGAGGCTTTGAAGCGCCGGTCGTTCCTGAATTCATTCTGTGATGCTTCTTATTTTTTTCCCATTCTCTTACTTGTTCCACAAAGTGTTTTTGAAAGTGTACGCTATTAAAATGAACTGATGCAGCCTGTCCTACTCTCTTTAGTAAAAAAAAAATTGTATGTTTGTATGTGTATATATACAATATAAAAATAAGGGCAAGGTAAAATAAAAAAGAATTTTACAAGCACATAGACACCATGTGTGCACTCCTTGCCATCTTGGCTCCTCCTTCTTTATGTATATATGTTCTTTAGTGTGCATGGAAAGGATAAGTATCTTAAAAATAAGCCTTTTTTTTTCCATTCAAAGCACAAATTTGTATCCAATTTAATGTAAATATCTTCTGTACTCAGTTTAAATACAGTTAAGACTTGGGTAGAGAAATTATATGCCTTAGATTTTGCTGAACAACATATCCCAGCATTTCTTACCACTGACTGTACTTCCTGGAGCTACTGGGTGTTTCAGTTCAATAATATCTATAGTGACACATTCCTACCTCTAGAGCAAAGTATCTCCTTAAATCATATATGTTCCTTCAAAGGGGATGGTGAATTTGGATTTATCAAATAAACAATGCTTTCAGCATTCAAAAATTCTGCATTTTATTATTTGTCTGACTATGCATGTGATGAAGAAAATGGAAAGAGATATAACATCCCTTAGTCTTATAGTCATATTTTACATGAGGTTTATGAATCAAATAATTTCTGCCAGATTAACTTTCTTCTTTACTACTGAGTGTCCTCCTTTCATTGCCAGAAGTTTACATGCCAGAACTACCTTGGCATATAAAAATAAGTAAATGTCATAGTAGGCTATGGATCAAATGATTAATCTATCTGCATAGCTCAATGCCTCCCACGTTTATTCAAAAGTAAGTTTCACTTATTTCAATAGGACTTACTCTTACATAATTGTATCGAAGAATGCAGGTTTAACCCAGGCCTTACTAATGCTTCCTGAAATAGCTCTAATAAACTAATTTAAAAAAAAAAAAAGTACCATAATTGAAAAATATGGCTATAATAAATCTGGTTTATGAGGAATTATCAAGGACATTTAAATTCAATATCTGGGTTTTTTTAATGTTGTTCATTTGTTTCATTTCACAAAACTTACTAGAGGAAGTATGAAAGGGCAGAGGATGCATTGTCATAGCACATATTTCTTAATTTTGGCGTCATTGTGGTTAGGAATAGATGCCTACAGAAAGGGCTGTAAGAGAAAGCAAGTCCTTGAATCTGAATCCTCCCTTTGGAGGGATGGTTATGCAGTTTTAAGATGTTTTCCTCCTGTTGTGTGTATAATGAACAGCCTTAATGGTAAGAGATCCTCACTGCAATCAGTGAAACGTAGACCTGGGCAAGGACCATCCTGTGTATTTTCAAGTAAATCTGAAAACAACACATTTTTAATGATCAATAAAATCAATCAATTATGGCAGCACAAAATAAGACTCAACAATCATTGTTGGGAATTTCAAGTGGCCCATATTAAACCTTGTAAACATAATTTCTGCATCTCTGGAGTACCTTTTTCCAAACTTATCAACATATACAAAATGGCTACTAACCATTTGAAATCAGAAATTGTAATGGATGGCATGAGTGGAGAAGATTCTGGAATGGAACTTCAAGGTTGTCAGGAGGGGGGAGAGACATTCCAGGGCAAGTGCCTCCTCAGCCCGCAGCCCTGTGGGAAGACGAAGAAAATGAGGCTGGCCCCTCCCTAGAGGCTCACGGGTTATAGCCACTAGTTGCTCGAGCATAGGTTTAGTCTGTCAAGATTTTGTCTATTAGGTGCTGGCTAATAAAGGAACTGAACTGTACTGGATTGCCTCGCTGCTGTTCTTGGGCTGGACCTGACAGAAATGCAGAATAAAAATACCAATATTCTTGTTGAATCAGTTTTTAAAATTAGTCATATGTGCTTCAAACTTTTATATGTGATATACATTTTAAAAATAAATAAAAACAAATATAAGTTATGAAATCAAATAATTCTTATAAAGACAATCCAAGATGTTGTGCCAGACACCTATACACAAAAAGTATTTCAAGAGGTACTAGCTCTCCAACTTTGTAATTCTATTTATAGAAGGAGTAACTTCTATTGAATTGGATTATTTCATTATACTTAAGATAGAAAACCTTAATGGATTTCATTACCTAGGACAGGATTGTGCTACGGCACATGATATCGGGTTGGGGGGTGTTGGGCAAGGCTTGAAATAGGAAAGCTCATCATTGTTCAGTAGATGGGGGGGGGGGGTTTGTTTTTTGTTTTTAAAAAAAGAATGCCAGATTAGCAATTTAAGCTTTTTGTCAAACATTTTTTTATTTTATTTACAAACTACCATTTGTTCACAGTACTGTTTATTTAGGTTAAATTAAGTGTATTTTGTCCATTGATTTCAGCAGGCTTAAGCACATTTAGTATTACATTGTATATAATCTTAAAAGATAAGGTACTTTTTTTTTCCTCTGCAAGCTATGGACAATGGAGACTGATCACTGAT
This sequence comes from Liasis olivaceus, assembly GCA_030867105.1. NCBI lineage: Eukaryota > Metazoa > Chordata > Lepidosauria > Squamata > Pythonidae > Liasis > Liasis olivaceus. The sequence continues at coordinate 36,732,580 of CM061355.1, read as the reverse complement.
TTATTTCTTAGCACTAAGTCATCTTTATGACTCTAAAACTCAGATAAGAGTAGTAGATCTTGTAAGGTATACAAAATTCTTAAAATAAAAAGAGCCCTATGATATCTCAAAGGCTAGCAATATATTGTGAAATAAGCTTTGGGGAAATAGAATTCATTTTATCATTTGTATTTGCAAAAACTGAGCACAGAAATATTTTTCAGTCTACCATTTCCCTTTATGGGCCCTTGTACCTATTGTATCCACAGCAAAGAATTACAGTCTTTCTGAAATTACAGCTTACAATGTAAACCTTTTTAATGATAATAATTTTCTTTCAACAGAGGAATTCAAAGGCTCAACAATAGTTGAATTGATAAAGAAAGAAGGCACCACTTTGGGGCTTACAGTATCTGGTGGAACTGACAAAGATGGAAAACCAAGAGTGTCCAACCTTCGACAAGGAGGAATTGCTGCTAGGTAAAGACTTTTCAAGCCAAAAGGAAAAAAAAAAACTTCAAGTTTCTCAACAATAAATAATAAATGCTTTTATCTAAGTTAGGCCATTACAATTGTAATAGTAGCATCTCAATTTGTTTGCTTCACTGATATAAACTTGATATAACCAACTTGTATTCTACATTCATAATTAATTTCTATAATAACTTATTTCCTTTGGAGCCTTTTAAAAGTTGAGGAAGCTGAGAAATATTTCACATATAAGATGCAATTTCAGAAATAAAGAAAATGCTTGGTGATGTGCAGAATACATTCAGCAGTCAATTGGGTGACAAAGAACTCAAAAGCTTAAATAGATTGTACTGTGACTAATTCATTAAACTGGCAACTTTTTCTACATGTGAGCCATTCAGTTGTATTTTAAATCATATTTCACAAAATCTAATGGTGGTAGAAAATATGTCTCACATAAAGCAGGATTCAGCTTTAATTACTACTCTAACTAAAAGATCTTAAATGAAGGATTTTCACCTGACACTCTGAAACATTATTCTCCAACCTAGTCCTTTTTTGAGAATTCTGTGTCAACACATTTTAAAGTGTCAGATTATAGAAATTTGGACATGCAGAGATATTGTCACTCAAATAGCCAGTGGGCTAGACAGAGAAATAGTTTGACCAACTCCTGCTTCCTAAAATAAAGACCTATTTTTGCTTTATAAGGCCTTTATATATGGTAATAATACTACATGAATTAATGGAATATTATATTGCTATATATAGAATGTCATATCACTGTTTTGAAAATTAGCATTAAAATAGCATATTTTTAACTTGTAAATGTTACAAGCCTGTCTCTGTGTACTTCGAAGTTACCTAAGACAAATAAAATACAGCTTCACTGAAGAAGAGATGTGTATTGCAGAAGTGACCAACTGGATGTGGGGGATTACATCAAATCTGTAAATGGAATCAACCTGACAAAGTTTCGCCATGACGAGATCATTAGTTTGCTCAAGAACGTTGGTGAGAGGGTTGTACTAGAAGTGGAGTATGAGCTGCCACCTGCTTGTAAGTAATAAGCTATAAACTACAATCATCCTGTGTAAAATGTTTTTACAAGAGTGAAATTAATGGGTATATTAAATTAATGTTCAAATATGGAAATAGCTTTTTCCCCACCTCCTTCTCTTCCCCTGGTTCACAGGCTCACTGTTTTGTTCTTTAGTTCCACGTCAGCAGTGCTTATTTGTTAGCCTCATTTATCTAGGTTGTCATTTGCAAAATGCTTATAATTACAATGGGTGGTCTGAATGTTGCCAGAAGACACCCTGGGGGAAGGATTGCTATTGACGAAGGAGGCAGAGCCTTGATGATTTTGCCCAATCAAACATGGTCCTTCAGAATAGTACTTTAATTTCTGTATCAGAATGAGTGATAACTATGTATTTACTTAGATAGAAGGAAATAAAAACAGTTGCTCAGGAAAAGCAGGGAAGGGACTGAATCAAGCATACTTTGTTTAAGGTGATGATAGTTAAATTTTGTGTGTTCTTATTAAAACTGCCAAACTGCAACCCTCTATTTAGATAGTCTTTGGTGGATGCTGAGAATAATTAAGCTTTGTGATCTCAATGAGAGCATTTTGATTAACAATCAATTAAGCATTCAGTCAGTTTAATAGACTAAATATGTTTATTTTGAATTCAACATCTCTTTGTTCTTTTATATTCACTGAGGGTTTTTTTCCACTGAACGGAAATCACAGTACATTTAAATTTTCAGAACTTATTCCTTGGCATATTAATGAGAGTAAATGAAGTTGATAATGCTTTTACTTATGAGACAAAATGATGGGTGTCTAGCTATTACTGTCAATAGTTGGTCAAAATCTCCATACACAACTTCTTATAATGCAACAAACACTCTGTATATTACAAACTTCTTAAGAAAATAATTAATCAGAGATAATTAACATTGGCCTTCTCATATATGTAAGAGGATATTAAATTTAGAATTGCAATAATTTGATGTAACCTCCAGTTTTCTTGTGGCAAAGTGGCTTGAAAGCTATGCACTTTCCTCTCTCCTGTCACAGTTCAAAGGCTGGTTAAGAAAGCCCTTTAATCATTTAGATGATGCTTCAAAACATTCACTAAAATTTCTCCTTCAATTAGCCCACTAATTATGACACTTTTTGTTAAAGGAGCTACATACCTTTTGCTCTGTTCCTGCTTTTGTGTCCAAGTGACAATATGGAGTAAGCAAAAAAAACAAAACACAAAAACAAAATTTCCCATTAGTTCCAGGAGCAAAAAAACTGGCTTTAGATGAATTTTGAGCTACAGAAGAATGGATGGAATACTGTAACGTTCAATGTAAACACAAGAAAGTAAAACTTTTCCTTCCGTATCCACACTGAGTGGCTGGCAAGGTCCAGGTTCAGTCCCTGGCATGTACAGATGTGGCTCCTGATTGCTATTCTTGAGAATCTTTGTAGATAGATAGTTTGACACAGCATAAGGTAGCTTTCTGAATTCCCATCAAACTCTTTTCCCTGTTTCACTAATAGGGGCGGAGCACAAGTTTTTTCTGGTTTGTGCAGTTTAATCAGTGTAGACAAATCTGTTTCTCAGGTGCACTCTCTATAGTTTTCAGAGTAAGATTGTAGCTTTATTTGGATTCCTATTTTTCAGATCAGTTGACTACCTTTTGAAAACAGGCTGTTCTTCTTTAAGTTTAGATTGTTTTGAGGGCTGTTTTTTCTGTGCCTTTTTTCGGTGACACTGTTTTCCAATATTATAAGAACTGGGGCCAACCATTTGGAAGACACTTGATGAAGCACCCCTACTCAGCATTCAGCATCTATCCTTCTTTCTCTGTCTTGTCTTTTAATTGCTTGAATACAACTACAAAAATAAAAAAGAAGTCAGAAGATATAAACGTTTAAATAAATAAACTAGGTACAATTATAAATATATAAAAATGGTTAAATAAACAGAATCATGTTTTCCAGCCTTTCTGCTGCATCCATGAAGGGCCAGTTCAAAGGCTTGTCTCTTGATAAATTGTTGATCAACTGCCATGCTATTGCTCCCACTATCGTTAGCTGGAGCTTCAGCGTGCTGGTGCATTTGCTGAAAGACTTTCCCCAACAGAGGATGGCTGTTGTCTTCCAGTAGTTTCTGCCTTGTTTTGGATTATCAAATCACTTTAGGATTCTTATCATTTAGTGGCCATTTACAAACTCCAGTAAACTGTGCTGTCAGATCTATAGGAACTGTTTTTTTCTTTTGATCAGAGAAAATCTGCTGCCCTGCTTCTTGTGCTCTTCTCCCACCATCTGGTGTTGGACTATCATACTTCCTTTTCTATTTACTGGAGTCCTGAACTGTTCCCATGTTCAGTCGCTGTTGTATTATTTAATGAATCAAACTTCACTTCTTCTTCTTCACTTTTTTATTGGTGCTAAAGTTCCAAATGATTCTGTAGTCGAAATAGCTGTTATCAGTATACTTTTTAAAAAGATCTCCAGGGTATATACAATTTATTTTTGCTCAGTCTGGGAGGAATTTTAAAGTTCAGAGGATCACGTTTTTTTTCTGCATCAGCTTCTAATTCTCCTTTTCCCCAGTCTTCCTGCCTGGCTCTTCTCCTTCTAGAGGCATTGCATTTAGCAGAATTTGACCTTGAGAGTGACTGAGCTCAGTGTCTTATCTCCTGTTGATTATCAGTCTTGCGAGCTTGCACTGTTTCCCAGCTGCAGGCCTATCCACAGTCCTAGTTGATTTCTGCTATTGAGTAAAGGGCAAATATAGTTATCTTTAAAAACCCAAAGAGTGGTAATTTGAAATCTCCAAAAAATGTTTCATTTTGATAATCATCAAAGGCAAAGTGGAACATTTAAAAGGTAGCACAATTCTCTCATATACATGATAACTGGAGAGCCACATAATATCTCTCAGACTGCATGCTACAGCTGATGTGGCAGGAGCTGTATAAAATAATGCAAAATTGCTTGCAATTTATGCCATCTACCCTCATTTATCTCATTCACAGCAATCTGCAACATTACCCTTTTCTGCTGCAAGGCACAGGAGTTGTCGCTATTTTCTGTAATTTTTGTGTTCAATCCAAGAGGATAACATCCTACAGCATGTTCATGATGCAATGAAACCCAGGAGGGAGATTTTTATATTCTCTGTTACTGCCTATTTTTCCTTCCCAGCTCCATTACATCTACATTTGCAGTTCCCCTGTCTGGATCATTTTTGGTGTAATCCTTGTTATGTTACTTGGGAATGAAAGTAATTTAGTCTTTGATGCTTCTTCTTGTGATCTTAACATATATTTCTCAAAGAGGATTTTGAGCTCACCCATTTTGGTATAGTGGCCACTAGTTGGTCAAAGATTGAGATAATTGGTTAAGTTATTGATAAACAGTTTTTGGCCATTAAATCCAAAACACCATTCAGAGAAAGGTTTGCAGCTCCCATTTCCCCTCTGTCCTCTAATTGTACCCCTTCCTCAAGAGATGAAAGCTCCTAAGTCCCCGATCTAGCTGTGTGAGCTAATATTAGCAAGTTTAGAAGCAAACAAATCTGAAATCTGATGTCCATTACCATAAAGTTCTTCCAAATCTAAAAAAAGAAGATTTGAGCCTTTTGCATTGCAAAGTTGGGGTGGGGGGGGAGTACAAGAATTGAACTTTAATTTCACTAAAAGTAGGGCTTCCATTTGATATTTAGCAATTACTGGGATTCTTTCTTAATGGCTTCCTTGGTACTTGCAATAAACTTAACAGAGATATTGTATCCTTAAATTACTGTGTGTTCCAGTTCCACTCTCAATATCAGCCAAGTGAATCCTGGCACTAGCACCAGATAACTGGAGATATAAAGAAATACAGCTCATTTATTATGTTGCAGAAAATTCTCTATTTTAAGTTGTTTAGAGCCTCTAGAAGTTATCTGCATTACAGAATTTTCCCTCTTTCTTTGATTTATGCTTGTTCTCTACATTAGTCTAATTCCCATTCTTCATATTGTTGTTACTCAAATTCTCATCTTCGTATTAGTATAGCAGATAATTTCTGTACGTCATAGCAAAAACAAGTGAGTAAAAATGCTCATTAGCCATAAATATAAAATACAAGTAATGGGCCATCTTCGAGTCACTAATAACAAATAGTAATAAATAGCTTGCCTGGTGACCGAAAGGCCCTACATTATCTAAAGTTCAACAGTTGTGCTAGGAGCTAAAAAAGTTACCTTCTCCATGTACATCTTAAGTTCATCCCCTTGGCAGAAGTTGCTGTGCATACACGTGTATACTCAGAACACTTGGGAAAGCTCTTGAAGACACTTCTCTGAACTTTGGAGAGATGCAGCCCTCTCAATGATCACTTCCACATGGTTTGCTCAGCTCAAATAAATGCTGCATTAATTATGATTAAATTGTAAAGTTTAATTTTGTTGCAAATGGTATAATTAGAAGGCTTATCTTATTTTTCAGCTGTACAAGGTCCAGGTGTCATTTTTAGAACTGTGGAAGTTACTTTACATAAAGAAGGGAACACTTTTGGATTTGTAATTAGAGGTAAGTTCCCCATAATACTTTTCTCAAAAAATTTGAGCTGATATACTCCCAAATGTATTGTACGCTTTTGTCCACTATGCACACTCCATCCCAATACTAACATAGCTGAAATTATTGTAATAAAAACTTTGTTGTAAGCAAATACCATTCTATTGTTTTGATGGAATTTAGTCCCAACAAATTTAACTGGATTCTGCTCAATAAAGAGCCAGCCTCATAAATATTTGAGTAACATTTTTTAAAAAGCAGGAGTGGAAAAGAAAACTTGTTATGTTCAAACATTCTTAAGATATTCAAGTTAGTTAATCTGGATGTAGATTTTGATACAAGTATGAGAATGTGTCTGTTTCATTGCCTCTCCTAGGTGGAGCACACGATGACAGAAATAAATCTCGCCCTGTTGTAATAACATGTGTTAGACCTGGAGGTCCTGCTGACAGGTATATTTCATTTTCTGGAGTGCACTTATACATATTGACATTCACACATGGGAAGAAATATGAATACAAAAGGTCAAAGGCTAAATCACTGGAGGAAGGGGCAAGTTAAGACAGAGAACTACAAAGAACATGAGATACCTTCATGTGTATTCCATTCTACCTTATAAATTATACATGTAATTATTAGTGTTATCACAAGCATTGCATAAGACTGCACGGTATGAATTTTAAATGGAAACTTGGCTTCTTTGGTTAAATAGGGCTTAATATCTGAATGTTTAACCAAAGTAGAACACACAGGACAGTATGCAAGTTTAATCTTCTAATTTTTGTAAAATTGTTTCCATTTTTTAAAAAAATTTCATTGTAGGGTGTTATTTTTTTATTTCATATTTGAAAAAAAACCCTTTTTTAATATAATGCTTTTTTTTAAAAAAATTGACCTTAGGGATCTTAATGAACATTTACTCATAGTACTACTATTTCTATTTGTATCTCCTCCAAGAAACTCAAAGCAGCATTTACTAATGCTACATTTATATCCTGCCTTTTCTCTGGGACCTCAAAGTCAAACATATGGACTTTTGTCCTATTTTATTCTTTCAGCAACAACCCTACAAGATGTTGGGCTGAGAGACAGTGATTAGCCCAAGATTATCCTGTGAACTCCAAGATCAAGTGGGAACTTGAACCTGGATGTCCCAGTCACAGTACAATACCTTAGCAATTACACCAGATTCCTATTTTTATCCTCATAAAAACTCTGTGAGGTAGTTCAAATGAGTCAGTGACTGGACTAAGGGCATCTTGTAGACAATTTAGCTTGAGTTTCTGTTTCAATTACTGCAAAAATAGATATATTAATATTATGTTGTTAAGGTCATGCCATTTAAACAAATAGCAATCAATATTGCTTGCCTGCAGTTAATCTGCCTGATTGAGTGATTCTTTGTGATTCTTGTAGCTCATTTAAAATTCTGTTGAATTGTATGCAATCTTTTGGCATGCAAAAAGCCCATGTTAATTTTAAGGAAGAAATGTTGGAACACACTGATAATTTCTTTGTGGAGGGAGATTCCATTTGAATCCAGAGAAATGTTAGATACCCTCCTGTTGTGAAGTGTTTTGTTTTTGGTTTTCTATTTGTATATTTAGCCACTCAGGGTGTTCTAGGGCTATTCCTGCTTTTGGCACAAGCAGTCAGTGTGAGTGAGAGGGGTCAACAGAGATGCTTGTTCCTATCTGTCATACAGCTGCAGAACAACAAGCCAATTGTTTGTAAGGAAGACCTTCTAGCTTTTCCTCCCCAGCCCCTTGTGTGTTGATAGCGCGTCACTTGCTTGCTTTGTTCTTTGCAGCCACACATGCTTTGTGCATGGATGGAAAGATAACAGTAATTCTTATATAGAACTGAGTGCATTTTTATATGAACCCCAGGAAAGAAAGATTTTTCTGTCACTTTGAACAGAAAAAAAGCAAAAACTTTTTTGTAAGGAAATGAAAGAATGATTTACAAACTTGCACATTTTTAAATTGAAACTGTGAGCAACTAATTTGTTCTAAAGATTTTTTTTGTAGTAGTCAGACACTTCTATAAGATTCAAAGGACAGATTTAAATTTTCCATGATTGCCAATGCAGTAGAGACATGCCAAAAGCTTCCTACAATACAGGTAATCCTTGTTTAATGACCACAGTTGGGACCAGCAATTCAGTCATTAAGTGAAGAGGTCACTAAGTGAAAGCGCAACTGTGCTTATGATTTTACTTCAGCTTTCCTTTGCTTTACAGACCTGCAAAGGTCATAAATGCAAGGTCTGGTCACAAAGTGACTTTCTTATCACCGTCATAACTGCGAATGGTTGCTAAATGAGGCAGTCACTAAACAAGGACTACCTGTAATATTATCTCCTGCCCTAAACAACCTGTTTCTGTTGCAGGAACTTCAACTCTACTCTAAAACATGGTAAATCTCCTGTCCAATGTATGTAGCCATTTGAAAATGAACAAAGATTAATTTGCAGTTATGGAACCTCTTTCCACCAGAAAAGTTAGCTAAACTGGGGCCTCAGCATTTTCAAGCGGTAGTTAAGGTTTTTATTTATGCTAGTATTTAGCACTCAGAATTAAGCAGACACATTATTTAGATTCATAATTTATGTATTTTTATGCTGGTGCTATTTTTTTCCTAGTCTTTAAAATACATGTTTACCTTTTTTAGGCTAAAACTATGAGAAAAATATTGTGATGCCAAATGCAGTATACAATACTGTCCACATTATTTAATCCTATACCATTTTTGTTTGTGTGAGTGAGACTCTTATATTATCTTGCTATCATAGCAAATATTAGGAGTGTACAAAATGTTTCCAACATGAAATTTTGTGAAATGCTCCATTTCAAGGATTGTGCAATCAGTGCTCAAGGCACTTAAACCAATGAGCACACTGGGACAATCTGGAAAATGTTATGTTCAAATTTTTGAAGTGAAATATGTTGTATGCACACCCATAGTAAATGTTAAAAGAACAGCCAGTTGTGTCGGATGTTGAAAAAGAATGCTAGAAAATCTAGATGTTTTTTAAGAGTCACATTATATGAAATGAATAATGACTGCTCTTTTTCAGAGAGGGTACAATCAAGCCTGGAGACAGGTTGCTTAGCGTTGATGGAATTCGGCTTGTTGGAACTTCACACAATGAAGCCATGTGTATTCTCAAGCAGTGCGGGCAAGAAGCAACTCTGCTAATAGAATATGATGTCTCAGTTATGGGTATGTTGAAATGCTGAGATTTCATTCTGGAAGCCATCCATGACATTTTACAGTCCATCCTTTAGAAGCTATTTGAACATGTTTATTACTCTATTCCTCTACTAGCACAGAAATTCCCTTTAGCAATATCACATTAATCTTTCTAGGTTCATGGAGAGGTGAATTTAAAGTCTGGTTATTTTATGACTTTCTAGATTGAAAGCATACCATAGATGCTATCAAGGTGGTAATGTTCAGTAACTCATGTGAAGGTTTTATTTTTTTTGTGCAATGCAAATAATGGTTTGTAGATATTTTTGTCAAATCATTAAAAATGATCGTCACAAACCTTTCTGCCTGTTTGATGATAGAAATAGCAAAAATTGTACACAAAGCATCAACCCTGAAACTAAGCTTTGTGGAGGTAACCCCCCTTTCCCAAATGGTTAACAAAGAGATTCTAAATATGTATATATATATCCATATCCATATCCATATCCATATCCATATCCGTGTCAGGTGAATCAGTGAGTCGATGTCTTGTTCACTCTTAGCATACAGCTTGATGTCATCCATGTATAGGAGGTGGCTGATGGTGATTCCACTCTTGAACTTGTACCGATATCCAGACCTTGTGATTATCTGGCTGAGGGGGTTTAAGCCTATGCAGAATAGTAGTGGGGACAGTGCATCACCTTGGTATATGCCACACTTGATGGCCACTTGTGCAAGCTGTCTTGAGTTCACTTCCAGTGTTGTCTTCCACAGTCCCATTGAGTTCTTGAGGAAGGTCCTTAGTGTCCTGTTGACTTTGTATAGCGCCAGGCATTCACAGATCCATGTGTATGGCATTGAGTCATAGGCTTTCCTGTAGTCAGTCCAGGCTGTGCTCAGATTGGTCTGCCTAGACCTTAAGTCTTGGGTGACTGCTCTATCTATGAGTAACTGGTGTTTTGAGCCTCTGGTGTTGTTCCCAATGCCCTTCTGAGCTGTGCTCATGTACTGGCCCATATGGTCTTATAGCTTGGCAGCTATGATGCCTGATAGAACTTTCCATGTTGTGGGGAGGCAGGTTATTGGCCGGTAGTTGGATGGTGCTGTTTCTTTGTGAGGGTCTTTCATGATCAGCACTGTCCTTCCTTGTGTTAGCCAGTCTGGGTGGGAGCCTGCTGCTAGCAGTTGGTTTATCTGTGCTGTTAGGCGTTCATGCACTGCTGTTAGTTTCTTTAGCCAGTAGGTGTGGATCATGTCCGGGCCAGGTGCTGTCCAGCTTTTCATGTTCTTGACCCGCTGTTGGATGTCTGCTACTGTGACAGTGACTGGTTCCTGTTCTGGGAGATTGCTGTGGTCTGCTTTCAGGTCCTGCAGCCACTTTGCACTGGTGTTATGCATCTTCTCTTTCTCCCATATGTTCTTCCAGTGCTGTTCAGTTTCCGCTGCTGGTGGCTAAGCTGTTACTCTGTGGTTGCACTGCAGTTGGGAGTACACTTTGGATGGTTCTTTGGAGAACAGGGCATTTATCTTCTTGGCCTCTGCTTCTCTAGTGTATCTCCTTAGCCTGGTAGCCAGTGCTGTGAGCCTTTGTTTAGCAGTCTCCAGGGCTTCAGATGGAGTCAGGCCCATGTACTTTTTCAGTAGCCGAGTCTTATCCTTAATCTCCACACGCTTCTGTAGTTCCACCAGCTGACTGACTTCTCTCCAAGTTGCCTTGATCTTAGCCTCCAATCTCATTTTCCAGGGTGGGTATGTACTGCTGTTCTTCTTGATCGTGTAGCCAAGCATTTCCAGGATTACAGTGGCTGTAGCATATACCAATTCATTGGTTTCAGTTATGGTGGTAGTAGGGATTGTCTGGAGGGCTCTGTTGGCATCTTCTAGCATACTATCTGATGGTACTTCTCCACTGAGCCTTGGTAATCGGACTCGAGGGTTGACTGTAGCTAATTTATCCATGATCTTATGCCTCATATCAGCTGCTGTGCTCTGTAATGGAAGGGGTGACATTCCAGCTTCAGGTGTTGGCTGCACATCTGCTTGTTCTTCCAGGTCTGCTTGAGTCTGGGTGGTAATGTGGAGTTAGCCTATCTCAAGTTGTGAGAGCAGCTTCTTCTTCACTATGTTGAAGCACTGGGTAACTAGTTGTTTCTCAGTTAGTGTGGATGTAGGCCTTCTGTCCATCCATAGTTCCCTCATACGTCTCATATATCCCCTCTCATTAGGTCTGCTGTTGTAGTAGCATTCCATCATTTCCAAGTTCTCTTGTCTCGTCCATGTATGGATTGTTCCAGTAGCCCACTTAACATCAGATTGTCCTGGTTCCCCAACATCTGACGCGGACCTTGTTAATCCAGGCGACGTCCGAGCCGGCATGGCTCTCTTAGTTCGTGTCACTCTCATATTTGAGATAGGCAGGTGAAGCGTTAGGGGGTCTTTGCCCAAGGACCCCTACTGGTAAGGTAGGTACCAGCTGGGATTTGAACCCCAGTCTCCTGCATCAAAGGCGGTGTTCTAACCACTACGCCATCCAGCCGTACTGATAGATGTAGCAGTGCCAAGTGACAGCAACATCAGGAAGAAGGAGCATGAGAAGCTGGAGAAGTACCAGGGCCTGAAGGAGGAAATAGAGAGGATGTGGAAAGTCAAGGCCAAAGTGGTCCCAGTGGTGGTAGGAGCACTCGGGGCCATGACTCCTAAGCTCCCAGGAACAACATCAGACCTCTCTGTGCAGAAGAGTGCAGTGCTTAGGAACAGCTAAGATACTGCACAGAACCCTCAAACTCCCAGGCCTCTGGTAGAGGACCCAAGATTGAGGAAGACACGTACCACCCATAGGGGTGAGAGGGGAATTTTTATATTTAATTAATTGTTCTGGAATACAGTAATGACAATGTATCTCACTTGTCCCTCCATAAATCTCTTTTGGTTAAGCATATTATGATTTGCTAGTACTTTTTAGAAAGTTTGGAAAAGGTTATATGGGTTTCTAAGTTTATGTGATAAATAACATGACAATTTGATCTGTCTTAATAGAGAATAGTATGAAAATCTTATTCTTAATTTAGTAGCCAATGAAAGTTGCATGAAACAGCATGGACTTTATTAGCTGGTAGGTAGGTATAGGTAGGTAGGTAGGTAGGTAGGTAGGTAGGTAGGGATGCGTAGATAGATAGATAGATAGATAGATAGATAGATAGATAGATAGATGGATGGATGGATGGATGGATGGATGGATGGGCGGGCGGGCAGGCGGGCAGGCAGGCAGGCAGGCAGGCAGGCAGGCAGACATATACTAGGCTTCCTACAAGGCCTTCCACAGAAATACTAATTGCATTTTCCTATCAGTAAGAAATTAAAATTCTCTTTAGGAAGAGGGAAAATATGATGCAGGTCAGTTGGTTTTTTGAGATAATCCCTATTGGACCCTTTTATCTGTGGTGCACTTCACTGAAGCTGATTATTCTATACAGCAATGTTGCTTTTACTAGATAAAATTTTAAGTAGGAGAATTTGTCCCCATATGAAAAATAACTATATGAGGCCTATCCTTCTAAAATTTTCATACTAAGAATATTGATCTATGGCTGGCTATGTAGGTTTAATCTCAGAAATATAGAAATACTATTAGCTAATTAGCTAATAATAGTCTTTGTCAACACTTAAGTAAATTAAATGTAACCCCAACAGAACTAAAACTGGTAAACATTTATAGATTATTTTTTTTCATACTTAAAGAATAAAATATTTAGATGCGGTTGTCAGTTAAAATATTAATAGAATGTTTTGGGATTGACTCTTCCTAAAATACATTTGTTATAATCTCTGACTGATTGATTGATTGATTGATTGATTGATTGATTGATGTATGTATGTGCCTTCAAATCAGTGCTGACTCCTGGCGACTGCCTGGACTAGTCCCAGCAGTTTTCTTGGCAAGATTTCAGAAGTGATTTACCAATGCTTGCATCCTAGGGCTGAGAGGGAGAGTGACTGGCCCAAGGTCGCCCAGCTGGCTTCATGCCTAAGGCAGGGCTAGAACTCCTGGTCTCCCAGTTTCTAGCCTGGTGCCTTAACCACTACACCAAACTGGCTCTTGCCATACTTATTTAACTAAATCAGTATGATTATGATTATGCTGTATAATTGATTTTTTAGCATGAGATGATCTCACTTCATTAAAACAAATTCAGTTTAGTTTAAAAATTGATCAATCTTGGTTAATAAATAATTAAATAAAACCACAAATAAAACATGAGCCAGCAGATATAACACCTTTTAATTTAAAACCCTGTTTAAAAAATACTGCCTAAAACAAAGCAAGACCTATTCAGTGAAGACATCAGTGAATGAACTAAATCAAGCTTGATGCTTTCAAAATATCAGTCTCCAATTTCTATCACCTATGGCACACATCCCATCTGGGATGTTTATTTGCAATGATGAAGGCAGGAATTGAGGAACTCTAACTAAGGTTAGAGTAGTTGGTATGAAACTACTCTAACCTTAGTAGTTAGTAGTTGGTATGGAATTGATATTCCTCTGATGTTCCCTCTGTCATAGAAGAAAAATAAGATAGTGTGTTAAATATTGGGATACACTGACATACAGCAGGATTAAATTGTTTAAGCTAAATTATTTTTTAAAAACCCTTATGATTATTCATTGCTATATTCCACTTTTATTCTGTATGTCACATTTTATTGGTTTTAGTCAAGGGGATCTATAAATGGAATGACCAACTTCAAAATAGTGGAAGTGACTAGGAGAACAAAATCCCACCCCATTTTATGTTTGTGATATGTGCAATGCATGTGGAAAAGGAGAGGGGCTTCAATTACTCAATCACACCCACCATTTTGACATGTCCCCCCACTGCACCCCTGGTTTTAATGAACTGACTTTAAAAAATACTAAACCTAGGAGTTCAGTGATTATGCTCCATATGATATATTGCTTTCAGGTGTCATTCTTACTATCTCCAAACAGAAAGCAATAAAAAAGAAAAGGTCGTACTCATAATTCATTTATTGGTAAACTTTATCTTTCAGGTCCTCCCCAATGAAATATAAAAAGAATTCAGTTTGTATACTACAACCTTGAAATGGCTCTAACGGATCCAGTTAACATTTCTTTCTAGCACTTTTGAAACTATGGCCTCATTAAAATCAGTTACATAAACATAGCTACCTCTAGGAGACAGACTCTGAAGTGAAATTTAATTATTACCAAATAAATACCAGTAAAGTTTCATTATCTGAATTAACAAGAGAGAAGGGAAGTTTATATTATTCTGAAAACTATTCATGTTACAACAATATGCTCAAGTATTTCTTGTTTCTCTGAGTAGTGGGAGTTCCAGGAACAATACTAAGGCCCTTAGTTTCCTTGGATGAAATGTCATGGGAGGTTTCATGGCCACAGTCAGATAATCTCATCTCAGTTTAATAAAACAAGATATCCTTGATTGTTTTGCCTTTGCACAAATAACTTTTTCTCTTCCCTTCATGGCACACTTTAATAAACCATGAAGCCTCTTGTGAACCAAGAGCATCTAGACTGGCACAAAGAACCAGGAAACTGTTGTTATGGGAAACAGTGGTTTATCAACTCTGGTACCAGCTTGGCTTTTAAATCAGATTATGGTTTAATTGCTTGCCTGGTTTTGAAGCTGGTACCCATCATTTGCTAGCTTCTGATGAATTAGAGATTACCAGATTTGATAAGGATAATGAAGGGAGAAGCAATGGGCTGCTTTTCTGAGCAAAACATTAGTTCATATCCATTCTTACTAAACAATTGTTGATTGTCCAAATTATGCCATAGTACATTTGTAATGTGGCTAAGGTGCTGGCCTAGAAGCCAGGAGACTGTGAATTCTAGGCCTCCCTTAGGCATGAAAGCCAGCTGGGTGACTTTGGGCCAGTCGCTCTCTCTCAGCCCAACCCACCTAAGCAGGTTGTTGTTGTGGGGAAAATAGGAGGCAGGAGAATTGGGTATGTTTGCCACCTTGAATTGACTATCTATCTATCTATCTGGAATAATAATAATAATAATAATAATAATAATAATAATAATAAACCATATGGAGCACCATTTGAAAACAATCGGCATTGACAAAATCACCATCAGTCAATTGCAAAAGGCAGCTTTATTTGGAACAGCTTACATCCTGCGACAATACCTTTAATATTATTAAACAACAACATCTGCCTATCCCTGGTCCTTGGGAAGGATTCAATAGGTGGACAAAAATGCCAAATCCAGTGTAAACCATCTGTCTGACTGTGTGACCAACAACAACAACAACAATAATAAAAAACAACAAATAGGTGTTCCTTCAGTAAGCAGTGGAGCTATTAGTGTTGCTTCAAGTTCTGAAAAATTTGCACAAATTTTGCAAAGGTTGTACCCCCAATTTAAGATACCTGGAAGGCCTTAGAAATTTTTGTTTTTCTATCTCCTTTCCAAATTAAAGCTACAAGCTGAATTCACTTATCACAAATGTATTTATTCTCTACAGCACTGGTTTCAGACCTACTCATTAGTAACTAACTAATTTACTAACTAAGTTAGTAGTTGAAAAGTTTCAATACTCTTTCTAACCTACTTCTGCAAAGTCTAACTTTCACTTCTGTAGTGTGTCACAGGGAAAACCATAGCCTGCATAATTCTGAACTTTGTAGGTATAGACACATCCCAGCATCTGAATATCTTTTCCATGGCCTTCATTGTAATCCTATCAAGTGCTTGCTGTGGTGCATTTCTTGACTGTTAGTTCCTTTACCATTGATAGTCAATCTTAAAAGGATAGTAAAAGTTATCCATTATTTCAATAAATTCATTGTCAGTTCTAAGGCTGGTTGAAGTACCTATTTGTCCTTAGTTTGGTCTTCTTTATATTTAATTGTAGCCCCATTTCACTGTGCTCATTGACTTTCACTATTAGAACTTGCAGTTCATTTGCATTTTCAGTTATCAGAGCAATGTTATCAGCATAGCGCAGTTTATTGATGTTTCTTCCTCTAATTTTAAAACCATGTTTATTTTCTTCCAACCCAGCCTCCTTTAATATATATTCAGCATATATGTTGAATAAATAAGGAGAGGATATCGAACTTTGGTTCATTCCTTTGCCAACCAGGAACCAGTCTGTTTTGCCATGTTCTGTCCAGACTGTAGCTTTCTGTCCATGTATAAATTCCACATAAGGACAGTGACATGCTCTGGGATTCCCATTTTCCTAAGAACATTCCAGTGCTTGATAGGATCAACATGATCAAAGGATTTTGTATAGTCAATGAAACACACATTGACTTCTTTTTGGAATTCTTTGGCTTTCTTTATTACCTAGCATGTATCATCAATAAAGTTTCTTGTTCCTTAGCTTTTTCTAAAACCAATTTGGACATCTGGCATTTTCCTTTCCATGCAGAGATTTAATCTGCATTGGTGTTCCTAAGCATAATTTTGCTGACAAAATGAAATTAAGGGTTTTGTGTGATAGTTTGCATACTGCTTTCTTTGGTATTGGTATGTAGGCTGACCTCTTCCAATCCATTAGCCACAATGTCATTCTACAGTTTTGCTGGCATAGTTTGGTTGGAACCTTTGCTGATTCTTTTTCTGTTGCTTGCCATATTTCTGTAGATACTTCATTAATCCCTGTAGCCTTCTGACTTAGTAATGACCTAACTTCATCTTCCAGTACTAGAGGTTCTTGTAAATAAGGAATACCTTCTAAGGTATCTTGGATGCTGAGATTTGCACTGTATAGAATTTCAGTACATTCCTTCCATCTTTCTTTGATTTTTTTTTAATCGGTTACTGCCTGTCCTTTGGCATCCTTTAGCATTCCAATTTGAATTGGAACCTCCTCCTGAATTCAGAGTTTTGGAAGATATTTCTTGTTTTTCTGTATCTGTATCCTTCTTTGATGTCTTTACGAATCTTGTTGTAATGCTGCTCCTTCTAACAACTCTTTGAATTTTTTTGTTAAGTTCCTTCCTGAGCTCTTTTTCTTTCTCAGCTTTGACTTCTCTTTTCTTCTTGGCAATTTCTACCATCTGTTCTGAAATTCAGTTTCTTAACAATTTCTTTGACTTCATTCTCTGGTTCCCTATCAATGAGGTTCAAGACTCTAAGCAGTTCCTGAAGTTCTCCTTGAAAATAATAGGCATAGGCTCAAGATCACAGCAGGGAAGCTAGTTGGCTTTGTTCTTCCCCTTTAGCCTGCCTTGGAAATTGCTCATGAGCAGTTTGTGATCTGTTCCGTAGTCAGCCCCTGGCCACATCTTTGCTGTTATAACTGATCTCTCCCACCTCCTTCTACAGATAATATGATCAATTTGATTTCTGTGTGTGCCATCTGGTAATATCCATGTATATAGGTGTTGTTTTGGTTGTTTGAAGAATGTGTTAGCAATAAAGAAACCACTGGATGGGCAGAAACTGATAAGTTGTTCTCCTGCTTCATTTCTGTTTCCAAGCCATATAGTCCAACTACATCTTCCTCCTTCCTACTATGAGTATAAAGTGAAGCAAGTATTATTTATTGTGGTAAGTGAAGAATGGAACCAGAGGCCTCCTAATTTCGCTCTGTCTGATAAATTGTAAAGGAGATCTTTGAATAAATCCCTTGATGGTCAACGTTTTTTTTAAAGCTGCATGAAAGTAATTGGAAAGCTAAGAATTGCTTTTTAATTGCCAACTTGCCCTTTGGCAGATCAAGTGTATCCTCACAGATCTAAAATTCAATTCTAGGTGGCTGATGGAGACAAGGAGGGAGGGAAAAGAAAAAGGTCTCATTCAATGCAGATATAACAATGACAAATACAGCTGCAGCTTTTTGATCTTGCCCGCACTACAGATTTTCCTTTAGGTTGAGGCCTAATTGCACTACACCTGGACAGGATTGTAGCACCATCATAGTCGGGTCTATGGCCTACTGCTATGGCAACCACTAGAGCCAGTGTGGTCTAGTGATTAAGGCACCAGGCTAGAAAGCAGGAGACTGTGAGTCCTAGTCCCGCCTTAGGCATGAAAGCCAGCTGGGTGACTTTGGGCCAGTCACTCTCTCTCAGCCCAACTCACCTCACCAGGTTGTTGTTGTTGTGGGGAAAGTAGGAGGAGGAAGGAGTGTTAGGTATGTTCGTCACCTTGAGTTATTTATAAAAAATAATAAAGGTGGGATAAAACATCTACAAAAAAAAACCTGTTCCCAAGTTGCCTGGTCCCATTACCGTTGCCACAGTTCCTCTGAGTTAGAGCTTTAGGCTGAGAATGAATAACTTGGCCCACAAGCAGCTGGACTTAAAGACCTGTGCAGCCACTTCCAAGCCTGCCCCATCTGGACACAGGTCCCAGCCTTAGCCCAAGCTGTGATGGCATCTCCATGAGAGGTAGGAGTGTAGCTGCCCTTCATCTGGGTACAGAGTTGGGCTATCTAGCCGAAGGGAGGAGCCATAGAATCTGGTAAGATCAGCAAGCTGCTCCCCTATTTCCAGCTGTCATGCTCTGCTGTGTGTGTGAGTGAGGCACAAACTACACAAAATGACCTGGAGTACTGCTGGTACAGTCCACAGGCCATGAGTCGGAGATCTCTGGTCTGATTAAAGCTTCTTTTACTGTCAGCCTTAGCAATTCAAAGTCTGTAGAAATGTGTTGATTCACCTTTATGCACAGGTCTTCCAGTATCAGGAAGTGTCAGTGAAATATCTGATATGTTAAATTTAATTGTTCCAATTACTGCACTTCTAGAGCTGTAAACTATGTGTCTCATCAAGACAGTCCTCATTTCTCTGAAATGCTTAATCACTGCTGCCTGGTTGGAAAACATTGTAAAGTTTTCATCTGAAGTTAAAATTTGTCTGTCATATTTAATTTTTTCAGATTTGACTGTTCATGTGTAGAGTCTAGCCATGTTATCTAGGTCTCTGACTAATCTGGAATACTAATGAAGTGGCAAGGGTGCTTTCTAGGATGGCTTCTGCCATATGTAGGATGGGTCCATGTCCTTCCTGGTTTCTTTGAAGGGGCCATGGTGATATTGTCATCTGGATCTCAGAGATTAACAATGGCTTACTTCTAGATTGAGGTTTGTTAGCAGTCCTCCCTGAATCCAGTTTGTTTGGACAACTACTGCTTGGTCTCCAACCTTCCCTTTTTAAAAGAAGCAGATTATCTGAACCCTTTTTTATCAGGATTCAGGCATGGGCATGGGATATAAGTAGGAGTGGGTGCACAGTTGGGTGATTTGGGAATGGAAGGGGAACTAGACAGGAGAAGTTCACCTCTCCCACTCCTATTCTTCTTGACTGTCTTCTGGGGAACAGTCTACCAACTGAAACTAGACTTCTCCCCTCTCTAATTTTATTCAAGTAATTATTTAAAACAAAGCCCTTTTGGGGATAATTTCTAGACTGAGGAAATGCCAACTGGATTGACGGGAAGTGATTGATGGAAGTGAGATATATCCCATTTGTTGCATTATTTATATCTTTTTAAAAAATACAATAAACATTTTTTTTGTCTATACTGTGGATGTTTTAAATCATCATATTCACTGCTAGGAATCTTGATTGAATTATGGTGATATATAAGCAGAACGAACGAACGAATGAATGAATGAATAAATAAATAAATAAATAAATAAAATATTTAGGGCTTTGTAATTGAGGAAAAAACTGAGGAAGGTTATGATAGAGGAGTATAAAATAACAAGAGGTAAGTTACAAAAAAATGTCTAAAGAAAACTCTGTCTCTTTTATTATGACACACAGTATCATGAAAGGAAGGTAAATGGAGGAAGGATTCAGATCATTAAAACGAAATTCTTTTTTATACAACTCAGAATTAAACTATGGAATTTGCCACCATAAGTTATCGTGGTGGCTATCAAGTTGAATGGCTTTAAAGGGGAATTAAGGATAGTGATAAATAAGAGGAATGTACACAATACTGCAGATTATATGTAGTACATTTCAGCTTTATGATTGTTGTAAAGGTATCTTAGCAGTTTTCTGTCACTGAATGAGTATCATAGGGACAGCAGTCTGCAAATACTGGGAGGCTCTCCTCTACAGCCACAGTAATGTGCTTTCCTCCTATCACTAAATTGGAAGGAAAGTATGTTGGTAGAAAAAGGGCTGCCCCTATATTCATTGTTTGCCATCCATCAGCAACAGGATTGCTCAGTGCTGCTAACCTCTCTTTATTTCTCTGGATAGAACTATTGAAAACCAGTACATAATTTCTAACCCTTTGAAGAAAAGAACAAAAATGAAAATAAGCACATAGAAAAAACAATAATTCTGCCAAAGTAATCTGTTAGAATTCCAGCGAAAATGTGTCCAGTTATATTCATAGATTGCTGATTCATATATTACAATTAATTTATTTCCAGGGACGTGAGAATTTGCTTTTCTGATTAATAATAAATAGTAATATGAATAGTATGAATCTGTATGTGCAAATTCACACTAGATTGATTAAAATCTCTGGAGACTTTATTCTATGTAGCAAAGGAAATATTGACTTCCTGGTCATATATTTGGTCTATATTTGACCTTCGTGAGTGCGATATTTCCATCTCTGAATTCACCACCACCATCACCAAAAAAGAAGAATATAAGTGTTCAAGAGAGGTGTCTGATCTCTCTAGTAGCCCTAGCACAAGCAGCTGTAAAGACAAAGAGCACTTTCAGGATACATCAATTCCAAAGATAGTCTTGGAATATACCATATGTGCCCAAATAAGATGACCAGGTTCTTTCCAAATGCCTTGTTGCTCTGCACATGCTTCTAACATTTCCTATAACAAGTGTCAATGGAGAATGCAGCTCCTCTTAGCTGAAATTAATTGAAAAACATCTGTTCTCTACAATGGCATAGGAGAAGCTGGTCAGCTATGCAACTATCTCAGTAGAGCATGATCTGGTTTAGTCTGTGGACCTTCAGGAAATGGTTCAAATCGTTGTAATGAAGAAGGCATGGAAAATACCACTTTTATTATTCAAGTACATAAAAATGCCAGTATTTACTATGTAGACAAGAAAACTTAACATTTGTTGTTCAGGTATTCAAATAACACACATAGTCTATCTCTCTAGGACATAATATATGGCACTAATTTCAGAAAGCTTTGGTTGGGTTGTCTTTTGTGTTTCTTCTTTCTTCTTCCACATTAAATTTGAAGTAAATATCCATATCTAAACAATATTTATACAGAGTTAAGTAATCTGGTACCTTCCAAATGTTTTCAGCATCAGATTCAGCCCTATAACCCTATAACCAATGTCAAAAGGGTGTGGAAGTTGTATTCCAAAATATTGAGAAGGCACCACTGATGGTTATTTACCTCTTTGAGGGAATATTTTTGCAGGAAAGAACAAAAAAAATCACCTTGCAAGCATATTATATCTTTAATAAACAGTAGACATTGCAGAGTACTCCCTTCAGCAGTTATTGATGGTAAATACTAAAAAATTCCCTTCCACAAATGACTTTGCTCCTGTGACTCCCACACCATAGAGGATGTTCAGCATGCCCTGTTGTGCTGTAATTTCTGTTTGAACCTGTGTGAGGTATTAATCCAGGCACTCATAAAGGAATTCTCAGGGACAGACAACCAATGATACTTCTCCTCTTTTAGCTGACCATAAAAGAACTATCACCCATAATGTTGCCAAATTCTGCCTTGCTGCTTCAAGAGTGAGGCAACAAATATTGTCCAATAAAATTGCATTTCATTGATACTTTAAATTTTTCCCCTCCCTCTCCTTCCTTTCTTCCTCTTTAACTCATTTAACTTCTTTTAATTGCCATCTTTAATGTATATTTTATGTATGTGTATATGTATGTATGTATGTATGTATATGTACACACGTTGGTCAAAGACAGAAATAAAGGTTCACCTACCTATATTTATTTGAATATTTGTATAATCCATATTAAGTTTTATCTAGATCTATTAGATAATTACCCACATTTGTACCCCACTTCAGAAGCCAGTACATGTTGACAAGTGTTCAAACAATATAGGATCTGTGCATATATATCAGTAAATAGGCCTCAAACCTAATGTATGTTTAGGATTGTAGTTTAAATTTCATTTGATCACCTTCATGGCATCTTGAAACAGAACAAATCAGAAAGGCTAGTCAAGGGATGGAAAACACGTGTCCCTTTAGATGATGTTGGACATTGTTCAACATAATTGATCATGCTGCTGAGCGCTTATGAGAATTGGAATTTAAATGCAAATATAATGGGCTAATTACCTGCTATTAAATAATTTGCATACACTCATAAAATTCACCTCCTGCTTGATGCATTTAGTGCCTTGATTAACTTGTATGAAAGCAGCAAATAGTATTGTGTCAGACTGTTGTTTTTTTTACACATAAAGTATTGCAGTTAGGATTCAATGAAACAAACACTGAATGACCCTCTCTCCATTAGCGTCAGGGTAGGAAAGAAACTCTGAGTACAGAAATACCAGGGGTGAGGGGAGAGGACAACATGGAAATAAGGTGGAAATGGAGCTGAAGTCTTTCTGTTTACATACTAGTGCAGCTACCATAATTGGTGAGGTTAAAGAGAAGGAATAGAATTGGAAATATGATTACATGATTAGATTCTATTTTCTTCTGTTCATAGGAAGCACACTTGTTCACAAGCAGAACTGCAGGTAACAACCTAGGGTAGATTGTAGAGAAAGTTAATTTCTTCATGATTGGCTTTCACATCCAGAATAATTATTGCCTCTCGTTTAGCTCAAAGCAATCTAGTCTAGCAGAAGAAGGAAGATAGGGCATATATCATAGCTAGAATTTGTCTCTTTGGATTACTTTTCCTGAAGGGATTTCTGTGTGTTTTGTCCCTTTCCCTCCCATGTCAATTTCTAGTTGTGGATATTGCTCTTAAACAAAAAATGGCAATTCTAGCCGTTGAACCTATTTTATGAGAACTAGAGCTCTTTATATTATTTATAGTAGCATGCACTTCAAGGTGCGCTTTCAAGGCCAGCAGACATAAAATCTGACATTCCCACTATATTTTAACCAAGAGGCATTAATTACCCTGTCCCTCTCAGCTATACTCTTTGTTCCCCTGAAATTACAGTGAAAACTCTGATTTCTATAAAGTACTTTGTAAAAGTCTAAATTTTAGATTTACTTTCCAAAGTAGAGCATATTCATTCCTTTTCTGGGGGGAGGGGGGAATTGTATAAGTTAGGCTAATTTTGTTCATCATCCACAAACCACGCCAGTCCCTTAATTATTGGATTAGTAATTATTATTTTCTCTCTTGATGCATCCTTTTATGTTTAGCCAACTAGACATCCATGAATGAACAAATAGGATTATAATGGTTGCAGTGTTTGAACTTAACAGATGACAAAATATTGTCCATCATATTGAATCACAGCTTCCCCTTAAAGAATATGTTGTATGACTTCCATGCAAGATTTACTTGATTAGTTCTAGATCTTGAGTGTGCCATTGCATCTCCATGCCAGCCGGGGCTGCATTAGGCACAAAGACCAGCACACGGTAGAATTCTGGCCATTCCGTTTGAACTGTTCATCAGCATCTCTAGGCCCAATGTCCTCACTGAACTGAGCAGGTTAATTAAACTAATTAAAAATATATTGAGACCCTTAAATCAAGAGAGGGTGCAAGATCAAGATATGTTTAATTGGCAGAGAACTTCTAACCATTACAGTTAGAAGGCATCCCGGGGTTAAATGATCTCTTGGGCCTCAGGTCACTCACTCATCAGAGCTCTAAAATATGGCTGGCATATTACTTTTGGCTCATCAGGTGTTTGTTACTGCAGAGAAATACATGTTGGCTCAATTTGCTGTAATAATAAACTATGATTTATTGTTGCAACCTCATGTACTCCCTCCTCATTGTAGTACATCTGTAGCCATACTTTTCACTGTCTTTGAAAACCTCACAACACGACTGCGGCTAAACTATTGCAACATATTAGATTTAGGGCAAACACCAACTCTTCCAATCTTACAAAATGTACTTATTCTGCCATGGGGAGCGCTCAGACTAAGTTGCCAGTCATCAGCTAAGCACTCTCCTATATTGTGAAAGAAGATAGACTTGGCATTGGGAATAAGGAACAAATGAGCAAACCATTAAGGGGAAACTTTCAGAAAAGTCCTGAGAAAGAGGAAAGTGTGAGAAAGAACCTCAAAATAACTCCATTTGATATTGTTTGATATAAGATAGGGCAGAGGGAAACACTGGCAGGCTTCCAAGAATCTGTTATTCTACTTTATCACAATAAGTAACATTTCTGAAATCCCTGCTATGCCTCATTCTTGACCTGACCTACCTTGAAGGGCTGACAGATATGTTGCTGGTTATAATGGAAGCCACCTGTAGATACAAAATACTGATGACGTGTTACTGTGTAGATTGTATTCTGGCTTTTACAGCCAGCACTTGTAAGAATAAATCTAACTTTGAAATATTTATTTCCTGTACATATTCTACCAAAATCATGCTGTTATATTATTTAGGAGCTATTCTGCTTTATCAACTGTACACTGTCTACACTGATACATACCCCTTTTTAAGTTACTTGAGGCATTAGGTTTCACATTTAATTAAGCAAGTGAAATAGATAGAATGCCAACTGTTGAGGGGGGGATCAGTGACAGCTTTGACATCTCACCTTCTACTTGCTCACTGATAGAGTTTCTGATTTTCCCACAAGATCTGAGATACATAAAAGGTTACTTTGATTAATGAAGCATTAATTCCGCCGACTATGTGCACTGTTACATTGGTAAAAACAAACGTGGACAAGAATGCCATACTTGCTGACTCTGTCATCAGCTTGATATACTCTGTCATCAGCTTCCCAGCAAGCAAAATGGTCAGTATCCACAATGTATAATTAATAGGGTAATGGGGGTATATTTTTATAAAATCTAAATGCTTCTGCAGCTTTTTGAAGAAAGCTAACTTCTCCCATCCTCGCTGAATTCCTCAAGGATTCTTTGAATTTGGAGAATATGGGTGTTTGGCGCAACAGTTTAAACATGCAGTGCAAGTTTAGGAAGAGTATCTTTGCAGAGTGCCTTCTCCTAACTGCTAAATAACTATGTTTGGCTTTCACGTATCTGAGAGACTTTGTATGAGGTGTGGTAGAAAATATGTGCACATAAGATATTAAATCATCTAATGTGTTGAGTTTTGGTTTTAGTCATTGCAATTGTAATCTAGATATATTTAAAGTCTTAAAATTGTTTCATATTTGGGAAAGTGTATAGAATATTTCCAGCCATTATTATTAGCAAAAAATGATCAGTGATTGAGGCAGCTGTAAGATTCCACATTAAGTTATCCAAGTTGTTAACCCAGCTCAGATATGTTAGCACTTTTTTTTTTTTTTGTCTGCGCTCAGTCATTACTGACCCTGCAGTGACTGCCTGGACGAATCCTTGCAGTTTTCAAGGCAATTGTTTTTCGGAAGTGGTTTGCCAGAGCCTCCTTCCTAGAGCAGAGCCCAGCTGGCGAGCGCAGGAGGCGGGGTTTCCGTTGCTTCGCGCCCTTTTCGGGCGAGCGCGGTTTCGCGCTTACCAGCAACTGGTCCCATCTCTCTGTGCAAGGCGCTGCCAGCATTTTTCCTCCCACCGGAGTGAGAATCCCCATTTATCTACTCACGTGAGTTTTCGACCTGTTGGGTTGACAGGAGCTGGGGGGGGGGGAAAACAGGAGCTCACCCTGTTAACGCGAAGGCTGGACTCGAACCGCCGAAGTGTCAGCCATTTCTGGCCTGCAACTTTCAGCGTCATTAAGCCACTGCGCCACTGCGTCCCCTATGTTAGCACTACATAACTCTTATTCCTGTGCAGGGCACATGAACTGCTGCACACAGCTAAGGTAGATGTTTTGTTCAGTATTTTTGCTTGTAAGAGAAATGCAATCTAACTAAATAATAGATGAAATAATTCTACTAGCCTTGGGCAATGGTGACAGTTGCTCTAAATGGACTTTGTAACTTTCCCCTTCACCCAAATTCTATAATAAAACCTGTGGAGCACATTCATCTGGAAACAGAGCTTGGAATCTGTCAAGATAATTTTGCTTATCCACATTTCCCATATCCATAAATAAACCTTCCTTCTGTAATGTTCTGTAAAGGGATGGAGAAGGCCATCATTTTGTTTGGTTTCACAGAAACGAAATTTGCATTTTAATTCCTATTTGAGTGGAATGCTGAAAGTATGTCTCCTTTCTCATGATTAGGTTTCTTAAGGGAAAAGGTATCCTGTTGTTTGACTAAGAAGCCGAGGTTGTGATTAGCCAGCTGGAAACAATTTCAGTGTGTCGGGAAGTTTTAATCAAATCTTGTGTGCTGATTGAGAACGAGTCTTCAGAAGTGGGAAAACTTAGTAACAAAATAAAAATCTCTGAGTATTGTCCATGCAGATATTTCATCAGCATATCTTATATAATTACATGGCCAATACACAACATGGCATATGAATGCTTTAGTCAACCTGTAAATATCTTAATGACTGAAGTATCCTTTGTACGTGAATAATTTATAAATTTATTATTCATTTTTATATTTATCCTTTTTACTTGTATATGATAAACTAATCTGTCTCTGCTTTGTGTTTATTTATTATGTATTGCCACAACTGTTTTTCTTAATGTTTAAGTTGTCTGCCTTGCCCTGTGTTACTGATGCATTTAAAAAGACATTAGAAACATATTTGGATAAAGTCTAAACCTCACACATTTTTGACATTTCTAGGAAGTCCTGCAAGTAGCAAATTATGTGAAGCAATGATGTCATTTATTTGTGTTTGTTTTACAGTTACTGTGGAAGAGTTTGCACATCCTGCTGAGCTAAAATTGCATTTTGCCTGTATCAAGTTTTACAAAGTAGAAGCAGCCATCTTTATAATAAGAAAAATGCCAAAATCCATATTAGGGCAGTAAAATTTTATCTAGCAAGCTCAAAGGTCACAAACTTTTCCAAGTTACTCAACTCTCCAAAATGAAAAACAGGAGGCCAAAAATTGTAGCCAAACTTCTTCCAGTGACATAATTCATCACAGCCATGTTTCCTATTGCCTTTGGCTGCAGGAAAAAAAAAAAAAGACTTCTTAAATGAGTGCAGCTGCTGGCAGCGGAGAACTTGTCCATCCCTGGCTGGATGGTAAATAAAGGCAGAGGGAGAGAAAATCAGCCGGCGTTCTGAATTATGGGGCGTTAGCATCTTGTACGCTGTTTTGTGGCCTTTGGAGAGGGCTATCCTAAGACATTTTCTGCTTGAGCTGAAAGCGCAAGTTTCAGTTGGCAACTAATGCACGATCCCCAAAATAGTCGGTTTTAGCATGCTTTTCTAAAAATGTAAATGGTATATCAAAACAAGTTAAATGATTTTTATGATGATGATCATGGATAAGCATGTCAAAGGAAATAAAATTAATAAAATGAGTCCAGATTGACATGTCTGCATTAATTTTTGCTGTGTTTTCACTACAACTACACAGAATTTGGTTACTGAGTTGATGATAATATGGTTGGAATCTGAAAGACGAAGATTAGTGTAATATTCTATTCCCCTGTCCTTCCTGGAAGACGTTTCAGCAGGGATAGCATGTAATCTGTGCAAATCTATAAAAATTGCATTGAAACAATACATGATGGATGGTTTCTATTTTCCCAGAGTCATATGTATAAGCTATGTATAATATATAGCTTGATCTTTAATTCAAACTCTTATACCTTGTTTGTAATAGCTCACAGACATGGAATATTAAATAGATGGCTTTCTGAGTTTCAGAGGCACTGGTTCAATGTAATTACCATGTGTACATATCCAATTTTTTTGGCTAATGCTAATCTAAATAGCACACTTGGCACTAATAAGATCATAGCAATTGGCACTGGTTACAACAGGCAATATTGCAGACATATATTGATTGCTACCTTTTCAGATTTAGTGCTTCAAGCCCAACAGCTAAATAAGATGTGGTAGAATTATGTCAAGACAGCTTTATACAAGGCAATTGGGATTTTACTTTCAATTACAAGCCCTAGTAGAGCCAATTTCACAAATCTTGTTTCTGATACTAAAGCCATTTTTAAACCAGCAAGCCAAGGTATTTTCCTAACTGTTATTTGGTTAAAAGGACATACACATGTTGTTTTAAAATCCATTTTGGAAATTAATTATTTGAGGGCTTCAGAATAAATTAAATGTGCCATTATGAAGCACTGACATTTGCTTTTACAGATTCAGTAACAACAGCTTCTGGGCCACTGCTTGTTGAAGTTGCCAAAACTGCTGGTTCTGCTCTGGGAGTTGCACTATCTACCTCAATGTGTTGCAGCAAACAAGTCATTGTTATAGATAAAATAAAATCTGCAAGTATAGCAGACAGGTGAGTTGTAGTCTACTATGTTATATCATTCGTCTGCACATAAATCATATGGAAACAAAATCTGGTACTCAGAGGAGCAATTAGCATACTAAGAGTGCCCAGCATAACTATCAGAAACAACAAAATTGTAGATAGTGCCCATACTTAAAAACCTGAGGAATTTATTACTGTAAAAATGATGATGGACATTACGTTTGATGGCTTTAACAGGGGATTGGACAAATTTATGAAGGGCAAGTTTATCAATGTCCATTAGTTTTAAAGTTTCAATGTTACCGCCAGGTGGGGGTAAGTATATCTCCAAATATGAATTCCAAGGAAGAATTCCAGAGAGCAACATGTTTCTCTCTCCTGCTTGCAAACAGGCAGAGACGTATTTTTGACTACTACATTCTGGACTAAGATGGGCCTTGATCAGAAAGGCTAGTCTTACATTCTTATGCAAAAAGTAAATGCTGAAATGTGAATTTAAAAGATAACAATAAAAAATAATAATTCAGCAGTGATTAGCATTATAAAATAACAAATTATGGATTTATGAAAGTAAACTGCACCATAAAGTTTTCAGATGCAATGAAACATTTAATGAAAATGTTTTGGGGCATCCTAATTAAGCTAATTATTTCCAGGTAGTCTGTTGCTTAGCTTAATAGTTTACCACCTTTCTCTTTCTTTGGTTGATACCTTTTTGAAAGATTTATGGCAAAACACCGCAAATGATGTAATCAATATTACAATCCAATCTTTTGCCATGTTCTGAAATCTACAGTTAGATAGTTACAACTTGACAGTTCGTATAAAGATTAGCTTTTTCTAATAAAGGAAAATCCCAAAGAAAATAAGCTGTAAAAGCAATGAATGCTGTACTTCAAAACCATACTGAACTATTTTGAAATGTTTTCTTCTTCTTTCCATAGATGTGGTGCGTTACATGTAGGTGATCATATTCTCTCTATTGATGGTACTAGCATGGAATACTGTACATTGGCAGAAGCAACACAATTCTTGGCTAATACTTCTGACAGTGTCAAACTAGAGATCCTTCCTCATCATCAGACACGGCTGGCACTTAAAGGACCAGAGCATGGTAGGATGATTAAATTTACAGTGTGTTTGTTGAATTATTTTCATTTAGTTAGAAATACTGTTTCAGTTCATTGGGACTTGCTTGGAATAAGTGTGCTTAGTGGGACTTACTTAAAATGAATAGAGTTTAATACTGAGGTGAAATCAATTCAGAGACTGGCTTTAATTATGAGAGAGAGGTGCTGAAGTCTCTTGCAAAGGTTTGCATATAATTTTATTTTACTTTGATCTTCATAGGTACCTATAATCAAGAGGTAAGTGTTTCATTCCATGCAGTCCTAACTACCTTATTTATCTTCGTTATACTAAAATGCAACAATAAAGCTCTGTGCATACAGAATATTCATCTGAGTATAAATTCAGAATCATTTTCAGTCAAGAGTGGCCAATCTTTAGGACTTGGTTAATAGGATTTTGGTTGATACAAAGCAGCCAAAATTAAATTTTCTCAAACAAAATTTTATGTAACTGTTTTAGTAGCAAGCATAGTGCTAAACTATCCTTGATGGACTAAAAGAATTAATGACATCTTCTTGACAAAAGCAGTGATAACTATTGTTAATACCTTAATTAATAAATCAAATTTAGGGTGGAGTGCAAGTTATGGCAATAATTATAACTAATTACTTTCAGTAAGAACAGGCAGTAACCTTCCCGAGCAAGAAGAAAGGAAATATCACATGAGAGGAATATAGCTTTCTTTCATGTTTTTCACAAAAAAACATACCTTGATAATGCAATAGAACTGGAGACTAAAGTTGTTTTTTTTTAAGACTTTGTTTTTTTAAAAAAGTCAATTGCATAGTGAAAATAATTTTTAAACATTATATCTGAGAAGAGGCAACATGATGGAAAAGAGTTATGAGGAAACATCTTCAGTCCCAGCCTCCTTTGTGCACAGCTTTCATACTTTGGTGTAATTCCTACATTCCCGTTTGTGGTGCTTCCCTTGGAAGATCAGTGTTCATAATCATAAAAGGAGCTTTCACAAGTAGACAAGGTTCTTTGCTGCAAAATGTATACTAGAACATGGGCTATACTTTATGGGCTAGGCATAATCCAGTTTATTCAGGGTAAAATGCATGAATAGAGGTGGTGCCTCTTTTCATTCAGAAAATGCTCAGTCGTCGTCCTTCCTGGCTGATTAAATCTGCCAAGTTTTCACTGGTTAAGAGAGCTGATCAGTCCCTCTCTGAGTTTGTATCTGTTGCCACCTGCTTAAGAAGGCAACTATAGGATTGTTACTGGAAAAAAATCCATTGATTTGGAAGATCTCTGTAATTATAAGTCAGGCTCAAGCATTCTACTCCATGGTACAATGATTGAGAAAGTGGTAATCTTACAGCTCCATACAATTTAGATAAAACTGATTATCTGAACCCATTTCAGTCAGCATTTCATCTGACATGGTACTGAGAGTGCTTTAGTTGTGCTGGTGGATGTTCTGTTTCAGAAACTAGAAAGAGGGAGTGCAACTCTGCTAGATCTCCCATATCCCTCAGGGCTTTTGATACTATTGCCCATGGCATTGAGGACACTATTCTAGTGACAACATTATGGAACTTCTGTTTGACACACAGATTGTTAACCTCAGGTATTCCACAATGATAGGTTCTACCTTGTTGCCTGTACTGTTAAATATCTATGTAAAACTGCTGGGGGAAGTGGGAGGATTCAGAGCTTTGGAGTGTAATATCAACAAAATGCTGATGAACCTGCACTGCTGCTTCCTATCATCCACTTCCAAGGGCTAAATCAACAACCTTGAACATGTCCTGATTTTGATAATGGACTAGATGAAGGACAATAAGTTGAAATTTCAGATAAGAAGAAGGCACTGTTGATCAAAAAGAAAGATGAACTCAGAAACTGAGATAAAACTTGTTTTGGTTGGGGTACACTCCCCAAAAAGAGCAAGTGCACATCTTGACCCCTAGCTGTCACTGGATTGCAGGAGGAAGCTATGGCAAGAGCACAATTGCACATGTATGGGTAGTGCATCAACGGTAACCCTGAGCCAGCCAGATTTACTGACAGGTATCCACACTTCTTTTGCAATCTCTCTTGATATTGAAACATGCATTACTTGGGGTATCCCAGAAAATGCAATTGGTGCAGAATGTGGTGGCCAATCTGTTACCTGGTACAAGATACAGAATTCATGAGTCCTGTACTGAACGATATGACTGTCAGTTGCCTACTAAGAACAAGTTAAGGTGCTGGGGTTCATGTTTAAAGCCCTAACAATTTAGAGCCCAACTGTCTGAGGACAACCTCTCGCAGCATGAACATACCTGGTCGTGATCAGCAGGAGAAGCCCTTTTGAAGATGCCCCCATTGTCAGAAGCTCACCTATCTGATATATGGGAGTGGACCTTCTCCTGTGTAGCTCCCAGCCTGTGAAATGTACCCCCCAGGAAGGCACATTTGACTCCCACTCCCAGTAGTTAGGAACATGGCAAATATATATATATATATATAATCTCCAAGCTTATAATTGTTAATAGATATCAATCATACTGATTTTCATTTTGATTTTAATTATGTATCTTTTATTTTATTCTAATATGTTTTAAATGTTTATGCAAAAGAAAGGCAGAATATAAATAATATTTAGGTTTGTAATTCTTTCTAAATTACTGACTAGTGAGAACAAGTTCTGTTCAGTGTTAAAAAGCTTCTTAGGTTTGGTAGCTGCAGCAATATTATACCTAAGTAACCCAGGGGAAAAATATACAAATATGACTGATAAAAGAGTCTAAGAGGAAACATCCTTTCATTCCTGTACGAATGAAAGAGGAGAAATGTGAAGCCTGTTATATATATTTTTTTCATGCTTTTGTGTCAACATATATAGTAATTTAGCATATTAATTTGGTACAGTATAAGATCAGTTAGAAATTCTCATATTATTTATTCTTTTTTAAAGAATGTATATTTAATAAATACTCCCCCCCCCCTTTACCTTTTGATGGAGGGTTGGGGATGGGGAACGCTTAAAGTAGATCTGATTCAGAACTGACCATTGCAAGGAATAGGATTTGTTTCCTTTCCTGCATTTGTGATGAAAAGAAGTCTGAAAAAAATTCAGAACAATAAATTATGACTTTGAATTTCTGTTTTGTGTTTATTAATAATTCTCCTACATTGAATTTTTGTGCTGATGTTTAAGAGATGGAAGTTCATTGCCCCAAATAATAAAGTACCACTGATAGATGCTGATAAAATTAAAATGTCAAAGCAATAAATTGAAAAAACTGACATGTAAACTACTCTGAATTGCTATGGAAAATGTGATATATGGCCTCTTGTTTGGTTTTTGCTTTTTTAATATATACACATTCTTTTAGGTGGGTGGATATTTTCTAAATTTAATTACTAATTGTACCTTATTTATGCTGATAATGTTGGATTAAATGACTTCTTTAAAGGATTTAATAAGAGTAGCTAAAGACAGAGGCAGATTAAAAATTGATTGAAGACTGATCAGGTTATTTTTAAGTATCAAACCCACTAGTGCTGGCATTATGAAAGGTTGTGGAATACATTCTAGGATTTGCTTACCACTAGAAAAAGGAAGGTGGAAAGGACAGGATACTTTTCAAACTATTTTCATTTTCCTTACTTTTTAATTTATTTATGTTACCCAATTACTTTTCCCCCTTTACTGGTCATTTTCTGATTTTTTTTCTTTTCATTTTTTTTAATATGTATTTTCTCTCATCCCTTCATGTGGGCAGTGAAGGTTCAAAGGAGCATCAAGCAGATTCTATGGGATCCTTATGCCAAGAGCCACAGCAGTGCCCTCAGTTGCCATCATTATAACACCAAACACCCTGATCATTTCAGGATGCCAGCTTTGAAATGCCAGAAACCACCTCCTCAAAAAAGTCTTTGTAATGTTCCATACTTTTTCCTTCAGACTTCTGTTGTTGTTGTTGTTTTCCTAATGACATCCTTTTTCTCATATTCTTCTCCTGTTTCTGCCTTTAAAATCTTTTGGCTTTATAGGGTCTCAGTGTTTGTCACAAGCACATTCAGGTTATTTCTGACATAGTGTCTTTTCCTGCTTTAATTCTACTTTTTCATAAAGAAGGAAAGTTTTTGAAAACTACTGAGGTTCCAGTGTTCCTAAGTGCATTTCATAGTGTTGCACAGTTTAGTATTTTATCAAGAAAATACTTTTTGAATGCAAAATCTATGTCAGAAATTACCTTTTTCAAATGCTAGATTTGGTATATCTAACCATATTGGTATGTATTATTTCACATAGCTGTGTGTTTAGAAATGGTTGAAGTAAATGACAGTTGCTTAAATATTTAAGTAAATAAAGTGATGTTTTTGTTCTAGCAAAGAGATTTTTTAATAATTCGCTTCAACCTAAAATTGTGATTTGATGGCTAGATTTCATTAAGTTTCTGATTTGGTTACTGGATACTTATCAACTTTAGTCAGTGTCCAGATTATAATAGCCATTTACGAGCACTGTTGCAGAGCTCCCTAATCTAGAATGCTTTGTACCAAATGTGTCCTTCTCTTTCAACAGCCTTGGTATCTTCATCGTTCTCTCCTGCCTCCATGAGTGCATACAGCTTGAGTTCACTAAATATGGGAACTTTACCTCGCAGCCTCTACTCTACTAGTCCTAGAGGAACAATGATGAGAAGAAGAATGAAAAAGAAGGACTTCAAAAGCTCATGTAGGTGACCACAAAGGTTATTTGTTTTAAAACATGGTTATGAATCACATCTAGTAATGACACAATAATACACTGTAAATAAGATTTGTTTGGAGTTGTAAGGAAAGGAATTCCTTTATGTGCACATTGTTGTTCAGTTGTTTCCAATTCTTTGTGTACGAGTGGGCAGCAGTTATCCAGGATTCTTTGTTAGTACCGTATTTTTCCAACTATAAGACGATACTTTTTTCTAAAATCCTTACCCTAAAAATTGAAGGGCGTCTTATTCAAGGAAGTCAGCCGAGGAGAGAACCGCGCGGTGGCAAAACTGCTCATACTTTGTTTCTGCAGGCAGGCTTCCTCCTATTGCTAGCCTCCAATCACGAGTGAAATAGCTTGTCTCCCAAACAGACTTCCTCCAATCACGAGCCTTATGTAACTGACATCAGCTGATGCTGAACAAACCAATTAGAGAAGGCTGTTTGCAGAGAGAAGCTATCGGCAGTTTCACTCGTGCTTGAATGTAATCAGTTATGCAAAAAAACATGGAAACAGAGCTGCAGAGAGACGGTTTGGACCTCCTCCCACCGAGTGTATCAGGTCAATGTTAACTAATTACTAAATAAAAATGTGTTCTGCACTATCTTTAAAATATTGATTTCTTAATTTTGGGTTGGAAAAGTGGGGGTCGTCTTGTACATGGGGGCGTCTTATTGACGGAAAAATACAGTAACTGCTTCTTTGAATTCTTGTAAACTCATGCTTATGGATTTGGAAATCTGCACGCAGACTCAGGAAGCAATCTTGTACCAATCAATCAATTAGAGAAGCAATCTCGGAGCAATCAATCTTTTCATGAAACAATATCTGCTGCTACTTTTTTATCATCTCTTTTTTTGAACTATGAACTTCTCTCTTTAACTGAACATATCAAAATGGTAGTCATTTTCATCTGCTAAGTAGAAGCTTGACAGTTTCTCTCATAGAATCTTGTAGCCTTGTATAATTATTTGCAAATCTATTACTGTGATTGCAGTTGGTGGGTTCTATCCATCCATCCAACTGTATCCAAAATGGACAATTATGGTAGATTTTCCATCCAGCTTAGACCTCTAATGCCCTTGCTAAATCTTTTAGAAGGTTGAAGTCCTTCCAGAATGAACTTTAAGATTATGCAGAATGGTCGTGGTAGAGAGGCACAGGAAAGCCTCATTGCATGAGACAAAAATCTACTTTTGTGTCATTGCACGTAACCCAGTGTTATTATTTTCACAGATATCTACTCTACACAGCTTTCCTTCTGTATCGTAGTCAGGCTTTTTTGTAATAAGTATTTACTAATAGGACACTTAAAATGCAAGTTTTAATAAGTCTAGCTTTTTTGAGAGTCTAGAATATATATGACTGAAGATGTATAAAGTTTTCATTGCTCTTTGTATTAAAAAAAAAAACTTTATCAAAAGCCTGATAATAAAACATGGCAATCATCTGGCCGGGAACTTCTAGAGGCCCAGTATTTAAGGACCAGAGACTTGGTTGGAATAAAGACAGCTATCCTCTGATCCTTTGGAATCACTGACCTGCTGGCTTTTAGATACCTCTTATCACCTATACAGTCAAGCAGTACAGTAATTCCAATATTCCTTGTTCTGCCTTGTTTTAAATAAGTAGTACTGTATGTTCATTCTGAATTTTAAGTATTCTAATTGAAAATGATAGTACTGACATTTTATTACAGTTTTTACATAGACAGTATTTGTGTCAGAAAATGAGTATATTTGCTGTCATTCTGAATGACATTATTTCTGGCTTGATATATTTTACAGTGTCACTAGCCTCTAGCACTGTTGGCTTGGCTGGGCAAGTTGTCCACACAGAAACCACAGAAGTAGTGTTGACAGCTGATCCCATTGTAGGATTTGGGATACAGCTCCAGGGTAGTGTGTTTGCTACAGAGACATTATCATCTCCACCTCTGATTTCCTATATAGAAGCTGACAGTCCAGCAGAAAAGTGAGTTTATTTGAAATGATTGGTAAGGTTATAAGCCCTCTTTATTGCTTAGAACATCTCTGGATGCTTTGGAGTAGCTATTTGCAGAATTCAGATAATTTCCCAGGATTGTTCAATGAAAAATGTGAGGTATACTGTCTTTCCTGTTTTGATTTCAAAAGATTTAAAATAAATGATCAGGCATGAGAAAAATCATAGTTACTCTTTTGTAACTGTATGACTACCTTTGACAGACAATTGTATTTAGGATAATTAGATAGTGTTTTTCCTAATGGAATTTCTGAAGCTTAATTTAAAGATTTGCTATTTTAGATTAACAGGAAAGTATTTCAGTTTTTCTGCTTGGTTATAATTGATATCAAGTAAAATTTTTAAATACCAGAGTTTGGAATTATTAGTTTTTAGGGATGTTTTGAATCATTAAAGCAGTAATACTGTTTTTCTCCAAGAAAATGGCTGTGCACACACATTCATGCAAAGTCAGTCAGGGGCAGTTTTTAAAGTAGCTACAGAAGCCTTGCAAACATGCCTCTGCTTTAACAAACCAAAGTGAAGAACATTTTTCACACTCCTGAACATTGAAACCGCAGCTTTTTTTAAACTCTTAAATTGCCAAAAAAAAAAAAAAAACTCATTATCACCAATGATTTTTAAACTACTTTATGTTAACATTTTATGCTATAGGAAACCATGCTGATCTCAAACACAGAATAATATAGTTCCCTTGGAATAAAATTAGATAAAATGGCAAAACGTTAGATATGAGCAAGCTTCTAATGAAGAACATCAAATTTTGTTATTATCTTTCATAAAAGTTGAACTGAGTTTATTCCTTTTTCATATATCGGAATGCTTATTTGCTCCATTGTGTATGAAGGTGTGGCATTCTACAAATAGGAGACAGAATACTGGCTATAAATGGAATCCTGACTGAAGATAGCACATTCGATGAGGCTAATCAGCTCCTCAGAGATTCTTCTATCACTAGCAAAGTCACTTTGGAAATTGAATTTGATGTTGCAGGTATGAGTAGTCAAGTGTTCTGTATACTAAAATGGTGAGAATGAAATCCATTTGAATTTGTTAACACTATGCATACATAACTCTATTATATGCCAATATTTTCTTAATATTCATCCTGAATCTTTCAAAGTACAGCCAGAAATTATTTACTGCTTATTCAAAATACAACATACACCATAGTAAGGGAAATAGTGGTCCAAAATAGAAAGGAAAAAGAATTAGAAATGCTATATTAAAAAGAGCTGAAATGATAATATTAACAATGCATGTATAAATAAGAGTTAAGAAAATAAATTGCCTGGAGTTTCCTAGATATTATTAATAATAATGTTTTGGTATTGCTAAATAGGAATTGAACTAGGAATGGGTAAGATTTAAAATATGTATAGAAAAATAGGATTAAGATTACTTTTTAATAGCATTTATACTTATAATGGTACAGTATATGAAAAGATATATCAATATTATACCAATACTGATATTATGATTGACTGAATTTTCATACTATAAATTCACACTGCTAATAAGCATTTATAGAATTTATAGCACTATAATGTTAAATATTTTAAACATACTGGTCACCTTAGTAGTTCTTTATGTAATATGTAGTAATAGTTTATTTTTAGATTAGTATTTCAGTATACTGAGGGTTTTTTTAATAATTATGTATCAGATATTACAATTAATTAAATCAATGTTGATCTTTACAACTTTTCATTTTTTTTCTGTGATATTAATATTATTATATATTAAAGTTTCCACTTCTGTTTTTCAGTCCTTTACCTTAAGAAGCAGTGCAATGTGACTTAAAAAGTGACATTTTAAATCACGAACATAGAATATAGTGCAGGATTTGCTTTACTTACGTTTTGACTCAAACTTGTGAACTGCTTTAGTAAATATGTTATATGTTAATGATGAAGATGCAATGAGTGGGGTTCTACTTGGCATGAATGAATAAATGCTGCAACTTTTCATTACAGAATCTGTCATACCAAGTAGTGGCACTTTTCATGTAAAACTGCCAAAGAAGCATAATGTAGAACTCGGCATCACCATAAGCTGTAAGTGAAGTAGATTTTTTCATCATCTTTTCTTTATAATATTGGTTTTCAGTAGAGATTTATAATAGAGTGTTGTACAATTTATTTTGCTTTCTCAAACTAGAATTGTTATTGTTATTCAAGCTGGAATCTACTAAATCACTTAGGTAAGCTAAATGAAATTTTTTCAAGCCTCAGCAATAATTACATTTTTCTTTTTGTAAATAGAGTCAATGATATTTATAGCATTTTAATTTATAGCAAATTTTAAATAAAATTTGAAGGAAATTACAAGCTTAGACCTGTCAGAGAAAAGTTTAGGCACAAAATAGTAATACAAATAAAAATTCAAAACAGAGAAACAGAAGTTTCTTCTACTTGACTGCTTTTCCATTTTTAAAAGTTATTCATTGATATTGTGATTCTTGTAAATATTCTGTATCTAATTTTTTTTATTCATTTTATCCAGTTGAGATAAAATAAGCTTTCTGCAGATTCATGATGTTTCATAGAAAACTCTGCTTTTAATATGTTACTATAAAATGGTCTTAGCTGTTTTGTTATATACAAACCATGCATGCCTTGGCAGAAAAGTAGTTATAATATTTTAATATCACCCCTTACAATGCTATATCCTCTTACAATTTGGTTACAGTTTTAAGAACAGGAAGCAAGAGGCCGAAATAGTTGTGTGTGTGTGTGTGTGTGTGTGTGTTTATACACATATTGTAACCAGCCTATTTATTCATAAATAGTCTAGAATCAAGGGAATCAAGAACAGATGACACCAAAATTATTCACAATGTAATTAGTCAAGAATAAGCCCTGAAGTATATTGCAGACTAGGTGAATAAGTAACTGAATGGCACATTATTTTGTATGCAGTGCTAAAAATGCTTAAGATGATGTATGTTATATAAATGAATTCCCAACATATTCTGGATGCTACACAATAATTTTGGTGCAACATGTGGGTTCATTGATTTATTTTTTAGCCTACCATTAGAACTGAGACATTAATCTTTTATCAAGTGGACACTGATATTAAAAGCAATATTACCGTTTGATTTCAGAAGACATCTATTGAGCATTGTAATCTGGTATTTGACACAGTTCTCATTTTGCATATACTGAACTAGATAATTGATAACAGAATATTTGTATTATGTTACAGATATAGTTCAATTAATTTTTAAATTAGTTTTAATAAGGTATTACGTTTGAAAGCTTCATTTAAGAAAAGTAAAGATTTCCAGTTTAATATAATTGGTTTGCTTTAAACAGAGAAATTTGATATAGATATATGGATTTTTAACAAATCAAATTCTGTAACATGAGCCAACTATTTTGAAAAACCTATTGAAATATATGTGTTAATGGAACAATAAAATAATAATTTACTGCAAATAACTTTGTGCTACATTCATAAAAAGAAAGCAGCTCACGTTCTTTGGTCTTTATTGAAGTCATAAAAATAGATTAATATCTAACCAATATCTAATATTGGTTCTTCACAGGAATGAAACCTTTCTATGTGTGCAAGATTTGGTCCTCATTCATTGCACATTTGAAAAGTTTATACAACTTTGCTTTTTATCTTTAGAAATATGTAATACTTCTGGCATGTAAACTTGAAAAACTGTATTTCTAAAAATAATAGTAAAGAGAAATAGGATTCCCTTATAATTTTTTTATTTATTATTCAATTTATGTCTTGCCTCTCTGTTTATTGCAACATCAAGGTGGTATACAACAATTTAAAAATGCCAGGAATGAAAGAGAACAAAATTAATGAGTCAAAAGTAAAACCAAGATTAAAACAAGTAATTAAAATAAGTAGCAAGTAATAGTTTGGCAAAAGACATGTGTTCTTACCATGTTCTTAAATACTGGGAACTTCTTAAGAAGTATATTCCATAGCCTGGAGACCACATAGGAACCATAGTCACTTTTACTATGCTTAATTCTGCAAAATATTGCAAAATATTGCAATTTTTAATACAATGAAACATCTTCATAAATCAAATATCTAATTTTTTCACACTCTTAGCAAGATATAACATAATAAGATTCAACTTGTATTGAATTAGATTACTGATCTACCCTGAACGTAAGATTGGAATGTTTTTAGTAGCTATTTTCGAATGGGAACCATTATAAATTTTATTACTAGAAGGAAACAGGAACCTGTGTGGGGTACCATTTGCAGTACAAATAATGGTATATCTTTAGTTTAAGAAATTTTAATGGAGAACATATATTTCATTATTTCATCCAACATATGGATGAAATGTCCAACATTAATATTTTCAGTCTGAATTCTATACATTCGTAGATAATTTCTCAACTATAGAGCCATTAGATCATGCTTACCAACCTAGTGCCTTTTATCTGCTAAATTCTACAAACTTGATCGTCCCAACCAGTGTGACTCAACTTTATGGAGAACACTAGGCCAGGCTAAGCTTTGTTTAAGAATGTGAAGGGTCTGAGTCATACATATTGCTGTGCATGTCTGTTTTGAATAAAATGATATTTTCATGAGTGCTGGGGAGGGGGGTAGTAGAAAAGCAGTAGAAATTCAAGAAATAAATTAAAAGAAACCTTGCTAGATATATATCCATAATACAGACCATATACTTGCCAAGACAACATGCATAATATATAAAAAGAAAATTACCCCATTATAGCACATGAAATGTACATATTCCCCTTCCATTTCATTATTAGACAGGCCTGCTAGCATATAAAATATGTCTAAATATTTAACAATAGGGTAAAAAACTTAAGTAAATAGATGAACTTGTACACTTTGGTAGAATGTTCACTAAAGATGGAAAAATGGATTCAATAATTTTAAGACATGCAAATGCTGATATAAAAGTAATGGATGATAACTTGTCTGTTGGGAGAAATGAATGTTGTTGAAAGAAGTGAAAATGGCTATGAATAACAGTGCAGTTTTGCCCACATTATTATATGGAAATGAGAGTTAAGTATGTCGAGAGAAACATAAAAGTGAGTTGAACTGAATAATTAAGAACCATGTGTGGTTAAAAAAAGAAAGGGATAAATGTGAATGAGTGCTAAATTAATGACTGAGTACAAAGGAGAGTGACTAGTACAAAAGAAGTACACTGAGGTGCTTTAATCCTATAGAGAGAATGAATGAAGACTGATTCACAAAACAAATATATGAAAGAAGAGTGAATGGGTTGAGAGGAAGGAGAAGATCAAAAAATTCTTCTTAGTTGAATGAAGCTGATAACATCTTCAAAAAGAAGACAAGTGAGAAGTGTAAAGAACAAATGGTAACATGTGAAGTGATGTATAGACATGGTGAAGATGACAGTTGTTCATAGGAATAGAAAGATATGCAAAGGTACAGTGATTGATGTTGATGGAAAATATTTTTAGCCATGTTTCCTTTCCTTTTTCTTATTTCATGGCTTTAATTTCTTTGGCTTATTATTTCTAATTTCTTTTCTACACTATAATATAGCTTACCCCAAAGGGAAAGAATATGTGGATATGCATGTATGTATAGATTATTTAAACTGCAAATATTTATGTATTCTGTATTTCAGCTCCATCTAGTCGAAAACCAGGAGATCCTCTTGTTATTTCAGATATTAAGAAGGGAAGTGTTGCCCACAGGTGAGTGCTGGCAAGGTGACAAAGATTATGTTGCCAGTTCACAATTCTCAGTCTCCCTGGATTTTTAATGTTCTGCATTGTAAAAGTAAGTGTTTCCCTTGAGATAGCATGCTTTTAATGTGCTACCTCAGATATGTAAAACAAAAATCACTTTCATTCTTAAATTAAAAAATCATTATCATTATTTGCATGAATCACCAAATCAGCATGTTCAAAGCATTAATCACATAATGTATTCCACTTATTAATAGAACTGGGA
Organism: Liasis olivaceus; assembly: GCA_030867105.1. Lineage (NCBI taxonomy): Eukaryota > Metazoa > Chordata > Lepidosauria > Squamata > Pythonidae > Liasis > Liasis olivaceus. Next base: position 36,690,168 of record CM061355.1, on the reverse strand, counting down.
CGCTGGAACTAGGTGATAAATTGCTTGCCATAGACAATATTCGACTGGAGAACTGTTCTATGGAAGACGCTGTTCAAATCCTGCAGCATTGTGAGGAACTTGTAAAACTAAAAATTCGCAAGGATGAAGATAACTCTGGTATTCACAGTGAGCTATGAATCATTTTATGTATATTTGAAATGTCTTTGGGATGCAATATGTGTAAAGTATCCAATGGATAAGCATTCAATCATGTTTCAGTATAGGCCAACGGTTTTAGTGTTCCTGTCTTTGTCAGTTGGATGAGTGAAACCTTCTCATTAATTTCTGAGGAATGAAGAAAGTCTTCATTGCTTGGATTGTGTATATTTATTGCAATGCCAGTTCAATACCCCTAGAGAAATGTTATGCCCAGGAATGTTATCCCCAGAATTATAGAAGGGCCAGCTCTTTTAGGAGCCACATTTATTCAAATCCTTCCCCTCATACACAAACACATACAAATACACATCACTCTTTAACACCCTTATCAAAGTATTAAGAAACCTACTGACTTTGACATTTGAATATGTTCCAGTCAGTGGGTGGACAGAAGATTGTGAAACCTGGAATAACAGAAGCCACAATAGCCTAATATTTATGTTATATACGAAGAAGCACAGTTTTAAGTATTTTTTTACAAAATTAAGATTTTTGCAGAAATAAATTAATCAGAGTAGTAAGATTATACAAGGCCATATTTACCTTTCACTGCTGTGAGAAAAAAGATTTATGAGGGGTTTTTTGTACAAGAATTTTGTTCATAATGTAAGCTTTTAGGACTAAAACAATCAAATCATGTGTGTGTGTATATGTATGTATACACCCACACACATAGATGCATATATGAGGGCACTAAATACAGTGAACACAATTTTGAAAGAAATAACAAGGGGTAATGGAAAACTTAATAAAATATAAATCAGGATCTGAGTTAAATTCATCTTAACTGTATTCTTCCTACCCTAGATAAAAAGAATTCTAAACTACTTCCGAATCATCTTTCTTAAGTGCCAGAAGCACTGATAAAGCTTCATAGAGATAGTTAAGGAAGAGAAAGAAAGACTAATAAAGATTCTTACCCTAAATATATCAGGATAACTTTTGGAAGCCATTGGCCTCAAATCTGCTTTTATCCCAATTTATAAAATGACCAGACAAGATACCATATTTTTATTTTTTGCTAAAGAAGTACATTATGCATTTTCTCCTGTATCTCTCTGTCTTCCTGCTCTAGAGCAAAAAACTCTTAATAATTCACTGCAACTTACACTGCATGGTGATCCATGTAGTTGATAATGTAGATGATATCCCTACAGCTGCCCAGTTGCAAATGTTCAAGACTCTGCTATAATTTGTGCTTGGATTAGTATTTGCCAAAATCTACATTTTTTTTTTTTACATGATAGCTGAAATCAATTATAAAGGAACCAGAAAATAACCTAAAATATAAGTGCAGAACCTATGGCTTGGTGCTGCATGTTGCCCCCTAGGCTTTCTTGTGTGATCTACTTCCCTTCAAAGTAAATAAAAATTCCATATAATAAATTTAAAACTGGATAAGGTGAGAGAGAGAGACTAGGATGAACTGACTTTTAAAAAATAAATGGTTTTAAAGAAATATGATCGGTATCCCAGCCCTCTTTGCTTATCCCCAGATGAATCCTACCATAAAATATATTCTGCATGCAACCTTCAATCTAAAGAAGTAGAAGATAAATAGTACCACAATCTTGCTTTGAATTTGCATTTTTCCATAAAAATATAAGTAAATATGTTTACAGGCATGTCAGGTTTAAAATCCTTGTTTTGCTTCCATGAAATAGAAGGAGGTTTGCTGTTGTTGCCTGTGACATCACCTGTAATCATCAATATAAAAGGCAGTAGTAGCTAAGATATGCATCTGAAGCATAACAATTTGAGGATATGTATGCTGATCATTTTTCTGAATGTATTATTCTTTTCATTCCTTCTTTTATAAGAGACCAATTGCATCCTCTTGGCATGTATTGCAGATGAACAAGAGAGCTCAGGAGCAATTATTTATACTGTTGAGCTCAAGAGATATGGAGGACCTCTTGGGATCACTATTTCTGGTACTGAAGAGCCTTTTGATCCCATTATCATTTCGAGTCTTACTAAAGGTGGATTAGCTGAAAGGTAAATTGAAATAAATGTATTTGTGGTTCTAATATTCATGTGTAAGAGTTCATTCAATCATATGTAATAATTCTTAGACATCTGTAAATTTTCTACAATGATCACAAGTGAAATTATCTTTAGCCTTTTTCTCTTGATATATATTATGAGATGATGATGATGATGATGATGATGATTTCTGGAACATGGCCTTCTGTCATCATAAATCATTAGAGGTCCAGCAGTGGGAAAAGAGCTGGACTAGGAGTGGGAAAATCCAGGTTCTAGTCCTCCCTTGGGCAAAGAAGCCAGCTGCATGACCTTGAGCCAGTCACTCTCTCTCAGCTCAAAAACAGTGTCAGATTCTGTGCAAGCCAACTGAAGAAATAAGTATCTTGCTGAATAGACAAGAAAACAGAAGAAAACATAGCTAAATTTAGATCACGGCAACCCCATTCACTATATATATCTCCATAACTTTCTATCCTGGCAAACGATCCTTGCTGCCACCACATCCATACATCACATCATGTCTTTTGTTTTTTGAACGTTTCACTTCTTCCTTTTTAAGATTCTTATCAGCTCCATCTAACCATGACTTTCTCAGTCTTCCCCTTTTCTTTTGGCCAATTCATTTCTCCTTCATATATTTTTTGTGATTTTATCCCCATTCTGTATGTCTATATAAACAAACCACTTCAACATACTTCTTTCATACTGTTCACTTGGTTTTGTATTCAATCAGTATTTTCTCATCAGCCATTCATTCTTCATCCTATCTCTTCTTATTTTACTATATTTAAGTACTTCACTCCAACTTCATTCAGCTTGCCTTTATGTTTCTCCTGTCATTTACTTCCAAATAACAAAGTGGGCAGAAGCACTTTTATAGTCTTTTATACAGCCATTTTCATACTTTTAACAAACATTTTACATAAATTCATCTACTTGCTGTATGACTTTACATAAAATGCAGTTCTTCATTTTCCCTGTGTAACACAGATTCAATACTTTAATTTTCAAATTCATAGTCTTTCTTGCATCATACAATGTACCCAATATTCTCTGCAAATCATTTCAATTCTCAGCCAATATATTGCATTATCTGTACATAAAAATATACAGATATATATACAAGTGTATATAAAGTATATACAAATATTCATGGCCCTAACCACCACAAGCATTTCTTATACATTCATCCATAAATACATTAAACAACCAAGAGGATATTACATATTATTGTCTTATTCCCTGCTCAGCATTGAACCATTCATTATTAAGCATTCTATTCCCACAAATTCTTTACTGGCATCATATACTGCTCTTACAGGGTTCAGCAACCAATCTTCAGTTACAGACACATGCAAAGCATTCCATAGGTCAAGCCTATTCACTCTATTATGCCCTTTCTCAGAATCAACAAACATGCAATAAATTTTTTCACATTTATATTTTTCTCAGCGTCCTGCTGAAGAGCAAAAATCTGATCCTCTGCCCACCTAAGACCACATTGCACTTCCCAAACCTTGTTCATTGTCATCTCTCATATCCTTTCAATCAGAATCATGCTAAACATCTCCCAGGCACACTTAACAAACTCATCCCCCAGTGGTTTTTTTATTCACTCTTGTTGTCTTTCCCTTTGTTTTGAGGTTTAATAGCAGCATTATTCCTATCTTTGCAGATCTTTTAAATAATCACACAACCACTCCATAAGCAAGCCACTTCTATGTTACAACATTTATTCAGATACACTATCTACACCTGCACCTGCAAAATGGAAAGGACAACATTTTCACACTGGGGAGTGAACTTCATATTATATCACCCAAAAGATGAATAATTAATGTATAAGAATTATAATATTTCAGGTGTTGTCTGTCCATATCAACAATATGGGCTATAACATATCTTGAAATAAAAATGTTGTATCCTTTAATGTTATGTACTGATGCTTGTTAATATTTTTTTTTTAGATGGAAGAACAAAATAAAGTAGCTGTTGATGTTATTCTTGCTGTTTGCTTTTGACTGAAAAAAATTCATCAAGTTACTTTCTTAACTGTTTAGAAGTATAGAACAATAAACTCAATAAATGTGCAATTTTAGTTTACATATCACTTTGAAAAAACAGAGCTCTTTGCTGGTGCAAACTATTTGGCTACCAGCTTACAGACATTTTAAAAGTAACATTAATGTTGCATTAAAAATATATGTACGTAAATTAAATTTTAAAATAAAAATAAAAGCAGGAGGAAAAGCAAGCTTTTTTTCTTAAATTATATATTAAATGCTTTGCTCACATTCTCTTTTTATTGAATTTTTCATTTTATTTAACTCATGTTTCAGGACAGGTGCAATTCATATTGGAGACCGAATCTTAGCAATAAATAATAACAGTCTGAAAGGGAAACCTTTGAGTGAAGCCATTCATTTGTTACAGATGGCAGGAGAGACAGTGACCTTGAAAATAAAAAAACAGACAGATGGTAAGTGCATCAGGTATTCCACTGATGCCTTTTCTGCCCTATCAAGAATGTTTTGTGCATATATTCATGAAAGTGACATTTGGCCTATAGCATCTATTAGATATTTAGGACTGTAGAAATAAATCCACGTATATAAAAAGCAGCTTTTTTAAAAAAATGAATTTATTGCAAAAGACAGCGAGAGCAATGAGACTGAGTTACCCAGAAGGTAATCCCATTTATTGTTTATAATTATTGTGTGATAGTCAACATTGGAAAGCAGTTGTTCTACTCATCTGGATACCTGGTTAGTTTTCAACACTCTAGTTTTCAATACAGCTAGTTTTCAACACAACTAGTTTCATGAAGAAATGGGAGAAAAGAAGAGGGTACAATGATGACGAAAGGTCAGGGACCTAGAGAGAAGAAAAAAACTGCAGGAATAAGTTATTCTTTTAAGACTAACTGTTGAAAAGAAGGAAAGTGGAGTACTTTTGGGGAACTGCAGAAGGCCCTGTCTCCTAGACAACGCACACAGTTGGAGTAACGAGTTGTCCAGAAGCTCAATCTGTCTACTGGGCCCAAAATTCACAGTAAAGTTAATCAAGATAAGCCTTTTCCAGCACTTACTAAATTATAGAGCAGTAAATAACAAAGGGAAGCACGAGGGATTGTTTCCCCCCCTCTGTAGACCAGAATACATAATATATTTCAACTATTTATTTAGAGGATGTAAGAACTAGGAACAGGATATCATTCAATAAAGAATGGGGAAAATGTTTCTGATAAACTGATCTAAAATCTTGGACTTGCTTGTTGCTTGTTGCTATCTTAGTCCCCATTTTTATCTAATACTTTGGCTTACTAACTCTCCAAACTCTCTCAACTGATATTCTGAGCATGTTGCTTGCTCTGATTTCACCCATCATTCTGTATTATTCTGCTTGTGCCATGCATTTCTCATTCTCCTTTCACAGCAGAAGCATCTGCTAACAAGAATAGGTATAGTTAAACTAGCAGTAGCTTAGAAATCTCTGGGGCTCAAGGAGGACCTCTCAGATGGAGACTTCCTTCCCAACATCAGTTTTGAAAAAATGAATGCTTGCATTTGATGGAGAAGATCAGTTTTGGTGCTCCGAGCTTGCCAATACAAGCTGTCCTTGGAAAGGAACAGAAGCAATGGCAGCTTTGAGTGCTTTCATGGGGGTTGCCTCAATACTAGAGGTACTAGATCTGAGCTGCAAAAATGCAGACAGCCATAGATGACAGCAAAGACCTTGGGATTTTTGTATCTCTCTGCTACCATCTAGGGGTTGATCTAGTTAGTAGGCCCTGACTCTGGCTGCCTTGTTCACCCACAACCTGCTTCTACCTGTTATTCCAACCCAACCCATTATGCCACTCCAGACAAATGCCAAGGCTTCTCTGTTTCTGCATGCTGGCCCTACATCAGGCCACAAACACCTTTTTTAAAAAATGACAGAAGGCATGGCCAGGAACCTGAGAATTTCAAAACAGCTGCCACCTCTGCCTTAATTGTACTAATGCAATTGGTGCCCTTCTGAGTGACTTCCGATGAATAACAGACAGACATTTACCAGAGATGATGTGGGTGCAGGTTATCCTGCCTGATGGAAATCAATTTATAAATCTCATGTGTAGGGTCACTTTTAGTTCAATTACCCAGTGTTCCCACTTATTTTTTTTTAAATGTGTATTTTGTAGTGTTATTCTAGAACCCTTATTATCCAAACATCAGTTATCTAACAGTGCTAGGCAGCAACTAGATGTATTCACTATGCTATACTAACTTTTGGCTCTGTGAATTGTTGCTTTTGATATACAGATATTAATTACAGATATTAGTTATTATGATTTATTGTGAGCTCTAATAACATTTGTTATTCAGATTGATTAAAATGGCTAGGATAATAACAGTGTGTGTTTCAATGTGGCTGCTGCAGACATATATTAAATGTTATTTCTACTCTTTCTCCCCCAAGGTTTTCAGAAATTAGTGTGTGGAAAGGATGAGTGTGCATCCCTATAAATACTTCAGTAGCACTTTCAAAAATGAAATAATATACTTGCTATCTCTTGAGGAATGTTTCTCCATCCCTTTAAAAAAAAATGACTTGCTTTTCTAATGGAATTGACTAGACTAAGCTGCAGGATCAGCCACCATATGGAAACAGGTTCCTTGTCTGTTATGCATGTACAAATACAAAGAAATGGGACTGTTCAAAGCATTTGAAAAAAGGTGCCTTGCCATGCACAGGGGCCAAAGAAAGTGCTTGAAACACCAAAGCAGCAACATGCTTTACAAAACTTGCATAGCTATGCCAGAAGCTACTTCTGGCTGACTCCACATGGCTGTTCCCAGCAAAGCAAAGTGGCTGTGCATGCATACGTATGCGGAGACTGCTGACAGCAACTTTTGAAGCAACTGCACAAGCCTTGCTAAAGACCCAGTGGCTTTAATGGTTCCAAGAGAGTTGTTTTGCTCATGCTCCCATGCAGTGTGAAATACCTTATTTGAATGTGTTACCCAGCCCTACTAGATACTGAGACTCCATCAAGCCTATTGCAATAGTAGTAGTAAGGGGGGAGGTCCTTTCCATTGCCCTATAGATAAAATGAATGTGGTATACAGTCTGTTTGTCTAAGCTTTCTGTTGGCAGAATGGCTTTCCGTGCACATCAGGTTGAATGTATATATAAAATTTTATAATAAATGTATAACACTTCTTCCTTTCTATCAGCATCAAGTCCCAAGAAATTTTCTGCCTCTGGTCATATAAATGAATTAAGTGATGCTGAAGATGATACAGCCACCACACAGAAACCAGGCAAACTGTCCGACATCTATTCCACCACTGTCCCAAGTGTGGACAGTGCTGTGGAATCATGGGATGGCTCTGGAATGGATAACAGCTATGGAAGCCAAGGTGGGGGTCATGCCTTTATTCTGATCTACTTAGCATGGGAACATTCAGGGGCAAGGCTTTTAACCCTCTTTTCTATATTTCAGAAGCAAACTCACCTTTTACTTGTCATGCAGATATCTCATTAAAACTGCACAGTTTAGCGCATTGTGTTCTATCTCTTGCATTCAGCTAACCTTGATTTCATGTCATTGTGACAGGTTTTAAACATATATCAATATGCTAAGAACCTTCTGCTGCTTTTACTAATGTTTCAGTGACTAGTCCATAGTTCATCCATAGCTAAACAGGTTTATCCTTCAAGCTTAGATTAATATAAGATGCGGAACACATTGAAGGTATTCATTAATATGAACATCTGAGGCCCATTCACTGTGATTTTTTAAGCTGACTGTAGTAAAGATTTATTGTAAACTGCCAAAGGGGAACATAAAAAAATTATTCATTGCTTTGTTGCCCTTTCATTTCTCCTTCATCCCTTTGACATTAAGATGTCAGGGGGCTTTCTAAGTAACTGGTTTTAGAACAATTTTCAACAACAGCAGCAACAATAACATGAGATTCTTTTAATCTCTGAAAAAAAATATACTTAGTTTTTAGGATTTCATCATTATTTTAAGCATTTTCATTTAAATCTTGAACATAATTTTGAACCAGAGAAATGCAGATTTTAAATGTCTTGATTAGAAAAGTATACAAAAATGATTATGTTTTAGATGGAAAATCAAACTACTGTTTTATATAGTGACCTTAAAGTAGCAAATATCAAAGGGATGACTAGGGAAATAAACACTGCTTTTTAGTTTCACACATTTCTTTCCATTATTTGTTAAAGCAGCAGTAAAATGAACTATCCCTTGTAAAGCTGAATGTCTAATTTTCTTTGAGGCCAAATCTCTGATTCTGTATAAATATATTAATAGACTACTGTATTTGGGTACAAGTGATCTTGCTTTTAAAAATATTTCTACAGGTTTAATTCACAAATATAGATCCTGCTAAAATATATTTAATATTGATGGGCAGTGATGTAGTTTGTTTTGACTTATATGCCAGAGCCCTCTCTTCTGCTTCATTCCATATCCATTCAGATGTGGACAACTCTCAGCAAGCTGAACAGTTTCATTTAGGTGACAGTAATCAACACATGAGTCATACATGGCTCCCTGTAGCCTATTTATTTACCTATCTGAAAAACTGCACAAGCATAGGGACATCAGGAAAAGGAGGGCACCACACCACATGAGTGCAGGGAGGCCGGGGGAAGGAGGGGGGTACGCAAGTCCTGGGGGGACTTACCAGAGTGACTTGCAACCTTCCCTGCCAGCTTCCCCATTGACTTTGCTTATGGGAAGCTGGCAGGGAAGGTTGTAAATGGCAATCACATGACCATGGAGCACTGCAACCATCGTTAAGTGAGAGCTGGTTGCCAAGCATTTGAATTGCAATCACATGACAGCAGAGGTGGTACATTTTCATGGCAAATACACCTCATAGGCAACTGAATATTGCTTTGATAAGTTACTACGCAGATGTGTCTCAAAGCTCAGCTTTCTCATATTTGTTCAGTCAGTAAAAGTATGATACTAGTAAATATTATACACTGTGTTTTAGATAATTTATACTTTATATTAAAGCTAAATTATGCTATCTATTAGCTCCTATTAAACCAGAACATTTTAATACTGCAACAGGATGTGTAATAAAATGTGAATCTATTCACTGAATAGGAAAAGAAGGAACTAATATATCACATGGCAAGAAAGGACCCTGAAAGAATTGAAACAGGACTTAGCTGGTGAGGATATTTTTACTAGGAAAGGCAGACAAAAAAAACCCTGTAAGCAGTTTACATACTTAGCTATTGTATTGCACTGTTATTCAGTTGAAAGTTTCCAGCCATTTTATAAAGAACAAATACAGCATTCAGAAGTCTGACCACCATACAAATTTGAGGTCTAAGCATGACAAAATTTCCCCCACCAGAAGCCTTTGATTTAGCCAATCTGCTGGCTAGATTGATTGGACGCAGTTCTCCTGTTACAGATTTGCTACCAAACTCAGTGTAGAAGAAAAAGAAATCCAGGAATGTGCCTTCATTTATGCCATGTGGGCACAGGTAGAAAAGAATTTTATCTCTTTTACCTTTGCTGCTATTGCAACTAAGAATGTCTATTTGTCTTTAGCAAATTTGATGGATAGTTTGTACCCAAGAGAAATGCACCTATTTTGTGTATTCATCAAAGGACAAAAAAGCCCAAGGAAATTGCTTGGGGCCTACAGAAAGCATGAGAAAGCAGAGGAGTGTAGGTTTGGAGACAATAAAAGTGAACCTAGCAGGGGGACTCAAAAAGGTTTTATCCCAAAAGCTACAAACAGAAACTCCTTTAGCCTCAGGAGAGACTATGTAGATGATAAATACTCGGAATCAATCAAAGACCAAATTCAGGACCAAGAAATCTGAATGGATCTGCAGGAAATGTTTGAAGAGTGCAGCCACCCAGACCAGAAGAAATAAGGCCAGATATGCTTTGTCCCAAGATCAAATCAGTCTGTATCAAAATAGATGAAGGATTAGATATACTTACTATGGGAAAAGATATTTAAGGTACAGTGACTAATTAAAAAATTTTGAATGTTATAAATGTTTTTTAAAAACTGATCTTTTTGCAACTCTCATCACATTCAAAAGGTGAGAGAAATTGAAAAACCTGTGCATTTTTTTTTCATCTCAAGCAGAGTACCGCATCCTTTGTGGTCCAGAATAGCAAAACTTTTCAAGTATTTTGCAGTCAATATCTAGTACAGAGACAAAAAATATGAGCTCAAGCTATATGTAATGAAGAGACATAGTCCAGACCAGTGTTTCTCAACCTTGGCAACTTTAAGATGTGTGGACTTCAACTCCCAGAATTCCCCAGCCAGATGGCTGGGGAATTCTGGGAGCTGAAGTCCACACATCTTAAAGTTGCCAAGGTAGAAAAACACTGGCCAAGAGAGAGAAGCATTTGTGGCACAGATGTAGGGCACCATATGAAAGACTGTTCACTGAGCTTCACATAGAACTAGAAAGTTTAATGAGTCTTCTAATTAATATGAAGCTAAAGGAAGGAGCTATTTACTGTACAATCCATTAAGCCAGAATAATATTAGTTGCACTGTCCCCCAAAGTAGAAGCTGAATTAGGGAGGATGGTTCTATGTGACAGATTGAAGTAATGATCCTTAAAAAATAGGAAAATTTGCACATGTATAAATAAATTTGAAAAGCTGGACAAAGAGCACAACATCCTTCCTAATATAGATTACATCCGCAAGTAATGTAAAAGTATTATCTGCTTCCAGTGGATTTTGAAAAATTCAGTTAGATCCAGATTGGGCCAAATCAGTTACATTTATTACACAATTCAGTATATTCTTCTTTAAAACATTCAATTCTGAGTTTCTAGTTCTCAGCTTATTCCAAAGGGAAATTCTGCTTTTCTGAAAAAAGGCATCTTGGTGTTCATGGATAACACCTTGTTCCAAAGCCTTATTAAGGATTAGCATGGCCAGAGACTGTTTACAATTCTAGCAATCAGAAAGTACAGATCTAAACAAACGCTCAACAAAAGCAAATGCTTCCTACAGCTGAAAGTGCTCACGTATCTTGGGTATCACATAAATGAGCATAAAGTGAGCCACATCCAAAGAAAGTGGAAGCTATTTCAGGAGTTAATTCCCCAGAATCTATAGCTGAGCTGTGATTTTATGCACGGTGCAGTGCTTTGAAAGATTTGTATCATCTGAATTGTTCAGACGTTAAAACCAATAGCCTATAGTTCCAAACTTTCAGAGGTCCAGGAACATGTTATGCTCAAATTGAGGAGGAGTATCTTGCAGCACTGTGGGCTTGTGAATTTTTCTCAAGATACCTTTATAGATGGGAATCCTTCCAGCTATGTTCAAACCATATACCACTGATTCCTCTAATGAACTGCAAAGGTTTGAAGTTGGTACCAGTGAAATATCAGAAACATCTCTTAAAGATGTGGTATAACTCTCATGCTGAATATCATCCAGGCAAAACACTTCTAGGAAGAGAAATGTAATAAAATGTGATTCTAATAGGTGAATAGGAATAAGAGGAGCAATATAGGAACAAAGAACTTGGGAACAATAGAAATAGAAGTTAATTGGGGAATGAAGGCTCTACTAGAGCAAACAGACTAAGTACCGTAAGCTGTTTATATACTGTATTTAGTTCAAGCTGCCTAGAGGTAAATAAATAAAGTGAATGTCTTTGGTTATTCTATAATGAACCACCTAGATAGATCAGGGTAGACAATCCTCAATCTGCATATGTTGTCACAGTACCTTGAAAACACAGTGGCAAGTTAGATTATTTTTGTCAGTACAGCTTTTTCCTTTTTTAAATGGAAATGAGAGTGAGTGGCTTCTAGAAGGTAAATCTCTCCCATCCTTAAAACACTAGCACCACCATGACTCAAAATTATATTTTGGGCCATTCCAGAAGGGTGTTTTAAGTGTAGGAAATTAGGTGTTTTGCCTCTCAGAAGTTTTCTGCTGGGAGGGAGGGAGGGAGGGAGGAAGGAAGATATGCCCCACCCCCCCACCCCACTTCTGGTAATATCACCCGTGGCTCTCCCTCTGGTCAAGTGAGTGGCTTGTGGCTCCCAGAAAAGTTCCCCATATTTGCTGTAGTAGATGAACAGATCTAGAAAATAACTATTTCAAATAGCACTGATTTTCTCAACAGTGTTGCGTGCAATGTGCAAAAATTAGAGCAATCAGCATAGCCATTAAAATGGAATGATAAGTTTTGCTTGTTAGACTGTTGTGCATGATAAGATTGTTTTTGAGTGTATAACATAATTTCAGGGTTCAGGCAAGGAGCTGCAAATTAATTCTAGCTTATACTTATTCTCTACATATATTTGGTAGAGGAAATAATGGCTAAATCATACAATGATTGGAAGAATAAATTTCACATTACATTTTTCTTATTTTAAATAATCACCAGTAATCAACATATGGGTACTTTTTTAGGTCCCAATTATCAGGCTTCAGGATATAACTTCAATACCTTTGAATGGAGAAGTCCAAAACAAAGGGGCAGTTTATCTCCTCCAAATAGGCCCCGAATCAACTCCTTCCATGATACAGGGCTAAGTGATGATGAATGGGATAAACCAGTAGCAAGTAGGTAAGTACTATGCTAGGTACTCAATTGTTTACTGCAGTAGCAACATTCTTGTATTGGTGTACCTATTAAGGCTGTTCAAAACTTCAGGTATGAAGGCAAAAAGGTGCTTTTGAGCAAGGACCCATCTGCAACTCATTCAACTGAAATTAGTAACATCCCCAGAAGAGGTGCATCTGCTTCAAAGAGTTCTCCAAAAGCCCCTTTTTGCCTTTGATCTAAAATACTACATAGACCTAACACAGATTGTCTAAGGAGCTCAAAATGCTCAATTACCAATTTGTCCTCAAGCTGCTGAGATATGTGATATTTATAGTTCATGCTATATGAGAATTCTTAGGTGAGATTACTAATATTCATGAAACATTATAATGCTGAAAGCAGGACTTGTGTAGTTGGTGAACTTTTGTGTGTAACAGTATAGATCATTAACTATAGATATTAATTCAACCCTGAAAGTGCTCCAGGTATTGTAGGGTATTTTAGTTTCTATCTCCTGTTTCCTATCTTCTTAATGTTAGCGGGATCATTCTGAGGTTCATCCTTCATTACTTAGAAGGTTTCCCTGTAGTTTCCACATAAATCAGTAAATATGATACTGTGATAATCTTGAAGAAGGAAAACCACAAGAGACAACTAAATGATAAGCTTTTGACATCAGTGCTACAACTTTCTGGGGACTGACCTTTTGAGGTTGTCTCAGTTTTTAAATGTTAGTAGTGATAGTACATCTCTTTTCAGACATTTACCATCACTAGCCTAGAAGTTTAATTAACTTTGCCTAGACAGTTTGCATCTGATCTGGACAAATTTATATTCAAGTTTTGGCTTCTTATTTTATTGAGATAAATGCATGAGGGATTCTTGACTCAGTATTCATATCATGGCAGCACAGCCATATCTTTAATTGTGAATCTGTCCCATTTATATATAAACTTTTGTGTGTGTGTGTTTTTAAGTTACTATTGACTCCTGGTGCTAGACAGACAAGTCCATGCAGTTTTTTTGACAAGATTTTCCAGAAGTGGTTTGCCCTTGCCTTCTTCATAGGACTGAGAGAGTAACATGGCCCAAAGTCACTCAGCTGGCTTCATACCTAAAGGAGCATTAGAACTCATGGTCTCCTGCTGCTTTTAACCATTATACCAAAGTGGCTCTCTATTTACAAGAGTGGTAGAAGATTATGATTCAGGGTCCTGAACAATCCCCAGTATCCAACATTTTGTAACACAGCCCCTTCTACCAGGAAATTTTCTCCTAGCTAGGTTCTCTTCTGACATAACGCTCAACTGGGAATTAAGCTGAGCTGAGGAAAAAAAAGTATCAGAAATGGTTTAGTGCTTCTACCCATATGTTGGCTATTTTGCCATAGATAATATATAGTTGAGGACTATGTAACAAGATTTCTATGTTCTAATGGTCACTTTTTTTACAATATATTCAAAATCCTATTGACACTGCTGCCCTTTCCCCACTCCCAAGAATGTTGCTTTAACTTTCACATAGGCATCATTATTGTTAATTTCTCCACTGATCTATAGTCTAATCAGTATATTCAAATATAGGAAATGTTGATATTAATTATAGCCTAAAGAAATATGGACTAAAGAATTGATCTGTACTTACTGTAGTTTTGGGATTCATATATAATTTCTGCTGGTAATGGAGAAATACTGTTGAATCAGTTCCAAACTCTTGGCAAATAGAAATAAACCAGGATTACTAATCCTGGTATTTATTCCAATGTCATTACCAAGCATTTATTTATTATATCATGTGTATACCACTCTAACCACTAGATGCTGACCAGCTTACATACACTCATAAAAGCACCTAAAACAATAAAATTAAGGCCAATAGCAAAATTAAAAGCAGGTCCAAAGAGCAAGCACTGCAGTTTCCATGCCACACCTGGATCTGACATCTGACCAGAAGGGATCAAAATCATCCATTTGGTCCAAAATTCTTTGTAACTGCAGTCCAACCACCTCCTCCAAAGTCTTCCTTAAAAGGAAAGACTGGAGAGTGGGTTGGAGTAATCCAACACTATTGGAGCAAGAGATGACTTCTTCAGAAGGTAGCATACCAATGCCTCTAAGACAAAAGATACCACCCCCTCTCTAAGCAAAGCACTTGGTGAGCATCTCAAATCCAACTACACTCACATCGTCAGCCAACTGAAAGAGACAGATGGGGCATAGAACCAGCCCACAGGTGATAGAACTCATACCACAAGGAACCCTGTCCACTTCCTCAAAGATCACAAGATGAAATGAAATAAATCCCAAATAAGATGATGATCACCTCCCCAGACACCTCATCTGATCCTGCCTATATGGAGTACAAGTCTGAGCATATTTATTTATCTATTTTATTTTGCTCCTGTGCTGCTCATTCCAGAAGAGACCCAGAGCAGTTAACATAGAACAACCCAGAGCAGTTAACATAGAACAAAACAATAATCCCAAATCCCAAGTGCATATAAAGAATGACAAAATAAAAAAGATTTTAAAACTAGAGAATATAAATATCACTAGACTGCAGATCTCACCTTCAGTTGTACACACCCTCTTCCTGTGCCGGGTAGAACAGGTGGGTCTTCAACATTTTCCTGAAGCCTAAGAGGGACAAAGCTGATGAATACTCAGCTCGGAGGGTTCCAAAGAATCGGGACAGCTATAGAAAATGTCCACTTCTGAGGCCCTACCATATGACAGTCCCATACACAAGACCTGGATGGAGTTAACCATATTTGATGTTAGATTAACTCTAATCCTTGGATAACCAGGTCTGGAGCTGTGTAGGGCCTTAAAGGTGACAACCAGTAATTCACACTTGGAAGCTGACTGTTAGCCAGTGCAGCTCTCACACACACCCATCACAGCCCAGGCTGCCACATTCTATACCAGCTGCAGCTTCAAAATGCTCTTTTAAGTGCAGCCCCATGTAATAATCCAAATAAGAGATATCTAGGTCATGAGTGACTCCGAGCAAGGTGTCTAGTCCAGGAATGGTCACAATTAATGCACAAGATGTAGCCATGCAAAAGGTCTCCTAGCTGAGGTTCTAGGAGAAACCCCAAATGCAGACATCCATACTCAGAATCAACAGTAGAATTTCCCTGGAATTGTTAGGTCCATGAACCAAAAGCAACACTGACTTGGAGAGATTCGATTGGAGTCCATTCCTCTCCATCCAGAACTTGATAGCCTCAAGGCTTTGGATCAGCACTTCTAGCACAACATCTCTTTGCCCAGGCATAAGATGTAAAGCTGAGTATCATCCATATATTGATGACACCAAACCTTATGCCTAGAGAATTATCTTTCCCAGGATTTCCTGTAGATGTTAAAAAGGAGTGGAGAGGAGAGAACCCTGAGGCACTCCACAAAGTAGAGGTCTTAGGGCAGATCTCTCCCACTACCACCATCTGGAACCTCTGCTTCAGGAAGGAGAACAACCAATACAAGACAGTGCCTCTCACTCCAATCCCTTGGAGATGGTCCAGAAGAATACCAAGCTCGGTAGTACTAAAAGCTATGAGAGGTCAAGGAGGACCAAGAGAGTTGTACTCCCTGATCTTGGCCTTTCCAAAGGTCATCCACAAGCACAACAAATGCAGTCTCCATGCTGTATTCTGGCCTGAAACCTGACTGCCAAGAATCCAAACATTCTACTTTCTGTAGGGCTTTCTGAAGTTACAGGATCACCAGTTTATTCACAACTCTTCCTAGAAAGGAAGGTTGCATAAAGTTATCCAAAACAGATTGAATGACAGCTGCTTGAGTAGGGGATGCACCACCCCTGACTCAACAAAGCATTGATTATTACTCAACTTCCTGCCACCTCACAGGAGGTGTAAATCAGCCACGAGGGGCAGGGATTCAGCTGGGAAGAGTCAAAACTGACACAAGCAATTTTGTCAGCAAAATTATTAGCAAACATGCCACAGCAGCCAGACGGAAGGCACTTTTCCCTAATAAGGCACAAACTGCTTTAAAGCAGGGTTCCTCAACCTTAGCCACTTTAAGATGGGTGGACTTCAACTCCCAGAATGCTGGCTGGGGAATTCTGGGAGTTGAAGTCCACCCATCTTAAAGTGGCTAAGGTTGAGGAACCCTGCTTTAAAGGACGTCATAGGATGCCATTCTTTTACTGCAATATGGTTGAAGAAGTACTAAGACTTCACCACCCTTATTGCCACAATGTATGCCCGAACCTGGACTCGTAATTACGTTTGGTAGTACTCGCTCATGTTCCACCACCAATGCTTCAGGCACCTTTTCTGCTACCATCTCCTAGATCAAATCAAGGAGCCTCCTGGGCTGGCAGATAGGAAGATGCTGCCACTGTCATTGCCGAATTCTAGAGTCCAGCCAGGTTGTAACAGAACTGTGCACTAATGATTCTCAGAGACGAGCACACAAAGATGCATGCCACCTTATGGTGTGTTGTCTGTGGCTTCTGAGATTTCCAAGCAATTTAGAACTCTTCCATTTGGTTTCTCTCTGACTTGGGAAACTTAGGTTATTACTTTATTGTGTCAGAAAATTCACTAAGATGAATCAGTAGGTGTTGATTTGGACTTAGTAGTCTCACAATCTGTTAAATGCTCCTTAAATGATAGTCAGTGCCTCCTACCGACTATATCTTCCCACAGCATTTTCATATCCCTTGTTATGGGATAGCAATGCTGAGCATCCAAGTGATAGAGCAGAAATCAAACCTTTTGACAATCTCATTTCAGGGTGTTTTTAAACGGCATGTTAGAATAAGAAATTACTAAGTGGATTTTCTAAGAACAATAAATGCAGTAGTTACTGGACCAAAGCTGATTTGGACCTGATCAACAATATATGAATATATAAGTGCAGGACATACTTACGAATGTAATAATAATAAGAAATATTACTGTGAAATAGTGTGAGATTTCTTCCAGTATAGACATTTGAATATAGAACTGATTTCTTTAGGGATTAATGGAATAATGAAAAAAATGTTCTTTTAAACCTTAGAGAAATAGTGATTAAATCTGCTTGTTGTGATGGAAGAAACCCTAAGTGTCAAATGGCAATTACAGTTCACATTACTAAATATAAAGACTGAAGATGTGTAGTTTCTTCCCATTTAATTAAAATGAACGATGGTTTTGCATCTTTCCTTACCTTTACAATTTTGTGAATGCTTCTAACTCCACAATTTATAGCAGTCAGAATGAAAGAATGCTAAGAATAAAATAACAGTGAAAGTGACTGCCCAAAAGAAAGGCAGGCCAGAGGCCAGTTATTTTTGGAGACCTGATAATTATCCATTCGTCTTGCAAGACATTGTTACTCTTTTTATATTTCACACTTGTATAATTGGAGACACTGTTAATAACCAAAGCCATTTCTGATATAGAGATATAGATAGATATAGATACAGATATTCAGCACAATGATTTTAAAAAGCAGTTTGGGTCAAGTCAGCACAGGCCTCTTATAAATTCTTATACCAATCAATCCACAGCTCTGTGCATCAGCTGCAGTCCCCCCTCAGAAAATCCTTGTTGTTACTTTTGCATTGCAAGCAATTCCTGTGAAGTTCACTGTGATGTTCTCTATAACTTTAGCAAACCTTTCTCTGAATCCAGCTTTACAGGTGTCCCTGAGACTGACCAGGAGGAAAACTTCTGGTCCCAAGCCCTGGAAGATTTGGAGACGTGTGGACAGTCAGGAATTCTGAGGGAATTAGAGGTAGAAGCAATCTTAATCCTGTCATAATAGACCAATTTCTTTTTTCAATTAACACTCATTTTCGTTGGGTTTTCCCTCCTTTTTCTAAGTTTGCATTAATCTCACAAATTCATTTTAAAGCTTTAACCCCTCTCCACAGGACAAGGTTGACAGGCGTCTGTATTTGAGAAACATGGCTCTCTTGGTACTTACCCTTTAGTGTTTATATTTTTGCTTGCCTAGCTGCCTTTGCTAACCCCCCAGTCAAGCAATTATCTTCCATGGATCTGCTGCTGAAATGTGTGTGAGCAAAAGCTTCTCCTGTGCTACCTCTGGCTGCATCTGTTTTCAGGCTTACTTTGCCTTAACAGCACACATCTCATTCTCTTCTAGCTGCTTTTATAAAAGGTTTTCTTGGCATGTACCTCTTGCAACAGAACTGAATCTGAATTACAGGGAACATAAACGAAAACGAAGTCTCCACACATTTTTACAATTAGATTCACCACATGAACCAATATAGCTACAAAAGATTTGTATATTCAGTGGGGGGGTTTTCCTGTTGCAATCTGATGTTAATCACAGTTACATATTCCATATTAACTTTGCACTCAGTTGTTTTACTTCAAAAACAGAGTAACTAGATACTTTTTTAAAAACTTGCCCACCTTTCTTAATCACAACGGAAATTAATATTCTTAGTTTAATTCCTCAGAAGGGTGAGTCTGCAAGAATTTTCTTTTATGTTCTTTTAAATTCCCAGTGTTGCAAAATTGTAAGAGTCTTGTTTTCATCTTTATGTCATATTGAAATCAGAGAGTCACCACAATGAATGTGAATGGCACTGACAGGATAAAAATCATGCTACTCAAGTTGATTGCATAGCCTCAGATCTGTAGCTTCCATATTGCATGCCTGTTATCTTAATGTGGATATGATATATATTTAATTGACATTCCGAGTATTTTAGGGAAATGGCTTGTCAGTTCGGTTTAGTTCGGCTTAAGGCATGTACCTCAAGCTTCTCTTATGGATTTTCATCCTAAGAGCACAGCAAATGGATATGGAAATAGAATGAATATTTCAGTACGCTGAGAATTCTTTCATTTAAGAAGTCTTTTAAAAAGTGAAAGTAATTGGGTATATATACTATCCTAATTATACTTCAGTCTTGTCAACAGTTTTGCAAATTAATTGTATCCTATCAGTCTAACCTTACATTCCTCTCAAAGTAGATCTACTTTGTTTTTAAAGTATCCTTATTTTGATAGTAAGGAAAAATGCTTAAAGAATATGTCAGAAATGAAAACTATTGTTTTTTAAAGAAAATAATTAAAATCCTAAGCTTACTGTTTTTATTACAAACAAGAGGAAATACTGGAAATAAAAATATATCTTTATATATATATGAGACCATTGGTTGCTAAATACAATAAGAGGATATATGATGGAAGTGAAGCATATTTGAGAATTTTAGTGAATGGTTCAGCACTGAGCAGGGAGTAAGACAAAGGTGTGGGATGTCTTCTTAGTTGTTTAATGAATTTATGAATATATTTAAAAGTCATGTTGGTGATGACATAGGATAAGTGTTGGTTGTATATTTTTGTACAAAATCAATGTGTACTTTTGCATCCAATCAACGCTGGATTGTGAGCTGAGAACCCAAATGATTTGGTACAAATTAGATAGATTGTCATAGCTCTGAACATTAAAATATTGAAAAGCAAAGTAGTTGTGTTTGATGCAAAAAATGTGGTGAATGATTGCAAATTATATATAAATAGTGAAAAACTAGAGTAACTAGATGAATTTGGGTACCTTGCTAGAAGGTTTACTAAATATGGGAACTGTATGGAAAGGTAGTGGGTAATATGATTGTGATAAATAAAGCTTTGTCAAAGGAAGCAAAGATGACTGTATATAGGAGTGTGTTTCTGCCCACTTTGTATGCTGAATATGATGTTTGGTACATCAGGAGAAATATAAAACTAAGTTAAATGCAGTGTGAATGGTGATGCTGCCAACATCTTGTCTCAGTGGAGGCTATAGAGGATTGGATGGGGAGGAACAGGCTGAAGCTTGACATGCCTGAGAAGCTATGGGTTTTTGGAACACTCCTCCCTCCAGGCTAGAGATATTTCATCTTTAGTCTTGTATGGAATGGCGCGCACACACACACACACACCACTTCTGGATTACTGCACAATTTCGGGATCTTCTTGGATGCACAGTTCCTGCTCGAGGTGCAGGTGGCAGCTGAGACAAAAAAGGCCTTAATACAAATCCATCTTCAGGGCCAATTGCTCCCTTATGTGGAACAAGATGCCCTTCAGACAATCACTTGTGGTTTGATTGTCTTATGCATGGACTACCACAATATGGTCTACATGGTGCTGCCCTTGAAGACTACTCAGAAGCTGCAGCTGATCCAGAATGCAACAGCAATTATGGGTATACCTTGTTAGGTCTATGTAATATATTTGCTCCGTGAGTTGCACTGGTTACCTGTATTCTTCCAGATGCAATTCAAAGTGCTAGTTATTATCTATGAAGCCCTTCGTGGCATAGGGCCTGGTTATCTAATGGACTGTCTGTCTTCTGTGGCTGTTGCCAAGCCTGTGTTAGGCAGAGTGCAGATATAACCACATTCCATGCCAAAAATACACACCAGCGTTAGAGAGATTTAAAGAATGCAATGTCCTTATCTTGTTCTCCAAAGAAATCCAGCCAGAAGTTATAAAACATATCTGGTTGTTTATTGAGAAAAATAAAACTACATAAAATACAAGTTTCATGCAAAACATAGAAAACATCACTTCTCATTTATGTGGCATCCAAGACTTATCCAATACACAGGTTCAACAAAGTCTCTAGCCAACAAAAACTCTCAAAGAAGAGGCACACTACTTAGTTATTAGTTACAACTACATAACCTATAAAACTGATTACATGATGACTAAAATCCTATTAAGCAGTGAGGCGTATAATCACCCACAATTTATTGATACTATGCACCTCCGCTTAGGTAACTAGCATGAAGATGCCAATAGGTGGCAGTAAATAGCAGTATACGTGCAAACTAGAAGGTCAATATAAGTGGCGTGATTGCTCTAGCCAAAACAATATGTCTGAAGATAAGCAATTTGTTCTTCTTCCCATGAGAATATCCTAACAGCCTGTACAATTGGGCAAAGTTGGCATCTGCATTCATTAAGCATTGCTACTTGATGGGACATAGGAGGTTCTCTGTTATAGTACTTAAGAAGAATGTATGGTAAAACATAAGGAAATAGGGACAGGAATGAATGGCTGCTGAACAAATGTGGGTTGATTACAAAAATGAATAACAGTATGAAAGAAGCAAGTAGCTGGTCATGCAGAGAGACTGAATGAGGATCAAATTGCCAAGCAAATATATGAAGGAAGTGTGAATGGATCAGGAAGAAAGGAAAGCCTGAGAAAGTTGTGGTTGGATAGAGTTGGTAAGATCCTCAAAAGAGAGAGATTGAAAAAAAATTAAAAAGGCTATGTATGAAATAGTATGTGGGTGGAGTGGAAACTAGAATAATTTGCAAGGATCAAGTGCTATAGTTAACAATATTGGTGTAAACTAGATTAAGCTACATTTCCTTTTGTTTCTCTTAATTCATGACTTATTTTCTTTGCCTTACTCTCTCTTACTCCACTTCTGCAACTGTGCATAATCTTGGTTACTCCAAAAGGGGAAAACATCATGGTGTGTGTATGTGTTTATGTATAGACCTATTAAAATTTAAAGGTGGGGCTTTATTTGAAAAAGTTCCACTAAATACGTCTATAACCTTATATACTTTTATACCAATCTACTGGGGAATCTTCAGGGACTCTTCCCCAGTTTCCCAATCAAATTGTTCATCTATTCTCCAAGCCATTTGCTTGCCCTGAGCAACCGTATTTTGACAATGACAGCAGAAAAATATGCTACTTTTTATTAGGAATTAATCTTCTTTATTATGTTACATATTATATTTTAAAAACCTGTTTATTAATGCTGCAGGCCACAATTATGTCAGGGAGTACAGTGAGCCTGAATCATGATAACCCTCAGGTTCGCAGCCATCTAGGAAGACAAGCCAGCTTTCAGGAAAGAAGTACTTCGAGGCCACATTATAGCCAGACCACTCGAAGCAACACATTGCCTTCAGATGTGGGGAGAAAGTCCATAGCCCTGAGGAAAATGAAGCAAGAGATGAAAGAAATCATGTCCCCAACTCCTGTGGAGTTACACAAGGTGGTGACCTTTCAATTTCACTTTCTGACTAAGCTTTGCATTTTGAAGTATTGTGAAGAAACTGCTTACTCGATGGTATCTCTGCAAATGCTGCAAAAAGTGTTATAATCTCAACTAATCACAGACATCACATTCATTGTAATGTACAGATTTTGTTGGAAATGTTTTTCTTGAACACTTTATATTGATGAATGTTCATCAAATCACTGCAGATGAATATTAAGATAATTGAGAAGCTTTTCTATTATTGTGTTTTGACATTTTTCATGTGAGTAGCCTGGAATCACTAGGTGAGATGGGTAGCTCTATAAATTTCATAGGTAGGGGGAGAGGGAGAGAGAGAGAGAGAGGAGAGGGAGGGAGGGAGGGAGGGAGGGAGTTTTTTCCCCTCTAAAAGTAGATGTGGATGATTTTGACTCCACATATTCCCTCAGCAAGGTCACATAATTGTTCATTATGAAGCATTCAAAATAAAATAAAGGGAAATTGGTTAGTAACTATGGAGTAAATATGTAGATCTCCACATTTGACTTATGCACATGGGGATGGAAGATTACAACCTTTCTCCTGCCTCTTTCTTCCCCAAAAATCCCTCCCTTCCGGGATATACAGATTAAGGGAAAGAAAGCCTAACTGCTTTGGTTTTGTTTTTCCTTCTTCCATGAGGTAAAAGAAAATAGAAGCAGTGCAACATTTTCAATTCAGCAATAAATGTTCTGGGTGAATAATAGTTTTTATGCATCTCTGGTGGTATTCAGTTTAGAATAACCATAAGAATACATGTTTCCAGTATAATCAAAGGGCAGATTAAACTGGCATTCATCCCAATGTTCAGTATTTTCTCTGAGTTGTATATTATTTGTTTTCCAATGTGCTGCTTCAGCAAATCCACTTCCCATACATAACAGAGATACTTCAGGTAAAATAAATAAATGAGTGAACAGACAAACAGCTCAAATCAGTTTAAATGCTCTGACATTCATATTATAGTGGTACCTCGGTTCACAAACTTAATTCGTTCCGCGACTCTGGTCGCGACCCGAAATGGTCGTGAACCGAATCAAATTTTCCCATAAGGTTCAATGTAAATACAGTTAATCCGTTCTGACCCCAAATTTGGTCGTCAACCGATTTCTGGTCACGACCCGAGTCAAATTTCCCCATAAGGTTCAATGTAAATACAGTTAATCCGTTCTGAACCATATGTTTTTTTTTTTAAAAACCGCAAAAATATGACACAAAGTACAGTACGAAGAGAGAGAAAGCTAACCTTGCTCGACACGACTCCCGGCGTGGAGGACAGGAAGGCGGGTGGGGAGGCGGTTACTGCTTGGAGGGAGAGTCCCCCTCCCTACAGGAAGCCGCAACCATGTGTCACGGGAGGGAAAATGGCCGCAGATCCTGTTCGTCACCCGATCCGGCGTTCGCGAACGGAGGCAAATTTTTGCGGCCGGAGCTGTTCGTGAACCGAATTGTTTGTGAACCGAGGTACCACTGTATTTTAATGCCAGCTAAATTCAGCATGCAGCACAATATTACAATTCCTACAGAAAAAAATATTTATGTTCATCTTCAAAGTGGGAAGGGAACTATCAAAAATGCATATTTTGAACCTCTAGCCAGAAAGAATATAGGTAAGAGAATGCTTATAGCTAGACAAATCCCATGTTTATAGATTTACCTATTTTTTTCCTTTTAGTAACGGTGGCATGGACACTTTTTATAATTGCTAGAGTATTTGATTTTTATGTTAGTGTCTGCTTGGAATTCTTGCAGTATATTATTCCAACTATCAGAATTATCACAAAGATACCTACTGGTATCCTTCCATAGAGATTTAAGAAGTACGTTTTCATCATATATAGCTGCTGCTTTTCTTGTTGCATTGCAATAAGGAAGAACAACTTCCGTTAATTATAACTTCCTGTTATAGTTAAGCCAGGAAATTATAGTTACCTTTTAAACAAATCAAATTTTGTTTAAAACTAAACTTCATTTATGATTCCAGCTTGTTCCATATCTGATAAACACCATTACTGGTTTAAGCCATAGCAGGAGATTGTGCTTAAGGAAGATTTCCTACCATATTGCAATATACCAAAGTAAAGGGTTGTTTGTGCAGATAAAAGCTGATATAAGATTGTCTTAACAGAGTCATGGTGCAGTCTTTTAGACTCCACAACAAAGCAATGGTGTCAGCTATCTTTTTCTTGAAAATATCATTATCATAGAATCATAGAGTTGAAAGGGGCCATTTGGGCCAGCAAGTTCAATCTACTGCACAGTATGAAAATCCAAATTATAGCATCTCCAGCAGGTGGCTGCCTGATTTCACTTCTACTCATCCAGTGAAAGGGAGCTAACCACCTTTTTCAGTAATTGGTTCCACCGTCAAATTGCTGCAACTGTCAGGACGTTTTTTTCTAGCATACAGTTGGAATATGTTTTCTTGTAACTTGCATCCATTATTCTGCGACCTGAACTCTGGAATAAAAGAAAACGGGTTTGATTTTCTTCTACATATGTTTTCAGGTATTTAAAGGGTATAATCATATCAACTCTCAGTAATATTTCCTCAGGGGTAAATATATTGAGTTCCTTTTATTGTGTTACTAGGATTTATTTTTAGTCCCCTAATGATCCTTCTCTGAACCTGTTCCACTTTTGCCGAATCCTTCTTAAAGTACGGTGCCCAGGACACAATACTCTAGGTAGGGTCTGGCTAAACAGAATATAGTAGAATAATTACGTCTAATGATTTAAAAATTATACTTCTGTTGATGCAACCTAAAATTGTGTTTTCCTTTTATAGCCACATCACACTGGTGACTCTTTGTAATAAAGAGTTTGTATTAAACTACTATTCCAAGATTTTTTCACAAGTACTGTTACCAGTATCCCTTAACCCTATACCTATGCAGAACTTTGTGTTTTTCTGTGTTAAATTCATTGATATTTTCAGCTCATTACTATACTATATTAATATGATTTTGAATTTTATTCTACAGTATTATATATCTCTTCTTTCATACCATCTGCAAACGTAGTAATAAAAATGTTGGAGAATAGAGTTCAGAATAAATTTTGTACTACCCCACTCAATTCCTTACTCCAGTTAGATGAGGAATATGCTGAATATGTATTTTGAGTCAGCTATGCATTTGCTATGGCACTTAGCCCATACTTGTACTTTGTCAGCTGTTTTGCTGAAATTGCAATATATTATGTCTATGGTACTCCCCCAGTCTACCAAGGAAATTGTCTGATTTAAAAAATGAGATAAGATTAATCTGCAAATACTTGTTCTCTTCTAGAAATTACCAAATTATTGTCAGGTTACTTATAGATTAATCTTGGTATGATCTCCCTTAAATCTTCTAGATCTTGATGCAAAAAAAGGGATTTTTCATTAACATAATGAAATTATTTTTTCATTAATATAATGAAAAAGGTAAAGAAAGAAAGTGAGTGGAAAATACCAGAAAGTAACTATTGCTCACACTTGGCCTATGAGAAAATGTGACATGGTTGGGCAGAGAAGTGTTTCTGTATTTTTAACAAAGTCATGAGGAATGTTCCTTATCCTCCACAGATAACTTTATACAAGGATTCTGATATGGAGGACTTTGGATTCAGTGTCTCAGATGGCTTACTGGAAAAAGGTGTATATGTTAAAAATATTCGGCCGGATGGACCTGGAGTTGTGGGTGGTTTGAAGCCATATGACAGACTACTACAGGTAGTGTAAAACATTATACAATTGTGAACCCAATTAATAGAGGGAAGTCATTTAGTAAATGCGTATGGTTTATGTTAAGCAAATATTTAGGCAGTTAAGCTCAACATTCAGACATTTGAGGATATCCCACATGAAGTTAGTCATGTTCATTTAATTCTGCTTTCTCATTCACTTACTTTGTAAGCCAAATAAGGGAAAATGTACTTTGGAAGATTCCAGCCTACCCATGAACAGGATAGGTACCAATGTCACTAAATATCTGATAGAAAGGTGAGTGCTTTTTTTTTTTTCTCCAATAAAAAAGTAGATAAAGTAATTTACCTATGACTTGAGGGGTCTTATTTGATGAAAAGGATAAAAGAAAATGTAGAAAAGAAAAGATTGAGTAGGAGATATATATGAGACTGTAGATGTAACTGCTGAAAAGCTGGATTCCTTTGCAGATTAATTTGAAGATTAGCTATTGTTTAGCTAGGACTATTTTTCTAGTAAATTTTAATCCCTTTTTGGAACACCTGAATAGGGCTTATTTCTCTTTTCTTTCCTTGCCTAATTATCAGTTCCTCTTACGTCATCTCCACCCTGTTTAGTTTCCCTTTCTCTTATCCACACTTCCCAATATAGCTACCCTTATCCCGCAGCCTGTCTCCATCCTGTTTTTTCCTTATTTTTATGGTTTCTGCTAAAAGGAGGGAGGAGAATGTTACTATGTATGTGTATTTTTGGGTGAGAAAACTGTTATTACACATGAGAGAGAATAGCTGGTAGATGCAGATAGAGATAATTTTCTAAATGGAGTTTCTTATTTTAGGCAATTAATTTATATTGCTGATTAATTCATTTTTTAAATTGTCAAAGCCTGTCACTTTGGGGAGTGTGGCTTCTGACATGTATACAAGTAGGTATGTACATACGTAAATGCATATACAAGTTTGACCCACTGGGGAGGGGGAAATCTCCAGAAAGATTTCAACTAAATCTAGCAGTTCTTTAAAGCACCAGGAGCCCTTGTGGAGTGGGGGTATAGAAATGCTGGAAATGAGTGAGTGAGTGAGTGAGTGAGTGAGTGAGTGAGTGAATGAATGAATGAATGAATGAATGAATGAATGAGGCAGGGAAGGTGGTCAGTGCATAGGATTTTTGTTCATTATGTTTTGTGGTCTACTCTTCCTTTGGGGTGAGGAATAGTCCTAAATTCAGGATTATTTACGTAAATACAGTGGTCTCTGCTGCACAACTGCAACTTTGTGTTCATTTTCTTGACACAGTACTACTGAACACTGTGAGAGGGACTTCCGAATCAAATTAGATGGAATGAGGAAAAATAAAATTAAGCTTATTAGCTTACAAGATTACATTCAATTTAATTCAATCTCTTGCAGATATTTTCTTCTTCACCTCAAGCTCCTTATTCATCTTGTCCTAAACTGTGTTATATTATCCTTGAACTAGTATACATAAGACCATCTTTTATTGCTGGCTTGACTTGTCTTGTCTTTTGTTTACATTTTTTTTTCCTTTTCAGGTAAATCATGTTCGGACAAGAGACTTTGACTGCTGCCTAGTTGTGCCCCTGATAGCAGAGTCTGGTAATAAATTAGAACTTGTTATTAGTCGCAACCCTTTAGCTTCCCAAAAGATGACCTCAGAGCAACAGACTTTCCCAACAGGGGAGTGGAGCCATCAAAACAACGCCTTCCTTCAACAAAGTGGACATAACACTGGTTCAGAGATGAAATGGGAACCTATGAACACTTTATAGCCAAAAACTGTATCAGTCCAAGAGATTCAAACGGTGCTATTTTTTTTAACATGTCCGATACACTGGAAACACAGATACTATCTAATGTTGAGAAGCACACAGGGGAGGTTCTGATTATTTCTCAAGGCTCATTCTTTGCTGCTTTCTTCCCAGTCCAGTTTTCTTCTCAGTTTTTTATAACCACAAATAGTGCCATTTCAAGGTGAACTTAACATGCAAGAGAAATTAATGATGAAAGTAACTTTTTTTTCATGTAGATTAATCAAAAGAAACATTGTAAATGAAAGATAGCTCTTTTTGACCCCCATCAAGTTTCTGAAAAGGGTATCCCCAACTTGGAACGTGGGGTTTTTCAAAATTGGAACGTGGTTTATTTTCAAAATTTATACTATTCATTCAGCGCATTGAATGAAGGAATATCAAAATATTACTACTGTGCCCAAAAGATTATTGTATCATAGTTATTGCTGTTTAATAAAGTGTACATCTGTTACCTCTGCTAAACAAAAAAAAGGGGGGGGACCAAAAACTGTTAGTTGTTTTGCAATCATTTTAGCAAAAGTGCACACAGGATCCTGGAGGGTAAAACTTTACATTCTGTTATAATATGATTTATTAGGAATTATATTATTCCCTATGCAATGATATAATGAATAGGATATGTCATGCAACCTATATGGATTTCTCACTTTTAGGTATTTGGAACTTCTAATGAATTTCTGTTTTAAAACAGTAAATAAGTTTTGGTGAAACTTAAAGTTTAATAAGATAAACATTCAAATAGGTTTTTTTCTTAACTGAATTCCAGTAGCAAAATAATACTGATGCAAAAACATATGAATTGCCGTGTTTAGGGAACACGTATATAAATAAACTTGTACAGCTACACAGGATTCTTTTTTAAAAATTAAAATAATTGGTATGTGCATTGATTTAAAATATCTATTTAAATAGCTTTGTTGGAGCTCTCATTGACTCTGCCATTTTGAAAACTTAATTTTAAAATTGTAAATATGTTTTACCCACACATTCCCAAATTCTGCCCTGTTTCCCATTCAAAGCAATAAAATGCTGCTAGTTGCTTTCGAGACCCACCAGCAGCTGCTTTGGTTTGTTCACTGTATTGTCTTGATAATTAATGTTCCTTGGTGACTGGAAAGACACTGGATTCTTCTGTTATAACTGTAGAACCTTTATGTCTTACCACATTTTTTTTTTGGTCTCTTTGAATTGTCAGACTATTCATAATACACTTTTCCTTCACTTATTAGAGATCAAGCTTCTATGCCCTATGCACTCACATGACATGTTCTCATATTCCAGCACTGCCAGAAAGAAAAAATCATTTAAATGAAATTGAAACCCATACCATGAACCACTTAATACGTATTTTTATTTGTAACAATGAGTATTAAACTAAAGTATTTTTGTACAAATTTAATACTTTAATAGCATGATATTTATCATCTATGTATGGTTTCTGGGAACTCAAATTGTTAAAAATTTGTATGGAAAATGTAAAAAAATCTAATAAACAGATTTAAAGACAATAGTTTGGATCCTAAAAGTATAAGCAGAAGCAAGATTGGGGAAGGTGACCTCCTTGACCACTATAGGAGAGTGGAAATAGGCAAAAATTGAGTCAAGGCAACTTCCATCTTCCTCATGGGGGGACATTTCTCTATTTTTACACATTATATGGTGTTTTTACTTAGGTTGATCACTAGGAGGCAGTACCTGGCCAGTTTCATCTTTACCCCATGTAAAGCTAACGCACTGTATATAGTCATCCAAAGTGCAATGGCCTTTGAGTTCAATTCCTAGTAGAGGGTTGGAGCACCATAAAACTGTGGCTACATGTGCCTCAACAAAACAACTGCCTCCTGGTAGTCAATATAAGTAAGTACAGTGCAGCAAGCCAAATTTGGATTATTTAAATCAATCAAGAGGTTATCTACCGTTACATTATTTTTTGCAAGCAAAGACAAATACCAAAATACAGTGAAGCCACATTACAAGAGACCATTTCATGGAAGCAGATGTCAGTTACTCTCAAAAGTTCATCAAATATGAAATTATGCAATCATGATCATTATAAAGCAGTTATTTGCGTCACTATATCATTTGTATAATGATGTCATTAGGCAAATGAAAATTGCCAAGGATATAAAATTAAGTAAAATTAATATAAATACAACTGCCTCATCCAGGCTACTTTGAATGCAATGGGCTTGTCCATTATTTCAGATGTAGTTGAAATAGAGATGGAAATTTGAAAATCTGCTAAATCTGTCTGTTAAATTGATATTTTGCCATAGCTGATTTGAGTACTTCCAGGCAACAAAACAGTTTTGCTATTGTTATAAGAATTATTTTAATGAAGAGAATCATCTGAGAAACTCATGTGAAATAATCTATTTAGGGGGAAGATTACTGACAAATATCTAGTGACATATTCAAGGTGTTGCTATAAATGTAAAAGGGATTAGCTTTATTCTCTCCTCTCTCTTCCTGTGAGAAATATAGACATACAATACACAACTAAAAATTATATGGTAAACTAACTTGCTTGGTATGTATGTAGCTTCTTAACCTGGACATTTTTAACATTTGTGGAGTCTTAAAAAGTATATTTAAAGACAAAACTAATTCCTTTTGTTTAATCAAGTGGTCCGTGTGATTTTTCACACCATTTTTTAAAGCGTTTATGTGAAATCACAAAATATGTTAGTTCTGTTATGAAACAAACAGTAGCAATAACAAAAAGGGAAATGGAAGCAGAATATCTGACTGAATAATAGACGTTATGATTGGAAGAATTGCATGGTAATGATGTTCCTCAGGGTCAAACTTCAAATCTGTTCCAAAGAAAACAGAATTCTCCTGAGATGTTAACAAGAGATTTTTTTAAAAAGATATGCATTAAGACCTGATTCTAGTTGATAAAAATTTAAGCTTTAAATTATGAGTATTCATCCTGTAGCTACCAGCCTTCTCTGATTTTTGATAACCTAAAATAAAAACATTAAAGATTGGATCAGGTAGGAAAAGTGGAGGGAGAGGATCCACATACAAAAAAAAAAAATAGATTGGATTAATCATAATTTGATTTTTATAATGGATGCATCTACTTCTCCTTCACCCTGCTGACATGTAGTCCTCAGCTAAGACAGGTGATGCATCTGTTTTAAATTAACATTAAAAATATTGCCTTCATTGCAATCCTGAAGACAGATCAAAAGTTTCCTCTTCCCTTCTCTATCATATTATCCTTGAGCACTGGGAATATGCTTAGAGGCCCTGCCATTACTTTTAAGTGCTGCTCTGTTAACTCCTCCTCAAGAGACTGTGAAAAACTGTTTCATGCATCCATAGTTGAAAGAAGATGGAAACATAGGGTTGCTGAATATGATAACAGATAAAAGTTCCAACCTTAGGAAGTGTTTATTTTAGGAGGCAATGGCAAACCACTTCCAAAAATCCTTGCCAAGAAAACTGCAGAGACTAGTCGAGGCAGTTGCTAGGGGTCAACACTGACTCAAAGGCACCAAAAAAGAAAAGAAGAAAAGAAAAGAAAGTAAACCCAAGATAGCAACTTACCTTCAGTTCTTACCTAGAGTCTACTTTTACTCAGAAATACTAATGCCATAGCAATCAGACAATCAATGCAAACTTTTCAAGAATTTGACAATGTGTAGAGGCTTTGCTAACTAGATTTTTTTCTTTGTAGTGATTTTACTTGACAAAGAATCCTATAATTTCAAGAGCTCTTGGTGTTTAAGGGCTTTTTAATTGTCTAAATGAATTTAAATTCAAGACACAAAAGAGAATAGCTCATTTAATTTTGATTCATTACAATGCTAGATTCAGATTCCCCCCTTAGTATTTCCTAGCTACTAACTACCTGAATCAATTTCTCAAAACCATACCAATCCCATTTGCCATCTGCATAGTTTGATTCCTGAAAAAAATTCTTGCCACAAAAGAGGAAGATGGGGAGGCAGTGGCGGTCACTATTTGCAGACCTTGATCTAAGAGGCATATGACACCACCACCATCCAGAAGAAAGTCTTCTCAAGGTCTGGATGAGACACTGGACAAACATGTCCCTACTAGTAAAAAATAAATCTTGCTTAAATTTTATGTACAGTACAATAAAAATAATCTTATCAAAGTTATTGGTTTCCTCAATAATAGAGACTCAGCAACATTAGCATTGTGCCAATATTAGCAATTGCTGTTCCAGTTCCAAGGACAATTGTGTTTTCCTCAGGACCCTAAAAAACATTGAGAAAGAACTCTTGAATAAAGCCATTTCAAAATACCTTTACAATAAATTATTATACCCTCTTTCTTCCTTCCTTCTCTTCTCTTCTCTTCTCTTCTCTTCTCTTCTCTTCTCTTCTCTTCTCTTCTCTTCTCTTCTCTTCTTCTACCTTCATGCCTTAAGAATATTTTTGTCAAAGAAAAAACATCTTCATTTTTTTCATTATCTGCTTTTCTAACGTACCAGGTTTTTCTAAAAATGCATTTTTGAGAAGTTAATAGTTCAGACTTGTTCTCAGCTTTTCATTTCCATGCCAGACCCATAGCTTCAGTAAAATATTCATTGTAAATATACTTTTCTATAAAAGATTTTCAGTATATTAAATTATATTTTGGGACATCTGATAACTCTCTCACTAAGGCTTAGTTTACTTCAGACAACAATCCAGTCTGAAGGTCAAATGGGATATGGTGGATAAGTAGTAAACTTGGAGTAGGTGACTTTGCACAAATCATTCTCTTTCAGCCAATCTATTTCACAGTATTACTGTGGGGAAGATTTAAAAGAGGAAATACTAAAAGGAGAAATAAATCATAACCCCTCCCAACATGAAAACAATCGTGCAATCTCCACTTCAGAAATGTTCTTTTTTTTACTGATACATGTCAACAGTTGCTTAAAGGTGTTCAGCTGTTTAAATTCTTCCATCTAATTACCTGAAATATGTGAATAGTTCTGGCCCAAGCAACCTTTTTCTAACAATTTCACAATATGTAATATATGCAATATATTTATAATATAATATATAATATAATGGTCAATTCCTGTCACAACCAACGGATCAACATTTGATTGATCCAAAAAAAAAAAAAAAAGCAGACTCTGCACATGCAGAAAAAACACTAGGAAGAAAAAAAATGCAATATACTCAGGTCCATCAGGATGCTTACTGTCAAGGTGTGACGACCTACAACTTTGTTTTCCTATAAATACAATCTGCAAATTCTTTTTAACGAGATGATAGACAATACTTAAGGATCAGCTAGTTGGATTCTTACCTGTGACACCTCTATTGTGATAATAAAATAGATATACAAGGAGATTTTGCTCATGGTACTTTCTGCTGAGCACATGAAGCACAGGAGGACAAGTTCCTCCATACTCTTACCATTTTTTTGGTCCAATGATTACGTTTTTATTTCTTGAAAGTGTAATTCCACTGTGTCTACTACAATATATCTAGCACTTCAGAAAATGCCTATTTCCTGACGGATTTTGCTAAACTTATTAAAAAGGGGCGGAGTTTTGACAGTGTAGTTATGGCCACCATATTGAGTGCTTTGACAGGCACACACCTCCACTGCAGACACTCTGGCTTCTGCGATCCAAAAGAAAAAATTCCAGGGCTACAGAGAATCCTAGAAGCCCAGGCTGACAAGCCCTGACACATCCACAGATCAGCAAGTTTCAGAAATGACATGATTGACATCCACAAGAAAAAAACCATAGACGGAGACTCCTTCCTTCTCTCTCCCCAGTAAAAACAACCCATTGAAGGCTCTGTATGGTCAGTTGCTAAAAAGTGCTGACTGATAAATGATGGGGAAAGAGATTGGAAATCAGTGAAATGTCTGGAACAGGCGCCATTATTATCTGATTTCAGTATTTTAAATTGGCATACATAATACAGTTAAACTAATTTTTAAAAAATCCCAACATATACACATTTTATAGAGATCATATAAGTTTAGTGGTCTTGTCTCCATGGCTCCTGCTGTCTTTTACCACCATTTTTATTCTTTTTATTCCCACTAAGTTGTCCTTGGTGCTGTTAAATTAATTGGTAGAAGAACCCCATGTGGCTCTATTTACTTGTCCCTGTGCCATTAACCACATTAGCTGTGGCATTAATAAACCACTAACAAAATCACACAGTACCCAAGATCACCTTTTTTTTCATTCTCATGTCAGATTTAAACAGTAGTAAGGGGAATAAAACTGCCTATGTGGTGATGGGAACAAGACATTGATGAAAAGTATCAAAACAATGGGAAGTGGTCACTTTGAATATCAGAGCATATTTCACAATCCATGGGTTGCTTGCTATAGCATGTTTTGCATTTCTTTAGCAACTTGATTTATCTATTGGACTCTGAAAAACTAAATGTGCTGCCTCATACTTAAAAGCAGAAGTGCACACATGGTTATTGTTGTTATTGTTTGTTGTGGTTTTGCATCTGAGAATTGCCCTTTTGTAATCTGGGATGGGGGTGGGGATGTCACAATTGTACCAGAGTGAGTGGAGCTAGCATTCTTGCCCTATATCTTGGGGAATGGGTTGGGTGGCGTAAAGAGACATCCATTTTAACCTTAACTCTGCCAATAGAAAACTCTGCCTGCTTTTTAGGCCTCTCCCACTACACGGGTGCCTTGGAGCCCACATTTAGTCTTCAGGCCAGATAGATGGCAGCAAAGAAATACAGAAAACTCCCACACTTTCTCACCATGTAGCGGTTGTCCAGATATTTGCAACCCCAATGTTTGCAGCCCAGACATGTTAGCTCTAGCATTGCTGTTGTTTGGTCATTCAGTTGCTTGCAACTATTCATCACCTGATGGATTGATTGTCTGTCAAAACTTCTTTCACTTGTAACTTAAGTGTTTGGAGGGGGCAGCCTGCTGAGCTCAACTGGCCCACTGCAGGTCTACCTCCTCCCATCCACTTCTGGGGCTTCATGGCTATTTCTGCCTTAGCTGCCAGAGATAACAGACCTTGGCCGGCAACTATTTGTTTTTTGGGGAAAAGGAATGCTGAACTCATGGAAGTCTTTCCATGAGGTCAGTATTCCTACTGGGAAAAATTATTGTGAAGAGATTGGAATGGAATCCACAAGCATGTCCAAAACAGAGATGATTTAGCAGCCCATTCACAGCTGTAATTAGGAAGCAATGCCTAACTGGTGTCCAATTAGAATGGGCATGTGGGCCAGAAAGAGGAAGCTACACAGTAATGCTTCATCTTGGGCCCTGCAAGCAGGGAAGTGGCTCTGAAGAACCCAGATTCTCTGGTGCTCAGGGCTTCTGCTTCCAGTCTCCATGGCCCCTGCCTGGCTCTTCCCTCCCTGATTGGTGGAGAGGACCACCATGCCTCTGGCAGGAGCAGCTAACTGCCACCCCTATGTGAGGCAGCAACTCTATCAGTTTTATTACAGGAGCATGATAAAAAGGATACTATGGGGACAACCTATTCCACAATGATATACTTTCCTTTCATCTTAAGGACATCAGGAAAGCACACTGATTGGCTTGTGGTGGATGAGCCTATAGTGTTTCTCTAAAATAGCAGCCTTCTTTTTATATATTGTTCCTATGAATTCTGAGCCTAGGAGGATAAAGTCCATTACTATTTCAGCTGCTTCTCCTCCTGTTTGCTTGGTACTGACGTAGTCTTAATTTATTTGTTTTAACACTGGGCACCAGACCTTTCTTCATTCATCTTCAGCAATCAATTCCTTAGGTATTCTTTATTTCCAGTGATGAAAGTGGTGTCAGTAGAGTATCTGAAGGTATTGATGTTTCTCCCAGCCATTTTAATTCCAATTTCTCTTACTCCAGTATTTTTCAGTATATATTCTGCATATAAGTTAAATAAATGATGGTACACAACTTTGGCACACTCCTTTCTTGATTTTGAACCAGTTAGTTGTTCTATATTCCATTTCAACCATTGCTTCCTCATCAGCACACAAATTCTTCAATAGGCAGATGAGGTGACCCAGTATACCCATATTTTCAAAGGGTATCCACAATTGTTTGTGTTCTGTGCTGTCAAAAACACCCTTATAATTTAAAAAGCAAAAATAAATGACTTTTTGGAATTCTTTACCTTTACCATTATCTTTTACCATTTTTTTACCATTTTTTTTAACATCATCCACTGATTGTTCTGAATCCTATTTGTACAACTGGAGGTCTCATTCCATATCGTATTGGAGTCTAGTTTGCAAAATCTTGAGCACTGTCTTACTAGCATGTGGGATAAGTGCAATTGTCCAACAGTTTGAGCATTCTTCAGTACAGCCTTTTTTAATATTGGAAAATAAATAGATATTTTCCAGTCCTCTGCTGACTGCTGTGTTTTCCGTATCAATTTATAAACCCCAAGTAGAATTTTAATTGCATCATCTTTGGTTTGTTTGTTTATTTGTTTATTGAATTTATATGCCGCCCATCTCCCCTGGTTACAGTTTGGCCGCTATTCATCAACTCTTGTAGCTTTGTTGTTAGTAATATTTTCTAAGATCCATTTCACTTCACTTTCCAGAATGTTTGGCTGTAGTCAGTAATCAAATTTTTGTACTTTCATTAATTTGGGGATCTTTTTTGTACAGTTCCCCTCAATCTCTTATTTGTATCTTCTTTGGAAAATCTTTGCCATCTTTATCTTTATCGTGTCCATTGTTACATAACAGTTTCCTTGATTTCTGTAATTGTGTTAAATAAATTTCTAGTCCATTTCATTCCATTTTTATCCTCCATTTCTTTGCACTGCTGATTTAGCTCAGACTTAGATTTAGCTCAGTCTAATTATGTTATTTTTTTCATTTAAATTGTAATTTTGCAAGAAAGAGTTCATAATCTGAATCGCAGTGAGCACCCCATATTGTTTTTGTTGACAGAATAGAGCTTCTTCATCTATGTGCACAAACTATATAAATAATTTGATGTTGATGCTGTCCATCCAATGATGTTCATGTGCGGAATCATTTTTTCTGTCGTGGGGAGAAGGCATTTGCTATAGTCAATGAATTTTCTTGGCCAAACTCTTTTGGTCTCCTACCACATTTCATATTCTGAAGTCAAATGTTCTCAGTATTGCAGATGATATTTGATTTCCAATCTTAGCATCCCAGTATCCTATAATTAATATGACAAATTTTTTGGTGTGTTGGCGAAGTGTTGCAAGTTGCCACAGAACCGCTGAACTTCCACTTCCTTAGCATATACAGTTGAACCATGGACTTGGATCACCATAATACTGATTGCCTTGCCTTGGACTCTAATTGAGACCATTCTATCATTTGGGGGATGTTTCCCAGCTTTGGCTTTGGTGCCCTTAGGTTAATCATGGCTGCTCTATTTCTTCTGTGATTTTCTTGTCTAGCAAGAAAATCAGATGCTCTTCTGCTGTGACGTGATCCACTCCATTTCATTTCTCTGATTCCCAGGATGTCAATGTTCAGTCTCAAGTTTGCTTTGGTTCATAAATTTGAGATTCATGTACCAGTGATATATATTGTACATGAATAATGTTGATCCTCATTATTCATGGATTCTGTATTTGCGAATTCATCTACTCACTATAATTTATTTATAATCCCAAAATCAATACTCACAGCACTTTTGCAGTCCTTTGCAGACACATGCAGAGTGGTGAAAAATTTGAGTCAACCGATGCGCACGTTCCCAGCTGAGGTTCAGTATTCACTAATTCAGTGTTTGCGGTGACTTTATAGAAAATAGCTATAGCGAATAACAAGAATCGACTGTACATCTTTGCAGCATCAAATGTTCTTTTTGCCTTGAGGCACATCAGCAGCTGGATGCCCTTTCAGTTTTAATCCAGCCACATAATATACACTATTGCTATTTACATGCCCTCCACTACTCCCCAGTTGTTTATTGCAGGGTTTCTTAATCTTGGCGACTTGAAGATATGTGGGCTTCAACTCCCAGAATTCCCCAGCCAGCATTATCCCACACAAATTAATGATCTGACCAAGCTCCAGTGAGAGTAAATATCCCATAATTTTGTTTCAGAGTCATGAAGATACTTTTATTCTTTGCATCTCTGAAAAAAACATAAACCATGAAACTGAATGCATTTTTAAAAATGGATTTAAAATGCTACCCTTTAGCCATCTGTTATATTGATTTATAGTATAAATAACTGGTTAATGCTACACTCCATTGGATGTTCTGAGTAATGCTTGCAGCAGAGTTCATTTATAATTTTGTAATCTTTCCTGTAATATAAGAAAAAAATCAATATTTAGTTTAATTTTAAATATATCCGAAGATTCAGACTAATGAAAGCCAAGTAATTTTTGGTCACAGTCCTTGACTAACTACAGACAAACAACAACTTTATCCATGTTAGTAAATAGTTTTCTGAGCTATTGGCTTAAAGTAAAAGGAAATGTTCTTACTGTAAATTTACATTCTTTGAGAGTTCCAAAGGATGCTCTCTGTTTCAGGATGGGTCTACCTTCTGAACCAAGTAGGCAGGTTCCAATCTCAAATCCTCCAGAGGTAATTTTCCAGACCAGAATGAGCATTAAAAAATAAAATAATAATAATAAAAAATAAACAAAAAAATGATGCCCAAACCAGGAGAAAAAATTCTGTGGAGAGATGCCAGACAGCAGGAAAACCCGAAGAGTAAAAGAAGAAAAGGAGAGGCATCATGAACCCCTCACACGTATGGCTGGGGAAGGAGCCATGAAAGTCAAAATGTCAACACTACAATAAAAAGGGGAGTGGGCCAGCTGCCCCCCAGGTGACTCAGGGAATAGAAATTCACAGTAAAGCCTTTCCTTTTTTTCTCTTGAGTCTCCCAGAGGACATTCTCCATCTCTGGATATGATATGTAGTAGGAGATAAGGCTCCAAGAATTACTTTCTGAAGGATTCACTTGCCAAAAACTGTAAGTGTTGATGTATTGTTACCTATCTTACACACTGAGGTGGTTTAAGGAACTGTCTTCCAGAGGTATCACAAAAAGTGGCCTTTCAAAAGCCTAGTGGGGTGGATGTTGTCAAGGCACTGTTGGTATAACACTGTTTGAAAGTAAGGTGAGTGGGTAATGCTACCAATGTTTTTTATAAACATCTATAGCATTGAAATTAGTTTAAACCAGAGAGATGCAATTTCCATGAACTCAAGGGCTGCACCAGGTTTTGAAAAGTATGTCCAACTAGCTCAGAAGAGCAAGTGCACAGGAAATTTATGTCCACCAACCCACTTATGGGTTGCTATAGTGCAGAAGGAGTTGATAGTTCTAGTGTGCAAAAGATAGCTACTAGAACCTTATACCTCCTTTGCACTGGTGCCAGGCACTGGAAGAAGCAGCTGGCCAGCAGCTGGCCAGCAGTGTTTCTCACACAAAGATGTTGCTGCTACCGTACTCCTCAATTGGTCCATCACCTGAAGTCAGATACTAGAAGACTGCTCAGGCAGTATTGTGACTGTACAGTTGTATATATTTGCTCGACATTGAGAAGCTTATAACATTGGCAGCCTTCTCTTCTTCTTAGGGGTGTTATGTAGTCAA
The DNA here is from genome assembly GCA_030867105.1 of Liasis olivaceus. Lineage (NCBI taxonomy): Eukaryota > Metazoa > Chordata > Lepidosauria > Squamata > Pythonidae > Liasis > Liasis olivaceus. The sequence goes on along the minus strand of CM061355.1, from coordinate 36,650,307 downwards.
TTTGATTCAATTTATGCAAACCAGTTGTTAATTTATTTCTGCTCTTCCTCTTGGGCAACTTCCTAAGGGGCACCATGTTGGGTCCTGGCCCTGAATCTGTGCATCCAATCTTGGAAATGTTTTTTCTACATTTTGTGTGTATGTATACACATGCATATGTGCAGTCATAAAAAATTATCATTGGAACTGGTTGCTGCATGACTTAGGTAAACTTCTTCTCTCTTCTCCCATAAAACCTCTTTCTATTTTGTGGAAAATAGCAAAGGAATGAAGGAAAAGAGAGATGAGATAAAGAGAAGGAGAGCTTTCACTTTTTTAAAAACTAGGGAGTGGGAGGGTGGGGCGGGGGTGCTCCTAGGTATGCCAGCCAGGTGCAATTGTAGGCAAGGCTGGGAATCAGGACAGGACATTTGAGAATGGACCCCACCTACCTTCTCCAGAAGGAAGTGCCATCCAGAGGTGGAGAATGCAATCCAGGAATCCAAGGAAAACGAGCAATAACTACATTAATTAAGAAGTAAGAAATGATGGCATTTCTTCTGTAAATTCTAGAACACTTTTAGTTTTGAGACATTATAGAACATTACATAGAAGATACCACCTTGCCATTATGACTGAGTCTCTGTTGCTCACAAAAGGTCTCTGTATAGCAATGGAAGATATGTTCCAAAGAAGATCTAAAATGTTAAGGTTTTAAAATAGATTTTTAAAAATTATTATTGAAAACACAATGTTATAATTGTATTAAGGAAAAAAACCATCATTTTCCCAGCTATATTGATACCTGGTCTAATGCAGAGAATACTTCCTAATGCAACCTAATGTGTGATTTATGTATGCAGAAACTGGTCAAGAAAAGTACAGGCACCAAAAACAAAAAACCAAGGCCTATCTTACTTTGGTTTTGGATACAGAGCAGACATGGGGAACCTGTTGCCTACAAGATACTGCAAATCCAACCAGCAGGGCCAATGTTGGTGAGAACTTTAGATTAGGGTGTTGCTTTTTTTAATGTTGCTAGTGTGAGCCTTTTTCACATCCTTGTTGACTCCTAGTTGTCATGTTCATATATTAACCTACTTCTAACATTGCTCCATTCATTCATTCATTCATTCATTTATATTCCAAATTTAGTCACCACCCATCTTACTCAGCGAGTGACTCTGGGTGGTTTACAATAAAATAGGAATAAAAACCAATTTAAAATACAATAAAAACAGTAATCAAAAGTAAATAATAATCCAAGGGATAGATGATATAAATAAATTATTGACCTCCAGGAGTGTGTTCAGGGTGCTAACCACCCCCAGGGTTGGTTATCCCTCCTTGAGCCCCACACAAGCTGGCACAGCCAGGTCTTCACTCCTTTCCAGAGGGCCAGGAGAGGCCTTTCATTACTGTATTATATTTTCTGAAACATCTACACCCTTCTGAACCAAATTCTACCAACCTCATGTCAATTTCCTCTCAGAGATCAGTTTAAAAGCTGCTCTACCACCTTTTTTATGCTATGCTGTAGCAGCCTGGTTCAAGTAGAACCTGTCTTTCTATACAAATTCAGTTCATCCCAAAACATTCCAAGTGCTAACAAAACTATACCTTCTCACCTGACCCCAACATCTCATTCACATATTGCCACTCCTGCCTATCAAGCTGGCCCTATGTGTAAAACAGGTAGCATTTCTGAAATCACAACCTTGTCAGTCCCAAATTTAAGTCTGCTATCTAGAAACCTAAATTAAGCTTCCAGGACTGGCTGAGTACATTTTACAATATCATTGGCGCTCACATAGCCTATGATTGCTGCCTCCTCAGCAGTGTTTGCTGAGCATGGATGGCTCATGATGTTCATAACCTTTGCACCATGCAGACAAATCATCATACAATCTTAATGTCTGCCACAATGCCATATATCTGTGTGACTGAATCAACCATAGCCAAAAGGCCTGTAACCCCCTACCTCAACCAATGCCATTTCCCTATCCACAGATAGAATGCTACAGGCACAGATATTAATCAAAATGGACTGGTATTGAGAGCTTCCAGCTACATCGTTGGTTCAACAAGGGGTTCATTCACCTCAGTACCAGGATTGCACCTCTATATTCAAGGACTTCCTTTCAAATCACATCCCATAAGAACAGTAAAAATATTATGTTTAGTATGTGAGTAGGGCAATAGGTCAGGCTATATAAAATTCCAAAGGTGAATTCCTGAAGCTTAATGCAATTTCATCAGAACATCAGATTGAATGCTAACTAATATAATGAATGAAGAAATGGTGATATATTAGTTTATGAGATGGTAATTCATAAACTCAAGGTAATACTAAATAAATCTTTCTGTAATTTATGGGAAATAAGATTCCTACCTCATAAATTCAGAAGAATTACTCTATCTCAAAGATGCCAGTAAGATGTGCACATGTCTCATTCCCTTGACACTTATATTAGCTTAACATTATAGGACAAACCTCTCAAAATAACTTCTTAGAATTATAGTTTTGGATCTGACATAAAAAATAAATCTAGTAGCTGTAAAGTTAGAGGTCACTGAATTGATGTTAGAAGTTTGAGAAGAGCAGTCATGCATTCCAAAGTGCTTGTTTAAATTCAAAGACATCATGCAAAATATGCCTGTTGCTTTTCCTATTTCCCCATCAGAAAAGTATAAATCCTATCCAGGTTATCTTCTAGTAAACAAATCTCATCTCATGCCCAAAATGTAAGAGGTCAAAGAACTTGGAATCTTCTCATCTCTGTATTTGACAGAGGTTCCAACACATTCTGGGGTGAGCCAACAGTTGGAGTGGAGGCACTGGCTCCATAAAACTGATATCAGAGATGTGGGATCATGACTCTGTCATTAACCAACATTTCATATAAGACCATTCATTATCACTGATTTATTTTAGCATGGCAAGATTTCATTCCTCACTAATTTATTTATTTGGCAGACACCTTTCAGCCCTGCGCATCAGAGATGGGCAGCTGAATCCAAAATAGAGAAAATAGCCAGGATAAACTGCACTGACAGTAGGCTCGCTGAAGTTTTGTTGATCCTGATCTCAGCCATTTCAGTGTTTGTGTAGTTTATATTCTACATCCTCTTCCTCATCCTTTGGCCTGAGATTAGATTTCTTTAGGTTTAAAAATAGAAAATATTTTTAAAATAATAATTTTAGAAAATAATTGGACTAAGACTCATTGGAAAATTGTTTCAGATTAATTAGGATTGTCTGCAGCCAGGTCTTTTTTTCATTCAGTAATTACTGAAAGCCTCCAGCCATGACCATTTATTCCATTGAAATATTTAGTACTTCACGGCATTTTAACAATAATTCTGAAACATTAGATCATGTCATACAAATACACCAAATTAATATTACAGTAGAATACCGATTAGTTATTTCTACAGAGCTCTTAAAGTTCATCACTAAAATGATAGCAACAATTATATAATCATATTGATTCACTGATATTCTAATGAGTTTAAATGAGGAATGGTCTAGTATTTTATGGACAAAAATTATTTTCTTCTCATAGAAAGACACTTTTTATGGCTTGATTTCAAAGTGGCATTTTCAAACTTTTGATTCAGTCCAGCCACAGCTAAGAACTTGAAATCCCAATTCTGGAATATTTAATATATGAAAATGCAACTACAGTCTTATTTATTTAGAAATGTCCTATGTTAAATGGAGCTTATTCCCAACAGATGGCAGTACCTAGCCAATCCTGGCTAATCTTGAAAGCTATGGAGGTTTAATCCTGATTAGTACTTGGAGGCAAGACTACCTGAGAATTACAGAGTTGTTGGCTAGACTGGAAGTCCAAAAACATCCTGTAAAAAGGTAGTGGCAAATCACTTCCCTAATTTTGCCAGGAAAATTCCTTGGAGGACAATCACTAAGTACTGATCTCAGCTCAAAGGCATCTTACTTTTACTCGCAGGTGGTGAATCTTATTATAGTCAAAACATTTGAAACCTCTTGATTTCCTCCATGCTTTACAAAATACTATTCCACTTTGGAGATGTCTCATGCTATCAGACATTTCCCAAATTTTCTTAATTTAGTTTCCCAGCCCCAATATGTCACAAGGAATGTAGCCAGCCTTTAATATAGATCTGATTTTTTTTCCTCAATGAACATTATATATTGGCTACTTCTCTTTTAATTTCCTAAACATTGCTACTGCCGTGACCATGTAATAACTGACCAGTCTCCCATATTTATTTTCATTTTTCTGTTAGCACAAGAGTTCTTGATTCAGTGTAGAAATTCCCATATACCCCCAAAGGTATTTTTGATGTCCCAAATTAAATGTGACACAATTCAATGTTAGTATTGCCTGGCTGATTTTTAATATAATTTTATAATACTGTGATTTTAAATAGTCATAAACACTCTGACTAGTGAACAGGATATATTAGAGAAGGATAGAAATCTCTATAAAATAAATAAAATTAAAATAATAAGAATTTTTTAAGTGCCAGTGTGGGAAGGGGGCCTTTAACCTTTGAACCTGCTGCAATTCTAATAGTATTATTTCCCCATGTCCACTCCCATACAGACATGCAGAAACAACATCTGCAGTTTGTAGTGGGAAATAAACTCCAGTTGGGAAGAGTACAGGTTGTGATGGAATAGAATTATGAAGGCCAGACTCAGGGAGGGAAGCATCCTCTTTCGTCTCCTGAAGTGCGGGGAAGAGATAAGAGGATGAGGCTGGCACCTCCCTGAGGAATTCACGCTGTGTTGACTGACTGACCCTGGGAACTAGTTTCAGTCTGGGAAGATTCTTGATAGAGGTTGTAGCTAATAAACATTGCTGAACTGAATCTGCATGGCCCCTGGAGTTCCCTGGGCTAGGCCTGACACAGGTAGTCCTCGCTTAATGACCACAATAGGGACCGGAAAATTGGTTAAGTGGGGCAGTTGTTAAGCAAGTCACCACATGACTGGACCCGATTTTATGACCATTTTTATGAAGGTCAAATGAATCACCATGGTTGTTAAGCAAATCATGTGGTCATTAAGTGAATCCAGCTACCCCAATGGACAGTTTTTGCCAGAATTCACTTAACAACCATGTGATTCACTTAATGACCATGTGATTCTCTTAATGACCATCATAAAAAAGGTAAATCGTGATCACATGGCAGGGGGTGGTGCGACAGTTTGCAACAGTCGTAAATGCAAATAAAGTTTGTAAAGCACCTTTTCCAAGGCTGTTGTAACTTTGAACCATCGTAAATGAACGGTTGTTAAGGAAGGACTATCTGTAAACTACCTTAGACTGCAGTGGGAAACAAGGTTACAGATCCATATATTTTAAGTATAATGTAATGATCTCTTATGTAGCTCAGGCCACTATAATATTTCCACCAGTATAAGTCAGTATTTCCTATATCAGAATAATAATCAAGGAAAACACTGTACTTTGTTAAGATCCTGGTGACAAGAAAAAAGCTTTTTTAAAATCATATCCTTGTTTTCAGCCATAATATGACAGTCAAAGACTCTTGCAGTCAAAGCTGAATACAAGATATAATATAGGCACAATGCAATAAGAAAATCACACCAATAATCATGTCCTTTCTTAAAATGAAATTCTTCATACTTACAAATTTGAACCCAGCTAGCCAGATAGACCTACTAGGGGGAAAAGACCAGATTGGCCTGCTGTAGTTATTATGTTTACTCTAGTTCTATGCATTTTGGCTTAAAACAAATAATAAGGAAATGTTGATTTGAACAGATATTGTTGCTTGCTAATTCACTTCAAGTACAAGCATAATTTTCAAAAAGTTAATTCAAACTGCTCCCGCAGAGTTTTCCATGTTCAGCAGCTAAGATAAATTTTGAACAGACAGCAGGAAGCACTATAACTAGTAGATATTTCATGCCAAATAAACTCTGTCACTGTTGATAGGAGTACAAAAATTTGGATGTTTAAAGTCAGACAATCCCTATAAAAATATATTTTTGCATGTTGGCTTATGTAGCTTAATAGTTAACCACTCTGTAATGATTTAAATGAAATGAAATAATAAAGCAGAGAATCATTTGCTAAATAAATGATTTCACTGTTATAGTTAAGAGAAGCGATTTCCTATTCATGCTTCATTAATATTTTGTGTTTGTTAAAAAAAGTAGTCTAATTTTAATATGCCCTTTTGCTGTGCAGTAATAGAAGTTTTGATAGATCCATAAAACAATGATTGAGAAGTCAAAATACATTCCTGTGGTCAAAGCCACATTTGGAAATATGGGGATTTCCCCCCCCCCCCACCTCCCAGTATTTCCCAGACTATTTATTTTGTATACCATCTCCCATAATACTCCATCAGTTGTTTTTTTTTTTTGGTGCCTTCAAGTCATTCTTGACTCCTGGTGACTGCATGGATAAGTCCCTGAAGTTTTCTTGGCATGGTTTTTTTGGAAACGGTTTGCCATTGTGTCCTTCCTAAGGCTGAGAAAGAGTGACTGGCCCAAGGTCACCCAGCCAGCTTTGTGCCTAAGGCAGGACCAGAACTCACAGTCTCTTGATTTTTAGCCTGATGCCTTAACCACTACACCAAACTGGCTCTCACCACCTTTACTATCTCATTATACCTTATATATTTTTTAAAAAATCCTTATCACTTTCTTGATATTGATTTTAAAAGAAATCTATTATTCTAGTTCTCCAGGATATTTATTGTAGTGCAATGGTTTGCCTTACAAAAGGTGAAGAATGTTCGTTACAATTCATTTTTTTAGTCTGAAAATATTTTTCACCATAAAAATTATTGCAAACTGGGCAATAATTATTTAAAGCAGGGATGGATAACTTGAGTTTGCCAGATGCTTACGGACTCTTATCAGCACCAATAGTATAGCCAGTGGTCTGAAATGATGTGAATTCTAATCCAAACCACATCTTCAAGTTGTCAAGGTTGAGAAACACTGCTATGGAGAATGGGCATTCTGTTACTAAGCTGCATGGAAACAACTTACTGGAAAACTTCCTGGCAAATGATAATCTCTAATTAGTCATCATCCTTGTTTTTCAGAACATTTTATGCTGGCCTACAAAGTTACAGAAGGATGATTACTGAACAGCTGAAGTTTGGTTATTAATAGCTAGGGCACTATTGTAATTCAATGTATTATTTATTGAGCAGAATGCAGCTGCTTCACAGTTAAGTGTACAGCACTGCAATTTTTTAGGTAACACATTTCAATAAGAAACTATGATTTGGAATAAAGACAAAAACATTTAGATATACTGGAAAAATAAGAAGGAAGGATGTAGTGTTGTTTTTATTTAAATGCAAATCTTTTGCTTATGGTGTTCCTAGGCCAGTCTTCTATTTTTAGACACAGAAAATATTAGTCCTCTATCCTTCTGAGTAAGTACTTAATAATGATTATATATAACAACATTTTGGACTGAATAATATTGCTTTGCATTCAGTAGTTTTTAATGTTTTATTTTTAAATGTAGGATTTATGTTCCAGTTGAAATATGTGATACTGATCCACAAAATTTAAAAGGATGTGCCAAAGAATAATTGCAATTCTCTACAACTAAAAGCTCCTGAATTATTTTATACTTATATTAAAAATAGAAAACAAACTTTTAAAATAAATATTCAGCAGCAATTATTTTACTTAAAATCGTAAGTGCACTAATTACATAATGTCTAGTCCATTAATATTTGACCTAATCTTATTTCTTTTGAAGTTTTATTCTCTTAAAACACGATTTATGAAGATATGTGACTGAAGCTAAGAGGCTTTTTAATCAAATTCTTTGTACCTTTCAATTAGTTTGATCATTAAGAAAATTATTTCAATCATACTTTCTAATGCAGAAATTTATGTAAATCTTTTTGCCTGTTCAGTGCTGAATATAAACACATTTCTCACTATAAACATTTATCAGGAAGAAAGGCAATAGCTTTGATCTATATCCAGAATGCAAAATTTGCTAGCAAGAAGGGGACTGGATCCAAACATATATTTAGAACAGACCAATGAAATCAAAAGAATCCGTTAGTCATATTCCAGCAAATTGAATAGAAGGTCCCTTCAGATTTCCCCATTCACATGGTAAGTTAGGGAAAGAGAGGGCAAGTAACCTCTATTACTTGTCGACCTTGTTCAGACATAACACCTGAGCAGCAGTCTCAGAAGAATATTTATGTATGGGGAGAAATATGAAATTAAGACTAGGGGAAACTAATGCTGAACTGACCTGTCAAGAACAGATCAGGGAGAACCAAGCTACAACTTGGAATGCAGAACATATGGCTGTCCTTTGGATTAGGAAATGATAAGAATAAAACACACTGAAGAATGTATGGTTTATTTATGCTTATTTACAGTAGCAATACATCACAATAATAAGTAGCTTGCCACATACTCATTACAGGCGCGTTTGGGTTTGTTTTGTTTGCTGATCATTAGTAAGTCATTCTCTAGACTAAACGATCAAAACTGTTCATGTAATTTCTTCTGTTAAAGCCATAAGGAAACACCATTCTGTCATCTTACATTGGCTTCTGTTCTGAAGGCCTGCAACTTGCCCTAATGTATGACTATGAGAACTGGGCTATAAAACTTGCTATATCTCCTTGCTGCCATCCAGGGGTTGTCCAGATTTTTGCAGCCCAGATTTTATAATTCTGCTGTATGGAAAAAGGTTCTAAACAAACTCAAGACTCGAAGATGCAAAAGTGTTGTTTTGCTCTAATCACCACAGGATGGGATAGATAATGATTTACTTGTGTTCAGACACTCTTGCTGTTTTTACTCCATCTCTTTCCGGTTGTTGGCCATTTCATTGCCTTCAGCTACCTTTGCTTCAGATCCAAACCAATCAGCTGATCAACAGTCTGCCAGGAATGACAAACTATCACATTGGGCTGTTTCCTTTATACAACAGGACTCCAGAGATGACTGAAAGTTAACCTCAATGTAGGCTCCCAGGTTTTAATGACTGAAAAGCTGCCTTTCCTGTTCAGTGGCCACGGTTAGAAATCACTTTATTTGTAATACCAGGAAACCAGACTTTATATCCAGAGCTGAATATAAACCAGGGGTGAAAAATCAATTGACTGATCCACACACGTGATCTATGTCAAAAAACCACCAGGGTTGCATGACATTTAATGGTTTATTCCGCAGAGACCGGTGTGATAGATGGAGATTCAGCTTTGGCTTTGTTCCCTAAAAAGGGTCATTCAGAAATAAACCTTGCTGTGTCTAATTACCTTTTCTAAGTAGGCTGGGCTGCAGTCTGGGTCTAGGACTGAACTCACTGGGAAGCAAATATGCATGCTCAGTTGCATGAAAAAACATCTCACGAAAGCAAGTCACCGTACTTCTGTCACTAGGAAAGCAACACCTTTAGATTTTGCCAGTACTTTATTAGCCTTTCGGAGTCTCAAGGGAATCTACCTCACAGACAACCTCGAGCTCAGAATATTCTTCAGTCGTCTGTAAATTCAGCCTAGGAATGTTCCTCCCCACACTAGACAGCACTTTTAGAGCTAACGATTTAAGTTTTAAATTTAATAACTTTAATAAATAAGATTTAGAGCTAATGATTTAAAATCCTATTAAGGGTCAGCATTCACGCCAGCAGTCTTCTCGAACCTGCAGCACAGCAAGGGGAGAGCCCCAGCTCGGAGAACACCGCCGCACAACGAAGGTTTAACATCGCCGATTTCGACAACAAAGGAGTAATGGAGCCAGGCGGGCGGCAGCGCTCTTCCCGCCTCTGTCTCGCCTTAGAACGCAACCATTGGCTGGCGATGACATCACCGTTGGAATGCCAAGACCACGACCGCCCCAGCCCAAGCGAGCGCAAGCCGGAAGTTGCGAGCGACGCCCTCAGCGACCGATTTAGAAGCGCAGACCCGGAAGTTCGGGAGGGGAAGCGACTGCGATGATGGCTGCGGAGAGTTACCCGAGGTCGTCCATTGAGGACGATTTCAATTATGGCACTAACGTCGCGTCGGCTAGCGTACACATCCGCATGGGTAAAGAGTCCCCGTCAGCCCCCTCTTGGCCCCCTCGCCTCTCCAATTTACATCCCGAAGTCGTCACCTTCGCCTCTTCCCGATGGAGCCTCGTCTTCTCCCGTTTAGCTTCCTTCCCTCGGCCTTCGAGGACGAAGTTATTCTTGTTTGTAAACAGAAAGAAGTCTGTGTCTCTGGCTCGCTCCAGGCTAAATTGCCTGTTATGCTTTGGGGCCCCGCGGAGATGGGGGGGCGGGCATTTTTTCGAGCGGGAAGGTGTCCCCTGCGAGTTCTCCCCGCCACTGCGCAAAAGTGGCGGTGCTCGTCGGAAACCGTGGAATCACGGGTCTTGTCATGTCAGTGAAGTGGCCTTCCGCCCAAGTGGGAATGCAAACCCAGAACATCAAGGCGTGGGGGTGGGGGACTTGTCTTGAGTTTTGATACAGTTTTTCTGATGGTACTTTCTATCAGAAAAATGGTCCAATATTTTTGCATCCACATTCCAGATGGTCCCCGTGTTACAGATGAAATATGGCCATTCTTTAGGAGGGTAATTTGGCAAAGGTAGTAGAACAAATTACAGAATGATCTACAGTGAATATGTTGCCTTGGGGAGAGAGTATGTGGTCTGGTCAACTCTGCAGGACTTTTAAATCCATTTTTAATAGAGCAGTAGTGGAGACCTGCACCATCTTGCATCAAGAATTCTACATTCATATGAAACATGGTTCTATGTGTGGGAGTCTTGGCCTACTCACATACCACAATACATTCGTTTTTGGATGCTAATCAACTGTAGTGTCATAGTAATATGACTGTCCTCTGATGATCCAGTTTCTATTGCAATGGATACCATTAAAAATCTTCAGATTGTTTTTATTTCATTACTTCATTCAATGTATGTATATTTGATTTCAGCATAAGTCTTGAGAATAAATTAAGCAATAATGAACTGTGCTTGTTTTCTATATCTTAGCTTTTCTGCGCAAAGTCTACAGCATACTTTCAGTCCAGATTCTTTTGACAACTGTGACCTCTGCAGCTTTTCTCTACTCCACCACAATTCGGACATTTGTACATGAAAGGTAGGATCTATAGTGAATCTCGTTGAATTTGCTTCATTTTTGAATGCAAAGTAAATATGGATCCAGTGCCTTCTGAAATTTTATGATTTTGCAAGGTAGTCAAGGGCTGTGTTTCTCAACCTTGGCAACTTTAAGATGTGTGGACTTCAACTCTCAGAATTCCCCAACCAGCATCTTGAAGTTGCCAAGGCTGAGAAACACTGGTCTAGGGAATAGTTTCAAGGAATAGCATGTTCACAGGGGTAGGAAAGAGAAGATACTGGTCCCACTTGAACAGAGTTACTGGGAACATTTGTTCATTTCTTCTTAAGAGCACCCATCTGCTTGAGAGAGAAAATATATAAGGGTTCCACTATTTGGGTGTGAGAAAACTTGCTTCTAAGCCCTGATACAGTATTAGTCAGCCTTAGAAGCAAAAAGTGGGTTTTGCTCCTACCTTAGATAATAGCGCATTTATTTTCTTCCCTGCCAGTAAGTAGCTTCTTCCCCCTTCAGCTGTGTCTCTCAATGAAACCTATATAGTTAACTAATGTAACTCACCCAGAAATAGATTGCTATTGTGAATATGTCTTTTTATTTAAGAGCAGAGGACTTCAAATATTAGAAATACTGATAACTTACCATAGATGTTGTAATTCAGTTTGACTAACAGATATGTTTTATTCTTTCTAGACTTACTGAAGTATTTTAAATATTTGTAAGATTGTTTTATAGATTATCTTGTTTTGGAGGAGACAAAAGATATAGAAAGAGGATTGTTTCCTAATATTATGTTGTCTTACTAAAACTTACAGCCCTGCTTTACTTTTGGTGGCCTTGCTTGGTTCTTTGGTTGTGATTGTGGCTTTAACTCTGTACAGACATCAGCATCCAGTTAATTTATATCTTCTCTTTGGATTTGTAAGTATTTATATAATGCATGATTAGTCTCACTCTTTGATAGTTGCAGTTGATCTAGTGAGATGAACGTATTCTATTGTATATTTCCAAATTTTACTCCCATAAGTATTTTTGTTTTACTTTTGTTCTTCTAGTAGCTCTTCTGTTAATGTAATTTTTAAAAGGAAAAGCATTTTAGCAGACATCTGTGGAGCATATGCTGTCCCTTTGAAAATGATGTATACCCTGTTTCCTTCTGCTTAGCTTTTGAACGTGGATAGTGGAGTAAGTTTCCATACATCAGGAAAAAAAAATAGCTTTCAAGGGCAAGCCTAGCTGATCTCTATTGTTCAGAAAACTGGTGGCTGATTTTACTAGTGCAAATAGAGGGGTGGTGACTTAATGATGTGAAAACACTTGCTTTCAAAGGTATGTTTATACTGAATGTGTTATTTTATACTAGGGTTCTGAAACTTTGGCTGGGATCCACACCTCTTCATAGGTAGCAGCAGTCAACAATAGTAGTAGCATTGTCAACCACCAGGTGCTGTGGGACAATGCTGTGATCCAGCAACATACCAGACCTGAATTTTCAGCCCTTCTTTATTTTTAGAGGGAATGATGGGAAGTTGTAGAAAGTAGAAGCTTAATATATCTGTTTTTCTGGTTAAAAAAAGAACAAAAACTTGAACTTGCAAAATCACAGATTGCTGCGTATTCTGACAGTACATTCATTGGGGGCTTTGGGGCCACCAGCCTGGGGTTGGGAGCAGTATGTAGGCAGTAAACTCAGCTACCCATTCTTTTTTTTTTAGGCAAAGAAAAGGGTAGATGAGGAAATCCCAATTCTCCTTAGTATAATACATATATTTTTCAGCTGATATACATGGAGCTCAATTTAACATGTCTAATGAGTACCTCTTTGGTATCAAATACAGCTCTTGTCTGCACAAATTTCTGTAAGTTGTTATTTGGATCAAATTAATTGAGATACTTTTTTTTTTTCTTTGTTCCTCGTAGACTCTTTTAGAAGCACTGACTGTTGCTATTACAGGTAAGATTTATCCTATTTTACTGACAGCATCAGACCTTTGGTAGCTGCCTGAACTGAAAGTGATATTTTTCCAAGCATGAATGAGAGTTCTCTTTAGCAAACTTTATTAAGATGAAAGCAGTAGTGAAACAAGAATTCCAACAAATGAACTATTTTCAGTATTGAACCAATATATCTGCATATGTTTGTGCAGAGACCTTCTGAATTTTTTTCCTCACAGCCTCACTGTGCACCAAAGGAAGTTTTCTGATAAAGGAGTAGCTGCAGTTGTGAATTATTTATACAATGATTGCTTGAATCCTTATCATCTAAGATAAGGATGAAAGAAGCTCAATTTTACTATTTGTAATTGCCCATGATGTAATAACTGTTCCCCAAGGGGCTGACAAAATTACCCTTGCTGGTGGAGAATCTCTCTCTTAACCCAACAAATGCCAAGAAAGAAATGGGCAGGGTTATTTCAAAGTACCCACAGGCTGTTTCTGAAGTCCATCAGAGTCAGCACAATGAAAAGGGAAATATCTTCCCAAGGTCTATTGCTTACAACGAGTATTGGCTTTTTTACTGATACCCACAGCCACTGTATTATGGAACCCTGCATTGTCAGAAATAGGTCTATATTGGCTTGAAGGCTGCAGGTACCTTGAAATGCTTGAATTATTTTTGTATAGCGATTCTGTCTAGAAATGAGGGAGATGAATAACGATGACCTTGCCACTCAGAGGCTAAGGAGAGAAGCCCTCCAGCCATTTTCCAAAGCAACTCAAGCCTTTTGCTTTAAGCTTATTTATTTAAAATAAGAAAAACATATGACTAAATCCAGATTTAATTTCTATTAGTACTTTCTGGATAAAAAGAAACCAGTATTTAAAAGGAACAGATAGGTCTCTGTGTTGTTACACTGGGTCCCCCTCCCTCCTTTCTGCTATGAAGTATTAATAGAACAAAATTTGTATCTTAGAATGTATACAGCCCATCATTTGTCAGACTCTGTGAACAGTTATAGTAGATTGTAGAATTACAGTGTGGTTTTATGTATGAAAAATATGAGCAGGATGCTTATATTAGTTTAAGACAAGGTGATTGTATCAAATATTCTCCACATTTGTTTTCCCCCCCTTGCTAGTGACTTTCTATGAAGTATCTATTGTCCTGCAAGCCTTTATTCTGACAACCGCTGTGTTTTTGGCTCTAACTGTGTACACTTTGCAGTCCAAACGGGATTTCAGCAAAGTTGGAGCGGGGTAAGCTAATTTCTATTACACGCATGGGCATTTGGGCATTTCTAGAGTTAACCTGTCTCACTGGAATAACGATCAGAGATGGTGGCTTCTTTCAAGATTTGCTGCAGGGTAGCTCGATACATTGTGACTGTGGCAAGAGAACCAAGGCAGGGGGTTTGCAAGTGTGCTTTGTGAACAAGTGAAAGAGAAATGGCTGCTAATTATTTCAACATGTGATTTTGTACTTCATAATAATTTATAGGAAATATGTGTATCCCGCATTTTTAAAAACCTATGTTAAAAGCATATTACAAACAAGTCAAATCTATCAATGTGCATTCACAGGCTGTTTACTTGCTTATGGATTCTTCTTCTGTCAAGCTTTTTAAAGGTAAGAGGTTATTCATTAGATAATTAAAATTTTGGAGGTCTCTATAGGATATTAACTATCTTAAATAGATGGAATTAAGATAGTATTAGAAGCTAAACCCCATTTTAAAATCTTGGTTTTTTAAACTTATAACTGTGTTCTTCTTTATCAAGGCAAGTCCTATATATGCATTTGAAGATTGTGAGCATATAGCTTACTAATGAAAATTGGGGAGAAGTTGAAATTAGTTTTAAGAGTTTTTAAATTAAGTAATATATGTATTATAAATGCATACTGTTAAGATTAAATTTAAACTGGTTTTATGTTTTCAATTTTTTTGCTCAGTTGAGAGTTTCAACAAGTTACGGTCTCAAAAATAACATGTCCAGGGTACAAATAGTTTTACATAACAATAAACAATAATTATACTACAGAAAAACATAAGTCAACAAATCAAAAAGCAGTAAAATAGATACCAATATCTGTAACTCAAAGGCCTTCTGAAATAGTTCTGTTTTTAATATTTTTCTGTTATTGGCTTAGATAGCTAAAATAAAGGAGCTTTTGCATTTTGAGGCTGGTCTGTCCAGGCATGCAGAACGATGATCTGCAAACCTTTTCCCAGCCATAGTTTCTGCAGTTCAGCCATAAATTCATTAATCCTGACTCAGCTTGATAATCAAAGCAGTTGTCAGCTGTGTAGGTGCCTACTTCCAATCACTGTGGCCGCTCCTAAGTCTGTGTCAAGGAATAGATCCTCTACCCACTTCCCTCAAGAAAGCTTCACTGAATACATACATAAAAGTTTTGCTGGAAATGACCCCAGCACATGGGAGATTGATTGTCGTATTTGCGTACAATTCAAAGTAAAGTAGGGAAAACAATGTATGTTAATACAGTTTAAATGGATGGAGTGTATTTTGTCAGAGATAAAGGTGACACAAAATATATTAACAGATAAGTTATTATTTAATAAGACCATTATAAATCTGTGAAAGGAGAGCAGGAAAAGCTTTTAGATTTCCTCAGAATGCAAAATTCAGATGGTCTAATTGACTCAATTTTTGAAGAGTTCATTAACGTGTCTTTCAGATTGACTATTGCATTAGCAATACTGTAGCGACAAAACATCCAATCCTTCCTTCAAAAGACTTGCAGCATTTAGAAAAGTAGTATTCTCAACGTGGTTAATTTTATTCATTCAAAATGTTGTTCCATAAACTTTAAATTGAGAAGATGCAGTTGCATTGAAATTTAGAGATGTATCTAATTTGAAGTAAAGTTAGGTCTGTTGCTTTAGGAAACCGCTGACAATCATAGGATATGACAAGATCTTATTTTGCTGGTAATAGGGGAAATCTTAAAGAATGACCTATAGTACTGTGCAAAAGTTTTAGGCAGGTGTGAAACAATGCTATAAAGTAAGAATGCTTTCAAAAATATATATTGTAATTGTTTATGTTTATCAATTTACAAAATGCAAAGTGAGTGAACAGAAGAGAACTCCAGATCAAATCAATATTTGGTGTGACCACCATTTGCCTTCAAAACAGCATCAATTCTTCTAGGTACACTTGCACACAGTTTTTGAAGGAACTCGGCAGGTAGGTTGTTCCAAACATCTTGGAGAACTAACCACAGATCTCCTGTGGACGTAGGCTGCCTCAAATCCTTCTGTCTCTTCATGTAATCCCAGATAGACTCAATGATGTTGAGATCAGGGCTCTGTGGGGGCCAAACCATCACTTCCAGGACTCCTTGTTCTTCTTTACGCTGAAGATAGTTCTTAATGACATTGGCTGTATGTTTGGGGTCGTTGTCCTGCTGCAAAATAAATTTGGGGCCAGTCACACGCTTCCCTGATGGTATGGCATGATAGATAAGTATCTGCCTGTGTTTCTCAGTATTGAGGACACCATTGATCCTGACCAAATCTCCAACTCCATTTGCAGAAATGCAGCCCCAAACTTGCAAGGAACTTCCACCATGCTTCACTGTTGCCTGCAGACACTCATTATTGTACCGCTTTCCAGCCCTTTGGCAAGCAAACTGCCTCCTGCTACAGCCAAATATTTCAAATTTTGACTCATCAGTCCAGAGTACCTACTGCCATTTTTCTGTACCCCAGTTCCTATGTTTTCATGCATGGTTGAGTCACTTAGCCTTGTTTCCACATCAGAGGTATGGCTTTTTGGCCACAATTCTTCCATGAAGACCACTTTGGCCAGACTTCTCCAGACAGTAGATGGGCGTACCTGGGTCCCACTGATTTCCACCAGTTCTGTGCTGATAGCACTGCTGGACATCTTCCAATGTTGAAGGGAAGTAAGCGTGATGTGTCTTCCATCTGCTGCATTAAGTTTCCTTGGCTAACCACTGCATCTACAGCCCTCAACATTGCCCGTTTCTTTGTGCTTCTTCAAAAGAGCTTGAACAGCACATCTTGAAACCCCAGTCTGCTTTGAAATTTTTGCCTGGGAGAGACCTTGCTGATGCAGTATAACTACTTTGTGCCTCATTGCTGTGCTCAATCTTGCCATGGGGTATGACCTGTGACATGAAACTATCTTCCACAACCTCACCTTAGTAGCAGTTTGGCTGTTCCTCACCCAGTTTTAAGTCTCCTACACAGCTGTTTCTGTTTCAGTTAATGACTGTGTTTCAACCTACATATGAAATTTATGAACATTAGCACCTGCTTGGTATAATTGGTTAATCATACACCTGACTCTAATCCTACAAGATCCCTGACTTTGTGCAAGTGTACAAAGTGTGCAAGTGTAAGAATTGATGCTGGTTTGAAGCCAAAGGGTAGTCACACCAAATATTGATTTGATTTAAATTTCTCTTCTGTTCACTCACTTTGCATTTTGTAAATTGATAAACATAAACAATTACAATATATATTTTTGAAAGCATTCTTACTTTACAGCATTTTTTCACACCTGCCTAAAACTTTTGCACAGTACTGTATATCTAGAATCTACACAAAAATATGAATTGGTGTACTTAACTTCTCCATTAAAAAAAAATCATTTTTCAGAGTTTTAATTATAGTTCCATTATAGTTAACTGTGATATTAATATGCTTTTATGAAAAAAAAATTACACCGAACCTGCATTTATCTGCTCCCTGTTCTTGTTTATAGTTCTTTTTCAATAATGAAGTAGTAGAGCTGGTATTTGCTGCTGCAGGAGCATTTCTATTCTGTGGATTTATCATCTATGACACTCATCTATTAATGCACAAACTCTCCCCTGAAGAATACATACTGGCTGCAATCAACCTTTATTTGGACATCATCAATCTGTTTTTGCACCTGCTGCGTTTGCTAGAAGCATTTAATAAAAAGTAATTGGGAATTTTAATTCAGAGTTTAAGATAATCCATATGTGGTATCTAAAGAGTTAATTAAGACCTAGAAAATCTGCCGTCTACTTTGAGATTGAAGCCTGTTTTTACATTCTGTGCTGGCTTCAGTGTTTTCTGTATAAACAGTGTTTTAGAGAGCTGATTCTTACTGAGTCTATTCTGAGATCAGTTAATTATATATTACAGGCATCTTGGCTGTTTGGCAAAGGCTTTACTCCATCCATTTGCATATTATTAGTATTGATTGAAAGACTTGCTCATCAACTTCCATTTATGCCAATAAGTACTATTAAAATTCTATTTTATTCCTGCAGTAATTGCCACAGATGTGTCCTTTGAGATTCATAGTTGTTGCTGGCTGGATAGCATAAGTCTCCTTGATTTCACTATTGAACATTGAAACTTTAAATAAGCTAAAATTCTATTGTTGTTCATTTGTGAAAAACTTTATGAGCATTTTAATTTGAAGGACTGATCCTACAACATAATTCTACTTTTTCTCGTTAAATATCTGTACTTCCAAGTATGCTGTATTTGGGGAGGAAAAACCTTGTATAGGGAGAAATAACTTTTTATGGGAAGATTCTGAAGATGGATCATCAGTTAAAATAAGCATATAAAGAATTGATTGGCAGTAGTTTTCCTGTGTTCTGAAATTTTAGAAAGTACAGAAATACCATATCACGTTTTCTCTAGGTCCTTTTTAGAATGCAGAAAAAGTTTGAAATGTATTTGAATCCATTCTCAGGGCCTTTCATTAATTGTTATAAGAGATGAAATATTTTTGTGCAGTAGAATATTTATTAGATGGTTCTTTTACTGTGAAGTGCTGGCAAAGTTAGTTACATTCCGTCTGCTGTTCTGGCAGGATATTAAGAACTAATAAAAATAAATTTTAATGAAATGTTCATTATGTGAGCCTTTTTCTCTGTTTCCTTGTTTTCTACTGTTGTAAGACATGTAGATAGTTTTGTCACTGTTAAGCAGAAAAGGTTGTATTATATAATTATTTGAATTGTGAATATCCTGAAGAGTGCAATCTCAGAGATCTCTGCTCACTGATATTTTTTTAATTATCAGTGTCACCCTATTTTATTTTTAGTTTCAGCCTGTTATTAAAAGTAGTTCCAAAGTCAAAAGTTGTCTCAAGGCTTTATTTAAAATCTGTTTTCAGAGTTCAACTTTTAATTACAAGATCCCAATTCAGTAACACTTATAGTCCAACAGGCTTTAGAGTTACAGGAAATTATTGTAACATAGTAGAGCTCACTTATATTAGCGTAGCTTCCCAAAAAATTATGACATAGTAGGATTTACTTATGTTAGCTTAGCTTCCAAAAAAAAATATTGTGACATACCAGGACTTAAATTATCTTAGCTTCCAAAAAACATACAGGCTGTGGTTACAGTGATTACAGATGTGGACAGCCATGCTACTTCAGTTGCAGTGAGTCTTTTATCAGCTTTGGCTGATACAACAGTTGCATTCCTGCAGTGAGGAGAAAGACCTGGTTTTGTGACTCATAATTGGATTGTGATAGCCCTTGAAGGTGTTCCAGAAATTACAATTCATCCAGCATATGGCAGCACAGGTATCTGTTGAAAGTCCCACCAAAAAATGCTTGTGAGTTTGTCAGTTGTCTTCTGAGCCCCATTCAAGGTGCTTGCAATGGTGTAAAGAGCCTTTTGTGGCTTAGGACCAAACTGCTTACATACTCCCAAGCAGTCTGCCCTGGACTCTTAGATCACCAGTAGAGCCTCTTCTGCAGGTTCTACCAGGGTTCCACTTGCTATCTACGATTACTTCCGTTTACCACCATATTGTGGATTTTTTTACAATTTAGCCTTTTTACTATTTAGAAGGTTCAAAGCATAGTTGTTTACCCAGAATTTTCTATTGTTCTGATCACCTTGTTTTGTTTAAGTGTATTGCTTTAATAATGTTTTAAGGTTTGCTTTAATTCTGTGAGCTGTTAAGGACCCGGGCAGCATGCAAATCCTCTAAATTAAAAAATAAATTTAAAAAATGCTATGGAAACTTTACACATTCATTTATAGCAGTGAGCTATAAATACCATAAAACTGTTAAATACCATAAATGCAGGCTTATTTTCCAAGTGCACCATCAGAATTTAAGACTTGGATGCTAGCATAACTTCTGAGCTTTGCCCAGAAATGTCACCTATGTCACCTCGTAATTTTCCTTTCCAGAAGACTGGTTACGTAGGTATATAATGTATGTAAGCTCTGTTGAGTGCAGTCATCAGCGTTACTCAACCGGGCAACATTTATAGGAGATTGAAGTGATGACTTTTGGGACCCCCTGCTTTTCTCGCCAGCTCGCTCCTCCTGCCCGCTGGCTGAAAGCTTTACCTCTTTCTGCTCTCGAGATGAGTTGAACCACCACTCCGGTTATTACCAGGCAGCAAGGCCAAAGGCCTTTCCTTTGGAGCTGGACGATTTGATGAATCACAGCTAAAACAGGCTGAAAAATTAACGATGCTCCTTTTCTCAAAGGAAAGCCGCGCGCACCACAGCCGCCAAACCTTCCGCTTAGCACACCTGGCCCTGAGAACCGCGGGGGTATTGCTCGAGAAACCACCTAAATAGTCGCTAGGTCTGCCGGGGAAGGACCGCCTCCTGGCTCATTCCGGAGGAGACGCCCACGATTACAGCCCCGCAGCTCCGAGAACCCCGCCGGCCGGCCGCCGGCCTCACCCCCAGGCTACGGCGGGTCCCTTCGAGTAATACCGGAGGAGCTCGCAAGGGGGCTCTGTGGGACAGCGCGAGAAGGACGCGACTCCCTCGGAAGCGACTTTTCGGCGCTGCCCGTTTCATCGGCCTCGCGGGGAAGCGGAAGCCTACGCAATTCCGGAAGAAGCGCGGTGGCTCCCCGCTTGTTGTAGTCACGTCCGGTGGAAGCGAACGTGGGGAGCTGTGAGTTCTAGCGCCGCGTGCTCAGGTACCGGAGGAAGGTCGCGGGGCGGTATTTCTAGAGTAGCTGCCGTACTTGGAGGCCAGGCTTCCCGGGTCCGTGTCATAAGTCAAGTCCCCGAGTTTATTTCAACTTCTGATCCCTTTCTGAACGAGGACTAACTAGGTCTGACACATTGGCCCAGAAGAAATGGAGTAGCTCCCAACTAATAAGACCAGCTCGGTGACAGCATTTATCTGGCCATGGCTGATCTTGAAAAGCTAAGCAGAAGTCCTTGGATGGAGGACACCCAGGAAACCTTTCATACTTAGCATTTTTATCCTAAATAATGAGCCGCGATTTTAACTTGACTGCTCAGAACCGCCACAGTTTAGAGCGGTGTTCCTCAACCTTAGCGACTTTAAGTCATGTGGACTTCAACTCCCAAAATTCCCCAGCCAGCTGACTGGTGAATTCTGGGAGTTGAAGTCCACATATCTTAAAGTTGCCAAGGTTGAGAAACCTTGAGAACCTTGGAGGGACAAATGAGCGGCGGTGGCTAGCCCTTTAGAAGGCTTCCCATAGATTGCTTCTGTTGTGGGGGAAGTTCAGGAGTATTTGTAAAAGTTTTGTATTTCTAGGATCCTGTGTAGCTTTGGGAAGCAGGAAAATATTATTTGCAAGTAAGGAGCTGTGGATGCAAATTTATTTCCAAACTGAGCCCAATTATGTTTTAAACAAAGATGGATATTGTTTGTTGAGAAGTGTCTCTGAGGAAATACATTTTTGATCCTGTGCATAAATAGGAGATATTCTTGGTGTAGCTGGATTTCTGAGGAGTCACAAATTCCTGTTTACGCAAGCCCAGTAACTTGTTCTGTTCTGTCATAGTTGTGCTATGCATAATTTTCCCATTTATAGAAGCAAACAGAAATGGCAAAAAGCCTAAGGAGCAAATGGAAGAGAAAAATGCGAGCGGAGAAGAGAAAGAAAAATGCCCCCAAGGAACTTGCTAGGTTGCAGAGCATCCTGAAAACCAACAGTGATGCTGTAATGGACGAAGTGAAGGAAGTAGTAACTGTTGTTCCTGCTGAGAAAATCATAGAGAAAAAGGAATCAGACGGTGAGTCAGATGATTGTTAGATACGGCACTAAGGCAGTGTTTCCCAATCTGGGCAACTTCCAGATGTGTTGACCTCAAATTCCAGAATTCCCTAGCCAGCATGGGC
The DNA here is from genome assembly GCA_030867105.1 of Liasis olivaceus. Taxonomy (NCBI): domain Eukaryota; kingdom Metazoa; phylum Chordata; class Lepidosauria; order Squamata; family Pythonidae; genus Liasis; species Liasis olivaceus. The sequence continues at coordinate 36,628,166 of CM061355.1, read as the reverse complement.
ATTGCTGATAATTCTGAGCATTAGTCCATGGATCTGGAAGTTGCCTAGGTTGGGAGACACTGCTCTAAGGTATGCAGCAAATGGGCTCTGAAAAATTGGAATCATGGTACTGTATATCCTTCTCCTGATACCACTCTCTTCTTTTCATTCCTTTGGTGCTACTTTTTCTCATATTTCCCTTGGCTTTGTCTTTCAACATCTCCCTTTTGAAAAATTCATCCAGTATCATTATACAGATAAGACTACTTCTGTGAGTCGACAGAGAATGCACCTTTGCGGTAACCAGATGGCGTGTTTATAGCAGAAATAGGCTATGCTGTGATGCATGTATCTTATTCTTCCATTGAACATCTCCAAGCAAAGGTTAGGCTAGCTGGAAATTCTGGGAGCTGAACATCAATGCTGTTAATGAGAATCAGGTAGAAGCCTATAAGGACTACCTGTGAGACTGATGCCTATTCTTGTGAAGATAGATAGTGGAAAGCAAGGAAGGAGACATCATTTGTTTATAAACAGAATGATCTTTTCACTTGGCTGTTTCTTACTGAATCTTTTTTTTCAATTGCATGATATTTTTTTTAGACTTTCAGTTTTGTCATATGTACAAGAGACTATCATAGCTAACACTTTAGAAACTGTTTTTAAGAACCATCATAGTATTTATAATACAAGCATACATGCACTCTCTTACCCCCTCCCTCACTTCCTAGCTCTTCACCCTCCTAGCAGTATTAGAATAACCTATGTTGCTACTTTGTTTCCCCAATTTCTTTTTTCTTAACTTTTAACTCTACTATTTTCAGCTGATATAGCAATTCACTTGTTTATGTGCTTTTTCCCTAGATGGAAGTAAGATGGACATGGATGTCAAAAGAAATCAGAAAACTCTTCTAGATCAACATGGACAGTATCCAGTATGGATGAATCCCAGGCAGAGAAAAAAGCTGAAGGCAAAGCGTGTCAAAGGGAAAAATAAGTTTAAAGCACCAAAAGGATTAACGTGGTAGAGTCTGGTAAATGTTAAGAAATAAGGGAAAAAAGAACTGAATGTTTTATATCATCAGTCCTAAAGGACAAACTGGACTATAATTAAGCTAAACATAGGTAGAGTCCGAAGGCGACCAAATTTCCATCAAATGCTTTAACATTCAGTTGACTTAGGTTTCCAGAAAAGCAGATGTGTTAGGTGTTGCAAAAAATAGCAGAATCTTCAGACACCTTAGACAAGAGTTCTTTTATAAGGTAAGATATTGTGGGCCACTTGATTGTTCAATAGTAACTTTGTTAATCTTTAATGTGCCACAGGACTCTTGCTTGTTCATTTCAATGGAACTTAGCCCCAACTGATTGTTGGATTATTCTCAACAGAAATAAGTACTTCAGTTTTGGGTTTGCTACAACAATTTCAAGTGTATCTGGCAGAAATATATTTATTTTGTTGTCATTTCTCATTCTTAAATGTCTTTTTAAAATCTGTTAATATTTAGTTTAATATTCAATGCTAATAAAGCCAAAATAAATGAATTTAGCACACTGATGTGTTAAGGGCATTGTCTAATCCAAAGTAAACAGCTTTGGAATGCCACTGATTTTCAGGGAGAAGTTTTGTGTAGTGTGCACTATAGCCAAATATGTTTCCTCAAGTTCTGTTTTATTCTGGCCTAGCATGACAATAATACATAAATCTGGAGCTTATTTTTCCTTTCAAAACAGTAAGACTAAATGTAATCCCATGCATCCTTTCCTGAAAATAAGTCCCTGGAGAATTCAGTGGAATTTATTTCTGAGCAGACCTGTGTAGGACTATATTGTAACATTATAATCCTATACACATGTACATGTGGGGGTATGAGCCATCCAACTTAGCTGAAATTACAAATAACAAGCTTAATGTTGGAGTGTAAAGTGTTCAGATTTTAAAGGTGATTAGATTTCAGATTTTCTTATATGGCATTGGCATGTTTACTAATTTTGAAGAACTGAATGTAGTGTGAAATGTAATTGAGTTTTATTACATGAGGGAATGGCTCAGTTTCCATATAAGGATACTATTTTAAAAAAATGTTTCTTAAATAATTTTTAGACTTAATTAGCTACAAGAATAGAATTAAAGAATTTTTCATAAAACCCTTTTTAAAAACCTCCAAATATAGAGCAGGGAGTGAGGCCATGAACCTGTTGATTATACTATGATTGGCACATTCTAATTTTTTTACTACATGTGGATTCCTTTCACACTCTGATGTTTAATGGGTCTTATGATTTCAATACTTATGGGCACCTGCTGGTAGAATTTGTTATATCCCAAAACAAAGTGGTAATACTCTATTTAAATAAACAGAAATTGCTAGGACTTCCATTTAAATCAAGGGTGTTCATTGTCTCTTGGATCAAGGGCCATGCTGGGGCAAGAGCGGCATGTTGAAGGATGCACTTAAAACTGAGCAAGGTCAGTAGCAAACCCCATTTCTTATTTAAAAATATATAGGAAATAAGAGAGTTGAAAAAAAGTAACGCCTCCACCTCCATAACTTTAAGTAGGGATGTTTTAATAAATGAAACAAGAAAATAATTCTTGATATAGCTCTTTTGTTACCTGTATGTACTTTCCATGTAATAACCACCATTTGCTACACATTACTGCTAATGATGGAGAAGCTTCTGAAAGCCATCATTAAACAACTCCACAGTTTGTCTCTTCAACCGGATCCTGACAGTCCTTTCCACCTCTTTATTTGAGTCAAACAGATGTCCACAAAGGTATTCCTTCAATTTGGGGAAAAGGAAGAAATTGCATGGCGCCATATCTGGACTATATGGTGATGTGGTAAGATGGTGAGATCCAACTTCACAATGGCCTTATGGGTGGTTGTGAGGTGTGACACCTAGCATTTTCATGTTGCAGCAAAATTTCTTTGTTGTTTCCAAATGCTGCTTAATGGTTGTTTCAAGGTTTTGAGTGTTGAGTTGCTAATGGTGCCAGATTCAAGGAAATCCATGTGAATAATACTATCTGTGTTAAAAAAAAACTATAACCATGAGTTTTCCTGCTGAAGCTTGGGTTTTGAATTTTTTTTCATAAATGAAATTTTATGATGATATTCCATGGATTGATGTTTTGTTTCTGGGTCATAATGATGATGCCAAATATTGCCTCCATCACAATGCTGTGAAGAAATTCCTCACCTTCATTCTCATAATGTGACAACAATTGCTGGCAAATTTCAACTCCTGAATCTTTCATCTCTGTCGTCAGCATGCAGGGAACCCATCTCACACAAACTTTCTGATATTGAAGAACAATAATGTGACCAGCATGTTTCTGTGAAATGCAATTTTCTTTTGAGTGATTCACTGCTTGTCCTTAATCGGTCCATCAACCTTTCTGACGTGAAACTCGTTGGTTGCTATTAACAGGCTGTCCCCTTGGTTCTTGATCACACAAATCAGCACTTCCCAGTTGACCATCTTTACATTTTTTGGCCAGTGATGCACAGTACTCATGTCAACACAGTCGTCACCATAAACAACCTGCATTTGGCAGTGAATTTTACCCTGAGGTAAATTGGAAATAAAAAAATAATGGTGCATTGTGTAAAGTGCACTGAGGAGTATTCACTGTAGGCTTCCATTTTACAAATAGTAGGAACACAACCTTTTCTAATAACTTCCCACTAATGAAATGAAAGAACGGGTCCTAAAGAATATGGCAGAGTTTCTAGTGTGTCAGAACTGCTATCTGTTGGCTTTGTATGGATGTATTACTTTTCATTCAACCTCATTTAGGGTTGTGTATTCTACTTAACTTTTGGGGATCACAAAAGTATTCAATCTAACACCTTCCTCAGTTTATCTGCAGAATTAAAACAACGTTGTGATGCAAAATATTAACAGTAGCCAAGGTTAGCTAGCTACTGTTAAAATATTGCATCACAACATTGTTTTAATTCTGCAGATAAACTGAGGAAGGTGTTAGATTGAATACTTTTGTGATTGCATTTGGGTAAGATGCAGTCTTTGAGTGTATCTCTCACCAAAGGAATTACAGTAAGCTTGTATGATTAATAGATCTTACAGAGTTAGGAAGCAATTTTAGTAATTCTTCCAAGGATTCCCCAGTAAAATATACTTATCCTAGATTACTGCCAATCAGGCTGAACTTCTGGACACACTCTAGTCTATTCAGCTTGGAAGGTTTGGGCCATTTTTACTGATGACTTCTCCACTTACTCCAGACCTATGAAAAAAATACAAAGGAAGGTATTTGTAACTTCCTACCCGAAGCCCAGAAATATAGACCTTAACAAAGTTTATATCTCAGCCTAGAGTTCCTTTTGGTAGATGGACGGCTATATAAATTTGTTTGATAAAAGTAAAATAAACCTTGTTCCAACTTTGAAAAAAGGCTAGGAAAGGTTTTAATGAGAAATTCTCTTATCAAACCAATGAAGCCAGTTTATTAGAGAAGTACCAGAAAAAGAAAGGAAGACAATGCTCACACAGGGAATTCCAAATAAAACCTGTACAGTCAGCCTCATTAAATGAATTGCTTATTATCACTTGCCAGTGTTTGGGTTTTAGATTTGTTCAGAGTTCACTGCAGAGAGAATGGTTGGAAAGAGGTCATCTGTATCTCCTAAGTTCTTTTCTAACAGTATCATTTTTATAAAAAGTGGAGGATATTTGAAAATCACTAGTGTTACTGGTCACCAATTATGTTCCTTTTTGTTGTTGTTAAGGATGGAGCCTTTACTTGAAAAACTAAATATAAATTCCTTTCATTCAGGCCTCTCAGCATGGGGTCATCTTGGCAGATTCTTAAAGGGGTACTCTTCTATCATATCAAAATAGGTCACAACAGGATATTGGGGGAGTAATACTGACATTTGGGGTCCTGTCAATTATTATGATAAACATAGAAAACTTAAATGCCTCTGTTATTATTTTTGCTGCTAGCATGGCACAAAACACGGCTCAACTGATACTTGCATAACATTTCTACAGCTGAAATAAATGTATCCATGGCATCCCATTGATCAATGGGAAGAGGATGTAACTTTAAAAGTTTTCTTCTTGTTTCTTCAAGCTTTTGGGAAAGCTCTTACATTCTCAAAGAATAAAAGTTGCCTAGATGAACAGAGCAATCAGTAAATGGAGGGAAACTTAATTTTTATCCTTTAGGTCACTAGTTCAAATGCAACCCAATAATGAAATGTGATTAACCTCTGATGACACTTCAGTTAATAATTTAGCAGCCCTTGGAGATCTCTATTTAGTTCCCTGCCAACTGTTACCCAGGACTCAGTTGACACTAATTTGAATTTTTATTGGCACCCAGAAGTTCAAAGTGATTGACTTCTTTCTCTCTCTAAAAAATGATGTTGGTAGACATGGGGGTGTGGAAGTTTGTCTGCAAGAACAAGTTTTATAGTTGTGAGGGAACTAAATAAAATCTGTATAATCTGTTATATCCAGTAGATGTCACTGTATGAATCTGTTACAAGGAAATAGGTTTTAAAGATTGTTGCAACAGCAACCTGCATCTAGGGCTGAAATTGCTTCAATGGGACATTCATATACAATTAACACTAAAAGCAAGTACAGTGGTACCTCGGTTCACGAACGCTTCGGTTCACAAACAATTCGGTTCACGAACAGCTCCGGTTGCAAAATTTTGCCTCCATTCACGAACTCCACATCGGATTACGAACAGGATCCACAGCCATTTTCCCTCCCGTGACACGTGGTCGCGGCTTCCTGTAGGGAGGGGGACTCTCCCTCCAAGCAGTAACCACCTCCCCACCTGCCTTCCTGTCCTCCATGCCAGAAGTCGCGTCAAGCAAGGTTAGCTTTCTCTCTCTTCGTACTGTACTTTGTGTCATATTTTTGCGGTTTTAAAAAAAAAAACATATGGTTCAGAACGGATTAACCGTAATTACATTGAACCTTATAGGGAAATTTGATTCGGGACGCGATCAAAAATCGGTTGGCGACCAAATTCGTAGGGGTCAGAACAGATTAACCGTATTTACATTGAACCTTATGGGAAAATTTGATTCGGTTCACGACCAATTCGGTTCGCGACCAGAGTCGCGGAACGAATTAAGTTTGTGAACCGAGGTACCACTGTATACCTGTTACCCTAATCGTGGTTATGCTATACATAAGAAAATAAGCAATATTGGTTCAGGATTGATTTACTGTTGTTAAATGAAACAATAGCAACTAATCAAAAATCATAAAAATGTTCATAAAGAGTCTCCTGGAAGGGGTGGCCGTAATAAATTTAAATAAACAAATGGGTTTAGCTTGTCAGCTTGGAATTACAGGGTGTTAATATGTTTTGCTGGATGGCTAAATATTCTTCAAAAAGTATTGTTATTTAAGGTTTTTGTAAAAAACAATTATTACCGATAATTTAAAAATATTTCATTGCAGTTTTATTTTTATATCAACTTTAAGATGTATGTTTGGGATTTACAAATTTCCATGTAGTACTTATGGCTCACCTATTACCCCAAGGAAACTGGAAAAAGAAGGATAAGTGAATCTGACTGCTACATTAATTGGCCTATCAATAATGAAGCTCAAAACCTGAAATTAGAAAAGTGCATGATTAAAATACATTTCAAGCAATTTCTTTAATAATACAAATCCTATTCTCTTACAAAAAAATCTGAGAGCCTCCTTAAATATAACAAAAAATGTTTTGGGGTTTTTTTTCCCCTTCAAAAAGGGCATTCTGGACTTTGCTATGACATAGACAATGTCTGACAAATAATGATACTCCCAACCAAGACGTGAAATAGCTTTCCCCAAACTTCTCCAGATATACTAGACTACAATTCCCATCACCATCAGCCGGTATGACATTCACTTTAAGGCATATTTTGACAGTATCACATGGTATCCGTTTAAGCAATCCCCAGAATATATGGTACTGCAAAAAACAAACAGCACTCTTTGAGGTTTTTTTCCCAAACCACATTTTTTAAAAAATATAAGATAGTCCCATTTCATTACAAATTTGTGAGGAAGCATATAAATCGTTACTTGTATTATTTATATATATTAAAAATCAGGATTGAGAAATATTGAGTAATATTTTTAGGCAGCAGTCATTTCATTACATGATTTCACTTCATGTCGCAGGTGCCAATTTAAAAATAAATTACTGTACGCTTAAAATAATTTTAAAATATTTTAACTTGAAAAACTAGGAAAAAGAAAAGGAGCTGAACTCTTGTTCTATTTGTAAAATTTCAACCATTTTTCTTAATACTGATGGTCAGTGGGCATTGTCTTCACAACCGACCACTTTTAAAAGAGCAATACAACACAGCATGTGAGTTTTTTCTAACCACAATCAAACAATTTTAGCACATCCTTAGCATAGCAGCTGTCTTGTATCACACTGGATTATTTATCTCTGTATTGTTTTGAGAAGAGAGAGGTCTTTTAGTTCTGCAATTTGGTTTAATAGCGAGCTCTGTATTATGAATTTCAACTTCTAAAAAAATGAGTTGTGTCCCTCCATCTACTTGAATCCTTTTCTCAGAAGTAATATCTTCGTGAATGACAAACTCAGAAATTCTGCCCAGGATCACCGTGAATGGTAAATGTGGAACTATCTAGGATGCTGGTTATTATATGAGGTAAACAATGGGATTCTTTGCTGGGCTGCTAACAGAATGGACTTGACGTTGCATCTTCACTGCTCCTCCTACTACTACAAGGGGCCCTTCAACCTTTTTCTTTGTTCGGTTTGCTTGGAGTCTGGGCTTCTTAATGAAGCAATCTGCTTATTCAAACGGCGACTGGATCATATCCAAATATGACTCAGTGGGAAATCCGTTCATTTTCTTCCTTGGGTTGCTTTGTGGTCGTATCCGGCCATCGCTAATAAATCTGAATACCTTCTAGAAGGGCTTGTATTAGACCCCAGTGTATATCCACCAAGGAAGCGTTTCCTTAGAGTGTGTTAGTGGAATTCAGGGAAGGTGGGTTTTGATTTTCTGGAAGTCTGCTGAGATTATAGAGATAGATGATAGATACACATTCTACCCACACATACGTGTACATCTCCACGCTGACCGCAAGAGGATATCCATTTTTAAAAAAGAATGTTTTTCTTTAAACGGTTTCCTTTTTAAAATGAAATCAGGATTGCTTCAAACGTTACTAATACTTGGAGTAGTTCTGTAAGCCGGAGGTTCTCAAACTCTGGGTCAAGACCCAGGGGAAGCAGGGTCGCTAGCAAATCGGGGGGGGGGGGTCTGAAAGTGGGGGGCTTGTCCATGCAAAGCTGTGGAAGTCTTCGGTCCCGTCCCTATCTACCGGGACAATCCAAGAGCGAGAGTCTTCACAACCCCGGCTTTGACGCCCGGAGAACAGCACACGCGCACGCGACCTTCGCCCTGTTTCCCACGTGGGAGTGGCGAGGCTGCGTCCCTCTTGCGCGGGGAGCGGCCAGCTGCGTGACTAGTCGGCTGCGAAGGGTAGTCGCAGTCGTGCTGCCACAGCCTCGCAGTGTCCCTGGAGAGCTGCGTGCGCCCCTTTCGAGAGAGACCACGGAGCTGCGTGAAATGAGGCCTCCGCGGAAGCCAGACATCTGCACTACTGAGCGGAGCAACCCGGTGGCCTTCTTGGTCATGCCGGCGCTTCGCATCCGAACCTCCACGTTGGAGGGCGAGGGGGGGGGCCGGCGGCGCTCAGGTGTCTCTCCCCTGCCCCTAGTCTCCAGTCTACACTTCCTGGAACGGCGCGGCCTTGGTCCCGGAGGCTGGCTGAGCCGCGGTTCTGCCTCGCATTTCATAGCCAAGGCTGCTGCGATCCTCCGGTAGGTTCGGGGCCTTGGATTGTTAAAGCCAAACACACGCTCGGAAGCCGTGTTTTCCTTCCCTATGGACGTCTGGCTAGCTTGCAAAGGAAGACAAAGCGTCACCGAACTGCAGCACCAACCCTGGAAGGGGAGGGCAATTTATATGGAAAGGGACGGAGGAGAAGGCTTGGAACTGGGTGACCTCCATTTCCTCGAAGGTTGGACATCACTGAGAATACGCTGCAGGGCAAGGCGCCTCCGTATTCTGGAGGGCTGGTGCGCTACTGGGGAGAGGCATTGCAAAATGGGATGAGGCCAGGAGGGACGGGAGGTGCGCCTCGACCACGATGGGGAGAAAGGGAAGTGGTGGATGCAGGGGTAAAAGGGCATCTAGGAGGCGGTGGTGGGCTTTGGAATGGAAGGTGGTGCTGCAGGATGACCTGCAGACAATCCCCCATAACTCCCTTCTTTTCAGGTTAGGGTTAGGGTCCATGATTTAGGAGCAAAGACTTGTGAGAAAGGCTTTGGTATCTTCTCCATAATGAAAATGCACCAAACTCCACGGCGGGGGGGGGGGGGGGGGAGAGAGATAAGAGATGTAAGGTGCACAGGGGAGGGACAATTGCATTTGATTACTTTTAGGAGCCAGCGGCTGTTCTCCCTTCCTGATTGAGCTCTAGAAAACTGTCGCTTGAATCAGGAGACCTCATTTTCACCCACAGATCCTATCTTTATAGTGCTGTCTTCCCAAACTGGAACATTGGGTGTGGCAGTTGCACCTTTCTGTGTGATGCTCCATACAGCATTCCAGCTTTCCATGTGCAAGCCATTGTTCCAGCAGTGTGTAAAGTGTGACCAAAACAGCAGCAGGTTCAAGTTCAAAACTCCAGTTTGTGTACAAATAGGGAATGAGGAATGAGGAAAGATGTAGTGTGAAAGCTGAATAGCTGGCATGCTCAGTACTACCAAGGAGGAGATAGCAGTCTCCCTCAAGATGAACTTCACAGACATGCCCATGAAGTGGTTTCCCACTGCTGCCTTCAGTTTGTTGGACTTCCCAATCTAACCTAAAGCTCTGGAATTTCCTGGGGGTCTTGCATCCAATGCTAATTAAGATAACCAACTAACCTTGGCTAGCTTTTTGAGATCAGCCAAGATTGGCTAGATGGTGCCACCTAACCTGGGCCTTCAGCGCTAACACACCTCCAACAGATGAAGCAACATATAGCTATAGAAATAGAATAATTACCCACAGAATTTCAAGTATTGTTGCTATATCCACAGACACAGAATTTTACGGACATAATGCAAAAAGAAAGGAAGGGGATGAGGAAGGAAGAGAGGAAGACATTCTGATAGCAGGTCTGCAGTTATTCTTGTAGTGACCAGTTGAGGTGGAGTTGGGGAGTGTAGCCAGTGTCTCAAGCCAAACACAATGCTTCTGTTGAGCTGATGGATTGCATCTGTAGGTCCATCTTTTTCTCTAATGCAGCCAGAGGAACGGCTGCAGAGAAAGAGAGAGAGAGCAGTTCTGGGAAGGAATCCTTCTATTGTGATGGAAATTGTGGAATATTCTGATGTCAGCATTTTCCCCTCCATATCCACAATTTTGCTTATTGTACTTGAACCTGAAGAACAAAAAATATTGAAATTGCTGGTTATGTTGGGTTTTAAAGTAACTTTCCATTTTGATTTGAGCAGCTATTTGCTACTTTGTTGTCTGTGTGATTATTCTAAAACCTTGAGATACTGACCCAGCAGGAGACATAAATGCTCGGGCTAATGCAGCACTTCAGATTTGAAAGGACAAGAGTGTGTATGGGGATGTATGTAGCACCTGTCAGCAATTTAATACATCTAGCTATTAAACCAGGCATAACTTTTCTGGGTGCAGCAAGGAGGGCAACTGCATGATCCTTGGAAAAGACCCAGCTATTTTAAGGAGTTGCTGACAGGTGCTATATAAGCACTGCAGCCCTAACAAATATATTAAGTGCAGTAAATAAATGGACTAAAAGGCAGTGGTGCACTTTGGGTTGGATGGGAATGCTGGTCTAACCCTTTATCCAGGAGGTCTCCAGATTGATTAATTCAGTTTGTATACACTGAGTCCAGGATGACTCAACATTGTTTATTAGTAGTGATGATGTGCTTCTTCATGGGCCAGTTGGTCAAGGCAGCTACAGCAGGAATATACCATTAAAAGAAAATCCTAGAAATATAAGTGGCAGGCAAGTGAATCAATTAGGTTCTGCTTTTGGGTGTGGCTGACAAATGAGCTGGAGTGGTGGTAGGCCACAGTGTCCTCGTCAGCAAAAGCAGTGATTGCTTCCACAGTTGTCATTTTCTACCAGTTATTTTCTTTTTAAAGAAGCATAGCAACAAAGATGATAGAGGCAGTGGAGTAGGTCAGAGATGGACCACTAGTTCAGCCAGCAGGGAAGGAGGCAATAGTGAGCAAGTTAGCAGAGAAGAATGGAAGCAAGCAAATCTGGCCAAGGTGGTAATGGGCGGGTGTGCTTTTATACATGATCAAAAACTTAAATAGTTTGGGAAATGCTACAGAATTATAGGTATTTTGGCTACAGTTCCTACCATTCCCATCCAGCAAGCTTCATGTGGCTGACATCTGGACAGCACCAGCCTGAGAAATGCTGTTATAGAATAAGGGTGGGCAGCTGATCGTCTTGGCCTCTAAAGCAATTCTTCCTACTTTCCTAGGATTCCTTCGCTATATAACACAGCCCATTTTGCTCCAGAAGATCCAAGGCACAAGCAGAAGGCTTTTCAGCATCCTCCTGTTCCACAACGTATCTTCTGCATTTGTCTGAAACAGATTGCTCCACGTATGATCTAAGATTCATTGGTTCACTTAGGTTCAGGAGTTAGAACAAATTTTGAAATGTATTTCACCACCAGCAGAGGCATTTTAGAGTCAGCTTTCTAAGACATTTCCATGTCATTGGCACAAATTGCCCTGAAAATGCTTCCTTTTCAAAGTGGAACCGGCCAATTTTGCCTCAAATGGTGATTCAATCATTAGTCACACTCTCTAGCTGTCTACTTAAAAGTTGTACTTTGAAATAAATTTGTACTCTAGGACACTGTGGGAATTTTATGGGTTACTCAGTGCATTTTTTTCATATAAATCACAGAAGTGAACCTTAAAAAAACTGTTTTAAGTCCTCATCTAGGAATAGTTTCTTTCCTATGAGTGGTTGTTTTGTTTTATTTTTAAGAGATGATTTCACTCTCAGGAAATGCATGTAGTAAAGTACCTAAGAAGATAGACAAATATGACAATTTTGTTTTGTCCAGATATGTCAGCAGGAGGGGAATGCACAGCATGTTATCACTCATCTTTCTATAGAGCCATTCTAAAATATAAGAATTAAACTTGGAAAAATGATATGAACAGCAAAACAACCTATCCCCAACCTGGTGCTCTTGAGATGAGTCATTTCAGCTCCCCTAATCCCAGAATGCTAGCCAACACGTTTGGAGGGCACCAGGTTGAAGAAGGCTACAGAAGAAGATGGAAAATTTGATCACACGTGGATTAAAAACATCTACCATGAGTGATCTTCATTTCACAAGGCAACAATATGTAACATCAGGGGTCTCTTATTCCCCTCCAACTGTAGTTTCCTTAGGTAATCCATGATCCTAGTGGTTGATTTTAAAAGTTAAATTATTAGAAGCAGTTTTCTATAGCATAGTGTTCCTATCAAAGTAGAATGACTCATAAGAATGCTAAATGCAAACCAGATGATCCTAAACATTAACTGGGGAAAAAAAGATAAAGTTCAGTGTGGGTCCTCATAAAAATTAAATTCTTTTCTGTACAAAAAAAACAGTTGGTTATATAAAATAGGAAATTAGGAGGAAAAAGTAATTATTTTTAACTGCCCCAAACTGTTAACTAGTTAATTAGCATTTCCATACATTTTCATTCCTGTTCTACTTTGAAAAAAGGGAAGATGATGAATAAGTAGTTATTTCATTTTTCCTACAGTGCAGGGAAGTTCGGTCCTATGCCATATGCTGATTATAATTTCAAAAAATCTTGAGTATACGTTTGACAGGGGAGTAGCTCAGACTATAGATCAGCACAGTATAGGAATCTTCACAGTTTTAAAGGCATGTTGCCAAACTTAGTTTTGCTTCGAACAAGATCATGGCACGGGAAATGCTTTTGTTCTCTATATTGTTATAGCAAATAATGTTTCCAAATGAAACTTTGTGCCTCTCTGAGTGGTCATGGGAAGGGGGACTCCACTTATTCCAATAGGATGCAGAGCCACATAATCACATGCTGACACATACACAAATTCATGTTGTGCACTTTCAAACAGGACATGTGAATATATGCATTAGGTAAACAATAAGATAAGAAAAAAGGTAATTGTGTATCTATGAACACTTGAAGAATTGAAATGAAAGAGTGTGCTTATTGCCTGTGGATACTGATAATCTCTGGATAATATTCAGGAACATGAATTAATAGCATCAGTTCATTGGCTATGTAACTCACATACTATTTACGTTAATTTTATATGTTGGTTGAACACGTCATTAAACTATTTATAAATTGCTTTTCTTCTCTTTTTTTTAAATATAATTTTTATTAAGAACTTTGATTACAATTAGTAAAAACTAATACAAACTAAACTTAGAGAAAGAGAAGCGAAAAAAGAATAAGTGCAGGAAAAAAGACAAAAATAAAAGAGAACATAATAATAGAAGTATCTAAAGAAGTGACTTCCAACCTTCATCACAACAAATATAAACAAATTTAGTAACTCTTCACCCCCTATAAGGTTACAAACAGGTATCTCTTCATTCCATATCCCATCCCTTATCTATAAGCAAATCCATAAAACATCAATTTTTCAATGCTGGTGTCAGTAACAGGCCATAAAGGGTTGCCGGAACTTTGCAAAAAAAGTCTTATTTTAACGATCAAATAAGCCAACTTTATATTCCTTCCTTTTACTTCTAACAGTCTTAATCTTTAATTTAATCAATCAAATATTGTCGTAGGATCTGATTTCTCTTCAATTCTTTATCCAATCGCACACATTTCTTCAAGGCTTTGACAAGTCTCCTTTGTAAATCCAATAAGAGAATATTTTCCAGGTCATTCTCTTCGTTTATCATTTGTATTTCCCTTTTAATTTTTAAAACTTCAGCCAGTTTCTTTTGTATATCCAGCAAAGCATCCTTTTCCAAGTCATTCTCTTGGCCTGTCATTTGTAGTTCCAGTTTCAGTACTTTCTCTGTCTTGTCAGATAAAATTTGTTCTCCATCTGTCATTCCTTCATTAACATCTTTTGAACATAGTATATCCATAGAAGCAGACATCATTGTGACATTCATAGAAGCAGACATCAGTGTTGATGTTAGTTACTAATTTCTGGCTCCATTGTTCAAAGATCTCCTTTAATGTTTCTGATGTTACAATGTTTTGTGTCATTTTGTAAGTCTCAATATTAACTGACATCAAGAACAGGCTTGTATTTTTTTTTCCTTCTGCTTAGAATTTTTAATCCCCTCTAATGTCCAGTTTCTAAAATCATAAAGTAACTTATCTTTGTTATGGCTTACAACAGCCAGGATAGCCAAAATAAGGTGTTTCCCACGAGAAGCTATTTATTTTTTATAGTTAATTCCAAAATCTTATAGTAAAAATCAATATTCCAAATTTATCTGGACCCTTAATCCATTTATAACTTTTTTAGACCAAAATCTTTTTTTAGCATTTTGCTGTTTATTTCAAATTCTTTAAGTTCTTAAGCTTATAATTAATTTTCTTTTGTTCAGAGTCGAACATAAAACTCACCCGATGACTTTTCAAGCTTCTTGTTCTGAAGTTCTGTAATAGTTTTAAGATTGTTAATAGGCAGTTTTTCAAAAGCAATTAGGAAGTGAGGTTTGTGAACTTTTTAAAATGCTCCGCAGTGGCTGTGAGCAAGATGGCTAATCCATTTGTCTCCCAGCACTCAAACCCATGGAACCCACTGCCCTATGGACTCATGAGGAGTAGCTGTCCGGAGTAGATGTGGGCATTCTCCCATCTGAGAAGGTTCTGAAGAACCAGTCTACTCACCGGTTCTTTGGTCTTTGCTGCGGTTGTCAGCTCTGCTTTCGCAAAGATGTTTTCAATTCGCCATACCTCCTCTGGAAGTCCTAAATTGCTTTTCTTTTCAAAGGAATCTCCAAGCTGATATATACAAAATAATTGAATTAAAACATACATTTTCAGGGTATCTAAAACTAGACAAAGATGAAGCCAATATAATGTTAAGAACAGGTTTCCATAATTGGCATTAAGATAAGGGCCCTGTTCTGACGTGGAGACCATGTATTTAGTCCAGAGTCAGGAAACCCATAGAAGGATAAAGGGAAAAGTGTTTCAGTGAATGTTACAGTTTCACATGAATTAGAACTTGGTTTGTCAAAGGTTTGTCATTTTGTCTTATCCACACTCTGCAACATGTTACATTATTCTCTCATTTTCCATTGTCATTAGAAAATTTTTCCCATATACCTAGTAGAGGATGTAGTGGACCAAGGAAATGCCCTTGAGGGACAGGAGGAAGAGCTGTAAGCAAGACAGTGATCAGATAAAAGAAACCTTTGCTTTGTGCTAGTAAGCTATTGCCAGTTATATTTTAATGCTATTGCAGCATAATTAGCATAGTAGTATGTTTGCACAGCATCCATTCCACAATTAGTACTGGCTTTTATAATTATTTATAAATCAAAACACCATAATTAGCATTGTGGTCTGTTTCCACAGCATCCATCACATAACTGCTATTAGTAATGGCTTTTATAATTAGATATTTACATATTAAAGCACTACAATTCAGTCTTTTTTAAAAAATAATGAAGTGTGTGTTACCATTCATAATGGTATTGCAAATCCAAACTCCGTGATAAGGCAGCATGGAAAAGAGCAGGCTACACTTTGATTTATCAAAATAAAAGCTGAGTTCAAACAAACTTCCTTCCTTCCTGAGACTGTGGTTGAAATGAAAAAAAATAAAAATAAAGGACTACACGATTGTATAAATTGAAATTTCAATTCATTTAATCCACAATGGTTTTCCATGTGTATGAGATTGCTGTGGTTTCTGGCATCTTTATGGGCTTTTATGAAATAAAAAAACGTTTGAATTTCCCTGGGCAAAACAATTGTATAACATAAGATTGCTGCTAAAATAGAACTAGGCAGCCTGACTACACATTGTATCAGCTTTTGATCACCTGGCATTATTATGGATAGAGTTTTCAAAAATAAAAATTGAGTATTTCCATGTTTTTTAAAACATGGTAATTATTGTTTAAAATCAAAAGGCTAAAAGGAAATCTGAATGCAATGAAAATGTTTGTAAAATATAGTCAGGCTTCCATTCTGTGGCCCTAAAACCGAAGGCCATGAGCCCCAGGGTTTGTGGAATTCCCTTCTCTTGAGTTTGGAGAAAGGGACGAGGCTACTTTGGGGAGGAAACAGCAGAGAAACCTTCCTCTCGTCGGGTGGCCAGGCTGAGAGGAGCTGAGGTTCTCTTGAATCCTGGGTGCTCCTAACATTAACCATAGCCCAGAGTCCTTTTTATTGGGCAGTATCCCTTTTTTTCCTCCCCTCTGCCCACCCTTTCTTTGGTGTCTGATTTGAATCCCACTTCTGTGCCCATAGGGCACTTCGGCCGCTCAGCTGTAGCTCAGTAGAGCCCTCTATTCTTAAGACTTAAAAACAATGGGGATAGAGATTTTAAGCCTATCACGCTTAATGCACCCATGTTACATGATAGGGGTTTTTAAACATATGATCAGTGTGCCACTGGTTTTCATGCTTTTCCAGCCAATGATAGCACCTGTCCTGGGGAAAATTCTGGGAGCCCCCATCCCCAATATGTTGCCCATCTCTGTGTTATAGTCATTGTGGGCTGTCCTTGAAGAGCATCCAGAAGCCTCAGCTGATACAAAATGTGGCACGGGCAATTATGTGCACACTTAGATCAGTGCACATTACACCTCTGGTCCACGAGCTGCATGATTGCCAGTCTGCTTCTGGGTTCAGTTTAAGGTGCTGGTAATGACCTATAAAGCCCTGCATGGCATGAGGCCAAGTTATTTGAGGGACTGCCTCTCCCCAGTCACATCTACCCGTCACATCAAGACTAGCAGAAAGGGCATGTTGCGGATCCCATCCATGAAGGAATGTCATCTGACGGGATCCACGAGGAGACCCTTTTCTGCCACAACACCCGCTCTCTGGAATATCATTCCCCCTGAGGTTAGACTGGCCCCAACCTTGTTGGCCTTCCAGAAGGGCCTGAAGACATGGTTTTGTCATCTGGCTTGGGGATCCAGTAATGGTGGTGTAGAGCCTGCAAAGTGGTTGTACTGCTAGGGAAATTGGTGGTGTTCTCCTACAGATTATGTTTTTCTGGTTTTTAAATAGTTTTTTTTAATGTTTTTAATGATTTCTGTTGTTATGTTTTTGGTTATTTATTATTTTTTTGTATTGTCTTTGTTTTTAACATTGTAAACTGCCCAGAGTCACAGAAGTGAGATGGTGGCTATATAAATTTTAAAAATAAATAAGTTGTAGTAAGTAAACTACTACAACTGCTAGTTGTATTAATCTCATAGGTTTCATACTGGAACCATCTCCCTAAAATGAAACAAAACAAAAAAACACCCCAAAAACATTATTTTGGCCAGAATTAGTACAAAGAGAGTACTCCACATAGTCAAACTTTTTGGACTATGTCCAGTGTTGCTGTTTAGATTTATAGCCTAGCTTCCTTCATTTAGCATGCCTGGATCACAAAAAAACAAACAAAAAACAAAGATTTTCAGAAGGAGAATCTTGACTTAAACCAGTTGTTTAAATTATATAAATCTGTCATGCCTGACAAGTTGATGAACATTATCAGTGACAGTACACAGGTACAGTAGGCTGAATATGAATGTATAGGCTATTGCCTATAATTTCCTTCATTTGCCTTTCAGTGAATCAAGTCCTTTTAAAATACACTGATGGGATATAGGGCTGGAAGTAATTCAGTGATAAAGCATATGATTGTCATTTTCAATCTTCCTGCGCTCCATGCTCCCCTCGATTTGGTCTGCGTTCCAGCCAACTGGCCAATAAGGGAATTCAAAAAACAAGAATCAGATGGTGCCTGCCCCCAAACTCATTTTTCTCTCACATTTATTTCTCATGGTAATAAATGACGAACATATGAAGAAAAATGCTGGTCACTGTGAAGGGGAGCAGCAAAGCCCCCCCCCCCCCCCCCGCAAATAGCCACAAACACTTGGAGAATGGGGCCAAGGCATCTTAGCCCTGTTGGTTCAAATGGGAAGGGGGAATTCTCAGAAGCCAGGAGAGAGAGGTCAAGGTGGAAGATCTCACCAATGGGGAAGTTCTCTTCTCAGCCTTTCCTCTGGGATCACAGCTGAGCTGGAAATCAATCATTTCAACTCACAAAAACCTCCACAAAGCCCGCTGCATTGTGGGGACATGGGCACAGAGAAGCTCTTGCCTGTGGAAAGGCTTTCAGATTGGCAAAAACTGAACAGGAAGATTCCCTTGCAAGTATTCCTTTTCTAGTTAATTGCAATAACCTTGGCGAGAGACCAAACACAAATCCATCTTTACAATTTACAAATGAAGGGTAAAACTATTTCAGTTTTGTTTGGAATATGGCAAACAAAAGTGTCTTGATAGTTTTTCCTTTGGTGCCTGTTGGATGTACCCACACCTTTGCACAGGTTTGTAGGAGCTTCATGTGTACTTTTGTATAGTTAGCATATGCCCTTATCAGAGACTTATTCATAGCCCTGACTGCATTTGGGGCAATGAGCCTCATACTGATTAATGCTCTTGTTTATGGCTGTACACACTGGTCTGGCTCTGAATTCTGGTGATGGCACACTGAGATCTGATTCATGAAAAGCCATACAGCACAACATTCTGGCTTGTTTTTAATTCTGTTCCAATGACCAAATCAAATTTCAGAGCTGAAAACAGCCAGCTGAGGGGGAAGGGTTTATGTCTCTTTTGACAGAACAGTTTTAAACTTAAAACAGAACCCTAGTCAAACCTAAATAAAACATAGTTTGCTCATTATTATTTTTATACATAGTTCATAAACTGTGGGTAGAACTCAGGAAAGAAGGAGACAGAATTAAACCAATGCCTGACGTCTTTAAAAACACTAGTAATTGTTCAAAGAGCTGCTTGCTATGAGACATTTGTACCTTTTTGCTGCCAAGTCAGCGATTGGCCAGTTAGTCATCAGAATCCCTGGAGCTCCTAAATGAGAAAAATGCTGAATAACCTGCGACTCAGCTTATAATCAACCTTAAGCAAACATTAGTAACTCTCAACTGCCTCCTCCGTCGCCCACACCCTTAATGCTACTCATTCCCACACTCAGCCGGATCTGAGTTGCTGCCAGCAATTTTCATAAGTTGCTGCAAACAATATACTTTGCTCTTCAGCCACTTTCCAGTCTCTTTTGGTAACCATGAATGCACGGGAGGTTTTCAAAGGCTAGCTGGCTGTCTCATTACTTACTGCCTTGGCATGTGAGAAGGCAAACGTTAATTTCTTTTTCTTTGTCCTCCTCCTCCTCTTCCTCTTGTTTGCAGATTTTCTATTGTTTTCTTAAAATCAGTAATGAATCGCATAAATAGCATTTACCTCCTCACTATCCATCTGGGAAGAGAACCGAGTATTTTTCAATAGGAGTTTGTATTTCAGAATTTCCATTTTTCTAAATGTAACTTGTAAAAATTTATACTGAGCACACATACACCCCAGAGTTACATAAAATGTAGCTCCTTTACCACCAACTTTGTTTTTTAAGAAACTGTAATTACAGCCACCCAGTGTTTTCACTGCCACATCAAAATCCTAAGTATTGGCTATTTAATATGACTAAATTTGTGTATAGTTACTTCAAGTAACAAAACAATGACACCTACACTCAAATCCAACTGAACTTTGTAGTGAATCCAAGAAATCCACATCCTCTGTATATTTTAGTTGAGGTTCAATGTTAATTTTTTTCACCTTTTATTTATCATGAATTATCCACTGGATTTAAATGAAGAGTGGAAACTGAGCCCTCAGGTGATTTCTGTGGTAAAAGCTGGTACTTTTTCTTTAAAAGAGAGGGGGAAAATACTTTGTTTCCTTTGGCATTATTGTAGATGAAGTTAATGGTGAATGCAGGATCCCGAGGAAGGAAATGTGTAGGGATTAAAAGAGAAAAAAGGCAGTTGTGGTGGGATTTCCACTCTGTAGGGCTATAGTGGAAACTCTGAACAATAGTCTCAATGTTTCAGCTCTGGCCCTGGGAAATCATCACTTGCTAGAGAAGAGCTGGAAAGAATGCCCTGTGTGTAAAGTTTTCCCAACAGTGGAATCATAGAATCATAGAGTTGGAAGGAGATGTTTAGGCCAATGCCCAACTCAGTGCAGAAAACCAAATTGAAGCACCCCTTCTGATGGCTGTTCAGTCTCTGTTTGAACTCATCCAGCTAAACAGAGCCTACTATTTCTCTAGGAATTTGTTCCACAGTAAAATTGTTCTTACTTTTTTCTAACATTCAATTGGAATCTGGCTTCCTGTATTTTAAATCCCTTATTCCATGTCTCTGGGGTGACCAAGAATGGTATTCTTCTGCTTGACTTCCTTTCAGCTATTTGAAAAATGCTATCATATTCTTCTCACATCTTCTGTTCTCAAGGCCAAACATTCTCAGTTCCTTCAATCTCTCCTCATAGGACTTACTTTCTAATACCCTAATCTTTTGTTGTTGTTGTTGTTTTCCTTCTCAGAACACATTGCAGTTTTCTGAATCTTTATTGAAGTGTAGTGTCCATAAGTAAACACAGAACACAAGGGGGAGGCTCTTTGACACAGAATGAAGTGGAACTGTTACTTCCCATGAACACTCTTTGAGCATAGTTTTCAAGCCAGGTATGTATCCACTTAGTTGTCATGGCATTCTGGCCACGTTTAATTAGCTTGCTAATTAGAAGGTCATGAGTTATTTTATCAAATGCTTTGCTGAAATTAAGATATATTATCTGTATAGCATTCCCCGGATTACTGGAGGAAGTAATCTGATCAAAAGTTGATATAAGATTAGTCTGGCAAGATTTGTTCTTGAGAAACCCGTGCTGACACACAGATTTCTTCTACTATGTTGTTGTACTATTTCCAACAGCAAACATAATAATAAAATGAATTAAGCATAGTTTCTGCTTGTGAAACTATAATAAAATGAATTAAGACTGATTATCATAGTGTTTCTTTTTATCTCAATTCTTTTTGATCATTCCCTTAATTTATTGATTTTTTAAAACTGATTTACACTTTCAGTCCCTTTTCAGCAACTTGGTGTTCACTGCAGTGAATTATAAAATGTATAAACTGTCATAATAAATACATATTGAAAATACAGCAACAAAATAAAAATATCAACTTGCTCCATAAGACTTCTTAGTAAAAATTGTGTTTTCATCTTTATAAGACATTTTTTCATCTTTAAATCAAACCTATGAAAAAAGATAGAAGTAGTTCCAAAGCATGATCGTCTTTGCAAGGTCTCTGATTTACATCTTTTCATGTATAACCATACTGAATGAGAAATACAAATACACACACACACCCCATTGCCAGAATGTCATGGGAAAGGTGATTTCTAAGTCATTGGCCTAGATCTTTAAGAATAAACAGGGATTCTTTCACATCTCCAACAAGTAAATACATTCAAAGATGTCACCTGATGCATCTATGTACGTATCATTCTTAATGTGTTCCTGAAATGATCACACAATATGCCACCAGCAAGAAAATGGTGAAACAGAATGAAGATGCTGAATTATTGACAATAGTGACTAGATGTCTTTTTCTGTTTGAGCAATTTTTGGAAAGCTAAAATAGATTCTCATTATACATTGGGGAAAAGGTGGGCAAACAATATATTGTTTCCCTAATGGACAAATAATTTCCAAGGAGTATCTGGATTTATTTAAAGTAAATGGCATAGGTCAACACATAATCTACAACATAATGGTTACAATCCAATTTAGTTTCCTATATTACTTTTTAAAGTAATATAAAGAGCTGGGATATCTAATCATAGAATTCTAATATCATCTAATTTGGTTTCAGGGTAAACTATCTTAGTTCTCTAGCCTGAATTTTGCAGAGAATAGGCCTTGTCTCACTCTTGAGTTAAAATGCTATTAACCCATCCCTGAGTCAGCAGAAAACTACAATATCATGAAATTTGCTGTCCCTATTGCAGGTAGCTATTCACATTTATTATGTCTGTTTCAGATCACTGTTGGATGGGGTTGCTCTGATTATCTGTTTTGTGTGATACAGAAATAGTGTAACAGTGAAATTATTTGAATCAGACTTTCCCTCCCCTTGTCCCATCACTTCAACGCAACCCTACCAAGACTAAGTGGCTTTGAGGTTTAGGTCCCCTCCGCTGAGTCTGGAGACTTTTGATCTGACTTTGACTGAGGTTCCACTCCCCTAGATAGAATTGGTACACAATCTGGGGGTCTTTCTGAACTCATAGTTTCTGCTTGTGAAGCAGGTGACAGTGGTGGCCAGCAGAGCTTTTGCACAAATCCATCTTGTTGGCCATTTGTGATCTTTCCTGTAATGGGAGGCTCTGCTCACAGTCAGCCACTCCTTAGTCACTTCCCAGTTGGACTATGGCAATGTGCTGTACGTGGGGTTTGCCTTGAAGAACATTTGGAAGCTGCATCTGGGCCAGAAGGCAGTGGTGTGGAAGGTTCTGAATGCAGCTCATTTTGCCCATGTAACACCACTGGTTTCTGAGCTGCACTGGCTCCTAGTAGGTTTCATGATGCAATTTAAGGTGCTGATGGTCATCTATAAAGTCCCACATGGCACATGGCTAGTTTATTTGTGGGTCCATCTGTCCCCAGTTGTGTATGTCCATCTCAACAGATCCTACAGGGTGGATATGCACTGGATCCCCTCCATGAAACAATGTCATCTAATGGGACTCAGAAAGCATGCCTTCTCTGTCAGAGCACCTGCCCAATTGAACAGCTCCCCCCTGAGGTCTGGATGGCCCCACCCCTGTTAGCCTTCTTTTCAGAAAAATCTTGTTTTTCCCTCAGGCACTGGGGCCAGGTTGTTAGTAGAGCCCAATGTATTGGATTTTTATTGGGCATTGTCTTTTAGGGCCCTTGGCTGTATTGTAATATTATTTTTATGATATTCTGTGAGACACCTAGAGTCACAAGTTTGAGGTCACTACATAAATTCAACAAATAAATACAGTTTCTTATATCTAAAGACCTATCTTTTCTCTACCTTCTGACAGATCTACATCATTTCCCATCAATTTGTTCCATTGAGGAAGTGACCCTACCAAGAATGACAAAAATCCCAGGGTGTTTTAATAAAGTGATTGTAAGAGTCTATTGGAGGAGGGAAGAGGCAAAAAATTATTAAAGTTATTCTGACCCAAGGAAGATTTTTTTTTTAATCAGAGGAGGAGTTGCAATCAAGCCAAACAGTTCAAAAGTTCTTAAAACTCTCACATACTACAAGAAAGGGGCTTAGAAGGAAGCTGAAAACTGCACTCCATGGAATACGGCAGTTAATGGAGAGGTGGTGAGAAGGAAGCAGGGAGAAGGAACTTCTCAAGCAAGAAGCTTTGACCATGGAGAAAAGTAGCTGAAAAATGATTCATTACCTCTTCCCTTCACCTGCCAAACTCTTGGGGAATCAGAAAGTGAGAAATAAAATTAAAAATGTGTGAAAAGGGCAGGGGGGTAGTAGCAAGCCAGTGTTGCTTTTAAAAAAGAAAGAATTCTTCTAACCAAACTCCCTTTACAAGCCTGGCCAGAGTAAATATAAACTATGAACTGACAAAAGAGAATATATGTAGTTCAGGGTTGAACTATGGAGTCCTTGGTGCTCTCTAAGCTTGGTTGTTTACTTGCACATGTTTCATTACCCAACTAAGTAACATCATTAGTGCAAGTGAGTGGGGGGGGGGGGTTGCTCCCTGTTTACATACAGTAGCTTGCCCTGCCAGTTTTGGTGGAGGTGTGGTTTTCTCCTTGGTAATTCCTTGATTAGAGTACAGGTAGTCCTCACTTAACAACCACAATTGGGACAGGAATTTAGGTTGCTAAGCAATGTGGTCGTTAAGCGAAATCACATGACTGGACCCGATTTTATGACCTTTTATGCAGCGATTTTTAAACGAATCACCATGGTTGTTAAGTGACTCACACAGTTCCCCATTGATTTTGCTTGATGGAAGCCGGCTGGGAAGGTTGCAAATGGCGATCACATGACCCCGGGATGCTGCAACTGTTGTAAGTGCGAGCTGATGGCCAAGTGCCCGGATCGTAATCATGTGACCGTGGGGGCACTGCAACGGTTGTAACTTCAGGCACTGGTCATAAGTCACTTTTTTTAGTGCTGTTGTAACTTTGAATGGTTGCTAAATGAACATCCATTAAGCAAGGACTACCTGTTTTGTTTTCTGCTTAATTGTCTGTCTGGTGTTAATCCCTACTTATCTGGGTTTTGGCTGCTGGAGAGGATGTGTTCTGGTCTTTTTGTTTCCTTCCTAGCTTTTTCATTACTTTATTATTAGCTTTTTTTATTTCTTTTGAATGGTCTATAAATATGGTTTATTTCTATGTGTCTATTGATGGCTGATTTGTCTGAATGGCTTCCAGGAATTCCCTAGCGTTTTTGGATTTAGCTTGGTCTAGGATGCTGACTGTTTCCCAGTTGAAACTGTGGTTGAGTCTGTCTATGTGTTATGAGATTATGGAATTTTCATCTTGTCTTCTGACTGCTAGTTGGTGATCATGAATGCACTCTGTTAGTCTTCTGCCTGTCTGTACTACATAGTGACTGTTACAGTCTTTACACTGTATGATGTAGATGACTCCTGTTTTTAATTCTTGAGCTACTGGGTCTTTTGGTTTACTTAAGATGTTTTGGACGACTTT
The DNA here is from genome assembly GCA_030867105.1 of Liasis olivaceus. Taxonomy (NCBI): domain Eukaryota; kingdom Metazoa; phylum Chordata; class Lepidosauria; order Squamata; family Pythonidae; genus Liasis; species Liasis olivaceus. Next base: position 36,603,285 of record CM061355.1, on the reverse strand, counting down.
AGTTGGTTTGTGTGCTATGGTGATGCCGTGTGGTTGTAATAGTCTGTTGGTTGTTTCTGTTTTTGAAGTATGGTAGTTTTCAAGAGTTTCAAAGCTGGGCTTTGAAATTTTCCTCCCAATTCCTTTAAACACTGACAACTAACAAGGATTTTCTACAGCTTTCTTTTTTGGGGTGCATGGAATGTGAATCCTGATAATTCCATGTGGTGATCTTGGCAGAAATATGCACCAAACATTTGTATTGCTCTTTCATTTGACACTGTGTCCAGCTCTTAGGGAAAGAACAGCAGAATGCCAGGAGAAGAGGTTGATCAGGGGCAGAGAGAGAACAGTGTGTACCTACATGATCCTGAAACATCCCAAAACTGTGCTTCTGTTTAAACTGATTTCAGTGCAAGCTGTTGATCAGAGATTTCACCTCCAGCATTTACACACCATTAAGATGCTTTTCTCTACTTACATCTAACCACAGCACAAACATATCTGGGTAATATCTTTTTTCTGCCCTATCTCCATGACATTGCCTTCACATTGTTCTGCTCCCCATGAATTAAACAGAGTCAAGTCATCCTTAGCTTTATGTGTGTGTGTATGTGCCTTTGAGTCAGTGTTGACTTCTGGCGACTGCCTAGACAAGTCCCTGCAGTTTTCTTGGCAAAATTTTGGGAGTGGTTTGCCATTGCCCACTTCCAAGGGCTGAGAGAGAGTAACTGGCCTGAGGTCACCCAGCTGGCTTTGTGCCTAAAGTGGTACTAGAACTCACGGTCTCCCAGTTTCTAGCCTGATGCCTTAACCACTGCACCAAACTGGCCCTACCATTCTTAGCTCTACTAGTGTTAAAACAGTAACTCCTTCTTTAGTTTAACGTTGTCCAAGAACAGCCTCAAAATCTGTTAGGCTTGTCAGGCGCTACAGGGAACTCAGATAACTGCAGTGACTTGAAACAATAGAGCAACAGAAGCAGGAAGGGGATTGGCAATGAGAACAGCAAATGTTATGCCAGTATAGATTTCTGCCAATTCAGGGATGGGTGGATTGCACTTTAACTCATCTTTTTGGAAAAAATGTTCAAAGGTCAGACTGTCATATCCAGGCTTCTAAATATATCCAAATATATGTTCAGATATCTGAACATCCACAGGATGACACCAAAGAGGGAGTTTAGCTATAATGGTTTCTCAGATTTTTGCTGCCCAGATATGAATTGACCAATTTTTATTATTATTGTTGTTGTTATTATTATTATTATTTATTTATTATTTAAAAAGAAAAAGAAAAGAAATCAATGCGACATCAAAGTGTCAATATACGCAAAGTTTTTGAAAATATATTTATATGCCTGAGCCAAGATGATTCATGGCCCAGAAACCGTGCAATGAATATTATATATTTATTTCATATAATAAATATAACACACATATAGACAAAAAAACTGGCATATAATGAGCTCTTTCCTGTTTCAGACAGATGTACTTTCCATTGTGTGTTGTGTAGAATATTCTTCTGATTCAATTGGTAAAATTTTAATGTGTATGTGATATAACTATGTACTGTGAATTATATAATAGCATGTTTTAAAAAACTATTAGCAAAGTAGCAAAACAATGGCACAAAACGGCTTGTTGAATGCTTATTTTCATATTTGCCTGTCATTTTTTAAAAAAACTTTGAAAGTATGATACTGTAATATACTGAAAATACAGAACCCTCGATCTTTGCCAAAATACAATATTTAGGTGGGCTTAAAATTAAAGCAGAAAGTTTTCTTTAAACTTAAAAAACATAAGTATATTTTCTTCTGCAAATTGTTTATCTAATTTTTAATTAACGTGTTCTGGATTGGGATATATTCCAGATAGAGAGATACTCTTAATGTGAACTGAAAGCTAGGTATGCTACCTCAAATGATCAAAACAAATCTTGTCTGTTCTGACAGCATTACATCTTGCTGTGACTTGATGGAGGATATGGTTTTTCACTTGTGAGAGAAAAATTTAATTCTACTATGTTGCCAGATGTTGTCCCCTAATTCCTTAACCTCCCTGCCTGCCTACAGAGTAGGTGGTCTCTTGAGGAAAAACTAAGTATGTGTACACAGAGCTGAGAATATGTTTAGCTAAATGATTCAGAAATATTAAAATCACAATGGTTTAATTAAAAAAAGCAAATTCAGTTTCATTAATATAAAGCACTGGTCTTTCTGAAGCATTCTTAGATCTATCAAGATGATAGATCTTGCAAAATGAGTCATTTAACAGGAAATTGTATTACATATCTCTAACTATTCTTTCTGAACACTTACATTCAAGATTAGAAATAAATTCAAGTTGGCTTAGATCTTTCTTTTCCAAATTAGTATTCCCAGGTGTGTTGGGCTTGCAGTTCCCAGACTTCTCAGCCAGTGTGGCCTGGGTCAACTTGTCACATGTCACATTCCCTTAATGGGGTTAGAAGCAGCTATCACGATTAATGGAGATTGAAAAACTGGTGGGTGCAGCAGAAAATTAATCATCGGTCCCCCAGCTCTCCAGTCTTCATCCAATGTGTTGGAAGGAAGGAAGGAAGGAAGGAAGGAAGGAAGGAAGGAAGGAAGGAAGGAAGGAAGGAAGGAAGGAAGGAAGGAAGGAAGGAAGGAGGAGAGGGGGAGGGAAGGAGGGAAGGAGGGGGAAGGAAAGAAGACATGCAGTTTGATCAATACAGGTGAAACTCGAAAAATTAGAATATCGTGCAAATGTTCATTTACGTCAGTATGGCAACTCAAAAGGTGAAACCAACATATGAGATAGACGCATTACATGCAAAGCGAGATACGTCAAGCCTTACTTTGGTATAATTGTGATGATTTGGCATCATTTTAGTTACTAATACACTTGGGTCTGGGTTCCTGTTTTTATTTTAATATTCTTATGCTTCTCTAGACAGATACAAATTTGTCATTAGAGTTATTTCTGCAAAATGGGTGAGAAAAAAAAATTCAGTCTAAATTCTGTGAAACTGCTGATTAACTTGCAGCAGTTTAACTGTTCACTTTTCAACAGAGCCTTTTATGTTATTTCCTCTTAGCCTATTTAATGTTCACTTAATAATGTTTGAACTAATCCTCATGTTTTCCAGATTATGGTACTGTTCCATATACTTTTAGTGAAATTTAAGCACTTTGAATGCTTCATATTTCTATTGCCACTCAATTGGTTAGCTGATGAAAAAAATTGGCATGATGGGTGGTTAATAAGCAGATGTTGTTTTTCTTTCCTCTAATGTTCTGCTCATTCTTAATTTAAATTTATTTGACAGAAATATGCTTGTGAGTCTTCAGAGTCTATTGCTGAGGATCACATATACCTCCAGTGGCTTTCCAGGTTATATTTCCATACTGGATTTCCACACTACCCAAGTAAGAATATCAATTTTAGAAGTATATTTTAATTGAAATTTAAGTGGCTTTTGGCTTCAGATCTGAATTCTGAGAAGATTCTCTTCTAGGGTGCTTGTGTTAAGTTACTTAACTTACCACTGTATTTTGGCCAAGCACAAAACTGTACTGAGTTTATGACACAGAAATAGTTCCACTGACTTTTATTAGGCTGAACCTCTGCATATCTAGGCTCAAAAGCTAAAGGAGAGTTAGAACGTTTGAGGAGCCAAACTGAAGTCGCTTCAGCATGGAAACTCACTGGGTAATTTTGAACCAGCCACTCACGATCTCTCATTCAACTCATCTCGTGAGATTGTTGTTGTGCGATAAAACTGGAAGAGACAGTGCTATGCATGTGATTGTGAGTTCTGGAGGAAAGGAAGGACAGAATTTAAATGAATAAATACATATACTTTAATAAGTATTGTAACGGCAACATGAAAAAGTGCACTGAAAAGCTTACGTATGAAGTATTGAGCATATGGGGGACGCGGTGGCGCAGCGGCTTAATGACGCTGAAAGTGCCGGCCAGAAATGGCTGAAAGCTTCAGCGGTTCGAGTCCAGCCTCGCGTTAACAAGGTGAGCTCTTGTTTCTATACCCGCAGCTTCTGCCAACTCAGCAGATCGAAAACATACGTGAGTAGATAAATGAGTACTCTCACTCCGGTGGGAGGAAAAATGCTGGCAACGGCTCAACAGAGAGACGGGGCAGTTGCCGGTAAAAAGCGCGAAACCGCGCTCGTCCGAAAAAGGGGCGCGAAGCAACGGAAATCCCGCCTCCTGTGCTGCCAGCTGGGCTGACGCTCTAGGAATTAGGCTCTGGCAAAGTCTAATTCCGAAACTAGAAAGATGCAATTCCCTTGAAAACCGCTAGGGGGCGGTCACTGCAGGGTCAGTAATGACTGTTAAGCAGATTAAAAAAAAAAAAAAATTGAGCATATGGCAATTTGGTTATCATATTTTTCCTAGGGGATAAAAAAGAATTTTACTTATTCAACCATTTTATTTGGTATCCAATCACTGTTGTTCTGCTAAGTGCTATATGTGGAATTCAAATTTCTACATATTGAAAAAAAATCAGGGAGGATAGGTATGTATTATAATTATTATTATTATTTAGATTTAGATTTAATATAACTGCCCAGTCCAGTGGATTCTGGGCAGCTTACAAAATATTATAGTAGTTAAAATAATTAAAACCTTAAAACAATTAAGAATTTAAAAAAATCGACAGCATAAAATGAAACGAGACAGTCCAGACTAAACACAGCCATGAAAACCCAGCATGAGCCCCCCCCCCCCGGACACACAACACATTAACCCCAGGCCTGGGGCCAAAACCAGGTTTTAAGGGTTTTTCAGAACCCCAGGAGAAGGGGAATCATTTTCTATGTTCATTCATCTATGTTCCACAAACAGTATGATGAAACAGCTCAGGATGGAAAGGAACAAAAGTTTTTCGTTTTTCTTCTACTGCAAAAATCTACTTTTTCTATTCTAGCAAAATGGGTTGATTATGTTGGTAATTAGAAGAAAATTTTAAAAATGGAGAAAACAATGCTAGATTTGAAAAGTAGGGTTGTTTTTTTTTAAAGGAAGTGTGTAATTTTGATTAAAATGAATCTTCCTTTTATCATTAATGGATGCATATTTTAATTTGAATAGGCATACTTATTAAAAGATGAATAAAGATTATGGCATGCTGAATTATAGAAGCAAATTCTGTCACCTGGTAGTTCATAGCATGTTATGAAACCAAATTTTCAGATAAAGCAAAAAATGAAGAGTAATTTAAATATGGAAATTGAACTATGTTTATTTTAAAAGTAGACCAAAGAAAAAAGGCACTGATAAAAAGGTGATAATCACAGATCAGTGATTCAGTATTTCATGTTCTTATTCAATAACTGGGACCATACAGCTCTGTGGTCAGTGGGTAATAAGAGCAGTGTGATGGGGTATCACATTAGTACAGCAGCCTTGTGAATGACACTAACTGGGATTCACTAGGACAACTTATCTGAATTCTTCTGCTACACATATCTGGTAAATATTTCCACTGGAACAGCTGTGGCAGTAATGTTTCATTCAGTGCAATGTAATCTGTGGTATCAGCTTCATTTCATTAAAAGTGTCTGTTAAATCTTATTCAGATTGATAGCAGCAGTGGCTATATCAGCATCACCAATACAAGTACATTTTCCAAATGTCTAAGTTCTACCCAAATGTTTCTGCAGAACCAATCCTAATACTTTCTGCTTAATTTTTAATTAGCATACAATAAACCATGGCATAGCCTGGGATAAAACATAGTCCTTCACCACCACTTTTTAAGGTCTCTACTATTAATTGTATGCTTGTGTGTAGGTGGGTGTTTTTCTGTCACCATACTTGTAAAAATTACAGATGAACCGTAGAATTTCACTGCAGCTTGGTTATCTATCTGAAATGTTTGTGGAATTCCCACCTCTACTCCCTTTTCTTTTTTCTTTTTAACAATGACTAAGAATTATGCCCACATAAACACTTAATTGCTACAATAATATCTGTGGTCACTTTTCAGTTGTGACTCACTATTTCTCTCCCTCCTTCTTTCATGTTTGTTACTTTCTTGAGACATTCTATTAGCCTCTTTACACACATAATTTTTAGCCCTAGGATAATACTTATTCAGCATAAAAATATTAAAAATCAAAGCTGGAACATAGTAACATTTAAGTCTGGGAGACACAGCAGTTGAATCTATTAGTATATTTTTATATACCAAATTACATAATGCTAGAGCAAAAATAATAATGAGATGATGAAATACTTCAAGCCAAGCAAATCACAGTTATGTCAAATAAACTGGTTTACGATCTCCTTTTTAAAAAAATTTTCTACATGGCTTTTCTTAATAAAAAAGCCATGTAGAAAAATGGTGTTTTTATTAAGATAGGGAACAAGGAGACCAGGTTACCAGCCCTCATCGTAATCATGGCACATGCAGCATTCCTTGCTAATGGTAAGGAACCAGTCAGTTCTGACACATTTTGGCCAGTATAGCACAACCACAACCAGAACACATTTTTACCTAAACATGCTCACACAATTCTATTCAGTTAGAATCTCTAATCTAATCTAAATAGACCATCTTGCAAGCCAACATAATGTTGTGCCCATTCCACCAACTAAGAGAGGTGCATACAGTGTACTGACACACTCATAGTGAAAATGGCAATGTGCAAGAATGTGTTCCTGACTATTTTGTTGAAAGTGAGCATTGAACATATCAGGAGAAATGTCAGGCTCAGGCCAAGAACAATGGTGAAACAGTCCAGTTGAGTTCAGTTCCTTTATTTGCTTACACCTATAGACGGAATCTTGCCAGACTAAAGCCATACTACTGCACCTAGTGGATATACTTCAGGTGTGGCTATCCTGAAGCTCTTATGCTTCCCACGCTCCATCTCTAGACTGTGTTGTCTTTTGTCTCCTTGCCCTTCCTAGAATGCACCCCCTCCTTCCTGATAGTCTTGCTCTCTACTGCAATCCACCACAAGAAACAAAAGTACAGGTAGTCCTCGCTTAACGACCACAATAGGTACTGGAAAATTGGTTGTTAAGTGGAGTGGTTGTTAAGTGAGTCACCATGTGACCAGACCCAATTTTACAACAATTTTATGATGATCATAAAGTGAATCACCACACAATTAAGCAGATCATGAGGTCATTAAGCAAATCATGTGGTCATTAATCTTCTCCAATGAACTTTTTTGTTGGCATTCACTTAATGACCATGTGGTTTGCTTAATGACCACAGTGGTTTGCTTTATGACCATTGTAAAAAAGGTCACAAATCATGATCATGTGACTGTGGGAGGTGGTGTGATGGTTTGTGACAGTTGTAACTGCGAGTACAGGTTGTAAAGCACTTTTTCTAAGGCTTTTGTAACTTTGAACCATTGTTAAATGAATGGTTGTTAAGCGAGGACTACCTGTAAGGTGATTGCAACAGAACTGGATACTTAAGATGTGTGTGGGATAAAACAGATAGGGTCACAAATGAATGGGTGTTGAATAAATGTAGATTTAATACAGAAGTAACAAGCACAAAAGAAATACGTTGAGGTGTTTTGATCATATAAACAGAATAAACTAGGATCAAATCAGAAAATAAATATATGAAAAAAAAGGGGATTAAAAGGAAGGGGAAGAATGAGAAAGTCTTCACTAGATGGTGTTTATGAAATCATCAAAAACAGAGAAGTGAGAAGTTTAAAGAACAAAAAGCAGTTTATGAAGTTACACAGTGCTAAAAAATGACTTTGAGACCAATGCCCACATTTATGACCTTTGCAGTGTCCCTCAGTCATGTGATCACCATTATAGTCAGTACGCTTTGTCCTGTGCCTGACTTGTTGTTTTTCTTTTTTCCCCTAATTGCAAAGCAGAGAGTTTGGAAAGGAAGGTATTACAAGAGAGTAAGCAGGCACACAATGGGGAAGCCAAAAGTGTGAAATAGATTAGTCTTGTCAGTTATAGGCAGGAGCTGCCAGCGGGCTATCCTAGTTCTGAGGTGACCATTTCAAAGGGTGGCAAGTGGGGAAAAGGAACGCACAGCTGCGGCTACATGATTTCCCACTTAGCAACAGCTTCACATGACGACAGAGCTGCCAGTCTCAGTTGTGATCGCCAAACACTAAAACATTCAGTGTTAGTCTGAGCTAGATTTATTTCCTTTTCTCTTACCTCATTCTTTTAATTTCTTTGATATACCACTTCTTACTTGTTTTCTGAGCTTTGAATGTCGCTTACCCCAAAATAGATTAGCCTGATGTGTATCTATGTATATATGAGCTTTTTTTAAATAAAAGCAATGCAAGTTAACATTAATTTCCTTCTGAAGTGACATCGGGCCATAGAGGAACAATCCTTACATCCCTTTACCACCACATGAAGATTTCCTGATCGCTATTTTTAAATGACACGTTCTCACGATGTTACCTTCATTTCATCCCACTAGCGAAGACAGGTTAAATTCACCTTTAGCTGTTCAGTTTTAGTGTTATTCCTCTTTTCTTGATATAATTTTGACTGTGGACACAACCTACTATACTTCCTTGATGATGTGGCAATGAATGAGCTGGGACCTGGCCAGCATTATGGGTCACTTCAGGCTGCAGTGGGTATTATTATTATTATTATTATTATTATTATTATTATTATTAAAATTTAAATTTAACCCCACCAATCTCCCCCCAGTGGGGGACTCTGGGCAGCTCACAACTTATTAAAAACAAAAAATAAATATACAATTAAAAACCTATACACACAATTACTAAAAAAGAAGGAAAGAGTCCAGGAGGCCGATGGTTCAGAGCAGCAAACACCAGGCCTCTAAGGGCTAGCCAACCCCACACTTGATGTCTTCCCTCCCCACCCCAGGCCAGATGGCAAAGCCAGGTTTTCAAATCCTTCTGGAAGGCCAGGAGTGAGGGAGCCAATCTCACCTCCGGGGGCAAGATATTCCAAAGGGCGGGGGCTACAGCAGAGAGGGCCCGCCTTCTGGACCCCGCTAATTGGAGGTCTTTTACTGAGGGGGTCATATACCCCTTCCCCTCCATTTCTGGGCTCTTTCTTCTGTGGCCCTTTGTGGCTTGGGCTGCCATAAAAATAGCACAGCTGGCTTCTTTAGAGGTATTTGCCCTCATAATGCCCAAGTGCTATTTTCTGAAATCTTGTTGGATGATACATGGGTCTTTAAGAATCAGAACTAGCATTGTTTGGGGGGGGGGGGGTGGTTAACATTTCCTTTACATCTTTGGCTCCAAAAGGCAAAGGAAGAGGCAATATATGTTTAAATGCAGAGAATAACACACATGCACATCGGGTTCTCTTGATATGATTTGCCAATATTGTGATTTATCACTCTTTTTCCCTCATTTCTTAAAAGTAGTCTGCAGTTTATCACTATCAACTATACTTTCCCACTTATATTGATCAGTAACTGCAAGATTTACATATTAAAACACCTAAGAAGGTCACATTTTTAGCCTTAGGTAAGACCATTAGCAACTAGTTGGTTTATTCTACAATCAGCTAAGTTGGGGGTTTTGCTTTTCCATCCACTGAAATTTACCAGGAAGTTCCCCCTTCCCATAAAATTATCTTTCCCACTTCACCTGGCATCTACTGCACCTTTGTACCTGTCAGCCAATTTTGGGGGCTTCTTATAAACATAGGTTTTACTACTGTTTCAGATTATAAGTATCCTGGAAGAGTGCTGTTACAGATTAGCACTAAACCCATGTCAGAAAAGAACTCAACACTTGTGCAAAACCAGAGCTAATTTTGAGAGATGGCTAAACTTGTCAATCTAGCCGTCTGTTAAAACACACCTCCTTTCCAACTGCAGCCCAATCTCTGTTAAGGAGAATGATTGGCCAATCCCTCCCTCCCCACCTCCTTAGCCCCTGGTGATGTTTGGTAGGAAGGCAAATGAAGCCAGGGGAACCTACCAATTGCTTTCCTTAATGTATCCTGCATTAAAACTATAAGGACTGCACCAATCCCTGACCGCTTTTGGGGGGCAAAATAGGACTCAGTGATGAGAGCAATGCAAAGTAACCCAGCTTACTTTTCTGCTGCCTCAAGGACTGGAAGAAAGCACATTAACATGGCCATGAGCCCATTGTCACATGTTCTATCATGTGCCACTTATTATGTCTTGTATGTGCCCAAATGCATATGTTAATTGGTTGGAATAATATAAGTGATCAAGCTATGGTGAAATAAATAAGTTCATTCAATATTAGTTTAAATAACAACACTGGTGTGCTAGATAACACTTTCCAGGCACTCTGCTGCACCTGGTTTAATTTTATTTTATACATTCTTTTAATTACAAATAAATAAATGGGAAAGTAGCATGTGGCAAAGTAAACTTCCAGTTTCAAACATAATCTTTATAACTAAGGATGTTTCTTGGCTCCGCACAGTTCCCAGAGGCATTCTTAAAACATAAAATATGTAATGACTGCAGCTTGGTGTTTTCTTTTGAAAGTGTGCTCCTCTTCTCTCCCCAAAAGGCAGTTAAACTGAAGTATATAGAGATCAGTCTCAATAGTTATAAGGAAAAGTAGGAAGCCAATTCACCAGTTTGGCTTTTGGTAAATACTAGAGTGCCTCCTATATCACATCTGGCACCTCGATCTCATTGATCCATTTATTATTAAACTTTCCCATCTATCACAATCAGCAATTATAGATCAGCTGCTGCAAGTTCAATGTACGTCTTAGAAGGTCACAAAATTCTTAGCCTTAACTATGGCCTTTTGTAGTGCTGGTGGTTTTACTAGAACATTGATGAGGAGGAGTTGGATAGTAGTATGTATCTCTTTCCCTTATGTGCATTGTATACAGAACTCTATATGCTTTTATATTTTCACCTAATGGTTCAGTGTTATAGTGCGGAATTAAGCAATGCTTGCTAGTCACCAAAGGGTCATTCTTAGGTTATACTTTGTATTATCTTGTCCTTGGTGAAACATCTGTGTAGAGTAGGATGATCTTTCTCATCTTCAATCCAATTAACCTTGAGAAACAGATACTCCTTAACTTTGAGATGGTCTCATCACCACATGGTATAAACAAAGGCTCCTCAGCCTTGATGGTCTCATTCTTGGCAGAAGAGCAAAGCATTCTGAGATAAGGCTTATCCTCCTTGTCCTTGGTAAAATCCAATGAGATGAGACCATTGAAAAGTGGATGTGTTTAATTATGGTTCAGAGTCTATATAAGCTAATCAAATTTCCCATGCTATGGAACTTCGATGCAGACCTACTTGGGAGGGTGCTACATGTTGCTGGTTTTGAAGAGGTCCACCTGCTGTCATCTCTCTGGGGTTCCTTGACTGGCAGAAGGGGCGTAAGGTTTTTCTTTCTTTGTTTAATTGTATTCTTGTACTTTGAATATTTTCAATTGCTGTCTTGGGTTATGTTATATTCTTCAGTATTCCTGAATATTCTTTGATTGCTGTCTCATGTTATGTTATGTTATTATGTTATTTCCCTTCTTACTACCTTGGAATAAAGTCTTATCCTGTGGTCACTGCATCCAAATCTAAAAGAACCTGTGACAACCCTGCTGGGCTGGAAACAGAGTAATAAACCATTAGAAACTAGGGACTTTGCTCTACAACCAGATCACTCCATTATTTTGCTTTTCGATCCTTTCACTTTCCCATTGTTGTCTGCCTTCCTCCAGACTCTTCCACCAATCTGTGTAAAGGACCTTGACAACTTCTATAACACTCTTTACATTCTGCTGAGTTTCATTCATCCTGCTCATATTGGCTTTTACTGTACATTAAATGTTGTCGCTTGTATGTTTTTTACTTTGCTCTGATTACTGTATAATTTCACTGATTTTTTACTTTTTGGGCCATTTATTTAATAAATAAAATGAATATGTATATATCTGACAGTTATTTTGAGAGTGACCATAGCATGTTCCTAAGATTCCAAATGTGCCCAACAGCAAAAAATGTTTGGGATCTCTGGCTGATTATAGTTGTGACTGTTGTAGGAAGTTCTGTTAATGAAATATCATGGAATGGATTCATGATACTGCAAACAATAAACACTATTGCTCTTTCTTATTCTTTTTGTGAACATTTAAAAATCTTTATAAAGATTTTCAATTAATTTCTTTAAGCTGAAATCCTTTAGTTTACGGGTCTTCAACTCTGGGGAGAAAAACTGGACATCGAAAGCCTTTTGGACATTTACCACCATGAGGCTGGCTGATTCTGAAATCAAGTTAGTATATGACAGCCAAAAGGAGATACATTTCAAAAGTTCCCCAACTCCCAACTTCCCCAAAGAAGTGGAAATTTATACTATTCCTAGAGTTTCTTGCTCTTAAAAGTTAGCCTACAGGGGAAGAAGGAACACAATATCCTTCCTTCTATCTTCCAAGAGTTTAAGGTGGTTTATATAGCAATCCCTTCATTTTCCCCACAACAATTACGTAGGTTGTGCATTAAGTGAAAATTACTTACTGAAATTCACTGAGTGAGTTTCTATGGCTGAGAGCGACCTTGAATCAGGGTCTCCCCAACAGAAAATTCTATCCACAACAACATTCTATTTGCTTCTCCCTGCTAGCAGGATTGTTGAAGGTCTTAGATATTGCTAAGGGTCACACATGGAGATATTTCAAGGACAATTGAATAGCTTTGCTTAAGGGTATTTCCCAGATAGCTGTTCTAATCATTTAACCTAAACAAACAACTTGAGCAGTAACTGAGACATACCTATTCTGAAGTAAATATTGAGTTTTTACAGTGTATCCTCCAAAGTGAATAAACAGAATTGGAACTTCCTTAAAGGTCCTACTCTTTCAAGTCAAAATAAGAAAAAACATGGAAGAACTGACTGGAATTATTGCCCCTGGCTCTTCATTGGAACAAACATACTGATGAGATAAATATTATATGGGTATTTCTTTCTTCTTTTATGTCTATATGGGTATTTCTTTCTGAGTCCTGCCACCTGGGCTTCATCACACAAAAGGTAAGCAGGGGTGGGGAAAGAAAATCAACGTGTGGTTAAATTCACCACATCAAAAGTAATTAACCTCTTGGACCAGGTTGTTTGAGTTATTGGCGTTATTTTTAGACTTCCTTATTCAAAATGATGAACTCCTGGTGCTAATTTTAAATCTGAGCTCATGAAGCAGAAATAATTATAACAATGAAATATTTTTAGAAGCTGAAAAACTGATTTTTTTTCTTTGTCTATTACATGATACAGTTATTCCTGCTTCCTAGAAATAATTCTTTGGATCCAGTTTCACGTTTGATAACACAGATATACCGGAAGGGGCTCACCGTCAGCTGGGACCCATTGCCAAGTTCACAGGAGAGATATGACACGTGCACTGTCCAAAAAGGATATGTTGCATCCTGTTATTATAGTAGCCCTCAACAGCTTTGCTGAAGTGATGGTTGACAAGCTATTATGAATGCTTCCTTAAAAGAGTTCTAATCCTCTGAAGTTATCATGCACAAAGCCTCACATAAGCAATAGGAGCTACACAGTGTTTTTTTGTTTCAGTGGGGACTTGTAGAAAATATCCCAGTGGACTGTGCCATTTGTTTTCTTATAGCCTAGATTTCCCTAACCAGGTGTTTTTCACATGGATTGGACTGTCATAATTCTCAGACACCCTGGGAACACATCTGGAGAGCACTAGGTTGGGGAAGTCTGTTAACAGCCAATAGAAGATTACTATCTATGAATATAGGGAACAATTGAGTGGTTTAATTGTATCACCAATGATGTTTCTGATCCCCTAGGACTTTGGCTCATGAATTAAAGTACTGCTCTGAAAATCATCTGCAGATCTCCATCTGGAATCTTGGCTTTTTAGACCTTATTGAACGCAGGAATTCTCCATTCAGCTCAATGGAGTTTAATATGCTTTTCCAAATATGAAATTGTAGCAATGGATCAGTAATGATATTACAGGTAAAACTCGAAAAATTAGAATATCGTGCAAATGTTCATTTATGTCAGTATGGCAACTCAAAAGGTGAAACCAACATATGAGATAGACGCATTACATGCAAAGCGAGATATGTCAAGCCTTACTTTGGTATAATTGTGATGATTATGGCGTACAGCTTATGAAAACCCCAAATTCACAATCTCAGAAAATTAGAATATTACATGACATCAATAACACAAGGATTGGAAATAGAACAATATCGGACCTCTGCAAAGTATAAGCATGCATATGTACTCAGTACTTGGTTTGGGCCCCTTTTGCAGCAATGACTGCCGCAATGCGGCGTGGCATGGATACTATTAGCCTGTGGCACTGCTGAGGTGTTATGGAAGACCAGGATGCTTCAATAGCAGCCTTCAGCTCTGCTGCATTGTTCGGTCTCATGTCCCTCATCTTTCTCTTGGCAATGCCCCATAGATTCTCTATGGGGTTCAGGTCAGGCGAGTTTGCTGGCCAATCAAGCACAGTAATCCCATGGTCATTGAACCAGGTTTTGGTACTTTTGGCAGTGTGGGCAGGTGCCAAGTCCTGCTGGAAAATGAAGTCAGCATCCCCATAAAGCTCGTCTGCGGAAGGAAGCATGAAGTGCTCCAAAATCTCCTGGTAGACGGCTGCATTGACCCTGGACTTAATGAAGCACAGTGGACCAACACCAGCAGATGACATGGCTTCCCAAATCAACACAAACTGTGGAAACTTCACACTGGACTTCAAGCATCGTGCATTGTGTGCCTCTCCATTCTTCCTCCAGACTCTGGGTCCTTGGTTCCCAAATGAGATGCAAAGGTTGCTTTCATCAGAAAAGAAGACTTTGGACCACTGGGCAACAGACCAGTTCTTTTTTTCTGTAGCCCAGGTAAGACGCTTCTGACGTTGTTTGTTGTTCAGGAGCGGCTTGACAAGAGGAATACGACATTTGAAGCCCATGTCCAGGATCCGTCTGTGTGTGGTGGCTCTTGATGCACTAACTCCAGCCTCAGTCCACTCCTTGTGAAAGTCCCCAACACTTTTGAATGGCCTTTTCCTGACAATCCTCTCCAGGCTGCGGTCATCCCTGCTGCTTGTGCACATTTTTCTACCACACTTTTCCCTTCCACATAACCTTCTATTGATGTGCTTTGATACAGCACTTTGGGAACATCCAACTTCTTTTGCAATTACCTTTTGGGGCTTTCCCTCCTTATGGAGGGTGTCAATGATGGTTTTCTGCACAACTGTCAGGTCAGCAGTCTTTCCCATGCTTGTGATTCCTACTGAACCAGCCTGAGAGACCATTGAAAGGCTCAGAAACCCTTTGCAGGTGTTATGGATTCATTAGCTGATTAGAGTGGGACACTTTGAGTCTAGAATATTGAACCTTTTCACACTATTCTAATTTTCTGAGATTGTGAATTTGGGGTTTTCATAAGCTGTACGCCATAATCATCACAATTATACCAAAGTAAGGCTTGACATATCTCGCTTTGCATGTAATGCGTCTATCTCATATATTGGTTTCACCTTTTGAGTTGCCATACTGGCATAAATGAACATTTGCACGATATTCTAATTTTTCAAGTTTCACCTGTATTTCACAGGAGAATACTCATCTTACAGCCTGATCCCATCTATGTTTTTCTGGGGGAAAATCACAATGATTTTAGTGTGACTTAATTCCATTTGTGTGCATAGGAATTGGTGTCAGTCCTATTATATTTCAATCTCAGATATATTTGTTAATTATTTAAACCTTAATTAATTTATAATTATATAAATCACACAAAAATGTATGAGCTTAGGAATGTTTTAATACTTTGTTTAGTCTGCATCTCAAAGAGCTCTGATTTGATTTGCAGTTTCTAAGCTAATACATGTATGAGAGCAGGATTATGCTTTGAATAATTCATTTTTCTGAATTTTGTGATTATTTTGTGTGTGTATGTGTGCATGTGTGTTTGTGAATAAAATGTATAGAACAGCACATATGGTCTTACATTACCTATATAAAATGCATATTTAATGTTAATACAAAGACATATTAAAAATGCAATATGCTTTTTTAAAAAAAATGCTGATTGAAGCAAAATCAGGATGGAACAGACTTATGAGGGAATGCACATGAAATTGACCTGGATGGGAAATAGATTGATCAAGGCTTCCTTGTGTGAGGTGCTGCACAACAGTTATGAACACAGTATTTGGGTAAACCTAAAGCGGTATCTTCAAGAATGAACAAAAGCAGCCATGGATCAGACAGTATTCAACTTATATGACTAATTTGAATAAAGATCAACAGGAGCAAACTGCAGTTATATTACTGGATGATGTAAAAGCCTTCGGCCAAATTTATAAACAGTATATGTTTACTACTTTAGATAAGTTTGGATTTCCTGAAAAATTTATAAATTGGATCTAGATTCTATGTTCAGCTCCTACATCAAAAGTGAAAGTTAATGATACATTTTTCATTCATTTTTTTTCACTTTATAAAGGCTAGGAGGCCCACTTTTCCCTGTGATTTTTCATATTTGTTTCAAACCTCCAGCTTATGCTATTCAACAAGATTATAATATTCATAATATAAATTTATATAATTGTCATAATACAAATTGGTGTTATATGAATGACATTTTATTATTTTTGTCTAAATTTCATGCCTTCATTCCAAATGTTTAAAACGTGTTTTCAAAATTCCTTAATTAATTAATTAAGCAGTTATCAGTTTAGTATTTATAAGGAATACATTAACTATCCTGGAGTTTTTATTCTGTGTGATATTTTGAGGATAATCAGTTTAGATATGAATAAAAACATGTAAGATCTCTTTGGATCTCAGTAGATGGCAGTCTTTTAACCTTACCTTTGGATTAAAGTTAAAAGACTTCATATTTGTAATATGAACATATTCCTAGAATAATATACGTTTTGCATAGAAAATGTCTGCAAGGTATTTTCAAACAAGTAATATAATGTTTTGAAAAATTGTTACAAAGACATATTTTTAAAAGATAATTTGAATTAAAGAAGGAGGATTTGGTTTTCCAAATCTTGAATTATGCCATTTTGCATATTTATTGGTCAGTTCCAAATTTTGGATGACTCCCTTTTTCTGAAATTCTCCTTCTTTGGCCTTTTAATATAATTATATAGTATATTTTTAGTTAGTTACACTGTCTTTAGTTAGTTCTTGATCTATTCAATCAACCCTAGCCAAGACTTTGCTCTGATAATTGGTTCAGAATTAATGTAAAACTATTATATGGAACATTTAAGTGGAAACCAGGATTCATACACTGGATCAATTAATAAATGAAAATGATGAATGCTTATCATGTTTCACTTTAAAGGACAAATCTTTTTCTGCCTAGAACATAATTGTATTTACAGTTACAACCTCTATTGACATCCAAATTTGGGCTTCTGGCATTTTCGATTTTGGAAACAAGTAATCATTATATCCTATGACACAATACCCCCTCGCAACTACTTTTTATAAAATTTGGTTGGTGATAAATCAATTTGATATGTAGACTTTAATGGCTAAATGGAATAAAGAAATAGATTCCTATTTTGCTTAGGTTATGGGAAGATCTGTTAACATCAATGCCAAAAATCTTCAGTAGATCTTAGATTACAGCTTATTCAACAAAAAATAATATTGTGGACTTAATGTACTTAATTGAATTTATATAGAAAAGGCTTGAGTAAATCATCATGTTGGAGATGTGGTAAGATTAATTGAATCATTGAAATATATGTTTGTAGAGAATCCTATAATTGTAACATTTTGGAAAGAAGTTATTACATGTTTTACCTCAACTTTAATTGAGTTTTAATATTCTCAGATGTCCAGATTCTTCTGAATTATATTCCTATCACATATAACCCTTGACTTCTGGACAAATAAAGTAGATTCTCCATGCTTTACTTATAGCTAAACGACTTGTTCTTCAGCATTGCAAAGATAAAAACATGGCTCCAGTAAACTGCAGAACTGATTATATTAAATTTATGAATGAAAGTTTTATCAGCTTAGATTAGCTATGGATTATTACAATAAGAAATGGCTATCATTCACTGAAAAGTTTAATAGAACTTTGCATATCTGCAAATATCTGTAAATATCTGCCCTGTATGTTCCTGTTTCTTCTTTTTCTTTAGTGTTCCTTTTTATTACTTTTTCTTCTTTCTTTATAACTTTATGTCTTATTTGCTTTTCATTCCAGTTGGTTTTTTGTATTCATTTAATGAAAACAAAATAAAAAATCCATCAAGGAAACAAACAGCATAAGTGCAGGATATATTGTGTAAATCTTAGGGAAAATGTTTTTAAAATGTATTATGGGTTTTAAAAAGAAAGCTCAGCAATGAGATACAGATATTCTCAAATCTGAGCAACTCCTGAAAAAAAATAGCTCTTGCCATTTGTTATCTGAATGGAGAAAAAAATGAACAAAATCAGAAGTCTGCATAGACTGAAAGGGTCAGAGTAAATACAAAATAGTCTACTGAGATTACATAACTGATTTTTCTTTCTGTCCAGTTCCTTCCTCCCCTCTCAGTTTGGCTGCTGGCAGGGTTATTTACAACTTTAACACATAGGACTTTTCTTCAACATGAGGTTATTTATGTTGTTGACATTATGATAAACCTGCCCATTGAAATTCTTCTCTGACAAAGCAGACCAAATGTTACATTTTAGCCTATTCCTCCCCCCCCCCCCCAACCTAGAAACATTGCAGGCCTTTACTTTTGAGTGTAATCAAGACAACATGCTTGGGACTAGTTTGTCCTTAGAAAGCAAAGCAAAAGCAGATGAAAGGTATTTATAGATTCATCAGCCAATGAATGGATGAAAGGGAAAAAGAAATTAATGGGTATATGTCAGCAGAATGGAGGAGGTTTTGAACATGTGAAGTTCATGTCCAGACCAACTATTTGGAGTTAATTCCAAAGAGACCTTGATTTACAGGAGGGGAAGAAGTGGCATTTTATCTGCAATTAATTTTAAAAATAAAAGAGAGGAAAAGCCTGGTTTAGTAGAGATTTTTAAATCAGACCTGTGAATGTTTGAAAAGGAAGGTAGCAATTCAGGCTGCCCAGCTAAGCATATGTCTCTTTGATCTTGAGTTTTAACATTTAAAAAAAACAGATCATTCATTCATTCATTCATTCATTCATTCATTTATTTATTTATTTATTTATTTATTTATTGTAGCTGGGCTATGAAATGAATTGTGGTCTATTTGCATCATACTGTATCAGTGAAAAGAGAGAATGGGTGGAAGGAAGGGGTAAGGCTCAGTCAGTCTCCACCTGTCAGTGGGAAGATAAACTTGGTTCTGACTTATTCTGTAAATCTTTTTTTCCTACATAAGCGAAAACTAATTTCATACGTGCAGCTAAAACACTTTTGAGCCTCTCTCCTGCAGTTGGTGTACATGTGTGGGAGAAATACAGTTTTAAATGCACTTGTGTCGGGTTAAGCCTACATAAGAAGGAAGGTTTACTGTTGCTTTTCTGCATTCTTGAAGTTTTGTGTCAAGAAAGGATAGCCCATCCTTTTGAAGAAAATTAAAACACTTGTAGCTCTAATAATATTTTTTCCATGTCCGAACCCAGAGATCAGTGGGATGGTGAAGAAATCTGTAATGAATTGGAGGGCAGATAATACAGAAAAGGGGGTGATACCCATTTCATATTGATCCTATTCTGCATACTGATGAAACTGCATAGGAAAGATGGTCTTTTCTGGCTGGAGAACAGGCAAAAGAGTGCCATTCTTGGAAAAGGCTGATTTTTGGCTACTTTCCTCTTTGCTATCCTATGCCAGATTAATCCCATTGAAATGGGTCCTTTGACCTTCAGAAGAGTTTTGGGGGTGGGGTTGTGACAGATGAGAAGCTTAAAGGAAGACTGGATAGAAAAATCACATTCTACCCTCTTATGCTGACATATGTAGATTTACTAACATTTTTTTAAATTGCATAACATTTTCTACCTCTGATGGCTGTATTTAATAGATACTGTCTATGTACATTTGACTTTAGTCTTGTATCTACAACTTCTAGAATATTGTATCATCCTTTTAAACGAAGACAGAAGGAAAACCACAATCTTGAATTCTGCCTTAAGATATGTAAGTTGCTGTCATGTGCTACTTCTTTACAGCTGTAACAGAAATCTACATAGAGACTAACCTAGCTCTGATTATTTTCTGACTAACAGTAATCTCTGTTATCTTGAGCAGAAGTCTTTCATGGTCGGCATGCAAGTATGTGTTTCAACACAGAGCTAGTATAGTATAGTTCCTAAGTACAGCAGGCTGCATCAATGGGCTTACACATCATGCTAAGTATAATATGTGCACAATACAGGGAGTCCTCGCTTAGCGATCACAATTGGGACTGGCAGCTCTGTTGTTAAGTGAAATCATGTGACCATGACTGTGCTTTCCTTTTCCCCACTCCCCTGCCCTTTGGAATGCTCACCCCGGGACAATTAGCAAGAAGGAAACTTTACATTCTTTGGAGAGGAAGGGATTACAAGAGAGTAAGCAGGCACACAATGGGGAATACACATCGAAAGGAATGCAGTGGCACCAGCAACCTGGAGTGTCAAACAACCCAGTATATTCCCCATTGTGTGCTGGCTTACTCTCTTGTAATCTCTTCCTCTCCAGTCTCTCTGCTCTGCAATGGGGGGGGGGGGAAGAAAAACAACAGGTCAGGTACAGGACAATGCGTACTGGCTGTAATGACGATCACATGACTGAGGGACATGCAAAGGTTGTAAATGCTGGCGTTGGTTGTAAAGTTATTTTTTTCAGCACCGTCGAAGTAACTTTGAACAGTCATTGAACGAGGTAGTTGATAAGCAAGATCTACCTGTATGGCTTATTTAATAAGCTACGGTTTAGATATGTGTGTGAGATTGAGGTCTAGTAAGGAATACATTTTTAAAAATAATTTTGGAATTGTCAAGTAACTAATTTATAAACATTTTATTTTAAAAAGATAATTACACATTATAGGAAAAATAGGAAGGAAGGAATAAACAAGAGAGACAACAGAGAATGTACCTGGAGATGAAAGAACATAAAAATATTAGGATAAAATATATCTTGCAATCCTGTGCATATATCTATGGAAGTAAATGAAATATAGTGGAGCCGATTTCTAAGCATATGTTGGAATGCTGTTAACTGAAACATGACTGGTTTATAAAAGAGAATAAAATGCCTAGATAAAAGTCCTTTGCCCATGTGTCCAGTATACATCATTATGATAAGGAAAGTAATTAATCTAGCATTCTGCCACATTCTCATTAATTACAATATAATTATAAAAATTACATTGCAATTAATTTCTATAAATGCAGGCCAAATTTTGCAAACAGCTCAAGCCACTAAATATTGCATGAGGTAGAAATGAAGTAATTTTAGAGATGGAAGGAACAACCAAATTGCCCAAACATTTTTTGCATACTACATGATTTGTATAATATTTTTTTTATTCAAAATGCAGCATAACAGCTTTATCTTAAAGGTGAAAATTTGGTGACAAATATGTAGAACTTACTTAAAAATGTTTATCTGATCCATAAATTTACTTTAAGAGCAAATGTCTTGATGCAGTGTTATCTGATACCTTTCCATAAGCACATTTAATTTGTCACAGTAGCATTTTCTCAAGTTTTTTTATAAACAAATCTTCTAATTTCACAAAATAAACTTCTGTTAATACAGCTGAGCAAAGGCATGGGTGTGTAGGGACTTATTTGGGGATGACAATTACTCTGGCCTCACACATGGTAGGAAAATCAGATGGATCTATCATTTTCATTGAAAGCTGTATAACTAATCATTAAAATATAATCCTAGGAGTTATTTCATTGAAGCCCAATAATGTATTGGGTTTCCCCAGACATTTCCATTTATTGTGCCATTGACTTCAGTGGGAAAAGGGGGAATTATATTGACAGAGGACCCAACAAGAAGAAAATGGAGTGGGGCAGGTTCAAATAAACATTTTGGCCTTTGGCTTATCAATATAGCCATTATTAGTGCTAAATGCAGTTTGTTGTTTTGGTATCCTTTTCTTGCTGTATACAATCAGTGTAATCTTAAATATTTTTGTTTGGAGTATTCTAGATAGCGCTATTAGCACTGCGCAATAATACTTCGCACAGTGTTTGTTTGTTTTTTTTAAATTGCACAGAGCTGAAAGCAAAAGGTTCATGCCCTGTTACTGGTAAAATTGGTGTTAGAAAACACTGCTAGAAAATTAGTGGGTAAATAAAACTAAAGCAAGAGAGTGAATGGCTTCAGGCAATGATCCTCCTTTATTGCAGATCCTCAAAACCTGTCATACATTTTGTTTCCTTTTCAGCAACATAAACATCTTTGAGCCTCAAAATATGTCAGCTGAGTTGGAAATGAGATTCTCCCTCAGAGATTGCTTCACTTGGAGCCAATTCACATGATAATCAGCACTTTGTAAATATATGTTAAGAGCCACCCTTGCTCTTGCCCTTTTAACCCTGACTTTGGGGGGAAAAGTAATCCTGATTTATTAGTGATCTTTCAAGTTCTAGCTTTGGGTTTTGTGGTAAGCAAGTTTTGTATTTCCTTCTGTCATGCAGCAGCCATGTTGTGAAGTATAATATATCAAATTGGTACTTTGTGCCTCTTTTTAAAGGAAACAACAGTCTGGTCTCAGGGGAGCTGTTTAAGGGCTCTTCCTCATAGCCAAGTTAAAGTGCTATCCATCAATCCTTGAGCCAGAAAAAACCTACATTGGCATAAAATTTGCTGGCCCCACCGACAATCCCTGTTCTGTCACACACACAATGCTGGCCAATGATGCTGTCCTGATTTACATAACAGGCACTTTAAGGATAGGAAATGGCAGATTCTCCCAGCTTTGCTGCCCTCCCCTACATGTCACCAGCTGGCAGTTGACTGCTTTCCTTTATGGGGCACTAGGCTTGGGTGAAGAGGGAAGTTTTGATAGGTTGGTGGTGCATATATTTTTCCAAGTGTATTCAAAGGGAGCCTAACTAGTCTGCTGACTATCAGGTCGGTAAGACTCCTTTTGGACATGGGAATAATGCTCCTCTGGAATTGTGCTAAGCCCGTGTCCAAAAGAAGCCTGATAATCAGTTGTTATCAACTAACAGTTGAACTCCTTTCAAAGCCTTTCTGCAAAACACGTGTGCCTGATTGTCTGATTGTCAGGGTTTTTTAAAGAGATGGGTTTAGTGCTATTTCAGAAGAGCACTAAATTGATGTTTAAAGCCTGATAATCAGTTGTTATCAACTAACAGTTGAACTCCTTTCAAAGCCTTTCTGCAAAACACGTGTGCCTGATTGTCTGATTGTCAGGGTTTTTTAAAGAGATGGGTTTAGTGCTATTTCAGAAGAGCACTAAATTGATGTTTAAAAGCAGCACAAAGAACAGCTAACAATCACGAGGAGAGTTATGCCATGAAGCAACAGAGAAACCGCCACCTCTTTATCCCATTTCACACTGCTATTTCCCTCCTCACCACCCCCATGCCCACTGTCCTGCCATCACCACTGTCAACTGCTATTCAAGCTCTTACAGATATATGAGCCAGAAACTGGGTTGGAGAACTGTTGAGCAAAAGGGGAGAAGTTGGTTTGAAAGAACTGGCCTTTCCTACTACCCAAAGCAGTAAGACTTGGAAGACAGTGCCCAGGAGGTAATGGGAGGGGGCTGCTAAAGTGGCCAATAGGTGCCAGGCCAATCCAACCCCCCAGGGATCATCTGACTGCAGCTCCAACCGAATGATTAGTGAAACTTGTCAGATTGCCCCCATGGCAGAACCACTGTAATTTTTTGCCTACAGAAAGGGTGAAACACTTTTTGAACATCAGAACAGTTAAGGAGGACTTTCAGCTGCCTTGGTGAGGGGTTGGGATAAGATGGATGCAACATCAAGAGGACATGGAATTAAAAAAAAGAGGTTGCTGAGCCATCCTGATATTGTGGCTAGGTGCAAGTGGGAAAAGGCACTAAGTAAATGACTGAATGGGGCAGGTTGGGCTCTCTGATTTTGCTATGCCTTAATGAAGTTTGAGTCTTGTGAAAGGGATGAGAGCTCAGTGTAGAAACATGATAGGAAATAAATGAATGTGAGCCACATCTTGTTTAGAAAAGCCAACAGAGAGCTCAAACTGGGGAGAAAAATGGACCATGTACAGAGCCCTGAATCCACCTCTTTCTAAGTTCTTTCTAAAAGGAATTTTGAAGGGAAATTGTACTCAGATTGGCTGGAATGTCACCACAGTTCTCTGGATTATCTGAGATCCAAACAAAGCAAGGTCTTAGATCATGTTGACAGCTGTACTTTGTTCAAGTGAATGGAAGAACAGGTTTCCTTTAGATATCCCAACTGGGTGTATAGAGGCTAGAGAAATGTGAGGGAGTCCCATTCAGCAATAAACATAGATATTGTCTTTACTCTAATCAAACAGGTCAATTTGGCCATCTTAGCAAATTCTAATTCATCTTCACCAACCATTCCTCTGTGGTAGGCATTGCCAAATCTTTCCATCTTTGTGCATACAATAATCTTGCTGCAGTTATCATCTATAAAAACAAAGTTCCATGACTTTTTTCCAACTGTTTATCCATCAGTCCCAAAAGGAGAAGTTCTGGTTTCAGTTGTATATTCATCTTTAAAAACCTCTGAATCAGTGTATGCATTTGAACCCAAAATCTTCTAGCTTTTTTGCACACCTACCAAACACAGTAAAATGACCTTTCTTGTTGTTCACATTTCCAACATAGATTTGAAGTACCTTTATATATTCTAGATAATTTTTCTGGTGTCATATACCAGCAGGACATCATTTTATAAAAGTTCTCTTTAAATTATAATGTAATGTAAATTTTAATCCTTTCAACAACATATTTTCCCATTGTTCCATCTGTATATTATAGCCAAAAATTTTAGCCCACTTTATCATACATTCTTTCACTTGTTCTTCTGTTTCAAATTTCAATAAAGGTTTATACATTTTAGCAATCACATGTTCATCATTTGTACACACTTCTGTTTCAAAGTTAGTTTAGAATATTCAATATCATAAATTCTTTTGTCTACTTTGACTCTTTCTGATAACTGTAAATAAGAAAAACATTGACAATTATGTACCTCTGCCATCAGTTGCTCTCTTGATTTTATTTTGTATTCCCCTTGACAGAATTCTAGTATCTCACGGTATGTTAACCATTTGTGTTTGACTATTATTTCCATCTATAAAATGCTTCTTGTGCTGAGAACCACGAAGGTGTTTTCAGGCACAACCTGAAAACTGTATTGTATTTATTGCTGACTGGAAACCCCTTATGGACTTTTTGCGTAAAACAGAAAAAAATGAACTTATGATCTGTGGTTTTGACAATTAGATAGGCTAGATTATAGAAAGAAGAGAGTCATGATGTAACTTTAGAGAAAAGGGTAAATCTACAATTATAACTGCTGTAAAGAAGATCGGAAGCCATTTCTTTATATCTTTTTTCTTTCTTTTCTTTTCTATTCTTTTCTTTTCTTTTTTTGTACTTTAGTTTTCTCTTTTATTTCTTCCTTTCCCTTTTTTCTTTCTTTCTTACTTTTAGTTTGTATTAATTTTTACTCTTGTTTTAAATGAAATTATATTTAAAAAAAAAAGAAATGTGGGGGTTATGGCCCCCATGCAAGAACCATTTTTCCCCACTTTGATTTTCTGTGTATTCAGGCAAATTCTTGAAAGGGGTTCCTGGCCAGGAATTTTGGGAATTGTGGTTCAACATATCTGGAGGGCACCAGATGTTTGTTCTTTACAAAATGGCTTGAGGCTTCCTGTTAAACAATAACAACTTTATTTACAGTGGCTAAATATATAAACTGCTTTTAGTCCTTTGTCTTTATACTAGAAGGCCTAATTCCCTGGCTACTGCTTTCTAGATCCACCCTTCTTCCCTCCCTCCCTTTCTTTCCATACATTTATGTACTGCCCAATCACAAAGACTCCATGCAGTTTACAACAATAAAATACATAAAAATTGGAACATCTTCTAATCCCCATGAAATTGATTATCTTCCCATTAACTTAAAAATGTGTATCCAGAATCTGGAATAAAACCCAACCACTAGACCTGAATACCTGTAAGACCTGGATTGTTTTTAGAGAGTTATGAAATGCCAGCACGATGGAGCCAAGCACACTTCAGATCTATCTTAGGTTAAGCTATTCCCTTATGCAGGTGCTACACCTAAGAAGGTCCTCCTCTAAGCCTCATCCCCTTGTTGACTGGGGATCCTAAGCATTCATTCCCAGGGTGTTCACATAGAACAAGAGAACTGTTGTCCCAAAAGACAATCCTGCATGTTTGCAGGAATAGAACCACACAGGGCTCTTAATGCTTGAATTGGACCTGGAAACATATTGGCAACCAGCGATTGTAGCATAGGTGTATTTTTCTGTGATGGTGCACTCTCATCAGTGCATTTGAACCAAAATGCATTTCCAAGTAGTCTTCAAAGTAAGCCCTGCGTTATAGAATCTGACTGCATGATAATAAAGGCTTCTCTGTCAAAAAGGACTGCAACTGAGCTGGGCAAAGGGCTCACTGGCTATAGCCTTCTCCTGTTGCTCAAACAGGAACTGTGGGTCTAGGAGCACTCCAAGTTGTGGACCTACTCCTTTAGGGAGAGTGAAACCTTGTCCAGAGCTAATCTAGGAACAGGGATGTAGCCAGATGGTTTATTTTTGAGCAGCATCTCTCTCTTGCTGGAATTCAATTTAGGGTGGGGTTTTTATTTATTTATTTGCCCCATCCAGTCCCCCTCTCCCCCACAGCAAGTACAAACCTCCACTGTATCTTTCGTCCAACCTGGTGATAATGTAATTGAGTATTATTAGCATATTAATACTTCATCCCAAACCAATGGATGACCTCCCCCAATATTTTCAAGCAGATATTAAATAACAGTGGGGGGCAGAGCTAAGCCCTGCAATGCCCCATAGAGGAGCAACCATGGGTTGACCACATGGACTGGAATAGCCCACTAGCAGCAGTGGAAGTAAAATATTTAAAAATATGCTCTCTATAAGGCATTGGCTTCATTTTTTCCTATATGCTTCTCTACACATTTCTCTATATCAGATAGAGGAAAGCTGTCTTAGAATATGGTGAATTAGTGTTCTTAAAAATTCAGCTGCTATTATTACTTTCTAAGGTTTATTTTAGATCACTAACCTTGACCAACTTGTGTCTCTTGCACATTTTTGAACTCATTTTACATTGTTCCATTTGACTGTTGTTTTCAGATTCTGTATAGCCTGTATGCAACAAATTACCATAAAAACATTGTGATTGTATGGAGATGATGGGATATGGAGTTCTCTTAGTCTTCCTGCAAAATGTCAGAAGGAGGAATACCAAGTAAGTTGTATTGTTGTGAACCAATCTGCCAGGGTCAAAAGATAGTATGAAAATGTTTCGGTACACAAATAACTAAAAAGGTATCCTGGCTCTTAAGTATTGAAGTTGTCAATACTGTATGTTGATCTCTGTTGTGAGGTGCAATACCGGCCATAATACAAATGCTTTTTGGTACTCATACATTGTACAAATGCTTGGTAATAGAATCAAAATGTAGTAAGACTGCAAATTAACCACCTTCACTACCAATTCACTCTCAAAAAGTTTGTACAACACACTAGGTATTTTTGTGCTGAGATCTGGAATCTATCTATATTTATATCTATATATCTATATCTATCATCTATCCATCCATCCTCTCTCCATCTGCCTATTTCACAGCTTCAACCCTGATTTATACCTATCTTGCACAAAATATCATTTGATAGTGCCACCGATTTGCATGCATAATATATACCCATCCTTTGTGAGGAAATCAAGGCTATGAAAAATGCAGAAAAAAGAATTTGTGACTAGAGCAAATTGAACAGAATAAAAGAAAAGGAAATTTAGCTAAATCAATACCATGCCACTCCCTATAGCTTTCCATACCTCTCTATCCTTGCAAACCATCACTGCTTTCACTCCATCAATACACCAATTCATACATTGCCTTTTGTTTTTCAAACTTATCAGCTCTACATTTTTGAGGTTCCCTTAATCCAACCACAATTTTCTTGGCCTTCCCTTTCCTCTCAACCTATTCTCTCTTCCTTTATGTATTTGTTCTGCAATTCAATTCTCATTCATTCTCTCTTTATGACCAAACCGCCTCAAAGTACTTCATACTAGTCACTCACTTTATTCACTTATCATCCATTCATTCTTGATCCAATCTTTTTTGACACAGATATTTCTTAACTCATTCCTCTGCATTTGTCTACTCTAATTTTTATATTTCTCCTGAATATAAAATTATTATATTGGTAATATTATATTATATTATATTATATTATAATATTATAATATTACTTCCATGTAACAAAAAGGGCAAGAATACACTATGAGACATCAACTTTTTTACTTCTTTAAGCAAGCATTCCTTTCTCTCAGCAGAACACATACTACCCACACCCTTCTACTAGCATTGACACATCTTAAAATTCCTCAATTTTCCCATTTTTAGTACAGTAAGCATTTTATATCTGCTTAATTTTTGCTATCTATATATTATATGCAATAATTAATTCCATTTTCCTTGCCAAATATAGCTATACTGGTCTGTGATACATTACTTTTCAGGCTATACTTCCTGTGGCATCATACAGTCTGTCTAAATTCTCTTCAAATGATGTGACTTTTCAGCCAGCAACACAACATCCTCTGAAATGCAAAAGCATATGTATATTCACATTCCCAACTAACACACCATTAACATCACCACAATAACTCCTTATACATTTCTCTGTAAATGCATTTAACAATCAACATGAAACAACATTACACATCCTTGTCATATTCCTGGTTCAGTGTTGAATCATTTGCTAAGTATTCCAATAATCCTCATGAATGCTTGATTTTCATCATATGTTGGTGGTGTTGTTTTTTTTTGCATTCAGCAACCAACTTCATGCAGTTGTTCACCATATTCATGCAGAACATTCCATTAATTCAAGCCTATTCATTGTAACTAATTCGGCACGAGTACAATAAACTTCCTTTCTCACACATTCATGCATTTCTCTATAACCTTCTGAAGAAGAAAAAAAAAATCTGGTCTGCAGAACTCTTGCCCAGCATAAAGCTCCATTGTACTTCCCAAATTTGCCTCATTGTCATTTTTTAATATCCTTTCAATCAGAGTTAAGAATCCTGTCCTTTGGGACAGTATTTCCCCTGAAGTCTGTATAGCCCAGATCCTGCTGTCTTTTAGGAAAGCTCTAAAAACCTAGCTTTTCAGCAGGCCCTGGGGCAGAGTGATTTATGAACTTACATTAGAACGTGATACAGGTTGTCCTCATTTAGTGACCACAATTGGACTGGCAACTCAGTCACTAAGTGAAGCGGTCACTAAGTGAAACCACGCCTGTGCTTATGATTGTACTTCAGCTTTCCTTTGCCTTAAAGAAAGTGAAAATCATAAATGCGAGGATTGGTCGCAAGGTTACTTTTTCATCACCATTGTAACTGAATGATCGCTGTACAAGGCAGTTGCTAAATGAGGATTACCTGTATTTTAAATATTTTTGTACTATCCTGGTGTGGTGTTCTGTTATTACTGTTACTTACTGGTGTTATGTTGTTACTGTTGGGAGTTTGTTGTTGGTTTTATGTGTTTTATTTTTATGT
The DNA here is from genome assembly GCA_030867105.1 of Liasis olivaceus. Lineage (NCBI taxonomy): Eukaryota > Metazoa > Chordata > Lepidosauria > Squamata > Pythonidae > Liasis > Liasis olivaceus. The sequence goes on along the minus strand of CM061355.1, from coordinate 36,573,551 downwards.
CTCCTTGAATTGCTTTTGTAATAGGCAGCTTATAAATTGGATAAAATAAATGAATAAGTAAAATAACAATCTAGATTTTGCTCCCTCTTTCTTTCTGGAAGGTAATAATAACAGCATTTTCCAATCATCAGGTACAGATGCAGTATTCATATATATATTAAACAAATCACACAGCCATTCTATAAGCAAACTGCATGCATATTTTAACATTTCTTCAGTCATATTGTCTAAGCCAACAACCTCATTATTTTCAACATTGCTATGCGTATGACCTCCTTTTAATTTTTATTGGACACTAAGATTATTGCACTGAAACCTCTGAAAACCCCTTCTAGTATATCCTAACTTCAGTTTCATCTGAGATATTAATTCTATTTACACTGATGGAAATTCTTTGTTTACTTGCAGATGTTTCATTACCCAACAAGGTAACTTCATCAGTACACACTATTCAAAAGAAACAATAAAAAACCTAGGAAGGAATCAAAAATACTCGAACACATCCCCTCCAGCAGCCCACATAGAGATACGCGGAGATAAGCATCAAACAAACATTAAGGCAGAAAACAATACTCTAATCAAGGAACCACCAAGGAGGAAACTACACCCTCACCAAAACTGGCAGGACAAGCTACTATATATAAACAGGGAGAAAACCCCACACTCACTCACACTTGATGATGTTATCTAGTTGAGTAATGAAAGATCTGCAAGAAAATGACCAAGCCCAGAGAGCACCAAGAACTCTACAGTTCAACCTTGAGCTACACGTATTCTCTCCTATTAGTTCCTTGTTTAGTTTTTTTTTTCACCTAAAGTTTTATTTCCATCAAAAGCTCTCTATATTTTCTCTGCTTCTTTTTATTTTAATTGTTCCTTGCATTCTTTGACTGCATTCTTTGTAACAGTCTTTATCTCTCTCTACACATTGTACATGATCTTTGTCTTATTATTTTTTGCAGCAACCATTTCTATATACAGTTTTAATCCACATGCTCTATCACTTCCATTCCTACAAGTTTCTATTTTCACTCATTTCTCTCACTTTCCTTTTCTTCCACACCCATTTTTGCCCCAATCCACTTTCAGTTTCCCCATATTCAGAATTTCACATCACTATTGTATCTTTCTCTGACCTTGATAATAAACAAATAGATTATGTTTTGAGGTTAATTCCTACTGTGACAGGAAAGTACATAATATTAATACTGTAAAAGTTTGGTGAGTGCACAACTAAGATTACTCTTTACTATTACAGTTTTTTTTGGTTTTTGTTTTTTAGTTTGAGGGGCATTTAGGTGTTTAGCAAAAACAAAAAAACCCTCTCCATTACACCATGGTCTCCTTCCTTATATTATTTTAATAGCCATCCTAGTCTGTCAGGATTTGTGATTTGATAGGAGTGTACTGTATTATAAAATAAATTGCGCTGTTTACACACATTTTTTCAGAAGTAGTTTCAGTAAATGTGCCTATTATCTTTTGTTGTACGCCCTTGCACAATAGCAAAGGTCAGAAATAGAATAATGGATGCTTGAAGTTTCTAGGATTCCTTTGATGTAAATGTTATTTGCCACTGGTATTCTCCCCTTACCACATACCCCTTGAGGATTAGTTGCCTGCATAACGTATGAATGTGTTGTAAATAATAATACTTAGATTACATCATTTCCAGCATATGAGGCTGAAAGAACAATATCACTTTTTTCCTATGCAAAATTGCCAGTTTGGTGGCATTTTTGCTTCATAATAAATTCCAGACTGCTTTTCATGGTAAATCTGAGTCTGCTGTAAAGTGATCTTATGGACTATAAAGACTGTTGGAATTTTGTCCCTGACTGCAAGCAGAAGCTTTTAGAACATTTAGGTTTTCTTTGTTAAAATTGTGCATTGCTTTGAAATTCATTTCATGAAAAAGTGTTTACAAGTTTATATGCTACACTGTTGATTTAGATGCTAGCTGTCTGGATGTCTTTTGAAATAAAGCTGTTTCTTCTTTAATTTTAGTCACAAAATCTGTATGAATATATCAGATTCATATTGGAAGGTTAGTACAATGATCAGGGGCATCCACAGGGAAAGTCAGAAAAGTCAAGATGGAAACTGTGATATGCAGTTAAAACCACACCTCTTTAATACATGAAATGCATGTAAAAAAGAGACGTGGCTTTGATCACATGATCACAACTGCCATCTTGACTTTTCTGACCCTTTTGCAGACCTCCCAATAGTGACTTAGTGCAATAGTGACATTGGCATCTTGATTCGCTTCACTTGTAAGAGTTTTTTTTTTAACCTAACGGGATCCAGAGAATATAATTTGCATATGATTATGACAATGGTTTGTTTATTTGTTTATTTATTTATTTATTTATTTATTTGCAGAACTTGTATGTCTACCCATCTCATACAATTATTCTAGGTGGTGCACGACAAACAACGAAAACAAGATAAAAATAAAACCATGCTTCCTTTCAGACCAACTAGATCAGCTAGACCAACAGCCTTCCAGCTCAACCCCCTCCTAACCCAAAGCTTGGGGAAAGAGCCAGGTCTTCACAGCCCTCTAGAAGCCTAAAAAGGGTAGGGATCCCTCCGATCTCAGGTGGTATGGCATCCTTCAGAAGTTATGGGACAACAGCTCATAGTCAACATAGTTAACATAAGACTGTGAGAGTTACAGTCCCAAAGTATTTGAAGGTATGGGGCGGGAGGTTGGCCAAGTGAAAGGCCACTATAGAATGGACTTTTCTCATAGTGATAACATAATTATGGAATTGCTTCCTCTCAGAGTCTTGCCTACTGCCATCCTTGTACTCCTGTCCACCCAGGAATTTTAAATAATTCATATAGTCTGGGCCATTCAGTTTTAAACACTGTGTTTTAATTTTTGAAGCTGCTGTGAGATTTGTTTATGTGTGCATGATATCTACAGTATTTCAGATTCCATAGGCTTATTTTTTGTTTGGTATTTAAATCATTTTAAGGTTTGTTTATTGTTCACTGTCCAGATAATTTTATGTTATGGGGCAATTTGAAGATGTCATAAATATTTTGTCTGGATTCAGAGAGGAAGGATGGATTTTTGGTGGGTGGAGCAGCATTTCTCGTGGAGTGCCAGGTGACCACTGCTGTAATAATGCACAAAGCCTTGTATCAGCACAGGATCTCTGCAGGTCATAGCTGACAAGTAGAGTCCCGGCTGCCTGGCACTCACTAGAGTTCTGGAGAAGGTCTGACTAGTGGGATCAGCAGGATGGGATTTGCTGGATGCTGCCCAGGGAAGTTGCCTAATGATAGTGGGCTTCAAAGTGGAACTTTTGGATTCTTATTTAGACTTCAAGCTACTATCTTACATATCTGAAGGATTATATGCTTCTCTATTTTATCAACTATACCTTTGCTAGAAAACTGTGAGTAGTTGCAACTACCAGGGAGACCTAAAGGAGGAAATACAAGAAGACACTTTATGTTTTCCTATCTGTTTTTCTTTTTCATTTTAAATATATCTCTACAGTCAATACAAACTAGTTGGCAACATATTATGAGTTGTATACTTCTGCTTGTAATTTTTAGGATATTAGGACTGAAAATTTCTGGTTGCTAATTCTGTATTTTTTTGTGGCTGGGAATTCTGAGAATTGTAGTTTCAATATATTTGAAAGTCCCAGGTTAGTGAAGGCTACAAAAAAGGTACAAGTGAAGGATACTTGCTTCGTTTCTATCCAGTTTGCCTTTCTGACCATCTTTTTTTGCCCCCCTTCTTTTTAATTGGTTTTATTGTAATTTCCTTGTTTGGGTTGTTGTGAGCTACCCAGAGTTGTTGGGAGCTGGGCAGCATACAGGTTTGATAAATAAATAAATTTGGAACTCTGCTGTTAGAAATTTCATCTTAAATTTGCTGGATGGAACACCATGCCAATGCTCTCTCAGATAATCACTCTTCATCTATACCTCTTTTATGTAGAGTGATTTGTAGTTTATTGTTTTGCTATCTACAGTGGCAGCAAGACTGAACTTATAATATATTCTGTTTGGTAATGGAGTTGATAATGGGTTTTAATAGAAATGATCAAGAACAAGATCTGGACAGGCGAGCCCTTGGAAAGCACCTAAACAACTGAAGATTGAGGATTTCTTATCAGTCCAAAAGTTTACAACTGTAAGTGACAATGATCCATTCCCTTTAAGCAATAAATACGATTTATTAAAACAGCTTGGGTCATCTGGGCTTGAGGACATTACCCCTCTTCAATCATTGCAGCCAGGTTTACTGACACAAGGGGATGAACCCTCATTAATGGAGTCACAACAGATGGCAAATTTATCAGCCCATGAGGTTATGTTCAAGAAGCCCATGACAGAAATAATTTCAGTTGATTTTATGGCAAAACAGTGCCTCTTGACAGTAGAAACTATGACTTCAGTCTTTCAAAAACTATGTGTTATCACAGAAAAGTTAGATAAGCTTCAACACTCTTTTAATTGCTATTATAAAAGGCAAAATAGAGGGGATAAACATAGATGACATAAATAGAAAGGATTGTAAGTTGAATCACAACAAAGAAACAGACCCTTGGATGATAAAGTGGAGAGAGGCCACCCAGCCACTCAGATACAAGGGGTATCTCATTTTCGTGTCCTTCAATCTGCAATTAATGCTTTTTTTCAAGTATAATAACATTAACAAAGGTGGTTCCCTTGCAAAGCAATAATTTTCAGCTTAAGTCAGCCTTTACTAAATGTTCCAGGTTAATTTGGAAAAGATAGAATGGCTTCCGAGGGCAAATAATAGCAGCAGAATGTTACTGAAGTTCAAATGTTTAGCTATCCCCTAATGCTTTTTAAGATGAGAATATTCTTGGTGCCCTTTTAATTGTATATTATTGGGTCTTCCAAGATACTGGTGTTAGATCATTCTTATCCAAACTGAAAAAAAAGAGGTAAACCATTCTGATTATAGTTAGATAATGTGACCTTGAGGAAACGAAATCAGGAGAGCCCCAAACAGTCTTTAAAATTGCCTCTGTATAAAGTTTTTCCTGAAGATGATATGCTAAAGAATTTTTAATTTATCATTGAAGGAAAAGAAGCTGAATTGTTTGTAGACTGGAAGGTTTAAAATAATCTCTCGCATTTCTACACATAGTCACTACCATTCTCAAAATCTTGCTGCACTTCAGATCTCAAGCAAGGAACTTGCAGGGACAAATGTAGCAAAACACAAGATTAGAAAGCAGATGCTTGTATGACTTTTTCCTATCACCTGCAAGAGCTTTGTTTGGGTGAGTTGACAAACAATTCCAAATCTAATCATCCACTATTTAATTAACAAAGGCTAGTAGGGAAGACTGGATTAAGTTATTGTAGAAGGTGGTAAAGTCCAGAAAATCTTAGATTGGAAAATAATCTATAAATTTCCAAACTGAACGTGAATGCCACCTGAGAACTGACATCAAAGAAAGTGAGTTAAAATAAGGCCCCCTAAAGATTTTATGCTGACTCCTAAGGCAGATGATGAAATCCTAGTTGAACCTATATCCCAAACCTCTAATGGTTTAGTGGAACCGCATGTAATATATTCAGCCCATTATTGGAAGAAGATCCTGAAATAATATCAGTTAAGTGATTCCTGGGAGAACAGCAGGAGATCATGACGATTTCCTGAAATATAGCTGGATATTCCTTTATTGTGCAATAAAGGAATAAGATTTGTTGAGTTTAATAGACAACTTTGATATCCTCTTACTAGAGACTTTTGGACTTTGGACTTTGGAACTTGTTTGGCTTTATGTTACATTCATCCATTCTACTCTTAGCCCAAAGGGAAATTCAGCTCATGGTAGTCTCAGTATTTCCAGTAATTCAGATTAATTACAGATCTGAGATGGAAATACTAACGAATAATTTGTTCTGAACGTATTGTGTATGCCATATTGGCTAAGGCCATACATGTGAAAGCAAGTGGATGCAATTTTGGGGTAATTAATGTTTGCCTCACTTCTCAGCAGTTACTGAGACAAATGATAACTTAAGTATTATATATTGGATCATATATTAATATACTATGATTATTGCTGGTGACTTCAATGCTAGATTTGGTCCAAGTGATGAAACACTTTACATGTGTCTTAACAGTGATCCCCCTTGCCTTAGTTTAATCCAAATTCAGTCAGTCAGTCAAAGTTTATTTTGGTCAAAGACTAATATAGAACAAAACAATTAACAAACTGCTTAAAAGTATAAAAGGATGATTGAATATAACACATAAACTAAGGGAATAATACAGAATATTATTGTCACTATTATTACCAGTGTAAGTTGCATCTCTAGAACTAAGAAACCACGTGTCATTTATCTAAGACATAGAGCTAAAATAAAATCTGTCTGTCTGTCTGTCTATCTATCCTTATTTAGTATTGTTCAAAAGTTAGCCACAGTTATACTATATTGAAGGATGGGGATTAGTCAGCTTGAATCTTATCTTACTGGCAGCATAACAGAATTCAGTAACATCTAGAGAGTCCCTTTGATCGGAAAGCAGAATTTGTAGGTAGAATAATGCAACTCCACTTTTGTTGATCCAAAAATAAGCATGGGTTAAGAATGTCTGACTTACAGACAACTCACTGATGAATGAGCTGCCTATTTCTAAAAATGGTGGATGGCGTTCTCCTTCCTCAAGCTGACAAACCACTGAAGCCCTGCAATGTTTTCATGAACTGTTGAAGAGACGCATTTTTACCATATAGCCTGTTTTCAGCCATTTTCAGTGGTTTTCAGTGGTTCATGAAAACATTGCAGGGCTTCAGCAGTCTGTCAGCTCAAGGAAGGAGAACGCCATCCTCCATTTTTAAAAATAAGCAGCATGTTCGTAAATATGAGTGCCAACTTACATACAAATTTGAGTTAAAGACAGACTTAGACACAGAACTTGTTCTTAACCCAGGGACTGCCTGTAAATTAATAATGGGAAATGGTGGCTGGCTCATATGATCACTAAATTTGATTTAACAATCTTAAGTGGCTCTGTATAAGGGGATGAAAAAGGAAAATATTCATGTTGGGCTAGATGTGGTACCAGCATTACTAATTTTACTTTAGCATCTCCACATGTAATTAATGAAATTACCTTCTTTAAAACTGATACCACCCTAACAGTGATCACTCCCCTCTCATTGTGAGGTTAGTTTATAATGCTCTGGTATGTTATCCATCACAAAAATGTCTGGCCAATATTTCTATAAGTAGGGATTATCAAATCAAATAGTCTAAGAAACCAGAGGGCATCAATAGATTCTTAGTTACTGCAATGTATTTTTGTAGGAAGAAGGGCATGAAAGCATTGTTTATTTTCTCCAAAACAATTGATAATATTCAGGAGATACTAGTGGCTCAAGCTTCAATTAAGAATTCTAGAACTCAGTTGACATCTAAGCTTTGGTTTGAACGGGAATGTGCTGATGCCAAGCTAAACTAGCTGAAGTATATAAAGCCTATAGAGATAATGCTGTTTGCTGAAAAAGAAGAAGCAGTAAGCCCAACTGGACAATTGGTAGACACTAGTCCAAATACTCACGTAAAAGAATTATACTGCATTCTGTGACTTTGTGGCCAGAAAAAGCTACTTCTGGGTTGAATAGAACAGTTCTACCAGAGGTATGGGTTGACAATATTCATGTGTTATTGTCAGCCTTGCAAGATTCTGTACCTTACAATAAAGTAGAATTAGTCTTTTGGCCATGTTTCCTGTCTGGTCTATCTTGCAAGAAACTAGGGAGAGTCCCTTCTGAGCCACTTGCCCCATCCACATTCCTGCTGCGGGCTAAGTTGCCTTTTATCTGATTGTTCCCTTGGCTGCATATCTTTGTCCTGTCTCCCAAGGTCATTCCCATATACCATTACACTTATTGAGTGATAGCTCAAGTGATTTAATATCCCTCAAGTTAAGTCCAGAATATTCTTCAGATTGGCCTCATATATCTCCTTATGAGATCTCCAAACTTATTCTACAGTTGAAAAATGGTAAAACAACAACTGGAAGAAATTTGGTTCCAGCAGAATTATTCAAGACAAATTCTGATTAACAAACCCCCTATTAACATCTTTATTTATTCATATTGATCATTTCCCACAGATTCCCAAGGAGTGGAGTCAATTTGTTACAGTGCCAATTTATAAGAAAGTGTCAAAATTGATCTGGCAAATTTTCATCCAGTTTCCTAAGTATAATCAGTAAATTGTACTCCAGACATCTTTCTTGAAAATGTATTGACTAGCTGTTACAGAACAATGCATTGGCTGATGAAGAAGTTGGGTTTTGGGCAGAATGATCAACACTTGTTCAGTGTATTATTTTGCATCTCCCTAGTTGAAAAGTACTCTGTAGAATAAGTCTGGAGATCTCATAAGGGGATACATGAGGCCAATCTGAAAAAATATTGGACTTAAAAGAAGTATTCTTTATGCTAGTTTTATTGATTTAAAAACTACATTTGACTCAATCTCTAAAGACAGACTCTTTGTGAAATTGGCAACCTCTTCTATTGACTGCTGACTTCTAATTATGAGATTTCATTAAAGTTAAATATGGTACTTTAGCATACTTTTCACCCCAAATTCTATTTAAAAAGGAGTTCAGCAAGTTGTATCCTAGCCCCCCTTCTTTTCAACATTTGACAAAAATAAAGTTCCACCCTCCAAAGCTGGCAAATAAACCTGTATTAATTCTATATGCTGATGATGCATACTATCTACAATATATGTAGATCCAAATGGAATCTTCAAGCTTTCACCTCACATTATGGAGAGGAAACAGTTATAAAGAAACAAAAGTGATGGTCCTTACTAAGAGGCCTGCAAGTGGTAGACATTGCTGGAAGATTAATAGCATATGCCTAGAGCAAATTAGGGCATTTAAATATTTTGAAGTTACTTTCAGTCTTTTCCTGTTTGGAGAAAACAAATAAAAACTGTTACTGACCAGGCCCATAAAATCGCTAATGCTATTCTTTATTTTGCTATCAGCAGATGTGGTAATTATGTTCCTGCTGCTATAAATAACTTTAATTTGAAGGTGATCAGCCATTTGTCGTATGGCTCGCAGACTTGCAGTTGCAAAGATTCAAGATCTCTGGAATTGGAATAGTCTAAATTTCTAAGAGGAGTCTTCTGAGTTCCCAGGAATATTTCCATTCTTTATTGCACTTGGAATCTGAACTAGCTTCTCTAGAGGCTTACGAGAGGTTCTGTCATTTAAAAGTCTGACTAAAATGAGAAATTTTCCCTTTTCTTTCTTTTAATTGTCTTTCTGACTGTGTGTAACTTATAACTTGTCTTTGACCATAAATAAAGTTTGTTCTATTTGTAAATAAAGGTGTCTAAAGGTTAGTGAGAGGTGGCAATCTTTCTGGTGCCTCATCTGACTATTAAAGCTATAATTTGCACACATATTAGATCCAAGATCCACATCAAGTTCATTGAAAATATTCTGGAGACACTGATTTGAAAAATAATTTCTATATAATTAGGTCTTTTTCTGCATACATGGAAATATATGAAACAAAATTATTAAAATATCAAAAGCAAAAGATCAATGGTTATACATTCTTTTACTATTCAGATGTAATGATATTATGCCTTCCTACATAGTTTGGTTGTGATCCTTAAAAGAGCTTTACAGTTACTTGTCAATTAGCTATTTTAACGTTGGAGATTTTCCACATATTTCCAAGATCTATTAAGAAGTCTTCTATCAAATAATCCTTTGAAATTATTATTTTTTATGACTGCAATGTATGGAAATAAGATATTTTTAATGGAAGACTTTGTAGGCAGCAAATGTTTAAAGAGTCTATGAATGGGCTTGGGATGTTAGTCTTGTCATTTCACAAACTACGTACATCGCATTTTATCTCAGTGAGTGAAAAGGTCAGTGATGAAGTTATAATAATGAAGGCAGGATTGATACGATCTGCTTCTGTTGGGATCTCTAGGAAATTTTCCCATGCAAAATCTGTTCTTGGTCATTGTGGTTGGCTAATTAGGAAGGTTTATTGTACTTTGAATCTCATCAACTAAATGAGAATGTTGTCAGACCAGACTGGGAGAGAAAAAAAGGATGTTACTCGTCACTCCAGGTCTTTGCTGGCATATTTTATATGCAGCAACAAGATGATTTGTGCAAATGGCATTGCCATTGTTTTTCAAAGCAAGACACGCTGGGGCTGTGCATTCCTGAGGTGTATATAGTACCATGAATATATTTATAATTTAGAGCTCTGAAGATGGAAAGAGTACATTTGCACTCTGCAAGCCACCATACACTGATACTTAATGTTTTGAGAATGAGGAAAATGCAATGCTCAAGGTCATTTTTTCCAGGTCAAGGATAATTACTAAAATGACTGGGAACAACTCTGAAATTGTTAATGGAAAACAGATAGAAAGAATATTGTGAATGTTTCCTGTGTTCCATAGAAAATAAAAAAGTACTATATGTCTTAAAACATATTTCCTTTGGAACTCAGGAGATGCATCATATAACTTTATGTGTCTGCAAAGGAAAAGGATTGGCTTCATATCAACTAATTTTGTGTTACACCTATTTTCTAAGGAAAAAAAAATACGGCTTTTGGGAAGCCTACCCAACTCAGTAGTTGCTTGAGGATATTGTTATTAACACAACCTGAATTTAAACACACTTACTTGAAAGAAAAATCCTCTGATTTCAATGAAAGGTTCATTTGTACTTGTGATTGCATGTGCTGTGCACTTTCTAGACATTGCACATGAATGGGGCTTTGTTTGCAACTTCTAATATTTTATTTAAGCATGAAACCTAATACAAATAGTCCTGGATGAAATAGAAGCTGCATTCATGCACTGTGCTAGGCTGTAATAAAAAATTTGTATGACAATGTGTGAACCCAGTCATTTTTTGGTGGCTCGTTTAACAAACCGTGATGAATAAACTATGGCTTAGATATGTGTAAAAGACAAATTGTTCAGAGCTGGACATAAACGAGTGGAAAGAGAAGAATTCTAGGAGATAAAAACAGATGAAGAGCTTAAACCAGTGGTGTCCAAACTTGGCTACTTTAAGATGAGTGGGCTTCAACTCCCAGAATTCCCCAGCCAGCCATGCTGGCTAGGGAATTCTGGGAGTTGAAGTCCACTCATCTTAAAGTGGCCAAGTTTGGACAACACTGGCTTAAACAAAAGGAAGTTCAGAGTACAGCATCAAATGTTCAGAAAAACAGTAAACATAACATCAAAAATAGAAAAGAAAGTTAAGTAGAGTCATCAGCACACAAGGTGAAGTCTTATCTCACGAAAATAGAAAAAGAATTATCTACCCAGTTATCTTGCTTTAATAGAAAAGAGTACACTCCGTCATAATAATGGCCGGGAAATGGAAACATCTCAATTTAATAGGAATAATATGTGCCTAGAAGCATGATTATTCAAACTCACCATTTTCTGATAACCAATCACTCATGGCAATAGTTGCTCTGGATATGAGGGCTGTGCTGTTGCCATTGCTGAAGAATAGTGTGATCATCCCAGTCAGATCGCTGGTTCTGTCTGTGGTGTTCTGGACGATGGCAGTCGGGTTTCTTCTTCCATCGGAGCAGATTATTAGTATAGTGCTGTAAACTGACTCATGAGAAAGTCTGGAAAGACAGATAATTCTACCTGTTGTTTAAAATTCACAAAATAGCTTAGAATAGTTATTGAAGGCACGTAGTGCAGTAACTGCTGAAGTTAAGTAATCCTTGGTTTTGTCAGTGCCTAGATGGAAGATTGACTGGAAAGCTAATGTATATTGTTTAAAGTTCCACACAAGAAGGATGAGATACTAATTTAACAATCTCTCTCTCTCTCTCTCCTTTGATTAGGATCAACATGAAATCAGTTGAACTGTACAAAATGAGTGTAGAGAAGTTACAGTACAGTGCTGTGATGGAAGAAGAGTAGCATTATTATTACTATTGAATGTTACAGGAAGAATATTTTTTTAAAAGCTTCATGTTAAAAAAAAACCCTCTACATGCATAATTGTGCTATTGGAATCACCCCCAAACTATATTTCTGGCATATGTGAAAACTGGCTATTTCTTTATGCCAGTAAATAATTTACAATTGATCTAGGCAACAAAGTGGCCATATTTGACTTCAGAACAATTTTTAGACAATGGATTGATTTCTCTGTGGCTTAAATAGTTGTAAATGGAATTTTCCCCTTAATGTTTAAGTTTATTCTGCACTAGCTGGGCTGAGAGTCTATGGGGTGCTGAGCAGGGCTTGAATAATTCTTGGCTGAAGCCAGTGATCTGGCACCAGTCAGCAGGTATCAAGCAAACAGCTCTTGGGATCCAGGGATCTGGATCAGATAGTGAGGATAGGTCAAGCTTTACAGAAACTGGAAAACTCTTACTGAGAGCTGCCAATGAAGATGAATGTTACTTTGACTTGGGTTGTGAACTCAGTGAACATTTAAATAGCAAAGCAGGTCTGCCAAGTGCCCATCCTATGCTCATAGCTGAGAGGTGATAATAATTTACTACTAACCACTTTGGAATATTATCAAAATATCTCAAAGTAATAAATATATTTATGGGGGAAGGACTCTGACTTAAAATGTTGGCTCTGACTTTGTGGGATGGCCACTATGTGTACTCTCCTCTCCTAAATATTTTATAGGGAAAAAATAGAAGGTCTTTGGCTAGTTGGTAGAATGCTTGTGTCCTATCTAAGTCTCTGTCGTGTGATAGGTTGTATAGCCTTCAGGAGAGCTCCACTTCATTGTCACAGCTTCAAAATTCCAACAGACTGATGACAAGCAAAGATAAGAGGCTGTGACAGTGATGAAAGACAGTAAGCTATTCACTTTCTTACAGGCTAGTTAAAAGCTGATTCACTCATTATGTTTGGCTGTTAATACAGTTAGGGGGACATACTGCAATGTATTTGGATCTCCAAACTGGATTTGTTTTGTAATCCATCCTCTCCAAATATATAAAATAGATGTCTTTACAAGGTCAAGAGTTTTCAGCCTGTGATGAGAATTAAAAAAAAAAAAAAAAAGTTCAGTGGAGGCACTGAAATCTGCTCCCTGCTATGGAGAGCATGTCCAGCCAATGTGTTAGCTAACAATAGTAAATGCAGTAGCAGCCAGAATGTTTAGAAGCCATGAAACAACTTTACTTGAAACATTATTCATCATCATGTTCCCATATTGATGCTACTGTAAAAACCAACCCACAGCAATCACTGAGACATTATGGTCATTTTTCTGAGAGTTATTAAGAATGATTTGTGTTTAGATTCAGGCATTAGTCTTTGGTTAAGTATGGCCTGTTCTAAGATTTAGGAATTTGGAAACAGAGGAAGATGGGACCACCATAAACTGCAGAGCAGATGGCAATGAGAAGCAATAGCATTGATTGAAGAAAAACTGATGCAGATACTTCATGTCCTGTTTCCCCTTCTGGATCATCCCTAGCCAGCCATGATTCTGATCAGTTGTTATTTGTAACTCCCGAGGATGTGGACAAGCTGCTTGGGGCAGTATGGTCACCACTTCTTCTTGGGATCCTTGCCCAAAAAATGGATGGTTTTATTGTGGAAGGTGGCTATTGGAACTGGTCTAATCGTCATCATTAATAGCTCAGTGAGGGAGGACAGGATGCCAGTGTGTTAAAGAGGCAATAGTTAGGCCTCTTATTAAGAAGCTTACCCTGTATCTCTTGATGCTAGATCATTATAAGCCAGTCTCCAACTTCCTGTCTTTAGGAAAGGTAATAAGGTGTTGGCTAATCAGCTTCAAATGGTCTTAGAGGAAATAGCTTACCTAGACCCAACATCATCCTTCTCACCTGGTGTGTCAAGCTATGTTCAGAAATACCTTTGCTATCTGTAATTAATATGAAAACTCCACCCATTCTTTGATGAAAATAACCTTAGAATAAAGGTGCATCATTGGATACTCTCACAACTAGACAATCACAGTGTGCTCTTTCTACAACTATCTTGTAATTCAGAAACCTATTGGTTCAGAATGCTGCTTAGACATAGGTGCATACACGTGTGAAAAAGAGGTGGGCTTCATCATGTATTGTTCCATCTTGGGGTTTTTTTTTTTTTTTACTCCCCATATATATGCCCCTGCAGTACAGAAATGGAATGGAAAGACTGAATAAATAAGTAAATAATTAAAGGTATTATTTCTGATTTGGTTATGAGAGAGCATTCCATCTAGATTGTGTAAGAAATATTTGGAAAAAGAAGAGGTAACCTCTCTCATGTGTGTCCTACAGGCATCTTGCGCTGAACCTAGTTTCACCCAAGTAATAGGGAAAGCAAATTGTTTTGGTCTATAAAACTCCTGGACAGCCTACAGTCCATGGGCTACAGTCTACAGGCAGTCCCCGAACCCCTTTTTTGCAGCCTCCAGAGCCCTGTGAGATCATGCAATTCAAACTGGGTGAACGGACATTGGAAGCATACTTTCAAACAGGGAACAAGCAAAACAAAACTTAATGGAAATAAAATAACAGTAACAGCCAAACTCAAAAACTCAGTGCCTCTTTCTTGAAAAAGCTTATCACCCACCCATATACATGGTATAATTGCCTGTCCCTTTGGCCATAGACATACATACATACATACATACATACTTAAAGAATCACAATTATGTCCCACTTTTTGGTTAAAACTAGGCACACAAAATAGTTGTGACTTCCTGTGCCTAGTACTGAGAATGTGTGATAAGAGTAAGATTTTATTTTCTAACAGTCTGTCTAACTTGATGAAGGTGGTCTCATGTGGGTGTTAGGGATTTAAAGAGTGGTACTCCTGGAAACTTTCATATTAATCCTAGACTACTTTTTGAGAAAGCTTACAAGCTAGCAAGCATTGCTCTAGAATGGAGCATAAATCTGAATATCTGTTCCAGTGTCTGATGAATCCATGGATTGTTATTTTCCTGCAGACTTAGTTGACAGTTTGGAAGATGCTATGGTTTTCACATGTAACAAGAGGTCAACACAATGGCTTCTAAACATAAAAATAAAAGTATAACCATTTGATGTCAGACCAATGGCTTGGTTAACCCAACGTTCTGATCTTGTATTGTCTACCATAAAATCTATGAGAATCAATAGATGTGTGCAGTATAATTTTTCTCCCCAAGGAGTCATTCCCTGATGACTAATTATAAAGTTATGACAGTTCTGTGGTCTCTGACTAAATGACAGCATTGGCAATTAGAATGCAAGATTGGTAGATTTCTAATGAATATGATCAGCCATTTGGGGAAAAAAACCCCATCAATTTTATTTTGCGGTGGTGATGGTGGCACCCTTGCATCCATTGTTTCATCCAATTGAGTGACCAAGTTCCACATCAATATAGGTTGTGGAATGCAGCAGCTTGAAACCTTAAATGCCTATTACGATCTGTTTCTTAAATACTTGGTAATGTGTAAGAAACTTGTATCTGCACTGATACCATCTAGTATATCTGTGCTGTTATGGACTGGACACCTTTCACCTTGTGCATGCTGAAGCCATGGAATATTACATGGTTTCTTGACTTTGACTTATCCTTGTTTGTGAAACTTCACAGGTTTTGCTTGGAGGTGCTATAACTGACCTTTAACTTATTTTTTAACAAAATGAATGCACTTTTAATAGTAATTGCATTTATATTATTCTAATGTGTTTTTATGGTGCTTGCCTTCTAACTACTGTTACTTTCCTGGGTATCAGAATGGATAAAAATTGCATTTTTATCCATTCTGATTCTGAATAAGCAATTACAATAGTTTTTCTGCCCTTATCCAAATTAAAATGCTTTAAGTAAAGTTTCCATCCAGTTGAACTAGTTTTGGTGATTTCATCAATATATCCATTCAGTTTTCTTAGCAACAATATAGAAGTGGTTTCCCACTGTCTTTTTCTGGGATGTTCCTTTCCACCCCACCCCACCAACATACCCATCTAGTATACAGCTGTAATGTCCTGGCAGCCTCCCATTCAAATATTAACTAGGCCCAACTCTGTCCAACTTGGAAGTCCAGACAAGGTCAGCCAGATGCTGCCACTTAAAGAGATAAAATGCCTTAAAGGTCTCCCTTGTGAATGTTGCTTTTTGCCCTCGATACAATCTATGCTAAAGGTAGTTATGTGGGTAGCATTTATGCATTAGCTTGCTTTTTAAAATCTCTAGGATTTTTCTGATTATTCTACTGGTATTGGTTTATGCATTTCAAACATTTGCAGATCCATCTACATATGTCTTTTTTTTTAACCACTACCTGAATTTTAATATTTTTTTTAAAAGTTCAGTGGAAATAAAAATAAACCCATTATTTGGGAGTATAGTTCTTTATAAAAAATAATTTCAATTGAAAAACAAAAATATAATTACATTATTAGAATGTTATAGTCCTTTTCCAGTTGACTTTACTATTGAAGGTCCTTGAATTACTGATATCAAAGCTGTTTCTGCTTAACTATATTGTTTATCTTCTCTTTCTTGAAACCATTCAGAAAAGCATACATCCTGCTCCCCCATTTGTATCATTACATCTGTCTTGTGAGATGTGTTAGGCTGAGACAATGAGTGTAATTTACTAAGTAAAGATTTGAAGTTAATCGTCTATAGTTGCTATCCAATATACTAACCATCATATCATTTTAGCTGCCTTTGTGTTATCCATTATTTAATATACTGTACCAAGGTTAGAGATCCTTACTGCCAGTTTTGAAAGTCAGTCTGAAAAAAATACCACTTACTCATTTGAGATTTCATAATTAATGCCCTCTACTTTCATCTAAATTAAAGGCAAGACTAGGGTAACAAATTGGTTATTTTCTCTATATTGATAAGAATAGGACATGAGCCAAAAAATAAAAAAGCAAAAATCTAAGTTTATGGCTATGGAGTATAACATTTTGCCAGCAAGTTACCCAAATCTATTGAAAACCAATATATATCACTTAACATTTCTTCTAGAATTAAGATTGAAGAATCCACAAATTCATGTAATTGCTACAGTTATTTTGGTATATTTGCCAATTGCCTTGCTTCCCAGTCTGATTGGGTACTTCCAATGTATACACGGGGACAGAGCAGTTTCCTTTTCATAATAATGGAGGATAAATACATCTCTGTGCCAAGATGTGTACATGGTAGTGTCATGGTACTGTTGGTTTCCACTCTTTGCTGTACTTTGAACACCACATCAGATAATCTGGAAAGAGCAGCAAGTATAAAGAAGGGTTCAGTCCATTTCACAATGATCATTATATGTCCTTGAAAACCATGTTGCAGATTTTCATGCATCATATGTATTGTTTGAATATAGTAACTTGTGTACAGTATTTTAAGTTTTTTTTATAAACCTGACCCACCAGAACCAAACTCTATTGCTTAATTATGGAGTAGTGACAAAATACTAGCAATTAAACATGAAGATTACATAAACTATTGTTTATTGTGCTGAACAAACTGTGATAATCCAGCAAAGGAACAACAAGCAAGCAATTCAAAATCATAGACAGCAACTCTATATGAATAACAAAGCAAAGAGCTAGAAAACAGTCAAGGAAAATAGAAAAAAATAAACTGTAGGGTTTTTGCAAGCGTATCAATTGTGCAGAAATGGCAGAAAAAATAATGTCCAGTCTTATTTAGGAGTGACCAATGACAGCAAAGAACAGTCCTATAAAATTTATCTCCCATAAAAATAAACTATATATATAAAAATTTTATGATGTTCCTTCTGTTTCAGTGGCCACAAGTTTATTTTCAGTCTGAAAAATGAGGTATAGAAGACCCTGAGAGGTAGTAATGTGTTTTGATTGTTCTACAATATACAGAAAATGTAAGATTTAATTTGATCAAAGATGTAAGCCCTTTGGAGTTTGATGCTTGCCCCCATTTGTCAGTAACATTTAGTTCATCTCACACTGTTAAGCTGATCCAGCAACTCCAGTATAAGGATACTGATGCTCACATAGAGCTCCATACGGGCAAAGTTTACTTGATTTCCTTTAGTAATTCATGGTATATTCCTATGTGCACAATAGGGATTTCCTATTGTATCCATAGCACCCCTCAAAATTGAAAATGACACAGCCCCTTTCCTGGATGGAGCTTATGTGCATACTGGAGTCATGGAGTTTGGGAGTGTGATCTATGCATATTAAAACCCATAGTCTAAAGAAGCAAGACATTTTTGGAGTCTTGACGAAGTGGTCCTCAATAGTTACTAACATCTTTTTTTCAATAATAACCCTTATGTCTCATGATTATTCTAAGGGACTTTTGGGGGGGGCTGTACCCGGAAGGAGGAAGGAGAAATCTGTGCACTCCCATTGTGGTTTGTCTTCCAGGCCATGGCTTGAATGGACATGATTAAGGCCCATATGCAGCTATTGTATAATTATTTACAAGTTAGGTAACATTAGGATGCCTAAAATGGCTTTCTCTTGTAAGCTCCTTTTTATTGATCCCTAACACAACATACTCATGTTACTTGAGCAGGTGCTTATTCTTAACAGTCAGTCTTGTGAAGCAGCCAGTAAGTAGCTCTCCTTAGTTGCATTTGGCTAACATTAAAGTCATACTGAAGAATGTCTTCCTGAGAATCTACCCCTGGCCCAAGTAATAAAACAATGTTTACCAACAGGTATATTCACTGTGGGTGAGACAGAGAGAGAGAGGAAATAAGAAAGGGAGAAAGGAAAGAAGTCAAAAAGTATTAATCTCTACATAAGAAGCATTTAAAATAAATCTGGTTGACACATATTACAAAAAAAAAATCACATTAGTGAAAAAAAACATGAAAACACTTGACAAGTATTCTCATATAATCTACTAGTCTTTTTTTTAAAAAAACACACACACTTATTTGTGATTGCATTATGCAAAAAGCTGAGCTTGTTGCCTCCAACCTACAAAGATTCAAGTTTCTTTGAGGGGTGGTTTTAATATGAAAGAAATTAATATGTGTTCATTTCCCACAAAGCTCTTTTATAAAAATAGTTTTAATTAGGGGTTTTTCTTGCTTGTTTTTGTTTTATTTTTTTGCAGTCCTAAATGTTTCAGTCTTCTCAAAAACAAATGTTGAAAGAAATAGCAAGTTCATTCCATTAATAGTCTGGAGGTAGGTCTTGTCAATCAACTAGTCCATTTCTTTTAAAAAATTCAATTGAGGTACAAACTTGGACAGTAATATTTAAACACTGCAGTTAATTATTTTTATGTCATGTAGTGTCAATGAAGAAAATTATCATTACAAACCTTATGAGCAATTCGGTACAAAAATATATTCAAGTTAATGGTACATTATATAGAAATTTAGCAGAGAAAAGGCATAGTATAATTTTTAAAAGAAAAAAACATTGTAATGCTGGAAAACATTAAAAGTATTGTGTTCTTATTTGCAATGAAGTGACAAAGTAAAAAAAAAAAAGGATGGGGGGATTCAGAATTTATGATTACTTATTCCATACTAACTTCTTGCATTGTATGATCATAGCAGCAAGTGTTTATGTGACTGTTGAGTTCAATGTAAATAACAGAGGTAGTACTGAAAAGTGGGGTAGTATTGCAGTTGTTGTTAAAAGTGCTGCTTTTCAGTAAAAAAAATAAAATAAAAAATGGGGATATATAACTGGACCAACCTGTCCAGATAAACATCCTATGTCAATGTATATTGCTTAAAAGTAATAAGCCCACTTGAGGTACATAGTATTGGCTCTTGAATGGAGATGTATTAGTGAAGATGATAAAGCCATTCCTCTGGCAGCACAGGAATAAATCAAACTAAGTATCTAAATTATTTCCCTTCGTTCCAGTATGATATGATTTAAAATCATTCTGAGGTATTGTTTTAAATTCACTAAAATCCAAATTTTAGTTGCTAAGTATCAGTCTTGAAAGACATCTGATGTAAGTCATTTCTAAACAACATGATAATCTCTAGAAAGCATATTCTACCTCAGGGTGCATGAACATGTTTCCAGAGAGGGTGCTGTTGAGTTCCATTTGGTATTACTTCAGCAGATATATGTGTATCACTAATATACAAAGTATCTTTGTCATTTTTCCCTTTTGTAGCAAAGTACCTTTTTTTCTTGTGACTTTTGCTTCCTGATTATCAGCTGAATTAATTGAAAGAAATTAGCCTTTGATGTGTCTTGAAAAAACAGTAACATGAGAAACAAACAAACAAGCACAAATCTAGTCCAAGGCTATCCAAATAATATCTAACAGGACTGTGCATGCTTCAAAAATTATTTCAAAGAAGCGCTTCAGACTTTCCAAGAATACAATTCTTTGCTGTTCACTAAAGCTACCTGTCTTTTTTTAGACTTCTACTCCAGCCTAAGAAATTATGCAGCTGCTTTAAGGAGCTGACTCACTGAAATTAATGTGAGACAAGCGCAACACTAGTCTGGTAGTCATTAAAGCAGCTGCATTTTTCTTTCACGCTGCTTTAATGGACAGTAGAGAGGTGCTGTGCTTGCTTGAGATGTGAAGGCCTTCTGAATCATTCTGAAGCACACACAATCCTAGCATCTAAATCCTTATCTTTGGTGTTCTAAAGAGGGAGTTCACTAAGCTAGGGAGTGGGTTGTCAGAGATGTTGTAAGAACTAGTGTCAAACACCAATCCTTCCTATTTAAATGCCCATTAGAATTAATATTTTACAATAGTCATACATATGCAGTGCAGTGAACGACTTGAAACCTGCTTCCGAGATTTACTGACCCATTCACCCTTACTTAGCAGCTCAAACTATTAGTAGGTTAAAGAAAAATAAGAGAAAACAGTAATTATATGTTGCATCGTTAATCTGTGTCCCCCTGTGTTACAGCAGTTTCACAAAACCTGGGACAATGAAGGGATTACAATAACAATTATTAATAAGTCCTTTTTAAGGTTATGTGAATTCCTTCCCTCCTCCCACCCAGGCCAAAGATTGTGGAAACAGAAGCAAGTGGTCATGGCAGTGTCTTCTCCCTTCAAAAGATCCAACTGCTGATGAGGTAGAAATAGAAAGGTGTGGTTTTCTAATCATCTTCTGCTGATTCTTGTGAGGATGTCTCTTCAGGCTGCTCCTAGAATGGGCAATCAGAGTAGTAAAATTAATTATACAACTATTAAAAATACTTTAAGAGTTGAAATGAGTAACTGAGCCAGTTCAAACAACTATATTTTATCTTAATAAACTGAGATATTCTCAGAACCTATGCCCACATAAAAGCTTCTCTTCTTGCTTTGCAGTATGAGAAATAAACCAGGAATCCATTACTAATAACCTGACTTGTTCAGAATCTGGTACTTAAGTTTCAAACTGTGACTGAGTTCACACACAACATGGAAGCCATGGTTTGTCTTAGCTATGGCTTCTTGAAGAAGCCATGATGGCTGAATTCACATAACACCCTGCACCAAAATTGACAAACTGCATTATGGATGAACAAGGAGTATGCACTGAGGCTACATTTTAAGATGTTGGCTAGGTTGGAACTGCTAACAATGGATTTCCTCTTGGACAAAAAAAGGAAACTATGATTTGATTCTTAATTCCTTTGTTCATGTTATACAAATTAAAAGGGCTGCAAAGTCATTAATAACTTAGCTCATTAGGAACTAGTTTATGCTGTCTTTAGCTGTTTTTCACAAGTACCAGAACTCAGAGACATCTCTCACAATTAATTTCCACAACTATCAGAGGTACTGCTGCAATTGTAAACATTAGGTCATACCGTTCCTGTATTGCTCCTTTTTAAGATATTTAAGATCCCAAACATGTAAATATGACTAAGAACAAGCCCACGGAGAAATGTAGGTGGCAAAAATGACTGTGTAAATGACTTGAGTTTCCAGGTTAGAGAAAAGGCATGTGAATCTAATGTGTATTGTTCTCTTGATATTAATCACCTCTTCGGGACTTTTCAATGTACAAAGTACTTTACTGGGCTTATCTCATTTATCCACTCAGCTTAGAGTCCTGGAAAGCAGGTTATGCTGGGAAATGGAAAGCTGCCCAAGGCCACCCAACAAGCTTCAGAGCTGAGTGTGGATTTGAACTTTGGCCTCCCATATCCCAACCTATCACACCACACATGACAGCACAATAGTCTTCCAGTTCAGCTATTTCTGCGATTTTTAACCAAACACCACTCTAACATTCTGTCTGAAGCTTAAAACATATGTAAGCATAACACTGTGCTGAGAAGCAATGTCTAAAATCTAGGTTAACCACACAAGACCAAAAACGGACAGAGATCTGTTTTGCTGTCTCTTTCATTCTCAGCACCAGTCCCCCTCTCCTTTGGTCTTAAAATATGTAGGGCCATCTTCTGACCTTGTTCCACTGCGCCATTCTTTTTACACTCCTTATTCAATTAATGTGCAGTACCTTCCAGGATATGGGTGGCAAACTGGAGACAATAAACACTGCTGATAAAAGGGGCTGTTAGCAAGAAGTTGATTTTTATCAAATTCTGCACATCATCTTGTAAGACAGCATGTGAAAAAGATCTAGGGTGAATAGGTAAACATTTACCCGTACAGCAAACTGAGACCTTTTAAGAATGACCAGCTTATAACAGTCTTCATACTTTAATAGATTTGATTTTCCACATGGCTTCATTTTGTCTGGGTGGCTAACTGACACAATTTATAACTCTCTTCCTTTCCCAGGCCACTGCAGTACACCACTCAGCAAAGCCTGCAGTACAGCTTGTCTGCATTATGTGACCAAACTTCCATTCATTAGTGTTTGAAACACTTCAGCTGTGAAGGGGATCCTAAATGCTACCATGTGTGACACCACTGCACAAGAGCAGCATGGCGAGAAAAAAACAACAGTAGGCTTTAATCATAGGCCACTGCTTTCTGCAATCCTTTTTCAAAAGGTTTCAAACATTCACCCCCCAAAAAGGCTTGAAAAAAGCTGTAAATCCAGGGAATAAACACAAGTACAAATGAATGGATGACAGCTTAAAAAATATAACCATAGCAGCATCAAGTCATGAGATTTCACACTGGTTTTGTTTAGTCTGCTCTGGGTTATGTGGGAAATGGGGAAAGCATGAAGCAAAAAGGCCCCCCTGCTAAACTGTGGGCCTCAAATATTTAAGCCAGAGGTTTATACCTCTTGACTAGGAAACAGGCCATGACCCTGAGATGGTCTCTGGAGAAGGAGGCACAAAGAAAGATGTAGCATGATCAAAGCCATGGACAGGCGAAAGAGAGGGAAGCCAAGTGTCAGCTAACCTCTGGCCTTATTTTTTCAATTAATATTTAAATTACAAAAAGGCACTCAACTATCACAAAAATACAGCGTTTTCCACAATCCCATTTCCAGTCATCTTCATACTCCCGGGTTACACAGTCACAGAGGATGTATGAATAGAGAGAAACCCTGGTTGGGGTCAATGTTACCTAGTCCTTGTAAGTTATTGTTTATTATTTCAACTTCTTTCCTAGACTTTTCATCACACTAGGAATATTTTGCAACTATCTTTGTTGTCTAAATCATTAAGTCAGGGACGTTTGACTTGCCATGGTATAATCTAATACGAATCACATCTGAAACTAAATTACTCTGGCACATTATTTCCTCTCACTTTTACTGATGACACTGCTAGCAGTTCTATTGTACGTCTCTGTTTCAGCTGCTCTGATCTTTATAATTGCCTCCTGACATTATCAATGGAAGTGACGTCTTATGCTTAGCCAATGGGCTACTGCTATTAGATCTGGCTTGCAAAAAAACAAAACAAAAACAAAAACAAAACAGATCACGGCTAAATGAGAGCAAGGAGTTAGACCATTTACTAGTCTTCCTAACTATACTGTATAACTGTAACATTGTACAAGAGGCAGCAACTAAAACCATCCCAAAGAAAAAGAAATGCAAGAAAGCAAAATGGCTGTCTGATGAGGTTTTACAAATAGCTGTGGAAAGAAGGAATGCGAAAAGCAAGGGTGAAAGGGAAAGATATAAGCAACTGAATGCAGATTTCCAGAGAATAGCAAGGAGAGATAAGAAGGCCTTCTTAAATGAACAATGCAAAGAAATTGAAGAAAACAATAGAATGGGGAAGACTAGAGATCTCTTCAAGAAAATTGGAGATATCAAAGGAACGTTTAGTGCAAAGATGGGCATGATAAAGGATAAAAAAGGCAGGGACCTAACAGAAGCAGAAGAGATTAAGAAGAGGTGGCAAGAATACACAGAAGAACTATACAAGAAAGATCTTAATGTCCCTGATGTCCATGCTGGTGTGGTCACTGACCCTGAGCCAGACATCCTAGAGAGTGAAGTCAAGTGGGCCTTAGGAAGCATTGCTAACAACAAAGCTAGTGGAGATGACAGTATTCCAGCTGAGTTATTTAAAATACTAAAAGACGATGCTGTTAAAGTGCTGCACTCAATATGCCAGCAAGTTTGGAAAACGCAACAGTGGCCACGGGATTGGAAAAGGTCAGTTTACGTTCCAATTCCAAAGAAGGGCAATGCCAAAGAATGCTCAAACTATCGCACAATTGCACTCATTTCACATGCTAGCAAGGTTATGCTCAAAATCCTACAAGCTAGGCTTCAGCAGTACGTGAACCGAGAACTACCGGATGTACAAGCTGGGTTTCGAAGAGGCAGAGGAACTAGAGATCAAATTGCCAACATTCGCTGGATCATGGAGAAAGCACGAGAGTTCCAGAAAAGCATCTACTTCTGCTTCATTGACTATGCAAAAGCCTTTGATTGTGTGGATCACAACAAACTGTGGCAAATTCTTAAAGAGATGGGGATACCAGACCACCTTACCTGTCTCCTGAGAAATCTGTATGTGGGCCAAGAAGCAACAGTTAGAACCGGTCATGGAACAACCGATTGGTTCAAAATAGGGAAAGGAGTATGACAAGGCTGTATACTGTCACCCTGCTTATTTAACCTATATGCAGAGTACATCATGAGAAATGCCAGGCTGGAAGAATCACAAGCCGGAATTAAGATTGCAGGGAGAAACATCAATAACCTCAGATATGCAGACGATACCACCCTAATGGCAGAAAGTGAAGAAGAACTAAAGAGCCTCTTGATGAGGGTGAAAGAGGAGAGTGCGAAAGCTGGCTTGAAACTCAACATTAAAAAAACTAAGATCATGGCATCTGGACCCATCAATCCCTGGCAAATAGAAGGGGTAGAAAAGGAAGCAGTAACAGACTTCATTTATTTGGGCTCCAAGATCACTGCAGACGGAGACTGCAGCCATGAAATTAAAAGACGCTTGCTCCTTGGGAGGAAAGCTATGGCAAACCTAGATAGCATATTAAAAAGCAGAGACGTCACCTTGCCGACAAAGATCCGCATAGTCAAAGCTATGGTTTTTCCAGTAGTAATGTATGGCTGTGAGAGCTGGACCATAAAGAAGGCTGAACGCCGAAGAATTGATGCCTTTGAACTGTGGTGCTGGAGAAGACTCTTAAGAGTCCCCTGGACTGCTAGGAGGTCAAACCAGTCAATCTTAAAGGAAATCAACTCTGATTGCTCATTGGAAGGATTGATAATGAAGCTCAAGCTCAGATACTTTGGTCACCTAATACGAAGAGAGGACTCTTTGGAAAAGACCCTGATGCTGGGAAAGATGGAAGGCAAAAGGAGAAGAGGACAGCAGAGGATGAGATGGCTAGATAGCATCACTGAAGCAATGAGCATGAAATTGAGCAAACTCAGGGAGGCAGTGAAAGATAGGAAGGCCTGGCGCAATATGGTTCATGGGGTCACGAAGAGTCGGACACGACTTAACGACTGAACAACAACAACAAAGTAGTCTTCCAGATTTTTGCAGCCCAGATTTCCTAGCCCTACAAATGGGCAGCAACATGCAAGCCTACTGCATTTTCCATTACCTATTTTCAAACACATGACAACAAGCCTTCCAATTTCTCTATTTATCTTGTGTGCAGCATCTAAAAAACCTTAACAAGTGGCAGAAATCTGAGCAGATGGTTGTTCATGGACTAGCTCTGAGGTCATATTGTAGCACTAATATGTGTTTTAACTGGTGTACAGGGAATCTCAAGCCTCACAGTTTGAGTTGTTTAACAATGATGGAAATAACTAAATTTGGCTCATAAAAAGTCCCAAGGACACAACATGTCCTAAGCTACATTCTTCATCTCCTAAGCAGCACATGCCTATGCTGCACAGGTATAAAAATACACCTGAACCATTTATCTAGAAAACTTCCAGAGTTTACAATTCACTGAAATCATAACTACAACTGCTTTTCACAGGACTCTTCCAGATGAACTTCTCCCACCCCAGGTATTACAGATTCATCACTGGGTGCATACGATCGCTGAAGGCGCCAGCTTCCTCACATGCAAGTGAAACAGGAAGAACTGGCACCTGGTGGTGGTAGTGAATATTTGAGTGTGGGCAGATATATCTTGTTCTTTTTACAGTCCAGGAATTAGCTCTTTTTTGTATTATCCATGTGAAGGGGAAAACAGGGAATGACTTTTAAGCCCTGTCTGCAGACACCCACATTTTAGCATTGATTTTTGCAGCAAAAAAGGTCTTTGCGTGAGCTGATACAAATTCCAATGAACAAAAGCAATCTGTGAATGGAAACTGTGGTCTAATTTTGTCAGACCAGCTACAGGTATCCAAAAGCATGCAGGTTTTCAAGGTTTCTACATCTTTTCATTAGGAAGGAGGGTCAAGCAGGTAGAAAGGGAGGTGATGGGAGATTGATTTAAAGTCACAAACTTTGCCTAATCAGAGTCCTAAGGCAGAATCTGGGAAGAGACTTCAGATTTTCAAATTAGATTCCACCTAGTGCTGTGATGGTGATGGTATGGAGTGCCATACCTACTACTATCTCTAGGTCAGCTATAGATCACCCTTCTGGAAAGAAC
Source organism: Liasis olivaceus (assembly GCA_030867105.1). NCBI lineage: Eukaryota > Metazoa > Chordata > Lepidosauria > Squamata > Pythonidae > Liasis > Liasis olivaceus. Next base: position 36,546,593 of record CM061355.1, on the reverse strand, counting down.
CCTGTGTATACAAAAAAGCAGATAACTTTTTTTCAAAATGCCTCCTGCTTTATTGGTATGTGGCATACATGGATGCTAAGAAGTGCCAACTCTGATACTTCTTACCATGTGTCAGAAATTATGCCTCAGGTCCCTGTTTAGTATCTCTTGACCTTACCAACGCTGGTAGCATTATATATTTGCTAGGAAGACCTTCATGCATGTGAGGTACAATATTTGCCACTATAATTATATAAACAAGGCAGTGACATTGGGGGATTTCAGATGGATATTAAAATATTTATATGCTGTCTCCAAGGATGGTACCATGTCAGTGACAATACATAAAGCAAATTAGTATCACACCAATTCCTCTGAATCTTAATTATTCCTAATTACACAAAATTCAAAAACTTTCAATGGCTATCATCTATTTGATTCTGCTGTTTTGACTTTTCTTTAGAATTAATGATTCTGCTGTTGGTTAGGCTTAAGCTACAATCCTAAACATATTTAATAGAGAATCATTTCCACTAAACAGAGCCGGTAGAGGGACTGACTCTGAGTAAATATGCTTAGTACTGTACTCTGAGATTATCAGGAATGTTTAGATTTCTTGTGACTAGTTCTCACACACACCTGTGAATTATTATACTGGAATTCAAGTCTTCCTGGAACACAAAGTGAATAGGTGCACACATGCTCTAGAGTCCTCCCTGAGTCTGGCAAGTAGGCTGCTTACTAACTAAATAAGAGACTACGATGTTAGAACAGTGGATATCACATTCCCTGTCTTGAGTTCCCTGAGGAAAATTAGGAAATAAATGTATTAAATGAGATAAGTAATAAATACACGTATTTGGTTCTATCCATTCTTATATCCAAAACTGATATCCACTTTTGAGAGCCAGTGTGATGTAGTAGTAGTTAGAATGAATTACACTAAGACAGGAGAGACCTATGTTCAAATTCCTAATTAATCATTAAATTTATTTGGTGACCTTGGACAATTCATCATGTTTCATACTATGCTACAAGAAGATTGTCTGAGAGAAAAATAATAAGAGTGTATTACCTTTTCCCTTTGCTGTTGAAAAAGTGTGATATAAAGCTAACATATATGTAAATAATACATCTCTTATATGCAAATAATGAATGTTCATTTCTATTTGGTCTCTCTTTTTTTTAGCAGGCTTATTTTTCTATACTTATTATACAACTTAAGAGCAGCTCATGGACATTTAACAACAAAAAAGGAAGAAACATATTTCATTTGAATAAAATGGCTGCTGATTACAAATGGGTGAATGGCTTTAGAGGGTTAATAACACTTCATTAAAGCTTTATACAATATTATAATTCAAATTGCCTGTCACAAATTCTTCTGCAACTGTTCAGGATTCTTATTTGAAACACTGACAAATGTTGTCAAATGATACAGTACGGCTTTATGTTGTGCCTTCACAGTCTTGCCACATATACTGTATATTTCCCTCAGTGGAAACAGCAATAATGGGCAGTAAAGAAGAGAAAAAATATGATGCACTGATATACGGGTATGAAGTTCAGTTGCTATATAATCCCATGTATATCTATTAGGAAATAAATGCTATTGGGATAGCACTTTGCAGTGATCCATAGTTTGCTTTAACCATAGTTCATTGATAAGTCAGTATGGCAGGATTCAGAGATTTCACTAAGCCATAAACCATGGTTGATAAATGACTGAGTTAACCCAGCATGGTAAATCAAGACCTTTTCAATCTTTAACAAGAGTATTCAGATGGAAATCTATCTATATGGTCACTAGGAGTCAAAAAGGACTTGATGGCACATCATAATCATCGTTCAGAGATGGAAACAATTACCTAAGGAGACAGAGTGCTCCTTCTCACTGGATGCAGGGATATATATAAAATGCTTTTAATTTAAATTCATGCACTAAGCAGGGCTTTGGACTCAATGGCCTAAACAGTCTTTTTCAAACTCTACAATTCTTTGACATCTTCATAATTCCTAAGACCAACTCAAATAAATGATTCAGGAGGACAATATGCCTGAAAGTTGCCCTGAGGTCAAGAAGAATAAACAGTTGCATTCTGCCTATCTAATCCCCAACATAAATATTAGGGCAACCAAGCTTACTTCCATCCCAAAATAAAGCTTGACCCTGGATTAACATCTCTGTGTGGGATTCCCTTTAATTCTTAGCTGCTGCAACTATCTTTGGAAAGTAGATGTTTCTAATTTGTTCTTACCACATCTGCTCTCAATATGGCTGCTGCAGGATTATACAACAAAATGGGGTCTTTGGAAAGATATTTCTGGGACCAAGGGTCAGATTGGATGGAAAGAATTAGGATACAGTGGTGGTTACTGCTCCTATGTATATATGAATAGGAGAGAGATCTGCTGAACCCCAAACTATTTACTTGGGAGTAAATGTACTTAGAATTGGATCTGAAGATTGCTGAAAGAAGTGGGAGGCACATTTTACTCACTAAAACCCTCACTACATACCTCCAGTCAAATGTTAAAGCAATCGCTTTGAAGTTAAGAGAAAGAGATTGAACATCTAAAGCCAAGAACTGTGCACACCTCATTAGGACCTAATTATGTGAAGACCAAGCTGTCCCTTCCTGGTCAAGCATGCTTACCCATTGGAAAGGGGGATTCAGAAAGGTAGATAAAAGAGCCTTTCAAAGTGGAAGTGCACAGTGACATTATTGTGAGCTCTAGTCAAGAAAGGTTTCCAAATACTGAACAGCTCACAACATTGCATAGTCTACTTAACAAAGAAAAATGAAGATCTGCTACAACGGGCTTAACATCACATTCTTGCTGGTTGAATGAGAGAAATTCTGTTTTTAAGTAAGCACTCTACTATTTTTCCTGTTTTTATATTGGATTTACTTTTGATGTTATAAATTATGACCATAGCTACAACTGTTTGAAGAATGCTCGGGGGAAATATATATCCGAGGTCCAAGACTGCCTCAAGCAATATGTTCATGAAGAGCTTGGATAGTGTGTTGTGGTATTCAATGGGGTGGGGGGGGGGTGTTTGATGTTAAAAAAGCATGTACAATGCCTTCAGCAGCAGCATTTGTAACAAACCACAATGATATAAGAATAATGACAAGTATGTGAGATGATATCACCATGCAAACACTGCAATTAAGTATTTCCATCATAAAGAATGAAACAAGAATATAATCTGTTGCATCTGAGTGACATCATTATGCACATGTTGTTATTTGCCACCTCTGCAGACCCCTGAATGTTTTTTAAGATAGCTGGCTAGTTTTGTCATTTTTTCTACAGACATATGCACCAGTAGGAAGAAGCACTAAAAGTATGTTTTTGCCCTATACTGATGTAAACCATAGCAAAGCATATACATTTCCTAAGTAGCACCATTGGTTCATCAGCCTAGTACTATCTATTTTTTAAGCAAGTGTTTTAACAAGCTAAGGTATTTTCCAGTGATTACTAGACAATCCTTTGACAGAAGATGCTGGGGATTGAACTTGGGCCCATTTATCCGCAAAGTAAATAATCTCCCAGAGGTATGCACCCACTCTTCACTTTAAATTATTGTTGATGGGCAGAAAGACAGTTCTGACTCCATTTACATAATTTGTTCCAATACTTTGTTGGGTTGGAAAGAGTAAAAATAGCTGTGTCAACTGGTTGATAGTTTTCAGTTCGATGATTACCACTCAGAGTAGTAGTTGCTTTTTATCACAAATGGAAAGAGATTTCAGAACAGTTACAGAAGAAGTCAAAACACCTAAACATCAGTATTCACAAATGTTTTGATGTACACTAAACTGTTAAGATTTTATTCTTCCAGATGATCAAGCATATTCATTTACTTACATGCAAATACCAAAACAATGAATAAATACATACAGTACACAAGTGATACAGTTAACTATCCATTAAAAAATACATAATGAAATAAATTGAAGTCACCAATGGAGACTCAGTGATTCCTGAGGCAATTGTATTATAACAGAATTTTGTTGTTGTTGTTGTTTAGTCGTTAAGTCGTGTCCGACTCTTCGTGACCCCATGAACCATATTGCGCCAGGCCTTCCTATCTTTCACTGCCTCCCTGAGTTTGCTCAATTTCATGCTCATTGCTTCAGTGATGCTATCTAGCCATCTCATCCTTGCCGTCCCCTTCTCCTTTTGCCTTCCATCTTTCCCAGCATCAGGGTCTTTTCCAAAGAGTCCTCTCTTCGCATAACAGAATTTAGCTACTCTAATAAGGATATTAGCAAACCAACTGTCTAATGGAAAATATGCTGCCTTCTCTTTAGATTGGCCTAAACGCTTAGGAGGGGATATAGTCGCTTGGAGCTCCAGCTATCATAAAAAGGATAGTGCTGCAATATATGAAAAATTGCTACCACAGCTTCATCTAGGCACAGGCATAAATGTTCCAAGCCTGGGCACTACTACTTCTTCCTTTCAGCATCCCAGAGAAGAAGACATTAACTACTGCTGTAGTAAAGGCGCTCCTGTAGGATGCGTGTGTGTGTGTGTGTGTGTGTGTGTGTGTGTGTGTAGAGAGAGAGAGAAAGGCCTGCAAGTTGGCTCCAGGCCTTAAATCTGCCTTTCTGCAGATCTAAATCAAGGACTCTATTTGACCTCCATAAAGGCTTTTCCCAGGCTAAGCATCATCAGAGATTCAGTTGAGAAACCACAATAGGCAAAATCCTTGGCTATATCTGTTTTTTCACGATGTATTTATCAACAAAACAGGCTGAGCCAAGAGTCCACCCCAAAAGACTAATTGTATTCAATAGTTTAATGCAAACCTTAACAGAGGCAAAACCAAGCTCAAAGCAGGAAAGTGCACTAGGCACAGAGTAAAATTCTTCAACATGTTGACTGACTGCGCTGCTATCACTGCATTCAAGCCTTTATAGATACAGAGCTTTTCCTTATATAAAACAAAGCTCAGCACCTTTGCTCAAAAGCACTTGGCAGCAGCTAGAACAAAATTATTGCTGTTTCATCTGGCAAAACTCAGTATAGATTTGAAGCCTTCTGGGAACAGACTGACAGGTAGAAATTGGCACCTCTGCACAGTGAAGGATTGAAAGTAGCTTCCCAAGTAAATAGCTCTATTCCAGTGTTGTCCAAACTTGGCCACTTTAAGATGAGTGGACATGGCTGGCTGAGGAATTCTGGGAGTTGAAGTCCACTCATCTTAAAGTGGCCACGTTTGGACAACACTCCTCTATTCTATTAGCATGCCATTCATTTTTTTTTCAAATGTACATATGCTGTCCATCTCACTGTACAAATTGTACATATATACACACATATACATATATATGTGTCTGTGTGTGGGTGTATGTATATATATATATATATATATATATATATATATATATATATAATCTCACTATACAAGTTGTACATATATGTACACTGTACATATTCTACTTAGGTTGGGAATTTGCACAATGGTTAATAAATAGGACTGTTTTTGTTTTAGCATAGTTGATTTCGAGTTCTTCATCATGACAAGATGGTGCAAGAACCCACAGATGCTGCAAAAGGCCAACGGGGGTTAGTGAAAGGATTACAGTCTCGCTGGTATCTGGTAAGATGGTGACAAGCCTCATGCAGCTGGTCAAGATCAAAGCAGCAAAAGCTACCCAGACTTCAGTATTGTAAGTTTAGTGCTAGTCTGGGGATAAATACATATTCTTGAAAACTAAGAGGAGTTCCCACCCTCTTTATTTTGAGTTTATTAAGGCGAAGTATCCTTGAATGATTCGAAATGTTTCTTACTAAGTTTCTTGCACCTGGGCTAAGGTACTTTTTATGTGACAGGGTGTCATCTGAGTTGCTCTTTGTATCTTGATGGTTCTACCAATCACCCACAGATGGAAATAGGGTTATTGTTTAGTTTTGGGGGAGTTAGGGATCAACCTGTTTAGAAAGGAGATGTTTACATCTATTCTAGTACTGAAATATATTACAAATATATGCACACACAAAATGACTACTTGGCATTCTAAAGATCTTTCTTTCAGCCATTCTTCTGCACAGGACTTCAAACTATCCTAAAGAATTCTTAGATGCGTATTTTTAATCTTGAGGGGTTTTAAAAATCATAACTTTGACAATCACCATGATATGTCCCTAAAAATACCACCAAAATGATTTCCTTTGTATTATTTTACAATGTAATTCACCCACACAGTCTGGCACTTTGCATAAGGATACAGCTGTTGTAAGCTGCTTGTAAATGAGCAAACTGGCATAATTTTCTCTTTGTCGTAACTTAACTAAGAAACATCATGGAATTCACTTGATAGTTCAATTTTAGTGATGGAAAGAACAATGATATGGGTATCTTCTAAAACCCAAAATATGTAAGATTCTTTTTTCTATCTGGATAAACTTACTAGTGGCTTTCAAGATCATCTGGTATTTTTTTCTAACATAAACTCACTGCAATTCTTCCTGTCATTCTAAATCACTTCTTAGCTTTCATGTGGATATAACATAATTTAAAATTTTGTATGAATACTAATTAAATATAACAAAGTAGGAGAACCTGTTACTGAATTCTCCAGCTGCAAGGTGGGAAATCTGCAGGATACTGTAGTTGTCTGAAGGTAGTTCTGAATTTAATGCAATATCTACATGCCTGTAAATAAGAAAGCATCTGTCTTTAAAGTAGGATTTAATGAATGTATTTGCCTTATGTGTCTGAAAACTGGAACATAATGACATTTATAGAACTGTAATAAAAAGGTAGACTATATTATGTTCTGAAATATTTTCCACAGAAATGTGTTGCTTTTCTTTTCGAGGACAATGAAATGATAATTTAAAAAGTTCTAATCTGAGCACACTTGGAAATGCACAGCACTTAAAATGCAAACATTGCTACAAGTGCAATACTGAACCATTTTTCCAGGTAAATTAAATTATTTCAATAATACCAGTGAGACTTACAACGAATACTGTAGTTTGGAGTGATTGAATTCAAAATTCCAATCACGCCTATGTCCTGGATGCTATTCCATTTTCTGCTTCTGTTATCACTCCCCACCAATGCTCCAGGTCTGTGATCCTAAAATTGTTCTTATTGTACTTCTTCAACAGAAGATTTCCCAAGCCTGCAATTGTGGCTATGTAGGAATCAACATCTACAGAATGACTTCAGCAGTAGTATAGAGAAGCATAACATCCTTTTTTTCACTAAGCAATTTCAAGAATTTTACTTAAGGGTAAAGAATGAATCTCTAAAATAAATGAACCTTACAAAAAAGAGACTGAGAATAAATCTATCTATACTTCTAATAATTTTATTATAAACAATATTGTAATGGTGACAGTTATATCAGAATCAATTATCTGTAACTCCACTTCCCAAGAGCAGAATAATTTTGGCATATTTGTTGGTACTTCTCAGCCTTGAAAGTGGGAGACTGTGAGTTCTAGTCCCGCCTTAGGGACAAAGCCAACTGGATGATCTTGGGCCAGTCACTCTCTCAGCACCAGGAAGGAGGCAACGGCAAACCACTTCTGAAAAACCTTGCCAAGAAAACTGCAGGGACATGTCCAAGCAGATGCCAGGAGTCATCACTGACCCAAAGGCCCAAAAAATAAAATAAAATTCTAAGGCTTTGGTCACTGGGTAGAATAAGAAACTTCAGAATTCAAGATTTTTATAGGCCCAATTTGAGAGTTATTCTTTAATTGAAATCTTGTCAAGTTCTGAGATACCTATTTCTGTGGGGATCAGTTTGAATATCTGCACTTAATGCTTTAATGCCACAAAATAATAAACTACATAAAATATGAGGTTACAGATATAATTTGGATTATTTTACCTACAAAAAGTTGATTATTATGATATAATCCCAATGTTAAAAATCAGTCTAAAAATAGGAGAAATCTCGGGGGGGGGGGCCGGGCAGTAATCTGGGCCTTTCACAATATTACGATTTTGGATTAACTGAGTTCTGAAGCTGTTTTAAAAACATTTGTAGAATGAAAACAAGAGTTTAAGTCAGAGTGCTTCTTAGCACTCAGCATTTGCTATTGAGTTTATCTGGTCCAGCTGCTGTGGTTGCGAATTGTGGAGGAATTAACAGATAAGTAACCTGCTTTTTAAAGGGAGTTGATGATATTTATCTTAGTTATTTGCACAGCTTCTGAAATAGTCAGCCTGAATGTCCTTTTTTGGTAAACTAGTGAAAGGCTGCCTTAATTAACATGAAATTACATGCATATGATTGTAAAATGAAATTTACATTAAATACCCACTGTTTTATGTATACTGGATATCACAAAATATGTTTAATACAGGTTGGCTGCATCAGTTTTGCTACTGGAAATCCAACTTAGGCATGGATTATTAACTCGTACGGGTTGTATTTGTCCTATTAATTGCTGCATTTTGGACTGAATTAAACACTTGCTATTATGATTGATAGTTATGTGATAAAGATACATATGTTCTTATTGGCTATATCCTTTGGAATATATTAAGATATCAAGAACTGTGGATTTTGGGGGCATGGAGAATGACTAAAATATCATCCAGCATTAGGAGGAGAAATCTACACTGATTTGCAACAACAGATTGTTGACATCTATTATTTGTCAAGATTTGAGTTAGGATGTGAAGCTGATCTGCTTGTACCAATTTGCCTAGGATTGATTTGGCTGATCTGGCTGGCTAATCAGATGCCCCTTTCATCCTTCACAAAACTCTGTGCATGGTGGAAGAGAACAATCATCCTAGACAGGGGTATATCATTCTTCAGTCAAGGGTAATGTTTGAATTTGGGTCCCCCCCACCAGTATAGATGCGAAGCAGAAGAGTTTGGAGCTGGTCAAACTTTTTGGGATTGTTTTGTTTGTTACTGAATTCCCTAGATCTCCTCATTATTGTATTGTTATTCTTTTTAAGACCGATGTAATGAAGTGAAATGAAAAACAAATTTAAAAATGGGAATTCACTTCACTCGAATCTTTATTACAGACAAAGGCCAGAGATAAAAGGTAAACATAACTGAAAACAGCTCAAAATCATTAAATAAAAGTAGAATAATACAAGCAATTATAATAGTTGGTATAAAAAGTATTTAAAAAAAAATTGAAACAGCTGTGCAATGCCTGTTGAGCAGAAGTCCTTTGCCTGAAAGGGCATGCTGACTGGATTCACAATACGCTTGACCCTATCACAGTTCCTTTCTTTTGGATCTGGCAACCCAGATCTTGGCAGTGAATATTGTAACACAGCACATTGTGTTTTCAGCCACATATCTCTTTCTAATTTCTTGGAGAAATGACTGGGCAGAATTGGCTCACTATCCCACAGTTGATTGTTTTTTTTTTTAGGTTTGCACAACATAGCTGTCTGGGGCAAGGTAATTTGACTCACAATTGCCTTGGAACCAATTGGATCAAAACTGCCCCAATCTTGTGCCACTAGTGATGGACTTAGTAGGTTCACATAATACACTGCATCCTTAACTGTAATGTTAAGGACATGTTGCGTGGATGCAGCCAAAATATACCGTATTTTTCCGTCAATAAGGCACCCCCATGTACAAGACGACCCCCACTTTTCCAACCCAAAATTAAGAAATCAATATTTTAAAGATAGTGCAGAACACATTTTTATTTAGTAATTAGTTAACATTGACCTGATACACTCAGTAGGAGGAGGTCCAAACTGTCTCTCTGCAGCTCTATTTCCATGCTCTTCTGCATAACTGATTACATTCAATCACGGGTGAAACTGCCGATAGCTTGTCTCTGCAAACAGACTTCCTCTAATTGGTTTGTTCAGCATCAGCTGACGTCAGTTACATAAGGCTCGTGATTGGAAGAAGTCTGTTTGGGAGACAAGCTATTTCACTCGTGATTGGAGGCTAGCAACAGGAGGAAGCCTGCCTGCAGAGACAAAGTATGGGCAGTTTTGCAACTGCGCGGTTCTCTCCTCAGCTGACTTCCTTGAATAAGACGCCCTTCAATTTTTAGCGTAAGGATTTTAGAAAAAAGTATTGTCTTATAGTCGGAAAAATACGGTATATCCTTGTAACAGCCATTAGAAAAAGATGCCAAATCTACTTTCAGGGCAAGTTTAAGCAAACTGTGCAGAAACATGCATAAGTATTTTATAACTGCAGAAATACAGAAATCTACTTGGTCTCTGGTTAATTCCACTAAACTTTTTTCCTCAATCATATGCTTTCAAGTTTAGACTATTCTTGGATTCCTGTCTTTCTCCAACTTGTTGTTCTTCAGATATGCTGGACTTCAGCTCCTATAATCCTATAGCCATCACAGATGGAACTGAAGCCCAACATATTCAAAGGGCACCAATTGCGGGAATTCTGCTCTAGACTACTCCAGGCCACATCCAAAGGGCAACAAAGCATTCTGAGACTATGAAACCTGGGTATAACACCTCAAAGCCTCATTGATGAATATATTTCTAACTTAATTCAGAAAGCCTTATGGAAAAAACATCTGTGAGGATATTAGAAGGAAACAGATTGAAAAGGAAGTGACTCCTCAGAAGGCAGCAGAAGATTTACATTATCCTCCATGAACTTCCATGGAGTCCTATGTTTACATTTTATCACTGTTTCCTCAGACAGCTTAGATTAAGAAGTCTGCATGAGCTCATATTCTTGATCATTTTGGATATGAACTGTATTTGCCTTTAAAAAGCATTTTGATGGTAGGAAACAAAAGGGAGTAGTAAAGCACTTTAATGCAGAGTAAATTATGACAGGATTCACATCCCTCTTAGGTATGTCATCCCTTTCTTGTCTACAGAAAACAGATTTGCCCATTTTGAGGTTCTGTTCCTGAAATTTAGACAGTTAAAAAAAAAAAGATTAAAAAAACAGAAGACATTTGTCAGAGTCTAACATCTTGGCAATTTGTCTCAAGGTTTTCCTTTCCTTCTTTCCTAGGCATTTTTGCAAAATATTTATAAAATGTGTCTTAGCGTTTTCCTTTCTATTATACTTTTTTACAGATACAATATGTAATGAAAAATGCAGAAGAAAGGTGGATATTGTGAAAATGTCCCTTGCTTTTTGGTACCTTGCTCTGAGATTAATCCTTCTCTTAAAAATCCTGAGAAAAAGTTTTAAACTTGATATTTTGGACTAGATCCTATGGCCTGTTATTTTGTCAAAAGATGGTTTCCTATTTCTACTCCTATTTCCTATTCTACTCCTCTATTCCTATTTCTAGTCATTGTGATTAGGACTGACATTTCAGTTCTCAAATGAAATAAGGGATGTGTTTGATTTTAGAATAAAAGTTAATAACTAGAACTGTTTTGGAGAAAAGTTAATTCCTCAATTTCCAATTAAACTGCCCTATCATTACTAAGCAATAATCCAAATGTATTAGGCCATGCCATCATTATTTTTGTAGCAAATTATTAAAAAAAAAAAAAACTTGTGACAAATTGAAATTTGTGAGTTTTTGAAAATGATGTTTTGCTTGGGAAGAGGTTGTGGTGAAGGAAAAACTCTAGTCTCCTTGTGAGTACATGAGAACAGTAGAATATGCTTAAGGGAGTGGGGAGAATAAACTTCAGCAAGTTCTGTACACTGTTGGAGACTCCAATGTTTGCTTTTTGCTACTTGTTAGCCAGCTCCCCACCTCTTTGTCTACAAGGTCTCTGCCATACTGGTGTTTGAAGTGGGATCAAGAAACAACCTGGTTAGTGACCCACCCACTAAGTGCAAGCAACTGACCCATGAATGTGTATCAGAGGAGATCCCTCAGGGTGCTAAACTATGGAAATACGTATTGAATGCAATAGAACTACATCCTAAAATCCAGGCTTACTCTCAATTGGTCCAGCAAAGCAGCTAGCCAAAACTGAGAATGTGGATGAAATGTGAACTGACAATCAACAGACCACTGAGATCCTATCTAGATTCTGCTGGGGTGGGAGGAATCATATAGAGTAATCTACAAAATACCTGGCAAATGCAACAAGAGAGAGCTTTCTAGATTCCTTAGCAGACTGAATTCTGAATTCTCCATATTTTTTTTCCCCTTGGAACTGAAGGTGTTAGCAGGATTTAATTAATATTTAGCAGCCAGATATATAATACTTTTTATAAAATTATTTCACTGGGAGCTCACCCTGACTTCAGCCTTCTAGGCATTTCACCACTGCTGGGACAGGAAAGGCTATCAATCCTGTTTTCCTGTCTACCAGCTAAGTGTACCTTCTTCTAGTCACTTACATTGCACTGGATATCGGATAATCACTTTTGCAGAATGTTTTTTCATCTGAAATTTTATCGTTTTTTCATTTTAGCAGCTTTATTGCAACACCCATCCCCAAGCTAAGCTTTATCAAGGAGGTTGTTCACTTACAATTAATTACTAGTGTTCTAACTCATATTCTGTCCTACACCCTTCTCACTAATTTTACTTCAAGTGCACACATGTCAAATATTTTTGTATTATCATTTTCAATAAAGTGACATTTTCACCCAAAAGTACAAGCTTTCATGACATTATACCATCTTTGTAAATGGGCAGAAAAAGTTCACATGCTGACAGGTAATTAAATCATATTTATTTTGGAGCTGATCTGAGTTTTGGGCTTTGTGACTTCTCATTGCCACTGGAAATGGAAATAACACTTTTGATTTTGAGCTTCTCTTCCCAATTCATGTAAAAATTCTGCAATTGTACTCTATAGTAATCAAACTAGAATAACCATAACCGGTTTCTGTGTCTCAAAACAATTAAATAGATCAGAGCATTTCTTGCACATTCATTGAAAATGGGATAAAACAACTTATTAATTAAATGATGCAGGAAAAAGAAATTAGTGGGTGTCTAAACTGATGAATTGATATGTCATGGTATATTGCTGGTCTTTGCAAAAGACTAGTTTGTTTTTTTTATATGCATAGCATTATTTGGTCATCCTGTTGTAAGTACTGTATAACATTCCATTCATTATATAGTACTGTTACTAGTAGAGAAGCACAACAAATGATTACAAGGAGCTGAATTTAAAATATGCCAAAATAATTAACTTTTTACCTTAGCTGGCTTCTTCTGGACCACTTGCTGTGGCTGCAAAAAACAAAACAAAAAAACAGATTATATATACATATATATACATGTATATTAAAATGCAGTTCAGACAATGTACGTGAGTAAAGCTATAGTTTCTGGCTAATGTAATATACATATATGCAGTTATAGCATAATATGCAAGATGGCTATTTATCCTTGCTTACAACTACATGTTGATAAACTGATTAATGCATTTACAGTACTAAGGTTCACATTTACAGTACGCAATAAATGGAATGTCAGGTAATTTGCATATTCTAATTCATGTCTAATTTATCTGCAAATGCATGGCTCCATCTATATATGTAAACTGCAGCTGTGCCATACTTAACAGCAGACTGAACTGTTTCTACTCTTCTTTCTAGAATTCTGAAAGATACAGCAGTTTGAAGAGGTAATATCCCAGCAATGTGAGACAAGTTAATTTCAGATTCAAAATCTCAAATTTAGTTCCTTTCGATTTTGATCAAGTATCAGGATTAGTTGTAGATCTTTGTGTGGCTTTTCATTCCGAGTCTAAGTAAATTCAAGTTATTTGTCTGAATCTACTTGGAACTTCAGGGTGGACAGAAGCCCATGTCAGAAGCATCTGGGCTGGAATCAGCAATTTTCAGCTTCATGGGCAGCAATTCTGTAAGAGGGTTACCAAATCTATGGTTGAAGCATCTTCTAGAGCAGTGATGTGCACTTTAATTTTGGAATGGGCTAGATATTGTATCCTTTTTGATATGAATGACTAAAAATTATTTCCTGTTGAAGCTAAGGTTTTCACCGAGCAACTAGTGTACTCTTCCCCAGCTTATCAGTTTCCAGCTGGCTGGGAATTCTGTGACTGCAGTCATAATATAAAAGGCACCAGGTTGGGAAGTGTTGTTCTATTTTGTTTTGTTTTGTTTGGCTCTGACTAACTCACTACTGACTAAGGTTCAGGCTTGAGCATCAAGCAAGATGTTGTGTGTATGTCAAGTTCATAAGGTGCTGAAACAGATCTCTATATGGATGTAGCTGATACTGTTCACTACAGCACAAGTGAATTCGGGGCTGAAAAATAGTATTTTTATGTATGCAGTTATGTGGGGGGATATCAAAATAGTGAATTTTTCCAATACTCTCTCTGAATACTGCCATGTCTCATAAAAGTGTGTGTTGATCTCTTCTCTATGAATGTCTAAGTTTTTAGTGGAAAGTTTGGGAAACAATGAATTAGGGTGTGGCAATAAAGACAAGGAATAAGCATTCACTGCCATCATGAAAGGAGATACTTGAGAACTGCTGAGGGTAAGGGATAGAGCATTCATTCATTCATGGCTAATTTGCTTTAACAATTATTATGGAACAAAAGTCCATATAATCCCACTTTTCCCAATCTTACAATGTTATCAAAGGCTAGAAATTCCATTGTTGTGTATCAACAGCAGCAGCTAAGCAGTTCTCCCTAATTTTAAATCTAGAATAGATTTATCTGGCACATACTGTTTTTCTTTGTAAAACTAGACAGAATGTAATCTAAAATTAGTATCTTATTCCCCCCCCCCCGACACATACACAAAAACTGGATCAACTTGCCGAAAATATAAAATGAAATTGTAAAAACAAGTAAACTTTCCTCGAAATGAGCAAGGGAAGGAATAAAAATGTAAATGGGGGGAAAAAAAGAAAAGAAGGCAGAACTAATTTATAGAAGAATAACCAAACTATCTCCAATCACAATTCTATGCTTTCTAAATCACAAGCAGTAATCTAGTTGGCAAAGCTGTTATCGGTGTTTTAGATAGGAAAAGCCCTGCATGAGTAAGATTCCTCTAAACTTTGGTCTGCATCCAATCAAAGTACAATGTTTCCTTTTGCTTTTTGTACATGAATGGCTGCAGTATTGTGCCTCAGTTCAGTCAGACTCCTCTTCTGCAGTCATTCATAAAAATAAAAACAAATCAAAACAAACGCCTACAAAAACTTTCTGAGCCCAGTCTGGAGCCAGTGGGTGCCAGAGGCTGAGAAAACAGACTGGCAGCTCCAAGCCTAAACAGCATTTAAGTATTCAAGGATCTGCTTGGTGGTCTGTAAAGTATGAAGTGTTGGGTGGAAGGGCAGCTGGTAGAATTATGTGACACATACTAGGCAGTAAGCCAGGGCTGGCCTTGTTTCAAACATTGTCTTTCCTCTCATTGAAGTGTCAGGATCTAATTCATGGAAAATTTCGTGAGTTGGCAGCTGTTTCAGAGGATTTCATTGAGTTGCAGTGTGCAGGAGTCATATGAATGCCAGGAACACTGCCAAAAAAGAGGGTAGTGAGCAGTAGAAACCAGTTAGCCTACAATAACGTCTGTGAATTTGATATGGTTTTGGAGTAAACATGTGTACAGGTGTAATCAGTAGGAGAGGGGCAAGAGGCAAATGGACGCTTATGATCAAGAATGTTAGAAAAAGCGACTCATCCGACAGCATTTCTTAGGACTCTCAAAGTGACCACAGTCATGGTTTGCAATAAATACTTGTGGACAGAACTACTAAAGATTCTGGGTCTGCATGTGGCTCATCACTGAGATTAACTGGATTCTAAAGAGAGGCTATTTATTAGGGTTCAGAAATAAAACATATATTTTTACCAAATATGTTGTTTATACTTGCAAAACTATTATGAATAGATAGAAAAATATTTTGGGCTCACAAGTACTCCAGTTTTTTGAAGGACTGTGTTGTCATCATAGCTGTACTGCATTTTCAGGTATGAAATAATAAATCATTGATGCTCAGTAATTTAAAGGGGAAAACTAAACCAGTTCCTTGTGAAGTTAATTCCAAAACTGGACGCTTTAAAATAAACTAAACAAAAGTTGGCACATGGATGAGATATAGATAGAAATGAGAAAAAGGACAACTTTTGATAAAGGGGGTAAGCCCAAATTGAGAATGGGCCTTTTCCAGATACCATACTGCTCATAAACATTCAGTTTATAACAACATTTAGTATTTTATAAATCATTTCACATATAACAGTCCTTTCTTATTATTACTTTTAGAAAAAGGAACTATATCTCCTGAATGCCAGAGTCCATAAGATGAATGAGAAGAAAATTCTCAACATGCTCCAAACCAGTTTAATTACATATGCATATTAAGGACTAGCAAATCAAAAGCACTACTGGCAAAGGTAACGTACGATCAAATCAGAGGGGGTTACTCAATCCTCAATCATCTGTTTTGGGTTTGGATTTTAGAGCAGTATTTTTTCCTCCAGGAGAAAACTGAACAGCTACAAATTGTAAAACAGCAGTCTTTAACCTTCATCTTCCCTTTTTAAATCCATAGGCATGAACATAATGGTATACATGCAATAGCATCCAAAAAATAGAGAACTTCAAAGAAGATACATGATGGGGATCAAAAAGCAATCGACCACTCCAGATTCTCTTGCCCGAAAGACTGAGTTGCTGATCTTCCTGCTGATTATTGTCATTAATCTGAGGAAGTAAATCACTTGTGTTTTACACCAGATTCTAACAGGAGCTACATCGAAATGGAACTGGACGTCAGAATTCCCAATTTCCAAATCATTCTGGAATGGCAGCGTTGTGTTTTTCACAGCTGTAATTAAAACCAACTAGCTTTATTCAGAATTCCCAAAAAGTTTAAACATGTAGTCAGTCTCTTTTTAACCTGAGCTTACAGTGGCTGGGTATAATACTGCACTTGGCAAAAGATGTATAAAAGAAAGGGGTAGCTAAGGAATGTGCTCCAGCCATTTAGTAATTCACAATTACTTTTATTTCTATTTCCTTTTGCTAAAGAAGTATATGCCCTGGTCTCTGGAACAGAAGGTCATGATTTCTGCCTAAATTCCATTCTTGCAGTTAAATAGCCAACTTAGTGTTCAAAAAGACAAAGTATCGTAAGTGGGCAGAATCCACCCTAATATATAACATTTATATTGTGAATGAGATTTTTCTATATTTTCCTTCTACTTTGCATTATTTGTAGATTTTAATTCAAATGATATAAAAGGGATCATCCAAATAATCTTTGTGAGTTTGTTAAATGACTTCAACCTATTTTTGTAGAAAACTAGACAACCTGTAATCCATTGGGTCCACATTTCAGAGATATTTCCTTACCTAAACAGAGAAACAGAATGACCATGGGCAAAAAAGCAGTAGGAGTGGGAGCGACTTCTGACTTCCTGCTGGCTTCCCATTGACTTTGCTTGCGGGAAGTTAGTAGGGAGTGTTGGAAATGACGATCACATGACCGTGGCACCACGGCAGTGCTGAAGTGGACACAACTTTGCCAAATTTCAGTCCCACAGAAGTAATGGGTCCCAGATTTTGGATGCATTCTGTAAGTTAGTCCATTTGAGGTACCTTGCTTCAAAAATTGTTACTCTATGATGCACTGTTTGCCCAACTGAAGGTTACAAACAGTCAGGAGAGCTTTAGTAGTATGTAAATTCACCATAATGTCTGGAGCTTGCATTGTGGGAATATGCCATTGTTTGGTCAATTACAATATAAATATTGTAACATGTATACTATTACTTTTGGGTATAACATTATGAAGAACAGTACACTTTAAAATGATTTGGAAGTATACTCTTTACAAATTCAAGTGCACTCCCATAAAAAGCTCATTCAAACAACTGCCATTTAGAAGATACTAATAAATTGACCATGGAAAATACTGCCTATAAACGTTTATTTATTTATAATTCCAATTTATGTAGCTGCCCCTCTAGGCAGCATACACACAGTCAAAATAATACAAAAAAATCTATAATACAAAACAATACAATACAATACAAAAACATAAAAAAATGAGAAACTATCATAAAAATTCATAAAATTCATAGCCGAGGTAATCCCATCTTTAAACAACATTCAGTACAACCACTGTACTGGCTCTACCACATTCCCAGGTCCCAATGCTTGTTGACAGAACCATTTTTTCAGGATCTTTCAAAAGTCTAGCAGAGTTGGGGTCAATCTGCCATTGATGCCTATTCCTCAAGTTTAAGTTCCCAGTCAGATATTGTTGGGATTTTGTCTTTTTTCCAGTGTTAAGCAAAGTTTATTCTCACTGCTGTAACTATACGCCTCATTAAATTATTATATTTTTTGTTGATTTTTTTTCTGACATTGTACCTAGTAAGAAAAGTTGTGGTTTCATTTCAAATTGAAATTCCAAGATTTTCTGCATTATACTATGTATGTCTTTCCAGTACTTTTGAGTTTTTTACATGTCACATGTGATAAAATGTTCCTTCTGTTTTAGGGTATGTCCAACATTCATTACTATAAGATTTGTCTATCTTAAGATATTATTGATGGAGTTGTATATCATCTATAAAAGATTTTGTACCAATTTTTGTTTAAGTTATGATATGTAGCATTGGATCATTTTCCTCAATAAATAAATGAACGTGTATAATGTTTTTGACTCGTGTTTAATTGCGTTCTCTAAAACTTATCTAGTTTTAGGACTTGTGTGGAGAACAGATGCGTTTTATGTCATATTTATGGAGAAATACTGAAAACTCAAAAGGGTTCACAAAATTTTAAGCACCTCTGTAATTCCAATATTATAAAATGACAATTAATTCTGACTGCAGAAAAACCAATCTTCCAAGAAAGAATTAGTCTTTTCAACTGCACTCACAATGTAATTGAACTGTTCAACTGTTTTCCAGTAGGAATGATGAGAAAATACCACAGTTTAAAATGTATGTCTGCATATATTTTACTGGTGCCCTCATCACAGAACATTTCTTTTTGGCTAAGTAACAATCATTGAAAAAAGCGCTAAACACGTTTAATGGATTAGTCTGATGTTTCAAACTTATCAGAAACAGATACTTCTTGGGGATTCTTTATGTTATTATTTTGTCCTGAGAGAGTGAGAGAATAAATAACTGAATGATAATTGATACTAAACGCCCAATGATTTGAATGAGTAAATATTTTGGAATTGCAGAAGAATTATTTTGAGAAAAATATGGATTTAACTGTGCTTCAGTTTTATCTTTTGGAAAAGTAGATACCCCTTAATGATTTACGGCCATTTCCTTGATGTTGGTTATGGATGAGATCTGTAGTTCATCCACGGGGCACCCGTTTGTAGAAAACTGCTTGATCGCATCATATGTTTCATGGCCAAACAATTCCTAGTTATATCTGAAAGTTCTCATGGGACTACCATAAATCTTTATTTTTTTATTGTTTTACTTGGCTTTTAATATAATGATGAATTTATTTTTAATAGATCTATTATATTCCAGTTCTTTATAGCTCCAAAAACTAGTATCAGATGCTTTTATAACTATTCATAATATATTTTCCACGTTTTTTTAGACGATGATGAATTAAACTGTTTAATTTAATTAAGCAGGGGAAGAGATCTAGCTTCAGACCCCTGCTTTTTGGGGTAACTGGGGGTTGTACTCTGTGCCCATTCCTGCTTAACATCTACATGAAGCTGCCGAGGAGTGAAGGCACCTGCTGACACTATATGAGATATCATCAGTACACTGATGAAACCCAACAGTACACTTCTGACCCTGATCACCCAAGTGATATTGTCAAGGTTTTTTCCCAGTTTCTATAGGCCACAGGGGCTTGGATAGGCTTAGGCTCAACCCTCCACCCTCAATAGCTGTGGATTATGAGGCCTCCCTGATTTGGAGACTTTCCATTTTTAATTTTGAAGAGGGTGGCACTCCTCCTGGACTCATAGCTCTTGATTAAAGAGCAGTCGTGGCTGATGGCAGCCATGGCTAGGAGGACTTTTGCCACCTTATGTGACATTTGCTCCTGTTTCTGGATTGGACTGCTCTGTTCATGGTCGCTTGTGCTTTAGGCACCTCCCATTTGGACTATTATAATACCTTGTACATAGCGCTGTCCATGAAGAGCACTCAGAAGCTGCAACTTGTCCAGGCAGTACTGGGAGTTCAAGATATACCTATGTAATATCACTGTTCCGAAAACTGCACTGGCTCCAGGTGAGCTTCCAGGTGCAAATCAAGGTGCTAGTTGTTGCTTATAAAGCCATGTAGGGCACAGGGACAGGTTATGTGGGACCACTTGTCTCCAATTATTTGTTTACCACCGATCTAACAGAGTGGGCATGACTAGGTCCCTTCCATTAAGCACCAGCATCTTGCGGGACCCAGGAGAAATGCCTTCTCTCTCATGATGCCTGCCCTGTGCAACAGCAACCCAGTGAAATTTGGATGGCCCTGCCCCTGCTGTTAAAGACCTGGCTTTTCTCTTAAGCCCCACTGATTACTTGTTGTTAAAATAAGAAGGGATGTATTTAGCTACCTGGAGTACTGTATATTGATTGTTACTGATTCTACTGTATAGTGATTATTTTGTTTTGGATTGTTTTGTTTTATTGCTATTAGCTACCCAGAATTGCTGCAGTGAGCTGGGGGGCCATATAAATTGTTTAAACTAACAAATAATAATGTTGATGATGAACATTATCAAATCCTTATGGATGACTTCAGCCTTTGTTAGCATCCAAAAGGCCATTCTTACTTTTAAACAGGGATTGTCCCAACATGCAAGCACCATGATAAAACAAAATGAATCAATGCTTTTTAGTCTTGTTCCCCTTCACCTCATGAAAATGGGGCACTGCCAGCAGTTTCTCTTCAAATGGTTTAACATTGATTTCAGCAGAAGTTCTGCAAGTACCTTGGTGCCAAGCCATATAAGGCTTTTATAAGTGAAAACCATCACTTTGAATTGCCCTGGAGACTTATTGTTAACCAATGCAAGATCTCATGATAGGTGTAATGTGATCATAGCAACAACTGCCAGTCAACAAGTGGGTTGTTGCATTTTGCTCTATTTGTAGCTTTTGAGTCTTCAAACAAACCCCTAATTAGAGTGTGCTGCAGAAGTCTAACTGTGCAGTAAGAATATCAAATATAAAATAAATGTAATAAAACAAATAAAAGAATATTAAATATAAATTAATTGTATATTTATTTATTGTTTTAATATGTTGTAAGCCACCCAGAGTCCCCCATTGGGGGGAGATGGGCGGGGACAAGTTTAATAAATAAGGAAGGAAGGAAGGAAGGAAGGAAGGAAGAAAGGAAGGAAGGAAGGGAGGGAGGGAGGGAGGGAGGGAGGGGAGGGGAGGGGAGGGGAGGGGAGGGAAGGGAAGGGAAGGGAAGGGAAGGGAAGGGAAGGGAAGGGAAGGGAAGGGAAGGGAAGGGAAGGGAAGGGAAGGGTGAGTGAGTCATGGTAGCCCATTTCTCCAATTCCAGAAAAGGATGCAAATTGGTCACACCAGTAGGGCAAAAACCCTCCTGGCCACAGCCTCTACTTGCCCATCCAGCAGTAATCATTACTCAAATTGGATCTCTCTGACAGACAACATTAGTATGGGTTCAACTTTAGCCTGTTTTGTCCCACCTAGATCTTGACAGCTTCCAAGCCTTGTGACAGGCTTTCAACAGCTTTTCCATCTGGGTCTGGATTGCTAATATAAAGCTGACATTTGTCAGTATCTTGACAGTATTGTACCCTGAACCACCAGATAAATTCTCCCAGCAGTTTCATATAGTTGTTAATATCCCAGTAGCGCTCTACAAAAGAGTGGCTGCTGGGCTGAATCTGATCTCTCATGGCCATAACAGGAAATACCCACTGAGGTAGGAGAGGAACAGTTGTAGAACAGTGCTGCCCAAATCTCCAACTCTGGCCAGTGGTCCCAAAGGATTCTGTGGTACATGGTAGCAAAAGCCACTGAGAGGTCTGAAAGCACCAAGTGGGGTGTGCCATCCCCATAAAGGCTCTGACAAGCTTTCTGCTACAGCAAGCAATGCCATTCCTGTTTCATGCCCAAGTCTGAATCCTAACTGAAAAGGATCTAGATATTCATTTCCTCTAGGGTGTTCTGACATTGGATCCCCATTATGTGCCCCCCCCCCCAGGAAGGCTGGATATTGGTCAATATTTGTCACACAATGGTGGATCCATAAAGGCCTCATAAGAGGTGGTACATCACAATTTCCTTCAAGACTGCTGACATTACCTCTGCAGAGATGTGTTGACCACCTTTCTAATCCAAATGGGAAATGTCCCCTAGCTGCACTCAAGAGCCAGCAGAGACAGGAGTCATCCTAGACAGCACTTTATCCCATCTTCTCAAACTTTTCATGCCAAAAGGAGTCCACAATAAGAGAAATAAATGATGACTCAGTCACCTCATCAGACTCTGCCTAGGAGGAATCAAGGTTTTGATGAACCTGAGCAAATAGCAAAATGTTAGCAAAATGCTGAGCAAAATGGTCTGAGCAGCCAGGCAGGAGATTTTCCTACCCATTCCTCCCAAGGATATAGTTAAAATATAATAAAATATATTTTAATACAGCATCATGCATGCTCATGTCTAATAAATAAAAATCAATTAGCAAAAGGGGGAAGTTACTTCTTTATATACTTTTTCTTTTTATTCTTTTTATCCTTTTTTTCTTTTCTACGCTTTTTCTTTTTTCTTTTTATTCTTACTTTTTTTGTAGTTTGTATTAATTTTTATTTTGTCTAATTGTAATCTTTAACAAAAATTGTTACCAAAAAAAAAAAAGATAGCCATAGCCAAATGCCTTCTCCCAGATGTTATAGAGTAGTATTCAAGTAGTATTCCTGTACAACATCTGGGAGAAGGCATTTGGCTATGGCTATCTTTTTTTTTTTTGGTAACAATTTTTGTTAAAGATTACAATTAGACAAAATAAAAATTAATACAAACTACAAAAAAAGTAAGAATAAAAAGAAAAAAGAAAAAGCGTAGAAAAGAAAAAAAGGATAAAAAGAATAAAAAGAAAAAGTATATAAAGAAGTAACTTCCCCCTTTATCACAACACATATAAACAATTTTAGTAACTTATCATCATCTCTTAAAATACAACAAATTCTCTCTTCATCCCATATCTCATCTCTTAACTATAAACAAAATCCAAAATCCTTGTCATTCATTCCTTATCAGCCAAAGTCCATTAAAGGTTACCAGAAATAACTACGTATCTATTTTAACCTTCATGAAATAAGCCAACTCTATATTCCTTCCCTGTATTTTTAACAATTTTGGTTTTTAATCCCTTCAAATAATGTCTTAGAACTTGATTTATTTTCGTCTTTGTCCTTTCTCAGAGAATCCTTCAAGACTTTAACAGAACTCTTTTGTACATCCAGTAAGAAAAGGTTATCCAAATCACTCTTCCAGTATGATACTTGTACATTAAGTATATTCCTTTAAGTATTAGGAATCAACTGGTTTCATCTGTATGTCCAGTATAACATCTTTTTCTGAATCATTCTTGTAACTTGTCATATTTAAATTCACATTCAAATCAATTTCAGTCTTATCCAGTATAGCTTGTTCTTCTTCCCATCCTATCATGTTTTTTCCCCCAAAGAACCACAGTTTTCCATGGGAAGTTTTTTTATATAATTAATTTAAAATTTTTATTCCAAATCCATTTAGACCCTTAGTCCATTTTTAACTTTCCAAAATCAACACTCTAAACACCCTTTTGCTATTTATTCCAAAAAATAATATTTTTCCGAATCCTTAAAACTGTGTTTCAAACTTCTTTTGCTGAGGTGAAGGAGACTCACCCAGTGAATGCAATAAAGACTTGCCGTTCCGAAGGGTCTTAATATTTCCAAGACAGTAAAAAATAATTCCAAAGGTAATTAAGAAATGAGGCTTGGTCAAGCTTTTTGTCCATATAAGGCTGTGTTACAACTGTGAGATTAGATGGTATCTCTCAACTCCTAGCTGCTTGACTCATAAGCCAATCACAAAACCTTGGTTCCTGCGGTCTACTCACGAGGACCGGCTGTCCAGAGTATATGTGGGGTATCTCATGATCTCTCCTTTCTCCGGAGAGATTTTGCCAGCCAGGATCCAGCATCCAGCCACCGATCTCTGCCATAAACACCACTCCACTTCAGCAGGGATGTCTAGCTTGACATGGCGTTCACTGGAAGTTCCTGACTATGGCTATCTCCAGTTTAAAGCACATGTTTTAACAACAACAACAACAACAACAACAACAACGAAGATAATGCCAGACTTAATTCTCCAAATTTCCAAGTGTTCAGGGCTAGGAAAAATATTAGAGAATCACTAATAATTTAGGTTGGCATAGGAGCAGGATTCTGGACAGACTTAGCAAATTCTTTTAAATCAGTGTTGTCCAAACTTGGCCACTTTAAGATGAGTGGACTTCAACACGGCTGGCTGGGGAATTCTGGAACTTAAGAAGTCCACTCATCTTAAAGTGGCCAAGTTTGGACAACACTGTTTTAAATGGTAGGAACAATCTATTACTATCTGGGAGGTGGGAGGGTAAGAGAAAAACATATCATATAATGTGGAGTGTTCTTGCTCTAATTAAAGGCTTATTTTTAAACTTTCATTTTTTAAAATAGCATTTAGAATTTTCTATTTTTCAGCACATAAATGAAGTCAAATGAATTACAGGCGTGTCCATTGTCATGTAAGAAACTTCCTAGCTTGCTTTAAAACTTTTTTTCTTTCTGGAGGGGACTGACTTCTCTGGTAGAGACAATATATTATCTCACAGAAACTCTTAAGAGTCAGTGTAGTATCATGATTAAAGTGATAGATTAACCCAGATAAAAGTCCCATCAGTCATGGAAATTCAAAGGGTGACATAGGGCCAATCACTCTCTTCCAGCTAAACCTCACAAAGTTGAGGGGACAGAATGAGGGGAAATCCCTGTGTAAGCCATCCTGAATTTCTGAAAGAAAAGTGAGATATAGAATCATCATCAACAAGGATTTTACTCTACCAAGACTAGACAATACTGTTTCTGTTCCAAAAAAAGTTGTTACAAAGGAAACCATTCACATCTCACGCAAAAGAAGTATGATTCTTCTTGAATTTGTACCTTTTAGAATCTCATTTAGGTACTCTCAGGATGTTGCCTAGCTGACCATCTTAATGCCCTCTAGGACAATGGAACAGTACCCATATGGTAATAATTTTTGCTTTCTGGCAATATAAACCACATTTGAATTCAGAGACCTAAACTGAAAAGGGTGGTGTCTTGTTACCACTTTCTTTCCTTATTTGCTTAAACTTTTGCATTCTTTGCTCCAGGCTTCCTTTTTAAAAAAGAAAGATGTCCCCCCAAAAGATATTTCTGTTTCTGGACAGGTATTTCTCGTAAAATCAAAACTGAATTAAATTCATGCAATTATCATGTTTACCAGAAAGAAGACAACTTTAAATTTAAGACAACCCTCCCAACCCCACAGAATGGGGGGGGGGGCCCTATAAACAAAGACAAAAGTCCTCTTCAATACCCAGCTTTCTTACCTTTTCAGCCTAGGATTGCCAGTTCTAACTGCAACCAGTCCTGAAGATCTTTCCCTCCCCAGTAAATGTGTGTATGCAACACAGCTGGACGTGCATACATTTACATGCGTGTATGTACCTGCCAGAAGCTACATTAAAAAAAAAAAAAGTATAGGAATAGGTCACCCTCCCAAACAATGATAATTAAATGTCTATTGATTAAAATGAATTGCTGTAAAATAATATGCCCCATATTATAAAACTGATGCCATATCTATATATGCCAAACATTCTCTCTCAATATAAACCTTTCTCACACACAGAAAAATCACACAACCAGATTCCCTTCCCTCCTTCACGAAAAAACAGCAAAAAATGGGACTGACTTTGTATAAGGGGAAGGGGAAGATGCACTGGGACGGGAAGAGAAAATGGAAATAAACTAGATGAAAAGTGGTAAAAGGAAGAGACAAGTAAGGAAAATGTCCTTTATGGTGTTGCAGAAAGAATTAAAATAAACGAAGAGAGCAAAGGCTAATCCTGCAGGTTAATTGAATACATTGACACCTCTGCCCATTCTTTTGTTTTCAACAGCTTCCTTCAGTCTTATCACAAGATAATCTTCTCAGTTACAGAATTATTTGGGAGGGAAACATTTAATTGCTCTCACAGTGGCAGATAAAATTGTGTGTGTGTGTGTGTGTAGAATTATATATGTATCTGTGTGTGTACATGTATGTGTGTGTACACAGAAATGCACACAGAAATAGAGAATATAAAATGGTTTCCCTTTTTCATCTGTCATTTTTAATTGCTTGGATTCTAAGGACTGTATAATAATAATGGAAAATAGGTATTTTATCAAATCTTTCTAAAATGCACCAATGACAGTGATCAGCTGCTACTATTACAAATGCTCTACAGAATGGTGTGTTTTTATTTCTACCAGTTCAATGAAATTCTTTCTGAGCAGATTTCCCAGGGGAGAAAGGGCTAGAAGCGTTTTCCTCAAATGAACATCTGTGATGTACAACTGCCCTCATGGGAAGGTTGTGCATCATAGCACCATGTGGACAGATCCTATCCAACATAAAAATGTTTAGATCAGCCTATACAATATCTAATACTCTCAGTTTTATTGCAACTGAGACATTTGAAATATATCCTCTTCTTTTAGCAGATTAGAAAATGAAAAAAACAAAAACAAAACTCATATATTATTTAACCACATGTTGTTAAAACACTACCTTTTTGAAATAACTTACCTACATGTATTGTTGCATGTATGCCTAGAATGAACAAAACATACATCTCTTCTTTTTGAACCCTATGAGGCTAAACATTTTTTTTCTCATCTACTATTACAAACTGCTGTTTGTCAGCTTACCACTGTCTGCCTTACCACTTTGGGGCTTATTATGGAAATGTTAGCTATGTCTCAAGCCTAAATTTGGTCCACAGATAGCTGTAGTTGTCCCAGCTATGACCTTATGAGGAGCTTTTTAGTTGCAATGAAATATTGTGGGATTACTGGCATGCGTTATAGATGGGGCAGCCTTTCAACAAGATCCAGAAACCTTCGGTGGTTCAAAATAAATAGTATGCTTTTAATGGGTTTTAGCAGCTATTATCACATTATACATAGGCTTTCAATTAATTTCTGAGCCCAGTTCACAGTGCTGATACTAAATTGAAAGCCTTTAATTGCATGAAGCCAAGGTATCCTGTATATGTGCCTGGATTTAGGATCTTCATTAGCTTCCCCCCATCTACCCACCACCCCTTTTCAAACTCCTGTAATTAGAAGAGGTGTGTAGTATTTAAAAGGAAGGCCTTCTAAATTATGACACTCAAGTTACGTGATAGCCTACCTGTTGTGTTCTTTGTGGCACTAGATAACACCTTTAAAAAATGCATATTTTTTTTGTGCACATAATACAAAGCCAGGATTCACTTAGGGTTATATGCATGAGCAACAATCTCTCTCTGTGAAGCATCAGGCCTTCCTCCTCTTTTCTTCCCTTGTAGCTGAGAGGAGAAATAAACCAACCAATAATTTTAGGCGGGTCCCTGACTTATGGGTTAACTTTAGTTTAACTAATGACACTGTAATCAATTAATAATAATACATTTATATTCTTTTTCTAGTTTATTTAGCACAAGAGGTTCTTAAAAAAAGAAAGAAAGAAAGAATTCCTGGTTAGTATGTTTTCTAGCATAAACCAGAAATCTGCTAAGGTGAAAATAAATGTGACAGTAATTTATCCTTTCTCCCAAGCACACAAATAAAATATCCAGGGTAAACTGTTGTTTGTTAGGCAATTTAGAACAGATGAGTAAAAAAAGTTTGGAGTTTATGTTAGATATAAGCTAAAGAAATGTTTGCATTCACAGGAAGAAGAGATCTTTCACTCCCAGCTATTGTTTCCTTTTGATGGCATATTGACATACTTAGTGGGTCATACAGAAGAAATACAAAAGAAAGTTCAGCTTGTTCCCATTTATAGTTGAGTAACAAGAGACCCTGATCTTGTTCTCTTTTTCTAGTGTTCATAATATTTAATCACCACATTTATTGTGGCTGGATCTAATTTGTTATTCAAGGGAAGGACATTAGTAAATTTTTTATACATTGCTTTAATTTTCCTTAGTTGGGGGCATCACCTTTTGCAGCCATGTGTTTTAAGATTCTGTGGGAATGAACAGATTTTGTCATCTGTGTACAATCTGTTTCATTAACATTAGCTACTAAGCCCAAATAAACTGGTAGGTATTATGAATTAACAGGTGCTGTAAGGCCCTTCCATCCACAAAACAAAGGTTACAGACATCTACTAACGATAAGTCAATTCAGTCTCTCCTCTTGAATACTGAAGATATATGTTACACTTTTAAAAACTACGAGTTCCTGCAATATTCATTTTTATTTCTTTACTGAATTTTTATATTTAAAATAAAACATTTAACCAAAAATTGTCAGTCATAATCTCAACCATATAATAGGAAAAGTTCAAATAAAATATATATAGCAAAAAAATTTCTTTACAATAAGGCAGCAACTAAAAAAAAGCATATGCCTAATTATGAAGAAGTGAGAATGTATTAGCACATTTATACTTTATTGCATTACTTCAGCTTTTTGAAATAAAATTCGACATTTTAATAAAACCATACCAAATTTAGTTACATAAAAGTAGGGTGTTTGGTTATTTTAAATGAAAATATCTTTCTTTAGACTCATTTTCAGTATATATTCACATTAGGTTAATCAATAGCAAATACAGTTATTTCCTCCTGTATAAGTTATGAAGCCTTATGAAAATTATCTATCTATCTATCTGAAAAAATGCATTTTTTCTATGTTTCTTTCTGTATGTTTTTGAAGATTTTTAAATATTCACACACACACCTTGAAAAAAAGATTGGAAAAGGATTATGAATATTGCCTAATAATTTCAGTTCAAATCAACATAAAATGGTTAGGATGTGGAAAAAAAAGTTTCTGGAAATAACATACCAAATTAAGATGTAAACTAGCATGCAATAGTATATACTAGTATCATCAATACTTCAGTTTTCATAAGTCAATGAAAATGGTAAAATGATTAAAAATCACTTTATGGTCTGAGACCGAATAACAAAGAAGTTACAAATTCCAACAAAATAAAAACATACAAAAAGTAAAAACAATAAAAACCAAAGTAAAATCAGAACAAATAGAAATGGATAAAATAGAAAATAGGAAATCATTATTTGCTTACTGACATGCTTCATTTATATCTCACTCCAATCAACAAGTGAGACTGAGTGGCTCACATATGTCATTCAACAAGTGAATTAAAAGTATATATAAAACAGTAATAACAATACCAAATCAGCAATAATATTCCAACCAAAAGAAAAACTTAATATTGGAAAAATCACATAACATTCTGCTATGAGGAGGAGTCATCCGATAGACTTCAGACTCCAAAAAGCTTCTGGAACAGCGAGACCTCAATGTATTTACAGTACCCCAGAAGCATGGAATAGGCTTTTCAAACTGGGTTCCATGAAACCCTAGGGTTCCCTGAGAACTTGACAGAGTACCATGAGAGACCAAGAAAAAAAGAAAAAAGGAAAAAAGGTTCAGTCAAATGCATCCAGGAGGTTCCATAGCAATTTTTCTAAGGTATAGCAGAAAACCCAAGATTTGTTCTCCCATTAAAAAAGTGCTGCAGCCACCATTTTATGGATCAGGGGGGTCCCAGGTTGTTTTTGCTTTGTTTTTAATGAAAAACTTTGAAACCCCTGGCATAAATGAAAATGCTGCATTTTTTAGAGTTCAGCAGCTTCTGTTTCCATTTATAACAAAAAGTTAAAATATTTTAAAGTAAATTCAATCAACTTCTAAAATGAGAAGTGGTATACAAATGTTTTAATTAAAAAAATAAAATAACTATTGCCTGAATAAAATATACTTTTCAATATATACACCAAGCACATTTTTATCTCACTGCATCCTGGATTTCCTAAAACATGTTGTAACAAAATATGTAATGCCAAATCTTCTTCAACTGCTTCGGCTCTCTAGATTCAAAGGGATATTATTAAATTTTGTTAAATATTTTGACACTGTTTTGAAACATGTAGGTCAACAACACTTTGCAAATCATTATAGTGGTGCTTAATGGTTTGTGAACCCTTTTTAATTTTCAATATTTCTGCATAAACATAACATAAATTATTATCTATTTTCCACACAAGTCCTAAAACTAGATAAAGACAATCCAATTAAACAAATGAGTCAAAAACATACTTGTTCATTTATTGAGGAAAATTATCCAAAGCTACATATTTGTGTGTAGCAAAAATATGTGAACCTTTGCTTTCAGTAACTGGTGTGCCCTCCTTGGGAAGCAATAACTGCAACTAAACTTTTCCGATAACTATTGATCAGTCCTGCATATTGGCTTGGAGGAATTTTAGTCCATTCCTTCTTACAGACCAGCTTCAACTCAGGGACATTGGTGGGCTTCCTGGCATGAACTGCCTGCTTCAGGTCTTTCCACAACATTTCTATAGGATTAAGGTCCGGACTTTGACTTGGCCATTCTAAAACTTTCTTCTGCTTTAACCATTCTTTGGTCGTAGAACTAGTGTGTTTTGGGTCACTGTCTTGTTGCATGACCACTTTCTCTTGAGCTTCAATTCACAGATAGACATTTTCCTGTAGAATTTGCTGGTACAATTCAGAATTCATAGTTCCATCAATGATGGCAAGCCGTCCTGGTCCAGAGGCAGCAAAGCAGGCCCAAACCATGATACTGCCACCATCATGTTTCAGATGGGATAAGGTTCTTATGCTGGAATGCAGTATTTGCCTTTCTCCAAACGTAACATTTTCATTCAAGCCAAAAAGTTCTAGTTTGGTCTCATCCGTCCATAGAACATTCTTCCAATAGTCTTCTGGCTTATCCACGTGGTCTTTCACAAATTGTAGACTGGCAGCAATGTTCTTTTTTGGAGACTGGTGGCCTTCTCCTTGCAATCCTCCTAGCCACAACTGCCACTTGCTCATTGAGCAGGAGTCCTAAGTCCAGAAGAACTCCCAGATTGTGTAACAGTTCTGGCTGGGACAGTGCCACCCCATCAAAACTAAAGATAGTAAATTTCCAGATCCAGATGGCCCCAAAACCCAATTGATCTTGCCAGGGTTGAGCTGAACCCTGTAGTTCCCCATTCAAACCCCCACAGCTTCCAGGCACCAAGACAGAACACTGACAGGATTGCTTACATCATCAGAGGCAGAGATATATAGCTGGGTATCATCAGCATACTGATATCTTACCCCATGGCTATGGATGTCCTCACCCAGCAGTTTCATGTAGATGTTGAACAGGAGCGGAGAAAGTATCAAATCCTGTGGCACCACACAATGTAGGGGCCGAGGGCAGGACCTTTTACTCCCAATCAACACCAACTGGAACCAGCCGCAAAAGAAGGACAGACAACTAAATACAGTGTTACCCACCCCCAACCCTTGCAGCCAGTCCAGAAGGATACCATGGTTGATGATATTGAAGGCCGCTGTGAGGTCAAGTAGAGCAAGGATGGATGCACTACCCTCATCCTGCTCTCACCAAAAGTTATCTAAAAACACAATCAAAGCTATTTCAGTCCCAAAGCCATGCCTAAAACCCTTCTGAAAGAAGTCCAGATAATTCGTTTCATTCAGGATCCTCTGAAGCTGCTACATGACCCCCTTCTCAACAACCTTCCCTAAATAGGGAAGGTTGGATACTAGATTAAAATTATCCAGTATGGTTGGGTCTAATAATGGCTACTTGAGGAGGGGGCAGACCAATGCCTTTTTAAGGGGCGGAGGAACTACCCCTTCTCTCAAAGAAGAATTTACCACTGCCAAAACCTACCACACATTGCCTCCTGGGAAGCCTTATCTGCCAGGAGGGGCATGGTTCTAATAAGTAGGTGGCCAAGTTCACAGTCATAAGGACCCTGTCTACTTTCTCAGGTCCAGTAGGTTCAAACCTCCCAGATACCTCAGGTACCTCCACAAGACTTGTACCTGTAAATAAGGCAAGATCTTCCTGATTCTAATGAACTGGTAATCCTAGAGGTTTTCATATTTTTGCCACACAGAAATATGAAGTTTTGGATCATTTTCCTCAAATAAATGGACAAGTATAATTTTTTTTTTACTCATTCATTTAATTGGGTTCTCTTTATCTAGTTTTAGGACTTGGGTGGAGAACAGATCATGTTTTAGGTCATATTTATGCAGAAATATTGAAATTTCAAAAGGTTTCATAAACGTTTAAGCACCACTGGGGCTTCCAGAGTAGGAATGGTGGACTGAAGATGTCTCTGCAAAAGCGGGGCCAACGACAGCAGCGAAGAATGAAGAACCAGTGAGTAGACTGGCTCTTCAGAACTTCTCCAGTCAAGGAGAGGATGGGAGATTGCCCATGTGCTCTGGATGGCTGCTCCTTGCAAGGAGACTGCAGGACAGCAGTCTCCCATGGGTTTGAGTGTTCAGAGCCAATGGGGATAGCCACCTTGCTCGCAACCGCAGTTGGTGCCTTTTAAAGGATAATAAATTCATTAACCTCACCTTTTAATCACTTTTGGAAATTGCTTATTAACTACTTTTAAGCTATTAGAGACTTTCAGAATGACAAGTTTGAAAACACTGGGTGAGTTTACCTTCAATCCTGAATGAAAGACAATTTTAATTATAAACTTAAGAATTTAAACAATTTGAAATAAACAGCAAAAAGCTAAATAAGATTTTGATCTTAGAAAGTTATAAATGGACTAAGTGTCCATATAAATTTGGAATATAGAAACTTTTACAATAAGATGTTGAAATTAATTATAAACAACAAATAGCTTCTCATGGAAAATAGATCTGTTTTGGTTTTTGCAAGACATAACAAAGATATGAGATTTTATGATTTAAAAAACTGGACGCTAGAGGGCACTAAAGATTTTAGGCAGAGGAAAAAAAATACAAGCCTACTTTTTGTTTTAATTAACTGGGACCTACAGAATGATGAAAAATGTTATAACATTGAAAATACTAAGAGACACTTTTGAAGAATGGAGCCAGAAATTAGTTGCCACAGTATCAACAGTGTTGGTAATGATGTCTGCCTCTATGTGCAAAAGATGTTATTAATGAAGACATGACAGATGTGGAACAAATTTTATTGGATAAGACAGAGATGGTACTGAAAGTGGATTTACAAATGACAGGCCAAAAGAACAACTTGGAAAAAGATGTCTCACTGGATATACAAAATAAACTGGCTGATGTTTCAAAAATCAAAAGGAAAATACAAATGATAAACCAAGAAAGTGACCTGGATAATTTTTTCTCATTGGATTTACAGAACAGGCTTGTTAAAGCTTTGAAGAGCTCTGTGTGATGAGATAAAGAAAAAAGAAATCAAATCTATGGTGGTACTTACATGAACTAAAGATTAAGACTGTTAAGGGTAAAAGGAAGGAATATAAAGTTGGTTTATCTGATCAAAGATGTATTTGTTTGTTTGTTTATTTATGGCATTTATATAGCCGCCCAACTCACTAAAAGCAACTCTGGGCGGCATACAACAATCAAATAAAACCACAAATACATAAAAACAATTGTTAAAAAAACATAAATGTTATTATAAAAAAATATTTAAAAAATTAAAATATACCGATTACATGGAGAGAACAAAATATCAATCACAGTGGAGCCATCTCAGAATGTCTCCAGTTCCCTGGGCCCCCCAGGCCTGGTGACATAACCAGGTCTTAAGGGACTTCCAAAACAATAGCAGGGATGGAGCTAATCTAACTTTGTGGTGGTGGGGGGAATGTTCCATAAGATGGGTGCCACAGCAGAGAAGGCCTGCCTCCTGGGACTCACCAAGCATTTCTGGCAGATGGTATCCGTAACATGCCCTCTCTGCCAGATCAAATGGGATGGGCTGATGTGATCAGGGAGAGGCAGTCCCTCAGATAACCCAGTCATGTCTTTTTTTTTTTTTGGTAATAACTTTATTAAAGTTTACAAGTACAGTGGTACCTCGGTTCACGAACGCTTCTGTTCATGAACAATTCAGTTCACGAACAGCTCCGGCCGCAAAAATTTGTATCTGTTCGCGAACGCCAGATCGGGTTATGAACAGGATCTGCAGCCATTTTCCCTCCCGTGACACGTGGTCGTGGCTTCCTGTAGGGAGGGGGACTCTCCCTCCAAGCAGTAACCGCGGCCATTTTCCCTCCCGCCAGGAGTCGCATCGAGCAAGGTTAGCTTTCTCTTTCTTCGTACTGTACTTTGTGTCATATTTTTGCAGTTTTTTTTAAAAAAACATGGTTCAGAACGGATTAACCGTATTTACATTGAACCTTCTGGGAAATTTGACTCGGGTCGTGACCAGAAATCGGTTGGCGACCAAATTTGGGGTCAGAACGGATTAACCTATTTACATTGAACTTTATGGGAAAATTTGATTCGGGTCACGACCATTTCGGGTCGCGACCAGAGTCGCGGAACGAATTAAGTTCGTGAACCGAGGTTCCACTGTACAAAGATAAAACACTGATACAAATTAAGAAAAATATAAAACATGAAGAAAAGAGAAAGAAAAGTGCAAAGAGAGAGAGAAAAAGAAAAAAGAAATAAGAAAAAGAGATATACAGTATAAAAGAATGACTCCTCCTCCCTCCAGACAAGTATAAACAATTCAGTAACTTAACACCTTCTCTGTTGTTTCAATAAAAAAAAAATCTTCCCATATCTCATCTCTTAACAATAAACAAATTGTAAAAAATCATTCAGTCTTTAAAAACATTAAAACATCATTCAGTCATGTAAAAACTGATCATTCAGTCCTACTCAGCAAAAGTCCATTAAGAGCTACCAGAATTAATAAAATATGTATTTTAATCGTAATCAAATAAATCCATTTTCTATTTCAACTTATCACTTTCTCTGAGGAATAAAGCAAAAGAAACCTCTCCCTGTTTATAAACAAATCTTTACAGCCTCGTCATTCAGTCCTGGTCAAAAAGAAATTCCATTAGTAGCTACTAGAGACCATAACATCTATACTTTATCCCTGATCAAATAGATTCACTTTGTATTCCTTCCATTTACTTTTAAAAAGCTTGATCTTTAATCCCTTCAAATAATGTCCCACAAGTTGATTTCTTATCATTTTCTCTTTGTCTCCTCTCAGAAACAGGTTCATGTCCCTTTTGTAAATACAAGATAAGGCTATCCAAGTCGCACTTCTGATTTATTATTTGTATGTCCCTTTAATTATTAAAACATCAGCCAGTTTCATTTATAAATCCATTGTAGCATCTTCTTCCATATCACTCTTATAGTCTGTCATTTTTAAATTCGTTTTCAAATCCACATCATCTTTTTTTCATATCACTCTTGTAGTTTGGCATTATTTTGAAGTCCATTTTCAAATCCACATTCAGGTCAGCTTCAGTCTCTATTTTGTCCAGTAAAATCTGTTCCTCTTCTGTAGCCTCTGTTAAATCCATTTTTATACAGGTAGTCATTGCTATCCAACCACAGTTGGGACTGGAATTTAGGTCGTTAAGTGATAAGGTTGTTAAGTGAATTATCACATGACTGCTTTGCTTAGCAGCCGCAATCCCAATACTCCCAGCTGCCATTGTTTAGTGAGAATCAGGGGCCATTAAGCGGAGTCCCAGGTAACGAGTGCAGAGATGCTTTAGGGGGTGGGGGAGGCCCTGGGAGGCCTGTTGCAGGCTATTCGCAAGTTGGGTGTGTATGTGCTGCAGTGCGGCACAAAGCCACAGCCACCCCTGGAAGCCTCAGCCACCCCAGCAGCACTTACAACTGCAGGGGGACTGCAACTCTCCCCACCTACCTATCTCCCTCCAATCTATGCTCGTTTGGCTGCTCTGCATAGTGGCACTCAGCAGCAGTGCCAGGGCTGGGGCTGAAGTAGAGGCCCAAAGCCTTCAGTAATCTCAGCCAGCTGCCACAGCCCCCAGGCCTTGACTTCAGCCCCAGTGCCCTGATGCCACTGAGAAATGCTGCCTCATGCCCCATACCGCTGGCGTTCGCCACCTCATGCTGTTCCCCAAGCCACACCTCTCCTTCCTTCCCTGGAGCCAGCATCCTGTCCTCCCATTCCTTCCTTAAACCCGGCCTTTCCTTCCCTCCTTAAACCTGCATCCCATCTTCTCATTTCTCACCTGGCCTCTCCTTCCTTCCTTAAACCTGGTGTCCCATCTCGTGATCCTTTGGAAACTTTCTGGTCTTCCCCAGGTCTCGCAAGAATGAGACACCAGCTCCAGGGAAGGAAGGACAGGTACAGCTTGCAGAAGGCATGGGACATGTGGCTTCAGGAATAAATGAGATGACGGGACACCAAATTTACGTTCTCTGCCAGATCTGATCGGATGGGCATATGTAATTGGAAAGAGGTGGTCCCTCAAATATCCTGGTCCCATGCCATGAAGGGCTTTAAAGGTTAAAACCTGCACCTTGAATTGGACCTGGAAGCAGACTTGCAGCCAATGCAGCTCACGGAGCAGAGGTATAATATGTGCTCTTCTAGAGCGCACATAACTGCCTGTGCCACTGCATTCTGCACCAGCTGATACTCTTCAAGGGCAGCCCCATGTAGAGTGCATTACAGTACAATCTGGAGGTGACTAGGGCATGAGGGACTGTGAGCAGAACCTCCCAATCCAGGTTAAAACAAGATATGTTGTTACTTCTGGCAACCCTTTATGGACTTTTTGCTGACCCCAGGACTGAAAAGATTATGTTTTATGGATTTGTCTATAGCTAAGGGATGGGGTATGAGATGAAGAGATAATTGTTTGTAGCCTTTGAGGTGGTGAACAGTCACTAAATTTGTTTATATTTGTTGTGACGTAGGTTAGAAGTCACTTCTTTATATATTTCTTTTCTCTTTATTCTTACTTTTCTTTCTTCTCTTTTTTCTTGCACTTTTTACTCTTTCTATTCTTTTCTATTTAAGTTTAGTTTGTATTAGATTTTACTATTATAATCAACATTTTAAATAAAAATTACATACACACACACACACACACACAAACTTTAAAGCACCACTGTATAAATGGAATATCACAGAGAGAACACTGCAAAGCATAGCTTTCATTAAAATAATACAGATATAGTTGCCTTTAAGTTCTCTCTTGTATAGTAAGGCCAAGAATAAAGGACCCGTTGCTGCAAAAATCTGCTTTGCTTAGCCAGCATACTACTATCTCCATGCCAGGAAGCACTTATATCACATATGAAATACTTCTATTCCTGACTCAGATAATGGATTTTCTCATTTCCAGTCAGTTCTACTTATCAGGAATCCAGGGAGGGTTACTTTACATCTTTTATCCCACAGTTAGAAGACGTAAAATCACATCAAAATTCCTGTTGAAAGGTTGCCCAACAACGCTGCCAGGAATAATCCAAATAACATTCTCAGGTCATCCCTACTGTTGGAGTTGCTTCTCTCTGCTAGCCCTGTCTCTGGAATCTTCATTGCTTAAAGAATGTGGCTTCGTGTTAATAATCTCTCTTTGAACATGCCATCCTGGAATGCCCAGGTTATCTGTGGATTCATCCCAGCTGCCAGATGATCCTGGTAGAAAAAAGCCAAGTGCTAACAGGTTGTAAATAAAAGGCAGGGCTACTCAGTTCCTATGTTGGTTGCACATATGTCCTTCCAACCAGAGAGCACGTGTTCTATTAGTTAATTTCAAAGAGCAGGATGAAGGAAAAGCACTAAAGCTTGAAACTGACAGTCAAGCAATATTTTACTTTGAATAGATTTAAATCTCCAGAGCCAAATGCATTACATTCTAGGATATTAGGAATTTATCCCTAAATTCAAAAAGGAGAAAAGAGGAAGTCCAGGAAGCTACACACCAGGCACAAAGAGACCTTGACATAACTGTATGTTAACAAATTATTCCAAAACTTCTACTGACAGATATTTTATACTTCCTTGGAGAAAACTCCTTCTACCTTTAGATATTTATCTCTTCCTTTGCTAACTGCCATTTAGCTACCAACTGAAAATAATATTCTTGCACTGCCCACCAATTATGAAACTTCTTTTGCATCCAAAAAGCATGAACGTTCCTTTGTTTGTTCTTCTTAATTCAATAAAAAACAGGCATTTTCAGTCCCTTAGCTACTGAATTCCCTTCCCTTCACCTTGTCTACTTTTTCTATTTAAATTATTATTATTTTAAAGGGCTAAACACAAATTCTAAGCCAGTCTACAGCAACCTGTTATTTTATTAATTAATCTATTGTTGTCTCATTGCAGTCAAAGCCTTATATTAATGCCAACATTAAAAGAATATACAATTTTTTCCTGACCCAACATTGATAAATAGGTATAGAACTAATGCACAACAGTTTCTTAGCATTTGTCATATTTAAAAAAGTATCTTCAAATTACTATCTTTTTCTTTAGGTAAAAATCACTCATGCCCCTTTCCTTTAAGCTCTGGTACTCTTAACACCACTACCAATGTATGTTTATATACATAATCCTTGCATTTCCTAAATGAACAATTAGCCATAATTGTGATTCTTGTTTTCTTCCTCTCTTAACCCATTGTTTTTTGTTTTCTTTTAATCTTTTCTCCACCATCAACATTTTGGTGGTGTTCTCCTCTTGGGACTTGTTTTAAATTTAATTGATTAGATCCAGTCAGGGGAGGGAAAGATTCTATGAGGGAATCGATAATCTTGTTGCTTGCTCAGCTATGGGTTGGAGGTAGGGCCAGATATAGCTTAATCTTCCCTTCCATTGCTTCTAGTAGGAAATAAATGATTCTGCCACTTATAGAAGGCCTGATATGGCTTTCTAACTGTGACTGGTGAAAAATGGAACTTTTGCCCTACATGCCCTCAGAAGCCCCAATATACCTACCAAAATAGATTAACATCATTGGCAAACCTTAGGTGATTAGTTTCTCTCCTGCTATCCATGAACCCCCCTCTCTAGCAAATAAATACTGTACTTAAATAACTTCTTAAGGTCCTTCTGCCAACCTTTGAACAATTGTAAGACTTCTAACTAAAATATCAAATGCCTCAGTTGGACACTGTAATTTACATTTTCTATTTAACCCTTTATTATGAAAAAATTGTCTTGGCAGATAAATGCAATTGTCAAATAAATGTAAAGTTTCCTGAATTAATATTTTAATGTAATGTTTGCATGCTGACAAGTCACAATTTAAATTTGTTTTATTTGATAAGAATAATGCTAAGCTTCAGGTTTTTACAGAATCTGTTGATCAATCTGTTAGAGCTTGGTGTGAAGAGATTGTTCTCAACCAAGAACCTGTTTTGAGTACCGGAGTTCTTCTTGGTCCTTTTGCATTAAAAATTAAAATCCACTCCTGGTTATCCCAGTATTTCCTTATTTCTGCAGTATGAAAAAGGGAGAGATCAGCCATTTAATTGATACTATTTAAAAATAGCTAAAAAGCAGATTTTTCATGGCAAATTAGCTGCTGATATAGGAGCAGATCAGAGTTTCAGAATGAATATTGCTGAACTCTGGAGCTACTACCAGAGACTGACCCTAGGGTTTGGTCAGGGTTTATTTCTCAAACTGTTCATATGTCTTCACATAATTCACATACCTTCACCTTTGAATGTTTATCCATGTGGTTTTCTTGGTAAAATACAAGAGTGGTTTACCATTGTCTCCCCCCACATAGTATGAAATGATGCCTTTGCTACTGTTACTAAAATGATCATCTGGCTCCATTATATGGCATTCAATATGCTACCGAGGAAGAGCTGAGGATTTTTAGGAGTGCTTATGGTGTTTATGCCATGGCTAAAGACTTTGGAATGTCTAGTTGCTGATATTGCCATGCAGGAAAAGAAAATGCAAAGCTGCAGATACAGAATTACAGTGGGAACATGGAATGTAAGAAGCATGGACATGGGAAAGCTCAACACTGTGAAAGATGAAATGAATCAACTACACATTGACATCTTAGGCATGAGTAAATTAAATGGACTGGAACTGGACACTTTCATTTAGAACATCATACTGTTTCAGAATATGAAAAATAAAAAAGGAATGGCATTGCTTACATAGTCAGGAAGGATATGGTAAAGACAGTCCTCGGAAACAATGCAATCAGTGACCAAAAAATATGAATTAGACTTCACAAACAAAGACTAATGAAGAAGAAGAGGAGGTTGAAGTATGTTATAGTCATGTTCAATTTGAAATTGACAGAACATGCAAGCAAGATGTTCTGTTTGTGGTTGTAAGCTGGAATGCCAAAGTTGGAAATTCTAATGAGGAAAATGTAATTAAACTGTGTGGCCTAAGAAACAGAAATGAAGGAAAAGGACTTATCAATTTTTGCCAATCCAGTTATTACTAACACATTCTTCAAACAGCTAAAACCATGCCTACATGTATGGACATCAGAAAATGGAGCACACATAAATCAAACTGACTGTATTAGTGGTAAAAGGAGGTAGAAGAGCTCAATTATAACAGCAAAGATATGGTCAGGGTCTGACTGTGGAACAGATCAAGAACTGCTCATGTGCAAATTTCAAGTCAAGCTAAAGCAGAACAAAGCCAGTTAGTTTCCACAATATGATCTTGAGCATATACCCATCATTTTCAACATCAGGAATCAATTTGAAGTCCTGAACTTCATTGATAGGAAACCAGAGAAACTGTGGAATAAAATCAAAGACGTTGTAAGGATGAATGTAAAAGAGACTGCCAGAGACCAAGAAACAGAAGAAAGTAACCTGGATATCAGAACAGACGATGGAAATTGCCAAGAAAAGAAGAAAGGTCAAAGCCAAGAAAGACAAAAAAAAAAAAATCAGAAAGGAACTTAAACAAAGAATTTCAGAGAGCTGTTAAAAGAAACAAGAAGCAGTATTACACATCTATAAAGACACTGAAGATGGAAAGAGACACGGAAAAACAAGGAAAGTCTTTGAAAAGATCTCTGAATTTAGTAAGAAGTTCCAGCCTTGAATTGGTATGCTAAAGAATGTGCTAAAAGTACAATAGAGATGTCAACACCCAAGATACCTTAGGAGATATTCCCTACTTACAAGAACTTTGATACTAGAAGATGAAGCTAGATCAGCACTCCTATCAGAAGGCTAGGGGGATTGATGGAGTATCTACGGAAATGGGGCAAGAAACTGAAAAAGGATCAGTAAAGGTTCTAACCAAACTATGCCAGCAAATCTGGAGAACACAGTGGCTGACATATTGGAAGAGATCAGTCTATATACCAATACCAAAGAAAGGAGAATCAGCAGAGTGTGCAAACTATATTGTACAATATTTTTAATTTCACATGCTAACAAAATAATGCTTAGGATCATCCAACACAGATCAGAGTACTACATGGAAAAGGAGATGTGGGAAGTTTAAGCTAGCTTTAGAAAAGGCCAAGGAACAAGAGACATTACTGCTGATGCACCCTGGATAATTGAGAAAGCCAATAACAGAAATAAGTCAATTTGTACTTCACTGATTATAAAGAGCCTTTGATTGTGTTGACCAATTAAGCTGTGTAATGTCCTTAGGAACAACTTACTGTCTTCATATGAATTCTAAACAGGGAACAGGTAGCCATAGTCCAGTTGGAACATGGTGAGACACACTGGTTCCAGGCTGACAAAGTGGGACACAGCTGCATGTTCTCTACTTATTTATTCAACCTACATGCTACATGTATATTGAGGGAGGCCAGATTGGAATGTGACTGTGGTTTGTGACTGTGGTTGACTGTGGTTTTAAAATTGGTGGAATAAATATTAATAACCTGCATTATGCTGAAAATGCAAATGATCTAGTAAGCAAAGTCAACAAGCACAATGAAAAAATGGAACTACAATTAAATACAAAGACTACCAACCTAATGACAAAAGATACAGCAACTAGCCTTAGAACTGACAATGTAGGTACTGAAGTGGTGGGTTGCTTCTGCCTTATAGGACTGACTAGGAACCAGCAGTAAATAAATATACTGCAGACTAGCACTTGGAAAAGATATTCAGATATTATGTGTCTATACCTACACAGTTCAGAATAGTGCAGGCAATAGTTTTCCCTGTAACACTCAATGGAAGCAAAGGTTGGACTCTGAAGAAGCAGGATAGAAACAGCATTGATGCTTTTGAACTTTAGTGTTGGATAAGACTCAAGAAAACAAACAAGTGGATCATAGAACAAATCAATTCAGAGCATTCACTTGAGGCACAAATGACTGGGTTGAAATCATCTTATTTTGGACACATCATGCTAGCTCTCTTGAGAAATCTATGATAGTGGGAAAGGTGGAAGGAAAGAGAAGAGGATGACTAGCAACAAGGTGTATCCGATTACAGTGGTGGTGGGTACACTGTTGAGAGACTTGAAGAGCCGGGCTGAAGACAGATCATTCTGGAGAAGGTCTATCTATGTGGCACTAAGAGTCAATATCACTTGATGCACATAATCAGTCATGAATCAAAACCCTTTTAAATATCAACTAAGGATGAACAAACTTCAAATACAGTTTTATCATTTGTAGAAGGCCCTGAAAGCTGAATTTCTCTATAAGAGATTTAAAT
Organism: Liasis olivaceus; assembly: GCA_030867105.1. Classification (NCBI taxonomy): domain Eukaryota; kingdom Metazoa; phylum Chordata; class Lepidosauria; order Squamata; family Pythonidae; genus Liasis; species Liasis olivaceus. Next base: position 36,503,997 of record CM061355.1, on the reverse strand, counting down.
CCAAATACTTTTATCAGTAACTGCACTTAGTGCAAAGCAGAGCTACTACTCTGAGACTCAGCTAAAAATGTATCTGCACTGATTTATAGCACAGCAGTTAGTGGCTTATGGTCCATGTCAGCAATAATTCTGGTTGGTTTTTGTTTTTTAAACTTGTAAAGCTAAAATACTGTAAGGACTATATATTCTTTGACATATTTCCTAAGCTTCTAAAATCTTTCTTCAAATACCTTTTCCAGGAATGGTAATCCACAACAGGGCCTTTTCAGTTGTGGTTTCAGCTCTACAACATCATACTATTATTTGCACAACCACTGTCAGAAGGACAAGACAGACATTTTCTAAACAAATAAAAGGAACAATTTACCATGGATTAACATAACTAAAGGTTTCAAACTTACCCATATTTCAAATTTGGAAGAGCTTAGCTATGTTGCCTATTGTGACATTTGCATAAGTAGCTTGTAGTGATAATCTTTACGTACAGTTGAATCCCAGAACCAGAAAAATGAAGAGGAGATGTGCTTGGTCAAACCGCAAGGTTATCTAGGGCAGTATTTTGTTCCAAGAGTGGCCAGCTAGATCCCAGTGGAAAACTGAGTGCATGAACACCATCCTATTAATGTTTCCCTGGATCTGGTAAGGGGGAGATATTGCTACTAATTCTGACTATAATACAGCCACCAGGACTAGCCTTAGACTTCATTTAAAACTCTCTTGTGAAACTGGGCCATCTTACACTGAACTTTAAACAATTAATTATTTTTATGTTCAGCATGCCTAAAAGGGAAGTTAAAAAGGAATTGCTTTCAAGTAGATTCTGGGTGTAATTTGAACATATGCTGGCTGAGGCACTGTTTAAACAGACCAGTATTTTATGCGTTTACTCATATGGAATGTAAAGTGACCACTGGGGAAAAGATCAAGTGATTCAGTGACTACTGAGTCCATTTCATAAATAAATACTTTTTAAAAAATGACAGTGAATAATTTCTACAATTGCCATCTGCCCATAATCAAGTGTGTAATTCTGTGCTCACTAAAGGAAATCCAGCTAATGCAAGCTTTTTTGCTTTTGATTACAACAATGAAAATGTATCCTTTTTATAGAACTATTCCAATCTTTTGCCTATAAGAAGCTATTGAAACTAATGTACTTGCAAAGAACATTTTAGATATTTGTCTAATTAGACTGATTCAACATATTTCTAACTATACCATTCTGAATATAAACAGAGGTACAATGCCTGGTGGGGTTTGTTCATTTGATTTGTTTTTGCTAGCTGTAGCAGGCAAGAAAAATTCTGAAGTCTAATCCTTTTGCTTTGCTTTGTTTTGTTTTCCAAACTAGCAATATGAGAATTGTTTATTGCTTTTCTCTAAGGCAAGGATGCGGAATCTGTGGCCAAGTGCAGTTAGCTTTAATCTTTCCCCACCTCTGACCACTGGTTGCATGACTGGGACTGACTGCAATTCAGCATTGTTTGGAAGGCAACAGGTTCCTCACCTCAGTTCTAAGACATGAACTTGGACGTTCCACCAAGGTTCCAAAGTTTTTGAAAAGACCATTTTGTCTGAAGGCTGCCAACAATGTAACAAGAAATATCACATTCTATTCAAGGATAGTTCAGGAATACTGTGTTTTTATCTTTTATACAATTGTCATTTTGAATTAGCAACATCACATTATGACCCTGAACATGTTAGAATATTTGATAATTATAAAAAGAAATTTTAAAAATGATGGTTAAATTATTATACAAATCAAGTGTTAAGAAGGAGATGACAGTGGATTGGAAACGGGTATATGCTCTGAACACTGCTTTTAGCATTTTGTTTAAAAATATGGTGGAAAGCCTGCCTATTCACTCCTTAATGTTCTCCATGAATAGGTTTTTGCTGAGAGCTTCACTATAGCCAAGAGTAAGCTTTTTTCCTTCTTCTATAATATCCAAAGTTAGTCCTATTTAAAAATGTGATCAAATTTAATATATGGCCCAAATTATGAAATTATACAAAATATATCATTCCTCAATATCACAATAAATTACTTTTACTAATTAAGAAAATTCTGCTTCATTTACATAGGCCTGCAAGAGACAGAAGACTGAACTAACACCTCAATTTCTAGGGGTGTTTTTTGTAGGAAGTGGAAAGTTACAATTTTTTTTCAGAGATGTTTGAAAATTATTTGTGTTGTTCCAGAGCCATACATCTTCCTACTGCCTTAATGTATAGCCATTTGTTTTTCAATACCGACTTGCTAAATTGTGTCAGTGATGTTACATAGGACAGGAAGTCATCACAGACATTTGTGAATCATATGCTTCAGCAAAACCAACTGGATTAAATGGCAGTATAGGCAAAATAGGAAAATGGCATTATGAAGCAGCCACCGCCACTAGAGAAATAAAATTTTTTCAAAGGGAATGTGAATATCTGTTGATCTGCGTTTATGCATATGTGACTTTTAGTAACTGAGTTGCATTAAAATGTATACTTTGGAAACAAACAAAACAATTTCATGTGGTGGGGATGGTCTTTGACACTGCCAATCTCAAATCATTTTAATAATGCAAAATGTTAAAGCCAGAACTAAATATAGTTTCTTAACATGTTTCAAAGCATCCCATGTAGTCATGTTGCAATAATCTATGAAAATATTTCTTAAAATATATTCTGCAGAATATTACTGTTCCATGAATAATTGGCAGATATGCTGTGAATGCCTGTAAAACTATCTATCTATCTATCTATCTATCTATCTATCTATCTATCTATCTATCTATCTATCTATCTATCTAATTTGTTTAGCATTCCATACTGCCAAAATATCAATAAAAGTATTGCAAACTGATAACACTTTTAAAAATCACTGATGCAACTCAGCATGCACAAAATGACAACCCTTAAAAATTAAAAGCTCTAGGAAACAGCTCCATTTTAATGACATTCCTAAACACCAACAGGGAGAGCACCATCCAGATCTTCAAGGGTAGGTTTCAAAGAGATGGAGCAGTGACAGAAAAGCACTGTCTCCTGACATCCCTCACCCCTGAATCTCATCTATGGGGCAGACCTTTCAACATCCCGACTTAAGATAAGCAGACCAGATACGCTGATTCTATTGAAAGAGATGATCCTGGAGATATATAGGAGTCAAACCATAAAAGGCTTTATAGGTTAAAACCAGCATTTTGAATTGTACTTGAAAACTATTTGAGAGCCAGGTGGTGCTGGAAAACTGGTATTACATGGCCGAAACGGCTCTCATCTTCCAGTTAATCAGCAGCTGCATTCGGCACCAACTTCAGATTCTGGGTAAAATTCAAAGGCAGCCCCATGCGGTGGTCTATCTTCTTCATGAGGCCATGAATTACTGTCACCAAATTCTCTCATTCCAGCAAGGGCTGCAAAAGCAGCTAGGCAGAGGCTCCCCTAGACATGGAGTCTACTTGCTTATCTAGGCAGAGCCATACGTCTAGGAGAAGCCCCAAGTTGGGGGCTTACTCCTTTGGGTGAGTGCCACCCCACCCCAAGTCACAACTGCAACTGACAGAAAGCCAGGTGGTTCTGGAATGAACAGCAACTCTGCCTTGCAATGATTCAACCTCAGATAGTCCTCCCCATCCATCACCTCACAGCCTCCGATCACTGGTCAGAAGAAGTCGGGAGAAGACACTCTTTGTACTTTTTCAAATGCAGTCTGCTTTGTTTAGAATAAGCAAGCAAGAAAGGGCAATTTAAAATGTGGGAATGAAGGACCATACATGTAGCACACATAAACACATTATGCTCATACTGTTTGATAGTAACAGTGGTTCATATGTATTGCGGCACTGTCACACATTACTGAAGTTCCTTGTATATTTTCTGTACTTGTAATGAAAATGTAAATCCTAATATAAGGTACATTTCCTTTTGTTTCATCTTGCACTACCTGCGGTCACACATTTAAACGTGCACACTTGTGACAGCTAAAAACAACCAAGCCAATACCAAACAACCCACACATAGGGGATTTGCTCCTTTTCTGCTGTGGCGCCCACCCTCTGGAACATCTTCCCCTCAGTGGTCAAATTGGCCCTGACCCTGCTGGCTTTCTGTAAGGGCTTAAGGAAGTGGTTTTGCCATCAAGTATGGGGACCCAGACATATAGCAGAGCATGTATAGTGGCTGTACTGATTATTGTCGATGGGTGTTAGTCATATATTTGAGATGGGCAGCTATATGAATTGACATACATACATACACACATACGTAAATGTAAAGCATGTTCAAGAATTCAGCCTAAGTAAACTTAAATACTAGCTTTCAGGGTAATTAAAAAACAAAACTTTATCAGAACTGACCTTCTATATAAACTTCTATTCATATCAGTACACAAAGACTTGGTGTACTTCTATATATAGATTACAGAAATAGGATTGTTCCTAGAATATATGAACCCTTGAACAATATATCCATCCTATTTTATTTGAAAGGATGATGTCTGTGTGTAAAAGAGATAACCTTAAAAGCATTTGGGTGTCTTGAAAACAAAATATGAAGTTACAAAACATCAACCCATCTACACCAATAAACACTTTTGCTGTACATATTTATATATGGAATCCATTTTGATTTCAGCAGTAGCCTGAGGAAATGCATTCAGGATAGTGCTTTTATACTGTTTTGTAGATAATTATTATTCACTAATGGAAATTGCTTCTAAGTAGTAAGATTAAGATTGATGGGACAGCATCTGCTCAGAATGTACACCTCCTGACTTTATACCACAGAGTTTTATGAAGTGGTAAATAGTTACAAGGCAAAAGCAGTTTAGATGTTGAGGGCATACAATGGTCTTTCCCTCCTTTCTTCTTCTCTGGTATATTGGGCTAATTCACTCATTTGGCAAGGGACACTATGCCTCTCTCCTCCCTTCTATCCCTCCACCCCATTTTTGACTTTAACTAAACCCCAAACTTCAGCCCATACAATTACTTACCTGTTACTGAATTTATAACCTTCTGTTTATTTCATTCAATGCAGCTTACAATAATAATAATAATAATTTTTAAACATACAAAATATAAAAGAGACAAAAATTAATACAATTAAAATGGCAATCAGGGCATCTTAAAATGGGCCTCTCCTGCTGATCTAAGTAACTGGACAAATTCATAGTGCTGTCTTGCAGGCCCTTTAGGATTTTAAAGGTCAATACTAGCACCTTCAGTTGTGCCAAGTACACAACTGACAGCCAGTGTAAATCTTTCAGTTCATGTATCATATGATCACTGTGCCTTGTATCAGCCAACATTTTTCACCAACTGAAATTTCAAGGATAAGCACCATATGAAGTACACTGCAGTAACTGAGAGAGATTGTGCTGACTGCATGGATAACTGTTAGTAAAGCTCTCTGGCCTAAGAGGATTGCAAACATCTCACCACAGCTACTACTCACAAATCCAGTGGCAGGTGGAATCAAGGAGCAATCCCAAAGTACAAAGCTGATCTTTCTGAGGGAATGAAATCCCATCTAAACATGCTCTATCTCAATCCCAGACTCTAGCCTTCTCCTTACCAACAGTACCTCAAATTTGTCTGGATTTAATTTCAATTTGCTGTCCCTGATCTAGCCCACTATCAAAATTAGGCAACATTCAAGCGTACTCATTGCTTCCTAAGGATTAAGAGATAATGCCTATGCTGTTTAACATTTATATGAAACCACTGGGGCTTTAGAGTAGGAAGTCCTGAATGCCCTCCTCCACTAGTTTCATGTACCTGCTAAACAGCATAGATAACAAGGTAGAATCCTGTGGAACACAATTAGATAAATGACTTAGGTATTAAACAATACACCTCACCAGGAAAGATCAGAATCACTGCAAATAGTGCTCCTGAACCCCAACCTTGCCAGAAAGCACAGAATATACCACCGCTGATGGTATCAAAAGCCGCTGAGCAGTCCAAGAGAACTAGTATGGTTGTACTCTCCTATCTAATTACCAGCATACATTTATTTACTGAACAAAACAGGCTCAATACCATATCCTGATGAAACTCCAGCTGAAATAGGGTGAGCTATTGCCTTTAACTAAAACTCTACCATTAAGCCCACACAATTTTGTCTGCTCCCTCTGCCTCCCCAGGTGTAGATGGAGCTAGAGAGGGGATCATCTTTTCAATATTTGTACTAAAATTTCCAAGTATATGGCTTGAGTGCTTTTAATGCCCTGGAAGATTACTGTCACATGTGCCAACCCGCAGCATATCTGTTGACACAATATCATTTTTCATAAATGGCTGGATATCATTTCCTCACTGGCATCTGAGGAATTACTGCCAGCACACAAACATCCCTTATAATGCTTAGTGTAATAAATAGCTTCTATATTTACAGAAGTTCAGTTATATTATTTCCATAACCTCCTCTTATATTTTGCCAAGCCAGACTCTGAATATTGTTATATTGTTTTATATGGAAGGACAGTTTAGTAATTAAAATAAAGTAACAAGGAGTAAAAATATAATTAAGATTCACATGTGAGTTAAAGGTATTACATTTTTATGAATTTAGCCACATTGATCATTTGCAGATCTAATCACACTGATCATTAACAGATCCCAGGATGTTATCTAAATTTCAAAAAAAGAGACAGAAAAGTGTGCTTTTCTGAGGAATATTTATTATTATATATATAAGATTAGGCTGTTCAGTCCTCACTGATTCAGTCTTATGGGTATTAAAATAATACAGTTTTCAATAACCAAGTCCCCTAAAATTGGGAACATGTATTGTTCAAAACATTGTCCAATTTTTAAAAAGCCCTCTGGGGAAAAATGCATTTTTATATTTCTTCCTCGCTGTATAAAAATGCATGATTCAGTCTAAAGGTACTTCCAGGATGCCCAGAAAACTGAGTAACAGGAAATTCAGTAAGGAGGACTTTTAAATGTCTTTCCATACTGGATGAGAAATGTTCTTCAAAATGATTAAAACCACAGAAAACTGGTATATATTTATAAAAAATGTCAACATTCCAGCACAAAGCAAATCAACACATATGTAAGACAAAATACTTAGTTGTTCCACTGCCTTTTCATACTCATCAATTATACGCATTTAGAGGAAGTGGGCCTTCCAGAAGCAAATAAAAATATTAACACTGGGGACTGTTGATCCCAGATGATGTACTACAGCTCCCATAATCCTTACCCATTAGCCATGCTGGTTAGGGTTGAAAGGGTTGAAATTCTGAATACCTGGAAGTCAATACTTTTAACCATCATCCTCAAAGAATCCATTCTTGCTTACTCATCTACAAAATATTGATCCTGATAGGAAATACTGAATGACAGAGACTAGAATTTTACTGAACATGTAATACAAAATATTCTCATGTCCTTAATAAGACATTTATTTACGTTATTCTCAAAACAGGGAATTAAGATAAGCTTACTTTAAATTTAATACCTTTTATTCTTACTCTTTCCTTCCCATTTTTGTGCATGAGGGCAGTTAAGAAAAGATCATAAATATTTTTACTCAAATGTGAGGGACTATTTTTCTTGCAAATTGTAGTTTGAGGACAAGCTAGCATTCCAAAGAAAGAGAAATATGCTTGAAAGCAAGTTCTAATTTACACATACCATACTTAGTTGCAAAATAATAAATTAGGTTTGCTGTTAATCGGAAGCAGAAACATCTAATCTTCTTGCCTATTGCAAGGTGAAAAATGAGGACAAGTTATATAGGCCAAAGCTTCAAAATATGAAATACATGAGTTTCTTCCACCAAAAAGTCCATCTTTAAACAAATAATTATCAGTAAAAAAAAAAAAAAAAGTTTATTATCTGAACATGTTGTCCTGTAGTTCTATAAAAAACCAGTGAAAGAATTTGGGAAAAAGAGATCCAAATGAGGGAATTACATTAGATGTGGACTGATATATTGATCAAAATATTATCAGATATTCTTAATTAACTTTATAAAAAATCAGTGTTTGTGGTATCTCATTTCCTCACAAATTAATTTGGATTTAAACTGACTGTACTATTCCTGTTTGCTATATTAGGATTACCAAAATCTGGACAATCATTTTTTAATCATTTGAACTTATCTTTTCCCCTTACTTTAAGATCCAGTATGTGGAATAAAATAATTAATTTTACAGTAATCTTATCAAAAATTGGCAGAAAGTGATACATAACTGGTACCTCACATCATCTAAACAAAAGTTATATAATTTATCAAGATATATTTATTTGTATTAATTAAAATATGGGAGTTGATATATGCTAACAGTGTAATAACAAGATTATAACAATCCCATTAATCCCACAAGCGTAAACTAAGCAAAAGTAGCTAGTAATTAAAGTAACTGAAGAAAAATGGCAGGTACTTCCAAATTTGGTTTAGTGTGAACTCCTACAATTTGAGAATTGTTGCAAATCTTTGAAAAGTTTTTGAGAGATGGTAACAAAACAAAACAGATTGAAAAACAGAAAAGAGATTAGAAATAATACTGAATTCAAAATCTGAGCTACTCTCACATAGAAGAAAGGAACTTCATCGTGGGACACAAGTCTGAAAATAACATATGGAAGTGGACAGGCAGGAAAGGTTTACAGTAGTAGCCAGGAATGTAATCTATTTATGCAGAACTTGCTTTTAATTTCTATGATGGTTCTGGTTTTAGCCTTCATTGAAATGTTTGGTTTGCTATTTTCCACTTATTCAGGATACAAATCCTATCAAGGGGTTTATACATACCATCAACAAATGCAGTAAAAGCTTGATTTTATGGACCAGGGAAGGAAGCATAATGTCCATAAATTCAAATTTATGTAACGTACATAAATGTTACATATTTCACATAATTTTTACATAAATTAAAGTATATAAACTATACCAACATTGTCCTGGCTGATTCACCAAACAATGAATAAGTCTGTTGTTTGACAGAGCAGATGGAATTCAGATTTTGTCCACTGTATTCTGTCTGCAAAACTCTGAGGTTTTATTTAAAAACACTTATAATTATATTTAAAAACAAAAATAACAACTGTTGGAATCCTGCCCATAAGGCAGTTAATAGCAATGACTTTGAGGGAGTGGAGAGGGGGAGACAGGCTGGAAAACGTTTATGGGATGGTTGCAGGTCATCTTCTTTCTTTTCTCTTATCTGGCTGTTGTTATTATTAGCAGGATGAGGTGGGGGTGGGAATGCTACCATAATTATACATAATTTTTTCCCTCCAGGATCTTACTTTATAGGAGAAAGTAAACAAACCTATATTCTGAACAAACTAGGTTTCTATTATTCCTCCACCCATAGATGTATAACTATGATACAGCCAAAACAGAGTTTGTCACCCCAAGGAAAATGCCAAGCATTACTCAACTGTAAGGAATTAGGGACATATGAACCAACCCTTGAAGAATCAGGAGATTGAAAAGGAACTAGTTTAGGAATAATCACTCCTGAAGTAATGAAAGTAAGTGTTTCAATGCCACAAAGTAAAACCAAAGTAAAACAGAAAATTGGGCCACTAATTTATGGTATAATAACCTTTTTCAGTCTGGTAACGTTCATGAGTATTACAACTACAATTTCCAGAATTTCCGGCCAGCATAGTCAATAGCTGTCTAGATAGGATATATCTCAGAGTTGTACTTCCAAAACATTTGGAAGGCATAAGGTTTGAGATGGTGGCCAGTGGCTGATTAAAGAGGCCAGGAGCACCTGGACACCATGCAAGGAAAGTTAGTATATTGTTGCTTATGTATTAGAATTGTGGTTCTCAACCTTCCATATTTTAAATCCTACCCGTACTCTGCAAAGAACCTGGGTCTTACAACAAAACAAAAAATAAAAAAGATTTGTTTACAGAAAATTGTTATTATATTTATCATTTATTATAAGTTTGAAGCAAAATTTCAGTGACTTACCCTGTGTCCCACCTAAACCATGTTGAGTCCCACTTGTTACAATATCATGTTACAAGTCACTGAGTCAGGATCTTGGGTTTAAACAGCAAAGGTCCTCTTCAGACATCATGGCAAACTACTTATTTATTTCAAACTCATTGGCAAAATATTCTCAACAATATGAGAGACTTCTATTCTAAATGTGATACGAAACAAAAAAAGGATATGCTAGGAGAGAGAAAAAAGGAAGCTTGGGCACTACCAGCTAAGAGAAATAGTTCTGGTGATCTGATGAACGGTTGACCCTAGTTAACAATGGAGGGAAGGTCACAAGTCTCTCAATGGACACAGTAGAATAGCCCTGTTTTTCTTCTGTCTACTCTGCAGCTTAATAGAAGATAAGGTTATGACAACTGTATCAGAGGTAGCATGCCTCTCAATATCAGTTATCAGAAGAACATAAGAAGGAGCATGTTACTGAATGCCCGTCCTGCTTTTGGGCTTCCCCATGCCATCTGACTGACTAGTTTAAGGTCAGCATGCTGGGACTAGATATATCTTTGGCAGTTAGGACCTCAAGATCTAGTATTATGAGAGATGGAGGAACAATTACTCACCAACTCTTTACCCCATAATCTAAAGAAAGAAAAAATAAGGAAGGAACAATAAGGTGAATGTCAGATGCATTTATAATGCCCTCTGAATCAGTGTGCAACTTGGTTAAAGATCCATAGGAGAGCTGGGTGCTTTTGGAGAAATCAGTGGCAAATGCTTGACAGCTCCAGTTATCAGGGTTATGAATCACATGATGCCCTGCCTGCACTCCCTCCCCTAACTTCTGCCTGTTTTCCTGGAAACTGCTAATAATAAGAGTAGACAACATTGGGCTAAACGAACAAATAGTCTGCTTAGGCATTAGGCAGTTTCTCGTGCTGTGGGTATTCATAGAATGATTTTATCAGCTAATGAATTATCTGATAGTTGGGACCTTCATTACATGTCAGCTATACAAGTGGTGGGTTTTCAACACTAGGGACTCCTCACATGAACTGAATATATAAATACAACCTGAGAATATCTTGCTAGCAAGTTCCTAATGTACATTTTCAACTAAAGTGCCATCATGACAGAGGTGGTTTCCATGGTTGCTAATCTCAAACCATTTCAAGTTTTATAGGCTCAAGCTAACACCTTGCATCTGGAAACCCACTAAAGCCAGTACAAAGTATAATGTGCTCCATGTGGGAAAAACTGCTAAGTGCAAAAACAGGCATATCCCATGGAAAGTAAATTTTCCAAATGGACATTATGTCCAGAGCACTCTGCAAGATGTACTCTGAAAGTGACCACACTATGCATGCCCCTACTTCAATCCAGAAATGCATAATTGTCGTCAAACAAGCTTGATGCCAAGTTACATGCCAATAAAATAATTTTTAAAATCCTTGTCTTCTCTAAAACTGCACACGCGCACACCCACACCCTCCCCTCCCTCATTCTTTTGTGACATGAAGAGGTGAATGCACATGAATTTTTATTTTTATTTTTTTTTGGTGACTGTACAGGAATTTTGGCAAGAATTACATTCAACTTCACAATCTTGATTATAAGTGCAAAGAATTAACAATTCTTCAATAATTTTTAATAGGATTTGTTATTATTATCTCGGAATGTGGATGAATGCTCTACAATCTTAAAATTATTTTAACGTGAATCTTTGCATATTAGGTGCATTATAGCATTGGGAGCACACATATCTTACAGCCACAATCTGTGTCACAGGCAATTGTTAGAAAGACATTAACTCTTTTCCTGCGGGCTGCCAATATCCATATTTGCAGTAGCAATATTCTTTTGAAGTGGAAGCATTCCATGAAAGTCTTGACACCTCAGATATATTCTGCCATGTGAGCAGTTAAGCACTCAAGGATATATGCTTTATGCCAAACATCTAGTAAGTTAGACTTTATGGAAACTATTGAGGTGAAGTCAAAGATGCCAACAACTTCTTAAAAATATCTGTGCACCATTTTCATGAGTTTATTGAATGCTAGATAATGTTCTTTAACTATGTCTTGTGGGATATGATAACTAGCTCTACCTACCTACCTACCTACCTACTTTTTTGTGGTTATCTGTGAATGAATCCCAAGGAGATATTGGAGGATGAGAATGCTAGTTAGTAGAAATCAGCCCTAGTGGGAAACAAAGATGGCATGGGATCTTCTCTAATTTTCATACACTAGAAACTAAAACTCTGTCATTAAGCATCTTTATACAGTTGGGCATAAACGGCTGTCTGAAAAGAAACTGGGTACAGAGTAATATGTTCTAGTTTGTTGATTCAAGTCTTGGTTGTACTTCACCAGGTTGGCTTTCTCACCCACATTCAAATCATGAATGGCAGAAATCTTATTATTTCCTGACCTACCATTTAACATCAGTACCTGCAGGTCTGGAAATAAACCAGAAGAGAGGCAGACAGATATAGCTAACCTCTTTTCTCCTTACTCAGCATGTTAATACCCGCCCAGAGTCCCCTATTGTAGGGGAGATGGGCTGGAGAGAAATCAAATCAATCAATCAATCAATCAATCAATCAATCAATCCCCAGTGCTATCCTTTCTTTCATCCTTAACTATGCAGAAAACTCCCCCAGGCACGTTTTTTTTTCCCCTGAATTAAAAAAAAAGACCTTTTATTTGTTTCACCCTGGAAGTGGCTCTACCAAAGGGAAAACTTCATTGTCTTCTCCACTGGCTTCTTCTCCTCCTCCTCCAAGAAACAGTCCATAACTGGCTTCAGGCATGGCAAAAATATCCAACTCATACCTTGAGAGGCCTCTAGATGATGCCAGCGGCTCATGAGTTGGGGGTTTTCTTACCCAAGTCTAGTGTGAAAAATACAGGCTACTCTATCAGCTATTATTTTATACTGGATAATGATGGGAGGGCTGGGTTTGATTAAGAAAGTCTCATTCTTCTGTTGACTTAGCTCCAGACAATTTGGTTTGCTGGTGGACAAACATCTCTCCCAATGTCAAAAGACTCACTGGTTCCCACACTTACATCCAAAGGTAAGATATACTGTCCCTCACCTGTCCCCCCCCCCCCCAATAGCTGTAGACATGCTACTAAAACACAGCTGACACAGTCACTCATGAGTTTCTCTCCCACTATGCAGCTTGTTCAGCTCCCTGGTATACATTTCAGTTTAAAACAATGAAGCAAATTGGGAGATGACTACAATGCAGGAGGAGGAAAATTAACCTGAATCTGATTGAACATGAGTAAGAACTTATTATCTAGCCTACTCTGTAGAGATAACCGAGGCAAAAAAAAAAAAAAAAAGCAATTTTTCTTCTCCATCAATGTGCTCTCTCTATGCTGCCCAACAGAGCTTTTCTGAGTAGTTTGGAGTCTTCTGGGACCTGGCCTAGCAAAAGATTACATAGGCTCCTCAGTAACTTGCCTGAGTCTCTAGAACATGCAAGAGACTATGAAGACAAAACCGATCATATTAGTCATAATAGATAAGACAAGATCAAGGATGTAAAAAGAACACAGTACAAATATATGTACTGTGAGAAAAGAAATATTAAATTTAAAATACAACATAGGGCAGCAGAATGTTTTACTTGCAATACCATTTGTTTCATGGTATGGCCCCAGAAACAAGTTTCACCACATGATATATGTCTGGATTTGAATCAGACAAGAGAATCACGTAAATATTTCTGATTTACCCCAAAAATTACTTAAAAGAGGTATAATTAGTAGATACTGGGAAACCATATAAAAGGAACAACACCACAGAACTTGACAGACCCTACAGAAATTACAAGGGTGTAGTTATTCTGAATGTAGGACACCTGCAAATCTGCCTTGCATAATTACAGAAAGTAGAGCATTTAGTTAGGGTAGTAAAAATGCACAGTGGTACCTACTTGGGGGAATGGCAATGAAAAGCTAAGAAGCCAGGGCAGAGATGTTATTAAAGTTCCAGACAGCACAGCAACAGATGGTTCTGCTAAGACTGCTTTGTCATGACTTACTCTACAGCAGTGGTCCCCCCCCCCCGCCCATACTTGGCAATTTTAGGATGTGTGGACTTCAACTCCCAAGATTCCTCAGCCAGGAATTCTGGGGGTTGAAGTCCACAAATCTTACAGTTGCCAAGTTTGAAAAAAAGAGTTTTGGCAGTTCCAACCACATTGATGAAACAGAACTTTGCTGCTCTAGTAGAATGCAAATAAAGAGTTAACTAGCCATTTCCTTATACAGAAGGCAAGCAGAAAGCAAAGGGAACTTACAGAGATATACAGAGTTAAGAAAAAAGAGAGCTGAATATTATATGCAGTAAAAATGAGGGAAAAGAAAGCAAAGCAAAAGCAGATAACCAGGAGTGTATAAATAAAACAAAAGAAAAGTGGGACACTCTTAGCACTTGAGACAAATTAAACAATCTTTTGTAACTAAGCATGGAATTAGTTGATGTACTAAAGAGAAACAATGTTAGCTGTTCATACAAAGGTATGATTCAGTGAAGTGTTAATTATTCATAATCCACTGAATAAACAAGAGGTAGAATATAATAATGTGCTGTCCACTCCTACTGCCCAATTTATTTAATTATCTATCACTAAGATTTCTATGCCATTCTATTCCAAGTGGATTCTGTACGGGAAATACTACGCTGCCAGGAAAGGAACAGTTAAGAGAGCAGAGAGCTTCAATTTAAATCCACACCTTAATTTAAGAACTCAAGCATATTATTTTGGCAGCACTGGGATTTTAAGGTATATTTATTAATCTCCAAAGTAAATTTAGGAAAAATTATCTGCTTTTCATCAAATAAATGCTGATTTGTTAAAAAGGTGTCCAGAATACTGTCTGCTCTGATAATTTTTGGATGATTTTCAGTTTTTAAGATAAGATGCTATCAACTCTTCTGCCCAACTCTTTTCTGTTTGCTCAACATTTTTCTTTCATGGGTTATTGCATGAAAGGTGCTCAGCTGGGTCCTGGAGGCTATAACTTCCTCCTTACCAGAAGATACAGTCCCTGACTCATTAAAAGGGTCCATAATGAAATCATTTCTGAAAAGAAAAAGAAAAACAAATTAGACCCAGAAAATATTATAAGTCTGTGCCAAGGTGTTTAAGTGAGGGCTGAACACATCCAAATGTATTTGGAAAAAAGAAAAGAAATGACACTCTGGATTCCCTTTAGTGTTTAGGCCTGGTTTTGAAAGTGACATTGCTTTGGTCTCTTGGTGGGATGATCTCAGCTGGGAGACAAATAGGGCTTTCAATTCCACTCTCAATGGTATCTTTCAGGAGAAGCTGCCAAAATTAGATGAGCTGGAACTACTTGGTAGTATTTCTGCTCACTTTTAGATGGCCATTTACAGAAAGTAATAGAGGATTTCTGTCCAAAGTCATGGCATGCACAGCCCTGGGTTCTGAAAAGTCCCATTTTGTCCCCCTTGGATTTTTAACAGCTACATGCATGGAGTGGTTCCAGGGATTTAGAATAGAATGTTATATTGGTATATTGACAGAAGCTCAATCTCGCAATCAGATCCAGATGAGGCAATCAAACTCTTGATCATTTACTGCAATAATGAACTTGGTGAGGGTCACTAAATCTGAAGACAAACCCACACAATCCAGAGCTGTGCTTTATATGTGCAGGTGCATGGAACCTGTTCTGGGAGAGAATAATTATCTGTAACACAGGAATAGGCAATGTTTGTGAATTTGGGGGGCACAGATCTGCTTCCCAACTTTCTGGAGGGCTGCAATGGGCAGGTTTTTTTTCACATGAGGGGCTTAAGTTGGGAATGGAAATGGGAAGCCTCTGGGAGCACACCAGTTTCATTCCTATCCTTAACTTCTCCCTCCCTCCCCCCTCCCCACAAAACACATGCAGAAATATTGTGCTATAGATCTGGACACAAATTTGGTGTCATTTTCAGGGTTTGCAGGATGGGGGATTAAGAGTGGCAATGAAAGCACTTTGCATACAAAATTGAGACCTCCCACTTCCTGACTTAACTGTCACTACAGTTATCCATGCCTTAGTAACTTCTACTTTAGATATGAGTTATAGGAGTACTACATTTAAAGATTGTCTAGAAGCTTCACTTAGTACTGTTGCAGCATTTTGTATTAACTGGAACTGGGTCTTATAATCATCATATGCCAATTTTATATTATCTTTATTCTCTCAGTTCATTTCCAATCTCATTCCAAGATGCTAGCATTAATCTGTACAGTTCTTCATAGTTTGGAACCATGTTATCTGAGGGAATGCCTCTTTCTTTCTGCTGCTACTTCTACTGTAAGACAACCTTTGAAGACACCGCTCCAGGCATCTTCCCATGCTGAAGTGACTATATTAAAACAAGCCCTTTCAGTGCTCCTTGACTCCAGAAGCTCCTCCCCATGTTGATATGCCTGGTATTGACTTGATTGTCTTTCAAGCCAAAGATGCTTTTATTCACTCAAGACTTTTAATATATCTATAAGTTGTTTTATATGTATATATTCCATAGGTACTTTTAACTATTTAGGTTGCTGGGTTTTTTTATTTTATTGTGCATTTATTATTCAAAAATTTTCATTTGTGATTTTAACATATTATAACTTGCCCTGACAAAGCTTGGTTTGGAACGGCATAATATAAAACTTAAACATGAATGAATTTTGTTACATGTAAGTTAAGAATCACAAAAGAATTTGATTTAAATATCTTGTTCAGATAATTCTGTACCAGAATCTCCAGGAATTCCACTGATCATTTTTAAAAAAATAATTATCACTAAAAACACAGAGAGTATTTTAAAATTCGGATTGTATAAACTGTTAGATAACCTATTACCTTATAAAAAGCATTAACCCCTATGGGAGGGAATATATCTCTTCTAAGATGGTGCAGTCTTTTTTAAACTGGAAATGTTTGTTTT
Organism: Liasis olivaceus; assembly: GCA_030867105.1. NCBI lineage: Eukaryota > Metazoa > Chordata > Lepidosauria > Squamata > Pythonidae > Liasis > Liasis olivaceus. The sequence goes on along the minus strand of CM061355.1, from coordinate 36,487,104 downwards.
TCAAATGCAAGGAAACTAAAATGGAATAATCCATTACAATTCATTCAAATAATTATCTAGAAACACACACACACATTCTTAGATTCTTGGATCTTACTAAAAAAATGATGATGGTCAGATTCTATGATTTAGTGATATTTATTCACTCCATTATATTTACAGAGGAAATATTATGCATTTGAGCTGCACTCTGCTATCGTAACTACTAATAGTGAACTTTACTTTTCTTGAGTTTTCAATCTACTACTTCTCAAAAGCAGAATACTCATGCCAGAATATCTAAAGGACAATAGAAGAAATTATACACAATATCAATAGTGCCTTATAACTTGTAAGATGCAGAGAGACAATGCAAATATCTGCAGTAATTTTAAATCTAAGTAACCCAAATTAGGGACACAGTTTTTTGTAAGTGGGAGGTAAGCCTTGCTAAGGACATATCTGCTTCTTTCCTTCTTTCCTCTGACACATCATTGCTACTTCACACTCTGTGCCCAGTAGTGTATCATAAATGTTTAGGCAAATACAGCATGGCCATGCCTTTAAGCATGGGAGAAAAGTATAAGAAACTAACCATTGACTGTGCCAGTTTTAACTTGCTCCTCCCACACTTGAAAAGCATATCATGTAAATTGTTGTTGTTGTTATTCGGTCGTTAAGTCATATCCGACTCTTCATGACCCCATGAACCATATCGCGCCAGACCTTCCTGTCCTTCACTGCCTGAGTTTGCTCAGTTTCATGCTCATTGCTTCAGTGATGCTATCTAACCATCTCATCCTCTGCCGTCCTCTTCTCCTTTTGCCTTCAATCTTTCCCAGCATCAGGGTCTTTTCCAAGAGTCCTCTCTTTGCATTAGGTGACCAGATGTGGGGATATGGGAAGATAGAGGCCAGGTTCGGGGGTTAAAGAATGTTCTTTCATCTCCCGAACCGCGAGGGAGAGATAAGAGGATGAGACTGGCACCTCCCTGAGGAATGCTAGTGGTATTTACTGATTGACCCTGGGAACTACTCCCAGTCTGGGAAGATTCTGTATAGAGGTTGGAGCCAAATAAACCTTGCTGGATTGAATCTGAATGGTCTCCTGGAGTTCCCTGGGCTAAACCTGACATCAAAGTATCTGAGCTTGAGCTTCATTATCAATCCTTCCAATGAGCAATCAGGGTTGATTTCCTTTAAGATTGACTGGTTTGATCATATCATGTAAATATGCACATACAAAATCCCTCAGTGTAAGAGGGAAATCCTATGTGGTTCAGGTTCCCCCCCTTCCCCATGCAGATGAATTAAGATGTAGAAACTGCTAATTTATGTACTTGTTCAAGGTAGGATAAGCAGAAGTACAAGGCCAGAAAATATACTGGATGAGGCTAAATAACCCATAATTTTCTCATGCAATAGGATACATTGTGTGTTTGTATGTGCATATACGTCTGTAGAAGGATGTATGTCCCCTCTATAAATATTATGTTTTATTTCCATCCTGCCCATTTTTATTTCCATTGTTTTATTCTAGTTATTCCCAGCAAAATGAATTCTGTTAAACTTAAAGGCTAAAGAGAACATTCTGGTTTCAAAAGTCTTTGGTTTTTTGTTTTTTTAAAAGTGAACAGGAATGCAAAGTATGTCAAAACCTGGCCAAAACTCTATTTTTGTATTCTTTCTAACTAAATCATGGCCAAACCAATTTCCTTTAAATTTTGTGGAAAAGAAAAATGTTCTTGGACTTAAGCTGGGAACTATACACTACATTTGGATCTGAGAGAATTTTATGGCCGTGTTATGCACTGCTAATAAAACTTGTAAGAATGGAAACACTGACAGGACCTCTACTGTAGCACTCCCAGAAAGGACTGCCATAGTAAATTCAATTAACATGTATTAGAAATTGCAATCTTATTGTCTGGCAAGCACTCTAAATACAAGAAAAGTAGCACCACAGGCCTAGAAAGATTGTCCTTTACTGTATGGAAAGTTCTATTATTTCTTTTATATACATATTAACTGCCCATACCTGGACATAAACTAATCACGGTTTTACTAATTCCATTCTGCCATCACTGTAGTGATTACTGGTCCTGTAATGGAACCACAGATATACAACATGTAAGTATGGAGGTAAACTGCAAGCTGGGGTTGGCTGGGTTTAGCGAAATATTAAATAGAAATTAGTTATTCCAGAATGACAAAGTACCTGGAAGATAATCAGACTCTGAAACCATAGTCCTAGTTTATTTCCTGCCTGTAGGGCATGGAACATCCTACATCCTTTCAAATTTCACAGGTTATAGTATTCTTACTTAATTGGACAGGACCCAGCACATGCCTGTGCTGCTACCAGGCGTAGCAATCACTTTGATGTGTTTTATTCTGAAGCACTCCACAGGAATCAGGTTTAGTAAGCAGCACTGCTAACATTAAATTGACAATATGATCTATGAATATCACCTGCTGATGGTTATGTTTTAGTGGGCTGAATCAGATGCAAAGAGGAAAGGAAAAAATAAAACTAAAAAATTAAAAATCAAAGAGTTCTTACACATTCCAAACCTTAATTAGCATCTCCTATAAAAGTTGTAAACAAATGTATCTTTCCCTAGAGGGTGAACTTCAGACCCAAATTACATAAGGTAGAAGTAAGCTGTGTGCTATAAAAAGGTAATTGCAGTGGAATTTCAGCTGCTGCCAGAGAACAGAGCGTACGAACCTGTAGTTAGGAGCCATGTAATGAATAAACCCAGCTACATAACATAGCACACTATGAAAGAGGGTTGATGGAATCTTCTTGAGCAACTTAACAGTGTTAAAGATGGACTCTGGAAATCTTTGTGCCTCTTAACAACAATGGGTCTGGAGATGACACAATGCCCCACAATACCTCCCATTCCATGTGGACGCCAAAAAACTTTTTTCACTGCTTTAGGTAAAAGAAATATGGCTCACATGCAGCACAGATTTATTTATTTATTTATTTTTATTTATTATCAAACTTGTATGCCGCCCATCCCCCCCAACAGGTGACTCTGGGTGGCTTGCACAAGTCAGTGGCTAATTCAGGGGATATCTGATCTAAGGATGCAGATCAGCCACTCAGATTTACCAGGATGCAGTTAGATGCTCAGATTTGTATCCATGGTCTCCTAATAGCAAGAAACAATCAATATGAATAATCTGGGAACCACATTATGCCTCAGAATTGACCTTTACACTCCAACGAGGAAGGGCAGGGTGAATGCCCTTCCTAAAAAAAGGATGTGTTTCCATCTTAAATGCGTCTAAGGCCTTCTGAAAAGTCTTTGGGAAAAGTGGGCACCGACTATTTGCTGCACCCACCACTTAAATCTTCTCGAAAGCCATAAAGAGCTGGCTTTTCCCCAAAGTGTTGGGATAGTAAGGTTGGAACCCAGGGATTGCATAGATGAATAGATGCAGATGATGGATTGGGCGCCTAGTTATGTGATTATGTTTAGGTTTTGTTTTGTTTTTTTCCTTTTCCAGGTTTAGTCTGTACCAGTTATGCTTGATTTTGTTTTAGGGGTTTATTTACTTTTTTGTCTTCTCTGATATTGTTAGATGATGAATACTTTCTAGATAAACATAAGAATATGTTGATATTATACAAATGAGTCCTGTGCTCAGAAGCTCTGTTCTTCAGCTAGCTCTCCTTCCTTACCAGGCACTTTAATGAGTGACTTCTACTTTCAAAAAAGCCATAATCTGCTTCACACAGGAACTAGCAAATGTTGGTATCTGTCCTCCAAATTAGGACTGAAAATTATCTTGCTCTGATCTTGCTCTGGTGTTAACCTATGAGCCAGCTCCTTATTCTTAACAGTTCACTGGAGAAACAGTTGTCCAAAGAAGCAAAATATAGTTTTACCATTACAACAAAGCAGATCCTACTCTTGTATGTTTTCTCTTTAAAAAATCTGGCAAGGAACTCTTGAGCCCTTTGGAGGAAGAATAATGTATAAGTATAAATGAAGATTCATCAACCAGGTATACACCATTTCTCTACCCTAGAAGACCTATTACACCATAGGTAAAAGTATCTGAAGGCAAGTATATCACTCTAGAGTGCAATATTTTCCACAGCAGCCCCTGCCCTGTGAAAACACCCTTCCCCCTGAGATCCAGCAGGCCCCCACCACTTTAATCTTCTCGAAAGCCATAAAGAGCTGGCTTTTCCCCAAAGTGTTGGGATAGTAAGGTTGGAACCCAGGGATTGCATAGATGAATAGATGTAGATGATGGATTGGGTGCCTAGTTTTTCTTCATTTGTTTTCTTCTTTTTAGTGTTTGTGATTTTATCATTGATGTTAGCTGCCCAGAGTTGTGTACCACAAGGTAGGCCACCATATAAATCTTTTAAATAAATAAATAATATGTATGTTTACTTATGCAGTTTATTTGCCACCTCAATCCTAGCAGAAAAAACTTGTAATAACAGCAGAAATGGTGGAGAAAAGGGCAGGGAAGATCAAAAATTGGTCAGCACCAGGTGAAGATGAACTGCATGGTTTTTGGTTGAAACATATGATTGGTCTGTACCCGCTCACTGCCAAGCAGTTTAACAACATACTGCGAGGAGGTGAAAGTGAAGATTGGTTAACGTGTGGTAAAACCTACCTGATAATGAAAGATCCAACAAAAAGGGCAGCAGCAGGCAACTGCAGGCCAATTACATGCTTACCAACAATTTTCAAATTGCTAACTGGTGTTGTAGGTGATGCAGTCCAACAGCATCTGATTGAAAACAAGCTCTTTCCACCTGAGCAAAAAGGAAACTGCCCAAACAGCAGAGGAACAAAAGATCAGCTCTTAACTGACAAAAAGTTTTTGGAAAACTGCAAGAGAAGAAAGACCAACTTGAATGTAGCTTGCATGGATTACAAGAAGGCATTCAACTCCCTGCCACATGATTGGATAATCAAGTGCCTAGAAATCACAGAAATCAGTAGAAACATCAGAAGCTTTGTACAAAGATCAATGGCACAATAGAAGACACAGTTGCTGGTCAATGGTGATAGACTGGGAGAGGTTAATATCAAGAGAGGAATCTTTCAAAGAGATTCACTATCACCACTGTTTATCATTGCATTTGATTCCTCTGTCAACAATACTGAACAAGTCAGACCATGGCTATCAAACATCAAAAAAAACTGCCAGGCTATCCCACCGCCTTTACATGGATGAGCTGTATGGAAAAACACCATCTGAAACAGAATCGATGCTCAACACTATCTGAATACACAGCCAGAATATTGCAATGGAGTTTGGACTGGACAAATGTGCCACCTTTACCATCAACAGGGGAAAAATAATGAAAACTGAAGGAATCAAGATGTCCTATGGAAATAACATCAAGAGTCTGGATGAAGATCACTGAAAATACCTGGGCATCCTTCAAGCTGACAACATCAAGCACACTGAAGTCAAGAAGAAAGTTAGTAGTGAATACATCATGAGAGTAAAGAAGATCTTAAGGTCCAAACTCAGTGGAGGAAATACCATCAAGGCAATCAACACTTGGGCAATTCCAGTCATTAGATATACAGCTTGAATAGGTTCCTTGGGTGTAATCCCAAAACATCTGGAGCACCACTTGAACACCATCGGCATTGACAAAATCACCATCAGTCAATTGCAAAAGGCGTCTTTACTTGGATCAGCTTACATCCTGTGATAATACCTTTAACACCATCAAACAACATCATCACTATCCCAGGTCCTTGGGAAGGACTCGATAGGTGGATAAAAATGCCAGATCCAATCTAAACAACTGGCTGACTTTATGAATAATAATAACAAAAACAACATAACCCTGGTGCTGGTAAATTCACACTAATTGGTCCCTAAGGGCCCTCCAGAACACCTCACTTTTTACAAGCTTCTGGAGGATCGTGAGCCTGGGACCCTTTGTCAGCTTGGGAGGCAAGCAGTTCCAAAGGAAAGGAGCCCCTCTACAGAACACACTAGACCTCCTGATTCAGGACAGGATCTTCAGCAAGCATTATTTGGCCATCTAGACTGGGCAGGCAGAATGCATCTGGTAAAGGGAGTCTCTTAATACTTGGGCCTGGAATTATGTAGGCTTTAAAGGCAGCAAATTTGACTTGCACTCAGAAACACATAGTTCTGTCAGTACCCTTACCCTCTGTTTTAAAGGGCTGACTATGCATTGACATCCTTGTGCTTCCATCTGCAATAGATTCTGCTTTTTATTACAGGTAGTCCTCAGGTTATGACCATTCGTTCAGCGACCATTCAAAGCTGCAACAGCACTGAACGAATGCACAACTGGTCCTCATAGTTCCAGTCATCGCAGCATCCCTGCAGTCAGGTGATTGTGATCCAGGTGCTCGGTACCCAGCTCATGATTATGATGTTGCAGTAAGCCGTGGTCACGTGATCACAATTTCCAACATTCCCCACCGGCTTCTGACAAGCAAAGTCAGTGGGGAAGCCTGCAGGAAGTCAGAAGTCATGGTCACATGAGGTCCTCACTTAATGATGGCAACCAGGACTGCTAGAATTGCTGTTGCTATGCAATGAGGTCATGTGATGTCACATTTTACAACCATGTAACTATAAAAAGAGATTATTGAAAGGTAATAATGACTTCTTTTGAACAGTCCAGAGTTAAACAGGCTAAAGTAGAAATATAAGTATCAACACATTCATATTACATTATTCCTTCTACTATACTACTTAAGGATTTACATCCTACAGCTTACATGTGTATCCCTTTTTAAAGGTCTGCTATATTTTTGTCTGCTTTGTGCTGCTGAAAGTGAATGTATACACATGTAAAATTTTTACAACCAGTAAAAGTACACTAAGCCTACAGAGGCTTATCCAACTTAAAACAAGAAAAGTTTCCTATAATCTCCTAAAAGAAAAAAAAAACCCCTAAAACAAATTGGTCTTATGCATTTATATGAATCTCCATGAAAAACAGCACACCCACAAGGAAGGGAAGGGACTATAGCCTCTGTCTGCAAAAGGATTGCCTATCCTTGCTTTTAATCAGCTTTAAATTTATAAATGTATTTATTTATTGTATTTATAATCCAATTTATTTCTGGTTTTGACATACAAGTCTTCACTTCTTAAAGTGAATCATGGATAACCGTGTATCAAAAGCATGCAATAGCAAGAATAAACAATCTTTTTTTTTTTTACAGAATGTAAACCTTGCACTTTGCTCTTTCAGACTGAAGTAATACTTTAACACATATGCACACACCCCAAACCTGCTATCTTTTCAGTTTTAGTGCTGAGATTAGCTCCATTTCCCCATTTCTAAAGGTTAACAGGATTTTTTCTCTCTAGGATATGGAAACTAGAGCCCCTTTCATTTCTGAGGCCCTGCTGTGCTAACCTTTTTTAATATGCAATTGCTGCTCTGTGGTCTCATGTTAATTAATACAGTTCAGTGTTTTCTCTGTGTGTAATGCGATCAAGGACTGCACATTAATGCAGTTTAATATATTACAAAGAGGAAGAGTTTGGAAGGTTATGCATGCTTTATCATCCATGTTACAACAAAAGCACATATGCCACATGTATCATGTTGCAGTAGCAATAAAAGTAGGTCATATGCATCATTTCAGATTCCTTAAAACGTTTTTAAAGCAAATAAATGCATTCACACCTCTGTAATGCAGGATTTCAGTTTTTAAATTTTAAATATGTGGTTATTCACAGCTACACGGCAATATGGTACACTTGGAACATCTCCTCGCCCTTGCTGTCCAAGGAGAGGAAGCAGGACCAATGACAGCCACAATTCCTCAAACATCTTCTCTCCTTTCACCAAAGTGAAGTTGTGATAAAGTTCAAAAATAATTTTTACAGCTTTGAATATACTCCCATCAGAAGTATACCACCACTAGGCTAGACTCAGTAGCCAATTACAGCCAACTTTAATTTTTAAAAAAAGGAAAAAATAAAAGAAATCAGGGAAAATAGAGGAACAATATCAGGAAAACAGGTTAGGATATATGTATCACAAGTGAGCCAAATCCTATATTTTTATGGGGAAAAAAAAGATGTTTACCTGTAACAGTAGTTCTTTGAATGGACATCTGTGCACTGTTTTTGTACCTGCTTCTACAGCTATTTTTTAAAAGGAAATCTACCCTTTTGTACACGCTAATATTTGGTCCACACTTTATCCTCAGTTTCACAAGACTGAAGCAGTAATTCAGGATTCAAAGCACTTACCACTGTAAGCATTTATAGAGAGGAAGGAAAGTTGTGTGAATGTGCTGATGACCCCTTCCCCCAAGGTACTGTCCTACACTCTTCACTGAGACCATACATATGGTAGAACAACAACTTTACTTTCAAGACAGAGGCAGATACTTTTTAAGTGAGGACAGAAGATTTTACAATTCTACCAAAGGAAGGATCTGTTTGTCCATATTACTGCATACAGTAGTGCTTAAAAGTTTGTGAAATCTTTTGAATTTTCAGTGCAGTATTTTTGCATAAATATGACCTAAAACATGATCTATTCTCCACACAAGTCCTAAAACTAGATAAAAAGATCCTAATTAAACAAATGAGTCAAAAACAGTACAGGTAGTCCTTGCTTAACGGCCATTTGTTTAATGAGAGTTCAAAATTACGATAGCCTCAGAAAAATGCTTTATGATTTGTACTCACATGACCTTCACAAACCGTTGCACCACCTCCTGCGGTCACATGATTGCAATTTGTGACCTTTTTTTATGATTGTTATTAAGCAAACCACCACAATCGTTAAGCAAATCACATGGTCATTAAGCAAATCATGTGGTTGTTAAACAAATTCTTGCAAAAAAAATCCACTGGGGAAGCTGGATTTGCTTAACAACATGATTCGTTTAACAACCATCATAAAAATGGTCATAAAATCAGGTCCAGTCACATGGTGACTTGCTTAATGACCACCCTACTTAATGACCAATTTTCTGGTCCCTATTGTGGTTGTTAATCAAGGACTACCTCTATTCTTGTTCATTTATTCATTGAAGAAAATGAAAAACAGATCATGTTTTAGTCATATTTATGCAGAAATACTGAAAATTCAAAAGGGTACACAAACTTTTAAGCACCACTGTGAATTTCTACAGATGACTCCATTACAAAGGTCAGGCAGGTTCATTCCTTCAATGTACTTAGTAACCCAAATGAATGGGTTCCCTGACTCAGTAAAGATTTGGGTAAAACAGACGTGCCCTATTTTACACTTGCATAACAAAATAACAACTTCTATGGACAATGAAAGCTTTGTGTTCATCATAAAATAATAGTGTTCTGTGCACATCCAATTATGTACATGATGCGCTGAAAAAAATGAAGAACCAAAGTTTGGTTTAAGTCAGGGTTTCCCAAGTACAGTGGTACCTCAGGTCACAAACGCTTCTGTTCACGAACAATTTGGGTCACGAATAGCACCGTTCGCAAAATTTTGCTTCCGTTCGTGAACTCCGCATCGGGTGACGAACAGGATCCGTGGCCATTTTCCCTGCTGACACACGTGGTCGTGGCTTCCTGTAGGGAGGGGGACTCTCCCTCCAAACAATAACCATCTCCCCACCCGCCTTCCTGTCCTCCACGCCTCAAGCAAGGTTAGTGTTCTCTCTCTCCATACTGTACTGTATTGCACTTTGTGTCATATTTTTGTGGTTTAAAAAAAAAAAAACATATGGTTCAGAACGGATTAACCGTATTTACATTGAATCTTATGGGGAAATTTGATTCGGGTCACGACCAAAATCGGTTGGCGACCAAATTTGTAGGGGTCAGAACGGATTAACCGTATTTACATTGAACCTTATGGGAAAATTTGATTTGGGTCACGACCAGAGTCGTGGAACGAATTAAGTTCATGACCCAACGTACCACTGTATCAGTATCAACCCCCAAGGGTCAATGGGACTATCCAAGGGATCAATATTGTGTTGTTCTTGTTGTTATTCATAATACTATTAGTTAAAGTAGTATATTATTTTCATATAATAAATGTTTGGGGGTCGATGAACAAGCTAAAACTTCATGAAGAAGTTGATGAGCTGCAGAGTTTGGGGACCCCTGGTTTAGGTAGAACTCTGATGTTGGGAAGACCTTAACTAGCCTTTTGTGGAAAGTACTTCAGGGAAAGAGTTCACCTGCCTTTCAGCACATGTGAATGACTATTACAAAAAATATGACTTGGAAGGAAAGCAGAGGGACATTAATGGAGGCTAGCTTCATCAATAACCAGATGATGACTAAAAAGGTCCACTGTGGGTTGCTGCTTTTACTGGATGATACAGGTACAAGCTGTTCAATAACACATTCACAGTTTGCTGAAATTGCTGTCACATACTTTCATTGAGAAAAGAATGAGTCATTCTTCCTTTCAGGAAATGAGGATGTAAAAACAGTGTGGATATGGCAGACGTTTAGACTAATAACAAGCAAGGAGATGAAGGTGACAAAATTGGAACAGTTCTCTGTCTAGTTTTTGTTTCATTTTTCAAATGTGTGGTGCACTGCCTCTGTGGGAAGAACTGGGCTAAAAGAACCAAGCCATTAAATGCAGAGAATCAAAATCTGGATAGAAGGGAACTGCATGTAAACTCCCGTGCACATCCTAAGAAGAGTGGTAAAGCAGGGTGCTCTCGGCCAGAATTGTGAGTTCATGGTACAGAACTCTGAGATGAGTATCATTGTGATGAGTAGCAGAAGTGGGAAGGGATAGACGAGGTGACCCATTCACCTGTAAAGGAAATGCTCCCCAATGACTCAGGACATGGCCTATTCTACTGCAGAAGTGCTGGCACTGAGTATTATGAGAGGACACAATGAGGTTTATGGTCGGCTTTCCTTAGTAGTCAATTAAAATGTATTACTTTCCAGTGGAGCACCCATTCATGGATACTCCTGATATCTTGATTTGATATATTCACCAAGGTTTGTTTTTTTAATTAATTAATTAAATTCAATTACTCTGGGCAGCTCATAACATTAAAAACAATTAAAATGTATACAATACAAAAATAAAATAAGGCATACACAGTTACTGGAGAATCATAAGTCCTCAATATAGCCAAGAAGCAGACTCTATTCCACACTCAGGGCCCCAGGCTCAGGTACAGAACCAAGTCTTCAAAGCCTTACGTAAGGCCAGCAGGGCTTAATCTCAGGAGCGATGATGTTCCAGAGTGCAGGCACCATGGCAAAAAAGGTTGTTCTTTGGGGCCCTGCCAACCAAAATTCCTTGGCTGACAATATCCACAGATGCCTCTCCTGATGGATTGGATAGAAAAGGTAGAAACAACTGGGAAGAGATGGTCCCGTAGGTAACCCAGCCCCAAGCCAGGCAGGGCTTTAAAGGTGATTACTATCACCATGAATTGCACCCAGAGCCACAAGGCAGGAGGACCCCCAGATTGTGCATCAGTTCTGTCTGAGGGACTGCCACCCCATCCAGAACAAAAATGGAACATCCCTAAAACCAGGAGGTCCAAAAACCCAAAGTCACTCGGTTTTGCTTGGGTTGAGGTGAAACCTGTTGCGCCCTGTCCAGGCCCCTATAGCCTCTAGGCGCTGAGATAAGACTTCCATGGCATCACTAAGACAGCCTGTGGTGGAGATATAAAGCTGGGTATCATTAGTATACCTCACCCCAAATTGTTGGATCACTTCACCCAGCAATTTCATGGAGATGTTAGACTGGGGGGGAGGGAGAGAAAGTACCAAACCATGTAGCACTCCACAAAGCAGAGGTTGGGGCTGGACTTCTCCCCCTACTATCAACACTGACTGGAACCAACCCAGGAGGAAGGAAGAGAACCAGCACAACACCGTGCTGCCCACCCCCATCTCCCAGAGCTGTTCTAGAAAGATACCATGGTTGATGGTATTGAAGACTGCCAAGAGTCAAGAACAGCAAGAATGGATACACCACCTCATCCCGCTCCTGTAGAGATCATCCAAGAGTGCAATAAATGCTGTCTCAGTCCCATACCCAGGCCTGAACCCTGACTAAAAGGGGTCTATATATTCTGCTTCTTCTAGGTCCTCTGAAGCTGCAGCACAACCACCTTCTCTGCAACCTTCCCCAAAAAGAGGAATTAATCACTGCCTGGATCTAGCCACAAGTCCCCTCTTGGGAGCTGACAGCCACAAGAACCCTGTCCACTTCCTTGGGCCCCAAAGAATCAAACTCCCCCAAGATAACCAAGCCAGATCTAACCTTTGTAGCCTCCACTGATCCTGCTCCAAAGCTGGAGTCTAACTTAGAACGGATCCAGTCAACCTTATCTGTCAGATGTCTAGCATATTCCTCACAACTCCCTTACAGATGAACCCCAGATCCCCTCCCTCCCAGGAGGGCTCTGGTCACCTGAAACAAGGCTGCTGGTGGCTATCCACAGATGCAAGAAGCGTGCAGAAATACTGATGTGGCTGCCCTTACTGCCATAAGGTAGTCTCTAATAGTGGCTCTAGCTTGCGTTCAGTAAGTTTTGCTCCTTCTTGTCCACCAGCAACACTAAGCGTCTCTTCCCCTGCTTCATCTCCTCCGTAAATCAGGGGGAGTTCCAGGATCCTTAGGAGAGGAGAGGCTGCTCAGACACAATCTGATCCAAAGCCCCAGCTGCCCTCTCATTCCAGGTGGCTACAAGGGCTTCGGTCAGACTGTGCAGCAGACCTTCCAGAACTATCCCAAGCTCCCTCTGAAACCCAACTGGGTCCATCAGTCTCCTGAGGTGGACCAGCCTCCCGCAGTGGGTCCAGGCTCCTAGCAGTGAGGGGGGGGCGGAGTGATGCCAGAGAACTGCAGCATTACTGGGGGTGGTCTGATCATGACAGGGGAGAAACCACTACCTCTCCCAAATTCATATCATGTTGCCACTGCTCTGATAGAAAAAAAAAAAAGAGGTCAGGCATATGACCACTATTATGTGTTCGGTCCTAGATGACCTGGGACAGGTCCCTGGCTATCATGGTGGCTATAAACTCCTGAGCTACCTCTGAGCCCACACCCAAAAAAGTCAGGTTAAACTTCCCCAAGGCCATAAACCTAGGGAACTCCACCAGCAGCTTGCTCAAGCAGGAAGGCTGCTATGTAGCAGAGAGGCTGGTACAATAGCAACAACCCCAACTGAACCTTAGAACCCAACAAACGAACAGGTTCTCACATACAGTGATCTATGGAGCAGCACCCCTGGAAATCTCCCACATATCTTAGATGACAACTGCCACCCCACTACTCCTACCCTGGGATCTCAGTTGATGTCATACCTGAAACTTGGCTAGGCAGATCTCCAAGAGGGGATCGCCCTCATGATCCCAGCCAATTTTGGTAATGCACTCCAAATCAGCCCACTCATCCATGCTCAAATCACAGATAAGGACAGCCTTATTACAGACCAACTTGCATTCAGTAGCAACATCCAAAAGCCCATGGCCCTAAAGGTCTGCTGACTGGGACCCAGGAGTGAGACTGGGGAGCTGGAATGCACCACTGGAACAACATACCTGTGGTGTGGTCCCTGATAGCAGCCTGCCCCCCATCATATCTCCCCTTACCCATCACTATCAAGATGGTACAACTTGCTCCCAACCCTCCCGAGACCCCTCCCCTGCCCATAGTGGTCCATGCCAAAGCCCATGGCCCCCACAACCATACAAACACACCTACAACCTCCTCCAGGGCCCACTAAATCCAAAGGCACTCCTGCAAGACAACACTCCTAGATAAACAGGGCCCTTCACATTATACATTCTCAATACCCCCACCAGTCTCCTCTCACTAGAATGGCAGGATACCCACTCATCCAAACAACCAGAAATCCAGAGGGTAATTCAACCCCCCCGGATGTCACCTGTAAGGAAGGCATGCAAACCCCTATACCCAGGGGAGAATCACCCTCCACAGTCCACAGTCCTCATACCAAACACTAGTCCAAACTACCAACGAAGTCCATTCAGGCTGTGATGATTCTTTCTCCAAAGCCCTACACCCTAAGATGTCCACCATGAAATCCCTCCTTGCTCCGCACCATGTAGGAGCCAAGATGGCTGCCAGACGAAATGGGGGGAGGAAAGCTGCAGCCACAAGAAGGCCGACACCAATGCCTCAACTCATCCCTGCATCCATCACAGCCAGCTTAACCTCTCAGATGCCTCCATGCAGACACACAGGCAGCTACCTTCAGTATTTCCAAAGTCCTTTCATCTCCACCGCTGCAATTCTGAGCTCATCATCTCTGCACAGGTAGGCCAAAGGCCTCCTCCGTGGTCGCCATTTTGTACCTATTTTCAGACCACAAGTTGGAGCTGTTTGATTAGTAAGAACAATATTGCAGTAACAGGAAAACTTTGGTCTCAGTAAAATTCAGTGTGCCAAGACATCCTAAGGATCTGAGAGAGATGTAAGGGAGATTTTTCCTTGCTGATCTAAAGGCCAAGCATCCTGAGGAGTTGGAGGATGAAGCTGTCATGGAAGATAAGTTATAACTTGTAATCAGTAACCAGAAACCAGTTGTCCAAGTACAGGTATATCTAGATGCCTTGAAACCTGATGTGAGCCATATACTTCATGAAGACTTGAGGGCTGCCAACAGCACAAAGGTGGAGGACTTTTAACTGAAATTTAGCATTTTTTTGTGATGATAGCAGGATGAGATCTGGAAATATGCCTCCTTCAAATTCACTAAGGCAAACACTTTCTCTTTTCAGAAGTGAAGAATGTTATGACATTTCAGAGGCCAGATGGATGCATTGAAGATTTGAAATCTAGATAGGGCAAAAGTTATTGTCCAACTTGTAAACAGTGGGACCTAAACAGTGGGAATAAAAGTTCATGATTGGCTTGCTCTGAATGTACCAGTTGAATAATACTTTTGACCAGAAGCAATCACATTCTCCTCCCAAAGAATCCAGTGTACAGGTGACTATAATTTGCAGAATCTGCATGCTTCAAAATGTTGGCTTAATGTACTACCAAAGAGAAATTCAGCATTTATTTATTTCAGAGTATTTGTAGAATGCCCCAATCTGGGAATAAATAATAAAGTACAAATAAAAACACCAATATACTAATAATAAGAAATATCAGCTAGACATAACAATGCTATATCTGATGGATGCCACAATCATCCAGGGCCAAAGGCACGGTAAGAACTTTTAGATAGAAAGGATAGCGTCAATTATGCCTCTGGTAGAAGCATATTCCAAAGCACAGAAAACCTGTCCACTCACCCTCAACAGGCTATCTTTAGATGCTTGGTCTGGACATCCATATTCAGTTCTGGCAAAGTGTTGTCTGATGAGTTCCAGTGCTAAACCATATAGTGATCTGTGTAACTGGCATCCAACCGCAAATGCCTAAATTTATCAATAAAATCATTTTCCATTGCCACACTATAGACAATTGGACCCAATATGCACAGAACCCAGACCTAACAATGTTGAAGCTCCAACACAGGCCAACCTACTACAACAGTACTGCCATCAAGACCTTTCTCATCACTTCATACTAACAGACACCTTTAAAATCCAGGTCAATGTATGCACAAAACCTACCCCAATATTCAGAACCCACAGAACCCAGCCCCTCTACAGAGGTGACCCAGATCAGTCAAAAACCAACTCATCACAGAAGCAATAATAATGTTTTCTTCCTTAGAAATGAAGGGGTTCAAGTAATTTCAGAACAAGCTTCTACCTCATCATCAAATCAGCTGATCAGTCCAGAGGCACGCTACTGGAAGGCAACAGCACCTACTAAGCAATAACTATGATTTGCTTGCACTTCAGGCCTGCAAATGCAACAGATTGTGGATTCAATTGATGACCCTATCTTCCAAGTAGTGCACTTAAGAGTACAGTGGTACCTCGAGTTACGAACTTAATCTGTTCCGTGACTCTGATCACAACTCGAGTTGGTCGCAACTCGAGGTAAATTTTCCCATAAGGTTCAATGTAAATATGGTTAATCCGTTCCGCCCTCCGAATTTGGTCGCACCACGAGGCAAATTTCCCCATAAGGTTCAATGTAAATACGGCTAATCCGTCCTCCGAATTTGGTCGCACCACGAGGCAAATTTCCCCATAAGGTTCAATGTAAATACGGCTAATCCGCCCTCCGAATTTGGTCGTACCACAAGGCAAATTTCCCCCAAAACACACCACAAGCCTCAACAAACGTCTCCTTGCTACCGCGATCTCACCCACAGGAAGCCGCGACCACGTGGCAGCAGGGCAAATGGCCGCGGATCCGGTTCGTAGCTCGAGGTGGAGTTCGCATGTTGAGGTAAATTTTTGGGGCCGGAGCTGGTTGTATCTCGAAAAATTTGTAAGGAGGGGCGTTCGTAACCCGAGGTACCACTGTATATATGCCAGTGATATAATCTTGCTCAGTGTAAGCCATAGACAGTATCTGTCAAAAGCAGCATTTCTTCCTGTTACCAAAAAGGTAGAGAAACTAGACAAATTTCAACAAGGAAAATTTAAGTTATTTTCCAGGAACAGTCTGTCATACTCACCTCAGAAGAATCAGTGGATGAGAAGGTAGAACAACTATACATAGTGCATTTGTGAAACAGTGCCTGGTGGGCAATGCTAATGCCACAATCGCTGCTTCTCTTATTGAAGGGAAGAAAGGAAAAAATAGCTATTTTAAAAATATTCACAAGAAAAGGAAAAAAAAAGACAAAGGAAGAGGTGAAAAGTCCACTCATTCCTGATGTATGAAATTCCCAGTGCTACAACTGCTGCAGTCCTTGAAAATAATCTGAGGGAAAAGAAAGGCCCTGCTAAAGGCATGTGCAGTTGTCAGCCCTATGAGGCAGACCAGAGCAAGAAACAAACTTTACAGAAGAGTAAAGACTACTTTTATTTAGATTGGCTATATAACATAATCTTGCAAATCTGATTGTGTTCCTCCTCCTGTCTCTTTTATAACCATGTGAATTAGGGAGGTATCTAAGACATTTGCACATACTTTTTACATGTCACGTACTTAATCTATGTTCTCCTTCTCCCCTCTTCTGGTAATAGTTCTTCCCTCTCTCTCCCAAGGCCATCCTCCTTACTCTGTACAGCAGTTGAGTAGGCTCCCCATCAAAAATATCAGTTAGAAAAGATTTGGATGGATTTTCTGCAATGCACAAAACCCGTATCTGTGATGCACATGATGAAGAATCCTAGTATAGATATCTGGATGACTAATTCTCTACATGTTTACATATAGTAAATCAAAGAAAATTCATTGAAGATTGTAGCCTTATACATTTACCCAGAATAGTATCTCACTGAGTTCAACAGGACAGATTCTTAATATTCAAAAACTGGATTATTAACTTTGTCAACAGTCTTCAACTGACTTGGTAGAAGGCCTCACTGATGCCTATGGAGCTTACTTTACAATAAATAACTATTTTGGAATAAATGTGCATACTGTATATTCTAAGTCCTGTTTTTGTTCATTTTTAAGCAACAAAAAATACTCAACAAATTAGTTTAGCACAGATGTTTGCAAAACTAAATAAAGCCACCTAATCACATACCTTATATATGTAAGGTATACATAAAAAAATATCTTACATGTAGAACAAGACAGTCAACATTAGGACTACAATTCTATATATGCTTAACAAGGGAATGCCAAAAAAGAAGAATTATTCTTGAGTTAAAATGAATGGGATAAATGGGATGAGAGAGTAAATGAAACAAACCGCTAGATTTAAAAAACTCTAGAGACAATCTGAGTAACTTAAAATTGGCCAAAAGTAGGTCAGCACCCTTTCCCCTGTTCCTGTGTTGCCCTGATCCATCACTTAGCTAACTGGTCACTAATGTTTTATTGACTGCTCTTCATTTTAAACTATTGCATTTTCTTTTCTTTCAAGATTCAAATGTACAGCTACAAAAATGGAGCTTGTTGCTGAGGATTCTGACCTCTTGATTCCATTCTAGTTTCCAACAGAACACCAGAAGGACTTCACTTTCAATCATTTAAATGTGACCTATAGGTGATGGTCCTTATATGGATTTAGCTACAGGCTTATTACCTTAATGTTCAGACATTATAAAAACCAGATTATTAGATGCAATCAAGAATTAGATTTCAAAGACCTATTCTCTGCAATTGAAATTAATATGCCAAATAGCAATTAAGTGATGATCGGCATTTTATAGCATTAATCCTTTGAGAAGACTGGAGTTACTTTTAATGGCACTATAATCAGAAAAAGATTGTTCTTTTAAGTGAGCACTAAATCTCAAACAAGTTATAAATCAGCTGAATATAATTACAGAAATCTCGTTGACAATACACTGTGGGAGAAATTGGAAACAAGGACATACCTACCACAAGATTAATAGATTTTCTGCTGAACTTCAAGCTATTTTTTTAAAAAGTCCATTGTGGTATGTAATAAAGAGAAAAAGGCCCCATGATAAAACATTATGCATCAATGATAATTCAATCATATTGAACTCTATTTAAAGAAAATTATAGCTTTCATAGTAAGACTGAAATATTTATTCACATATAAAATCAGATTATATTTCAACTGTTCAAGTGCTTCATGTATAAAATCAGATTAATAGTATATTAATTGTTTTGTAAACCACCCAGAGTCATTCAACGAGATGGGCAGTGACAAATTCAATAAATAAATAAATAAATAAATAAATAAATAAATAAATAAATAAATATTCTATAAAATAGGCCAATCTACTTATCCAAATAATACAGATAAAGCACTGAGATGGACAGAAAACAGGCTTCCTTAAAGCTAAAGTATATTTGTACATGCTATGCTGTCCCTTATTATCCTATGTTGCCATCCACTGGAACAATGGAATCCTCATTGGACAACTGGTAATTTGATTGGATGTGTTAACAATCTGATTCCCTAAATTACATATACATTCTTTGCTAATGGAAAATACACTGATTGACTACACAGGGACCAAGATAAAGACATTAAGAAGACCTTGCTGGATCACATCGTAGGATCACGTGCCTAGTCCATCTGCAAATTTATAGGAAGTCCACATGCAGAATATAAGTGCAATATTTCTATCCCACTAATATATCCCAGCGGTTGGTATTGAAAGATATGCTGTCTCTGGAAATAGTATATGTTATCACTATTAGCCATTTATGGCCTTTTTCTCCATGAGTTTGGCTACCACATTGAACTTTGGGATGATCACCCCTCCTCCCCCACCAATGTTCGGTTAGCCTGACTCTGCTGGCCTTTAGAAAGGACTTAAAAACTTGATTATTCCCCCAGGCATTGGGGCCGGGCTGATTAAGTTCCCATTGGGGGAGGATGTGAATGTGAACCAGGTTGTCTATTATTGATTATAATTGTTTATTGCTGATTGTTGTGTTTTCTCTTGTTGTTTTCTGTTTTAAGCCAGCCAGAGTCACATCATTCAATTTGGGTGGCCATACACATTCTTTAAATAAATAAACAATTAAACTTGGCATGAATCATTCTGCAGTGTCAAATGGTAATAGAGCTTTTAACAATCTGATTTAAATTTATACCACCCATTATTCATGCGTACAATAACAAACTAAGTTGTTAATCATGGGAACAAAGGCCTTGCAGAAGGGAATACATGGTCATGAATAATCAAGTATACAGTGGATCAGACATCCTAGTTACTGTGCACTGTGATTCAGTTAATTCTACCTCAGCATTTTTTCAAGCATCCATAAAACATTAATCCACTCACATTTATTTTAATTGGTATTACTTTGAAGTTGCAGCTGGGCTGTTTGATTCATAATTCAATTTCTTCCCAATTCTCAGTCAGCTTAGGACATTTCTGTTCTACATCAAAGTGACAGAATACTATTTCTCCCACTATCCTAACCTCCAACCTATAGACTACATACTAGAACAAGATAATGGTCTTGTATGTCTAGGAAATATTTAAAAACACATTTTGATTATGCTCAAATTGGGATTCCAACATCATTTTTTCACTTATAAAAAATTAGAATTATGATTGGTCCTTATGCATCTTTGTAATTTCTAGATTTAACCAGTTATAATAATTAGGTAGACTAAATGAAATGAAAAATTCATCAGCAATGTATTTTGTAAATGCTATTAATTTGATTGTGCTTTACACTAACTAGGGAATAGTAAATCAAAAATCCTAGATTCAATTTCCATGCTATTATTTTTAGCACCAGATTGTGACATAATAATAAAAATGAAAATTTACATAATGATGGAAACATATCTTTTGTACAAGCACACTTGCTGCCTCAGAATACATTTTATGTAGAAAGTGCAGTTCCTGAACTATGCACAACTATGATCTGTTCCACAAGTTAAAAAGATGATATGAAGAGATGAGGGAAGTTTTTTGTCAGAGCAATGACACAGTTTTATCAGTATAATGACACTGTGTTGCTACAATACATACGGATGAATCATCTTGATGACACAGGTACTACTGTACAGTGGCAAAGCCTTGTAAGGGTCAAATAATACATGACAATAAAGTCCTCAATTGAGAGAACATTTGATCCATTAAGGTACTTGAGGGTGCCCTCAAATAATGCCAATTTTACCCAAATGGAGACAGAATATTTTAAAAAGCCTGTTTATTTCTGATCTTGTGGATTCCAGCCCCCTATATACTTCTAACAACACCCAGAAATCCCATCCTTTATTTATGGCAGTTCTGAAGTTTGAAGCCTGGGTCTCTTCCTTCTACCAACTTGATGCAATAAAACCACACAGATAGCAAATATAAAATTATTTATGATACACTCCTGGATGACAGGATGCTCAGGTCAGACTCAACATGCTACTGAGAAACAGCTGATGATCCTTTAGAATACTAATGGTGCTTATGATTGCCTAGATTAAAGCCTTTGGGATTTGTTGATGATGCCATGCAGGAAAATAAATTCTGAAGCTGCAAGGACAGAATTACAGTGGGGAGCATGTAACATAAGCATGAACATGGGAAAGCTCAATGTAGTGAAAGACAAAATGAATCAACTACATGCTGGCATCTTAGTCATCTGTGAATTGAGATGGACTGGAATTGGATGCTTTCAGTCAGAAGACATACTATTTACTACTCAGAACATGAAAAACAAAGAAGGATCAGTGTTGCTTTCATAGTTAGGAAGGGTATAACAAGAACAGTATTTGGCTACAGTGCAATCAGTCACTGAATAACAAACAATTAGAGTGGGTGGATCACCGTTTAACATGACAATTATCCAAGTTTATGCTCCAACCACTGACACAGAAGAAGAGGAGGTTGATGAGTTTTATGATCAAGTTCAATTTGAAACTGACAGAACATGCAAACAAGATATTCTGCTTTGTGGTTGGAGACTGGAACACCAAAGCTGGAAATATTAAGGAGGAAAATGTAGTTGGATTGTATGGCCTAGGAAACCAAAAAGAAGCAGGAAAATGACATATTAATCATTGGATTGGCAGAAACTGATACATCATTTTCCTGCCAATCTAATGATTTCTTCATTGCTAACACATTTTAAAAACAACAAAAATAATGCCTATATACATGGACATTGCCAAATGGAGTACACACAAATCAACTTGGTAGAAAGAAGGGGACAAGCTCAGTTGTAACACGTGGCCAGGGACTGAGTGTGGATGAGATCATGAACTGTTCATATGCAAGTTCCAAGTCAAGTTAAAGCAGAAGAAGAAAACTAACCAGTTTCCATGATATGCTCTTGAATGAATACCCACCATTTTCATGGAGAGCATCAGAAATTGCTCTGAAATCCTGAGCCTCATTGATAGGGAACCAGAGGAACTGTGAAATAAAATCAAAGAAGTTGTTAAGTAAGAATGTGAAGAGATCACCGAAGATCAAGGAACAGAACAAAGCAAACTGAATTTCAGAACAAGCCATGGAAATTGCCAAGAAGAGAAACCAAAAGCAAGAAAGACAAAGTCCTCAGGAAGGAACATAACAAGTAATTTCAGAGAGATGTTAGAAATGACAAGAACCAATATTACAACAACATCTGGAAAGACAAAGAAAATGGAAGCTGGCATGGAAAAAACAACGAAAGTGTTTCAAAAGATCTCTGAATTCAGAAAGAGGTTCCAACTTCAAATTGGTATGCTAAAGGACACCAGTGGACAGATAGTAACTGATTCAAAGACGATCAAAGATGAAAAGACTATACTGAAATTCTGTATAGTAAAGATGTAAATATCCAAATAGCTGGAAGGGATAAGTCTACATATCACTACTAAATAAAGGAGACTTAACAGAGTGTGCAAATTATTGAACAATGTGCTTAAGTTCACATGCTGGCAAAATAATGCTTAGGATCATTCAATGCAGATTAGAACCCTATATGGAAAGGGAGATTCCAGATGTTCAAGCTGGCTTTAAAAAATGCCAAAGAATATGAGAAATTATTGCTGATGCATGCTGGATAATTGAGAAAGCCAAAGAATACCAAAAACAAATCACTATATGCTTCATTGATTACAGAAAGTCATTTGATTGTGTCAGTCACTTCAAACTGTTGAAAGTGCTCAGAAAAATTGGAATCCTATATGCTCACTTAGCACATATACTAAAACTGTAACAATAGAGAGATTAGAATGGGAATCCTAGAATATCTCATTGTCCCGAAATGAAACTTATACACAGGTCAGGAAGCCACAGTACAAATACAGCATGGTGAAACAGCCTAGCTTCAGGTTGGCAAAGGGGTGAGAGAAGGCTGTATACTCTCCCTTTATTTATTCAGACTATAACCAGTATAGGTAGTCCCCAGGTTAACAACGCCTGGTTTAAGGACGAGCCTTAGTTAAGAATGGAGCCTATTGTAGCAAAATTCAAGTTAAATACACAATAATTTGAGTTAAATACACAATGGTTTGAGTTCATTACACAATGGTTTGAGTTCACTCTATGGAAACCAAAGTGGACTTTGAAGAAGCAGGATAGAAAGAGTACTGACATTTTTGAACGTTGGTGTTGGAGAAGAGTCCTGAGAATACCATGGATAGCCAAGGAAGCAAACAAATGCTTTCATCATAAAGAAATCAACCCAGAATCCTCACTTGAGGCAAAAATGATCAGGCTCAAATTATCATACTAGGGACACATTACATGAAGGGTTAGCTCATTGGAGAAATCTATAATGCTAGGAAAGATAGAAGGAAAGAGAAGAGGATGATGGCAATGGGTACACTGTTGAAAATAAGAAGGAGCAGACTGGTGACAGATCATCCTGGGGAAAATTTCTCTATGTGGTTGCTAAGAGTCAACACTGACTTGACAGCACATAATCAATCAATTAAAATTGTCTAGTGTAAAATAATATACTAGGTACCCACAATCCCACTTCTAAAAAAGGACAAAAGCTCCAAAACGGACTCTATCCAGGCTTTGACAAGTTTCATTTGTATTATTTTTGGAGAAGGAAGGAAGGAAAGAAAGACAGAATATTTAAAGTATTAATTTAATTAATAATCATAATTAAAATGAAATAGAATAAATTCTCTGTATAACCTAAAAATATAATGAAACATATTAAACCAGGTTGCCAGTCATAGCTTATTTCCTACAGCTAATAATATCCAACAGTGTCAGGGAAGAAAAATATATTCTTCCCTTTAACTCATTGCTTCCCAACCTTTTTCCTTCATTACCCAAAACTCAGGGGGAAAGGAGGGCGCAGTGTGTGCGAGCGAGCGAAGGGGGAAAGGACAGCACAGTGCGTGCGTGCAAGCAAAGAGGGAAAAGAGGATGTGGTGCATGTGAGTGAAGAAAGGCCAGGGTGGGGTGGGGGAGACTTACCTGAGTGACTTGTGACCTCCCGTGCTGGCTTCCCCATTAACTTTGCTTGTGGGAAGCCAGCAGGGAAGGTTTCAAATGGTGATCATGTGACCATAGGACGCTGCAACCGGTCATAAGTGCGAGCTGGTTGCCAAGTGCCCAAATTTTGTTCAGGTGACCGCAGGGGTGCTGCAATGGCCGGAACTTCGAGGATCGATCGTAAGTCCCTTCCTTCAGCACCATCATAAGTTCAAACGGTCGCTGAACGAATGGTCGTAACTCGAGGACTACCTGTATTATAAAAAAAAATCATTGAATGATCTTTATGTCATTTCAACAAATTACCATTGGTAATTTCATCAATTTTCATTTAATAGGAATACTTTGAGATATTTTCGATTATATTTTAGTACATGTGGCAATCTTTAAGTCAATTTAAATGTCTCTGTTGTGAATGGGTTTGTGCATCATTACGCAAAGAAAAACCACTTTTACCCAATTTTAGGTAATTTACCCCAGTTTGGGAAGCACTACTTTAATCCCAACAAAAATAATTACTTACAGTATTCCTTCCCACTCCCACCTGGGAACCAAGTAACAGATTCAGTGTCTTCAGTTATCTTTCCAGAAGTCAGCTAGTGAAATCATCCATTTTAAAAAATCCAAATCTAATTCTATATGCACTAACAATTCTGAAGCTACAATATTATCAAGTAAATAATTTCAGTATTCATTTTTCTTAAAGATGGTCAGTGCTTTCAAAACTCTCTGTTTCTGATACAGAAGTTTATAAATTATGAGTGCAGTATCCTACTGAAAAATTCTTTTTCCCAATATACCTATTATTGGGATGGTGCAATTCTTATTTGTCCGTTTCTAAGGGGGAGGACTGTATAAATATTCTATGTATTCTTTAAATATGAAAAAGAAGGTACATGCACAAACAGTAACAGAAGTAAGGCTAGTGGAAAACGTAGTTCATATTTTGTTGAATTAGAGTTCATGTGGCATTCCTTAATTATTTGTCTTCTTCCAACACCTGCCAGTTAAACCTATTTATCAAATTCCAGCCTAGAATCTAGCTCTGTACAAAAGACCTGGGATGCTAAAATGCCTGAATCATCTTCCACCCCTGTGAAATAAATCCAACGGGGGGGGGGGATGTAGACCCGCTGGAAAGCAGAACATTTATCATGTATCACCATATACAATCTTTGCACACACGGAAGACACCACTGTCATGTAAAGTTTAATAAGTTGTCCCAAGATCTGCCACTCTATGTGAACTTAAAATAATATATTCAGTAAAAAACAAAACAGAAAAATAAAGAGGAAAACATGGCCCTTCCCCGCAACAGCAAATCTGATTCTCTCACTAAGGTTACTGTGTTTTGTTTATGGTGAAAGGATCCCATTAAGGCCTCAGCCCCATCAAACAGCAGACCAAGACCATGAATGGCACCTATCATAGCCCAGAGCAAATCCATGATTAGAGGAAATTCGCCAAAGGGCCTTTGTAGCTGAGAAAATGCCTACTCCAGAGAGGAATGCAGAAAATTCCTGGGAGCACAGGCCCTTCTTTGTTGGCAGTCTGGTGTTATTCTGAAGCACATAAAAGCGCACAAAAAGGAACTTAGATGCAATGAGCATTTGAAGAAAATGTCCAAAGCATTATTTAAAACTTGTTATTTTATAAAAGTGTACCTATTTTGTTTGAAACCCGTTTGAAAAGGTTTTCCTCAAATTACCATCCATTAATTTAAATGTTTCTTTTGCAGAAATAACGTATTTCCTTTTCTTGCTATTTGCCTAAATTAGCTAAATAATGTATTAGTCTAGTCACTTAACTACAGACCACAAGTTGTCTGCCATGTATTACTTCTGCATGTACGCTGCTTTCTAGCTGCCTTATCAGGTTAAGTGATAACTTTAAAATAATGTGTGACACTTCTTTACACCAATCAGACATAACAAATATTTTACTGGGGTAGTTTATTGTCTCTAAATGGTATAGAACTCTGATTGTATAACTAACAAGGCATGCACAACCAGAAGTTGAAGACAAACTAAAACTTCAATTTCAGCTAAGTACTTAGCCTTAGAAAAGCACTGGATTTTCACTGTCATTTGTTTTACTAACCTCTGCAATAAAATTGCTATAGTTGTACTATCTATAATATTGTTGAATTTATTTACAAATTCAACACTTACTTTCTCAGAATAATATGAAAGATAGCATGTTTACAATGTGGTATTTTAATCAACTACACAGTTAAATACTTTTAAAAGCAAGTTTGATTGAAAGTAAATCATGTATTCCTATTCTTTAGTTTGTCTCTTTTTAAAAAATCTATTACTGATTCATAAAATGTCTATTTTTTAATTTCATGTTGCTTAATATTTTTTCCAATTTAATTCTATACAACTGACAAATTTTGTCCCAGGTATAATAGGAAATTCTTATATAAGTCTCTTTGATAGGCCAAGTAAGATTACAATTGAAGATTCTAAGTTGTGATCAGTGGAAGAGTTGTGAGAAAAGAGATAGTTCTCCAGTCAATGTTTTGCTCTCTTGTAACATTTCCATTTTACTAATCCCAGAACCAATGACTCTGCTAAAAAGTATTTCCAGACATCTAGATGTTCTTACACCTGCACTATCTTCTTCTATGTATCAGTATTCAAAATGAAATGTTATTTCTAGAAAACTGTAAATCCTGCTCAACTAAGAGCAATTTTGAAGTCTCATAATATGAGAAGATATTAACCTTTCACTTTCAGATCAGAAGTACACCAAATGGAGAGGACAGTTAAGTAAAACCAAACAAACATCCTAGTATTAATTCTGCAATCTACGATATCTGACCTTCAGTAAGTGAAGTGTTGCTATGATTGATTTGTTACTGATTCTGAATAACTCCACACATTCTATTGATAATAGAAACACTGAGCTTCATGCAGACCAATAGGTAAAAAGGAGCAGGTACATACTGTATATATCAGTTTTCCCCTCCCTCCCTCCCTTCCGTGATTCCTATCTTATTCATTTGAAAATGTAATATGAGAAGGGCTCAGACATAAGCTAGAACTGAAAAAGCAGCTGATACTGCTTCAACAGATTCCTGGCATATATTCTCAATACACATTACATGGAGGAACATTTTTATATCATATTTTAGACAGTGACTTATGGCTTTGCTCCTATTTACTCTTTAAATATACCCGTTTAAAAAAAAATTTTTTTTTGTTTGTGTATATGATTTGTAGCTAGCGATGAGATAATGATTATCTGACATTTAAAATACTATTTTAAAACTATTTAAAATACTTTGTGCTACTATATATATTATGATACAATAAAACTAACATTTATGCTGTAATCATAAAAATAATATCAATGGAAAAAGTTGCTGCAAAGCGATTCCACTTTCTTCAGTCAGCACTGTTGGAAACAGTGGTGGAACCACAGTTTTACACCAGAGTATACACTTTGCATACAAAACATTAGGGTTGGGCAGTGCTTTTGGTTTCAATCTCCACAAGATGCTTTGGAGCATGGGGAACCAGGAATGTACCACCTGCTTCCAACATCTTAAAGCAGCTGCACCGTATAGTCCTACAAAACATCTTACATTCATTAGACAATCAGCAGACAATTCTGAGCTATGTGAACAAATGGTCTGGTTCAGTACATGGTGGTTTCTTATATTCCTAAAGCTTTCTTGGAATATATCTTCTGCTGTAAACAGGAGAATACATGTCTGAATTACTCCCACAAAATACTCTTTTTCTGCATATGCATAAAATTAGCAAATCTCATTTGCATATTTTATTTTTAAATGAGAAATAATTATTTTGAAAAGATGAAGGAACATTTGATGAGACTATACACAAGCTTCATATTCAGCACTGACTCTTGATATTTTTGATCCCAAGTTTATTACATATAGCAAAAATACGGTTGTAGGGGCATTTTAAAACAAGCAACCCCTTATGTTTGTTCTTACTTCAGGGGTTCCCAATATTTGTGGACTGATAAAATATATGTGGAATTTTAACAGCATATTGCAACTACTCTCTCAAGATGGTGCTAGGTGGGTTTTGCCAATCACAAAAAAGCAAATTAATGAAGCTGGTCTCTACCTTAGCATCACTTCTAGGTTCCCAGGATGTTTTCTACTATCTCACCTTGTCTTTGTTGTTTGTTTGTTTGTTTGTTTCTGGGCAGCAGGAAGGGGAGGTATTTCCAAACAAAACACTGGACTGCAGACACTCATTATTAAAATGCCTAAGAATTTTATAAGGCCTATATTGGGCCTACAGCTTAAGTATGAATTAGGTTTGAAACGGATGCTTTGGTTTCCAGCATGCTGAATTTCTCATTTATCTATTTTCAATTAGAGAAAAATTTAGTATGATCTAAAATCAGAAAGAAATATTAAAATCAAAATAAAGGAAAAGACTAAAATTATATAGGACTACTTTTGGATTAGGGTTAACCTTAAAACATTTTGGAAAAAGAGAGGTGTCACTAAATGTGCTGTCATCCTTGGGAGTAAGACCAGGAATCTAGCTTGAAAAGATTTACTGGGTATTTACTAGCTTGAAAAACTAAAATACCCAGCATTTTAAAATCAACTTTTAACTATAGGGCAAAAACATGAATATCTTCTAAACTGAGTGTACACTGTATCACCTGCCCTAGAGTGTTTGATGAAAGAGGAGCAGACATAATGTTCATTCCATCAGAGGCCAGATTCTCGTGTTGCAAAAGACATCTGCTAATTTCCATTTGCAGAAGAATTTAGCTCAAATCCATCATTTTGCTTGTTCAAAATCAAAGTGAAGCCATTTGCTATTATCTGTTTACTATGCATAATTAGTTTCAAACTGTAGAGGTGATTAATTAAGAGATATTATAGGCTTCTGAAATCCTGAAGTCCATGAAATTCTAAATGCATTGAGTAAACATGACTTCCTTCTCATGCCTCTCAAATTCCTTTATTTCACTGATCTTAAAGGCTTTTCTCCACAATGTGCTTTAACCACAATATGTTTCCTCATAAAACTGGCTACAGACTTTTATTTTATATTGTTGGTCTTCCTCCTCCAGGCTAGAATGAAGCAAGAGCAAAGCAGCAGTAAAACCGTGGAAGCCTGATTTTGCATTTGCATTTACCTAAACTCTAATAAAATGCTATTTGGTTTGGTGACTAATGTTCTCATGCTTTTCAAAATCATAATGAAGTTGCAAACTGTGTTTTAATGGTCTGCAAGTGTTACTCATTTTACTAGCTATATAAAAGGCCCCTTTGCTGTTTCTGGTAGACTTCCATTTATAAAGTGATGAGATGGATGTGAAAAAACAGAGGGACTTTTAAACATACCAGCAGACTGCTTAACAATGGTTTGCTCATTGCCTAACTTCTTTGACACTGGTCAAATACAGAATTTTTTATCAAATAATGTAAATATATGCCTCAGTCATACAGCACATGGTCTACATATAGAAGGTTCTAGGTGCAATCCCGGGCATTTCCAGGAAAGGTTAGGAAACACCTAGATAATTGATTCCTGTCAATAATCACTCAGTACCCATCCAGATGGACCAGAGATCTTAAGGTAGCTTCTTGTCCAAAGGATATAACATTGGCCAGGATGGTAATCCTTGGCCTTGCTACATCCCCACTAAAGCTTGTCCCAGCGCCTGGAGGTTATGGGGGTCTGAATGGGGAGGAACCAACTCAAGCTCTGGCTGTGGGTATTTGGACCACCCAATCGCAGGTGTGGAATGGTATTTAATGCAGTGTGACCCACTGTTTTCCCAGTCTGATATTTGGTTTGGCAAAGCAGAAATCAGTATGCATATCAGAATAATTCCAGTCAAAAGCCCACACAAAGATGCCATTAAAGATAAGCAACAGGGACTCACAATTTTATTTTTTACAAATTTACATTCTGTCCTTCTACTCATAGGACTCTCAAAATTGTTATGTTCCTATGATAACCATAGTTGTCATGTGCTGGGGATACATGCTAAAACGAGCTGCCTCTTGTTTCGACCCTTCTATATCACGGAAGAAAATATTAATTTTTCTGCTGTATGCTAGTGCAACTTCCATCCCACACCGAGCAACAGACTGCAAGATGATTGCCAGAAAGTTCCAGAATTTAGGTGTATACTACTGTTTAATCATATTCACCATTATTAACATCACCACTGCTTCAGTGATTACAAGTAATCTCAAACTGCACAAACAATAACCACTTCCACTGTGATTTATTCAAACAAGTAACAGAAAGGCCTAATCTTAATACTCCAAGATTCCTTGAAAAACCTTGGCAGTAAATGGATCGCTATGTCACAGATTGTGAATCATTGTGCCACCCAGCTTCTTGGAAAATATGCCAATACATGCACATGACTTCACAATGGGTCCCATGAAATGCAATATATCCATTTGTAGGACGCATAAAATCTTGCAGAGATGTAATTATTACAATATACCTATGCATTATTAAAATATAGCAAAATATGTACTTTGTGATGGCAAAGAGACATTAAAAAGAAAGTTAACTTAGCAGAGTAATTGTAAGTGACTTCTGTAAAGTACTCTATACCAAATGGCCTTCATGGCTAAGGAGAGTCCACTGGTGAAGAACATCACAGCATATCACTTCTGGTGTAGTGTCCATCTTTTGATTAGATGTATACAGATATTTTGAGGATGATTCTCGCACTTCTTTCCATTCTCTTATTTTGAGCCAGAAGAAAGTGCAATAAGTCTTCATTGGGGTTCTGCCTTAAAGCTGCATATTATCCTGTTTCATACAAACCTATTTAATAATCTACCCCTCTGTAGAACCACAGTAAGACAGACAGAAGCAGCAGAAAGTCTAGTAGAAGAATTAGAAAAATTAGGGATCTAAGAAAGACAGATCGGGGATTAAGATGATAGAAGGCTAAGGGAATCAGGAACTGGTTCAGACAGAAAGTAGGAAATGGGAGGATGAGACAACTTAGCAAAAGAACCTGACAAGCAAAAGAAGGGACATAAAGATATAAATGGGCAGAAAATGCAAAGGTGAAAGATATGTGAAGTTCACATATAATTTGAAATACCAGGCCAAAGTTTTGGCTAGATGCCTCTAGTAGTAAAGGAGTACAGTATATTTTGTTACTATTCTTTGATAAACATGCCTGAAGCAGGTGCTGATTAAGCAGGCGTAAGACTCTCCAGTTGTGGTGGATTCTGTAATTCCTTGGGGAGGCTTCGTTGCTTATTTTTCAGTTAGTGAATGTTATTTTTGTTAGGGGAAAAAATGGTTTATGAAAGAGAGGGACTGGCAGAAAAAAAAAATTCTAGTAAGAATGAGTGCCAGTGGAATGACTAGCTGCTTGCAGGATGCAGCTTCAGTAGATGGCAGCACTTAGCTAACCTTTATGATCTCCAGAAAAGCTCAGTAGGGTCTGGACCGGTTAGCACTTGGATGGGAGATGAGGAAATATTAGGGTCAAGGCTGTGGGCTAAACAGAAAAAACATACCAAAAGAAAGCCATAGCAAACCACTTATATCCTGTTGCCCAGAAAACTATATGCAGGCACCCATGTAATCACCAGGAGTAGAACTTAGCTCAAGGGAGTTTTTAATCTTATCTCACTTTCTTGTCTCATTTAATGTTGCTAAGTATACTAAAAGTTGTATAAATGCAACCATATAATATCAAATAAATTATTTAGAAATCAGACAAAAAACACGGTGCCAACATTTTCTTTAAAAATCAAGAGCCAGCAGATCAACCACTTTAATAAATTTTAAAGGACACATTTTTTATTAAAACAACAACTAAACTCTGTATGGCTGTTTTAAGAACAATCTATGTGTTTGAATAACCAGACTTAAATTCACGATGTACTGAAATAAAATTTTGCCCCTTTATTCCATAAAGGAAAGAACAGTGAAAATGTCTCTTTTTTTGTACTGAAAAAGATTGAATCTTAATGGTTTAAGGACTGCCTACCTCTAAAGAGCCAATTGCTTACATTTCTACATGCTTTCCAGCACTTCAGAATGAGTTGCTGGGTGAAAAAGTTACTGAATGATCCCATTATGCACAGAATTGAGTTTGATAGATTTCTTGGAAAGAGTAAGAGAAACTGGTGAATTTTGTGGCAAAGCAGAAGTCTTAAATGCAGAAGATCCTATGTAGCATCCCTGCCATTAAAAAAAAAAAAAGGTAAAGTAGTATGTGATGGGAACAATCTTTGTGTAATAGCTTAGAACACCATTCCTCAATCTGGTGTCCTCCAAGTATGCTGGACTACAACTTCCAGTATCTTCAGTGAGGATATGCAGGACGTCAGGTTGAGTAAAGCAAGGCTAAAGAACTATTGCTATTCAGAATTGATAGGACTGAGTTTGATGGCAAACCATCTGACTTGATATCAGGCAACTTCCTGTCATCAATCAATGCAAAGATGAGACACAATTTAAGAAAGAGGGTAGACTAAAGAAATATTCATACAGAAGCACATTAGACAGTCAACTGAAAGTATGGTTTCTTTGGGCTCACAAGTACTTCTTTCCCTCAGCATACTAATGTGCCTTGGCATAGAACTGGGGAATTTCTGTCGATGGCGATAAACAAACCAATCCAAAATTGTGCCAGATTTATGCATGAGTCCACTTTGACTTCATGTTTGAGATAGCCAAGGTCTTATTTAGAAAAGAGTTTAGACGCAGCCCAGAACCCTTGGATTAGACAAAACTGAGCCTACAGCATGTTAAAAAATGTTCATAGCTTCACGCAGACTGGTGAAAAGATTGCCAAGGTAGCCTTGAAAACACACACACACACACCCTGACACAAAGAGGTCCTACTATATTTCTCAAAGGTTTTCCTGTGCTAACAGCAATTAGAAAGTTCAACTGTAATTTCACCCCTTGTTCAGGCAGGACCTTGTCTCACTTTAAACAGGAAATGGGGACTGAACTAGCAGAACCCTGAATATAATGGAAGTCTGTGATGGCAGTATAGGTAGCACAGCCATCAATATAAATCTGTCATAGACATATTCTTGGAGGAAGAACTTACATATGCTACAGACCCTACAATTTCTGGTGGTGCTACAGATTTATGGCCTTTGAGAAGTAAGAAGCCTTTGAACCAACACTGCCCCTGAAAATATACAAGGGGTGTGTGTGTGTCTGTGTGTGTCTATGTGCAGAGGCTGGCATTATTAGAGAGCATAACTCATACCTTATTAAAGGATTTCAAACAGAAAAATAGATGGTTTCATGCTACTGTTACAAGATGAAATTACTTTATTATTCATGAAAAGAGACAAAGATTAAAACATTATTTTTCCATATTTCTGACTACAGCATTAAAATAGTTAGGAGTTTTAGGAGAATTATGGTCTTGGAATTCCCTTTGTGAAATTCTCCTTGTGCCATACTTAATGTGGAAGGAAGGAAGGGAGGGAGGGAGGGAGGGAGGGAGGGAGGGAACCTTTTAAAGTTAAGCTATTTCCTTTCAACATTGTAGCACAGAGCTTTTTCAGTTGTGGCATTTCTCTGAAGCTACCTGCCTACAGATGTTTGACTGATGCTATTATTTTTAACAGCACCAGCTGAAAACATTATTTGCCCAGGACTCTTATATTTGTATTATTTGCTCTTATACTGGATTTCTTTTAGCAGCTTTGCTATGGTTTGATCACTTGTTTGGTATTTTTTATTATTTTTTTAGACTTATTTGCAGGAATGCCTTTCTACTATTGTTTCTGCTCATCCCATTAGGTCCAACAGAAGGGGCACGCTCACAGTCTCACCTGAAACGTTGGACCTAGGAAGTGGGCCTTTTCTGTCATAGTGCCTGCCCTTCAGAACACCATAGCCCCCAAGATTTGGTTGGTCCCATCCCTGTTGACATTTCGGAAAGCTTTAAAAATGTGGCTGTTTTCCCAGGCATGGGTATTGAGAAGCTAACTGAGTCCATGAAATTGACATGTCTGATAATTTATGTTGTCTTTGGTTACCATTAATTATATATTGTATTGTATTGTATTGTATTATATATATATTATATTTTATAATATATTATATTACATTAATTACATGAGTTTTTAATACTGTTAGCAGCCTAGAGTTACTATTGTGGGATAGTAGGAGGCCATATAATTGATTAAATAAATAAATAAACCACTGACAGCCATGCTAAAGAGTGGTCAATAAATCATACCCAGAGGAACTAATGTGTTAGTTTGTTTACTATATTTATATTGTAACTATAGTAACTAAAACCACCCAATGTTGTTATTACTTAGGGAACTTGATTTTAAAACTGCAGTATCATAAAAATAACAAGTTACAGCATAAAAAAAATCTAGAATTTTACTTAGAGCAGTTAACTTATACAGCATACCAGCAGGGTATGAATCCGAATCACACTAAAAATACAGAGTTTTAAACAGCCTAAAACAGTTCTTCACTTGAAGCCAAAATGACCAAAGAGGTGGTCAGTGTTTGCAAAATTCATGTTGGGGCATAAATTGTTTGATCAATTTCACTACAATGATTCACAGCTGATGGTAAAACTTTTATATACACTCAGCAGATTCTTAAGCCCAACATGATTAGCTTTCCTGGCAAAACCAGGAAACAATTTTAACAATTTTAAAAGACACTATTCTATATCATAACAGACTGTGGGGAGTTCTAATTGCTCTCTATTTTTACTGTTTTGAATGTTGGGGTTGTTATCTTTTCCTGATGCATAGTATGTATTATGGTTTTTTGGTTTTTGTTGTTTGTATTACTTTTATTCAGTTTTTAATATTAATAGCTGCCTAGATTTATTCCAGTGATTCAGGTGGCATATATATCAATAACAAAATTTTTTTTAAAAATTCTAGCATTTGTCAGATAAAAACAAGTATCAAAGTCAACTTTGTCAACTAAATATATGCTACACAAATGGCTCAGGTATGCCAAGATTACACTACAACTTATCAAATGGTTGATTTACTTGGCAGACACAGCTTATCTGCCTCATCTGGGAAAAAAGAGTCTCCCAAATTTATTTAGCATATATTTATTTTGGTCTGGGCACTACCAATACATGAAACCGTATCCACGTAATGTAAAATATGCATTATCTTGTTGAACTACTGAAGGAAAGACTATTTCACTACATCAAAGCAACATGTGAAATATGTTCTCTTGGAATCATAATAATGGATATACCACATTATTTTGAAAAATTCAGACATACTGTACCTTTTTTAAAATAATTATCACCATTATGACCAAAGCAATATGAAAATGCCTTAAACTGAATCAGGCAGCTAGCTAAATACTGCCCATTCTTATTGGCAGCTGGTCTCTTTCAAACATTTTCCTAACATCTGCTGTCAATGAAGTTTTTAACTGGAGGCACCAGGATTAAGCTGGAGTTTTTGTAAAAGCATTATGATCTATGGTCAGGATATACCTTTACATTTAGTTAGTATAAACTGATATTCTTTGTACATCTTTTCCAGCTAGTTTCATATACATACTACATCTACCTATAAAGCATCATGATTTTTAAAAAATCAGCCATCTATAAGCTGTACCTTAAACCGGTACCAAGAGCCCTCATATTTTCTTAGGTAAATAACTATTTTGTGACCACGGCATTCAGAGCTAAACATTAATTTTGTATACTTCAGCAAAATAATAAACTAAGTAGAACCAATATATTGACATAAAATAATACAGAAGATATTTTTATACACTAGATAAGGATTACAGGGAGGGACGCAGTGGCGCAGCGGCTTAATGACGCTGAAAGTTGCCGGCCAGAAATGGCTGACGCTTCGGCGGTTCGAGTCCAGCCTTCGCGTTAACAGGGTGAGCTCCTGTTTCCTCCCCAGCTCCTGTCAACCCAACAGGTCGAAACCTCACGTGAGTAGATAAATGGGGACTCTCACTCCGGTGGGAGGAAAAATGCTGGCAGCGCCTTGCACAGAGAGACGGGACCAGTTGCCGGTAAGCGCGAAACCGCGCTCGCCCGAAAAGGGCGCAAAGCAACGGAAACCCTGCCTCCTGTGCTCGCCAGCTGGGCTATGCTCTAGGAAGGAGGCTCTGGCAAACCACTTCCGAAAAACAATTGCCTTGAAAACTGCAAGGATTCATCCAGGCGGTCACTGCAGGGTCAGTAATGACTGAGCGCAGACCAAAAAAAAAAAAGGATTACAGGTAGTCCCCAGTTTAAGAACAAGTTCCGTTCCCAAGGTCTGTCTTTAAGTCAAATTTGTATGTTATCCAGAACAGTATTATTGTATAATACTGTATAAGTAGTATTGTGTAATGAACTTGAACCATTGTGTATTTAACTCGAATTTTGCTACAATAGGCTCTGTTCTTAACTATGGGTCGTCCGTCAACTGGGCGTTTCTTAACCCAGGGACTACCTGTGTCTTGGTCAAGGAAGGAACAGTAGTTGCAAATTAAAAGAGATAGCACTACTTCCATAAACAAAAAATACGTCTTCTCCTCTTTTAAATTTCAGCATATTAAGAATCCATGATTGGAAGTGGTTTAGAATACAGTAAATGAATAAACTGCTCAATGTCACTATTAATTCATTTAAAACCATTTTTCCAAATTGGCCTAATAGAAGGTTTCCTATGTTCTACCACTAACTGATTAACTGAATGACTCAAGCCATAAAATCACAATTGGGCCTGCTATCTTTCTGCTGGCAGGCCAAGTTCAATATTTTTTCTGTGAGAAATGACTGTACTATAAAAAGAATGTGATATTTGAGTGTGTCGCTGCTCTCTCAGTGTTGGCACTAAATCCTTTCCTAGGCCTCCTGCCATATTTCAAGAGTACAGTATGAATCATAGTCATGTGGGTCACCTCATTGCCAAATACTCTTTTCAGCAGCTACCAGTGCAAGTTATTCTCAGGTCTTTGCCAATTGTAATGTCCTTCAGCCAAGACCATCAAGTGTGTGTGTCAGTAGGAGGGTTCCCCCTCTTGCCTTTAACCCTGATGTAGAAAACAAGCAAGGCATTTGCTATAAAATGGTAATTATGTAACTTACTAATCAGTTATAGATGAAAGCATAGTTTTATAGGCAACAAAATGAAGCAAAGGAGAGAGAAATAAAAATAATATGGAGCTCTTTGCAGCCAGATTTGAATTTATTTAAGGTGGTCACCTAACTAGAATTTCCCTATCTGGGCTGCAAACCTCCAGCTGACCACTAGATGGGAGCAAAGATATACAGAAAATTCTAACTGTTTGCTGCCATCTCATGGCTGTTTGAATTTTAGCAGCCCAGATACTGGAAGCCCCCTTCTAATTCCTTTCTGTCCCCATTTTGTGATAGAAATCTTATAGTTACTGCCAAGTGCATACAGCTACGGATAATATATCTATATTACTGATTCATACACACTGCTCTCATTAATACTATATTTCCATATGAATTGCTGCACATTTTTTCCAAGGAGAAAGCAATGGAAAGAAGAAAATTCATAAACATGGATGGAGGCATCTTTTACTTTATAAGAAAATTCTAAGCTTTTCCTTAGATAAGGAAAGGGTACATATCAAAGACATTGTGTGGCAGTTGTACAAAGAAAACAAGGGATCAAGAAATGTGACTACAGTGTTTTCTCTTGTATCTGTAGATAGAGCTCTCATTTCTCAAAGTAGCTTCTTGAATAACTTGTATCACAGAAAACCTTCCCCCAGTAATAAAAGGGCCTCACTGTATACCACAAGGGAAAAAAAGAAGACTATGTTAGTTATGGCAATATAACAAGCATTTGTAGGATATAGACTAGTTAGGTGATCCCACTGTTGTTAGTACAGGAAGAAAGATGGAGACAATTGTAAAACTATTTTTAATTTACCATATCCACACTTGGTGAACACTAAATCAGTTTGAGACAGAATGTAAAGATTAATGCACAACTTACTCAAGGAAGTGGAGAAGTTGCTGTGAATGATTATCTAGCTCACTTTGCAGGCTGACAAAAAGATTTGGCTACTTCCTGCAAATTACCTTTTGCAATCCTTTTGAAAAGCTAGGAATATGGAAATTTAATACTCTTAATAACCCCTTCCGGTCATGGTTGCATTCCAGGAAGAATGAAATGGGATGCCTATGTTTTCTCTCAGTGTAACCTACTAATGTGTTCTCAAAGAGAACAGTATCGCTTAAATACACAGACAAATCTGAAGTTTTTGATCAAACTAAAACTTAGGCAAATTATCTTTATTTCTACATGTAAAATTATGCAGGGTCAGTGTCTCTTCCCTTCTGCAGAACCACCTACCCATTTGCA
Source organism: Liasis olivaceus (assembly GCA_030867105.1). Lineage (NCBI taxonomy): Eukaryota > Metazoa > Chordata > Lepidosauria > Squamata > Pythonidae > Liasis > Liasis olivaceus. Next base: position 36,448,940 of record CM061355.1, on the reverse strand, counting down.
AGCAAATAGGCATTATACAAGAACTACAAGTGCAAAGCTTTATGTTTTAAGATCCACCTATAAATTAAAATGAACCACAAAATTTGCTTTAAATACGAATGGAAAACATACTGTTCTCAAAAACATCCTCTTTTCCAAACAGGCCAACCAGCCTGTTTTATTTTTTATTCTCTTAGCTAATAGCTTCTTACCAAACCTGATTTAAGTACCCATACAATATTTTTTCCTGTGAACAAAATACAGTCCATAATAAAATTTATCTCAAGTAATCTATTGCTGATGCTGGCTTTGTTCTTGTAGGACCATTGTCTGTAACTGTCATTGGGATATTCATGGACCATCACAAAATCAAAAACTGGAGTGAGCCATCCTAAATTTTCCATTAATTTCAAAGATGGAAAATACCGTACCATTAACTTAGAGAAAAAAGAAATCCAGAAAGAGCACAAAGGTTGTAACTATAATAATATCAAGATGAAGTTAATTCTTTGAATAATCAATCACAAGTGTTTTCATGCTTAGTTTTCCTTAAAAGGATCATAATAAACCTTGTGTAGCCCTTCTGCTTTTTCCATTTTATATACAATTAAAAAGTGTTAAACATACAGAAAATGACACTTTCCAGTATTGCTCTAGGTCACATTTAGTTGCAAGAAAGATCTACAACTCAAAGAAGCATTTAAACAATGCAGAAAATAGAATCACTCTACTTAGTTTGGGAAACAATGATGTAGCTACGAAACCTGTAGTTTGCATAATTATTAACAATCCTTATGTATATTTAGTCAATACTAAATGCTGACTTCAAGAAAGTAAAGAATACAAAGGTCAATAGTAGCATTTGCCCTTCACTAAACTAAACTGCAAAACACAGAAACAATAATTATTCTAAATAATCTCATTGATAAGGAACATCAGTCAATTGTACAACACACAATGCATCTTATAAGATGTATTTTGTTGCAATGTAATTAACTTGAAAGCTGGAAAAAAAAGATGAGGTTCATAGTAATAGATGACAGACACCAAGTTACTTAGAATTCTGGCAGGGAGTTGACTACCAATTCCAACCCTAACAGACATAATTTAGTATTAGTGTGTAATAGTTTTTTTTCACAGCTGCTGCATATTTACTCTATCAAAACATACAGATAACCTGACAAAGGCCCAACCAGCCATCTTCTGGTATTTTTAGTTACAAGTTAACATAATGGCCAATAGTGCACTTTATGTTTTAGAAATCACTCTGCTGTAATAAATCTTTCAGCTTGTCACATATTGGAAACTTGGTTCATGCAATATCTAGTTATCATAGGAGGACACTTTCCGGTGAAAGTGGATAACAAAAGAAGAGAAAAAAATACCATCATCTAAATAGAATTTGGCAACACTATTTAATTAACTCAAACCCTGCCTTTAAAAGGTCAAACTTTAACCACATGTGAAAAGGTGAGTAGTAAAGGAGATGTACAAATAATCTGAGAAGATATTTCACATTCATGGGTAGCCTTTCCTAACTTTGGGAAAAACAAAAGAAATGGCTTGAAGCCTCATTTTGCCCACTCCACTGCCACTGTAGGAATGGTAGAAAGAAACCTGTCTTGTGCTTTCATCAGCCATTACTTTAGGAATCTGAAGGACAGAGAAACATAAAAAACACTGATAACTGAACCTAGTGCGCAAGCAAATTCATGTAAAGAAGCAACAGCTAAAGGAACAAGACTTCAGAATGACAGATTTAAATAAACTTATAAAACATTCATTAGAAAAAATTAGATCAGTAATCTTCCTTCTTGAAAATATTTTATGAAAACTAACATAACTAATTTGCAATGCTAAAACTAATTGGCAGCAGTGTACACTATATGTTTATGTAAACAGTCTTCCTCTCCTAATGGCTATCTAGCCAATCATGCAGATTCTCCAAAAATACATTTCATCTCTGATTGTTACAGACCAGCCCCTATAAAGGAGGCTCAGACTATTTTAACATGTTAGAATTCAGCATTTCCCACTGTAAACAAGAAACAGCAACCAATGTGTCCTTTTCACCTGTCTCAAAAAAACCTGAATCAGTCTGACTCATGGCCTGCAACAAAACTTGACAAAAAGATGGTGTTTTGTCTTGGGATTAGCCCTCACTCCAGCTCTTTTGGCTTAACAAAGTAGCTATTCATATCTGTAAAAACGTATGCATACTTTTAGTTTTAAAAAGTAATTCAAAATTATTTTCTGGCTGTTATTGGTTCTCTGGAGAGAAGAGAACCAAAGTGTTGTTATACTGTAATGAGTGTTTGTAAAGTTGTAAAGCAGAAGTTTAATGAACTTCAATGGAAGAGAGAAAACATGTTTTTAGCATTGCAGATTTGTTTTAAAAAGATTAACTGCAATGAATTTATTGAAATTGTATTTTTCTAATTCAGAATTATTTACATTTTAGTTTATATCTTCTACATGTCAACTATTTATATTTTCTACACTTTAACTATGTTGATACTTTTAAACTCAGCCTGGTTTAAAATACAATCAGAATTTAATACTAACTCTCGTGCTGCACCAAACATTTCTTCCACATTTTTCTTCAACCATTCTCATTCAGTTTTATGTATTTTTTTCCTTTCCCAAAGCAGAAGAAAATCTCTGTGAAATTCTCATGGGTAGGATATTGTGCCCTTGCACTTACTGTAATTACAGGAAAGCTGGGGTGTTAGATGATCTCCTTCTGATATTCAGTGTAGAACCAAAATTAGTCGTCTTTTTTCCATCAAGAGATATATTATCTTGATTTCATCTATGGCAAGGCGTCATCTGAACCAAAGTTATTCTCTTCTTTCTCTTTTTCCTCTTTTTTCCTTATTTATTCTTTTCCTTCTCAAACTGAGGGGAAAAGATAGATTTCTGGTTTATGCCAGAAGATTGCCAGTAGAAACACTTTGAGATTAAGTCAAGAACAGCAAGTTTCCACATGTTCCAAAGCATAGTCAATTTAATTCCTATGGAGTTCTGAGGAGCAAGAAACCAAAATGAAAGCTCATTGGACTGAAAAACCCAATAAAGCCACCCTTGGTATCCTGCCCTGGTTGGGTTTTCAAAAGAGTCACCCTAACCCATAGATTATTAATTTTCCTGTAATGTGGGAGACAGACACATTATTCTGCATGCATATAGAAAATTTGGGGTAGTTAGGCAAAGATGAGAAAAGCTGCTCCTCTAATGGGATTAAGATAGTCCACTAAGTTTTTTCTGTTATTGCCTGATCCTACTACTGCTGATACATAAGAAACTCCTTTTAAAACTTCTGTTTTGAAAGCAACTTGCCAAGCAGCATGGCACAGGAAAGGCTTGCAATTGGATGTTACAAGCCACAAGTTTAACTCATGGGATTTCTTTTCAATTATGGCATCGATATGTTAATTATTCAGAAAGTGTGCTGGATACATAAAAGAAGCCAAACTAAAATTTTATCAAGGAAACACTTGTCTCTTAACTGTTAAAAGTTATAATTCTGTAGTGCAGAAAACATGCTCACTGAATATCTAAAGAACCTGGACCTAATTCAATATATTATAAATGACCTATTGAGCTATAAACGAGGATGATTTTATTGTCTGACCCAGTAGTTAGAAAAACTTTTAAAAGTCCAGCAATATACAAACTAGAAAAGAGAAAATATATTTAAATCATTTTTTATTTTCCTAGAACTTTAAACACTAGTTTAAATCTTGGTTCAGACTGTTTTGATTTCAACCAATGCACTGTTTTCATAATTCTCCCTAATAAAATAATATAAATGAAACTTAAAAACGCTTATCTTTGGTTAGAACTTTTTTTATTATTTTCACTGTGGTTTTATTTTGTTCTGTTTCTGACCAGCTGATTCATGGGACTGATTTGTTTTTGTTGCTGGACCTACTACAGATTCCTTTGCGGACACTGGCAGAGCAGCTACAAATATCTGAGTAGGGGCTTCCTCTCTCACTGTAGTTGCTGGCTGCTTGAGCATTAACAGAGAAGGTGGCTCCAGGCCAGTTGGCAGAAACAAGAGAAATAGCAGTACATGACGCTAATACAAGCAACTAAAAGGCCAGGAATACACACACACTCTTTCTCTACCTGAGTAAGGTTGCCTTTTACAGACACACTATCCCTCTCTGTGCTAATTACCTCCTGGGCGGAGAAGGTAACATATAACCATGTAGGAATACAAGGATCAATGGCATGACAAAATAATAAAGGAAGGGCAATTGGCTTTCTTAACTTTTTGGGTGCAACACCTATGAAGGAGATAATCCAGGCACAGCTCTACCCAATCTGATTGATATATGCTACATCAACATACAGGAAACAGTATTCTGCTGAAAGAAAAGGATGTGTGTGAGAGAGACAGAGAGAGAGACTCAGTGAAAGCAAATCATTTATGAAATATAGGATCACTGGAATTACTATGTTTTTTGCCTAAACAGACCTTTAATAGTTGATACAAGTATGTACACATTTCTAAATGCACAGAACCAGAAACTTGTTCCTTCAGTTCAGATCAACCCTTTCATCAAAGAAGATCAACTGGAATGATTTTTCTTTAAAATAAAAATATTTGCTTTTAACAAGTAATGGAGACATTGTGCCACAATACCTTAATTAAAAGGCAATTGGCTATCTTGCAAGCCTTTACTTTTTGGGTGCAACCCCTATGAAGGAGATGGTCCAGGCACAAGCACTTCCCAGTTGCTGGGAGTCGGGCAGCATATAAATTTTATAAATTATTATCATTTAAAAATGTTTATGACTTTTAAATTCATGATTAATCCAAGGAAAGGCATTTAAATGCCTCTTTTAAGAGGATAATCACAAATGCAACAATAACAAGAAATGCTACCTTCTTTTAAGTGAAGAGTGCTTTCAGACTATACTGCATAGGCAATGAGGCAAAATAAATGCTGTAAATTTTGAACCAACTTAGACCTACCAAAAGTACATGGTACAGACCTTATTGTGCCATATTACTGCACCATATGAGGGAGAGGGTGTTATATATCTCCTTACAAGTGGTTCCTTTAAAAGTTAACTCTTTTACATCCTTTTTACAAGAATGTATGCTTCTGAAGGCAAATTTCACAGTAAACTTGTCTGTCTCCTTCTGATACGCATCTTTAGAAACACCCCCCCATCTGAAACACATCCTTTAAAATATTGATATGTTTTTAAGGTCCTTGCTATCTCTTGTAAAAGTTAAAAAAAAAATTCTCCAAGTGGATTGTGTCCTGCAGAGATTTTAACTTTTAATTAAAGTCAATATAAAATGTTGCTCTGCTTTTTCTTTTGTGCACTTTTTTCCCACTGAAGTAATATACAAGTTATGATGCTTTACCCTGGGAAATGCCTCTCTATCTGTAGTGACCTTAAGTCAGTGTCAAAGGTTTGTGAATGAGTTTCAGATTGAGTAAGTGGCACCTCCCATCATCAGCTGTCTACATTGTTTATAACCACTAGAATACTTTTGGTCAACCACGATAAAACAAACATTCCTTCCTAAGCACTTTCTGCTTTTCTTTGACAGCATATAACTAGTTCAAACAAATGCTGAAAAATACAACAGCTTTTGCCTGCTGCTATAAAATTGACCTTTTAATTAATTTATATCCATGAGCTTGCTTTGGCTCATGGCACCTGGTTTTTATATATGTATATATGTTAGGTAAACTGTAGCTAGATCTGTGCTTAATTTGCAGAAACGGTTTTATCTGTGGAATTTGGGGGGATGAGGTAGAGGAAGTTTGTTTTGCCAACAAGCAGCCACTCTGAGCCCTGGAAATTCAGTTACTTAATGGCAATGACAAATTTCTCAGCATGAACAAATGAAAGTGAACTGAGAAGTTCCAAGTAAAACCTAATACATTTTATTCCTTAATCTGGAGTAAATTAACCTGCTAAATTCCAAAATCATTAGAAACAACTCTCTCATTCTCTGTGCATTTTAAAAAGAAAATGAACAACATAATTCGGTTGCCTATGACTGCCTTAAAAGTCTGTCATATTTAGTTAGGCATGTTCCTGACAACTCAAAAGGTTATCAGCTCAGCCTTCACACCTGCCCTTGTGAAAGGCAACTAGGAGATCCACAGAGGTCTGCTCTGGCTCAGAGTATCTCCAGCAGAGTGCAGTGATACGCTGCGAGTTAAGTTCAATGTTAGAAAGCAAAGTAAAACAGCTCTCATAGGAAAGGGGGGAGGAAGAAGAGAGAAGGAAGGAAGAGCATCCAAACTGCCAATCTTGCTAACATTTTATTGGTAAATCTCTTTGCAAGAAGCAGTATGAAAAACAGCAGGACAAAAGCTGGAAAGTGAAGATGATCTTGCAGTTTTTTGGGAGCTATTCCTAAACATGCTTACATTTAAGTATGCTTAGGCTTCTTTGGCTCAACTACATAAAAAAACACAAACACAATTACATCTTTATATTAATAGTCATTTATCTACCAGTACCACTGTTTTTGCAATGGAGAAAAAAAAGTTTTCTGAAAGAACTCTGAACTCAGATGGAGGTTCTAATCTCAAACTGATATGCTAAAGGATGCCAAGGGACAGACAGTAGTTAATTCAATTAAGATCAAACAGAGAGGGAAGCTATATTAGAAGCTATTCCTTCTTTAGAAGAACCTCTAGTACTAAAAGATGAAGTCAGATTAGTACTCCAGGTATTACCAAGTCAGAAGGCTGGAAATATGGCAAGCAACAGAAAAAGCATCTGTAGAGGTTCTAACCAAGCTAGCAAATCTGGACAACATCACTGTGGTCCAAACACTGGAAGAGATCAGTTTATGTACCAATACCAAAAAAGGAGATATAAGAGAGCGTACAAACTATTGTACAATATCCTTAATTTCACAGGCTAGCAAAGTAATGCTTAGGATCATTCAATGCAGATCAACACCCTATGTGGAAAGAAAAATGCCAGATATTCAGGCTGGTTTTAGAGAATGGTAAGGAACAATGCTGATGTATGCTGGATACTGAGAAAGCCAAAGAATATAAAAAAGAAGTCAGTATGTGCTTCATTGATTATAGAAAGGCCTTTGATTGTGTTGATCTATGGAATGTACTTAAGAAAATGGGAACTCCAGAACAACTCAGGAAGCCACAATCCAGATAGAATATGGAAAAACAGACTCCAGGTTGGTAAAGGACTGAGATAAGGGTGTATACTGTCTCCTTATTTATTAACCTATATGATGAATATATACTGAAGAAAGCTGAATTTGAAGAAGATGAGAATCATTAAGTTGTGCTGTGCTGATGATAGTACTCTGAGAGCTGAAAATGCAAATGATCTGGAAGGTCTAGTAACAAAAGCCAAGGAGCACAGTGAAAATGGGGCTACAGTTAAATGTAAAGACGACCAAACTAATATACTAATGCTGTACCTAATGACAATAAGTACAGCAACCAGCCTTAGAACTGACAATGAAAATATTGAAGTGATGGATAGTTTCTGCCTTTTAGGATTGTATATCAACTGTAAAGGAACAAGCAGTCAAGAAATACACTGCAAATTAGTACTTAGTAGGGTGTTAATGAAGGCTTTGGAAAAGATGGTGATGTGTTTATATTTACAAAGATCAGAATCATGCAGGAAATAGTTTTCCCTGCAACACTGTGTGGAAGTGAAATTTGAGCTTGGAACAAGCAGGATAGAAAAATTATTGATATTTTTGAGAAACCTCACTTTTTTCCCCAAGATTCTCAAAAATACCAAGGATAGCCAAGAAAGCAAACAAGTAGATCATAGAAAAGAATCACTCAAGGCTCAAATGTCCAGGCTCAAATTATCATATTTTGAACATATTATATGATGATCCAGTTCCTTGAGAAGTCAATACTGCTGGGGTAAGTTGAAGGAAATAGAAGAAGACAACAACCAGCAGGAAGGTGGATGGACTTGATTACAGTGGCAATCAGGGCACCACTGGGAGACAGGCTGGGGACAGATCATCCTTGAGGAGGTCTACCTATGTGGCTGCTAAGAGTCCACACTGACTTGATGGAACACAATCAGTCAACCACCACTGCTTTCTATTTTAAAGTTGGTTCATATTGTACATGTTTACTTTCACCATTGTGGAACTTGCTTAAGTTTCTTGCCTCTTATATACTGCTTTCCACAGAGAGAGCAAGGAGGGTCAACTGGCAAAAGCAGCACTGCAAAACCGCAAGGCTTGCCCCTTTTCTATGTGCATTGCAATGTTGCATGCACAGCCAATAAGGGTGGAACTCCATGACCCTTTCTTCATTCTGATAAAAGCAGCAGGATCCTGCAGGTGCCACTGGTCTTATGTAGCCCCACAGCACCTCTTCCATGCTCCTTCAGTGATGGAATCGTCATACCGCATGTGATGAAATTCAATCTAGAACTGTTTTTGCAGGGCATTTTTTTTTAATCTGCAACAATGAGTATCTGAAGAGAGTTTAGAAAAATTTAATATTTTTCATGGTAATGGCAGAATTCAATTGATTTTATCATCTCACCTGAACTACTTAGAAATAATTTACAGAAAAGTAACTGCTTGCCAGCCCATAGAAGGGCAAATGGCCATTACTGTTCCAATGCGTGTGCTCCCCTATGAGCCTAGAATATGGCAAATGAAGAAAAATTACCAATATTGTATTAACATTAGAATTCCACCTTCCCCCTAAAAGCAGTTGCCAGCAGTTTGAGATAACAGAATTTTTGGAAGTATGGTTTCACCATGTATGATAACATTTAATGCTGTTATGCAAGATAACATTTTTCCCATGATGAAGCATGGAACATATTGTGAGACACAGAAAATCAAGAAGTGAAAAAAGGTCACTAATTTTCATCCAGATAAATTTTCACTGGTTGAATTTCTGCCTCTCTAACTAGACATCAGACTTCATGCAAAAAGGCAACCCTTCCTGAATAAATGAATACTGAGTTTTTAGAAACTAATAGGTGCTGTGTACTGTGTTTGAATGTATCTATTCAATACTGCTCTACGTAGGCAGACTTGCAACATTTACGGTCATAAAGTCTTCCAGAAATACCCCTCATTATGATAGCTTGAGACTGTGGAAACAAACATTGCTATTGATAATCTTTCCAATTTATTTATTTATTTAGTTGATTTATATAGCTGTCCGCTTAAAATGACTCAGGGTGGCGTACAATTAAAAGCAAAACACAAAAGGAAGCTACAACATGTTTAATATTGGTACATGCTTAAGAACATTTCATATAGATTAGTTAGAGCTTAGCGTATTTAAGGTATGATTGTGAACAAAGCTAGAATTCTAATTTTAGGTACAGTATAGAAATAGGCTATGGCAGGTTATTAAAATAAAGTTTACATAATTAACATAAAGTACAAGATGAGAATTTTGACATCTAGCATGATGTAGAGTATAAAATGGCATCTGACTCTTTAATATAATTTTAAATGAAAAACTTTGTAAAAAGTTAAATTTATGATGCCACTGTTACATACTTGGGTACATTTCTGAACTCTTGGATATAAGATAGCCATGCCTAGAGACAGACTTTGTCCTTTAATGTAACCTTTTGACCCTTCTTATTATTCTTATTGCTTTCCTTCTGGTCTGTTTCTTACCTTTAATGAAGTCAAAATGTAAAGCCTTCTTTAAGCCCTGATAAGTAACAATGACAAGTGTTGACTGTTTAACTACTGCAGTTTGCTATGGGCTAAACATAAAACACAGCTAGTCTAGAAGCCTTATCTTAAATGTTGATTACCTCAAGCCATGAGAACTAATCTATAAGTGGAGATAAACTCCTTCTCTTGATGGTACTGTAAGAACACTAAACATAACCCTGGTCTATTACCACTGCTAAAATGTGTTTTTGTTTCCTGTTTATTTGCTATCGGGCAAGCCTAAATGCCTTCTAAAAAGTATACAGTATGAAAAATGAGAGACATAGAGAAGACTGGCTTCACATAAGCGTCTTATGGGTTTTTTGGTTTTGGCTTAACATGGTATGTGAACTTACACTCTTGTAATATGTAAACCAGGATTATACTTAGTGTGCTGTATAAACTAAGATTACTGTAACAAATCACAATTAAACATACCATGGCTTAGCATGATATCTAAGCTGAGTCAGTAAGTGATTTGTACATCACAGAGGAAACTAAAAGCTGAACAAATATTTGTAGACATATTTTATCAAAGCTTTGTTACAGGAGATGCTGCTGACTCTGACTTACAAAAATTGAAGTTCAACATATTTGGATGGTATCAGGTTGAGAAAGCTATCTTCTCATTTGACATATTGTTCCATTTATTTTTACATTGGAGAATAGCGACAATATACAGTCTGTATGAGCCAACACTACGTCTTCTTTTTCATCCTAGGTTGGGGAAGCACAGCACTCTTTAATCTTCCTTTTAATTTCTGTATCCTAGAAACTAACAGCCCACAGAACATATAGAAACTAATACAACAGCTTTTCTCCAAGAAAATAGAAAACAAACATTCACTAGCTAGAATTGGAAAGGCTCGATGATCCAATACAACATCTATTTTTACATTGTTAGCAGCACCATAAACAATAGTCTTCCCTAACCTGATGAAGGAAAGGGTGCTCTGTTAAAGTTTTTAAACAACTGGAATACACCAGGCTGAGGAAAATTGATTTACACCGTTATGAGGAATATTGGTAAGCAAAAGCCCTACAATCCTTTGCAAAATGCAAATCCAACAAACTGCACATGACAAGTCTAACAGCACAATCCTGTATCTACTCAATGAGTACCACTGAGTTAAAAAATGTGAGTATAACATTGCCCTTTATTTGCAGCACAAGCAATGCAATGTCTTCATTACTTTTACTGTTTGCCCAAAGTCTAACCCAAGAGCCATCTATGTACCTCTCCATTATTTTATCCATTATGACAAAAGAACCAGTATATTTCCATACACACATACACACAAATGAATTTTAGAGGCACTGCCTCAAATCAAAAGACACGTCATTTTTAGCATTCCAGTTAGATGACTGGAAGATGAGGTTTGAATTTATTTCCAGAAGCATTTCTTTCCTTAGGCTTTGAATGATAAGTTAAAGAGTTGATAGATAAATGAGCCAAGTGTAGATTTGGAGATTTGCTTTATTTGACCAGTTTTACTTATTAGGCTGCCGGTTTTATCTGTCTTTTCCTTTGTGTCTCCATAACAACGCAAGTCTCAGGCTGCCCTACAACTTCCAGGCCTAGAGAAGAACTCAATATAGTATTTCTAGACATTTGCACCAAAAGATCAATTTGAGCAGGACCGTTTTATCATGCTACATAAACCTGTGCATATTTACCTGTTCTTTCACCAATGTGAACACACTTTTATTAAAGAACAGCCTCACTGAAAACACCTAAAATAGGTGGTCTTCTGTTTACTAAAAAAATTCACTGAAAGGCTTGGGAAAGTGCAGCCCTGCTGTTCACGTCAACATTCCACCCCTTCTACTTTTCCCAAGGTCTCAGGCAGAAAATCCTTTTTTTTTTTTTGTTCTTATCAGTTCAAACAAGAACAATGAATTCCTCAAGCCCACAAGAATGTGACAAGGTGCCAACAAAGCCAACCAGGAAGGTGATGTATGGTCTATAGGCTGTAGCAGCTCTAATAAATCACTTCTCAATCTAGCACTGCAAGGAATGAGTTCAAGCAACTTGCAGCCCACATTTTTGTTTCTCCACTAGAGATTTCTTTCACCTGCCATCTTCCAAAGAAAACCAGGAATAATGATAATTACATCTGTATAGCTGGAGTGCAATGAGTTTAAGTCAAGCAAAACTGATTAATTTTCAAATTTCTATTTTTGAAGGTGCTGAAAGATTTTTCACTAGGATCAACTTGACAAACAAATTTATATATTTCATGAACTTTTGAAGACCTTCGTTTCAGAACATGTGATGCAGTTTATTTAAAGTTATATGAATTCTTTATAAATTTAAGGATTTCCTGAGATATACTATAACTGATCACTCTCATTTCCAAGCAGTGACTTCGGCAGATTGTGAATCTCATCATATAGAATGCTGAAAAAATAATGACTAGGACCATTCATCCATTAGAAAGTTCTCAGATTACAGAGTATAGAATGCCTTTATTTTCTATTACTCATTGAAAAAATATTTAAGTCTTGTGCACAAAATTACAAAATGGGTTGGATTTCTAGGAAAGACTATTAGCATGCAGTGAAATTGTTCACTAATTCACTTTTTTGCATTCACTGAAAAAAGATTATTGTAGCTAAGACAAGAGGAATGGGTGGAATGAAGTTATTTCCCCTTCCCTGCCCCCAAATTTTACTTTGGAAAACTCAGTAGATGGATTTCATTCACTTAGTGAATGGGTTTTTCTAATATACCTTAAAAGTGGTACAGCTTATATGATCACAAAATTAAGACTTTCCATGAAGGCCTCATATCACATTGGTAATCACGTGCACAGTGAAAGAGAGCAGAGTGTACTCCTCTATCAGGTTAGTTCAGGGTATGCAGATAGGTAGGGGTGTGTGTGTGTGTGTGTGTGTATGTGTCTATTTGTCTATCTACATACATACATAAACATATATATATATATACACCCAACTCACAGACACACACATACACAGATTTTGCATCTTTGACTTTAAAATCTGGTTAGCTTCAGTGTGTACTATATTGAAGAGAGGGTATATTATTTTCAGCTACACAGAGAGAAGATTCACTGCTGTTTTGGCAAGCAAAGGAAATAAACCAGCTTTCTATTTCCCTTTAAACCCTGGAAGACTGCAAACTTACTGAACAAAATCAGGAAACATGACTGATTATATCCATTATGTTGGTCCATGAAATTAGAATGAAGGTGGAACATATGCTTCCCAGGAGTAATGTTATAATAATCATACAGGTATTTTATTGGTGTGCACAAAACAATCCTCTGTGAAGTGGATGTGTCCTGCAAGCTAACCAGGAAGTTAGCTTCTGGTAGTTAACCACAGTCAACTGGAGCTTGGCAGCATCTAAGTCTGATTGATTGATAGATAGATAGATAGATAGATAGATAGATAATGAGCTTGATTATGATCGCTCTGCAGTGAGATGGGCAGTGACAAATTTGAAATATTAATAAATAAATATTCAACCCTATGCGCATTATTGATAATACCCATATCTGGATATTAATCCTATTTCTGTCTCCTAATCCTATTTATTACAGTTTAGACATCATCACTTACTGATGTGATGAAGTAACCATACATGGTGGTAGCTGATGGTGTGGGTGACTGAGAGAAAGTTTAGGTATCTTACTACTTCAAAACTATGTGAATATCTCAAATCCTATCATATCCTACATAACGTAAGAAACCAGGATTGAGTGAAGAGATGGTGAGCCAAATAGCAAATCTCAGTATGATGTTTTAGGTTATTCAAATTGTCAATCACCATGTTCTGCTATTCCCAAACAACCCACAGGAAGAAGACCTCATCTATTACCACCTCAGCCATTTCTCTCACTTGAATAGTTTATGCTGACATAATTATTTCAATAAATGGTTGATCAAAAAAATGCTGATTCTATGAATTTCCTGAACAATATCTTCAGGAATGATTCAGTATCTCCTTTGCTGGCAATTACTTAAAACACCAAGGCCATGATCCCTGTGGAGGATGGAAGGCAGAAGAGAAGATGCAACTGATAAACCATAAAGATGGGGACTATAGATATGGCAAAAATCAATTTATTATGCCTTTATTCATCTCACTCTCTAGTGGAGCTCCATAACAATACCTATTAATATATTCTTCCACAAACACATCCAAAACTGCTGCCTTAAATTCCAATATGGATAGCATTTATTAACTGGTATAAATCTGTAATTATTTTCATTTACTGTGCAAAACATGTACAATAATTCTAAGTAACAGTGATTAAAGTAATTGTCTCTATAGACAACTGCAAGAGGCAAGGGGAGACAAATGACAAAATGTGCCTTCTGATGTCATGATGTAAACCACATAACTTTTATTCTTACATCTCACACCAGGATATGCATATGAAAGGCCAAGGTTTGGTCTGTAATACATTTTGTCACTGCTATTTATACTCAACACCTTATCAATTGTCTCTCATCAGCCTGAGACCTACCAATATTGATACATTACCCCTAGCTTGTGACCACAATAAAAAAATGAATGTATTACCAAACCACGCAACCTAAACTAGAAGTGTGAATTCACCCTGTCAAAAACAAGTAGCTTTAAGACAAGTAGCAGATTCTGATACTGGGAAGCAAGGAAGATGGCAGGTTTGGAGTATGGGTTAAGAAAAGTGTAAATTAGCAAGGTTCCACTTCATGGGCCATTTCCTAACTTGAATTCAATTTGACAAAGTAAAAGACCAGCAGAATTGGATCTTTTGTATGTACTGGACAAAACCTAAACAGCTGTGAAGAAGCTATTCTATTTCATTAAGTATATGAAGCATTCAGTAAAAACTTCTCTATTTTGTATTTTGCCCAACAGATCAGAACAGTTGAGTAAATCATTTATAAACATATTAATTTTGTAATTCAGAATGGACTTCCTTGGGTAGAGGAATCCTCACTTAATAAGAAAGCATTAGATTATAAGCTTTCAATGCCACTTCCATTACCAGCCTGTTTTATCTTCACTCAGTTCTTTAGTGCAGGTAATGTATGCATTAGTAGTAAATAAATATTTAGCAACTATATTTTAGTAAATCCACAAGCAAGTCTTCAACTCTCAACAATTTTCTATTCAGACAATATCTAACACAGAGGCTAATTTAAAGGACACAAACTAACCTGCAAGTCTTTGAGTTTTCCAGAATATATTAGCAGAGAAATTAATAAAGAAGGCAAAATAAAGTATAAAACAGTATACTAAGCCAAAAAAAGTCAGTGGAGACCAATGGATAGTTCTGTTTCTAAAAGCACATCCCATCTAACAACTAGCCTCTTCTTCCTCCTACTTTTTAAACTAGTAAAATTGTCTCTGCAACTTCTCTCTCTCTCCCTAACATGTTTTATCAAAGAATGACAAAATAATTCTGAAAAAGAGAAAGGCATATTGACAGTAGTATCTCTCTATATGTGAAGGAAACCAGAAACTAAAAAATCATTAATTATTCCACATAATCCTTAATAACTAAAATTACTAAAAACTAAATAACTAAAAAAACTAAAACTAAACATAATCCATAATAACTAAAAAATTATTAATTATTCCACATAATCCTTGCAAGTGATATTATCAGACTTCAAAATAAATGTAACACTCAGACCATGGTTATTTTTCCTTTAACCGAAATGTTCCCAGTAATCTTGAAATAAAAATGAAATCCAGGATGCATCCAAAAGTGAAAGTATTGTAACAGTGATTTCAACTGCCACTTCCAATTCACATGAGAAATAATCTGACAGCATCAAAATTAGCAGTGAGAGTTCAGGAAAGAGATTTATAGGCAAATAATCAGTAAAAACAACAACAACAAAAGCTCAGTATCCAGGCAGCTACTCTGAAGAATTGTTGAGCCAGTGTGGTGTAGTGGTTAAGGCGCCAAGCTAGAAATCGGGAGACTGTGAGTTCTACCCCCATCTTAGGCATGAAGCCAATTGGGTGACCTTGGGCCAGTCACTCTGCTCTCAGCCCTAGGAAGCAGGCAATGGCAAACCACTTCTGAAAACCTTGCCAAGAAAACTGCAGGGACTAGTCCAAGCAGGCATCAGGAATCAACACTGACTCAAAGGCACCAAAAAAAAAAAAAAAAAACCCCTTTGAAGAAGAAAAACTTTGTATTGGAATTCATTAGGAAAAGAATAAAAATACAACTGCCAGTATACAATGCCTTTGTATAAATCTCTAGGACAGCCACACTAGGAATACAATGTTCATTTCTGGTCATCTTGCCTCAAGAGGATATTGCATCAAGGAAGGCACAATTTTCTAAGATGTTTGCATATTAACCAATCACACATTCCTTAGAATTAAATTACAGGTAAGGGCATGGCTCTTCACATGGCAGTTTCCATGAGTCATAGGGTGCATGGCTAACAGTAAAAGATGGCAGAATGAACAATTCAACAATATCAGGAAACACCATCCTGAACTAGATCTATTAATATATGTAAAGACACATGGTAAAGGTATGCATAATTCTATTCCAATCTCAAGAGATGTATAGCCTTTTCCCTGCTGTTTCTAACCTGAAGCTGTCCAGGAAGTCCATCACTTGTGCAGTATGTAAATAGCTAAACATCAACTCAGAACCCTTACATGTATACAGACTGGTCTGTAAGCACTATATCAAGGGTCACCCAGCCTGCCCAGCTGTTGAGTTTCTCAGCGGCAGTAATGTTAGATTGCTCTTCCAAGAAGCACATATATTTTACCAAAGAATGACAAAATCATTCTGAAAAGAAGAAAGGCATATTGAAAATGATATTGCTCTATACATGAAAGAAACCAGAAACTTCAAAAATTAGATATTATTCCACAGAATTCCCTTGCTTGATAATATTAGGTCTTGAATGGAATGTAACTGGAAGCATATTACTTTCCCCACAACCAAAATGGTTACAGTAAACTTGATCTGCAATTCTGACTTCTCTTTAACTTTTTTTTTCCAGTCACTGGCCAATCTCTACAAGCCATTTTGACCACATGATCTTTTCAGATACCTATGCTTTTCCTATGAGTTTTGGTAGGGGACAGGAAACCAGAAGCATAAAGTATATGCAATTTTTATTATAAAGTGGTAGAGAAGAAAAGGATTAAATCCTTTCCTTTCAGCTATCATTCTAAACACACAAGAAGCAGTGCCCATACAGCTATATTTGGGGAGGGTAGAAAGGGTGATCAATCACACAGGTTTCCTGTGAGGTACATTGTTTGATCCACGTATTGGACTTAAAAGTTGAAGAACTTTGAACTTTTTATTTATTTTCAATGGGGAGCTCAGCAATTCAATCAATGGATCACCCAGCATTTTAATGGAAATGTAATAGCTTTGCTTTAAATAGCAGATTTTGACCTGGCCCTAACAGTCAATTGAAGGAAATATGATAAAACATGGCAGATTCCATAAGCAACAAAATGGTTAAGTAAATATTAACTATGAATATGAGAACTATCTAAGTACTGTTTCTAATATAATTTTATTTCTCAACTGTGCTATATGGATGCATACAGAGGTTGTTAAAACATTTCTCTTAAGTAGAAAAACAATCTATTATAATACTATATTTACCAATAATCCCTATACAGCAGCCTTCTCACTCTGGTGCTCTCAGATGTGATGGACTACAATTCCAGAATTCTGGAAGGGCACCCAGTTGTGGAAGACAATGCTAATGTTTCCAAAATTTAATAGATTAACATGTTTATTTATTAATTTATTAAATTTAAACCTCATTTTCTATTTATTCCAATATGCAAGATGATACAAGTTCACCATTGTGAACAATTGTTCCATTAGAACCTATTTTTCTTATTACTTTATGAAAAATAAAACGCTTCTTTATCTGAAGTCTGGAATTTAGCCTATTATTATGTTAAATTCCCTTTATTATCATTCCAACATATTGTGACATACATTCTTATTTCAGTGTTGTGCCCTCTTTATAGTCTTAAAAAGCCTATGCGCCAATGCTTTGCTAATGAAGTATAAACAAAACAGAATCATTTATCCCACCCCATCCCATGATTTTTACCTGAGCTAAATATGTAATTCTTGAACAGGCAAAGGAATACTTTGAAGTTTGAATGATAAAAATATATGATACATGTAAAGGAGGAACAGAAGACTTGCCAACTAGCTTTTCTTTGAACAAAAAAACATTTTGCAACCAGTTCTAAGGGGCAGAATCAAATATGAAATTTAATTTAATTCAAATTTTGGATTTTAGCTCAACAGCTTTTGTTGCTTCACTGAAACAATAAAACAGAAAAAAAAATCATTTACACAATGGTACAGTATATTAATTATCCAGCGATTAAGCTATAGTGTCAGTATCATTAAGTTATAAACTCAGATGCCAATGTTACATTTAATTAAGTTATCCTAATCATTTGTCTCATATTTTCTTGAAAAAAATTAAAACTCATAACCTAAGTTTACCATATCATCTCTCCCTATTGCTAAGCTTAGGAGTGCGGGAGAGTGTGGGAGAAGCCAGAGGCTGCTTCCAACAGTCTCTATTGAAAACAAAGTCTCCAATACATCCACTTTTCTTAGAAAATTCAAATGCAAGCAGGTATATGAAAAACACACATCCCCTCAGTATAAGGTAATGTTTAGGCATCAACCCCTTTTTTTTAATTCTCTATTTTTTCCTTTTAATTATGTTGTTATAAATCTTGATACACTGTATTGTTTCAATATAGTGATGTTTATATGATTAAAGATTATTGACATTCTATTATTTAGATAGCTTAGAGTACTGAAAATACAGAAGAGAAAAAAAGTATTCTATCAATATTAATTACAATTTATCTGAGACATGGGGTGCTTTTCAATTTTTACATGAAAATTCAAAGAAGGAAAAGCACTCAATGGACCCACAGAACATACCATCTTAATTATGACTTCACATGTTCCACTGTAGCGTTATGGTACGGAGTATAAATTCCATAGTAACATTTTCCTGAGTTCTGAATTAAACAGAATTCAATATTGAATTATAATAGGATTTCAGTTCATGAAAGCTATTTAAGATGTTCCCTTTTAAAAAAAAAAAAAAAATCCAGGTGTTGTGATGCCCACTATAATAATCTCAAAGTTGAGATTTTCCATTTGGAACCCACACAATTTTCTGCAACATATTCAAATGAATGTGTTTTTATTTTCATTCTATCTATGCATGTATGTAGCCAATGAAAACAGTCTAAGGGACATCAAACATGTGCACGTACAAAAAAGCCCTCACTGAAATAAAATAAAAGATCTAATATAAATCCATAAAAGCCAGGAAATTCAAAGATATAGGAAGACTTTCATTGCCGGGAAATTTTTCAAATATATTAGACTCCAGCATAAATTCACTTCCCTTTCACATGAATGTCATCAAGGCATTCCAGACACAAAAGAATACTGTATATCCACTCAAGATGGAACACCCTTGAGTTAATTGATTTAAACCAGAGACAAATGCAATATGGGGCAATTAAAACATTTTTCAGCTAATTATGCAATTACTTTTAAAAGAAGTAATTTTTCAACAGACATTTTCCATTCTGTACTTCTCCTGTTTTCACAAGAATCATTCATGACTATATTTTAAAAATTAACATGGTATCATAAAAGGTTGTCAATCACTGAACAATTAAAAAGAAAGCAACACTATGAATGTGCTTGCTGATAACTTCAAAAGCATACCCATGCCATTTTCTTGGAAACATCATATACCGTATTTTTCTGTCTATAAGACGATACTTTTTTCTAAAATCGTTACACTAAAAATTGAAGGGCGTCTTATGCAAGGAAGTAAGCCGAGGAGAGAACTGCGCGGTTGCGAAACCGCCCATACTTTGTCTCTGCAAACAGGCTTCCTCCAATCACGAGCCTCCAATCACGAGTGAAATAGCTTGTCTCTGCAAACAGATTTCCTCCAATCACGAGCCTTATGTAACTGACGTCAGCTGATGCTGAACAAACCAATGGGAGGAAGTCTGTTTGCAGAGACAAGCTATCGGCACTTGTGATTGAATGTAATCAGTTAGGCAAAAGAGCAAGGAAATAGAGCTGCAGAGAGACAGTTTGGACCTCCTCCCACTGAGTGTATCATGTAAATGTTACCTAATTACTAAATAAAAATGTGTTCTGCTTTGTCTTTAAAATATTGATTTCTTAATTTTGGGTTGGAAAAGTGGGGGTCATCTTATACATGGGGGCGCCTTATAGATGGAAAAATACGGTAAATGGTTTGCCACTGCCTTTTTCCAAGATTTTTTTTTTTACTTCCCAGTCTAGCTTACAGATCTAGAATTCCTTGGTGTCTCCAAATCATACCCCAGCCCAACCTGCTTGCCTTCCAAGTTTAAACAAGTTTGGTCAGGTGGTCCTTATAAACTGAAAATAAAGAGTGAAATCCATCACCATGCTAGTAGAAATCCTCTCATGTAAGAGGATTTTATTTATCTTCTGTTCTCCCTTCAGACTGCTGCAGTTCTATCACTGAAAAGTTCTTATTAAATAAGATCGTGCATTAGGTCTTATTAAATAATCCAGTGCAACCACACTGCTCCTAGAAAAGCAACTTTACTAGATCAGTTAGTGCCTGCACCCACATATCACACCAAGCCAAAACTCACAGTTTATTAACCACAATGTCTGGGTTCACACAATACTAAAGCAGAAGTGAAAAACCACATTACGGTTTAGGATTATGTGTGAATTAGTCACAGGATCATTGGACAAATCTTTTTCTTTGTCTAACATTAGTGTTCAAACATAGACGTTTCAGAAGATTATCCCCTGGAACATTAATCAGACATAAAAGAATTGGAGGGTTGAAAAGGTCAATTTAGCCCATTAAGTCCAGCCCCCCACTCAGTTCAGGAATCCAAATTAACGTGCCCCTCCACATAACACATTCAGTGAAGGGGATCCATGCCACCTCCCTGAATCACTGGTTCCATTATCAAACTGCTCTTACCATTAGGAAAAAGTTCCCAACAATACATTATAATACGCCATCCTGAAAGTTAAATTCATTATTCTGTGTCCTATTTTCTAGGGCAATACAGAGCACATCTGGGTAGTCTTCTGGTTGACACCTTTTCCAGTACCAGAAGAATGCTATCGAGTTTTCCTCAGTCTTCTCTTTTCAGAATTAAACATTCCCACTCCCTTCTATAGAGCTTAGTTTCTAGCACTCTGATCATTCTTGTTGCCCTTTTCTGATATTTCATAATAATCAAAGTGACATCTTACCAAAACAGAATAAAGTGATATTATTACTTCCTTGACTTGGAAATTGTACTTCTGATGCAACCTAAAACTGTATTTGCCTTTTGTTGTTATTGTTGTTGTTGTAACCACAAAAGGATCCAGGACTGAATCCTGTAGGACCCCAATCAATACCTTTCTTCAGTCTGATGAATTGTTGAGCGATCTTAGAATATAATTTTGAACCCAGCTACATATCCACTTATCATGCCTTTATCATACGCACTCATCATGGGTTGTTATATTATTTTTATTTAATAACCCACACTCTAATTTACAGGGGTTTTTTAAATAGTTTTAGTATAAAAGAATTTCTATATATGGATCAGTTTATATATAAAAATCTTAGTATTATAAAGTTATAGTACTACGTTAGTAATGTTACCTTTTATATCCTATGTTATGTTTTGTATCTCATAGATTATTGGAATGGACAAAATTCTTAATGTTATGTCATCTTAAGCTGGTCTATGACCACCATACAAATTTGAAATCATGAAATATTAAATCCATAGCATTCCCACAAACTACTAAAGAAATTACTGCATCAAAAAATGAGATAAGGTTATTTTAGCCTAACTTGTTTTTTGGCAAATCCAGGCTGATTTCTGGTAATTACTGCATTGTTTTCAGATGCTTACAGATAATTCACTTTACGAACTACTATAAAATCTTTCCATATATCAGTGCCATATAAATTGGCCTGTAGTTCACTGGACCCTCTTTTTTTGAAGATAGGAACAATTTGCCTTCCATTTCTATCCATTTTCCAGTTTCTCAGAGGTTTGGTCAGACAATCAGCAAGTTCTTGGTGACTTCTCCCTTTTCCTATATATTTTTTGTTTGTTGTTTTCACTTCTTCAGTAAGTTTTTTATGTTATACCATGAGCTTCTTCTGATATTTTCCATTTTTTCTTCACTGGAATTGTTTGCAATGTGGTTTAGTACGCCCTGTCAGAGAAGGAGTTCCCATCTGAGTTTCTTTCTGTATTAGCTTCTCCTGCCTTAGAATCCAACTTTTAAATGCTCTGAGTTTATTCAAATCTATGTTTTTTAAAGTTCATGTTTCAAATTTTATTACAATCAGCTTTAGTTTCCTTTAGAATTAAGAACTCCATCACTTTCCCCCCAATATTCTTGCTATTTCCACTTCCTTAAGGAAGTATTCTCCAATACCTAACATTAAGGCAAGAATAATGCTAAAACATTAAGGCAAGAATAATGCCTCCACCCTTTGAAGGACAAAGTTGTCAGCAATTTACAGTGAGGAATTTCCTAGAGGGATCTTGCTTGAAAGAGTTTGTCTTACAACAGAAAATTAAAGTCCACTATTGCACTATTTCATGCCTCTTTGAAAGATCTACAATTTCCTTTGGAAAGCATTATTCATACCTTCTTCTGGGTTCAACGTATCTTTTTCCAAAAGCCATCCAAATAACTCAGTCCATGGTCCCAGAAACCAAATCTTTCCCATCAATATCATTTACACAGCTAGTTGTTCACCTGCAGGACTCTTTTTCCTTCATACAATCATCTTTCATGAATTGCAAATATAGATGTGAATGCTACCTAGACTTCCATATTCTCAAGCTTCCTTCTTAAGTGTACGGTGATAGAGTTGTATCAACTTTTGGCAGCATCACAGATTAGCAAAGGGGAGTAACTGTCAGTGTAGTTCATTAGTCTTGGAAGTTGTTCTGTTACATTCTTCATATGTGCTCCTTGCAAACAGCACATTTTAGAAGCCAATGGGTGAGGTACGCATGTGTTTATTTCTGCTTTTAGTAGTGACCTGTCAACTGCCAGAACTGTTCTCTTTATCTTCTTGTAGAGCCTATCTGCATGCTAGTTGCCCTTCAGGAATTCACTGTCCTGTATTATTATTATTATTGTTGTTGTTGTTGTTATTATCCTCCTCCTCCTCCTCCTCCTCCCCCCCCCCCAATGCTCAAGAGTCTGTTTCTTGGGCTGAAAGTGGATTCTGAATTCCAACAGGACAGAATACCTTCTGCTTGTTCCTGGCTGTCACGCTCATCAACTGAGCTTGCTCCTTTGTTTGATTCTTTTCCTTTTGGACAGTTGTTTCCTCTCAGATCCTGTTGTAGTGCTTCAGTTGTTTGATCTGATATAGCGTTATCCTTTCTTGTGAGCTGAAGTGTGGCACTTGCTGCACCAATCCTCTGACTTTATCTTAAGAGAGGAGATCACAGTCACTTTGCAGCATTATCTCTGAATATACATATAGCCAAATCTTAACCGCGGTGTATGTACTCCAGTCAACAACTTCAGCATGAAATTGTTAAAATAATTTTGACAAGAATAAAGAGCATTCAATACATGGAAAGAAATCTGTTGCACCCAACTCTTCCATAAATAGTTTAGCTACTTCTTTTATTCTGGATATTTAATGAGCTGATGCATTTTTTTTTTTTTACATAAGTTCCTAGTAGACCTATGTAAAAGCAGCCCCCCCCAGAATGAATTTTATCATCATCAATGTGTCACAATATAGTATGAATGAGTTGTAAATGAATGCAAAGGAAGTTTCAAAGGATGTTAACACAAAGAAACTTAGTTAAAATTATAAAAGCAAAAATTCCATTTATTTTGTGTTAGAACTTGAAAAGGGGTCCCAGCTCATCTTGATTAAATTAATTGATGTTCCAGTCAAACTCCATTAAGTTAAAAATATTGGATCAAGTCACCCATTTTACTACATATTAAGTCTACATGTTCTATCTTTCAAGTTTGTATAAAGTATGTAACTTAACAGACACAAAAGTATAGACTGATTTGCCAATGATTTTAATATTTCATTTTTCAGGATCAAATTAGATGAAATGTCAAAGATTCTGGAATGGACCTCCCCTTAATTGTTATATTTTATCAACCAGTCAGTCTGCACATCAAGTAGTGAAAGAGAATGTAATCAATGGGGCAAGAAGTAGTAACACTACAGCAAATGTACCAACATCTATTAATCAGGACTATAATGCTGGGGGGAGCCTCATCTCCCCAATTAAAATGCTCTGTCTGAACTATTAAGACAGTTACCGGTAGTTGAAAACTAGCTGGCAATCGAAAGAATCAGACAAAACTGAGGAACTGGAGATAGTATGTCAATGGAAAGGGTCTTGCTCCCTCTTTCCTTAGAAATGGGGCCGCAGTTTTATGGTAGAACATATACTTTGCATGCAAGAGATTCATTTCACGCTCTAACACATTCAAGTACAGCTGAGACAGACTTGTCAGAAACTTCACAGTCGCTCCAGTCAACATAGCCAATACTGTGCTAGACTGACTGACAGGAGCCTGCTTCATTTGGTCAGCTATAGCACAATTTCCTCTGTTATTATAACGTGAAGAACATCTGGCTGCTAGTAAGAGTTGAGAGGGAAAAGAGATGAACGGATAAATTAGGCCGGGGGGGGGCTTGCTCTCCATCTGTTCTACTATCTGTTCTACTGTCCTACTATCACAGTACATGATTGACAACTGATACAGTTCTTGACCATCCTTCAGGAGACCACCACACCAAACAAGCACTGAAATACCTCTAGCAGTTATAGTACTGCAATTCCTATCTTTTAAAGGGTTATAAACGTTCATGATATAAGATAGTCAGTTGCTACACTATTTATTTTATCAAAGAACATCCAAGATGTATGATAATCTGTTAACTTTGAAAGAAACTAGGGACTGGGACCTTCACCCTGAAATAGTAAAGATGCATACAAGATGGATTTTAAAACACACAGTGCTGTTTCATGTTATTTAGTAAGTAATAGATTGTACCATGGTGGGCTACAAAAATTAATACTGCTTACTTGTAAAAACAGGAGTATAAATATTTTTCATGCTGGACATATAGTCTGTTACATATTAATTTTAAATGCTTTTAAAATTAAGAAAGAAAAAAGTTTCATTGGGTGAATAGGAATTAATATGTACATGCCAATGCTATTCCATTTAAAGATCTAAAATGAATCTACTCCAGAAACACTGTAAATTCTGTAATTTAGTTGTTTAGAGGAAAATAATTAAATGTATCCAAAGCTACAACCTCTCACTTCTAAACATAGTCTTCCTACTGTACTTATTTTTCCAGAGAAGAATCAAGGCAACTTTCAAAAGCAAACACAATGGACCTTCTCAAATGTGTTCTCCCCAGAATTTGGATGATTTTGACACTACGGAAGAAATATGAAAAAAAAAATCCTAATTCAGTTGATCAAGATCAAAGATGGAGAGAAAAGAGTAATAAGGAGAAAAAAGAATTCTCATTTTTTATTCTAATCAGTTTGGAAAAAGGGGTATATATAAGCAAACCCTTGTTATCTTCACCTTGTTGCTCCCTATCACGTATCAGCAATATTGGACAAAAGTAAGTTCAGCAGGCTATTCTGACACTGGGATGATATGTGATTAGATCAGTTTTTCTCAACATGGGCAACTTTAAGATATGTGAACTTCAACTCCCAGAATTCCCCAGCCAGCATGGGAGTTGAATCCATACCCCTTAAAGTTGCTAAGATGGAGAAACACTGGATTAGATAGTAACCCAGTCTTAGTTTTTCTATCAAAATCTAACAGAAATAATCTAACTGCAAACATGAGAGCAAAGACTGAAAATTAACATCCTGTGAAAATAACAGTAAGATTTCAAAAGTATTTTTTTACCACATCCTATGCTGCAGCTGAAGAATCCAAGGGAATAATGAAAAAGTTAGAATGCTAGCTAAATACTGATCATTAATGCTAGTATTAACTTTTAAAGCATTACACAGTATATATCAAATATACTGGGCATTTTTTATCAAAGTACCTTTGCCTATAAGAAACTGTCCAAATGTAAATAATTGATTTCTGATTTCTAAACTGACACTTTGACAGGCACATACCTGGATTACCGCATTTAGTGTCGCACAGCAACTCTCAAATCTTGATTCTGAGGGCTTTAGACCAGACTTTGAAATGTCTAATTCAAACTGGCTTTAAGATTTGATTTCTTCTGTTATGGTCTTGATAATATTAATGATTAATAACATTTTATACTGTATATCATTTTCATTTTTAAAAAGCTGAATAGAAGCAAATAAAACCATGCTTTCTCTACACAACATAGAATATTTTATGCAAATAAAATATTACAAAGAGTTTTAATTTTATACATGTTTAGTTGTAGAACAAGTTTATATGACTGTCATTATATGCATCTTAATGCACCAAAATACCTTATGAAAACTAAAACATTTGTACTTTATGTAATCTTTAAGTGACCATTCCTCAACCTGCTGTTCATCCAGACACTTGCTGGGAATTCTGGATATTATATTTCAAACAGAACTGTGGAGCATCAGATTAGAGTAAGTTGTTTTAAGTTACATCTATGTCTTGGACTGTTGTGATCAATGGTCTAATTTAACATGATAAGCATATCAGTGACTTTTCTATATTTATTTCTATAGATTCTAAAGAACAAGATACTGAGATTTAAAATAATACTATTTCAAGAATAGCTTTGCTCATTTTTCCACCCAAAATGTGAGCCTAATATCAACAAAATTTACAAGGAAAGAGAATGGAGTGTAGAGATGGATAAAAATATGGAAAGATACTTACACATACTTTATTATTAGTGTCAAAAAGAAAAGAAAAACTTTCAAGAAAAGCAGAAAACACCTTCCAGGGAATATGCTTTTCATGTGCATTAATATGTAATAAGAGAAGCCTGCTTACATATGTGGTTTGGGAAGCCTCATTTTAAAAGTTTAATTTGGAGGGAAAAAAAATACAACTAACACGCATGCATTTTCTGCATGGATCTTGGAACTTCATATAAAGTGGCACCACCATTTAAAGGGTTATACATACACTTGCATGCTTTGCATTTAAACTCAGATTTTCCACAGGAATAAATACAAGGAAATTGGAATCACTCCCAGAGTACATATTTAATGGAATTATTATCCACATGTCAAAAGGTATATTTAGTCCTAAAGATAGTAGTTACCTTGCCTATACTGTATTGAACTAAAAACAAAACTCCAGAATCTCCATGCATCATCTACTTCAGTAAATATCACTTTTACTTCATGAATTTTGAAACTTTCAGGTTCTCATGAATGTTGTGCCTAACCTACAGGAGGTATTTTCTCCAATAAGATCAATTGTAAAAGAAATCCAACACTGGCGTTCAACACATGATGCTTAAAATGTGTAATTCCCAATAAGTTATTAACATAGGTTGGATGTCACATTTGGATTTATCAATCCACTATGAGTTTGTGCAAGCAGCTTTTTGACTACCATATAACTGAAACAGGTCTCTGAACTGTAGCCCATTCCTAAAAAAACTTTGAGTAGGTATGAACATACATTCAGTTTTGTGAGACAATCCAATCACACATGAAAATTAGCAATGGCTGTGAATTACTGAAGGTGTAAACTCATCATTAGTTGAGCCACTAATTCAGCTGCATTAAACATAGGTAATAATACCACATATCAAATACAAGGGACATTATTATATTAGGACAGGTAAACCAGCCTTCTATATAATTCTATCAATAATTAAGCTTGATAATATAGCCAAATCACTGTATATGATTATTTATATTATATATAACATATAAATTTCCATTTACTATCTAAAATTAAACTGTATGCTTATTATATATGAAACAGGATATAATGTTTATGTATGAAAGTCTACAAAATCTATATACATCGGTAATGCTTATCAGAGGTAAATAATTTTGAGAGGAGGCATGGTTATTCTGGATATTATATTTTGGATACTGAAACTAGAATCCAGTATATATATCTGGAACTCACTGAAATCAATGGTTAGTATGTATCAACTTGTTGGAATTATGACCAAAATGCTTACCTTTTCAATAATACAATAATATGTGTATCTGAAACTAACGTACTGAATCCAAATGTTAATATTTGACTCTTCCTGATCAATGAATACTTGAGTCTTTGCAAGATGTCTAGATGTTCTTTAGCCAAGCACAGCAGCCAAATAATTTATTCCCATAGCATACTTTCCAAGAGTTATTATTTTGCTGAAAAAATAATACATTTTACAATACAATTATGATTTTTGTATACTCTTATTAAGATAAGGCATTACACACTGCAACATTCATCTGGGGATTTATAGATTTTGGAAATGTAAAGTATTTCATTTGAACTAGAAGAAAAACTTTGCTACCAAAAGTTCAGTATAGGTCTGTTAGTTAATGCATCTCTTTATGTACATACTGAAGGACACAGCAGAAATAACACTTCATACAGTTTGATGAACATAACTCATAAATCTAGACTTGCAAAAACGGATTGGGGATTTACAAAAAAAAGTGCAGCTTCTGTCCCTTCTGAACAATAATTTTAAAAATCTCCATGAACCCTATTACACAAAATAAATATTTTTAGAGAATTGTTATAAATATATTTGATTAAACATAAAATTAACTTCAATGTAATTTTAACATTTAAATGAAACTTATATGACAGAGTTGCCTATACAATGCATAAGGCCATATGGCTTTAGATAGCATGCTTCACTGATTTTTGTCTTCGTATACTTTGCTCTCTTTATGCTCTAATGCAAATACGGAGCCCCTTCCTAAGCTCTTTCAGTAAAGAACAGCTCTAGATGCACGTATTTCTCATCAGAGCTCTGACATACATAAAGAATTACTATATCAATGAGATTTACTCAGTCATAATAATTACATGTTATATATTCAGGCTAGCATATACCGTAGCATAATTTTTTTTATCCCCATATTCTCTGGCTGCATCATAATATTTAAGGAAGAAGAAAATGGAAAGATAGAATACAGCTCCTCAATAATTGATATACATCATGCTAGCCTAGCATGAGGATAAGCTATTTCTATTCTATAGCGAAGATGGCCAGTTTGGTGTAGTGGTTAAGGCACCAGGCTAGAAACCAAGAGATTGTGAGTTCTAGTCCCACCTGAGATATTAAATCCAGCTGGGTGTCCTTGGGCCAGTCACTCTCTCTCAGCCCTAGGCGGGAGGCAATGGCAAACCATTACCATTAACTTTAACACGAAATGTCAAAGAGGAGCTTGTAATAAGAAAACACTGCAATGCTTTTAATAATTCCAAAGAGTTAATCCACTCAAATACTTATTTTAAAAAGCCACAGCAGCATAATCGTGTAGGGAAATTCTGTTATAAACTGAGTAGTTCACAAAGGATTTCCAAGATTACTGCTGGTTATATTATTACCGCCGGCCTTTGGTGAGCACAACTGACACCCCTTCTTCCTTGTTCCCCTCCAGGTTTATTTCTGTGCCATCTTCGTTCTTTTGTTTTGTGCTGCTTTGGTGTTTTTGTATTGTTGTTTTTAAAATATTTTTAACAATTTGTAAACTACCCAAAGTCACTGGGAGTTGGGCAGCATATAAATGTAATAAACTATTATTATCATATAGAAGAGTTTGGCTGTATCTGTGGATAGCTTGGTAAATGCCATCATTTCTCCACATCTTCTTGGTACAAGCCAAGATAACTACAAATAACTACAGAACTCATACATTATCCTTTTGTTCTCCAGAGAGGACATTTATTCATCTAAGACTGCAACATATAGTTAACATTCTTTTTAAAACCAGGCTGTTTTCAAACATTACCATAACCGTGAGCCTATATTATCTAAGGATTTAGATACTGCACTAAGGCCAGGAAAATGCAGATCCCAGTGCCCACCTGGACCTCGCTTGGGTGATTTGGGCCAGTTCACTAAAGTACTTTATATGATTGTTGAGGTGAGAATAAAGGAAAAGAACAGTCACATTCCATGTGTATTATCTTAACCTCTAGAGCACAAGTGCATAGTTTTTTCAGGCTGAAAGTTGTGCTTCCCCTTGAGCAACATGCCAAACATATAGATGAACAAAAATATAGATTGGCTAGGGCAAAACTGAATAAGATTTAACCTAATTTTAATTAGTTTGATATGTACTTTTTTAAACATATGGTAAATATGATTAATAAGTAAAAAAGAGCAATAGCTGAAGTCTTGGCAGAGAGCCTAACGATGATTGAAGTCTACACCCTAACATACACATTCTTACTTCTCCTCCCAGTGATTTGCGACTCTCAGGTTCAACATGGAAGAAAAATCATAGCCTTTTGACTTTTACTTTTTGGTAAATCAAGTTCTGACCTGGGTATGTGCTTCAGCAGAGAAAAGCCACGTGTATCATCCTTGCCTGTTCCACCAACATTTTATCTGGTATCCTAAAGAAACTTCCTCTTTTAGAGCCATAAGCTCCTCTTCATTCTATCAGAGAGTATGGGAACAGTGGAGTTGTTACATGCTTGCTGAGATGTTATTTTACACCTATTCACACTGGAGAGTGGCAATATTTTGTGGTGCAACAGAAGGTACAGTGACAGAAAAGGCACTGACATGGCTAGTACACTCTGGAATCAAGCATCCACAAAGCAAAATTCTGAACTCTACTGATAGGATGCATGTGAGAGAATGAACCCGTACTAAAGTTTATTCCATGCATTTTCTCTGGGCACACTATCCTATTCCTGCTTTGAAAATTATACAATGATTTCTTCTGCTGTGGAAGATGTAGGCCTTGTTTCAAAGACTGGCTTGAAAACCCAAGTTCACTTTGGCTAAGCCAATCTTTTCTGAGGCAGCCCAAGGAGGATAAATAACATAAATCACTGAGTTGTTTGGTGTAAGTTTCTCAGCTTTGAGGCATAGTCATCCCTGGACATTATGGAAAGAAACAAAAGAGTTTTGTTTATTGACCTTATCTTCACATGCACTGTGTTTGAATTTTATCCTCTTTCATAATCACTTTCCTATGCCTGATAAACCCCCCTTTAACCTTTGTAACTGAATTACTCAACGAACTATCTCAGAGTAACCCTTCTTTTTTCTCTTTTTTGAAAAGCAAGAGCTGAGGTTCATTCATGCTGATAAGACTCACACAACTATTCTCACTCAATAAATAGAAGAAAAGTCTCTGAGCAAACTAGAGTCTAAAGGTAGGGAGCTGTGGTCACTCTTCATGAGCCTTCTTTCAACACTTTCATTCAGCAGCGCTTGCAGTTTTCAGAGGCCCAGGCAAAAAGCTTTTAGTCAGCTCCCACAGCCCACTTTATGTACCTATATTTACACATACACTGACACGCACACAGTCTAGTATCTATTACCGCAAAATCATTACACTACTTGTACTCTTCACTGAAGAGGTAACAAGAAGTCCAGTCCTTTCCTCCCATTATCAATGCCACAGCCACAAAGATGAGCGACCTTTGGCCAAAGGCTCCAAGAAAGCAAGGATATGGTTGGTGACTGTGATGAAGAGAACAAGTGATAGTAATCAGGAGCACGAAGTGCCGCAATATCCAGCACAGAATTGCTGTTCTTGTTTACTACAAGAAAAAACATCCATCTATAATCATATTTTCTAACCTGCTCTGCCCAAATGTGTTTGGATTACAGATCCTGGGGTTCCCAGCCAGTATGTTTAACAGACTTCTAGCAATTATGATGTTAACACACACAGCAGATGCAAAACTGGGGAAGTTTACCCTACAAATAGAGAGAAGGTATATGCATACAGCCCACCAGGAAGAGAGGAGATGAATTACTCCAAGCTGTGTGGCTACCACTCTCCCCTCCATTTCAGATTTTTGCTGTCTGCAGCATTCTGGGGTCTGCCACCTGCATTGCTACTAGGCCAGTGCTTCTCAACCTTGGCTACTTGAAGATGTGTGGACTTCAACTCCCAGAATTCCCCAGCCAGCCACAGGAGTTGAAGTCCACACATCTTCAAGTGGCAAAGGTTGAGAAACACTGCACTAGGCTATGGTATGAATCCTGGCAATTAACTAATTATATCAATCATTAATCCCAGATCAGGATCTACTAGGAGATAAATTAAATAGAAAATAGCAATGAATTTAAACAAATAAAAATGAGATAACCATCCTCATTAATTCTGTAGTGATACTTTTAAACATATAACAGTACTTACCCATTTCCTGGGCCGGCCTCTTGGTCGTTTTTCTCCAGTGGTTTCTGCTTTCTGTAAAAACAAAGATACATGCTATAGATCCAAATTATTTGTAATTACATTATTGGACAACCCTGGTGTTTGGGTAACTAGTTCCTGCATACTTCCTGCAACAGTGTTCTTTTTATTTATCTACTGATTAGATGGGAGCCACCAAGAAAAAAAAATGCTATTATCTCTCTTGCTCTTACTCTTTCTCCCCCCCCCCCATTCTCTCCCTTTCTCCCTTATGGAGAAATGCTGCACCCATCCTTTCATAAAACAGAATGAAAAGTTCATTGTTTAAGGAAGGAAATGGCTTTTTAAAAAATGATAGACCATTCACTGTGATCTTCGTGTGTCTAGACTATTGATAAGAATGTATGGAAAGCAAATCAACATTCTTGACAAAAAACTATCTTTGGATGTATCTGTTTAAAGAACTTTTCTTTGTTTGTGGGCCAAAACAAACTCAAAATGTTAGCAATGACTGCTAACATAAAAAAGCTGGGGCTAGAGGAATGTAGGAAGATCAGGAAACATAGACTCTATACATAAATTGAATGCTAGACTATTCCATGCATACTCAAAAGATACGTTTATTTAAAAAGTCATTTTATCCATCTTCCTCCTCTCCAATTCCAGACATGTTTTTGGTGCTGAGTACTAATTATAATTCACATCACACAAATATAAGAAATAATATGAAATTAAATTCTTGAATGACTTTAATTGAATAAATATATTTTGCATGAACACCCTGTTTTTTCTTTACCTTTGCCAATCCATTTGCAAAACTGGATGAAAAACAATTTAAAATTTTGAACACTTCCATCATTTATACCCCAACAATATATATTATTATTCAGAAGGAAGTTTCCCTGAATAGGTTAACACATTGTGCAAAACTATAACTATTACTTGTTGAATAAGCCCTATACACGTAACACAATCATATCAACCGTGATTTAACTTCTATAATGGACGTGTTCATAAAACATGCTAAGCCATGGCTTGCTCAGCTGTAATTAAATAAATAATAATTTGCTGGTTCATATAAATTCTAAGCCAGAAACCACGTTTTATAAATCACAATGGTTGGATTGATAAACATACCAAAGCAAAAACTAACTAATTACATCATGGCTTACAGCAATATGTGAACCCACCTCCTGACTACTATGAGAATCATTAAATGTTCACAAGACTGCAACCTTAAGATGTAAGCAGCACTTCCCCTGCATTACTTCAATAAAATTTACAGCAGCCCTATAAGTTAATATTGATACTACAATATTAACTATAGTGTTAAAAAGAGGAGGGTGATAAGATGCAGTTAAGTAACAATGAGTTGCATAAAAACATTACACAAATGGTAAAGCAGAATTGTAATTTCAAAAAAAAAAAAAAAGTCAGATTTACTCAGATACTGGTGCATGTTGATTGACCCCTGCTGCTTGGCTAATTCTGCTCGTAGGTATGGCTAATATATTCTGAAAGATCAGTCCACAAAGGCTTAGAAAAGAAACAAGGCAAAGTTCCCAGCATAATGTTAAGCAAGCCACAGATGGAGCTATCTGGGTTTGTCTGCCACAGGCAGGAATACCTAACCATTATAGTATTCTATTCTTAGTTTAGGGCTGGGTGGTGAAAATCTGAACAATCACTAGATGGCAGCAAAGTCAGGGTTTTTGTTTTTGTTTTTTTTACTGTCCTGGTTTACTATTACCTGCATTTTAAGTGAACAAAGTTAAAATTATTACGTATTTAAATATGAACAATCAGGCAAACTTGTAACAGGCAAAGCTAGCTTTCCATTTTGTATAACCTGCATCTGTGTAGCAAAAGATACAGTACAGTAAACCACATGCCAAAAAACAAATTTAAAATTAAAACAATTTTTAAAAACACTTTTAAACAATTTTCAAAAGCAAAAGAGTGTATTAGGCTTTATATTGCTTCTCCTTTAGCTACTAAAACTTTCTAAGGCATTCTATAGTTACCTATTTTCTTCATAGGTGGAAGATTTAAAATTTTATTCCTTTATTTATTATTAAATTTATATGCCACCCATCTCCCCCAGAGCTATGCTTAACACCAGTTATTACACATCTCACAAATTTAGGCTTTAAAGAAGCCCCTCTAATCCCAGTAGTGCCTATATTCTGTAATTAATAGAGTATTGTCTATTTTTCTGTTTTTCCTTTAGTACGTCATCACTCCATTCTATCAGTTCCTTACTGAAAATCTTTGTACATGACTGCCTTGTAAAGGGAATTCTGATATAACATGGGAAAATACTGCAGCAGTTTCTACTATTCCTTGACACATTGATAAATGTAGATAAATATCTACAGTGGTACCTCGGTTCACGAACTTAATTCGTTCCGCGACTCTGGTCGCGACCCGAAATGGTCGTGAACCGAATCAAATTTTCCCATAAGGTTCAGTGTAAATACGGTTAATCTGTTCTGAACCATATGTTTTTTTTTTAAAAACCGCAAAAATATGACACAAAGTACAGTACGAAGAAAGAGAAAGCTAACCTTGCTCGACGCGACTCCCGGCGTGGAGGACAGGAAGGCGGGTGGGGAGGCGGTTACTGCTTGGAGGGAGAGTCCCCCTCCCTACAGGAAGCCGTGACCACGTGTCACGGGAGGGAAAATGGCCGCGGTTACTGCTTGGAGGGAGAGTCCCCCTCCCTACAGGAAGCCGCGACCACGTGTCACGGGAGGGAAAATGGCCGCGGATCCTGTTCATCACCTGATCTGGCATTCGCGAACGGAGGCAATTTTTTGCGGCCGGAGCTGTTCGTGAACCGAATTGTTCGTGAACAGATGCGTTCGTGAACCGAGGTACCACTGTATATCCCATTGTAGGGAAGAAACATGAAAATATAACATTCACAATATAAATGACAAAATATCATTTAAAATGTGTTTTAAAAAATCTTCCTATTCAATCATAAATATCAGTTCATAGTGTAAATGCCATTTTCTTAAGATACCATGTTCAAACAACTCTTTCTGCATGAGGAAACATATCTGTATTAAGAGTTTATCACTTGAAATCCAGTGGATATTGCTTAAAATATTCCATCAATCACTCTTTCACTAGGGATCCAATTTTCTGGACATGTCTAGAATCAAGTTAGGCAGAAGATTAATCCTGAAAACATTTCAATGGTACTTCTCAGTTTCTAGTCAAAATCTGAATTATTACCTATTTTTCCATATTATATAGAGGGGAATAATATATATAAGGAAGTTGATATTAAATACAGAATCTGATATCACCCTCAAAATTTCAAGGATAGTTCCAAAAATCTGAAAAACCAGTAGATGGTAGCAAAGAGAAAGAAAAAACGTTGCTCCCATCTAGTGATCAACTGTATTTTTGCAGCCCAGATTTGATAGCCTATCCTGGACTATCCTTGATTATTCCTGTATATTTCTATGAGAAGCCCTCATTTATATAATATTTTTGTTTTGTTTTTTTCATTTCTTTTTTTCTTTTCCCCCCATTTTTTTTTCTTTTTCTATTCTGTTTCATTAAAGGCACAACAAGCTTTATTATTCCTTTCATGTATGAAAAAATTGAAGGAAACTTATGTATGGTTGCTTGATCAGACTTTGAATTCTGATATAAATTGACATAATTGGCATCTTTCAGACTAATATGCAATTAACTATTCACCATTTTTCACATGATATTTATTTATTTATTTATTAGATTTCTCTCCCGCCCATCTCCCCTACAATAGGGGACTCTGGGCGGGTTACAGAGAGAATAAAACTATAAATATACATAAAATATACCCCATATATACAATTAAAACAATACTAAAAACAAAAAATCCAAGAAGATAGAAAATCAGGGCGGAGACAGCCGGACACTATGGGGCTAGCCATCTCCCTGCTTGAGCTGTTCCCTCCCCACCCCAGGCCAAGTGGCAGAACCAGGTCTCCAAGGTCCTTCAGAAGGCCAGGAGCGAAGGGGCCAATCGCACCTCCAGGGGCAGAATGTTCCAAAGAGCGGGGGCTACCGCAGAGAAGGCCCGCCTTCTGGACCCCGCTAGATGGAGTTCTTTTACTGAGGGGGTCCGAAGCATGCCCTCTCTGTGTGACCAGGTGGGACGGGTTGAAGTCATAGGGGAGAGGCGGTCCCTTAGGTAACCTGGTCCCATGCCATGTAGGGCTTTAAAGGTGATAACCAACACCTTGAATTGGACCTGGAAGCAAACTGGTACCCAATGCAGCTCGCGGAGCAATGGTGTTACATGGGCCCTTCTTGGGGCTCCAAAAATAGCCCGCGTGGCCGCATTCTGGACCAGCTGTAGCTTCCGGATAGTCTTCAAGGGTAGCCCCATGTAGAGCGCATTGCAATAGTCTATCTGGGAGATAACAAGGGCGTGAGTGACTGTTCGAAGGGCTTCCCAATCCAGGAAAGGGCGTAACTGATGCACAACCCGAAGTTGTGCAAAGGCCCTCCTTGCCACGGGTGCCACCTGCTCTTCAAGCAGGAGCCGTGAGTCTAGGAGGACCCCCAGATTACGCACTGGGTCTGTCTGGGGTAGTGCCACCCCATCAAGCACCAAGGATGCTTATATATACATATATATTATATATAATATAATACATATATATTCTAAGCTCAAAATAAATGCTTTAAATCCATTTTGAATACTCCTTCTGAGTACTGAATACACACATTTTGAATACAGACACACACACATTTATACAGCAACTTTAAAGAATCACATAAAAGCAGATATGGGCAAACTAAAAGTGACAAGGACATATACCAGTCTACACCCATCCATCCATAATTTTAGGTTTTTCTGTCTGAAGAGTCAATTCAGCTAATCACTGCATCCTCCACATTTTAGTACAATTGATAAGCCCTAAATTACTATTTTCTAGCACTGAGTTGCTTGTATAATCAGGTTAGTCTTCCTGGAGATACAAGGTATAAGTTTATGAACACTATGTTTATTTTCGGTAAATGGGGAGGTGATGGCCTTACAGGGAAAATTCTGAAGTGTCTAAAACTTTTAAGTAAAAAAGAAATACTCAAACAATTCATAATCCTCATAATATTTGAGGTGAATCACCTGAGGAAAATAACTGCCATCATTTAACCATGTTCATATGGGAAGAACACTAAAAGTCACATGGTTCCAGAGTCTGCAATCATCATATATGATCATCTATACTATAACATCTGGAAGAGTAATATATTTGCATGTTTACCATTTTAGACCCTCTACTACTCTCCACAGTCGGGGGATGACCATATGAAAATATTTTGCATGAGTCAGTTCCACAGGTAAACAGCTTCAAGCTTCAGAATTATGATAAGGAAGCATACTACATTCCACTCCTCTCTACAAAAGTAAAATCTGCCTCTTACTCATAACCTATACCTAAGTTTCTGAGAAAAGAGTAGGCAACAGAGCACAACAGCACTACCAAAAGTCTACCAATCCACAGACTAGCTGGCATGCAGAGAATGCTGCCTGCATGAATTCATACAAATCAGCACATGCTAAAGTAATCAAATCACCGCTTTAGCAGACATGGTTTGCTTTGCATTTATTAGATTACATCTCTGACGTCTTTAATAACTATCACCAGTATGTGAATATAGTTATGAATTGTGCACATGCCAAACTAATCCCATTTCTTGTTTCACCATGTGCCAAACTCTGCAGTCCCACCATTTTCTATTTACCAACATGGTCATAGCTGGTGTGAAAAGTTATTTTTAAGGGCACATTCAAGTTTAAGTATTATTTAGTAACAGAGGAAGAACTCATATCTTAATAGACCCTCAAGATCAAACCTGGCAGCAGTCTACAACAAGCCATAAATTGCAGGCATTTCTTGGAAGTAAAGGAAACATGCTAACAAAGGCAGTTCTAGGAAGTGCTTTACTAGGGGAGGAAAAACCACTGTTCTAAATAAAAAGATAGCTAGAGCAGCTAAAACCCTGCATCTTCTTTCACTCTATGTTTGCAAATTTGACCACAAAGGAGGGGACTGGTTTCTTTTCCTGTCCCAAGTATAAATAAATGGCAGTCTACATACAGATGTGATCTATGCTTGCAAATTAGGCTTCTTCCTCAGTGTCTCATTGTGGGTACTGTGGGTGATACTGTCTGAAGAATGGAAAAGACAATAATACGTTCAAGATATTCACACAGTTTAGGCTGTTTATCTTAACAGACTGGTGAATAAAAGGCATATAGATATTTCAGAGACAGTGGATATATGTAATCCCCACGTTCTTTCCTCAAAGCAGTTTTATTTTTTAATAGTTAATAAGCAACTTATTTTCCAACAAACTACAATTTAAGCTAGATTTATATTTTTAAAAGTAGGATGAATTTGATTTGTCATTTCATCTAATATGTACTTAAGTCCCATTAATGTGACAAGAACTCACTTCCAAACAATTTGTAACACTATGCCCCAAATATATATCTTCATTCCAGAAAAAATCAACTGTATGTATTTTATGAGGCACAAACATAGAATATGAACTATAAATCTAAATCTCCAGAATAGAAACTATAAGATATCTATCCTTCTTTTAGAAGCTATCAACAATTTTTCCTTATATTAAACAATTTTCCTCATTTCCAAATATTTAAAAAATACATTTTCAAACAACATAAGAATTTGTTCAGTGACAGAAACATCTGAAATTGGAACAGTGCAAAACATACAAGTACAAAGTACTTTCCTGTTTCCCATCTTTCATGTTTTATCTCTTATTTGATTCCTTCATGGACTTAAAACTTAAAAAGAGCTAATATTGCTACTGTTGTTTTAGCAAGTTCTGTTAATGATACATTCATTTAGTTGTGGGTTTTATATTACTGTTTTTATGGGCTATTCCCTGGAATTTGTGCAGCAGACATGAAACAAGCTACTCATTAGGTCCTGCAGCATTTTTATGTATTGTCAAGTTTCACACTACTAATTTCCTAACAAGCTCAATTTGTTTTTAAATGCCTCCCAGGCCCAATTTCTAAGTCTACCAGAAGCTGTGTAAGCTTTAAAAAAATGCAGCATGAAATTTAAAATATACATCATTGAGCATTCCAGGACAATCCCAATAGATTTAATGGAATTTGCTCTAAAATATAACAAAGATCAACATCCTATATACATATACATATATATATATATGAATGTCTTGCCAGCTGTAATATAGATTTTTAATTATGAAGTGTAAGAGTTCACAAGAGAACACCTTATCAATTAATCAGGAGAGGCTTCTTTACTTGCCTCTGTAAATTCTACCAGTATTCATTTATTCTTGCATATTGTAAGCATAATACATTTCAATTAGTTACTTTGAGAAAGAAGCCACCTATTATTTACTATAAATTCTGGCAACATTTCCTTATGGTACATTCCACTTTTATGGTAAAATGATTTTAGCAGTGACAAGCCCTACGTTCAAATCTAGTTTGGAAATAAACATGTATATGTGTTTTAAAATTATTTAATAGCCATATCTCAGACCAATAAAAAGTTTACAGCTACAGTTAATAATGAGTATATTTTTCCTAAGAATTCAATGTTATAAGGAATGTGCAAGCTATGTCACTTTATATGCAATGAAATTGCAAAGTGGATTATAATTCCTACAGGTTTAAAAGGACAAAGCACTTCTATAATTTATACATCTTTATGTATTTCAATTATAATTTGTTCATTAGACTTTACAAGTTTGTATTTTTATTAGCTGCTTTATCCATGGAAAGACACAGCATAAATTAATTAAACAATACATATACCCAGTTTTCCCATTAGAGTGAAGAAACTGAATTCATATGAATATTCTTCTATAAAAACAAATCTATTTTCCCAATAGGAATGATTGGGATAGAGAATCATACATAGATCAGATTAATTATCTACACCTCAACATTCTTAGAAATGATGATTCTTCAAAAATAGGCAACACCAGTCCTTTTATAAAGTAGACATTTAATCTACATAAAGAAAAACTTAACTGACAGTATCTACTGTAAATCCAATAACTATTGTAGAATATATTTTGGAAGATATATTTTGGAAGATTTTGGAAAATCAAGATATTCATGGACAGAATCCACTTACAACTTCTTGCACCAAACCTGTTTCAATTATCAGAACTTGAAAGTAGAACTGCCTCTTCTATAACTACCGTTATACAACTCCTGTGTTTCAAAGATCCACAGCATCTAGTAGATTGTATATTTTTAATGCAAAACTGATATCATTTGCAGAACAAAATCATTCTATCCTTAAAACAATGAACAATTTTAAGAATAACATATTTGAATTATGAACAAAAGTGTGGCTATTCCTTCATGAACATGTCTATTTAGAAAGAAGTCATAATTCTTTCTAAATTAGCTTAATATTACAAAATAATCCTAAAAAATATGTTAATTAACTTTTATGTCTATGCACAATCCTAAACATATTTGTTCTGCAACTGAATCCAATAGGATCAATAGTTAAGATCACTCTGAGAGCTGATTTATTATCTAAATTTATAAATCTCAAATGCTACTTGCTACAAATATAACAATAACTGCTTACTACAAAGACTAGCAGTGTAAGTTTTGTGATATGGGGCAAATAGCAGACTCACTAACTGGGTTCACTGATCATGCTAAGCTATTATTTAAATTACCTGTGATTTATTGAATAAGCCTAATATCTGGGTTCACACATAACCCTAAGCCATACACAATGGTTTACAAAATCACAGAGATTGATTTCACACATCTCACTGAACCAAAACCAAACACACAACATTATGGCTCAGCAGGATGTATCAACCTATGTAGTCCAATTTTCTGTTTCCACAGTGGCCAGCTAGGGACCTAAGGAAAGCCTACAGCAGGACATGAGAACCCTCCAGAAATTATCAAGTGGTCTCTGATCCTGGAAAAAGATTTAACACCTTTGAGACTAGTAGCCACGGATGGCTGTCTCCTTAAGTAAGTTCAGTCTTTTCCCACCTAGTGCCCTCCATAAGCTTTAGAATACCTGTTCCCAGCCTACAAGACCATGGTCATGAAATTCTGGGAAGGAATAAAGAAGGCTGCTCTAATTTTTCTTTAAAGCTATTCACATTAGTGGTCATTGCTACATCTCGTTATAGGAAATGTCATTGGCTAACCTTTACCTGTCTTATATCGCCTACGATCAACTTTATGGGATGACTCCAGGATTATGACTTCTAGCATTATGAGACATCCATTTCCTTGACACCATGTTTGATTTTATATATCCCTATCGTATCACCTTACCTGCCCCCCCTTTTGTGGGGGGGGGGGGAAATTAAAGCTTCAGACTTGTAATTTTTTTCTCCTAAGAAAGTTTCTCCCAGTACCTTGATTATTTTTGTTGTGTTTGTCTGCAGCCTTTCTACAATATTCTTTTTTAAATTAGGTATATCACTGAAATATCTTTGGCGTTTTTAAATTCCATTTGCAAAAACGGGGGGAAAAAAGGGTTAGGCAAAGGTAAAAGAAGTAAAGTATGGTTTTCTGTACTGAAACTCAAAGGAGCTAAATTAAAGAAAGAAAAAACATTATCAGCCCCTAAATTAAAAAAAAAAACATTTATCATAAGTTGCTAGGGTAATTCATAATATCAACAGTGACAAAACTAGTGTACACATATAAAAAATCCATACTTAAAAAAAAAGTTTTTAACTAGAGGAATACCACGTCAGTATAACAATAACAGAGTGTTTATGATATAATATTTGTAAATCAAAAACGCTGATGGTAGTGACTGGTCTACCGGACAAGCTTCATGGCATTTCAAAATTACTTAAAATTGATTCGTAAGGTCAGCAGTATTCTTATCAAGAAACTGTTAATGGCATAACATTATAGCTTGCATTTTCCCTGATTTTTTTTAAAGTTTTTTCTTGTACTGTCATGCCGTGGAATCTGTTAAGTTAAAGACAGGAAATTATCTGGGGACAAACTAGATTACTTCAATAAACTAATGAATTCATGCATCCTTCCCTTGACAATACTCAGAATGCAACAATCGTTCAAAATGTGGTATTTCTCCCCTCAAAACACACCTCCTAACTGCAAGCAACACAAGACAGCCTGGCATTCAACTCTAATGTCTGATGGTGTGTA
This sequence comes from Liasis olivaceus, assembly GCA_030867105.1. NCBI lineage: Eukaryota > Metazoa > Chordata > Lepidosauria > Squamata > Pythonidae > Liasis > Liasis olivaceus. Next base: position 36,406,715 of record CM061355.1, on the reverse strand, counting down.
CGTGCAAGTATGTATGTATGTATATATGTTGTGTGTGTGCGTGTATTATATATGAAAAAACATATATTCTGATGATTATTTTATACTTAGCTTATTTAATAAAATGTGTAACAGTTTGTTTAGATATATTAAGAAATTTACAGAATTTGAACAATTTATGTTAGATACTAACAGTGGTAGACACTTATTTTACAGTAGTGAGCACAGATTTCTTCTATAGTGCAATCTTGTATTTGGAAATTAAACATATGTAGAAGCTATAAAAGGGGGGTGGGGGAATGGCTCCTCATACGTCCAAGATCCTCCTCCAACATTCCTGCCTGAAATATTATTAAAATGGCCCAAACTCCACACAGTTCAGAGGTTAAATGCGAAACTGTTTAGACAATAGCTAAAAAGTGGGAGGTAATGAAAGCTAATCTTTTGTTCTGGAATAATCTCACCTTCTGAGCTGCTTTAGAGGGACTCTTGTTTTTGCTTCCTTTAGGTCTTCCTCTTGGTCTTTTGGGAGATGGCTCCCCTGCAGGTTCCTAAAAACAGAAAACACACTATTGTCCCAAGAAACTCAACACAAATCTAAATACAAACAACATTTAAGTGCACGCACACACATATTATGTCAACGAGTGACTCAAGTTTAATAGTGAAAAAAAATGTTAAACCTGGGTAATAACAGTATGTGTTTATCTAAATTAATTAAAATGTTTCTTCATAGCAACTTGAGCTCCATGGCAAAACAATGAAAAAGGATGTCTGATATTATAGTTGAAATACATTTTTCCCAACCAAATACAATTAATTAGAATAACTTTTGTCATCTAAATGAGTGGAGGCATTTTGCACTCACCTGATAATTGTTCATTAAACATACATTTGTAATCACTTGAGACTGGGATTCCCACCTTAAAGAACCTTTAAGGCACCTTTTTTTCTCTTGTTAATGAAAGTTACGAAAGCCAGCTTTGCTTTGTTCTGTAGTTTACAATCCACTTCCATTTGTCTAACTTAATGGAATCTATATATTGTATGTGGGGGCTCTGCATGTTCTGGCCTGATGAGAAAACAGTTTAGAGTTTATAACATGACTGAGATTCAGATTATATAAAACCAGTTTTTGTTCAGATATTTCCCCCAATGGTTTCCGTCTGATAGTAAACAGAAGACTCATTTCAATGTATAGGATTCCAGTTTCAGAATTCAAATGTTTATTCAATGAATCATATGGACTAAAAGAAAAAAAAAAACCCACATCCACTTTCAAATATCAAACATTTCATTTGGATTACAGGATGAAGTTTGACTAATTAAGTACAGTTGTGAATGGATCTTAAAACTCTAGTGAATTCTTTAGGTTGCAAAAGAAATCAAGTCTGTAATCCTATACACACTTACCTAGGACTAAAGCCTAGCATTCAGTGGGCTTACTTATGAGCAGGCATGCATAGGATTTCACTGCACTATAACTGACACAGTATATTCCCCCCCACCCCACAAAAAAACAAAAAACAAAAAAACAGCAATAATGTTCAGCGTTGATTGGGAGAGAAGCACATTTCTTTCCTGAGTATTTCATAAAGTATTCCACTTTCAGACAAGATTCTTCCACCACCACACACTTCTGCCCAAAATAAACTGGTACTGGAGAATATGGGAAATCTTGCTAGGATTGGGGGAGGGGCCACTGAAATCACGATAGTTTAACAAAGGTAACACAAGGAATGTGTGTGTGTTGTTTATACTGTCCTTTCCCAAATATATTTACTGCTTTATGGTTGGGGAGGTGAAGAGAAATGTAGGGTAAGTGTGAGGTCCTAGCTAATGATCACCCAACACCGAACCCCCGCTTTGAGGTATTTTACATTTCAGGTTTCAGATCAGTTTGCCGACCATCTGATTTGCTCTAAAGGAAGTGGTTTGATGCTAATGAATGAACTTCTTTTTTTATGCCCGCGGAAGTCAGCTTTAAATGCACTTACTAGGCAACTCCTATTGCTAATAGCTGCCTCGGAGGAAATGGAAACCAATCCAAACAACAACAGAAAAAGTTCTCCATGCGGCTATGCAGCGCTACAACGGCAACCTTAATTGGTTGCATCCGCAGAGAATCTCTCTCCCTCTCTCTCTCTCTCTCCACATGACTTGAAGGTTGTTGGAAAACCCGGGTATCCCCGTAGCCTGTTTACTTTGCCAAATGCAATACATAGTAGTTATGGATTTCACCTCGTGGAAAAGAAGGGAATGCCCAGGACTCCAACGTCCCACGAGCACTACAGCTCTGGGCTTAATATTTGGTGCTCACGCAGCCCTAAACCTAGGAGCACCCTTTCCCGCACAGAGCAACCAGTTTCCTGAAGGGGAGGCGGGAGGGGGGAACCAAGAGTAAGCCTCAAGGAAGTCAAACAATCCTACAAAATGCAGAGTAAACACGCAGCCAACAATGGCTCCCCCTTTGTATCACGCAATTGGGGAGTCTGTCTGACCGCCCCCCAGGCCACGATGGGAGGGGAACAGCGGGTAAGGTCGGATGGGACCAGAGGCGGCAGTAGCCTCTGCGAGACCAGCTACGAGACACATGGCCCAAAGATTGAGACGTAGCGAAGACAGCCCGCGTCCCATTCTTCCTTTCAATCCACTCACACGCTCAGATTTAAACTCTGCTCGGAACGAGCCAGCGAGCGCTGGTTGGTGGGACCGGAGCTGCTCCGCGGTACAGAGTCAAACCACACAATAAAGGCCAAGATAAGTTTTCGCCTGTTAAAAAGAAAGAGGCGCGCGCGCGCGCACGTTTCTCTCTCTCTCTTTCACGCGCGCACACGCACGCGCACACACACACACACACGCTCCGCTTCCTCCCCTTGCCAGTGGGCTCTGCAGCCCCGACCCTCGTCGTTACGGCTGCTGGCGAGCAAAGGAACCCGCGTCGCCGCCACCACACCACTTCTTGCATCTACAAACACACACCGCCAACGCCGAGGAGCTTGCAGGGCACGTGCACGCCCGATTCCCACATATCTCGGCTCGATTCTAGACTAGCTAGCGGGAGTACTGACTTGTGGCTGCTTCCTGGGTCTCCCTCGTCCCCTCTTCGGCGGTTCGGCGGTGGCAGGTTGTTCCTTGGCAGCCGCGGAAGTCGAAGGCTGCCCGGCTCCGTCACCTCGTGCGCTCATCGTGACTCCTCGCTGCCTTCCCGTCTCTCGGCAGTCTCTCCGCTCGCTCCCGCTCGCGCTCTGCGAGGCACCTTGAAAAAACGGGAGGATTCAAAGGCGACCCCGCTCGCTCGCTACTCGCTCGCAACCCCCGCAGCGAGCGCAGCACCGCTACCCCTACCACCACCACCACCACCACCACGCCGGACGTCCTGGCGCTGCCAAAAGCGGAGGAGAAAGGGGGGAGGAGGAGGAGAAGGAGAGGAGGAGGGAAATGATGGTGGCGGCGGCGGCAGTAGCGGGGCTAGTGCTGGCGGTGTCGGTTGCAGAAGGAGGCGGAGGGGGAGATCTCCCCTTTTTGCAGTTTAGCGCCGGGATGGAAGTGCAGGAAGACCGAGCAGCTGACTTTTTTGTTTGAGTTAGAAGCGCTCGAAATGCTAGGAGGGAGCAGGAACGGTGGGTGGGTGGCTGGGTGAGTGGGTGGGCGGGCCGGCGGGAACGTTCGTCTTACGAGCGCAAAGCAAGTGGGGGCTCCACAGACGTCGGTGAGTTCAACGGCAGCCCGAGTCGGAGAAGGCGCTCGGCAAAGTGTGCGACCCAGCGCGCCTTTCGGCTGCGCTGAAAGCGGATCGTGCACGTTGTGAGTGAAGGAGATCTCACGGGTACGAGAAAGAGAAAGAGGGAGACTCCGAGAGGGTTATGCGTTTGCCTCCATAATGATATGCCGAGAGAGAACAGCCGGCTGAGGATGGAAACGCTAGGAGATGCCTGTCCGCGATAAGTAACGTGGGGTTTTGTTTTGTTTTGTTTTGTTTTTAAAAACCAAACCTTTTTTCATGGGTGGGAAAAGAAAACAGGAGGCAACAAGAGGGGAGGGGGAGGCCACCATGAGGAGCAAGAGGAGGAGGCAAAACCAAAGAAAGGAGGAAAACAATCGAGGACTGGACCGGAGCAAATAAAGCCCTAAAGACAGCCATCACACCTCAAAGAATGTGCCCATCCAAGATGGTACCTGTCCAGTGTTGGTACTGCCCCAACATCCAAGCATAAAATAGCTGAATTGGTTGGACTGAGCCAAAGAAATCAGGTTTGCAAAAGTCCGTCTGGCTTTTCTAGATTTTTTGCACCAAAATTACTACCAGGATCATTTTTCTTGGGAGAAATGCTCAACTTTACTGAAACAAAGTACAGTATATACTTCCAGAAATATAATTTGAATGTGAAATAATTCTTTAACACATAGAATGTGACATGTTATTTAAATACATGCCACCATCTTTTCTTTACCCTTAGTTAATTCTGTTAATCCATTTTTTCCTCTAAGGATGGCATTCAATTGTATTTATCTAGTACTTGTTTTTTCACTGAAAGCATCAAAAACATGCAGCAAAAATGGTGGAATAAGTTCAGTTCAAATCTGCAAAAATCAAATACAAGCACTCTGTTTTGTGCCCTCCTGGCCATTAGCGTGGCAATAGCAGGAGCTACAATAGCAACATTTCCTTTGATTTAGATAAAACAACTATATATCCACTTAGTTCCCTAACCTTGCCTGTCCATTTCCTTGTCAATAATTCACCTCTCTGTTTCTAAATCCGCGTGCAGTTTTGTTGTTATCCCACTTTCTTAACACATCCTTTTTCAAATCCAGGCCTTGAGTTATTACCTTTATTTTTGATAGATTTCTACTTTCAACCACATCTTTTGTATTCTTATCGATTCTCCAACATTCCTATGTCCAAAAGAATAATATACTGTTGCCTTGAGCCAAAGGTCTTTTGGGACACCTGTCCCAGTCCCCCTCCATGCGCCCTTGTTCTTTTCTCTGTATTCTGCCATATTAGAACCAGGGCACCCAGCCTCTATGATGACATAATTTATCAAAATACACCTTCCTATTTCTTGTTTTATACTTCAGCTTGAGATCTGGCAGAATGAGGTATGAAAGGAGAGGCAGACAAACTAACAAGAGAAGTCCAGGCAGTGTCAGACCCTCTACATTTCTATGGCAGCACCATGACAGATGGATATTTTCCCTACTATGTGCCAATGTACTGAAAAGGGAGAGCAGCAAATCCAGAAAAGGAAACCAGGATACCACCGTTCAGCAGTGGCTCAGAAAAGACCCATTTGATGAGGATAGGATTGGCAACAGGCACAGCAAAATGTATGTCAGTATCGTTTTGTGCCAACTTAATAGCATTTTACCTCAGTAGTGGGGGGAAATCCCTGTTGTTGTTTAGTGACTTCCAACTCTCTGTGACCCAACTGATACCTTTTTACCAGGATTGTCGGTCAATAACAACTTCTTTGAATTCTTGTAAACTCATGCTTGTGCCATTAATGACAGCATGTCATCAATGATGGTACCTAGCAACCTTGTGCTCTTTTGCCTTTTATTTAATCTTGGGTTTTCCCCCCTTTTTTAGTATTGAACAACACACTGGCTTTTGCACTCTGTTCTTTCACCTTCAACAAATGAATCCTTAAGTCTTCTTTCCCTCCATTAAAGTGGTATCATCAACATATCTGAGATTGTTTTTCCCTGTCTGACATTTCTTATATGTTGTTTATGTTAAATAAATAAGGTATCCGTGTACAACCTTGGCACATTCATTTCTCAATTTTGAACCATTTAGTTGTTCCATATTCCATTCTGTTGCATCCTGATCATTATATGAATTCTTCAGCAGGCAGATGAGGTGACCCAGTAACCCATTTTTGAAGAACTATTCACAGTTTGTTGTAGGCTACATAGCTGAAAGCCTTAGTATAATCAATTAAACAAAAATGGATACTTTTTTGGAACTCCCTTGTCTTTTCCATTGTCCATCAAATGTTAGCAATGTAATCTCTTATGCCTTTGCCCCTTCTCAATCTAGCTTGTATCTCTGGCAGTTCTTATTCCATATATTGTTGAAATCTGGATTGCAAAACTTTTATCATTATTTTACTAGCATGTGAGATAAGTGCACTTGTTCAGTAGTCCAAGCATTGTTTAATACAACCCTCTTTTAGTATTGGAATAGAAGTAGATCTTTTCCTGTTCCATGGCCATTGTTGTGTTTTCCATATGTGGTCTACCAGCACTAGAATATCATTTTGATACAGGTAGAAGATTCTGATGAGGAAGAGTTTCTTTATGACATGTAAAAATAACCTCACTCCCTGCAAAAATTTATAGTATAATATATTTGTTTGTTTGTTTGCCTTCAAGTCAGTCTTGACTCCTGGCAATTGCCTAGACAAGTCCATGCAGTTTTCTTGGCAACATTTGCAGAAGTGGTTTGCCATTGCCTTCTTCTTAGGGCTGAGAGAGAGTGACTGTCTCAGAATCACCCAGCTGGCTTCATGCCTAAGGTAGAACTAGAACTCATGGTCTCCCAGTTTCTAGTCCAGTGCCTTTAACCACTATATGAAACTGGCTCTCAGTATCTGAATTTACACTACACTATTTAGGGATCATTATCTCAACTATGGTTCCATCTCCCACAAAAGCTTTTATACTATTTTTTACTATGTATAGATCCTAATGTTCCTGTGGAAACTTGAAGCCTTTTATGTAGGCTCTACAGTCTCTTGTTATTTGTATAACAGAGTATGAATTGTATTAATTCCATATTTAGTTTGAAGGAAACGGCACATGATGCAGTCTTAACATTTTAGTCAATTATCTCACACCACAGAAACAAATATATTAAGAAATAAAGAAGCTGTTTCCACACTAGTGATTTGGATCATCTTTTAGCATCATTGAACCATCACTTTGGTGTGATACAGAGGCTGTGAAATCACCTTTTCAATACTGATGAAAAGGGGTGTGGAGCTCTAGTGTGTAGATGCCAGATCAGTTTAAATAAACCATGCCTACTAAATCTATCCTCCTTTGGCATCCATAGAGATATACTCCAGTAATGCCAGCTTTTCACACCAAATAAAAAAAGTTCTGTGCCTCCACCATTATGACTTTCAGCTACTTAGTCTATAAGTGAAGGATAAAAATAAAGTATCACCGCATGTGGTGTTTCCATGATGCACTAAATGCAGCTGGCACAAGATAGACAGACACCCCCCCCAACACACTTCACATAAAAAGATCTTACACACAGTATTCTTAGGAAATTATATGCTATTTGGATTAAAGAATTAGATAAAACATGTATTATTTAGAGGTAAGAGGAAAGAAAGAAACTGATGTAAAAATAATTTGATTTTCATCGATGTCATCAAATTTCTAATAACTGGCATTGGCAGTGACTACAGTGGGAGAGTCTTAGGACCAAAAGAGTAATAACCACAGACACTAACTGGGTCTTCTGGTAGTGTCAGTGATACTATTGGTGCTGTCTATGGACTATGTATAAAAAAGATAGGGACAATCCAGGTGATTTCACTATTGGTGCATTATTCTTTCTTGCTGAACCAGATCAGTCCCTTAGTTTACAAGGGAGCTGAAAACAATCAAAAAGTAGGATGATAGCTGAAGTGCAAATGGAGAAATTTTAAGACACATCAGATCAAGCAGGGATTAAGTCCCAATTGAAGTCCTTCTCCATGGTAATGCGAGCAAGAAAGAAGGCTTGTCTGCCTTCATATAGCCACACAAAGCAGGCCAGCATTGTTTCTTCTGTATGGTAATACATCTCAATCACCCAGATGTGATGAGAAGGGAGCCACAGCAATTGATGGCTCACTATGAGCAGCATACATAATTCTCTGCAGATAAAATAATCAAATCCACTTCAGTGGGACTCCAGTGTTGGGGTCTGTTTGTAGAGATGTAACCTCAGCAACTACTTGTCCTCTTATTTTGTTTTTGTTTTTTCCCAGATTGTTGACCCAAAGTATGTGGACAGGTGAGGAAAACTCAGAGTTACTATCTGCTTGTTTGCCCCTTTCTACTTCTGGATGATTATCAGTCAGGAGGGAATTGACCCCATGGTTAAGGGAGTTGATAGTTTATTTATTTATTTATATTTCAAATGTAGACACTGCCCATCTCATGGGGAAGTGCTTTCTTGCTTCCTGTAAATGCCTAAAAGAAGCAGTTAAAAGGTATGTATTGAAGAAACTCTCCCCTAGCTTGGGAGGTCTGTGCAATTCTAAACCAGACTTAAACATTAAGTTTCTGAGAAGAGTAATAGTGCACCAGACACATCTGAATGATATTGATTATCTGGGTCCATTTCAAACAGGCATTCTGCTGCGATATGATGCTAACTTTAATTAAGTACACCACAGACTGAATGGGGCAGAATATGTTCTTGCCTGTTCTCCTGGACATCTCAGTTGCCTTCATTACCTTCTGGATCATGTGGTGGGCTTAAGCTTGGGACATTGGTTTGAAGTGGTACTGGTCCTTGTTGGACCATATCCAAAAAGTGATGCTGGGGGACTGTGTTTGACACCTAGATCTACAATGTTCCATCTTGCCCCCACCCCAGCTGTTCAACATCTACATGAAATTCAGGAGATGTCATGTAATGTGAAATGCCACTGGCATGATGATGATATTTACCAGTTCATCTGCCTCCAAAGAAGCTATCAGTATTTTAGCATGCTGTCTTTTTTTTTTTTATCTGCGCTCAGTCGTTACCGACTCTGCAGTGACTGCTTGGACGAGTCCTTTGAAGTTTTCAAGGCAAGGTGTTTCGGAAGTGGTTTGCCAGTGCCTCCTTCCTAGAGCAGAGCCCAGCTGGCGAGCGCAGGAGGCAGGGTTTCCATTGCTTCACGCCCTTATCGGGCGCGCATGGTTTTTCGCACTTACCGGCAACTGCTCCCGACTCCTTTTTGCAAGGCGCCGCCAGCATTTTTCCTCCCACCGGAGTGAGAGTCCCCATTTATCTACTCACGTGAGTTTTCGAACTGTTGGGTTTACAGGAACTGGGGAGGAAACAGGAGCTCACCCTGCTAACGCGAGAAGGCTAGACTCGAACCGCTGAAGTGTCGACCATTTCTGGCCGGCAACTTTCAGCGTCATTAAGCCGCTGCGCCACTGCGTCCCCATAGCATGCTGTCTAAATTTGATAATTACCTGAATGATGGAGAAAAAGCTGAAATTATATCTAGACAAGAAGGTGCATTTTATATACAGGAAGATAGATTCATGAATTGAGGCCCAACCTATTTTAGATCAATTGCAGTCACCCTGAAAAAGTAGAGTCACCATCTGGGAGTCCTCTTAGATCATCAACTGTCACTGAATTAAAACATGCCAGATATGCCATTTGCACAATTATGACCAATAGCCAGTTTCAACTCTTCCTGCACTAGTTAAATATGGTGGCAGTTGTCCATGTCTTTGTTACTTCCTGTCTGGAATACTCCAGTGTGATCTAAATGGGGATATTTTTGAAAAGTGTCTGGTGCAAAATGCAGTAGCTAGGCTGCCAATCAATGCAAGTTTTCTTTAAAAAAAGTTTTTAATTTTTGATCAATTCTAGTATTAATGTTGTACCTTCTTAGATATTTTTAAATGAAATGTGGACTGCCTTGAATACACAAGTGATAAGAAAGTTAGGGGAAGGAAGGAAGGAAGGAAGGAAGGAAGGGAGGGAGGGAGGGAGGGAGGGAGGGAGGGAGGGAGGGAGGGAGGAAGGAAGGAAGGAAGGAAGGAAGGAAGGAAGGAAGGAAGGAAGGAATTCTGAACAGGTTATCCAAGTTGAGAGTGAGAGACACAGCATTCTGGTACTTCTATTTTGGAACCAATGATGTTTATAGATATTTTTCAAACTATGATGTCTACTGTGACTGCAGCATCAACAGATGTTGACAGACTCAAAGACTCCAGCCCATAAAAAGGTAAAGGCTCTTTCATGTTGAGCTTGACTGCTGGAGACTACACAGACATGTCTATATAGTTTTCTTGGAAGTGATTCAACATTGCTTTCTGCCCATGCATAAGTTTAAAAATAATTGAGGGAGATCTTCCAGAGTTTTGGATTGAGGAGTTACCAATATGGGGATAATAGCAGAGTCTTCTTTTCAACCGTATCTGGTGAGACCTAATGCCCAATTTATAAAAGTAGTTCTGAAAAGAAGTTTGTCTGATGGCTAACTTCTCCTTTGGATCACAGAAAGAGTTTTTTTTGTTGTTGCTTAAAATAATACTGCGCAAAACCAAGCTCAATTTTTTTGTTGAATTCTAATTACAAAGTTTAAGTGCATATAGTATGTTGTTTTATTCATTGCGCTAGACAAAATGTGCCAGAGAGGGGAACTGGAGCTGATACAGAAGTCAGATCAGCTTCCCATTGCTTGGGTGGGTTGACTGATGTCATAGGTGAGGCTTAATGCAGAGAGTCCCCAGCCTCATTCAAAAGCTCCCTCTTCTGATATCACTAATTTCTCTGTGCAGAAAGAAATGAGAAGCAGTCATTGTTTACTTCTTCCTGCATAAAGGAAAGCCATGAAATAAGAAGATAGTGCTTCCTAAATAGCCTGCTTGGAGCACTTTTCTCCAGTATTTTTGTACCCTCCAAGAAATTCCAGGGTATGAACCTGGGATCTTTCATTTCAAAGCAAGTTATCTTCATTATCTTTCTTCATTATGTGCAACAGACATCTTTCTAGTCCCTGTTTGCCAATATTATTATTGGCACATTCCTTTATTGTAGTTTCCTTCTTAATATTGATGAAACAGTCTGTTTTGATCTTTATCTAGTGAGTAATTTTTTTGATTTTCCAAGCATGGATTCATCCTTTCTAGAATGAACCTGATGCTATGAAACTAGCTCTTCTTTCTGCTTCTGGATTAATGTTTTTCAGATGGACTTGCTGTATCTGCTCTGAGAGACTTTTCAAGGATACATTTGATTTTATTTTTTATACTAAGTCTGAAGAAGTCTGTGTCAAGTATAAGAAAGTAATACAGATGCGCTACTACTACACTACTTCTCACGTACTGAAAATAATTAATGCTTTAATATAAAGTTTAAAACAGCGAGTCTAGGGTCTATTAAGTCAGAAGAGCTTGTAAGCAAGATACATTAATAAAAATAGATTATATACATACTGGTTTTATGCAACAGATATTCTTAAATGTTAATGTACTTCTTGAAAATGAAAGAAGCCTAGTTATCTAAAAGTGTAATCCTAAAAGTACCATTACATAAAATTTTGCTTCATCCCTAAAAAATCTCTAAGTTATTAATAAATATTTTGCTTTTGAAACGATGTAACTGCTACTTTAGTACAAATATAAAAAAGGAAGCATGCATTCCACTCCAAAGAACTCATAGCACCTACAGATTTAAAAAGGAACATTAAGTCTGTTCACACAACACATAAAACTCTTATTCAGGGAATAGGGGAAAAACTGAGTTAAGAAAAGCTTCTGTGTATCATATAATTTAATTAATGGATTCAGTCTTGACTTTTAGTGGCCACATAGACAGACCTTCTCCTGATGAATTGTCCCCACTGTGGCCCTTCAGATTGTCATTGTAATTGAGTCCATCCACCTTGCTGCTGGTCATCCTTTTCTTTCCTTCTACTTTTCCCAGTGTTATGAGCTTCTCAAGGGAATCTTCCCATAATATGTTCAAAATATGGTAATTTGAGCCTGGTCATTATACCTCAAATGAGAGCTCTGGATTGATTATTTTGATGATCCATTTGTTTGTTTTCTTGGCTATCCATAGTATTCCCAAGAGTCTTCTCCAACACCAGAGTTTAAAATTGTGACTATTTTTTCTATCTTGCTTGTTTAAAGTCCAACTTTTGTTTCTGTAGAATGTCACAGGGAAAACTCTTACCTGCACAATTGTTACATTATTGTTAAATTGTTAATGTATTAAGCTATTCTTGTTTAGCAATATTTAATATTACTACTATTATTGTGTTAATTATGACTGTTTTGATTTCTCCTCTTTGCTATGAAAATGGGCACTATTCGGTCAGAAGGGAATTTCTGAATATGAACAGATCTGATCTTGAATCAGGAACTCCTATCTAAAACTGACGCCAGAATAGTATGTCATTCCAGGTTTGTACACTCAGTTTTGTTGCTTGTAGCAGTGAAAGAAGACAGTATCCCACAGAGCTTATTTAACTATTGTCAATATACAACAAAATATTGTCATGAATTCCAGACTCCAGTCTGAGTGCTCTAGTTCAGAGTTTCAATCAGCCTAGAACAGTCTTTCTCAACCTTAGCAAGTTTAAGATGGGTGGACTTCAACTCCCAGAATTCTCCTACCAGCAGAGGTAAGCATATGGTATTCCTGGCTGGCTGGGGAATTCTGGGAGTTGAAGTCCACCCATCTTAAACTTGCCAAGGTTGAGAAACACTGGCCTAGAACAAAAATCATTCTTCACAGAAGGTCTCAGGAGAAGGAAAAGCATTGTTGTTTTGTTTTGTTTCCTAATCTCCTGAAACCTTCCGCCCCTATGCAATATTGCACTGAAAATGTCAGTTCAGGGATTTATTGCTATATAGCTGAAGAGAAGATTTTAGATGCCTTGGGGAAATCTGCACTATGCTAGTTTGGGCAAGTCTTAAATTGTACTTGTTCCCTGTGTAAGAAAATGCCAGAAGGGGGCAGGAAGAATGGCAGGCCCTGTGGAAGTGGAAGGGCAGGCATTGTTTTCTCTTAACAGCTGGCTAATGCAGCATGTTGCATTGGTGTGCTGCGTCGTCCTGGAGCTTTTTTTTTTCCCTTGGAGTCCTAAATGTGTTCGTAGTCCTGCTCTCACCCACCCCCACCCCTCCATTATCTGGTGGCTGTGACCGCCAGGCACTGATGGCACCCATGGTAGAAAAGAGAAAGGAAACCCTTTTTCAGTGTTTTCATTACTCCGCTGTCTCCCTGGACCATGTAAGAGCACAGGGGTGCTTGGCAATCAGGCTCTCCCCCGGCTGTTTCCCTTCTGACTCCCCCCCCCCCAAAATCAGGTATACAGGTGCGGCTGCCCTCATTCTTTAGCTTGGATCGTAACAAGAATCTGGAAAGAATGATGGGAAGAGAGGAATGGCTTCCATTTGGAATATACATGTGCCTTACCAGGGTGCCAGATTTGTATTTTGAAGTGGTTAAGTTGCTTTGGAAATTTGACGATGTCAAAATTTCCTGTTTGTGTCCAAGGGGACTGTGTGACAATACTCAGTAAATATGCTAGAGCATTCTAATGCGATGATGGGTTTCCAGACTTCTGCCAAAAATGCCATTTCTACTTCTAATATAGCTTGGAGGCATCCCCACGTCACTACAAAGGCTTCCTGGGAATTCAAATGCAAAATGATGAGGCTCCTTCATTAGCTGTACTCCCCAATACTCCTACCAGCAGAGGTAGGCATATGGCATTCATTTGGGCTATTCAGTAACACAACCTATTGTTTTTCTAATATTTACACTCGTGATTATTATTTCTCCTTTCTACCAGTAAACAAAAGAGGCAACAGTAATGCAGATGCATATACATTATAATAATTTAGTAGCTGTTAAAATACATTAGGAAAATATGCTGTCTACCTTATGCCCGCTTAAAAAAGTACATCTTGTACTACAGCAACTCAATGTATCATCTTTGTGATTTTAAAATAATATGAGCTGTACATACTTCGAAGTGTACAGATGTCAAATAAACACGTCATTATCGTAGGCTTAAGCAACAAAACATCAATGAGGTGTGGCTCTAGTACAAATTTTGCTTCAGGTTCACTTTGTACCTTTATCCACCCCCGTTAATTACATAATGAGGACAGCCCTGCACAGTTGTTAATTTTCCTTTTATTTTATCATGGCTTCTCCTACTTAACGCCCTCACAAACAAACCAATTTGGGCTAAGCAGCGGCTTCTGCTTGCCTGTTCTAAGCTTACCAGACACAGGCAGCTATAGTTTAAGGCAAGATTTCTAGAGGGGACTTGTTTGGAGAATGTCACGTTATGGATATGGACCTCTTTTCAGAGGGCTAGTATGGAAGAGCTAATGATAGAAAAGCCACAAAGGTGCCTAGCAAGGGCTGTGACCTAAGAAAAGGCAAAATATGGAAACAGGCTTTCAGAAGCACATCTACGCAATATATACACGCCACTTATACTAGAGATAAGCAACAATAGTTCTAGGGACACGTCCTTCAGTGTACTTTTACAGACTCAAGAACTCTAGCAGTTTTTGCTACCAGAACTCAGCTGCAAAATGGTAATTATCACACCACAGGTTTTGGCATTTTTAAGTTGAAATAAGTCCCCAAAGATGTGTTCAGCCTTTAGCAGCTATAATGCATTTATTTTTGGTGTAATAAATCCACAAATCAACTCCTGCTCCCTATATGGGACAAATAGTGAGACCACTGCCTAATCTACCTCTGTCTGTGTTAGCTGTCCACCAAAAGGGGCCCTTAGCCTGTCTTACATATCCATTTATTCTGCCTGTTAACAGTTAAGAAAACTTTATCAACTAATTTATTAGAGCCACAATTCATTTTTAAAGAATTATTCGTAATATGCCTTTCAGGGATCCTGCGGCTAGATTGGAATTATATATTTTTTTCTCCTGCTACATCATGATGTTCTCTGTAAACATGAAAACAATTAAATCAAAATAAAGTTTTTGAAAAAGATGAACTGCAGCTGCATCCTGTGAATAATTTGTCACTGCTTATTACTCAGTTTCAGTTGGTTGTTACTTAACAAAGCATGCAAATCTGCCAAACTGAAAACATTGTCTTCTCTTGTGTGTAAAATTAAAATCAGTTCCAAATATTATTTGTCATGAATGTAAACAAGCATTTTATCATTTCTATTTATATTCATATCTTGCCCATCAAATATTTGTTTATTTATCCAAATCCCAAAGGACTTTAGATGGTGAAAAAAATACAAAGCACAGGTGGTGGTGGTGGTGGTGGTTGTTCATGTTGTTGGTTGTTATTATCTGAACTAGAAATCAGGAGACTGGGGGTTCTGGTCCTCCCTTAGGCTCAGAATCAGTCTGGGTGACTTTGGGCCCATTCTGTCTCAGCCCTACCTGCATCACAGGTGGTGGTTATGAGAAAAACAGAAGAGAGGAGCATGAGGTACGCTACATTAAGTTGTACAATACAAAGATGAGATATAAATCCAATAAGTAAATAAATGGCAATCAAATGCAACCATTCTGAGGCTGGTGAATACAAGCAGCTCTGAAGGCCTTCAGAAAGAGCAAGTCTTCACTATCTTTTGGCAACCAAAGAATATGGCCCACCCTAACCTCCAGCATGCTCTTTCAAAGGAGGTGGCTCTGCATTGGCTCTTGTGTGCTCCAAGACGGTCACTACATATATTTAGCTAGGGCCTGGTTATTGAAGAGACTGCTTCTCCCATGGAGATTCTTCCCACTAAATTGGAGAATCAGGGACTGTGTGCTGAAAGTTCCCCATGTCACAGCTCACAGTGAGAGGGAACTTTCAGCACACAGTCCCTGATTCTCCAAGTTAGTGGGAAGAATCTCCATGGGAGAAGCAGTCTCTTCAATAACTAGGCCCTAGCTAAATATATGTAGTGACCGTCTTGGAGCACACAAGAGCCAATGAAAACAGATGATCAGGGCAGTTTAAAGTAAAGATTAAAGCCAAATTATAAATAACTAAAAACCACATAACCACAGGATATCTTCAGAACTTAATAGCCCTGGAGAAGTATATGAAACAATGTACTGAGTTTTTGAAAGCATGTTCCTTATACAGTATATGTCTGTATGTGAGCGAAAAGATTCCACATAAAATATAAAGTATCCTTTGAGAGCATTTGCCCTACTTCTAAGGTAAGATTTAAAGACTCCCATTTAAAAAAATCTCTTTATACATCATATTTTATTCAATGTACCTCCCCCCCCCCCCAAGTGTTGCTTTGATTCCTGGACAAATGAACCATAGAACAAGTACCTGAAGCACAAAGACCAGGCTCAAATCATCATATTTTGGACACGTTATATGAAGATGCAGCTCCCTTGAGAAGTCCATAATGTTGGAAAAAGTGTAGGAATGAGAAGAGGATGGCAGGCAACACAGTAGATGAACGTGATTACAATGGCAATGGGTGTACCTTTGGGAGACCTGAAAGGCCAGCTTGGGGACAGATCATCCTGAAGAAGGTCTGTCTATATACAGTGGTACCTTGGGTTACGAATGCCCCTCCTTACGAATTTTTCGAGATACGACCAGCTCCGGCCCCAAAAACCTACCTTGACATGCGAACTCCGCCTCGAGCTACGAACCGGATCCACGGCCATTTGCCCTGCTGCCACGCGGCCGCGGCTTCCTATGGGCGAGATCGCGGTAGCAAGGAGACGTTCGGTGAGGCTTGTGGTGTGTTTTGGGGGAAATTTGCCTCGTGGTGCGACCAAATTCGGAGGGTGGAACGGATTAACCGTATTTACATTGAACCTTATGGGAAAATTTACCTCGCGTTGCGACCAACTCGAGTTGCGATCAGAGTCACGGAACAGATTAAGTTTGTAACCCGAGGTACCACTGTAGTCTGTTTTAATCCATTTTTTTCATATTGCCTGAGCAACTTAACAGTTGTGTACCCATAGTTTAAAAGCCTTGTAAAAATAAAAAATAATAATTTTGGGGGAAAAGGCTTATCATGATGCTCCAAAACCTGGGCGCAACCACAAAGAATGCCCTGCTCAAGCTCCCAACCAAACATTCTCCATACATTTGGACATACACCAAAGCATTCTTTCCCAAACTGGTTTCTCACAGACATGTTGGACTTCTCACAACCGCAAACAGAATATACTATGGGAATTGAAATTGAGCACATCAAGAAAAATCATTATCCAACCTCACTCCACATCTGTCAGGTGATTCACCTGGCCTGTTATGGAAGAAATAATATTTTCCAGTTAGGAAATAAGATAAAAAAATAGAGATGGTAAAATATAACTGCTGTTAAGAAGATTGGAAGCCACTTCTTTATTATTCTTTCTTCTTTTCTTTTTCCTTCTTTTCTATTTATTTATTTTTCACTTTTCTATTGCTTTTCTCTATCTTATCTTTAACTTAAAATCTGTATTGTTTTTATTCTGTGGAAAAAAATCTCTAATAAAAATTATATGTACACACCCACACATGCATACACAAAAAAGGCAGAGGGATAATATTTCTTGTTTTCATTTCCCAGACACTGCTAGATCTTCCAAAGACTCAGCAGTCTTTTCTGATGCTCATAGACTGATATAAAAATATTTGGGCATAATGTAGATTCTTCAGGGTGTATTCAGTATTTGGTTCTGTGCCAAGGAAAATTCCTTTGCCTTCTCATACTTCTACTTGTAGCTTTATGCTGTTAAATCAAAGTATTAATCATCTTTAAATGTTTTTAGTGTGAATACAGTCAACAAATATGAAGAAACAAGATATATTTCTCTAAAAGAGAATATACAGTACTCCTTTTTACCAAGAATAAATACGAATCAGAATATACAATATATGTATATGTATATGTATATATATATATGAAATTATTTGAAAGGAAAACAAACTTCTTCTAAGATTAATTATCAACACATTTACTTTTAATAAAATCATTTACACCTGTATTTTCTGTGGAAGTGAGCATTTTACAAATTATGTGAAATGCAAACAAATGAGAACACATTTTTTATTTTCATTGTATGAAGATGTTTCATTGTGACTCCCCCCCCCCTTTGTACTTTTAAGTGAACTTAACTAGGAAAAAAGACCTCTCTTTAACTCATTACTTTAAAAATGTACTAACATTTGTAAGAGAAAATTGATGTTAAAATATATCCCCTCCCCCTTTAAAAAAATGATAGTCAAAACTTGCAATTGACATTATTAAGAAATTATTAGGAAGAAAAGTAAAGATAATGAGTAATTAATAATCAAGATATCTGCTGTGAACAGTTTAATTAGAACAAGATCCAGAAAGTAACTCTGCTTTTCTTTTAGCAAAAAATAAACAGAGTTTGTCTTAATCAGGATTAATTTGGGGCAGAGGTTCTCTTGAATGAGCAAGAAAGACCAAAAATGTTGAAAGAAACAAGTGAAATATGGCTGAATCACTGCAGTTCCAAACTATAGTTTATTTGGAAAAATTGTTTAAAATATTCTGTCAAGAAGTGTATGATAAAAAGAATTCGTAAAAATAATTTAAATGTGTTTTAGGATGCTTTCTAAAATCCCATGCTATCCAATAGAGAGCTGGTGATGGAGTTTATATCATGTACAGTAAGCAAAGATAAATATTCCACTTTCCCCCAACATAAATAGGAAAGAGGGGGTAGAGCAACCTAAGCAACTTAGGGTCAGAGAAGGAGTTCTTGGGGATGGACAAGTAACAAAATAATGAAGTATACAGAAAGGGAAAATATATTTAGCTAAGTGCTTCAAAAGAAAATAGAATACCCTGAGAGGACAAGGGAGATCTGTAAATTAAACAATTTTTATGGCCCTCATCCCTCAGCTAGCAGGATTCTCCTTAAGATCATACAACAACATCTGGCACTGACCATTGAAAGGGAATTACCAGATATTCAAGCTGGTTTCAGAAGGGTTTCTGGCACCATATTGCAAATCTATGCTGTATTATGGAAATCTCAGGAATATCAAGAGAACATCTACATCTGTTTTATTGACTATAAGAAAGCCTTTGATTGTGCTGATCATGACAAACTATGGCGAGCCCTAGAAAACCTGGGGGTACCAACTCATCTGGTCGTGTTGGTATAGTCGCTGTACACAAATCAGGAAGCCACTGTGTGAACACCATATGGAGACACTGATTGGTTCAAGATAGCGATAGGAATGTGGCATGGTTGCATTCCTTCACCTTTCTTATCCAACCTGTATGCTGAAGTGGTCGTGAGGAAGCTGGAACTTAAAGAATCGACAATTGGAGGAAAGATTGGAGGAAAGAACATCAATAATCTTCAATATGCTGACAACACAACTCTCCCCTCAGAAACCAAAGAAGACCTGAATCATCTGATCAAAAGGATCAAAGAAGAAAGTGAGAAATTTGGCCTCTTCTTGAACATCAAAAAGACCAAGCTCATGACCACTGCAAGGAATGGAAATGTCAAAATAGCAATTGATAGTAAAGAGATCAAATGCATGCAAGAATTTACTTTCCTAGGATCGCAGATTGATCAAAGCAGTGAATGCAGTCCAGAAATAAAGTGTCGAATCGCACTAGGTCACACAGCAATGATGAGCATGAACTGAATATGGAAAAGCAAGGACATCAGCCTGGCAACTAAACGCAGATTAGCTCGCACTATTGTGTTTCCCATAGCTTGCCTACGGTTGCAAAAGTTGAACCATGAAAAAACTAGACAGGAGGAAAATCAACTTGTTCGAGCTGTGGTGATGGAGTAGGCTCTTGCGCATTCCTTGGACAGCAAAGGTGGCAACCAAGCAAGTTCTGGAGCATATAAAACCAGACATATCGCTGGAAGGCAAAATCACAAAATTCTTCCTTACTTATTTTGGCCACGTCGTGCAATCAAACTCACTGGAAAAGGCAGTTATGCTCGGATAGCATCATCATCATGTAATACTATATAATTTTGCAAAGATGTTCAGATATCCAAGGAACTAAGAGTACACAGGCTTTGCATTACAGAGCATGCAACTTGGAAAAGTTCCCTCTGCAGGGCAAAGAATGGTTATCTTCCTCCACTGGCAAAGGCGTCATAGTATGCCTTTCTCAGAACTGTAGGCTCTTTTGCTGGGGACAAGCCTCTTAATATCCAGGGCCCTGATAGAGGAACACCTGACCCAGAAAGGTGGGCTTTCCCCCCCCATAGCAATTGCTGTTTTGTACCTTGCAAGTTGGTCCAAGTGTAACTAAATAGACCAATGAATGGATTATGATTAAGGGACATACCCAACCCTGGAATATTTTAGCAACAGAAGTCCCAGTTTGAATATGCAGTGGAAAAATTGACTTGTTTTACATGTGTAGTAATTTTTTGAAAGTTCTATAATGTTTTATATTATGGTATTTGTAAACTGCAGTGAGTTGCTTTGGAATGCAGCAGTACATGAAAGTCTAAAAACAATCATACACACAGGCAAATTTGTTGCAGATTCTTGTCTTCTTTTGTCTTCTTTCCCGGTAATGCATTTTCTCTCAGCCCTTTTTCCAGTGCAATAGTGGCCCTTTTGGTTGTAGGGCATCACAGTAGAACTTTTTTTTTTAGGTTTCTTTAATCTGGCCTTTTTTTTCCTTCCTAGTGTTTTTCCCACATCTGCGCGGTCCACTTTTTTTCAGATCAACCAAATGTCGATCTGCTGGTTGTGACAGGAATTAACCGACCAGCTTATTTATTTTCTATTTCTTAGAACAGTTATAGTATTACTGGAACTTTGTTTGGCAGATACTTAGCATATTAGTCGTTACTATTTTCTTTTATCTGCTCACTGCAAGTATAAACTTCCTGCTAATGCTTTCAGGTGAATATGTACAAAGGCTTCTCAAAGCATCAGTGAGGTTTTAGAGCTCAGCAGCACTATGATTCTCCAGCTGAATTGCAACATTTAGCACATGCCAGGATGTTTCGTCTTTGAGCTGCGAGAGGATAAACACAACGGGCTTTGGGGGAAGAGACCTCAGCTGCAAAGCTCCATACAACCAGGAGATGGCAGTAAAGAGTTAAGAGTTGTATCTCTTAACTGCCATCTCGTGGTCATACACAAGAAAATAAGGATGCTTGTGGGGAGGAAGTGGTTGATTACTTTTTCAATGTTTGAATTAGAAGGCTGTAGGTATAGGGAGAATAGCGATTTTGTTAGAAAGCCAACACCTGGAGGCAAACATAAAACAAATTCAGCAGTATCACTGTATGACACGGTGTAAGAATAAGAATAAGAAAAATGAGAAGAATGTCTGAAAAGAAATAAAGGAAAAGGGTGAAGTCAGATATAGCCAGTGACTTCTAAACTCCACCGTAATAAGTACAGAATTTATCTCAATATAGAATAAGCATCACACTTTAAGACAAGATTTCTCTTAGTAAAGTGAACATTAATCTATATATTCGTTACTGCTCTTGAGAAATTTACCTGAATTAAGAAAAAGATCAGCAGAAAACACAAGTTTTGCATTTGCTAAAGGACCTTTCTTCAGTTCCATTAAGGGCAATATTCTCTTGGATTTAAAATTACTCCCAATTCTTAGAAATAAGTTAAAATCCTTTAAGAATACTGTAGGTTGGGGGTAGAAATGAAATATTCCCTAGAATATATACATATGGAATTATTATACTACAGGCATTATACTTTCTTTTAAATCATATAATATTTATTACTAGTTTTGATTAAAGTGCACTAAACCACTTTTTGTTCTTGCAAAGATCTGAGGCTGTACTATAGATACGATGAAAGCAAATAATGTAAAAGTCAAATGCACAATAAAAAATTTAAAAAGCAACATCCTCAAAATAAAACAGTTAACGTGGGTCTGAATGGATTTGGCAGCATACTTACTTACTAAATAAATAGCAACTAAAATAACAGAGCAGAGTGACCAAAATAAACCCATTTTGCATTGGCAAATAAAAATACGTTGTTCTGGTGCCAAAAAGAGTACATAGTTGGCACCTGTCAAATTAGAATATGCTCTCCAGATGCTTTGAATAGAGATTGGCCCAAAACAGAGAATACCAAATTGCTTATTCTGCTTTATATGTGGGATGTGCCACAATTAGAGTCTTTTGCAAATCTTCTTAAACTCAGAGTATCTCTAATGGTCTACACCCTAGAAAAATATATAAATATAATGTTTAATGGCATCTTTTAATAATGTTTGGGGAAACAGTCAGGGAGAGGAAAAAACATTGGATGCAACCAGGACACTTTTGGATACGCTTGATCTGACTTCCTACTATCAGCTATACTTTTAGCTTTAAAAGAGAATTTTTAAAAGATAGATAAAAATTGGCTTTGCAAAGGTACATTTGTCAATGTCCAGTTGTTAATTGTGGTAACATAATTCTCTTCTGCTATTTGCTATCCTTGAGGCTACAGGAAAGAGAAAGCTTAGAAGTTTAAGGAGTCTACTGGAGTGGGTATTTAAATAAAAGATGATGATGATGATGTCTGAAGTCAGCATCTACATTCCAAATTGCAGGCTTGGTGTTTAATTCGAAACTGGAGGAGCAAGAAATAGCAAGTACAGTTGGCTTCTGTCATGGCTTGGAAACCAGACAAGGCTTGAGCCTTGCCCATTTGCTTGCCCAAGGCAGCCCTGCATTTCAGTAGTTCCCTACTCCTACTGCAGCACTTTTCACGCTTCCTGTCATCATTCTAGAAGGTCTCCAAATCTTCCAAAGCAATTTTTCAGGAAGTGCATATAGCAGCAACAGATAGGAGGAAACAGGAAATTCTGTTGCACATGTGGAACTCAACTCAGTCTTTCCTTAATTGGACCCATTGGTCTTGCTAAGTGTGAAGGTACTTTAGGTAGTCCTTGTTTAGCAACTGCCTCATTTAGCGACTGTTCGCAGTTACAACAGTGATGAAAAAGTCACTTTGCAACCAAGGCTCACTTTACGACCTTCACAGGTCTGTAAAGCAAAAGAAAGCTGAAGTAGATCATAAGTATAGTTTCACTTCACTGCTTCACTTGAGTTGCCAGTCCCAATTATGGTTGCTAAATGAGGACTGCCTGTAACGCTCTCCTGTGTAATTGTAATATTCTTCCATAACGCAGGCAGGGGCAAGGAAACCAGCTGGACTATGCTGTTTGACTGGCCTCTGATGTATTTCTAAAACAGAGGAAATGTATCGCCCAAACAAAATAAAACAAATTACAAATTTATTTATTCAACACGTATTGATATATATATATATATTTTAAGCACTAAGAGTAATGTATAAATATCAATGTCAAACATAATAGGTGGATGGTCAAAGATTAACTTCCTAATATGAGTTTCAGGAAAGTAAATGTGAATATGGATATAAATATTGCACAGATATTCAGTTCAAAAGTGTTATCCAATCCAGTAACTGTATTCGTTTATATATATGAGAAAATCTGTAAGCACAACTTTTCAATTAAATATTTTTTTTCTTTTTTCTCTTCTTTTTTTGAGTGGTATTTCCTTTACTACACTTTTCCTTAACCTGGTAGCCTTCAGATATTACACAAACCAGCACCATAGATTGGATGTGAATTAGGAAGATTGTAGTCTAATGAGCTTTGAAGGAAACAAGTTGTGGAATGCTATCCTATTGGTATTGAATTAATTTTGTGCATTCACAACCAATGGGGAATCTAAAATATGCAACAATTTAGCAGTATTTGTATTTATATATGTGAGTGTATTTTCCCTAGAACCTGCTTTTGATTAATTTGCAGTGTCCTGCCATAGATTTCAACTACCGCCTTTACCTTTAGACAGTAAGCCATTAATATTTGCTGACCTGACATTGCCCATGGGCCCCCAACATTAATCCTTTCTCTGGAACTTGGCAGTTGCATGGGAACTCAAGGATTCAACCTGAATAAATTAGAGACTTTACTGCATATATAAGCAACATGATAAAAGTGAAGATCAGCTTCTGAGAAGCTAAGAATCTATCAATATATATACTGTATGTATGCCCAAAGGTTTGAATCTTGAATGTCTTTCTCCCACCTTTTGTAGCAGACTGCTTGTAGTCCATTTCTTACACTGCATCTGGCCTGTGTTTATAGCATAGTGCTATCTGATTCCAGACACTGTGTTTCCAGCTAGCCAGGTCTTACCCTCCCGTTATTTCCTTAATTTTCCCACTTTCCTCCTCCCACACACCTAGAGGTCTCAGGACCCTCTTCTCGTCATGACATTTCCACATGTTTGTTGGCTGAGATCAATAAAATGCTGCATTTCATCTGTCTCTCCCCTTCTTCCTGTCCAAGGATGTCAGGCTAAGAGGGACATTCCAAAAATACATACCACCTTGAACTCCTCTTCCCTTTCCATTGAAAGCTTCAAAGGTACACCAAGGGGGTAGTCCAGGATTAGGGGAGAACGGTTAAAAATTATTAACTATTTAATATTCATTGTAGTTGGTTGTTGCAGGCAAAAGGCGCTGGGATTGATCTGTGAAAGTAAGTGACCAGCCCAATAAACTTGTCATCTCCATCAGCAATGGTAAGGCTATCCTGGCAATGATGGTTGGCAGGGTGTCTGTTGGTACAATGCAGCTGTTTTTTGAGGCATTGCTATGTGGCTTGGAACCCTGGAAGAAAACAGAAATTCTCAAATGAGGGTCAGGATAACTCAGCAACAGGTATAGATGGTGGCTACGTGTGGCATGAAATGGCGATATCAGAGTAGAAACATTAACTCAGTTATGATAGGTGAATTCAGCCATGCGGTAGATTATAGGCCACATGTCGTCTGATAATTTACCCAGCAAGGCAGGTCCTGCTGCAAGTAGCATTTGCTTCACCCACTGGATTGTAGGTATGTAGAGAAGACAAGTTCAGCTTAATATTCAACCGGTGAAAAAAGACCTTCCAAAATGGGCCATAAATTACATGCTATGTCTGAAGCGATAGGTTTGGAAGGCCCAGGTTCTAGAATATATTGAAAATAAATATAAACAGGCCATCTCAGAGGCCAAGGAGGAGCCCCAGAAAGGGATAAAATGAGCCATCCTTGCACAAAGATTAACCAGCACCTGAATCAGTGTTTCTCAACCTCAGCATAGGTGGCTGGGGAATTCTGGAAGTCCACACAGCTTAAAGTTGCTGAGGTTGAGAAACACTGACCCAAATAGCTCCAAACATCCTTGACACATGTAGGTCAGTAATGAAATCCAGGAATATCATGTCCCATGGAATGGAATAGCTCAAAGGCTTGGTGATAAATGTGGCAAGAAGACAGATAATATGTTGATATCCTCTCTGGTGCAAGGCCACCAAAAGTCATGGAGCAGGATATGGGGGCCTTAAATACTCCCAAATATCCAGCTGGGTGGCTGTCATGGCATAGCAGCAAAAAACATATAGCCGCTGTTGTGGTATCATTCTCCCCTTTGCTAAGAAAAACCCGAAGGTAAAAAAGGAGGGTCCAAGAAGGTAATCCATCCAATCCCAGGTTCCTGTTGTAGATAGATTCAGCCTGTCAGGGAAGCAGCCTCCCTCCAGTTTTCTGGCCACAGCATGCAGATGGGAGGGGGTTCACAGCTCATGAAATCTTCTGGTTTGCCAGCTAAACCATCTTCCTGCTTATTCTGTGAGCTAGGAATATAGGAGATGCAAAAGTTAAAGCAAGAAAATAGTTATGCCTACTTCACTGGGTGCAGAATGAGTTTCTGAGAAGTCCATAAGTATTCCAGATTCTTGTGATCAATTCAGAATGTTTAGTTCCTTCCAGAAAATGGTGCCAGTATTAAAGAGCCTCCTTTATAACCAACAGTTCTTTATTAGAAATATCATAATTCTATTGCTGGCAAATGGTGTCTGGAAAGGCACAAAAAAGCAGAGACTATTTTTAAAAAACTGCCCTGAGGACCCAATCAGACATACCAGTTTGAATCACAATGGGGTGAGTTACATCTGAGTTGCTGAGAATGGGCTGGAAAGCAAAAGTCTGAGTAAAAGGAAGACTTTTAAGACATCAGAAACATACCTAAAGAGAATCCCTTCCTAGGTAAAATGTGTGAGATAAAAATTGATAAGCCTGGCAAAATTAAAAACAAATTTAGTATAGAAAATTGTACAGCCCAGAAAGCTCAGAAATACAGATGTTTTTCTGGAATCTGAGCCTCTGTAAATAAGATTTATGGTACAATCGCAGAATTGTTGGGGAGGCACTGTCTGCACCTCCTTCTCAAACATAAATGCATAAGCAGCATATCTGGCAGGTGAAATAAGGGGAAGATGTCATATTGTGAACAGCCAGGGGGCAGGGGCAAGGTGAGAAGGCTTCAAAACTTACAAGTGGTTCACAAACCACAAAGTTAAATATAATTGTAGAATCAGTCTGTGTATAAAAAATAAGGACCAAATGTTGGTGCTTAGCATTGTATATCTAGGCTCTACTTAATGTCTCAGATTCTTTATGGTTACATCTCTCTTGGTTATACAGTATGTTCTCTCTTCTTTCATTTACCTTCGGTCCAATATATGAGTAAGCTCTATGTATCTCTTACTGTGAAAGTGCAAATCTTTTTTGAATGAGTTAATTTGCCATTCACTAACAGCAGGGGCAACCCCAACAGAATGCCGTTGCTTGTACAGGTCTCCAGAACTGACCCACCAGGCCCAGCAGAAAGCATCAGTTCAGGTCTAATCTGAACTGAGGTTTAGAGAATGAAGAACCTCACAAAAAGTTCAGGTAGGTGGAATCTTGAAATCTTATATTCTTACTCTGCATCCTTTCAGAGTAGTACTGAAATGTTTCAGCAATAATAAGCTATGCAAGAAAGATGGAGTCATTGTATAAATATTGTTTCGGAAAATATATTGTTTCTCTGCCACATACACTTCAATCACTAAATTCCAATATAATCCTGGGAATTTCCTCTTCTGGTTTGAGTCTAAATTTTACTGTTAAGGGGAAAAAAAGGAGGGGGGTACTTCCATCAAGACTGCTACATTCTCACTTTATTTCACCCCTGCCCTATGGATACAACTGAAGTGATTAGGTTAAACCTTTTTTTAAAAAGTGTGAATAATGTTACATGTAGTTCAGTCTTGAATGAGAGCAGTGCCATGTTCCTAGCCATGCATGGGGGCAAGTGATGAAATACACGTCATGGCATCATGACACAAAACCTGCAGTTTATATACTTGTGCTAGAAATCAGGATGCAAATATGTAGGGGCAGAGTTTGCATTATGACATCACTGGCCACATGCCTTCATTTTAGTGCAGTCTCAGTTGTTGCAAATACTTATTGCATATTCCCCTTTTGTGTTGTCGTATCTTTGATTTGCTTGGTGCTATAAGAATTGGCACTGGATTTGTCTTCACTTCCATAATATTACAGCAGTTTTAGAGCAACTGATATCAACTCTAGACATCTGCTCTGAAACAATTTTATTCTATTACTGCACAGTGACTGCTTATATGGGTTTATTGATTTAATCTCTGGTAACATTTCTACAGTTAGATATCTATCCCATCTTTTCTCCAGGAATTCAAAGTGTCTTACTTATGGATCTTCCAACATTTTATCTCTACAGCAGCCAGGTAAATTGGGCTGAGAGAGAATCACTTGACCAAAGTCAGCTGGTGAATTTCCATAGCTAAGAATTCTAATCCAATACCTTAACCACAACACCATATAAATAACTGTGGCTATTAAGCTCCTTGTTAGTACTTTATCAATTTATCATCTGCTACTAATTTGATAGCTTATCTTATGATAGCTCATCATTATAAGAGAAGTACACAACAGTGATAATACTTGGGGAAACATATATAGGATGAACCATTCCAAACCCCCCAGATCCATAATTTCCATGGGAAAGGCAGTGGATTGCCCTACCAATGTGCCTCTATAGCCTCTGAAAAGATATTACCTATCTGTCCAGCTTTTCTGTATAGACTTATTTTGGTACGTTGTCTATTACACATTGGGTAAGTGGTTGAACTAGATAAAGTTTGAGGTCTTTTCCAACACTCATATTCTATGGGTAACTCAGACAAATTGTGGATTCTGTTAAGAATTGGAATTGAGGACTTCTAAATGTCTATGCCAGGACTACCTTGTTAGAGAAAAGTCCTATCTATTATTAACAAGAATGCACTGATTCTAGTGGGATGAGTCTGACAGATTTGCTCCAGAAGGAAATTAATGCTTGTGAAAGCAGTTCTAGCTAATGTGAAGGAATTTATTATGAAACTACTTTAAAAACAATTTCTGGACCCTGATGATTATGATGACTATAGGCTAATCTTAGCCAAGTGATTCTTCAACACTGTATTTCAGTGGTTGTGTTGCTGTGCAACTCCAGTAACTACTGGAAGAAACTTCTGGAACCCTTCCAATCTACTTTAGGCATGGAAATAGTTTTGGTTATCACAATGATCTGTGCCATGGATATGTTGCCTTGTTCATTCCCCTGGTTCCACCAGTATCTTTCTATACCACTGATTACAGCATCACTCTGGATAGTCTGAGTTGGGTGATTCTGATTCTCCCTGCATTTCAATTCCAGACAAATTTGGGGGGCTACAAACAACTTACTTCTCCCTTTCTAAAACTGTCCAGAATTTCCCATGATTCCAAAAATTCCACCTAGCATGGCCTCTTTATATGATGAGTATCAGTCAGGTGAAGACTGGATTAGATCTATGATAGTTATACCATGAGGATTCCATCTTATCTTCCATGCTTTTAAATAGGTAATTGAAATCATTTGAATGTTTCCTAAATAAAATCATCCCTAAAATGAATACACATAGCTTTATTTGTCATTTTTCTCAAATGCAGTGGAGATACTGAGACTATTGACTGGATGAATGGCAATCAGTAAAGGGAAGCTCAACACAGACAAGATGGAAGGTTCTGATTGTGGAGGCTAGATTCATTATTTTTGGGATATAACTCTCATGTTGTCTAAGTAGGAAGCACAGTTTTGGGGTGCTTCTATATTCAGTATTATCATTGGAAGCCAAGTGATCTCTGAAACATACTAGTACCTAGGCTAATATGACAGCTATGATCCTGCTTTCCAATCCACTAAACTAGTTTTGAACAATTTCTTAATGGTTTATTGGTGCATATAACTGGTTCAACAATAAGCACGAACAATCTCTATGATCATTAATCTGCATATTATAACTTAAGAGGTTTACTCAAATCTGCAGATCTATCAGACAATAGGTTTAGTTTAACAAATGCTAATCCAAGAATGTAGGAATCAGGTAAATTGAGGGTTATACTATGGGATATTTAAGTGTCTTATATTTGCTAATGGACACACACACTGATTCTTGTACTTTTAAATACTTGCATAACTTGGAACAAAGTGACTATAATGTCAGGGGGAGTAATTGTATTTGCAGGAAGAAGAAAATTACTTCAGAAAACTTAAGAGGGCTGGATAGGAGTGATGAGAGGTTCCTAAATGGGTGGCTATATTTATGTGGGCCAGATTCTAGGTGGGAAGGTTAGTAAATAAGCAAATGTGGCTTATTAAATTAAAGGCATGTGATATCCCAGAATAGGGTTCAACATATTTTATGCTGTAAAATGAAGGAAACTAAATATGCCTGCCAAACTTATTATGAAAATCACTTAATTTACACAAGATTTTTACGTAGGATGTAATAGCAAACTCAGTATGCCAACCAGTTGTGCCTTTCTATGTATAAAAGAGACTTCTCTGAGCACAGTAACCAGACAAACAAGGGAATGTTCCCTCTCTGTGGGTTTTGTGCTGCCTTTAGAATGTTCTTATGAAAGCTCAGCTGGTCCTGATGATGTTCATTCCAACACTGATGTATTTTCCTGAACATCCTAAAGTCAGGTGTTGATGTATGTTCAGGTTACATTGGTTTTTTAATGTTTTTTAAAAATGATTATCTG
Organism: Liasis olivaceus; assembly: GCA_030867105.1. Taxonomy (NCBI): domain Eukaryota; kingdom Metazoa; phylum Chordata; class Lepidosauria; order Squamata; family Pythonidae; genus Liasis; species Liasis olivaceus. The sequence continues at coordinate 36,377,078 of CM061355.1, read as the reverse complement.
CTTTATAGTATATTATATACGATATGATACGATACGATACGATACGATACGATACGATATGTACAGGTAGTTCTCGATTAACAACAACAATTGGGATTGGCAACTCTGTCACTAAGCAGCGCAGTCATTAAGCAAGACATCATGTGCCCACAACTTGCGATTTCACTGCTGTATTCTCCATTGACTCTACTTGTTGGAAGCCAGCTGTGAAGTGTGCAGATGACGATCACGTGACCAGGGAATGCTGCAACGGCCATAAGTTGGAGGACCGGTCGTAAAGTTACTTTTTCAGCAGTGTCATAACTTTGAACAGTTGCTAAACAGAGCAGTCATTCAGCGAGGACTACCTGTCCTTATTTTTTTAATTTCAAGGCCATCCAACTCAAATTTATCCAATTAGTAGTGGCCTCAAAATTAATGACATATTTTGGTTTGCTTGCCTTTTTTACATTACTCTAGGATGAATGATGTTCTAAAAATGTAGCATTCTTCAGCTCTTTTGGGGGAAGACTTTAATAAAGACCTTTCAACTTAGAATATAGCTGCAGCTGTAGGAATAACCATGCAAGCCATGTTTTATTGGTTGTTTTTTTTTTAATAACTTACTATGAAAGCACTATTCTAAAGATACAGATCTTTCTGTATTAAAGAAGCAAGTTTGGAGCATTCAGTCACAAGAATGAAGTCTAATAAATATGCCCACTTAATTAACCCTTTCCTTTTTGAGGAGATCAAAGTGTACTCTTTGCCTTGCAAAAGAGTTTAGTGCATACTCTCCAAACCTTTGACTGAGAGGATGCTTGTTTTATGATATGAACAAGCTGTCCACAGCACAGGAATAAGGCATCTTCTGAGAATCTGGTAGTATGTCTTGTATCATAAAGAAAGGATTGAAAGCAGGCATAGTCATCACATTGTCCCAATCCAATTTAAACATGTCTTCCTCAATCTTGGGTCTTCTACCAAAGGCCTGGAAGTTTGAGGGTTCTGCACAGTATCTTAGCTGTTCCTAGCACTATAGTCTTCTGGACAGAGAGCTCTGATGTTTTTTCCTGGGATCTGTTGGAGCCACTCTCCCAGCTTAGAAGTCACAGCCCCGAGTGCTCCTACCACCACTGGAACCACTTTAGCCTTTACTTTCCACATCCTCTCTAGTTCCTCCTTCAGGCCTTGGTATTTTTCCAGCTTCTCATACTCCTTCTTCCTGATGTTGCTGCCATTTGGCACTGCTGTATCTATCACCACCGCTGTTCCCTTGTGGGGGTCTTTCATGATTAGCACTGTCCTTCCCTGTGTTAGCCAGTCTGGGTGGGAGCCTGCTGCTAGCAGTTGGTTTATCTGTGCTGTTAGGCGTTCATGCACTGCTGTTAGTTTCTTTAGCCAGTAGGTGTGGATCATGTCCGGGCCAGGTGCTGCCAGCTTTTCATGTTCTTGACCCGCTGTTGGATGTCTGCTACTGTGACGGTGACTGGTTCCTGTTCTGGGAGATTGCTGTGGTCTGCTTTCAGGTCCTGCAGCCACTTTGCACTGGTGTTATGCATCTTCTCTTTCTCCCATATGTTCTTCCAGTGCTGTTCAGTTTCCGCTGCTGGTGGCTAAGCTGTTACTCTGTGGTTGCACTGCAGTTGGGAGTACACTTTGGATGGTTCTTTGGAGAACAGGGCATTTATCTTCTTGGCCTCTGCTTCTCTAGTGTATCTCCTTAGCCTGGTAGCCAGTGCTGTGAGCCTTTGTTTAGCAGTCTCCAGGGCTTCAGATGGAGTCAGGCCCATGTACTTTTTCAGTAGCCGAGTCTTATCCTTAATCTCCACACGCTTCTGTAGTTCCACCAGCTGACTGACTTCTCTCCAAGTTGCCTTGATCTTAGCCTCCAATCTCATTTTCCAGGTTTTTGATCATGCAGTCAAGCATCTCCAGGATTACAGCAACTGTAGTGTATACCAGTTCATTGGTTTGAGTTATGGTGGTAGTAGGGATTGTCATGAGGGCTCTATTGGCATCTTCTAGCATACTATCTGATGGTACTTCTCCACTGAGCCTTGGAAATTGGTCTCAAGGGTTGACTGTAGCTAGTTTATCCATGACCTTATGCCTCATATCAGCTGCTGTGCTCCATAATGGAGGGGATGGTAGTGACATTCCAGCTTCAGGTGTTGGCAGCACATCCAGTTGTTCTTCTGGGTCTTCTTGAGTCTGGGATGTAATGTGTAGTTGGTCTATCTCAAGTTTTGAGAGCAGCTTCCTCTTCACTACGTTGAAATGTTGAGTAACTAGCTGTTTCTCAGTTAGTGTAGATGTAGGTCTTCTGTCCATTCATAGTTCCCTCATACACTTCATATATCCCCTCTCATTAGGTCTACTGTTGTAGTAGCATTCCATCAATTCCAGGTTCTCGTCTTGTCCATGTATGGTTTGCTATATACATACATCATATACATATATACATACATATACATAACTATATATATATATACACACACACATATATTATCTACACATACATGCACACACACAGGCTCACTCACTCATTCTTGGCTTTTCTCCTGCCTTTCTGAGCCAATACATACTTGGCCTGCCTCTTGATAGCCTTGGGAAGCAGCTGGGATATATTTTCACGATGCTTCTCTCTAACTGGAAAGCTGCTGGTTCCAGCCTCACCAGCCTAACACAACATGCTGTAGAGATAACACTCTACCAGAAGGAAAGAAAGCTAGTGACAAGTTTAGGATTCTTTATATACTTGAAGAGAGTGGAGGCTTATGCTGATGTGAACAATGCAGCGAGCCTGCATTCTGGTCCCTAGGAGAGATAAATGAGCAGCTCTAGGTTATGCTACTTTTTGCAAAACAGTCTGGACTACAAAAACCCATGTGGCCGTTAAATGACAATAAAGAGATACAGAAGACTCTAATTCTTTGCTGCCATCTAGATTTTTGTCTGAATTCTTGCAGCCCATGTTTGCTGGAATCCAAAAGCAGGGATAGGCATGAAGCAAGTTCAAGAATTACAAAGCTGGAATTCCTTTTGATCTCAGCAAATTGGAACAACAAGAAGAAAAGAGAACTAGAAAGAAAAGAATCCAAGTGACTCTTTTTAAAGCAAACTTGAAACTAGTCATTAAAGAAGTCTTATATCCCAGTTACCTGTGTTCACATTCTGATACATACCGATGAATAGTATTTTTATTAAACAGTAACCCTATACCAAATTATTTACATCTTGAAAAATTGTGAATTCTGTAATTCGTATTAGAAAAGCAAGTATTATGCTGCTCAAAATAGTGCAGTTGACAATTTTGCTCTAAAAATGTCCTACAAACTTAGTTGGTCCATGGAGAACCCAATCATTTAAGCATATGGCAGATGTTGGGGAAAAGTGGAAATTTTCCTCCCTACTTCCCCAATTTCTTAAATGACCCTGTTTTTGAAAGGCCCCGCAGTCAGAATCTTATTGATCACAACTATGATCCTTCTGAATTCTGAATTGAAATACTATGATTGCTGGCATTTCCAAAAGCAGGGTCTTCTAGAAAGTTGCAATGGCTGGACCACTGAATGAGCAGGGAGAAGCAGTGGGGAGGGAAGCCTTAGTTCCCTGGCAATTTCAGTTGGTTGCTTGTTCCTGAGGAGGGCAGATTGTCTGTGATGTATGGATGTATGTTCAGCTATAGCCCAGTTCTGAACACCATATATAACCTTTAAGGCCAAGGTAGTTGCCCATTCCTGATTTATCCCTTTGTTATTGCAATCAGATGAGGATAAAGGTCTTCCTCATTATTCAGTTAATTGCTGTTTGGTGAAAGGAATTGAGAAAACTCTTGTTTAGTTAAAGAACAGAGTTATCAGATCAGTCTACCAGAAGAGAGATGTTTTGCTTTTTAACAAGAATATCAAAATTCTGAGAAGAGTTCTCTTTTTAAGATAGCAGTAACCAGACTGATCCAGATTTGTAAGGCTGACATTAAAACTTAGCTGAAGCACCTTAATAGTTAAGCATTTTTATTATCAGTTTACACATTTTATCCTTAGCTTAACTCAAAAATCATTAGTTGATAATAGAAACTACTGTAGGAAAATTTTATATTTAGCTTGAATTTGGCAATCTGGTAATTATTTAATATTTTTATCAATTCATTTGCCTTATATTTTATCTGCAATAAAATGTAATTTCAGGTGGCATCCAGACAGTGATGTCATCTTTGAGTCATCAGCATACTTTATCTTCCATTTACTTAATAGGAATAATCCATTTAACCCAAAACACCCAGAAAATCAGCAAAGTTCTCCAAATGCTTAAACATTCTGAATAATGGGTGGTTTTGACATCTTGATAATTACTGTCTGTCCTTCCCATCATAGTTCACCTCTCCAAACATTCTACTTGTCATGGACATTTGTGCAGTTGTTTCATATCAATGCATATGTTCCTTTTAAAAAAATACTTACAATGGAATTCTGGAATTTCAAAATACTAAAATTAGCCTTTGAAATTTGCTCCACATCATGTCTCTCCCTGTCTTTATCTCCAGGGCTATGAAATGGCATGTCTAACCGACAGTTCCTTGTCTGAGGTCTTTTGCAGGGTGTACCCTGCAAGTGCTAGCTTATCAGGACTAGAAAAGCAAAGGGCAACTGTAAAGGGTTTCAGCATGGACTAAGCCAAAGCATTGCTGAAATTGTCAGCGTTGAGTACCCATAACTACTGGAAGAATAATAGGAGCTCAGGGCTGGGAGGGGGGGCTGGTTCATCTCAGCCGTATGCCTAAGGGAGGCAGGCTATAAAAGGGAGAAACAGGATCCAACGCTCACCAGAGATGGGATCTGGACATGTGAGTGTGAGGACAAGGAGTAAAGCATTGGGTCTTCACCCAAGTATGCCTTTCAGTAGTAAGAGTGACTTGTTTAAATAACAGTAACTTCAGAGGCTAGACCTAGTGACAGAAGAATAATCTAGAAGCATTAATTTAGCAGAAGCCAAATAACTACTTTGAGTAGGAAGCTGATCTCTAAAAATTAATTCAAGTTGAAACATTGTTTATCAACATTGTTATTCTATTTAATACGGTGACGTGCTTACTTCAGCTGACTTTCTTAAGTTGAACAATGCTATTTTATTCTTGTTTTTAAATGTTAGGTTATTGAGTGAGTCTACCTATATTCTCCCCACATTCCACTAGGTCACATTATTAAAAAAACAAACAAACAGAAGAGTTCCAAATCAGGAAAAAAAATTGGTGCTGGCAGTAACTTATGAGAAATCCTATATACCTCTCTAGAGGAATATATATTTCATTATTCCTTAAGGAACGCCTACTGATTCTGGACAAGAGCTTATACAAAACAGTAAATGATTTTTTAAATAATTTTAAAAGAATGTGCAAATCGAAATCTTTCTCCTGTTCTGACCACTATACTTTTATTATCAGCCTGCTACAATGATTTTTTATAAATGCATTCAAAATCTTTAATCTGGTCCATTTGCCTGAGCTGACCAGCATTTAGTAATTATATCCAGATTTCTGTTAAATGTTAATTTTGTACCTCATACAGCTGATGTAATAATTTTTTTTTTCAATTTTATTCCTTCTAAAGCTGGGTACAGCCATAACACCTGCACATTTACCTGAATATGATACAATGCCCCCATAATAAAGGGAAATATGAAATTATGATATAAGTAGGTACTAGGATTATACTGGAGCCTAGTTTAATTATGGCCAAAATAAAATTAAAACAAATGTTCAAAGTATTTGTACTTAATTGGTTCAGCATCTTTAATTTTTTAATTAATATCCTACTTCATTTATATTGGAGATTAATAATGAATCACAGGGGTGTAGGCTAGACTGGAGAACAATAAGAGTTAAAAAACAATCCCAGAATAAAGTAGTGGAAAATCATTCCTGCATTGTTGCCAAAAAAATTGTATGGATGGGTCCCTATAACCTGAAATTGGGCTTGATTTGAAGGTATCTTTAATTTAGGTTAATTCTACAGGTGGTAGCAATGTTTGGCTGACTGTGGCTAAGGGAGGAAGCCCTCACCTCATCTTAGTTTAATAATTTTGCCAAGATTGCTGCATATAAACAATAAATCTTGTGGCATCATAAAGTCTGCAGTGGTGGCATAAGCTTTCTAATGCCATAACTCAAAAATAGAATAGGAACATAACAGATAAGATGAATGAATGAGATCAAATAAATTACGGGAATTTCCTTAGAAGAGCAATGAGTTCTTAATGAAGACAGGTCAAAATGATGAGTATCTGTTCATATAATTGAACCCAACTCAGTAGCACCTAACAAGCTGGCTTAGTTCCAGCTTGATGTTTAACAATGACTCTGGGGGTTTTAACAAGCAACATTTGTATGCTTTTACTGAAATTGACCAGCCTATCTATATTTCCAGTTTAAGTTTGACTCCCAACTCCTAGTGACTTATGGATATATCCATATAGTTTTGATTATTTACAAAAACCGTAGCTTTCCATCCATAAAGAACTCCCATAATGGACAGGAGAGAGGAGTAAACTCTCCTCACCAATTGCTGACATCTTCATCCAGGGATGCTTTGTACCTGCACTAAGAGGCAACACCTTTATCTTGGAGGTGAATATTCAAACAGTGACAGAGGCCAAGATTCAGTATCGCTGAAGATTGCGCCATTATCTCGACTAGTTTTGTGGAACAAATATTACTTTGTCTCTGAGGGAACGGTTACTTCGCCAGCTGCGCCCGCGGTCCCTCCTCGCTGAACTCTGCCCGCTAACCAGAACTGCCTTCCAGCGACGAGACTACGAGGTCCCATCGGGGGGGGAGGGGGGGAGGCCAGGAGGATCGTCCGTCTCCCGCACGGCATAACCCCGGCTCCGCGCCAGAGCCGATCGATCTCTCCCGGCGGTTGTGTGTCGAGTGCTCGGAACAGCTTCCAGTTGGCGCCAGGCATCTTTGCGCTTTTTGCGTGGCAGTGCCAAGTAGGCCACTGCGATGACGCTCGAGGGGAGGGGAGGGGAGGGGAAGGGCTGCTACGCGCTTGCCTGACACGGAAGACCTTGTGAAAGAAGGGCGCGGGGCGGACGCCGCCGCCTCCAAAACGACGCTTTAAAGCAAGGCAGCGTGGTCTCGTCTGCTAGGGCGGGTGGGCTTCCTTAGAGCCTGGCCGTTGAGCCTCCTTTTCCCTTTCTCCGAGGGGAGGGAGCGCTAGGAAAGCCGAGGGGGTTGACTGAGCGCCCTGGAGGCGAGCTGAGGCGGTTCTCGCCTCGACCCCCAACAGCCTCCGCGGCCTTTGAAGTGTTCAGCCCCTCCACTTGAAGGGAGATCGATTACAGAACAGGCACAAAGACTCCGCTGCCTTACAAGCTACTTTCCCACGATCAGAGCGAGGCAACTTCACGGCAGCAACAAATGGACGCCAGTTTCCCACCCAGCTCGCCTCCATTAACAAATCAATATATTAGTAGTCCTCTAATCATGTAAATGGACGCGGGAAAATATCAATCATTACTATTTTAAAAGCCCTAATTATGTTGAACAACGGTCGCCATGGAGACACAGAAAGATTGATTTGCGTAATTTATGAACCCAGCCCCGGATAATCAATGTGCAACTTCTCCAAAACTACTTAAGAGCGCGGAGAAGGCAAAGTTAAGTTAAAATGCAAACAGGTTCTGCCTCTTTCCGCCGTGCTACTCAAAGCGCCGGGTCACATGGGTGTAATAGAACACACACACATTCTTTCATTCATTCGTTCATTCATTCATTCTTGGCGCCCGATCGGATTGGGGGCGGAAACCGGTGTTGAGGACAGGCGGTCGACTTATCACAGGGCGAGGGCATGTCCGGGCGTGCTTGGAGGCCAGGGACAGGACACGCCGTTTTCCTTTTTGCCGAGAACAGCATTTGTGGCCTTGATGGTGCTAATGGTGTTTGGACGGGCTACAGAAGGAACGGCGGGGTTGGGGTAGATGAACGGAATGAAAACACACACCGGAACGCGCAGACAGGAAAATCCTTTCACAGCAGGCTCTTCTCTGTCTCTCTCCCTTACCCGCCCCCCCCCCCCCGATTATGAATGATTGAGTCTGAATGATTAAGTGTGAGGCTGCTTCCTGAGCAAGTCTACAAAAACCTTGCCCCATGGAGATGATGGGAATTTCATCAGGTAGAAACAGACACCCTGATCCCAAGCACAACTTTACAGATGATTGATGGCCCACTTGCTAGGTTTAAGTTAATTAAATTACAATAGAGATCCAGAATTGATTTGGTTTGATTTACAAAAAGGAAGTTCGCTATTTTAGGCTGCAAACGTAGGTCCCAGCAGCTTCCAATGTAATGCCTGAAGACACCATGAGTCCCTACCGTTTTTATTTGTTTTAATTAATGCTGTAGATTGCAGTTTAAAGCAAACTGCCTGGTTTGCATTTGTCCACCATCTTAGTTGCCTTTCTCAAGTTCCTCTCAACTCAATTTGGATGTAAAGATATGGGGGGGGGGGGGGGCGGATTAAAATGGAAGGTAGCTGCTTTTGCATTGTGTCCAGTCATCTTTAGACTGTTAATTATCTGTAGTTAACTGTGGTTTACTCAATCCATTTTTCTGGATTCAGGTCACACTGGAACCATAAACCACACTGCCTGGGTTTATGCAAAGTGCTAGGCTCAAATTTGCTTAGCCAATTTGTGGTTCAGTGTGTCGTGCACAGCCATAGTCCTAAGACAGAAGAGAAAAACATGAATGGCAGTATTCTTTCTTAGGTAGTGTGACAAAAACCACACTAAAAAAAAGTGACGTGTGAAAATGGGAGAGTGCAGTTGCCAAAGCAAAGGGCAGGATATAAATGTTTAATAAATGAAGCACTTTAATAAAATAGAACCTACATCCTGCAACTGCCAGCCATATGCTACCAACATGTCTAGAAGAAGGAAAAGGAGCCCTCAACACAGTGTTGTCCAAACTCGGCCACTTTAAGATGAGTGGACTTCCAACTCCCAGAATTCCCCAGCCAGCATGGCTGGTTGGGGAATTCTGGGAGTTGAAGTCCACTCATCTTAAAGTGGCCAAGTTTGGACAACACTGCTCTAGAGTTTTGAGTGGCTGATTCTGTCTCTTTCACTTGGGTGTGTGGATAGAAGCATCTGAGAGGGGGGGCTGTGCTTATTGTGGAGGGGTGAACAGTTATTACCGTATTCAATCAAATTTGGTAAAACCACCCTCTCCTCAAACCTTCCCAGTTAGTGCCAGGCATCTGTCTGTTTTTTGTTGGACAGCACCACCTGGAACCTTTCTATTAATCTAGGAAAATGTCAAGGCAAAGGAGCAGCCTGGGAAAAGGCGCACCCTATGCTCATATACTTCGAATGTTTGAAAGAGCTCCTTTGAAAGCATGGCCTGCTGAAACAGAGAACTGGCCTGAAAGGCAAGATCTGTTGATGTGCTCTAAGGCAGGGTTCCTCAACCTCAGCAACTTTAAGATGGGTGGACTTCAACTCCCAGAATTCCCCAGGCAGCATGTCCACCCACCTTAAAGTTGCTGAGGTTGAGGAACCCTGCTCTAAGGCTTTACCACCTTGCCCTTGTATTTTCATTCTTGCATGAGTTTTCTTTGTTTTTTAAGCTTTATTCCTTTATCCTTTTTTTGAAGTGGCTCCACAAATCTTAACTTGCCCAATGTGCTCATTCTCCTTTCCTCTAAGAAGACGGAGGATTAGGAAAATACCTAATATTTTCACTGTGAGTAAATTGTACTGTTAGGTACACAATCCACAGTCTCTGATCTACTTACTCACTTTGCTCAGAAGAGCCAAGCTTACAACAATCAGAGATTCAAATTGCTGGCTCAGTTCAGCTGGATATATTTGCACTGGCTAGCATTAAGGAAAAGATAAACCACACAGGGACTGTACCAATCTCTGGGGATAGAGGGGGGACATCTTTTAAAACCCAGACAAATGGTGTCTCTTTTCTCCGCGGTGCACACTCCCTTTTCAGGAGAGCACTTCTTATAAGCGGGATCACAACTGCATATTGCCAGAGCAGAGAGGAAGGCTAAACAGAAAATTGGAAGTTAGGGACAGCAGCGGAGAAAGAAGCTGGCTGGGGGATTCTGGGAGTTGAAGTCCGCACATCTTCAAGTCGTTAAGGTTGAGAAACACTGCTCTAGAGTGAAGGGGACATTTTTCCAACCAGTGACAGCCAGTCTTCTCCAGATATTTGCTTGAAGATGGGTTTAGGAGAGGTGAAAGGTTTGTTATTTCACTCTGTAAGGAAATGTAACACTTGTAAATGACGCACCAAACTGTCACAGGGCCCCTCATTTGTTTAAACAAAGACCCCAAAAGCTCAGAACGCAGATGCTGCCCTTCCCACCATTAGCCATTTGCTTACTAGTGGTGACCATGCCGCCTTCTCTTTTTTCCCAGCCCTCCAGACAGTTTGGCGTCAGAATGGAAGAACAAATCGTATCTGAGCAATAAGCCTTGGCTGCAAATTGTAGCAGGAAGTGCTAGCTATAACCAAGCAAGAGCCGTTTCTTCATGTTGGTGTTAATCTGCTATTTGTTCTTAACACTTACATCTCATTAGTTTATAGGTGAGCAAATCCTTTATATATACTGTAGTATAACCAATATACCCGTGGAATCTGTGGAAAGGAAGCAGGAAGAGGAAAATGTGTACATTTTAAAAGGAATAAAGTTATATTTAAAATTAAAACTTAGAAAATTATCACAACTCAGCCTTTAGAGAAAAATGAGGTGAGAAGTAGACAAAATATCACACATGTATTATAGTGGACAGTATACAGTACTGAACAGATTAAGATTGGCCATATGTTGTGGGACAAACCCTTAGTGTTAAATTATAAAATAATTGATTTATAGCAGTAACACACTATAAAGAAAGCAAAGAAAATTATTTCTATAAAGTTATAGAACAAGTTTGTGCTAAGACTTTATACTTCTTTACAGAAAACAATTGGGCACATTAAGTACCTACATTACAATATTTATATCTGAAGATGTTCTAGAAGGAAGGAAGGATGCACTTGTGTGCAATTCATGAAATATGATTTCCTAATGGTATTAGTGCATGTTAGATCATTTCTCCATCCATTTCGGCTTGTTCTCATAAAGGACATTGATACTGAGCATGGATATGGATTTTTTTTAAAGAGCCATACAGAATTCTACTGTTCTGGAATGTTTCTAGAGGAGACTGTCAATCAGGCTGCCTAGCTAACAGCCATTTGCAAGGGTCTCGGCACCACCATCCTTGATTTATAAACTTCAGGATTTCCCACTGCTTTTCCCACCTTCTTATATTTTCATAAAAAACAGTTAGAGCCATCCATCAGAAAGTAAGAATAACTACATGTGATGCTAAATGTATCATTAGGAACGACATCAGATGAAAACCAGGTGTACACCTTTTTAATAGGGGAGCAGGATTTTCCACTGATGCTGACAGATAGGAACAGGGGCGTTCATACATGTTCTAAATGTGGGTTTTCCGTTTAACATACTGATCAGTAGTATTTGTGAAATCATACAGGGTATGATTCAAATTTTTATACCTAATTCATTATACTCAATGTACCAATGCAAAATATCTAGGAAGATGCAAACTAAAGTAATTCCAAAAGCATTTGTCACAAGCTGCTGTACAGTAATCTCAATTCTCTGGACCTCCAGTCAGCAGACTTCATTTGTAATAGACAACATTTTACTTCAGACTTCAGTCATAAACAATGGATCAGCAGCATCTGGAGGAAGATAAAAAAGGTGGTCATGACTACACAATTGAAGCCTCACTCCTTTCATACATGCATCAACATTGCATGACATACAAAGGGGCAGGGTTTCAATTGCATGGTTTTGCAATAACTAGACTGGCTTTTGAGTTTTGACATGCTAGCTGCAACGGACAACATCAGTTCTTTGTGAAGAAGTTGAGATAGTTGGCATCATTTATGTCATTTGCATAAATACATATGTTATTATGTAATTTCTGAGCCCATAGAGTGAAAAGTTAGAGGTCTTAAACCTACTGTCCCAGAAACTCTCAAGTCTGCACTTAGCTCCACCTCTTTCCTTGGCATAGCAGCTTGGTAGTCCATATTGCCACTAGGATTTTCATAAGATTGGTTGGGGGGTGGGGCGGAGAGATCAAGGCAGAAGCCTCTGCTTTATGCAGGGTCTCAGGGCTGTACTCTCTCCCAGCTTCTATTTACCATTTACATGAAGCCACTGGGAGGCCATCTGTCAACATGGGGTGTTGTGTCATCAGTATGCTGATAATACCCAGCTGTACATCTCTGCTTTGGGCCAACCCAGTGATTTGTCAAGGTCCTGTCTCAGTGCCTGGAGGTTGTGCGGGTCTTAAAGAGGGAGAAAAGGCTTCAGCTCAACCTTGGCAAGACTGAGTACCTGTGCATTTTCCATCTTTTACTCTGCATAGGGATGCACTTTCCCAGTCAGAGCTGGTGTGCAATTTGGGGGTCCTCTTGGACTCACAGCTCCTACTCAAAGAGGGTGTGTGTGCTTTGCACAGGTTTGTCTTGTGTGCCAGTTGTCCCCAGTCCTGTACTGGGGGATCTTGGTCATGGTGTCTCATGCCTTAGTCACCTCCCCTTGGATTACTGCAATCTGCTGTACATGAGGCTGCCTTTGAAGAGCATTCAGAGGCTGGTCCAGAACATAGCAGTGTGGGCAGTTTTTGGCATCTCTCAATACGTTCATATAACACTACTGCTCCATGAGCTGCACTGGCTCCCAGTATGCTCCCAAATCAAATTCAAGGTGCTGGTTACTATCTATAAAGCCCTACGTGGCATGGGACCAAGCTGTTTGTGGGATCATCAGTCCCCCATTGTTTCTACCCACTCTATCATGTTTAGCAGAGAGGCCATCTCCAGGTCCTCTCCATCAAACAATGCCATCTTTTTAGACCCAGAGCCACGCCTTCTCTGTGGCCATGGCTGTTCTGTGGAACAGCATCCCCCCCAGAGTTCCAGATGGCTCCAAACCTATTTGTTGAAACTTTGCAACAAAGAAGAACAGATGGTTCATCTTCATAGAACAAAGTGGCAGTGCTCCTATGTTGCAATAAAGATGCAAAACGAACAAAATGAATTTTTGCAATACTCTGGGTAAGGATGGAAAAGCAAAGGGAGCATGTTTCAACCAGCCTTTACCAAAACCATGGAGCATGAGCTTCTAGGGTGGAGGAAAATTCATTCATTCATTCATTCATTCATTCATTCATTCATTCATTCATTCATACATGGACTTATCCCTGCCCATCTCCCCACAATGGGGGACTCTGGGCGGTTTACATCAAATTAAAACAAATAAATACATAATTAAAATGTATAAAAAGACAAACAGATCTACACAAATGGAAAGAAGAGAAAAAAATCCAAGAGGTCGATGGAAGCCACACTAGGGTTCATTGACTTAATGAGCTATTGTTGCATCGATCATAACATTGTAAACAACAAAAACAGACAGCAGCTGCAGAGAACATAGCACATCAGCAGCCAAGGATGAAGTTGCTGCCCTGGGCAGAAATCAGCTGCTAGAGGGAAGAGGGCATGCCGGGCACTGCAGCCAGTCAGAGCTGGGTTGCTGCTGGAATAGAACAAACCACTGAGGACCAGCCACTCTGAAGGGCTTAAGGCAGCTCAGAAAACAGCAGTTTTGAATCAAAATTGGAAAACACGGGCATGGGATGCATTTGGGGGGGGGGGGGAGGGAGGGGGGAGGGGGACAACATCATCCATTCCTGTGCTCAGGAAGCAGTGCGTGGTGCATACTGGCGGCGAGCCAAGCACGAACTGCTGATCTGCCCTTTGTGTCTCCTAAGATAAACCTCTTTCACCTTTGTACCTGGGGAAAGATAGAGAAGCCAGGGAGCTCTGATACTACAAAGGTTCCCTTACAAACAAGAAAAGAAAACATGATTTAGTTTGTGGTGAAATATACTTTTTCCCCCTTAAATTGGTGTCAACTGCTGGTGACTTCATGAACTTGTTCAAGAATTTTCATGGCAACAAAATGGAAGTGATTTGCCACTGCTGCTTTTAGGGATGTTTTTTTTTTCAACTTCCCGGTGTTGGTATTGCCTGGTCTCCCAATGATCCAAGAATTAATCAGGCCCAGGGAAAATTGGTCAGGGACTGTCATCAGGTAATAGGCTGTTGATACTTCTCCCCTCCCCTCCCCTCCCCTCCCCTCCCCTCTTCTCTTCCTGTATAAATTCTGAAAACTGAAAGAACAAACCAGCTACTTTATAAATGACAAGCAGTATGTAATCTAGAATTGGATCTGGAAGATACTTTAACAGGTGTTCTAACTAACCAAATTGCTTGATTGCTAATATGTTTAATGTTTTTTCTCTCTTAAAAAAACACACCAATTTTTGTATTTTCTCGGGGCATTTTAGTCTTAATAAAGGTATTGGCCAGCAGTGAGTTTTGGATTCCATCTGTTTGTTTGCTTTCCTTTATTTCTCTTGTCACTCCTATAAGTCGGACAGAGTAGGATTGTTTTGTGTGTTTACAACTTTAACATGCAACTTTAACATTCTTCCAACTTCTTAGCAAAAGCAGTACCATGGGTCATGTGACCAGGAGGGAGGGGGAAGGAGAGCTTAAGAGTGGAGCAGTCAACAGCATTTTGAGCCCCTGCTCAATGCCTCTCCTTTAGGAATGTAATGGGTTTTTTCCCCCCTGAATTGTTTTCACTGCAGCCTCTAGCTAATTTGGCCAGTTTTCAAACTCAGTCTTTCTTTTGCTGGCTTTTCTTCCAATATCAAAGTTTGCCTTTTCTGAGAGTTATCATGCTGACAGATAGGGAGTCCCTTCCTACCCCCCTTTATATTACAGATTTGCAAATTAAGGAGTTGGAAAGGATAAAAATAAGAGATGTTGTTGCTATTTTATCAAAATGATGTAATGTTGAGGTTGTTGATAAAACAATGTGGAGGCAGTGGTGGCTTTTTCCTTCCCTTAAAAAGCCTCTTTTTTTACAGCAACTTGCACTCTGTAAGGGTTCTTTCTCACATTTTGTTGGGTGCTAAGCCACAATGGGAGGGATTTGGTTTTCACTTAGCACATTGTGTTGAGTTTTGTAGCCCAGGCTTTATGACTTAGGGCATTGTTAAAAACCATCCGTTTGTCAAGATTCAGTGAACCATGGTTATACACACTGTAACTGAGCATGATGTGTGAATCAAATTGCACACCCAAGCAATTAGGATGGTGGGACAAGTTCCTTGTGCCTGTCCATACAGGTGGTTTGTACTGTGTTGGGACTCCCTGTTTTTTATTGTATATATCCCCACCAGGGTCTATTGTTCATTCTTAATAGGCTTCATTTCAACTCCTGATAATTTCTTCCGTCCTTCGCCTGATCTTCCTTAATTAAAAATTTTGATAGTTTCAGTAGCTCTTCTTCAAGAGCAATTTACTGTTTCTCAAAACTTATAAAATTACCTTTTCATCCCTTATCCCATTCTTCCTCTTCTCTGTAGTAAGTTTAGTTTTTGTTGTCTTTTGCACATACATTTCAGCATCTTAGTGTGATCTTTGGTCTGTTTTCCTTTCTCCTTAAATCCAGTCATTTACTAAGATGGCAGCCCTATTACACTAGTATAAAGAAAGTTTCCCTCAAGCTTAATTGTATCAAGTAGGTACAGTCATGTTTTTATTCTGTCATACTGAGTTGCATCCAGTATGACATATTGGGTCACACCTGGACTAGACCTATGAAAATCAACAGGATTAAGGTATATATGAGGGATTTCACAAGTCTATTTTAAATATGACTGTAGAAGGTACCAACATCTGGCTGACCTTGTATTCCAGGACAAGAGTGGGAAGTTGAAAAAGCTTTCCTGAAAAAATATTGGTAGCAAACTATGCCCATATTGTTGGTATGAAAAAATATTGGTAGCAAACTATGCCCATATTGTTGGTATTGTTCAGGGATGTGTCCATGAAATCATCAAGAGTTGAGCTCAATTCAAAGGAGACTTTATATTTCTTTTAAGTAGGGACCCAACACACTGCCTGCTGCAGCATCAGTTTGCTTGGCCTTCCTCTTTTCCCCTTTTTTTTGGGGGGGGGGCATGGTTTAGTTTGTCTTGAATTATTTGTTGAGTTATTCTATTTGACTTATTGCTATGACTACAGCTCTATGCAGGCATTTGCTTGCACATTCATAGAGACAGATGAGGTTGTGACATGTGGGTGTGTACCCATGCGTACTTTGTCTCTAACATCCCTGGGTATGTAGCTTTCTACAAAGATCTTTGCATATGCAGCACAAAAAATGCTGATGCACTTGGGTGAAACATAATTTTGCTCGCACTTAGGAAAATATTACAATTCTCTCAGTTGCTTTGATTTTCAAAATTTTGCATGGAATGGGCAAATATCTTTGCAAGGAGAAATAAGACAGCATTTCAGTTTAAGCATGCATTTTGTTTAAACTAGTTAGAAACTGATTATAATTTATATTAGTGTCATTGTGATAATTCTATGAAACCTCATTTGACTTCAAAGCAGACAATAATTTTATCTCATATTTTAAATTCAAGCAGAATGTGCTTTTCCATAACTTACATTCATTATTTTGGGGCTCCTGACTTTCTGTGTAACATTCTTTCTAACACTTAAAGAGTACAATTGATCTCCATTTAGTCTTCTCTCTTCTCTTCTCAAGGCTAAACTTTCTCAGTTCCTTTGATCTTTCTTAGGACTTAGTTTCTAATCATTGATCATCCTTGTTGACTGAATCTGTTTTCAAGTTTGTCTGAATTCTTCTTTTAGTATAACGCCCAGAGCTGCACACAGTACTCAAGATAGGGCCTGATGATCAACTCAAAATAAAACCATACTATTACTTCATATGATTTAGAAATTGTCCTTTTGTGCAACCACTTTACAAACTCAACATAAGTCAACAATATACCCAACTATTATTCCAAGTTCTTTTTTTCCATGTACCATTACCAATCCAGGTATCTTCCATTCTATGCCTATACATTTAATTTCTGATTCCTAAGGGAAGAACTCTACATTTGTCTCTGTTAAATGTCATTGTTAATGTCAGCCTATTTCTCTAACTTACCAAGATTGTTCTGATTTTTTTTTTTTTGTCTTCTTGAGTATTAGCTATCTCACCCAATTCTGTGTCATCTACAAATGTGATAAGCATTTCCTCCATCTTCTGACATCCTCTGATGGGAAACTGTTGATTAGCACCATCTGAGTGCAATTTTCAAGCCAATTTTATCTCTGCCAAATGGAATGAATTTCATCCATGTCTAGCTCTTTCCTTGGCCCCTACATCTGCCCTGGAGTTTAAAAGGCCCTCCTGCACAGTCCATTTGCCTAACGTTAGATGTAATTCATTAAATATATAATTGCCTATACGCATCTAGGTTAGTTTCACTTTAACCCATTTAGTTTTGTATCTACTTTGACATAACTTGTTTTAATGTTCACTCACCATTAAATTCATTCCATTTATTTTCTCCACAACCAAAATATTTGCTTTCACAAATGACATGCATCATTTTGTCACAAAGGAGTCTTAACTTTTCTTCACAAAACCTTTTTGTTTTTGTTTTAATAATGAAAAATCTCCAAAATTGATAAATGTGTTTCATATCGTTCAGAATGATGCCAGGTTTTGTGGAAAAAGTTAATGAGCCCTTCATTCAACACAGTCTATGTCTTATTTGCTACAGTCTTATTTGCTACATGTTAATGTGTTTTTCATAAATGCATCACTCATATGTAGATAAACATTGAGATAACTTTTAATAGCAATGTTGTTACAATTTTGCTTAGCAAAGGTTTAGATAATAAAGTGTTTATGACAAACATTGACCTTTAAAATTACCCTAATAAAAAATGAAAACAAAAGATACTGATGCTATCAGAAAACTCTACTTTGGTAGCATACTGTTTCCAGTTACTGACTTATCAGCATTGTTTAAATTAACTGTGACTAAAATATGCTATATCCTTTCCTTCAATTAACTTTTCGTTCATTCACAAATTCAGTGGGGCTCACCCTGTAATGGGACTCTTCATTCTTCAAAGAGCTTAGATTCCCTACTAGAGTTTTCAACCAGTCATACTGAAAAAGGCTGAGATTAAACCCCAAGGAATCATAGTAATCATCAGACTTACTTGTAACCATAACACTTTTGTACTTATAGAATATGTATGTAGATATTTTGCAGACCTCAGGATATCTAGTGCTGCAAACATTCTTCATTTGATTTCCTATCTTATCCAGAGTGATTATCTTACATTATTCTAAATCAGTAAATTGGCGTGGATAGTGGACAAAATGCAATTTTAGCATGTAATGTCCCAATTCATTAAGAAGCCAGAATGAAAAAATAGTATAGTCAGCAAAACTAAGCAAGTATTGCTTAGCCAATGGCCATACTGGTTAGGGATGAGAGTAGCTGCAGTTCAACAGATCTGGAGGGCACCAGGTTGGAGAAGGCACTGTCATAAAAAAGTCAGCTAATTTGTGAGTTTACTTTTCAGAAACAGATTACTATGTTAACTTTTATCATGACAACTAATATCATTCTGAACCATTTGAAATCACTTTTTCCCCCCAATTCTGGGGATTTTTCTTTTCTTTCTTTCTTTCTTTTTTTAAACCCTATGTTAAAAATTATCAACTCCCCCCCCCCGCCCCACCCTCTGCCATATATTCATTTTTATTTGTTTCCAGCATAGACTAGACTTTCGTTAGGGAAAATATATTTATCCCCAGGATTTTTATTAAATAAAGGTTCTGTAGTTTATTTGTTACAAGCACTTTACCCATTTTGTTCCGCAATGCTTATACAAGCAAAAGAATTTTCCTTTATTTGAGGACGACCCAAGAGCACTAGCCTGCTGCTTCTCTTTGGAAGCTCACGCAGTTCAGTAAACCATTATATTGTTGGTTCCAGTTTGGCTTAATATTATATGTGAATTCAACCAATAAAATAGCTTATCCAACCTGGAGTTCCCCCCAAATGGCCTGTCCTAACTGACACTTGTAGGAGTGCAGCCCCAGTACATTGGAGGGTGTTAGTTTAAGAAGTCTCAAAGTAAAGCTTTAGTATGTTGTAACATCCTAATAGTGTGCAGTTATGGAGCTAGTATGTCATCTATAAGATTTAGTAATCCAGTATATTTCACACAGTTGCTGAAGTCCCAGAGGGTCATGGCATACTTCATTTGATTTTGTAGTAGCCGTAGTCTCTGTGATTGGACACATAGAGAAGCAAACCTTATTCCTATGAAACTAGTATTCCAGGATGTTACTGTTAAAAAAAAGTATAGTCATCTAACGATGGGAACAGGTATTACATCATTATTGCTGCAAGCAAACCTGTTTCACTAGCTTTGTTCTATGGCATCGGTGAAGAGTTGCTCTTCATGATCACTGAGAGATTGTCTGCAACAAGGAGAGTTTTTTGTGTAGAGCTGCACAGATAAATGTTTCTTTATAGTTCTCAACCCAGCATCATCAGTCTCCCAGCTCACAAAGGAGCCTTGTCATCACATATGGCCTCTATATGGCTCGGGCCTTTCCTAATTGAAGGAACAGCTTCTCCTCTATGTTGCTACCTGGGAATTACTTTCTGCAAAAAGAGCCTTCTACAAGTGGTGCTCTGAAAAGATGCCCATTTGGAAGTAAGACTAGGACATTTTCAGTGGTGGCATCAACACTTTGGAATTCCCTCCAAGTTCAGTTGGCCTTTACTTTACTTTACTTTACTTTACTTGTTAAATTATTTATATGGCTGCCCTTCCCACAGCAGTACTATACAATGTTAAAACAACAATTTAACAATCCAAACCACAACATCTGAGGTCAAATCCTAACTTATTAAAAACAGCATTAGCCAGCAGAGCTCACCTAACCTCTTGAGCCAAATATCTTTTGTTTTGAAAAGAATCTTAAAATGTGTTAGCTTTTCTCCATAATAGCCTATTTAAATGATTTTAACTGCTGATGCCTTGTATTTTAATTGTATTTTTCTCACTTTTTGATTTACTGCTCAGATGTTATAGGTTTGTTTATGATTTTAGCAAGCAGCTTTTGGATTATCATTTATGTTTGCTTTTGATTATAATTATGTTCTACTGTAAACTGCCCTTGTGGCTATGTATGCCCAATAAATAAATAAATACATCTCTAAGTATGAAGGGTTACCACTGCCTACAGTCATGCTGTACCTGCTACCTCTTCAGTGACATCACCAGCATAACTTAGGCAAGGAATAGATGGGAACATATTTCCTGTTACAGCTATTTACCATCTGCTGATCTAACAGTGTTGCAACCAGTGCTCATTTTCTGGAAGGTCCTATTTATGGATGGCTCAGCAATCATAGAGTCATTCCAGAACACATAGCAGTTTCCATCTGTGGTTCTTGCAGCAAGAGGTTGATTTTTATAAAGGTTCTGTTTCTTGCAAGACATGATGACTACAGAAATGACTTCATATGCTTTGGTTTCTGCACTGCATGGATTCTATAGCAGATGAGAAGGGATAAGTGGGAGTCATGGGTGCCTATAATGGGACACAGCAAAGGCCCCGGGTTCTAGAACTGCCAACCCTGTATTGTATTAAGTTTATCTGGATATTAGATCATTTTAAGAGCATCAAGATTCAAGAATTACTATATGTTCAATTGAAAGTTGTTATTCATCAGCATATAAATGATGCTTTATCTAACTTGCTTTCTGAAATTATCTGGTGGCCATACATCACATGGAAGAAGGAAGAGAAGGGACTTCAAGAGGATAAAGGGACAAGATAAAGCTACTATGAATATACACTTGAAAACTTCACTGTCAGGAATGAGTGGAATAAAGTGTGAGCTGTGCTTAAAATATTTTTGAAAAGTAATGCATATAAGTACTTATTCTTGCATCTATAATTAAGTGCATAGTGGTGTTTCTCTTTTCACATTTCTAGAGCAGTACCATCTATTTTGCTTGAATAGGTAGTCTTTGCTTGGTTATCTCAAGGAGTACAGCATTTCTGGATTTCCAGTTTATAAAATTGAGTAAGGCCAGTTACAGTCCATAAAGCTGAACGAGGTTAATGCATCACAAACTACTAAAAATGTGAGACTTCAGTGTTTCTAGCTATATAGCAACTTGTATTACCAATCTGAAACAAACCATGCAACTCTTCTCTCTTTCCATCATAGATTTTGTGGAAAAAAAATTTTTTTAAGAAATATTGAAAAAACAAGAAAGGTATACAAATGATCAGGCGGATCTTTTGTAAAATTGCATATTTTTTATTTCTTTGCATTGCTGGCCCATAACATGGATGGATACATATCTAATATGGGTAAAACAGTATTTTTTATTATTTTCTTTAACTAGTATAATTTAACAACCACAAAAGGTAGTGCACATAACCTCATAAAATATGTGTCAGTCTCCAAAATAATCTAATTTTACATACACACATTCATTATAATTAACTTTACATATGCATATTGAATATAATTAGAATAAATCCCCATAAGAATGTTTAAATCTGCAGTACTGGGCTGTCTTCCAAATAAGGGCTTTCATTATTGTTAGAGAAAAGCTGGCTGTTTCCCAGTTGTAGTTGTTTAGACCACTGTTTCTCAACCTTAGCAACTTTAAGATGTGTGGATTTCAACTCCCAGAATTCCCCAGCCAGCATTCTCACTGGAAAATTCTGGGAGTTGAAGTCCATGCATCTTAAAGTTGCCAAGGTTGAAAAACACTGCTTTAGACTACTCTGCAATCTGATATACAGAATTTTCACCCAGTGCAATTACTGCATTAATATTAATGTCCAATACTTAATAAACGCATTTCCTTGAACAAAATATATATTGTATTACTCTGAAAATAATAATGATAATAATAGTATAGCTCAATTTATTTTGGATTCGATAGTAGAGAAGATTTTTTTCAATTTGTCTGAATCACATGAATGTTCTACAGCACAATAAAGAGGAGCAATAATCTGTTGATGGAAGAGAGCATGCCAGAAACCACTGACATTTAAAAGAAAGAAAAGGGGAAATCATAAAACGTAAAGAGGACTAATGATTTAAATCTTCTTCCATCTGTAAACTGCAGAGAGCAGAAATGATCAAGGGGCCCCACGCCACAGGAATGCCCTTCTGTTCTGAAACCCTGTTTTCTTTAGGCTAACATTTGCTAATTAATCCCTGACCACAAATACCATGATTAATTATATCCTGACTGTGAGTAGTGTCACTTTTCAGAAATGACATTTTCCTCTTATACAGAATATACATGTTCTGGAGGGGGGGATTTCCAGTTATCTATGAGAATCATATGCTGAACAAGATTAATGAAAATTTGTACACGCAAGTTTTCCTAATTTTGTGGCTTCCAAGTGTAGGGTTAATGTTGAGACAACCCTGGCTGGAATCCTCTAGTTCATTCATTGGGAAGGGCTGGATTTATCTATGCATTTGTGTATTAGTAGAATTGAGCCCAGCAAGAGTATGTAGAGACATATTTAGCCTCCAAAAGGGCAAGTAATGTATTAAGATTTGCGTGCTCTGAAATAAAGCTTCCATCTCTGAATGTTCTGTTCTCGTGGTAAAGAAGGCTAGTGGACTTTCTAGGACGTGCAGACCTTTTTTATATTCAACTACTGCTGGCTGATCAGTACAGTCCTACATCTCTGGCAGTGGCCAAATTCTGCTTTGCTGTCTTTAAGATCAGAAGCCAAATTCTGATCCAGCAAGAAAACTAATTCCTTCCTGTTTTTTCCTTTCTTTTTTTCCTTTTTTCCCCCCTTTCTATATATTGGTCTATGACCATAATTGAATAAAAGAAAAAAAATGGTGAAGAAGGAACTGCTCTGTTCTTCCCATATGAAGCAGGCTGAAGAGGAGAACCTAAGAGTATTAATCTGCCAATCAAGGGAATGCACAGCACAAAGAGAGGAACAGAGACCAAGTCTTTGGCTTCTATCTACTGAAGTACAAATCAATATACCCCTAGTGGTTAAGAAAAAAAAAAGTGCAAAGAGTGGATTGCTTCTGAAGCTGCATCTCTAGTGCCATGCTGGACCATAGTATCCAGAATGCCCAGCTGTGAGAATTCTATGAGTTGAAATTCAGCATATGTGGAGAGCACCAGATTAGAAAGACTCTATCTCAAGAGTTTAAAAAACACAAACAGGCAAGCTGATCTGCAACAAACATGTGGTTATGTGGGCAATAACCTTAACCATCCTCAAGCATTTGTTTTGTTAAAATTTCTGCATGTGAAATGCTTGTTTACAAATATCTCATGAAGCTTAGGAAGTGGAAATTTTGTCAGGAAGTAACCTGCTTGTTTGATTATTGTGATGGAAAAAACAGTACCTTATTAAATTTAGCAGGAGTTAAAGACATATTTTAATCTTTCTGTAAGAAGTATATTAGAATTTCCTGCTGTACATTTTTTAAAATTGTAGATATCTTCACACCATGGATACAATATTATTTGACTCAGTCTTACAAACATTATTTAAAATACTAATGCAAGAATGGACAATGTGTTGCCTTCCAGATACTGTATGCTGAACCTCAGATCAGCAGTTGTGGATCAGAGTAGCGGCCTCTCAGTATGGTCAGTAGAGAAGAATAGCCAGAGCTGTAGTTCAGGAACATCTGGAGAACCATATGTTGCTCATTCCTGCATTATTAGCTTAATTGATGTTTGTCTGTAATGGAACATTCTCTATATGTATTTATATACTTGCTTTAATCAAAATCAATATTTTATGCAAGGATATTTTGACAGCATTTATAGCTATTGAACAAGGAACCTAAATAATTATTCAGCATTTTATTACATTAGTTTGCCCTCAGCATAACTGGTCTCCCATGTTCTTCTTTAAATTAGTGATCATCCAACTTTTCCTCAGCTAATGTCCACAGTTCACTGAATCTAAGCCCTGGGTTTCTGTAGTTCTAATTTTGAACCTTGTGAAACTTTTTTTCAAGTAGACACATTTAATAATTTGTACTTCTTGGTACAGCTGGAAATAAATAGCTCAAAGAAAGCCTCCAGGGCTGGCAGACTCTCAATTTAATATATGGAATAAGGTGTAATTTGGGAGGGTAGAAACTATTTTGGGTAACATACCTCCAAATCTACATACATTGTTAATGATTGATATGGAGGTGAGATACTTGGCAGGGTCTTGTGGCCAAACATTGGCTAGGTACTATTTTGGGCTATGTAACAGAGGACACTCTCTTGGAGGCCTGAGGTGCACACTTCTAGGACTTTATTCACTTCAAGATTCATTGGATATTATTAGTAGCAACAAACCAGGATAAGATTTATTGCAATTGTTTTTATATACAAAACAAGGGATTATTGGAAGTCCATCACCTATTTTCCACATCATGCTATAGGCTATAAGGCTATAGGCATTGCTAAAATAATATTTAGCCGTATTCAAGACACACTGTAAGAGGATAGGTCCTTGACTAGTACAAAACCATAACAACCCCTTGCAAATTGATGTCACACACCAGTTGAGGAAATAAATTCCAGGACTTGTATTTGAACAAATGCAGTACAACCATTTTAAGCTGAAACTAATTTTGATTATCCAAAGAAAAGAAATATAAAGGCCCCAGAGGAGAGCCTTTTCTGCTGTGGCACCTGTCCTCTGCAACATCCTCCCTCTTCAGGTCAAATTGGCCCCAACTCTGCTGAGCTTCTGTAAGCCTCTGAAAACTTGGTTTTGTGCCAGAGCCTGGGCCCCCCGGTGTGTGTCAGAGTCCGTCTCCTGACTATGTTAATGGTGGTTTTATGATTCTGGATGCTGTGTGTTTTATTTAGTTCTTATCTATTTTTATTGTAAACTGTCTAGAGTCATGCATGTGAGATGGGCAGCAATATAAATTGATTAAACAAATAAATATATAAATAAATAAACTTCAGGTTTTCCACAAGTTATTTTATGCACCCTTATAATCTTGGGCTTCTTCAAGTTTTTTTTTCTTCAAACGACAGAGTCATAATCCATAATCCCATGCTGCTTCTGAAACTCCTCTCAGTTGGTTAATAGCCTGAAGGGGTTACTATTGAAAAAACATTATTTCAAAGCTTCCTATGCTTGGTTGAACTGATCATGCAGTCCTTTGGATCCATGTTCAATTAACCATATAAAGTCTAGCTGGAAGTCTGGTTAGTGAGGTTTTAATTTATTGCTAGATTTTGGTTTAGACAGTTCTGGCAAACTCAGCTGCTCAATTCATTTACTTACAGCAAGGCAAACTCTTAGGTTAAGATGTATTTTTAGTGTGATAGTATACTTGAATTTTTCCCCTGCTCACAGAAAATTTTCCAGGAAGGAAAACTGTTGAAGCAATTCCATGGTTTTCCAATACATACAAAAATATTTAAATTAATCTACTCCTGATTCCAGGTACATTATTGTTTTTTATTATCTTTTTATCCTGCCTTATTAGGGAGGGGGGCGTCAACTCAAGGCAGCAAATATATTTCCTGCTTCCTGTTTTCCCCACAACAACCACCCTGTGTGATGGGGAAGGCTGAGAGAGAGTGACTGGCCCCAAGTCACCCAGCGGCTGTCACAAACCATCTCCTGGTTTCTAGGCCAGCACCTGAACCACTACACCTAACTGGTTCTCATCACTGCTCATTTCCTTTTTGTTACAAAAAATTAATATTTCCTCTTCATTAAAAACATTGCAAAACTAAGGTATTATACAAGTTATGGAATTTTAATACAGCTTACTCATTGTTTTTTAAATAAATTACAATGTATTGTAAAAGGTATAATACCCTGTTGTGACCCTTTTCTCTCTATGCTCTTTATGCACTGGAGGTCAGAGATAAAACTACACAGAGCAGCTGTTCAGACCTTGCCAGGGTCGTTTACATTAGGCTGGTTTTTCTTCAGAGTCATCATTTAAACAAATGGTTGTGTCCATTTTAATCATTTTTGTCCTTCTTTGAAGTGTTTTCCCCCGAACATGAGCATCGCCCCTTTCAGAATCACGTTTAGCTTTACAAATTGGACAGCTCTACCCTGTCTTACTAAACCCAGCTGTTTCTATAACATAAACATTGTTTTAGAACATGGAGGAAGAGTTCCAAGAAAAGCGCTTCAAGTGTTTCAGACATACGGTCAGTCACGGCTTGCTTGCTATCTATGGCTTCTCATAGCTGGGGTAGCACCGGGCAAAGAGACATCCCTTAAATCTCACCTCTGCAACAAGCTCCCTGGATGGTCTGCAACAGGCCTCCTCAGAGTCCATTCCATTCCCCTCCCAGTCTGCAATGTGGGACTCTAT
Source organism: Liasis olivaceus (assembly GCA_030867105.1). NCBI lineage: Eukaryota > Metazoa > Chordata > Lepidosauria > Squamata > Pythonidae > Liasis > Liasis olivaceus. The sequence goes on along the minus strand of CM061355.1, from coordinate 36,350,699 downwards.
AATTTCCTACCTTGCAAGATGGCTCTTAAGTAGCTGAACATCAGTGCTGCGGTTCCCTTCATAGCCAAGGAGCTACCACTGAACTTTCAGTGAGGAGGTAAGTGCCTCAGTAGCAGCCCACACTAGTGGCAGGTGACAGGAGAGGGCAGATTCCTCTACCAGAAATCACTTAGCCAGGAAATTTTTGATGTAACCTTTTGGGTACATGCTATTTATATATTATTTTTTAATTATAGGTCCCACGTTTGTGTCAAGTCTTTTCTCTCCCACTAGTCGGACCTTCTAGAGTGTTATATATAGGACAAACTCACTTGCTTCTCTGGGCAATTTTTGTACACCTGTAGTTCAATGCATTTCTCATCTTCTTTTCCCACTCGTTACTATCACTCATTATGGATCCTTTAAAACTCACAAAGGCTACTTGTTCTTGGAAACAGCCAAGTTGCATTGCTTTTAAGAATGCCTGATTCACCCATCATATCTATTAATCTATGATTTTCCAGACTTGGTTGAACTACAACTTAAGATTTTTCACCAGTGGCCATGCTGGCTGGGGAAGCCAGGAGGTGAAGTGCAGCAACTCTGAATGGGTCCATTGCTGCTGTAGACTATGGGAAGCATGGGAAGAAATGGAGGAGAAGTAATGGGAGGGTGGTAGGGGCAGTTTTTCCTTGCCACACATGAAAACATTCCAGGTAGAAACCTGTTAAAATTGTCCAAAGGAAGTTTCTCACTGCACAATCCCATTTCCATTCATTTAAACATGTGAAAGATTGTAGTCTTACTGTCCACTTCAATACTTAGATTGTAACTTGATTCCCATGACCAGATTTGATATATAAGGTCACTATGAAGTGACTTGCATGTCATTTTATATTCATACTTTTTTTGGGATGTTACTGCCCCCATGTGGAAAAGACAAAAGCTATCAAAACACTGAATCACTCAAATACCATATTCTGGGGCTGTAGTCCTTGAGGGAGGAGAACCATGCTAATATATGGTAACCAAAAATCAGAAGGAACATGGTAGCATCTTTTCCAACTAACATATTTTATTAAAAGGCAAATACAACACATTTCATCAGATACACTGTACACAATCATGAAAACTTATGCTTTTTGGTAAAATGTGTTAGCTGGAAAAGGTGCTACCACATGCCTTCTGATTTAAGGCTGTGGTAATATTTATACATAGCAGTGGCATTATCAATGTGCCAGATCACTTCGAAATGTTATCTGAAAGCCAAAACGATAAAATTACCAGTTGAAGAATGTTGTAAGATTTAATTCAATGCCACAATTATTTTTCAGCCTAAAACAAAGAATGTATTTCTTCCACCCCTCGCTTCTATGTCCTTGAATCAACACCGGCAGTCACATCCCATTATTGGGGTTGGAGAGGGTGGGGGAGATCTGGGAAGGGCATCGAAGAGTTGGGGGACTGCTGTGGCTCTGAGTGTGCCACCCAGTGCCAGCAGAACAGAGAAGGGAGAGAAAGAAGAGGCACTAACCTGCCCTCTCTATTGTGACTCTGTAACTGAACAACGCATCCTTCATCAGAAACAAACATGCTTAGGAATTGTATGGTAAACTTTATGATATACAAAGCTCTCTGTCATTCCCTGTTTCCATCATTTGCCCTCTGAAGTAATCACTGTTGAATGGAGGGCTAGCCCCCATCATAGGGGACCAATTAACATATGCATTACTTAACATTTGATTATCCTCAAAAGAATCCAAAAGAGCAGTACATCAGAAAACAATCGTATAGAAGCATATATAATACTGCGTCAGGGTGAGTCGCTCTGATGGACACGGAATGGTGTGATTTGGTCAAGGTTAAAGGATGGGATTTTATTTGCTTTTGTTTTCTTTCTGTATGCCAGAACAAGGCAAACCTGTCGACACTTAGAAGCTTTCCGTCTAATTCAGTGTTGTCCAAACTTGGCCACTTTAAGATGAGTGGACTTCAACTCTCAAAATTCCCCAGCCAGCATGGCTGGCTGGGGAGTTCTGGGAATTGAAGTCCACTCATCTTAAAGTGGCCAAGTTTGGACAACACTGGTCTAATTAAAACGAGGCACATCTGCTTTTTTTTATAGATATAATTTTATTAGAGAGTTTTACATAAATAAAAGATGAAAACATGAAAATATATGAAGGAAAGTTAAGAAAAAGAAAAAAGAAAAACTGCAGGAAACAGTACAGATAGAAAAAGAAAAAAGATATTTGAAGAAGTGACTTCTGATCTTCTTTGCAGCAATTACAAACATACTTATTATTTCTCCTCCCTCTTTAAGATTACATTACATGGTTCCCTTCTTCCCATATTCAACCCTTTTTAATCAGCAAATCCAAAAATCACCATTTCATTTTTTCCCCATTTTCAGCAAAAAGTCCATAAAAGGTTTCCTGTCTTTTATCAAAGTATTTATTGTTTTATCCCTGATCAAACAGGTCAATTTTGCCATTTCTACAAATTCCGCCAATTCACAATCCATTCCTCCATTGTGGGTATTTCAGTATTTCAATAATAGTCTTGCTGCAGTTACCATATGCAAAACCAGTCTTCCATAAATCTTTTCTAATTGGTTATCCATAAGTCCTAATAAAAAAAGCTCTGGTTTCATCTGACTATTGAGCTTTAACATCCTTTGTATTGTATGCATTTGTATCCAATATTTTTTTGTTTTTTCACAAGTCCACCATGCATGTCCCTTCATGTTTTTCAAAATGTCCCTTCACGTTTTTCACATTTCCAACATTGACTACAAGTACCTTTATATAGCTTAGATAATTTCTCTGGTGTCATACACCAACAGTACATCATTTTATAAAAGTTCCCTCTTAAATTATAACACAATCTCTCCCATTGGTCCATTTGTATATTATACCCAAGTTTCTTAGCCCATTTATCATGCACTCTTTAACTTGTTCTTCCTCCATTTCAAATCTCAACAAAAGATTATCCATTTTAGCAATCACGTTTGTCATTTATACATAGTTCAGTTTCAGACTCTGTCTTATATTGTTCAGTCCCAGTTACCTTTTTATCTATATTAAATCTCTCTCTTAATTATGTACATGAAAACCACTGAAAACTAAATCCCTCCGCAGGCAATTGTTCTCTTGACTTCATCTTAAGTTCTCCATTTTCCTGTACTAACAAATCTTGATGTGTTAACCATTTCTCTTTGCTCACTGTTTCTTTTCTATAAAATGCTGCTTGTGCTGAAACCAGTAAAGGTATTTTCAGGCACAGCCTGAGTTTATATCTATTCCATTTTTTCTTACATAAAGTTAATGTAGATTTTAAAAATCACTATGGCACTCCTAACATAGTGATTTTTAAAATCTACATTAACTTTAACTTTGTCGTACTGTAGAAAGCCATGCCATCCAAATCTCAGGTTGTGTTCTTCTAATTCTGGTTTCATCTGAATATTGGTCTCTTATTTCTCAACAGCACCCACTCTTTCATCCAAACCAAACAGCAGGCTGCAAAATACAATTTAAAATCAGGCAATCCTAGTCTTTCTCTTTCCTTTGCATCTTGAAGAATTTTATATTTAACCCTTGCTTTCTTCCTCTGCCATATAAATCTGAATATGTATGTCTTTGCCTTGCTTAAAAGGTGCATCATTTTTCAAGACAGGTATTATTTGAAATAAAAACATCATTCTAGGTAACACATTCATTTTTACCACAGAAATTCTTTCAAACAATGACAATTGTAACTTTTCCTATCTTAGTAAATCTTTCTTAATTTCAGTTCATACCTTGACATAATTATCTTGAAATAGCATACGATTCAAATTAATCATAGTTATGCCAAGGTATTTTACTTTTTTCTCAATCTGAAAACCCATTTTTCCAATCAATTCTTTTTGATCTTCCATTTTCATATTTTTGTTAACATCTTCATTTTCTCATTATTGATTTTAAATCCAGCTAATGCACCAAATCCCTTTAATTTTTCCAGTAATATTTCCATTCCTTCACCAGGATTTTCCAAAATTAAAACCAAATAATCCACAAATACCCTTAGTTTGTATACTTTTTTTTAAACCTTCACCCTGGCTATTCTCTCATAATGTCTTATATCTCTATTCAAAACTTCAAGGGCCAGAATTAATAGCAGTGGTGAAAGTAGACATCATTGCCTTGTTCCTGTCTATATTTCAGAGGGTTTTGACAATTCACCATTAACTATAATTTGTGCCATTTGTGAATTATATATTGATGTCACCCATTTAATAAAATTTTCTCCAAAATCCATATGTTCCAAAATTTTAAACAGAAAAGTCCAGTTCAAATTATCAAATGCTTTCTCCACGTTAAGGAATATCAACATAGCTTGTTTTTTTATTATAGTGCTCCAAATATACTAATATACTAGAAATATTTCTAATGGTGTCTCTTAATTGTCTTTTAGGTAAAAAGCCACATTGATCTTCATGGATAAAACCTTGCAAGACATTTTTCATCCTTTCAACTAAAATCATCGCAAATATTTTATAATCATTGTTCAGTAAACATATTGGTTGATAATTTTTTGACCTTATTTAGTCTTTACCTTCTTTAGGAATTAATGCTCTGTTTGCTCCTGTCCAACTATCTGGTATCCTTCCATTATCTAAAATGGAATTCATCATTTTTTGAAGAGGTTGTAAGAGTTCATCTTGAAAATGTTTATAATAGGAGGCTGGTAGTCTATCTGGGCCAGGAACTTTCCCTATTTTGGTCATTTTTATCGCTTTACAGACTTCCCTTATTGATATAGGTCCATTTTTCAGCTGCTTTTGTTTATGTTATCTTTGGCAAATTTGTTTCTTTATTCATCCACTTTTGCTAGGGAAATTCCTTCTCTTTATATAATTTTGTATAATACTGATGGAATATTCTTTGTATATTTGCCTTTTCTGATACCATCATTTTCTCATTTTGTACTTTTAATATCATTTTCTTCTCTCTCTCTTTTTCTCAGTTTATATGCTAACCATTTCCCTAGCTTATTTGCTAACTCAAAATTCTTCTGTTTTGCAAAGTTCATTTTTATTTCCATTTCTCTTATCTTTAACATGGAAAGTTGATGTTGTAAAAGTTTAATTTTTTGTGAGACATTTTTCCTTCCTGAAGATGTCCTTAATTACTTCTCTTTCATCTTTACTCCATCAAAATTTTTGCATCTTCTCATGTCTTTGTCTTTTCAATTTACTATTTGCTAAATAAATTGCCCTCTCATAAAGGCTTTACTGTCATCCCAGACTGGCCTTATATCAGTGCCTTTATTAAGATTGCTCTCAAAAAACTCTTTCAATTTCTTTTTATAGTCCTCTATTATTGATTCCTTTTGTAGCAAAATTCCATTTAGCCTCCATCTATAAGTTCTAATTCTCCTCTTATATGTTAAAATCACTGGGTTATGATCTGAAAAAGTCTTTGGCAATATCTCCACTTTTTACTGTAACAAGTTTTTGAGAAATCCAAAACATATCCATTCTTGAAAAAGATCTGTCTTGCAGAGAAATAGGTATATTCTTTAGAGTCATCATTTTTATCTCACCATATATCTATAAGCTCAAAGTTGTCCATCATTTCAAAAAATATTTTTGGCAATTTGCCTTGTGTTGTTTTAATTCCTTTCACAGAAGTTCTATCTTTCTGTGGGCAAACCACTCCATTCCAGTCTCCCAAGAGGCACCAATTTTCATATGGCAAGTCTATTAATTTTTCCGTAAGTCCTTTGAAAAATATAGCTTTGTTATCATTTGGGGCATATATTCCCTATATCATCATCTTGGTTTCATTCAAATTAATTTCAACCCCCATGTATCTGCCATGGTCATCAGTTAATATCAGTTTTGGTTGTAAATATGGGTTTATATAAAAAAAACAACTCCAATTTTCTTATTTGTCCCTGGTGAAATAAATTCTTATCCCACATTTTTATAAATCATTTTTTTTGTTTTTTTTCTTACATGTGTTTCCTGTAAACAAATTACACCTTGTTTTAGCTTTTTCAAATAATGAAATACCTTTTTTCTTTTTTACAGAGTGTTTGTCCCATTTATATTTTACATTAGGCATTTAAAATCCATATTTACATTGTAAACTTAGAAAAACCTATACCTGTAGCACCCGACGTAATAGTCTCTTCCTCAGACTCTTGTTATATTTGCTGTATACAAGTAGTCCTCGACTTATGACCATTAGTTCAGCGACTGTTTGAAATTACAACAGTGCTGAGAAAAGTGACTTATAACCAGTCCCTGAAGTTACAGCTGTTGCAGCACCCCTGTGGTCACGTGATCAAAATTCAGGCTCTTGGCAGCCTGCCCACACTTACAACCACAGGGGTGCTTCAGCTCCCCCTACCCATCTATCTCCGTCCCATCTCTGCCCTTTTGCAATATTCTAATAGGTATTTCTTTGAGCAGAATTACTTCTGTATTATTAATCCTTAGCTTAGTATTGAAATATTACTATAGGACCTGGTCCATTGTCTTCTTTCTGACAAAGTGCACAAGTGTATCTTTGGTACTTTTCTTAACTTTGTATATGTTGTATTCTGTATACCTTGTCCTCTTCTGCATCCATATCTTCTTCATCTCATCCCAAAAATTTTGTTAAGAATTTAACAACTCTCTCTCTAATATCTTTGCCAGGTTTCTTTGGAACTGCTCTCAATCTCTCTCTTTTAATTTGGTTTATTATTTCTGTCTTATTTTCCAAAATTTCTATTCTTTTTCTTTAATTTGTTTAACCTCTCCACTTATCTGCATTACAGATTCTTTAAATTTTTTATTCATCTTTTCTCAATATTTGCAAATCTTTCCTCCATTCTCCCTTCAGGTGTAGGCCATTAACTGATGCAGTCACAGATGCAGTTACAGATTCAGTCACTGATGCTGTGACATTCTTCCCCAGTTCTTCCAACATCCTTTGTAAAATCTCTGGCATAATCCCTTTTTCTGTTATTTGCTCAGTTAATGATTCTCTCCTTCCTTCTGTAATTTTCCCTACTTTCCTAGTCATAGCCATTTCTCTTTTTAATTTGTAATCCAGAAAGGAGAAGTAAGAAATAAAGGAGAGGCTCCCCCCTCCCCATATCCTTAACTCTTTAGTCCCATTCAGCACTCCATAGTTCTATAGTCACATGATCTTTCACAACTTTCCCTTATCTCTTTGTTTAACTAAATCAGCCAATCATCCTTCCTAGCAAGTTAAAACAGTCCTCATTCCCACAGAGGTATGTATTATTTATTTAATTCCAAAGTCCTTTAAGATAAACAATATTCCAAATTCAACTGTCCCCTTATTCCATTTTAAACGTTCACAGTTCAAACTCTTGGCAAGCTTTTTGCTTTAAATTCTTTTTAAAGTCCATGTAATTATTTCTTTACTTTTTACTTTAATCCAGCTCACAGAATGAAGGAACACTCACTGGGTGGTTTAGATGCTGTGCTGCTTAGAAGATCTCTGTAACTTTTACCATTTTTCTGTTCCAATGTGCACTAGAAAATGGAGTTTGGGAGAACCCAGTGTCCTTTAGCAGGCTCCACTTGAGGCTGTGAGCATGATTTTTCTTCTGCAGTTCCCGGTGCTCTACTCATGAGTCACCTGCAGGACCCTCCAGATCCTGCTAGTTTCCTTGCAAGGAGCTGCCTTTAGAAGCACAGCTGGGCAATCTCCTGGCTTCTCCTTATCTGGAGAGGCTCTGCTGGACCAGGCTCATTGCCTGGGATCCAATCTCTGCCTCAGCAGTGTCTCTGCTATTTGGAGACGTGTTAGTCTGACATTTTCTCCACCCAAAAGCCCAAGGCATATCTGCTTTCAAGGGAAATATTTAAAAGGGCAGAAGTGTTAGACAATTAAGGAGGTTGTTGGTCATTGCTGATGTGGTATATGTACTGTGTGGGCTGGATGTGCTGTGTAAATCCAGGCACAGCTGGAGAAAGAATCTGCAGCTGAGGACCCAGCAGGGTCTGAAAGGGAGATCTGGGGAGAAGATTGGCTGATAAAAAAGACTGCATCGTTTGGAACAGACGAACAGATCAGACGTCGGCGAGGGCAGCTTGACAAAGGTGCTGGAAATCCAGGAAACTCAGGAAACAGTTATTTTTCCTTCTTTCCATTCCTCTCTTTATGCTATAAGCAAGCTTGAGAAGTGAAAGTACTGCAGCTGTCTAACAGAATCAGCATATCAAAGTTGTGATAAGGAACACCTGTGTGAATCGGGAGGGAGAAGTTAAGAAACTGTAAAAAGAAATACCTCATAGTTTGCTAAGCTAAGGGCATTGTATATATTAGAAATAAACTTAGAATTAAAAGCACTGTAACAAATATCTCTGTAATTTAGAGGAGAATAGAGTGTATGTGTCTGGAAAGTTACTGTCTCTTTTTCTACCCTCCAACAAAATAAATACATTTTTTCTTTACTTTAGTTGCAGTGTGAATTGTCCAAGGGTGAGCTGGCAAACCAATGATAATATTGAAAAAAGTCTAACAGGCTAAAATCCAAACATTATTGCAATAAATCAAACTGTTATTTGTCAAGGCAACTGTCTATGTCACAAATTTAATGTGGCACACTGGTTTACTTAAGAAAAACTTAAGTTGGCACTAGAGCAAAAATTCAAAATCCTATTTCCAAAAGATCAGAATGAGGAGGAAAGACAGTAATTCACTGTCCTTTCTGTTTCTTTTTTTTAAGTTTTTTTTTCCCCAGTTGAGAGCAATTGTATAGAATTCTTTTAAACCAGCCTCAACCCTGGGAGCATGACTGAAGGTTGAGACAGTTTTAAATTCTATAGATTCAGAGTCCTTCCAGGGTCCAACTATGTCACCTCCCCATTCCATTCTAGAGTTCTAATATCAAAAAAGATTAGCCACAGAACTTTCTCCAGGGAGGGGGGAAGGGAGGAGATCTCCTTTCTCCGACTTAGAGTGGAATCTGTGATTTATCCTATGCCTAACATGCCCTGCTAAGACTGCAGTAACAGGCAGAAGACACAGCGTGCTAACAACATAATCCATCATGGGATGTTTTTTTTTTTGAAAAAAAACCCTCAGAGCTGAATTATAGTCATGGTCCAACCAATGATAAAGTCATTTATGTCCCTTGAAGAACAAGTTTAACTTCTCCATTAAAATCAATGGATCTTAAAAATGTTTAACTTTGGTTGGATTACACATTGTATGTTTTTCATCTAAAGTCAAACACTGAGGAGGAAACCCTCTTTTTCCTCACCTTTTCTACAATGTGTGTCCTCATCCACACTGAAACAAGTGCACATATGAGAATGATTTTATGCATGTGAACTTAAAAGTGAACATTCTATAGAGAACAATACATTTCTAACATTTGGAACTGCTTTAAAGCAATACTCTAGATTTCTCAGTAGGTTTGATCCTGAATAAAGTACATAATGATTGTAATTTTTTCCCCTCTCGCTAACTTCCCTGACCCTTAATATGTCAGTTTAAACATCAGGCTGTTTGATGAAGGGATTCTATTTAATAATTCATCTCCTATTTTTATCCATTATGATTCTTTTCCTGCTGCCCTCGGAAATGTTACAATTTTCATATTACAACTGCCTAGCTGATCTGGCTCTTTCCCCCTGTCTTTTCTACCCACCCTTTTCCGCCACACATTTCATTCAATAATGTTGAACTTCTTGCCATACAAATGACATCCAGAAACTTGCCATATATGGTCATCTTAATGACTTCAGCAGTTAATTTCACGTCTGGACTTTGAACCACGATGTAAATGCTAAAGAGTCAAGTAGAGTTTTCAAACACACTGTCCAGCTTTCTCTTTCTATTTTTAATGTACACTCTCCACTTAATGGACTTTGTTTGTTCTAACTCTAGAGAGAACCTATATATAGCTCCTGACAAAGCATGAGGCAGCATTGTATTAATATAATGCAAAAAGAGATTCCTCATTATTTAAGCAATTCTAATTAACAAGAAAATGCTAAATTGAACCTTGAACCTTGGCTACATCTAGCTAAGGATTTTACTTCAGCTGCTGCACTATTTAAATTTAGAATTCATTAGTCTGATAGCCACTGATCTTCTGAGGAAATCATATCATTTTTGGACTTTCCTGCTTCCTTTTAATTATTCTTAAAGTAATCAGGGAAGAGGATATCCTAAGGTCAGATATTGCTGAGTAAAGTTGTAAGGTGATTAGTAAATGGGAACACAGTGAAATCCTCACTCTTCATTATTTTAATATAATCTAGCCTGGGGTTTTATAGTTATTTCCAGCACAAAAATAAGGGAACCTGGGGAAATAGTGAAAAGTAAAGCCTTTTGTTTAGTTTTGATAGACGTCTATGTGACTTGATTTAAATCTTGCAAGCATGTTATCAAAGTCAACAATGTTCTAGTGAAGACTTTACTTGCTAATCTCCAAAGCCAAATGGTTTTGTGGATATAGTAGCATTATCAACTACTTATGAAAATGGGAGACTAGTGCTTAAGATACAGGGCCCAACTTTTTATTTGATCCCCACCTAGTAATTCTCACAAGCTCAGTTCCAACAAGGTGTTATACAATTTATTCATATACAAAATCCCATCCACTATGGTGGTCATTCCCAAATTGAGGCCATCCAGATACAGGTGGTCCTCGTTTAAAGAGCACTCATTAAGCAACCATTCAAATTTATGACGACACTGAATGAGTGGTCGTTATGACCAGACCTTGGGGTTCTAGCCATCACAGAGCCCCTGCATCATGTGATTATGATTTCCAACATTCCCTACCAGCTTCCCACAAGCAAAATCAGTGGGGAAGCCAGCAGGAAGTCAGAAGTCATGGTCACATGAGGTCCTCATTTAATGACCCATGCAGTCTTCGCTTAATGACTGCAACCGGAACTGCCATCGCTAAGCAGCACGGTCATGTGATGTCTCACTTTACAACCACATCACTTAGTGATGGTAATTCCGGTCCCAATTGCCATTGTAAACTGAGGACTGCCTGTATAGCAACATTACACTTCCCAGAAGTCCAAGCTATCATAACAGTTCAGATTTCTGGCACTTTTAGTCCCATCTTATTTGAAATATACCATATTGGGGGAGCTGCTTCTTATCTAAACTATTGGGGGGGGGGGAGAGGAGAAAAGAAGGATTCACAGAAATATTACTGGGAATCTCCTCTTGCCACCCTGCATATACCAAAAAAATTTCCAGAAATTCAACTGTTATCTTTACATCCCTATTTTGTTCACAAACAAAAAAAACTGGCTCTAAGTCAGGCAGGCCATTCATGGTGGTGGTGTTGGGGAGGTAGGAAAGCAGCTGTTGTTGACTGTTCGATACATGTAAAAAAGGGATGGGGCTTTGACTATATGGTTGCATCTACCATTTTGAGCCCCCTCCCCAGAAAGTCTGTGAAGACAGGGATACACACCGTTTTTTTTCCGCAAAATTCACACTTGGCCTGAAAAAAATAGTACCAGAACAAAACAAGGGGCAGAACATGATAAAAATTGATTTAATTTGAATTTAATTGCAGTGTAATTAGTGATTCCTTCTTTTAACTTAGAATATTATCTATGTATGTAGTAATTCACCTTCTTAAAACTTTGAAAATTACTATTTTGCCTTTGGAGGGGCCCAGTGAGTTGCATACATGATTCACAGAGGCTACATGTGACCAGGGGGCTTCAGGTTAGCTTAAATTAAGATGGGCATTAACATATCACCAAAAGAGATTACAAAAAGGGCCAACTAGTATGCAATATATACATTTACTTATTTATTAAATTTATCATCTACCACAATCCTAAGACTTTTAGCTGTTCACAGTAATAAAACCCAGAAATAAAATTACATAATCATAAAAACATAGAATCCAAAGAGTGGAATATTCGTCCCTCCCAGGCATCAGACATCACCATAGGCCCCCTGGAACAGTTCTGTTTTCATGTTTCCAGAAGAACAAAACTGTATGGGCCAGTCTTGATTCAAACAACAGGCTATTCCAAAATATAGACACGGCCATAGAAAAGCAGTACCTACAAAACTCAGTGGTATGTACTTCACAGAAATGGGGAACTATCTGCAGTTCTTCTGGGACAAACAAGTCAAGCAGATAAATTCTGGTTGGAAAAAATGATCCTGAAGATACTTTGGTGCCAAGCCATGGTGGGCTTTATAGGTAACACCAGCACCTTGAATTGCTCTTGGAAGCTAACAGGAAGCCAGTGCAAGCCACAGGTGTAATATCTTCATGGTGGCAAGTACCAGACAGTAAACAGGTTACTGCACTCTGGATTAATTGAAGCTTCCTGTGGTCTTTAACAGTAATTGCAGTAGTCAAGCCATGTGGTGATAAGGATATGAGTAACTATTGTGGGCATATACACATGCTGACACAAATTTAGAAGTAATATAAGTTCAATAAGATATGCAATCTTAAAGTAAGAATATAGAGAGCCACAGAGATGACCTTAGAAAAAGTGTGTAGAGATGGTTACCAAAACATGTACAAAAGTATGCTTTAAGCCCAGAAAACAAAGAAAACATTAGATAGCAACTCAGACTGGTTTTATCCTAACTTCTTCAAGGATAAGAGGGAGGGAGGGAAGGGAAAACACAATCAGGCTTTCGAGATTCTATTACCATAGGCTATATCGATAAAATACAGTTCCAGTCAAACTTGCAGAGTTGGAAGGAAGGGAGGACTATTTGATAAACTGATAGTAAAACTGGTAGCAGTTGTTTCCATTTACCACACAAACAAAACATATACTGTAGTAGTATTTTAGAACAGGCTTACAAATGGGCCACCTCTACAACATTTCTGTTTTTACATTTATTTTGTATTTTTGGAAATTCTATCTATTACTTTCAAAATGTTCACTTTGGAATCCTGTGGAAAAGTAGATATTACTGACTTCTATAACCATTCAAGGGGACGCGGTGGCGCAGCGGCTTAATGACGCTGAAAGTGCCGGCCAGAAATGGCTGGAAACTTCAGCGGTTCGAGTCCAGCCTCTCGCGTTAAAACAAGGTGAGCTCTTGTTTCTCTACCCGCAGCTTCTGCCAACTCAGCAGATCGAAAACGTACGTGAGTAGATAAATGAGTACTCTCACTCCGGTGGGAGGAAAAATGCTGGCAGCGACTCTACAGAGAGACGGGACCACAGTTGCCGGTAAAAGCGCGAAATCGCGCTTGCCCCGAAAAAAGGGGCACGAAGCAAGGGAAAAATCCCACCTCCTGCGCTTGCCAGCTGGGCTGACGCTCTAGGAATTAGGCTCTGGCAAAGGCTACTTCCGAAAAACAGAAAGATGCAATTGCCTTGAAAACCGCTAGGGGGCGGTCACTGCAGGGTCAGTAATGACTGTGAAGCAGACCAAAAAAAAAAATAATAACCATTCAATAAATAAATAAAATAAATACATTTATTCTTTTACTGAACAAGAGAATAAACAGTCACAATAAACTCTGCATGCTTTGAACGGTCAGGGGATAGTTCCAATCTGCCTTCTCACATGCTGAATGTACATTTAAGCTGTTAGGGAGCTGGGGAGGGCAAAAGGGAGTGCCAAGTTTTCTGGACATAGTTCAGGCTGGGCACATGAACCATGAAAGGCCTTTATTGGTATTTCTTATTGAACTTCACTCACCCCTTCAAGTTTGCTTTTAATTTGTGATTGTAATGCAGGATAAGCAACTTGTTAGCAAGGGAAAAGTAAGTTACCAGGTCATTAAAAACATTTATGATTCATCTCAAACCATTAAAAACATGTTTTAGTGCTCAGTGGATAGCTTATGAAACTAGAAACCTTTATTGATCTCCCAATATAATATATTATTGGAGGACTGGGCCATCTAAGATGTTTGTTTCAATAGTATACAGATTTTAAAAAAATAATTTCCCCAAACAATAAAAATGCATTATCAAAAACAAACAAGACACTACACCAGTGTTTCTCAACCTTGGCCACTTGAAGATGTGTGGACTTCAATGCCCAGAATTCCCCAGCCAGCCATGCTGGCTGGGGAATTCTGGGAATTGAAGTCCACGCATCTTTAAGTGGCCAAGGTTGAGAAATACTGCACTATACAATGTCATTAAAATTGTACATGCTAATTTATGTGCAGAGATGGAAATGTAGAAATAATTACTGCAACTGAAAGCAAAATGCAATGCCTATTGTTATACCAGATAAAATTATAACAAGGAGACTGGTGTAACTGCAGAGTTTGCTATCCAGATGCTCATCACAATGGAAAGCTTCCTGGGAGCTTTTCCACCTGTGTCTTATGAGCAGATTTGAACTAGACAACCTTCAGGCACAAGATAAAACTTTAGGATAAGAATTTAAAATTACATTTTTAAAGGGAACAAATCAAAACCAAAAGAGAAGATATACAGCCTTAAGAAGGACGAATAGTTTAAACCTCCACATTCAGTATTTCTACCAGAATAATATTAGTGCAGACAAAAGTAGTAATCTATTAGGCAAAAATGTTTTAATATGGTTAAGAAATGTATCCTTAACTGTAGGATTTTTTCATTCAGTATGTTACATGTTCAGCTATACTTTCGAATACTGAAAGATGTTTTTAGACTTTCAGTGTTGTTGTTTTTTAATAATAGCTGACAATGGGAATTGAATCAATTTCTTATGTTATATGTATTTACATGCTTTAAAAAAGATAGACAGTAAATTAACAGCAGGATTGTTGGGTGATAGTCCTATTTGATTAAAATATTTATTGGGCATTGCAACCAAAGATAGTAGCATCTACCTCTTTGCTTACCACACACCATCAACACCATCCAGAAATCTTACAATTACATCATGTAATTTTGGAAAAGCGGAGCACCGCCTACTCTATGCCTTAGCACAGCGTTTCTTTGACAAGGAAGTATTATGAGATTGTTACTGCATAAATTACAGCTAGCTGTTGGGTTTAATCTTTTGCATTTTCAGGTTTACCATTCATCGTTTATCCAAGCTTTGTTATTTGCCTGGAATAAGGAATTTCATGGTTTAGCTCCTCTTTGGGCTCAGTTTGAGAATTATTATTGGATCCCATTGAAATACTGGCAAATGTTGGAATCCCTGTTTGTGTAGGGATCAGTTTCAATAACTGCACTTAATACTGTAGGACGTGTTTGGAGAACACAGGGCTGCAGATATAACTTACCCATGACAAGCTTACATTATGGGATAATCCCAGTTTTAGAATAGTGTCCCTGTTTTGGGGTAGACTGGGCCTCTCAGAACATTATTACTTTGGATTAATTTAGCTCTGAGGAAGTGCTTTTTAAAACTTATATAGAAATAGAAAAAAACAAGTTTGATTTACCTCAGAGTACTTCTTGGGAATTTATTCAGCTTAGGCCTTACTATCTGATTTATTTGATCTAGACATCATTGCTACCACTGAAGCTTCACAGACATTCTAAAGAGCTATCTGTCACTCATAAGCCAGTAACCCTTCTTTTTAGGGAGTTGAGGAAAGTTGATGAACTTGATATTATTTTTGTGACCTTTAGAATGACGAGCTCAAATGTTCAAATGATAGTTGTCCAATACCTCTGGATCTAGGAAAGGCCCTTCAAGGCCTTGGATGGCATTCTTTATCACAAAGAGATGTTAACAATGTCCCTGATCCATGACATTAGCTCCCTCCTAGCTGCCTGAAGGAACCAAGAGGGGCAGGGGTCCAGCCTACAGGTAGCAGAGGACACCTTCAAGAGCACCCTGTCCACTTCACTAGAGATCACAGATCAAAAGGAATCCCAGGAAACTAAGCAAGGTGATGCCCACATCCTGCCCACATGGAGTCAAGACTTAAGCAAATCTGAGCAATTTTATCAGCAAAATGTTGTGCTAATTGATCACAATAATTGGCTGGGCTTTTGATGTAGTTCTTTCCTAACAGGTAATTGACTACCTGAAACACAGCCTCAGGATGAAAACTTGCTGACACAACAAGAGGGGAGAAATAATGGTGCTTTGCTTCTCTTATCACTACAGAATAGGCCCAAACATGGTCACTTATTCATGCTTGGTCAGATTCTCTTCTTGATGTTCTTCACCTGTGCTCTGGGTATTGTTTCTGTTGCTTTACCTCCCACAGGTATCAGTAAATCGAGGAGCCATCCAAGATCAGCCAACAGAGAGGCCACTTGGGGGAGATTTTCTCAAGGGCTTAGGTCATCTCACCATGCCAACAGGCCTTTAACAGATTCATTTGCCAGATAGTAAGACCTCCCCAAGCACTCACTGGAAGCCACCTGGATCCATGAGGTGTCAGAGGTGGGATTATTCAAATAGTTCCAGCCCTACATAATCAGCCGCATTTGGAGCAGGAAGTTATCTGGTCATGGCAAAGGGTTGATAGTAATGACCCCCATATCCAGATCACATAGCGATGGCAAGATCCAAAGTGTGTTTACTAATGTGTATTGGGCCTGAGATTGCCACGGAGACTGTTAACTCATGGGTTTGATTTGATCTGGTATCCCTAACATGGAGTTAAAGTCCCCCAATACTAAAGGCAGGGAGTTTCCACCACCAGTTCAACCATCAGGTCCAGAGGTCCAGAGAGGGACCCTGCTCGGCACCAAGGTGGCCAGAACACCAATAGGATCCCTGGCTTGACTCTATGGCACAACTCAACACATAAGCACTCACATCCTGCCATCACAGGAACAGAAACCCTGGTTGGAGATAAGGTCTCCTGGCAGATCAATCCCACACCCCCACCCTGGCCTTGAGGCTGATGCAGGATCTGAAACTAGGTCAGGCAGACTTCAGAGGGAGGAATATCACCACTCTTGTCCAGCCATTTTAAATAATACATGCCATTCATCACTAAATCATGAATGGACATGGACTTATCACAGACAGACCTGGCATTCAACAGCCACAGTCCAAGGACAGGTGCACTAATAATCCAGCCACCAGGTCCTGATAATCTGTAGGTTGACACCAAGGGATAATTTTCACTGGACGTAAGATGTCTGAAAAGTTATTCTCATCTGTGTTCCTGGTAGGCTGCACAAGACAAAGCCTGGTTAGAACAGATTCATTTTGGTTTCTTGTAGTAGTGAGTCACCAATTACCACAACTCTTCTCTTTGTCTTCTTGTAAGTGCTATAACCCCTCTGCTATTCAGGAATCCACCTGCTGCCTTATGATCTCCAGTGTCACTTTTTCTTCCTTGCAGACTCAGCATCCGTTTCTTAGGTGAGGTACTGAAAACTGATTGGTTCAGAATATCTTCTCTTTTGCTTCTGGTTGCTTCTTTGGCTTATCCTTTTATTTGACTTTCTTCCTTACAAAGAATTGCTGCTTTTGCCAATTTCTGTACCTCTTTTTGACCTGAAAAATCTTCATCCTCTTACATGCTTATTCATTTTGTGGTTGTGTTGATCCATCAATTCTGTTGCATTCATTTCTATTTTTTTTTAAATAAAAGGTTGCATAATACAAAATAAAAAGCATTTGATAGAAGTGTATATGCCAACACATTGTCAACAGCCCCAAAAGCAAAAAGACTACACAGTCTTATTGCTTATTCAGGAGCAAACAAGAAGTCATTGAGCCACAACTCAGGGATGAAGCCTGGTTGCAGGTTCAAATACTCATGTCTTCACTTAAACATCCTCAAACAGAAGCACAGCGGCTGTTGCCAATCAAAGCAGAGTGTACTAAATGGGTTGAAACAATGACTAGATTCAGGAAAAGACAGCCTTTAAAAATCCTTCCCTTCCTTTGAAATAGTGTTTTGTGCAAGCCTTACATTTCTTGCAGTAGAAATAAGAAAGTTTATAATACCAGTATTTTTGAAGACCACTTCTTATAAAACGTAATCTGAAACTGGCATCCTAAACTGCTTCCACCCCTTCCCCACTCATGCAGCATTAGCATGCTATGAAACACCTCCCGCCTCCTAATAATGATATCACCCTTTGCACCAAATCAACTGTCAAGTTTCAGGCCTGAGAAGCTCAAAGCACTGGCTGGTAACGTGGGTGGTCCGATCTAGTCAGGGCTGAAGTTGACAGCTGAACTCAGCTTTGGGCAGCAACAGGCCCAACAGGAGAAGGCAGGAATGGTAAGATTTATGCTATGGAATGTTTTGCTAAATCAGCCATGGAGAAGAGAAGAGAGGAAAATTGGCTGCTGGCAAGCATCCTTAGCCTTTCTTAACAACAGCTTGCTAAATTCAAATAAAAGGAGGGGCAGGAAAAATATCCTCAGCTAGCAATGACAGGGGAAGCTTTATTTACACTGATAATATGGTAATTTTGTTTGCCGTATAGAATAAGGAATGAATGCCACATTTACCTCAGGAATTATTCACTTCCCTCATCGAGATCAATGATTCAGTTCCAACTTTCTGGCTACGGATGAGATTTGGCTGTCTTGTAAAAGCCAGGCACCACTGCCACAGTCCCATGAATGGGAAAATAACAAATACCCCAAGCACAGAAAAACACTTTAGTCCAGCCAAATTAACTTTCATAACAAATGCCTTGGTATTAAGGAGGAATAGCATTTATTTGTATTGCATTTAATGATCAGTACAAATTAGCTCTGAAGAATTCAAATAAGCAGAGCTTTAGGAACAGATTAAACAAAACAAAATAAAAATAGTGAGCTTGGATTATTTGTTCATGGGACATAGACAAGAGAAATGCCCTAATATAAATCAAAAGTAAAGGAGGCCTCTTTGCTATGGAAATCAAGTGTCCATAAGAAACGTTGAAAATTGGGGAAAAGATGGTGATATGGAAAAATTGGATGGAAGCAGGGATATTGACTTTGGATCAATTGATTAGATGATGAAGATGAATTTTTAAGATATGCTCTGTTAAGAGACAAATATAATCTACCAGATGTAACCCAATGGCAATATTTACAGCTACAACATTTGTTAACATTGTTTGGACCAGCAGCGTTTTCAGCTTCGAGGACACCTGAGATACTAAGAACAACTTGTTAAATTCTTTAAAACTAAAAAACCTACTATTAGGTTTTATAGATATTTGTTATCAATAAATCAATTTGACATGCAGATGTTAAGAAATGAGTGGAATAAAGAACTAGAGGTTTCTATATTGTCTAGACAATGGGAGAGTGTCTTAACTTCTATAGCAAGAGTGTCAATGGACCTTAAACTATGACTTATATGACAAAAAATATTTAGAATGTATTGGACTCCATTATATTTGTATAGAAAGACAGCATTTGTTGGAGATGTAACAAGGATAATGTTTTTACAATGTCCTATACTTACTAAGTTTTGGGAGAAAGTAGTAAAGCCATATAAATGTGACTGTGCGACAAAAACTAAAATTCTCAGAGGATAATATTCTTTTGAACTATATACCTAGTACGTGGAATTTGTCATCTGGAAAATGTAAATGGATTCTCTGTGCCCTTACTATGGTCAAATGACTGATATTACAGCATTAGAAAGATAAATGTATGGCCCCATTCACTCAGTGGATTGAAGACCTGATTGCACTTGTCACTTATGAGCGGATTGTCTATAGACATAGACTTTGTATGGACAAGTACAATGAAATATGGGACTCATTTATACAAAATACATAGGTTAGGAAAAAGCATGATAGTTATATAATTGTAATACATACATACATACACACACATATATATACATATGCATACTTGCATATTATTTGTATTTGATAAATATATATAGAATTGTAACTATTTATTGTTGTAATGGCATATTATACTTTATATTTTCGTTTTTATTATTTTTTTTCTGTTGTATTTTTTCCACTCATTTTTAAGCACTTGTTATATAATTGTTTTTTTTATATTGTATGTATCTTGGCTTTTTGTTCCGGGGGGGAAAAGGTGTCCTCAAGAAAAAAATTGAGTTCAAGACAGTGAAGTAGCTACTATATAAAGAGCTGATTGCCAAAACTCTGAGTGCCACTTTTCATTCATGAAAAACACAGGAAACTCATGTGATTGAATTTTACCCAGTTTATGAGTTTGTAAGTTAGCATAAAAATTTTCTTAAATTCTTCTTCTTTTCCAGTTCCAGTGTACACATGGTGAAGGAGGGGGGAGTGGCCATCTTGGGGCCCAAAGGCACAGGGTTCCATGGGCTCCCTTTAGCCCCCTTGCCTTCAACAAACCTGATTGCACAAGGCCCCAACAGAAGATATAGTGAAGGAGCAGCAGTGACTGACTTTGCTCTAGGCATGGTAAAAAGTTTTTTCCAGACACTTAACCCTGTACTTAGGAATTGCTTATGGCAGAATCTCACAGACACAATGAAACTAGAAAAGTTGTTTTTCTGTAGAGAATGTGCAAACCACATATACACAGTATATATCTGCTCTATGGTTTAAATTCTGGGCCTTTTCCTCCCCACTTCTTAGGCCTACAGAAACATGTCTGTTCTCTTCCTAGTCTTAAGACTGGGAAACATCTGCTCATAATGGTTCTGTCTAGCCTGATAATTAAGGGCTCCCACCTACCTACTTCAGCCCTTACAGTGGTAGAAGGAAAGAGGAAGCAAGTGATAGAGAAGTTGTTACCACCTTTTCTGCTATGCCACCTCTCCCCCACCCCCCACCTATTAGATCTACATAGTGGTAATAAGAGTGGTGAAGAAGCAGTACTTCACATATACATGGACTGCTACTTAGCAACACTGTTTAAAGTTACCTGGGCCCTGTTGAGGAGTGTTGGAGCAGAAGATTAGCTGATGGGCCATTGTGATGAATTTGCTTAGCATCTGAGGGACAAAACCATTCACATTTACTTAGAACTGGATGCTAGCTGAAGAAAGCCAGCTGAGATGACAGAGGCAATGTCTGGTATAGTTATCTGGGATTGGTCTGAGCCTGTAGATCCTGAAGAAGTTGATAGTGAGGTTAGTTCCATCTCGTGTAGCATGGATTTCTGCCCCACTTGGTTAGTGAAAGCCTCTAAGCAAGTGTCAAAAGGCTGGTTGACAGCAGTGGTGAATGCATGCCTTCGCTGTCTCAATGCCTGCCCTCTGGAATAGTATTCCCTGAGACTCAAGTTGCCCTGAGCCTGCCATCCTTCAAATGTGCTTTAAAGACCTGGCTCTTTCCTCAGGCACTGGGTTACAAGTATATGCCCATATAATAATTTACTAAGGTGGTGATTATTTTAGTCATCAATTATTGCCTATTTGTTTTGTTATTGGATTGAATCTTTTTAAATTGTATGATTCTGAATCGGGTAGTCTATAAATGTGACTTATAATAAATGAATTTATTTTAATTCAAGTTAATTGAAAAAAAAGTGATGGAAGGGATAATGCTGCTCACTTTGAAGAAAACAATTCTGTGCCTTTTTCTCCTCTAGCTATTTTGGATAATTATTGACTGGTCTCCAACCTTCCTTTTTCAGGAAGTTTGTTGAGAATATGATGGGTCTAGAATTGGAGGGAGCTGTTGCTGAAGTGAATAATCTGGATCCTTTTTAGTCAGAATTTAGATTGGGTATGGGACTGAAACTAATTGGTCACTCTTGTGGATGACCTATGATGAGACCAGAATAGGGGCAATGCAAACTTCCTGGTCCTGTTGGATCTCTCATTTGCCTTTGATCAACCAAGGTATCCTTCTGGACCAGATGGGAGGGTTGGGAGTGAGAGGAACTGTCAATTGCAGTTGGTGATTGTGGGGAGAAGAGGTCAGATCCATGCGCATTGGAGGGCTTGGACCTTCCTCCCTACTGTAAACAGTACAGTACAATACATCTACATGAAGGCAGTAGAAAGGTCATCCACCAGCATGGGGTAGGATATCATCAATATGCTGAAAACAGAGGCTGAATAGGAGATGTGGTAGAAGTTCTATCCTGGTACCTGGATGCTGTTGAGGTCTGGATAGGGAGAAAGAGTCTTATGCTGACCTGTAGCAAGACAAAGTGGCTGTGATTCAGAAGCTGATTGATTCTAGAGGAAATCTCTTGCTCTGGATAGGACTGCATTGTCTTAGATGGAGAGGTTCACAATTTTGGGATCTTTCTGGATTTACAGATCCTGCTAGAACAAAAGGTAGGGGCTGTGACCACGAGTGCCTTTGCACAATTCCATCTTGTGCACCATTCCTGGAATGGGATGCTTTGATTATGACCATCTCACATCTGGACTATTGCAATTAGCTTAGCATGGAGCTGTCCATGAACACCATTCAGAAGCTGAAGCTGGTTCAGAATGCAGTGGCTCAGTTAGTTATGGGGGTGCCCAGTTTTGCTCATGTGACACTTCTACTACAAGAGTACCATTGTCTGCCAGTTAACCTTCAGGTGCAATTCCAGGTACTAGTGGTTTCCTTTAATGTCTACATGGTGAAGGTCCTAGGTACCCCTGAGATCAACATACCAGCTGAATCTGCCTGCCCAGTGAGACGAGAGAGAAAAGAGAGATTAAGAGTTCCACCTCCAAAGAAATGTAGTCATCAGGAATCCTGTGCAATAGGCTTCTCAGTGATAGCCTATCCAACAACTTCTCCTCAGAGAGAAGGCCAGACTCCTCCCTGCTATACTTCATTGGAACAGAACCTGTCTATTTGGGAGAACTTTTTGAGATTGTTTGGAAAGTTGATTTTTTTCCCACTGAAGGTGTTGGTGCTGTTGATTGACCAGCGGGTGAGGGTGTTTCATTGGTTGTTTATTTTGGCTTTGTGTTGTTTTAATATTACTTACTGGAATGAGGAATTGTAAGTCACAGAGGCAAGACTGGAATAAGTAAATAAATAAATTTCTCTTGAATGCAGAGCAACACATAAAACAAGAAAAGTGCAACGTTACCATACAACCATTAAAACCATCCATTTAAAAGCCAGGGGGAAAAGCATACTTAATGATATATAATTATCATAAAATAATGATAAATCAAAGAGCATTTTGATCTAAGGCAAAAATACCATCAGGCACCTGTTGACCAATGATCTTTTTAATAATTAATTAAGGTTTGCCATCATGAGGGCCAATCATCCTTCTCTCCAGTGAAAATTTCATATTCAGAATGCCACCAATGAGATCAGCCAAGCTAGAGTTACCACACCTGGGGTCATATTCACAAATAGGGGCATAAAAGGGCTATCCTAGTCAATCTCAATCTATAGAGGGCTACCAAGGGAGATATTCTTTCTGCTTTGGGAATTACTCATATATTCTCTTGATGCTTTCTCTCCAGGGCTGAAATGATATGCAGGAGGGCAAGAAAGGATAAAGTTATACATTTCAATATTTTAAGTTACTGGGACTTAGAAGGGATTTTTTTCATAGTCAGCTGTGCATGTACACAGAGTTTTATTTTAATTTATGACTTGAAGTATATAACTAGTTATTATTTATGGTGGCCTCTCTCTGTCTGCATGCACATACACATTTAAACCCTGAGTTGCATCTATCTTACATCAAAATGTACATAACTGGCTCCAGAAAATGTGAATATTTATTTTAGTATCATGAATTTTGCCTCAACCTTCAACCAAATGCGGTAGTAATCAACTTCACTTTTCCCACAATGTTTGAAGCCCCACTACATGTTATCTATATCAGTCTCTAGCACATAATCCTGTTTAGTTTATTTTTAACAACATCCTCAGTCTTATATGGCACTCTGAAGTCCTTGTAGATAGAGTAGGGCACAAATATGATTTAAAAAACTACTCCTTTTCCCTACCTGAATGTTGGAAATCATGGTCTTGATTTCAATGAACTAGTTCACAAGGCCTTTTACATCAAGAAATAAACATATCTTGAAATGCTTTAAGGGAAAGAGCTTGTAAAGTATTGTTCTAGCAAGCTTTCCAGGGGAGCAATTGATTCTTTATACTCACATAGTATTGCAATTCCAATACACTATATTTCTGCCAAAATAACAATAACAAGTAGGTCACAGAGAGGAGTGAAGAGAGACAGAAGAAAAAAATGCTGCCTCTATTCCCTAAATACAATCTGATTTCAAAAGAGAATCAGTTTGCTAATGGGCACAGAGCAGTATCTCATTTTCCTGATAAAGGAAAGAAGGGAACAGTCTGCAATATGTGAGTATTAAAGACTTATAGCTGAAGATTTTGCCAGTTTTAGACCACGTCTTTTAGCGACCTTAAGCTGAAAGATTTAGCTGGAAGTTTGCAGCTAAAGATTCCAAACATCTCCATTTAAAAGGCTCACTGTATATAGCATGGGATAGAATGACCCTCATCTGCCTGAGGCTCTGGATAGTTGGGACATTTCCACACCACATTGTTTCCATACTCCAATCCTTCTAAATTGTTCTGAAGTTGGCTTTGCCCTGGAACACTGAGCATAGGCCGGAAACATCAGGAGCCAATTGCTGATCGTCCAGATCAGAGTTTCTCAATTTCAGAGCTTTTCAGACGTGTGACTTCAGCTCCCAGAATTCCCCAGCCTCTGGGAATTGAAGTCCACACATCTGAAAGGCTCTGAGATTGAGAAACTCTGGTCCAGATGATCAACAGTGCAAAACTGATAATTTAGTCAGAGACTTACCTCCTGGGTTATGGCAGCTCCTGAAGTAATACCAATCCCCTTGACCCTGCTCCATACCGAAAGAGGGAAGAGTAAATGGGTAGCCTGCCTGGATCCCACCCAGCTCAATCAGAGGCATTCAGGCACACTGCTTCACTTTCCTATGTTGTAGCCCCCCTTGGTTCCAATAAGTAAAGCTAAGGCAGCTCCACAAAGCAAAACATCACTGCTTTGCCAGCTTTAATACTTAAATTTTACTGGACATCTCCATTCAGCTGGGTATATAAAAGGCAGATTAGCTGATCCTCTTAAAATGAACTAATAAGTATTTTCAATGTCTCAGACTCTACCTATAGAACTATATATCTTGCAAGGACTTTAAAAAATAGCAGCTGCTACTATAACATACGTGCAGCATTATCTGAAAACAAATTATGTCTTTTTGCTTAAGAGTTGTATCTTTTAATTTAGTCAGTGAAACTCATTTGATTAGCAAACAATGAGTTCTTCAACGGAAAGAGATCCCTGATAAAACAGAATGGCCAGGCTGCCAGAGAAATGCCTGGGGAAAGTTTGGCTGTTCCTCTGAGCAGAGATGGCAGAACTGCTGGTAAAAGCCAGCCCCTCTGCTCCAAGGCAGCAGCCTCCAGGCACAGATGGGATCCCAGGATGAAGGAAGATGGATGGGGCTTGTGTAAATTACAGCCAGAAAGCTCAGGCCACAGAGGAGTTTGTTTTGCTCTTTCTAGTCTCTTCTTCATAGGACCTGAACACTCCTATTGCTGAAATACAGTAAGGTGGCCACAGCATCGTCCCCACATGTACCTAACAGGAAAGGGGGAGGGGAGAAAATGTTTCATTAAAAAAGAGTGCAAAGAATACATATTAAAATAAATACATTAGAGTGTTAATGTATGTTCATAGACATTGCTTCAATCTGTGTGAGATTTTAAACCCATCCAAATTCACAACACCTCCCTTTCTTAGAAAAACAACAGGAAGCTATTTAAGACCCCTTCATGCAGGTGAAGGGCCAAATGAGGAACTCGCGTGTGACCTTGTGTTAATAATACAGAGCAGCCCAACTCTACTGTCTGCACGTTAACAGGAATGTCTGAGTCAGGAAGCCTTTGTGCATGAGCTTTCCCAGATCCCAAAACACTGGCATTTCTTGCACTTCATGGATTCCTAATGATTGCAAAACATCACAGGAAATCACCACTGAACCATCCTAAAATCTAAAACTACAGGTTCTTGTAAACCTCTCAAAACCAGGTTCCTCAGTCATCCCATGCTTCTGATGGATGACAGTTGCATGCAAGGGAGATTATTCCATATTTGCAAGAAGTTCATTTTCTGATTGCTCTTCCTCCTGCCTACCAGCCTGGATTTCTCCCAAGACTGGAGAAAAGCCCTTAAATGAAGTTATGTCACCATGAATGTAAGCAAAATGTACCAGTCTCAAAATGACTGGTAGGGGGTCTGCAGGGTATTGTTAAAAAAAAAAATCAAGATGGTAGCCATGAGGGTGCAATCAAAGCTCTCCCTGTTCATATGCAATGCACATAAACAACAGGCAGAGCCTCAATCACACCATTGTGGTCATATCTTGACTTTTTTTTTTATCGTACCTTGTGGATACCCCCAATATCTGGGGATAGTATAATGCAAAGTCACATCTTGTCATGCCAAATTTCTCCTATGAAATCATTTTATTGGGATAACAGAATTTAGAGGACTTGTTTTTATCCGCATGGTATATAAAAAGTATTTTAGCTTAAGTCTGCAAACTACTGTAAGATTGATGCATCAGCAGTGCAAAGCATCTTGAACACACAGTACTTACTCAGGGAATGTCAGCATGTGCACAAATTCAATGAATGTTTGTGAATCTTCATGAATATGTGTTTTAATAATCAATTCTGATCACTTTCCATACACCGCGCCTGTCAAAGCTGAATAGTTAATCAGCAAGACTTTCTAAAATTCATTTTAAAACTGCATTATTCCATAGTAGTTGTCCTAAAGTAATTAGCCCTTTAAAACAATTTTCAGTCTCTATTTTGGGGAAAAGGATAAGCTGTTCTAGGAAAAATATGTTCTAAAGGCTTCTCTCTCTCTCTCTCTCTCTCTCTCTCTCTCTCTCTCTCTCTCACTTTTTCTGTTTCTCTCTCTCACACACTTCCCCTCTATTTTTACAACACATTTATAGGGGCCAGTTCAAACAGTCTTCCTATCCTATCCTATCCTTGAAAGTTCTGCTTTGACCCCTTAAATGGCTTGTCAGATCTTCTAGCAGAGTGCCACTTTCAGCCTTGTGAAGTAACAGCCAAAGAAATTGGTGGTTATGCATTAAAGGGTCCAGGGTTGAATGTGGTTTTCTATTTATGCTTGCCAACATTTGTTTTGAAAAGATGCCAGAGAGATTTCTGCAGCTGGAGTTAAGTGGAAAGAGAAGCAGTGAGATACGTCCTAACTTCTGGCTTTCCCAGTGCCAGTCTGCTAAAGCTTGTTGACTTTTTCTTTTTGTACCACTTACATTTATGTTGCCCTTAGGAACCCCTTGATTATTTTCCATAAGAATCTTTATTCTGAAAGACAGATGTCACAAGCAGGTTTGTGTTTGTGACATCAGATGTAGATTTATTCAGATTTGTGTAGAAAAACTGACATTACCACATTAAGCCTATGTCAGGAGTGGAGGGAGGAATTATATTTACCATTTTCAACTCACCTCTGGGCAGGATATCCAGCCAGACATTACCACAGTCTAATTAACCGGATAGGGCAGAGACTACAGTTAAGGTTCAGAAAACATAACATTCTCCCCTCTTCACCTTCCTAGTTGCTTGAGAGCAGATGCACGCGATAGCTTTTTTTATATCTTACGTATGTTGGAGGACATAGTTAACCCTTTCCTTGCAAGCTATATTTCTGTTCAACATTGTCTTCCCTCTTACGAGATTTTCTAACCATGAGAGAAAATATATAATATAGAAATATTTTTAATAAAGGGGAAAAAACAGCCAGATATAACATAACATCTTGTGAAGAAAGAATTAAGGGCCTTCCCTCTATCTGCAATTCTTCAAGACAACTTTTTTATGCCTTCCACGTTGACTTTTCATTAACAAAAACATCAAGAAGTTGGGAAATTGTTACAGAGGTCTGCTGTATGGTCGGATGGTAGGGCTAAATTAGCCAGTCCAGTCATTAGATATAGGACAAATAATTAGGTACAACATTCCACAAAAATAGCTGCTTCATTTTGTCTTCCTCACTCCATGCAAAAAGCAACATCAGCTGACCCTGTAACTGCTGAATGAGCAAGTGAAGTTTTCTTAAGCACATCATATGCCATTTATCTTTTATTTCTGATTCTTCCTAATATTTATATTCCTATAATAGAAGCTAACAAAATATGGAGAGCAGACTCTAAAAACAAAAGAGCAAAAGGAACAAGGGAACAAAGTCTGAAGGGAAGCTGTGAAAAGACTTTGTTGATTGGGCCCGATGTGTTTTGCCTGGATAGCCTGGATAGACACAAACAGAAACGTGGAACCATGCAATATACATTTATTTATTGCAATTAAGTCAGCTATGATAGGAACACTCATTTACTCTTTGGCTACGATAACTAGAGAACTTTATGCAAAATATTACACACATCTTAGGCATTGTAAGAGCATTAAACTACATTGCTTGTTTGAGACCTATATTCTTAAGGAATAACTAATACATATACAGTACATGCTATTGTATATGTATGGCTAATACATATACATGCTATTGTAAAACAGTTCTCTATTCTAAAAAATCCTGTCTTAGTATCAAAGCAATTTTGCTTTTCATTTAAATACTATAGCAAAAGAAAAATAATATGTAAAGATCAAGCATCACTCTTACCTTTGTAGACTGGTTGGAAGCTATTACATTGAAATCAGTCACTGAATTGTTAGAGGAAGAACAGCTGTTAAAAAGTTGCATATAGTCTCAGCAAAAATTGGTTGTACTTAAAAAAGAAAGATTTATGTGTCCAAATGGCCAGCAATGTAAAGCGTGACTGCTAGAAACTGATGTGTGGGAAGGAAAGGGGGAAGGAAGTGGGAAAAGGCTAGGAGAGATTAAAAGAAACACATTTTTTAGAAATTAGCTACCAAAGTAAGGGCGAATACTGGTTGTCCCCATTCAATCCCACAGGGGATAAACTTTTAAAGTCAGATCCATCTTAGTATTTCTTATTAATAAGAAGTTTTCATTATTTTGTGTAATATGTTCTGTTGTTGAAAACTCTAAATCTGACAATGGATTCTTTTTCTCTATAAAGTCTTTGACTATAGGGGCTCCTGTTCCCTCTTTTTTGATTGATTGATTGATTGATTGATTCATTCATTCATTCATTCAATTTGAACACTGCCTGAGTCCCAGTAACTCTGGGCAGGTCACAAATAATAACATAAAATAGAAATCATAAACAAGATAAGATCCCAGTGCAATGTAAAGATAGAAAACAAAAATAACAAACACAACAAAGGGGCCCCATCTCTTTCATCCCAAGGCCCAGAAGAACAACCAGGTCTTCAAGGTTTTATGGAATGCCAACAGGATAGGAGCAGCATGGATTTTAGGGGGATCTCATTCCAAAAGGCAGGCACCATGATAAAGAAAGTGTGCTCCTTGGGTCCTGATAGATGACATTGTTTAATTGAAGGGATCAAAGCACACCAACTCTGCCAGCATCTACCAGCCAGGCAAAAACCATGGGAGACAGGCAGTCCCACAGATAACCTGGCCTTATGCCATGTAGGGCTTTATAGGTAATAACCAGCACTTTGAATTACACCCAGAAGCAGACTGGTAACCAGTGCAGCTCACAAAGCAGAAGTGTCATATGGGCATACCAAGGCATGCCCATCACTGCCTACACTGCTGCATTACGGACTAGTTGAAACTTCCAAATGGTTTTCAAGGGCAGCCCCATTGTAGTAGTTGAGCTTTGAGGTGATTAGGTCATGAGTGACTGTCAAAAGAGCCTTCAAACCCAGGAAAGTGTATAACTGATGTACCAGATGGAGCTGAGCCAGGCCTCCTAGATGACAGCTGCCACCTGCTCTTTGAGCAGGAGCTGTGAGTCCAAGAGGACTTCCAGATTGTGGACCACTCTTGAATGGGAAAGTGCTACCCTATTAGAGAGTATGGATAGAAAGTCCTTGGATCCAGGGGGCCCTTATATCTACAGCCACTCAGTCTTGGTAGGATTAAGTCAGTCAGTTCCTCCCCATCCAGGCCTGCACAGCCTCCAGGCACTGGGACAGAACCTCAACAGCCTTATTTGGCCAGCTTGGGGTTGAAAGGTATAATTGGGTGATACCCAACCCAAAACCAGCAGATGACCTCACCCAGCAGCTTCATGTAGATGTTAAACAAGAGGGGAAAAAGCATCAGTCTTATGGCACCCCACATAATAGGGACCTAGAGGATGACCTCATCTCCACCCTCCACCAACGCCAGCTGGAACCAGCCAATAAGGATGGATGAGAATTACCATAAAACAGTGCACCCAATTCCTAGTCCCCATGGCTGCTTCAGAAGGATACCATGGTTGATGGCACTGAAGGCCACTGAGAGATCAAGCAGCACTATGACAGATGCACTACCTTCATCCCAGCTCCACCATGGGTCATCAACAAGTGTGACCAAGGCTGTTTCAGTACTGAATCCCAGCCTGAAACCTGACTGAAACAGATCTAGATAATCTGCTTCCTCCAGGTTTTTCTGCAACTGAAGACTGACCACCTTCTCAACAACCTTCTCCAAAAAGGGAAGGTTGGAGACAGGATGGTAGTTATCTAAAATCGTTGGATTCAACAATGGCCTCTTGAGGACAGGGTGCACCACTGCCTCTTTCAAGGTTGAAGGCACCACTCCCTCTCTCAATGAGGCCAACACCAAAGCATGAACCCAACTACAGGTCACCTCCCTGGCCATTTTAATAACCCAGGAGCAACTGGGTCCAATAAATAGGTGGCTGAAGTAACAGAGTAGAGAACCCTGTCCACTTCCTTAGGTGTCACCAACTCAAACTCATCCCAGATCACACCACAAGACTGAGCCCAAGGCACCTTAGCTGGACCTGCCCAGTTGAAGTCCAGCTTGGAGCAGATCTAAACAATTTATCCATTTATTAAATAACCTAAACATTCTTCACAGCAGCCCTGCAGATAATTCAGTGGGCTGTCTCTTCCTTCCCAGCAAAGACCCAGTCAGACCTAATGTGTGGCCATCAGTATGTATCAAGTCATTCATGACTTGGGACAGATTCATGGTTGCCATGGAGGCCACAAATTCTTGAGCCATCCTGGACTCAATGCCACCAGGCAGCAAATTGAAATCCCCAAGCACTATAGCCTTGGAGACTTCCACCCACAAAAGAATCCAGCAGCTGAGGCAGGAGGGCAGTACGTGAGCAGAGCTCCCACTGTTCCCTCAAGCCCAACTTCAGCCAAAGCACCTCACATCCAGTTATTTGTGGAGCAGAGCCTCTGAAAGACTGTAACATCTCACGGATGACAAAAGCCACTTTTCCTCTCCTTTCCTGAGTCTCAGCTGGTGCAGAACCCAAAACCTGGGTGGGCACAACTCCCATAGGGGTAACACCCACTTTGAAGCCCAAATGGGTAACCTGATGTTACCTAAAAGTTCATCAATTAGTACTTTGAGGGCACTAGTCATCTTGCCTGTATAAATTAGAAAGCAAGTACATTATATAACAGAAACTACATTCATGCGTATAGATATAGTGTATCCTTGTAAAAAATATTTTCTTCCAATTTCTTCCATCTAGAGGACTGAGGAAATGTCACTATGCCTACTTATCTGCAATAACTGCAGTGGCCATAAGGAAAGTGGCCTTGTGGATGAGAACATTGAATAAAAGTACTGTTATGTGACAAGGTGTATCCATTACTTTGATCACTGCAGAGTACGATGTCTTTCAGAATGTTTCTAAATAATCCATAATATTCTCTTATGGTTGACTGCAATGCATCTGTGCAAATCAGAATACGTGTAACACAATCACTCAGTTCCTGATCTATGAGATCATGTGACTTGTGTGGTTTTTAAAAAAACTGACACTTATCAACGACACTGGGTAATCTCCCCAAAGGAACATTGTTTTAGACTCTCGGGCTATGATTGAAAGTCAGCCTCCAAGAAACCATTACATCCCAAGAGAGAGATGAAGTCATACTGTCATACCGATGTGCTTTCAATCATTGTCAAATTGTAGACTTCAGAAAGAACTGCACGCCAACAAATGTAACAATAGTGGCTCATTTACAAAAAGTGGGGAAAGTTGGGGAGGCAATTTTCAGTTGCTGGAATTTAAGCTGCATTAAAAGACTTGGGTGCTTCAAGCTAAATTTTTTCCTTTTTTTTCTTTCTGTTATTTCCTTCCATATCAGCCTTGACTTCTTTTAAAAAGTTACTGATTTTGGCAGCAAGGTAACTATTCTTTGCTACATCCATATTATTAAGGAAATACATGTTAAAGATTTTTCACCAAGCAAGCACAGTGTGAGTGGTCATTCTAGTGAGCAACATTAAAATTGCCCTAAGGAATAGTACCCCTTCATGGATCACTGCCTTGTCGTGGCGAAGGGGCTTGTGTAACTCAGTGAAGCCATGAGCTATACCGTGCAGGGCCACCCAAGACGGACAGGTCATGACAGAGAGTTCTGACAAAATGTGGTCCACTGGAGAAGGAAATGGCAACCCACTCCAGTATCCTTGCCAAGAAAACCCCATGGACAATGTTAAAAGGCTAAAAGATATGACGCCGGAAGATGAGCCCCTCAGGTCGGAAGGTGTCCAATATGCTACTGGGGAAGAGCGGAGGGCAATTCCAAGTAGCTCCAGAAAGAGTGAAGCGGCTGGGCCAAAGCAGAAAGGACGTTCAGCTGTGGATGTATCTGGAAGCGAAAAGAAGGTCCGATGCTGTAAAGAACAATATTGTATAGGTACGTGGAATGTAAGATCCATGAACCAAGGCAAGCTGGATGTGGTCAAACATGAGATGACAAGATTGAACGTCGACATCTTGGGAATCAGCGAATTGAAATGGACGGGAATGGGTGAATTTAATTCAGGTGACCACTATATCTACTACTGTGGGCAAGAAACCCTTAGAAGAAATGGAGTTGCACTCATAGTCAATAAGAGAGTGGGAAAGGCAGTAATGGGGTACAGCCTCAAAAACGACAGAATGATCTCAGTGCGTATCCAAGGAAAACCATTCAACATCACGGTAATCCAAGTCTATGCCCCAACCACTGATGCCGAAGAAGCTGAAGTTGACCGGTTCTATGAAGACCTACAAGACCTTCTAGAACTAGCACCAAAAAAAGATGTCCTTTTCATCATAGGGGATTGGAATGCTAAAGTAGGAAGTCAAGGAGTAATCGGAATAACAGGCAAGTTTGGCCTTGGAGTACAAAATGAAGCAGGGCAAAGGCTAATAGAGTTCTGTCAAGAGAACAAGCTAGTCATAGCAAACACTCTTTTCCAACAACACAAGAGACGACTCTACACATGGACATCACCAGATGGTCAATACCGAAACCAGATAGATTACATACTTTGCAGCCAAAGATGGAGAAGCTCTATACAGACGGCAAAAACAAGACCAGGAGCTGACTGTGGCTCAGATCATGAGCTTCTTACTGCAAAATTTAGGCTTAAATTGAAGAATGTAGGGAAAACCACTAGACCACTCAGGTATGACTTAGATCATATTCCATGTGAGTACACAGTGAAGGTGATGAATAGATTTAGAGGATTAGATTTGGTAGACAGAGTGCCTGAAGAACTATGGACGGAGGTCTGTAACATTGTACAAGAGGCAGCATCTAAAACCATCCCAAAGAAAAAGAAATGCAAGAAAGCAAAATGGCTGTCTGATGAGGCTTTACAAATAGCTGTGGAAAGAAGGAATGCGAAAAGCAAGGGTGAAAGGGAAAGATATAAGCAACTGAATGCAGATTTCCAGAGAATAGCAAGGAGAGATAAGAAGGCTTTCTTAAATGAACAATGCAAAGAAATTGAAGAAAACAATAGAATGGGGAAGACTAGAGATCTCTTCAAGAAAATTGGAGATATCAAAGGAACGTTTAGTGCAAAGATGGGCATGATAAAGGACAAAAAAGGCAGGGACCTAACAGAAGCAGAAGAGATTAAGAAGAGGTGGCAAGAATACACAGAAGAACTATACAAGAAAGATCTTAATGTCCCTGATGTCCATGCTGGTGTGGTCACTGACCCTGAGCCAGACATCCTAGAGAGTGAAGTCAAGTGGGCCTTAGGAAGCATTGCTAACAACAAAGCTAGTGGAGATGACAGTATTCCAGCTGAGTTATTTAAAATACTAAAAGACGATGCTGTTAAAGTGCTGCACTCAATATGCCAGCAAGTTTGGAAAACGCAACAGTGGCCACGGGATTGGAAAAGGTCAGTTTACGTTCCAATTCCAAAGAAGGGCAATGCCAAAGAATGCTCAAACTATCGCACAATTGCACTCATTTCACATGCTAGCAAGGTTATGCTCAAAATCCTACAAGCTAGGCTTCAGCAGTACGTGAACCGAGAACTACCGGATGTACAAGCTGGGTTTCGAAGAGGCAGAGGAACTAGAGATCAAATTGCCAACATTCGCTGGATCATGGAGAAAGCACGAGAGTTCCAGAAAAGCATCTACTTCTGCTTCATTGACTATGCAAAAGCCTTTGATTGTGTGGATCACAACAAACTGTGGCAAATTCTTAAAGAGATGGGGATACCAGACCACCTTACCTGTCTCCTGAGAAATCTGTATGCGGGCCAAGAAGCAAGAGTTAGAACCGGTCATGGAACAACCGATTGGTTCAAAATAGGGAAAGGAGTATGACAAGGCTGTATACTGTCACCCTGCCTATTTAACCTATATGCAGAGTACATCATGAGAAATGCCAGGCTGGAAGAATCACAAGCCAGAATTAAGATTGCAGGGAGAAACATTAATAACCTCAGATATGCAGACGATACCACCCTAATGGCAGAAAGTGAAGAAGAACTAAAGAGCCTCTTGATGAGGGTGAAAGAGGAGAGTGCGAAAGCTGGCTTGAAACTCAACATTAAAAAAACTAAGATCATGGCATCTGGACCCATCAATCCCTGGCAAATAGAAGGGGTAGAAATGGAAGCAGTAACAGACTTCATTTATTTGGGCTCCAAGATCACCGCAGACGGAGACTGCAGCCATGAAATTAAAAGACGCTTGCTCCTTGGGAGGAAAGCTATGGCAAACCTAGATAGCATATTAAAAAGCAGAGACGTCACCTTGCCGACAAAGATCCGCATAGTCAAAGCTATGGTTTTTCCAGTAGTAATGTATGGCTGTGAGAGCTGGACCATAAAGAAGGCTGAACGCCGAAGAATTGATGCCTTTGAACTGTGGTGCTGGAGAAGACTCTTAAGAGTCCCCTGGACTGCTAGGAGGTCAAACCAGTCAATCTTAAAGGAAATCAACTCTGATTGCTCATTGGAAGGATTGATAATGAAGCTCAAGCTCAGATACTTTGGTCACCTAATGCGAAGAGAGGACTCTTTGGAAAAGACCCTGATGCTGGGAAAGATGGAAGGCAAAAGGAGAAGAGGACGGCAGAGGATGAGATGGCTAGATAGCATCACTGAAGCAATGAGCATGAAATTGAGCAAACTGAGGGAGGCAGTGAAAGATAGGAAGGCCTGGCGCAATATGGTTCATGGGGTCACGAAGAGTCGGACACGACTTAACGACTAAACAACAACAACAACAAGGAATAGTAGATGACTATATTGTTACATGATTGCAACCACCACTCTAAATTGTACCATCTAACTGGGCTCAACATTTGTACAGTTTCCATAGTTCAGTTAAGCCAGAAGAATGAAAACACTGCTGGCTGCAAGCAGATCACTCTTATAGTGAAGGTGGCACCTTATGTGCTAGAAGAAGGCAAGCAGGTTGGTTGGCAGAGGTCTCCAATCTGGTAGAAAAGCAAAGTGTCTTCCAAGACCTATTCCATTACTTCCTTTGCTCATTAAATTCTAGCCACTATAGGACATAAAATTATATTAAAGTGAGTCAAGGCTGATAATCTCAGACATGCTATGTAATTACCAAAGTCTCAAATATCCCTACCACACCTCCCCATTTGCATTACTAATTGCTAACCTAGCAAAACAATAGCATATTAGCAGGAGAACATTTGCCATGTCTGGTAGATGGGTATGCAGGTGGGTGCAGGGGAGAATGGTAGCAGAGAGTTAAGGAGGGTGGATCAAATGGTTGCTGTGAGAGGGTAGCAGGAGCCACAGACTTCTCTGGATTTGTTTTAGCTGAAGCCTGAATCTACTTAAATAACCTGGACTTCATTTCAGCTGGCTCAAGAATCGCCCAGCTGAATTTGTGAGCAATAATGTGTTTGGTTCATGTACAGGACAAAATAGATTTTACACTTTGCGCACACCCCTACAGAAAGTAAGCAAATATCAGCTTCTTTGGCAACTTCATAACTGCCAACAGGAAAGGCTTAACCAATCAGACCATGAGATTTACAATATATGTCCACAAGGATGTGACAATTCAACCTCTCTTTCTTTTCATTAATCATGTCTTTGCAATTTTAGTTTCACAGAGGAATACGGTATCTTTTTCTAATACCATTTGGCCAATGCAACATAGTATAGTGTTTTCCAGTCCTTTCAGTACTCTCTACCTGATGTCTCTTGGGTTGGTTTCGCTCTACCCTTAGAAGTATTATTTCTCATCTTTTCTTATAGCAACAGCTATTTAAAGTAGAAGAACTAGGAACTGAGACAATTGTAAGTTTATCATACCACTCAAGTTAGTAATCAATCATATTTTAGCCAAAGTAGAAACAGCTGCTCCTCCTTTTTGGTGGAAGATAGTTCTTGGCTGGAGCCCAACAGCCTCTTCATTTTCCCTCTTGTGCTTACCCTCACTGTGATATTACAGGTCATGCAAGTGATTATGGGAGATGATGAAATAGTTTGGTCTTAGGGATGAAGCATCAGGTATGGCAACTCTCATGCAGTTATTGTTTGATGCCTATGTCTCATCCAAACAACAGGATGAACTCTTATGAAACTCCCAGATTATTTAAGAGGCTCCATTCTACCTTGGTAAAGGCACAGAAGAAGCCTACAGGTAGTCCTCGACTTATGATGGCTATTGGGCCAGAATTTCTGTCGCTAAGCAATGCGATTGTAAAGTGCAACTGCATCGCTTAGCAATGGCAATCCCTGCAGTCTTGGTTGCCGTCGCTAACTGAATCCCACCGTCATTAGGCAAGGCAATTTCCTGCCAAGTTGGTGGGGAAGCCATCAGGAAGTTGCAAGTCCCAGGTGGTTTGCAAGCAGGCCAGCAGGCAGCTAAGTGGCTGCTGCTGGGTAGGGGAGGGTGTGTGGTGCTGCACTAGGGTGCAAGGGAGGCACAGCAAGGGTCAGGGAAGGTGTGTGAGGGTGCAGGGGGTGTGCAAGGATGTGAAGGAGGCTCAGGGAGGGTCTATGGGGTGGTGCAAGGGATGCAAGGGAAGTCCAGCAAGGCTCAAGGAGGGTGCATGGAGGTATATGAGGGTGCAAGGAAGGTGTGGTGAGGCTTGGGGAGGGTGTGTGGGGGTGCATGAGGGTGCAAGGGAAGCAGGGTGAGGCTCAGGGAGGGTGCACAGAAAAGGGCTAGAATACATTGTCCTGTATAATACACACACAACCTTCTACTTTTTTGGATGTTGAATGTGAAAGAAATACACTAATCTTAAAAGACTAGAATAATATGTAATTCCAGCGTTCATGTTTATCAAGTGCTGCTGAAGTTGCCAAATCCATCCACTTAAGCAAAGCTTTTTGGTTAGGATATTTATTGAAAAATCCTATCACCAATCATTATGCTAAGAAATCTCCTTATTCTTTCTGCTCTCCTCAGCCCTGGAAGGAAAAGGCAGATTTCTCATTTTCTTCTTTCAGCTTCATTCCTTACTGATGACTTCTCAAATTCTGAAGTGCAAAGTGTTTTCTTTTACAGGTAGTCCCTCATTTAACTTCCATTCATTCAGCGACTGAAGTTACAACAGTGCTGAAAAAATGGATTAGCAACTGATCCTTGAACTTACGATTGTTTCAGTGCCCCCCACAGTCATGTGATAAAAATTCTGGCCCACCTACATTTAGGACTGGCCCCCTGCCACTGTCACTCCCAGCTGACCTTTCTCCCTGTCCTCCTCCTTGACATGATTGTCATGTTCTTGCTGAGGCATGGAAGGCATGTGGAACAGGAGGAAGGTCCACTGGGTAAGAGGGGTGGGGCAGTGGTGGCAGCAGTGTAAAGCCCCAGTGCCACAGTGCAACAAGTATACAATGATTGCACTGAGGAGGACAGGGAGAAAGGTCAGCTGGGGGTGGGGGCGGTAGTGGTACGCATGGCAACAGAATACAACAGCCTTTTCATCTCAACCTTTGGACAGCCAAAAGGGCAGAGATGGAGGAGGAAATAGGCAGGTGGGGGAGTTGAAATGGAGGCAGTTCAGGCAGGGCTGGGAGGGACCAAGCTGGGAATGGCTTGGATCAGGGTGAGTCCTCGCCTAACAACCACATGGGATTCACTTAATGATGGCGACTGGGACTGCCATAACTGCTGTCAGTAAGCGGCACAGTCATGTAACATCACGCTCAACGACTGCTTCATTTAGTGATGGAGTTGTGGTCCCAGTTAGGGTTGTTAAGTGAGGACTACCTGTAATTTGTTATTAGGAATGTACTAGGAAAGGATAGAACATATAAAATGTATAAGGAAAGGATGAAACACCCCCTCCCTTCTTCTAGCAGTCAGAGGAGAACAAGGATTCTTGCTCAACCAAAACATTGCCTTCCTGTCTCTGTCTCCTTTTTGTTTTTAAACAGAAGAAGGTAACCTAGCCTCCACCACACCCAACCCAGCAGATAAGGACCTGTACCTCCTTTTTTCTCTATCTCTCTCCTTGGTATGTTTTCCCATGAACTCATCCTCCACAAAACCATCTCCTTTCTTTCAGCTTGTTTAATCCATTAATCTCTGTATTTTTCATAGCATCAATCTAGGGATTGGGCATTGTAATCTAAGACCCTGTTAGCCTGCAAATTGTGAATTGTGAATTGTAACTATTGAATACTAAGCGATGATTTGATTGCCCTCTATGGCTTCAGTCCAAATACATTGTACTGATTGATTATTAAGTACATTTTTACTTTTGAACTTTGTTAATGCTTAAGCCTATTTAATAAATGTCAGTTTCCAGACCTGACAGAACTGTCATTGTGGGAGATCCAAGTTTATTACACTATCTTCTAAATTACAGAATTTAGGTTAGTAATAGACCTGAAATTCCCTGTGCAAATAGAAATAGTTTTATTGGCTAAGTGAGAAGGTACAGGATGACATAATCACCTGATGGATTTGTCAAGCCATTCACTACCTTACAAGCATCTTTGCTGAATAACACTTCATAGAGATATATGAAAATATCAAGAAAAGTATATTCAGTAGCATTATAGTATTTCAGAAATTATCTGTGATGTACTCAATTAACTTCCACTGGTACCTTGGGGCAAGGACTTTTCATTAACTACAGGTCTGTGCAAACATATTTGCCCACTTTTAGAATGTTTATAAATTTTTGCAAGTCAGCGTTATCAGGGCTTAAATGTAGAGCCTACTGATACATATGGCAGGAAAAAAATAACACTGAACTTTGGTGCTTCTTTCATTTTCATTTCACAAAGTCATCCACACTCAATAAACTAGTGTGAAGAAGTAATCACTGCCTCCCTCCGCCCCTCATTCCCCTAGTTCAGTTAATTCACTTTAGGGATCACTAGGACTAGCTGTAGGAGTTCATCATTAAAGAGCCAGGGCTAATTTGGTTAAGCATGCCCTATATAAATATCAAAACTTTTGCTATTGTTGCAATAAAATTTTCACATTAACAGCAGTCATGAAATGAGAAGACCCATTTAATAATAATACATTGGATTTTGCATTAAATCTATATCCATTTCAATTAAGTATAACAGTACTGGTGCTCTTTA
Organism: Liasis olivaceus; assembly: GCA_030867105.1. Classification (NCBI taxonomy): domain Eukaryota; kingdom Metazoa; phylum Chordata; class Lepidosauria; order Squamata; family Pythonidae; genus Liasis; species Liasis olivaceus. The sequence continues at coordinate 36,311,016 of CM061355.1, read as the reverse complement.
TTGAGCACAAATTATGAGTTGCACAAATTAATGAATTGCATCCTGATTCCTATATTTATTTGAATTATATTATTTTAAAATAATTTATTTTTCAAATGGAGGTTGTCTTAGATTCAGGGAAAATACAGTAATCAGTAAAATTTCCCTTTGGGAGGAAAATCACCTTAAATTCAGAGTGAACTTCTATTTGAATAAATATAGTAATGGACAATTTTATAAAAAGTTAATTCATGCATAGTTCAAAACAGATATTTAACTCTCTCAACAATTACAACAATAAACAAATACTCTGCAATTTCTTCATTTAGCAGTGCTACCTGGAAAATAAAATTCATATTAATGTTTGTCCCTGGGTAATTTGTAGATCCTCTGTACATAAAAGCACAATAACAAAATGATTAAATGAAACAATAACTTCCCTTTCTAAGACACAGAAAGTGTGAACTTTCTGGCTGTCTTTAGCTGAAATTTTAGTCTTTAGGAACAGCTTATTACATGATTGTTCAAGTTTGCCTTCCATCTCAAAAACCATGGGTGAAAATCATTACTTTGGAAGCAACCACTGGAATTCCACCTGTTTTAGCCAAAATAACTATCCAAATGATCTCAGTTTTAACTCTGAAAATCATGTTAATAAAAAACGAAAAGAAACTGAGGAAGAGTGTGACATTTTCAAATTCTTTATCAAGTCTTTTTTAAGCGTCCCTTGGATTTGTAAGTTGTATATGTACATCCTTAAGCGATGAGCTCATCTGTAAAGCAGCAGATCCATTTAATGTGCTGTGCCACAAACATGTGCCTATTGGTGCCTAAGAAACTAACATGTCAACGGTCTGATTGATGTTTTCCTATTACTGTGCAAGAATTCTTTAAGTTAAGCCTTCTTTTCATCTTGGCAAATACTTGGCAGTACAGATGGCCTTCATTTGTAATCACAAGGAATTAGTGCAACAAAATAATTGCATAGGTGCTCTTACTTATCAGTTGCCTGATCTGGATAAAGAAGGGGCATGACTTAGAGACTGCAATTAAAATAAAATGAAATAATTAAATAAAACCAAATATGGACTAGTGACAACCCTTAATCAGGAACAAGCTGAGGGTCCAAATCCCATTCTTCAATCATATAAATATTTTTCAAACTGCAATCACATATAGAAAATCCATGTGGGATTGAATTTAAGGAAGAGATACAATGTGCAATCAGTTCCAGGACCACAATACTTTCAACAGTCTCTCTTGAACCAGGCCCTAACCCAATATGCAAATTGTGGAAGAATATTATAATACAGTATGCAAAGTAGAAGGAATCTAAAGGTAAGGAAGCCATCACACCTAAATTAATGTATCGGTTTATTTTAACACCATTAATTAAAATTAAAAGGATTTTGGAAAAGGTGACTTGCATTCATGGCCAGAATTGTAGAGGCTGCAAGGATAAAATACTACCTTGCACATTTTTGTGGGTTTTTTGTTGTAATACAGCTCTCTGTAAGAAATAACCATTTGCCCAAACAAATTTTGGGAATAGTTTGTTTCCTGGATAGTTTTTTGTTTGAAAAATACATGGAATGATTATTTTTAACTCCTAATAAGTTATTACATAAGATAAAAAGCACCTCAAATTGAAAAGAATCTGCACAGTGTTACATAAGTGGGGGTGGGAGAGAAGAATTACATTCCAGGTACTTTTTTACAAAAAGATGCCTCTGCATGGGCATATTTAATTTTCTATTCCAACATATTATATTAACTGGCATCAAACAATCCTGGATAGCAAAAAAAAAAAAAACACCAATAAAGGTTTTGGACTGTTCTATGACTGGACATCTATTTGTTTATAAGAAGAAAAGAAAAGTGAAGTAAACTTAAGTCACTGAAATGTGGAATATTATTTGCTACAGAATGAATGGCATTATCATAGAAGGAATAAAATTTAAGATCTAGTTTTGTGTTACTTCTGCAATAAAAACTGTACCTCAGTAAGTTTTTGTCCCTGCAATCGGAGGATTTAAGAAAATTAAAAATAATGTGACAGCCATGTTTGCCGTAGCTCTTTCTATAGATTTAAATTATAATTAAATTGGTTTAAACTATAATAATTTATAGAGCTATCTTGCCAACATAGTGTCCTTCAAATGGGAGTTTGTAAATTGGGAAAAGCTGATGGAGAGCTTGAAAAAATGAACATCTTACATGCTTTTCCAGATGATAGTATTCTAGAATACAAATCAGGCAGTAAAACATGATATTTCTTTATTTTGCCCAATGTTTATTTTGACATAATCTATACTGACATCAATATGGTGATGACACTTCTATAACAAAGAATATATGATCATATGCCATAATATCAATGTATTCTTGAATATGTTAGATATTTCTAGCAGTTCGCCTGGAAACCAGCAGTTTGTGAGTTCTAGTTCTTCTTTTGGCATGGAAGCTAATTGGATGACTTTGGGCCAAGCATTCTCTGTCAGTCTAACCCACCTCACAGGGTTGTCAATGGGAAAATGGGAGAAGGAAGCATTATGCATGCCACTTGAGTTGTACAACTAAAAGTGGGATATAAATCCAATAAACAAAGCAATCTTTCAGATTCTCAAGAATTCTTCATCAGGCAAGATGATAAACAAAGCAAAAAGAATGGGATGAGAAAGAAGTAATATGAATTTTGAATTATAAAGCAAGGAATGGAATTGTGTTTGTTATTCCAAATCATGAATGCTATCGAAGATGGAGGAATAATTCTATATCAAGTTGGATACTAAAGTCAGGACATTTGTAGAAGGAGAGTTTTCTGAACCCATTTATTTCTAATACATCTCCTCCTGGCAGGAATCAGGACTTTTCAATTATTTGCAGTTTTCCTGACTTTGGGGGAGATATAGGTGGGTACAGAGGGAAATAAGAGATGAGAAATGTTCTTTCTGTGAAGTTCTTAAATTAACTAGAGATCCAAGTCTTTAGGTAAATTCTATGTAAACCCTGCTTCAGTGATTTCTTTTGGGGAAAATGTTCTAGGGATGAACATTTCCATCACCAAAAGAGGAAACAAATGACGAAGAGATGAGTGACCTTTCATGCCCTTGCATATCTCTTCTTTTCACATGTCAGCCAACAAAGCAGCAAAACAAAGAAGCTGTTTATTTTGTTCCTCTAATCGATCAAACTTTGCTAATGAGATGTGACAACCTTTATCTGAGTATTACCACTGCAAAAAGGTACAGCTGCTCCTACTGCTAGATACTAACCCTGTGACATTTGAAAGATGGGAATACAGGTAGTCCCCAGTTTAAGAATGAGTTATGTTCCCAAAGTCTGTCCTTAAGTTGAATTTGTATGTAAGCCGGAACAGTATTATTGTATAATACTCTATAAGTAGTATTGTGTAATTAACTCGAACCATTGTGTATTTAACTCGAATTTTGCTACAATAGGCTCTGTTCTTAACTATGGGTCATCTGTAAATTGGGCATTCTTAACCCGGGGAACTACCTGTAGAGGAACACCCCTATCCACATACTAAAGAGCAAAGCCTGCAGTGCTTCCCATCATGACTGACTTTTATTTATTTATATATGTTTTGAAACTATCTGCTGCCCCATTTCCTTAATGGGTCGGCAACTTATAAAGACACAATTAAAATGTCCATTAAAAACAATATTAAAAGTAGAAGAGATATAAAACACAAAGTAAAACAGTAACATAAAAAAGTTAGAAGTAAATTATCTATTTGGTTTACTTTTGTGTTGCATTTTTTTCCAATTTTGCTGGTCATTGGCTGAATAAACAGTATTTCAAAAGTACTCTTGAGTTAAACTCAATTCCAGGTGATTTTTATGAGTACATCCTTGAATTTTTCTTGGTAACAATATAGATATGCTCCACCAGCACTGGCAAGGCATGCCACAGTATATAAACAGAGAGCAAACCCCATTCCATTGTAGCACTGAAGATGTTACCTAGCTGGGTAATGAAACGTTTGCAAGAAAAGAACCAAGCTCAGACGACCCCAAGGACTCCACAATATAGATATAGTTTATCATTACCCTTTTCCAGGATTTTTATTTAGTTCCTAATCTAGTTTACAGTCTAAGGATTGCCTGGTGATCTCTCTCCAAAGGTTAATCAGTTCTGCCTCTGTTTAACTTTTTTTTGATCAGCCAAGGACAGCTGGGTGTAGCAAGAATCAGCCAATTTCTGGTACATGTTAGTTTATTGTGTGCTCTCCATAAACATTACATTCTTTTTCCACACAAATTAACATCTACATGAAATTTTGTATTTAAATATATATTTGTAAATATGTTTTCTCTCAAAATATGTAATTTAAATGCATTGCACTAGCTGGCTCCATCAACTGTACTAAGTAAACCACTGTGTGGTTTGTTTGTTTGTGGCTTAGCTGAAGTGTAAATGGGAAATCAACTTCTTCTTCTTCTTCTTCTTCTTCTTCTTCTTCTTCTTCTTCTTCTTCTTCTTCTTCTTCTTCTTCCTCTTCCTCTTCCTCTTCCTCTTCCTCTTCCTCTTCTTCTTCTTCTTCTTCTTCTTCTTTGGGGAAGAATACATCACAGGTTGAAATTATAATTTTTGTTTGCTTATTGATCATAACCAGGGCTGATCATGATGTATAAATGGAAATGTATAATTTGATTCTGGTTTGTTGATCTTTTTTAGTGATCTATAGAAGCTTCTAGATAATTCACAAAATGGCATAGCAAGACGAGCTAGAATATTTATTTATTTATTTATTTAATTTGTCCCCGCCCATCTCCCCTACAATGGGGGACTCTGGGCGGCAATATGGATTTGGGATTGACCAAATAAGGAAATAAAAAGAAAAGAAAGCAGGTTTTGGTCACGATCACTTTCCTTCTTTACAAGTCTGATTCTGGCTTGTCAAACTGGTTAAAATAAACTATGGGTTAACATGTGTGAAATCAATGTTCATATATTATAATAAAGATCACAACTGCATTAAAATATGGAAGGTTTGAAAACTATCTAATTGGCGTATGAAACTGGTAGGTGCAAATCAGTCCAGTTAATATAAGATTCACAAAAAATTCAGTTTCTCAAAAATCTCTAATCTATGCACTCTGAATTATTGGATTTCTTCTAACATTAACAGAAAGAGTATCAGTGTAAATATTGTGTCCTTTTCAGGGCAGTCCACCCACCTTTGGTCCCCACCTGGCACTGAGCTCTCACTTGTGGTTCCTTGTAGCTGTCTGCATGCAACAGTGGCCACACCCCAGGCAATGGCTTCGACAAGCCGGCTAAACCAGATGAGGGTAGCCAATGGGTCTTAAACCCTCAGTGAGACAGAGAGTTGCCCATCCCAGCATGTGAAGACTGACTGAAATTGGAGGTGAATACACTATTTTCCGGAGTAGTTGCGGCAGCAATGAGGTCATGATGCTGAGGTTGAATTTGCCATTAGGAGTCAACTTGTTTGGAAACTTGCCAGCATCCCCAAAGGTGTGAATGACGAGCTTATGACACTACAGCTTCCACTACAGAATAGAAGTCAAACCACCCTGATCAGCACCTATGGCCCCACAATGACCAACTTGAACGAGACAAAATACAGGTTCTGTGAAGAACTAGATGCCCTACTATCAGCAGTGAGCAGCACCGACAAGCTGATCTTGCTTGGCGATTTTAATGCAAGAGTAGGGTATGATTCTGCAGCCTGGCAGGGACTTGTTGTGAGACATGGAGTGGGCAAGTGTAATAGTAATGGCCTACTCTTACTGAAGACCTGTGCAGCACATGATCTCCTTATCATCAACACAACTTTCCAACTGCCTACCTGTAACAAGACCTTCTGGATACACCCTAGCTCTAAGCATTAACATCTTATTGACTATGTCATTGTCCAGAGAAAAGACAGGCAGGATGTCAGAGTGTCCAAGGCCATGTGTGGTGCTGACTGTTGGACAGATCACAGGCTCATTGTCTCCAAAATGAACCAAGAGGTGACCACAAGGAAGCAAGGCCATGAAAAGAATCAGTATAGCCAGGCTGAAGAACCCCATCACAGCTTCAGCACTGGCTGAAGACTTAGAAACCAAGCTTGCTGACCTACATCTTGCTGGCAGTGCTGAGGACAACTGGAAATGCTTCAGGGATGCTGTCCATTCACCTGTCAGGAGCAAAATCATGAACTCTAAACAACTTTGTTGACCTAATGAAAGCCTTTGATACTGTCAGCCAACAAGGCCTGTGGAGGACATGTCAAAGTTAGGCTGCCCTGCCAAATTCATTCAGATGGTATGCCAGTTCCATGTTGGCATGACGGCCAGAGTGCTGGATGGTGACGAATATGCTAAGGCATTCCCAGTCACCAGCGGTGTTAAACAGGACTGTGTGCTGGCACCCACACTGTTCAGCATGATGTTTACTGCCATGCTAAATAATGCCTTTCAGGACAGTCAATCAGCCTCAAGTACAGAGTGGATGGGGAGCTCTTCAACCACAGCAGACTTCAAGCTATTACCAAAATGAAGGAAAGTGTCCTGAGAAACTTCCTCTTTGCTGATGACTATGCCCTGAATGCTGGCTCAGAACCAGAGATGCAAGTCAGTATGGATAAATTCTCCATGACTTGTGATGACTTTGGACATCATCAATATTCAAAAGACTGAAGTTATGCACCAGACTGTACACAGACTGTACACATGCACTGTACATAGAACCCAAAATCACAATGAAAGGGCAGAAATGACAGGCAGTGGACCAGTTCAATTACCTTGGCAGCACCCTCTCTTGAGCAGTGGCCATTAATACAGAGGTTAATTGCAGATTAGCAAAGGCAAGTTCTGCATTCAGTAGACTGTGCTCCATTGTGTGGGAACATTAAGGAATTAGCCCAGCAACAAAACTGAAGGTCTACAGAGCCATCGTACTCACTACCCTTCTGTATGCCTGTGAAATTTGGACTGTGTATCAAAGGCATGCGAGATAGCTCAAGCATTTCCACATGACTTGTCTTTGCAGAATGTTAGGCATCAGATGGCTAGATAAAGTGCCAGACACTGAAATTCTCTCTAGAGTATGTCTACCATCTGTCCACACATTGCTGATGAGAGCACAGAGTGGGCAGTTCATGTCACCCATATGCCAGATGAGCTCCTTTTTGGGGAACTCTCTGCTGGAAAACACTCACATGGAGGGCAGAAGAAATGCTACAGAGATACATCAAAGGCCCCCTGAAGTTGCTTGACACAGACACAACTACCTGAGAAATGCTGGCACAAAACTGCCTTACCTGTTGTGGCCTCATCCACAAGGGTTGCCAGGCTTATAAAGTAAGGCTTATTGCAGAAGCACAACATGAGTGCAAGCTGCGCAAGTCTACAGCCAGCAGTGCAACAACTGCAGTGTCTACACATGTTTACCCAACATGTGCCAGGACATTCCATACCTGAATTGGCCTGACCAGTCATCTTCAGACACACCACATTCAGTTTTAATGTGGCTAATGGTGTTGAAGTCTTCATCAACAATGATGGATGAACAACATAATGCTATTGATTATGGAAGGACATACTACACCCGACTGTTGTAGCAATTTCCTTTCTCCCATATCACACTCTCATTGGGTAAAGTCTGTAGAGATCCAAAAGTGCTGATGTGAATTTCTTTTGGCATCCAAAGAGAATGAGTGTTAAGCAGATTCTTTGTTCAGATAGGAGAAACTTCAACTGTCAGAGCAATAGAAGATTTCATTAATGGAAAACAAGGACTAATAACTTTCTTAGTTGCTTTGGTAATTACACTAAGAGATATGTACAGTCACAAATAGAGGCCTGTAAGATTATGGACACTTCCTTAACTGGAAACTTTATATGTCTCCCAAAAGCAGAAACTTAGCCAAAACTATACAGCTTACTGCTTAGATAAGGGTTGAATCCAAACTTAATGTTAAAGTGGACTTGTTGAAATAATTTTGATTTGAGTTAGTTAATTTATTTTAATGCTCATTAGAGTAAGCCTGGATCCAACCTACTGAATCAAGGCAATGGTTAAAAGTGTCTCTTGGCTGACAATGCAACTATTCAGATGGAGCCATCTACTTTTGTTAGGTTTTCCAACATTTCACCAAAACAGCTGGGAACTCCAGATTGGTTTGTTCTTCGGAATTCATCCTGGCAAGTTTTCCAATTGGCTGTAGACTTCTATTTAGACATATAGCACAGAGATCACAGAAAATCCACAAAAAGCTAAAGGTATGATAATTGCTACAGTCATGTATTTCCTTCCAGAAAGGATATGTCTATAATTCATGCATGGAAAGAATTATAGCCATAAAATAAGTTCAATGATATCCTTCAATGGATAAATGCCAGTTGCTTAAATAAAATCACAAGTGTTTGAATCACATATAATGCATTCTTTATGAGGCGAAGGTGGTCAGACTAAATTTAAAACTTTGATTTTAGAGTTGAATTTCATGTTACAACTCTTACATAGGAAGCTAATGGAAACCCTTCAAGGAGGGGGCTATAACCACTGCAAGCTGTTTATCCCATGACTCAGACAACTGTATAGAGAGATCACTGATGGGGCTGTGTGGAGATTATCCATGTTGTCATTGATTGACACCTGCATGGAGCTGTTGAATTTTGTCCAAACTGCTTAATATCTAGATTTAAAGGATGTCCCCAATATAGTGCTTCATTTTTAGAAATATTTTTTTAAAAAAGGAAAGATACCAGCCATCACATTTATCTATGATGATCTGATCTAGAGGAAAAAAAATACCAATATCTAATCATCTTTTGATTCATGGCAAGTGAAGATTCTGTCTGCATTTAATGATGAAATTGGGATCATTTATTTATGCTGATCTATTTATATCAAAGCACAGTTAGGAATAATCATTATTTTTAGTGGGGAAGGAGAATTAAGCAGATCAATAGTTGCTTGCCTGTTTCCAGTGAGACTTGCTCATATATATATATATATATATATATATATATATATATATATATTTCTGTTGGAACAATCTGAATTTAAATACACAAAAGACCCATTACTGAACCACATTCTGTGGGTTCTGCAGTTTTTGGGCCACTATATGCATTCGTGATTCCTCTGTCAGCACATGCTAGTGATAGCCGTAGGAAATTCAAGTGGGATATAATTCAATTGCTATTGCTATCTGTGTCCAATGTGAGTAATGAGTCTGGTTACATTTAGTACTGCTAGTATTGGTTATGATTACATTTACTCATTTTGAAAAACGTATTTCTTTTGGTATTTCTAGCTTTTTTCTTAAGGAAATGGTTTTCTAATGTGATATTTTTAATAAAATCATCAAAACTTCAAATTCATTTTATTTTGGCTCAAGTCCATCGTAACATTTAAAACTATGAGATTATGAATACTTTCTAAATTTATCTATGTGTATAAACAATAATCAAGATAATTAAAAAAGGTAAATTCATAGCATAGAACTCTAAAATCCTTACAGAACTCAAATATACCAAGAACTACCAAGTAAATGATTAATATTATTAAAACTCTATATGTTAATACAGTAAAATTAATATATGGCAATAACCATATGCTATCATAAAAGTCATAAAATGTGGTAAAGTATGATTCAGTGCTATCTATAAAAAAGAATAAAAACCAAAGTAGTAAAATAGGCTATAACAATAAGATAGGAGCTCATTTTTAGGGGAGGGTGAGTTCATATTTGATCATTTCCTCCTCTTATTTATTTAGTGCTGCCACTAATGTTCTAAGTCCATGCACAGTTATTTGTACATAGCAGGATGTGCAACATTTCCCTTGCTGTAGTATGTTAGAGGCCACATTCCCAAAAATTATGTGTGCCCAGGATAAAGATTAAATTTGATTTTATTTGATTTAAATTTAACTAAAATGTAATATAGTTAGCATGCTTACTCTGTACTTGTGTACTTTAATCATTTCACTTCAGTCATATTAAGCATAATTTGGTAACAATTTGGTCTTTGACAGCTGCACTTAGGACTTCAGGATTGTAGGCAAACTTAAGCCTTAGGTTGTGCATTTCTAGTACGCAGAATTGTATTTATTTGTGCCTCCGAGTCAATCTTAAATTCTGGAGACTGCCTGGACAAGTCCCTGCAGTTTTCTTGCCAACATTTTTGGAAGTGGTTTGCCCTTGCCTTCTTCCTAGAACTGAGAGAGAGAGAGACTGGGCCAAACTCAGTTGCCTTCACGCCTAAGGTAGGACTAGAACTCACAGTCTCCTGTTTCCTAGCTTGGTGTCTTAACCACTACACCAGACTGAGGTATATAGAATCGAAACATTTAAATGTGACTTCTGCTTCCAAACAGGTAATCTGTCCATTTGGATCTTCCTAGCTGGTAAGTAGGTACTTTTTAATTTTTAAAAAAGAAAAAAGGCCTAGCTGTGCCAAGGTGCCTAGTAATGCTATATAGAGTGACAACAACAACGTTCCTTTGAAGAACTTGTCATTGAAATAGGAAGGCAAAAGCTGAGCTGTGAGCCCAGAGCCATCAGTGCCTGGTAGTAGAGTCAGCTGAAAACTGTCTTGAAACTGGAGACATTTACAGTTGAATTGGCTTGCAGAGCTGACCGCTGTCTTTTGAGCAGTGTTTGCAACCAGAGCTGTGCCTGTTGAAGGAACTGGCTTGGAACAGTTCCATTATGCTTCATTTCCCTTTGGGTAGCCCACAGAAATTGCTCTTCTCAAATGAGGCTGCAGGCATTAGCCAATACTCCTCAGCTTCGAAAATACAGGTTGATTGTGCAGCCGTGCTCTGTCTCAATTTTTTAAACCAGAGCAATAGTTGTATTGGGTTAGTAGCTATCTCATGACATAGATATGTACGCTGTGTTAGAAATATGCATGACAAGTACTTTTTTTTATTTCAATCTCAGAAGGAAAGGATGCATTGGGAAAAGGTACCACCCAGAAAGATGTTGTATGGATATTTGTCTGATATTTGGATCTCTCCTGACTTGGAACTGCTTAGTCATATGATCTTCAATTATAACTAAATTGGAACAAAATTGGTCCTTGTTAACCTGGTGAGCTCCAGATTAGGAAGGGAAGGGAAAACAGTTTAATTTGCATTTGGATGTGAACTGAGTATTTTAGATTCAATAAATGAATTTATAAATTCATACTTCTCCTAATTTTGCAGTACAGTACAAAATGTATATTTGGGGAAAGTCTGTACAAAAATTCAAGTATTAATGACAAGAACGTGGAGTCCTTGGTGCTCTCTGAGCTTGGTTGTTTGCTTGCAGATGTTTCATTACCTGACTAGATACATCATCAGTGCTGATGATGTTATCTAGACAGGTAATGAAACGTTTGCAAGAAAACAAGCAAGCTTAGAGAACTCCAAGGACTTCACAGTTCAATCCTGAGCTACAGATATTCTCTTCTATTAAAACTTTATATATGTATTACAGAAAATTGTTTGTAGTAACTGTGAATGTTATGCAAAATTGGAAGTCAATATGCAGATGTTTGGAGAAATGTACACCAAAACACATTCAAACTTTTAACTTTTTAAATTAATTTTTTTAAAAATAAAAAATTCTAAGATTTTGCATGTGTACTAAAATTAAATGTGAAAAATCTTTATGGATTTGCAAAAATTAAAAACTGAGAAAAACTGAAACATCAGATTTGCCCATCCATATTCCAGCAGCATGGCGCTCAACTCCCATAATTCCTATTCTTCATATTGGCAGTGAGAATATAGCAATGGAATTCAAATGTACCTGGAGGTCACCAGGTTGCAAGGCATTCAGTCAAACCTAATTCTAACTTTCAATGTGGTTGTTTTAAATTGCTAAATAAATTAATTGCTTTGACTTTTAGTAGGCTTCTGATAAGTAGCCTTAGATTTCAATTGATTTACCCTGAAATAATTGGTTTCTGTGAATTGTGGCCCAAGAAATGTGACACTGTGATACAATGTCTTTTGGTGACATTTCTTGAAAAGATTGATAGTAATGACAAAGTACAATGCAGTATCTGGAATATAGCAATACAGAATTTTGCTTAAAAAGAAATATAAAACCATTAATGAATAGTGTGAACTGGTGAAATAGGAAACATAGCCACAGTCTTTAGTATGCCTATAAACATTCATTTAAGGTCAACAAACATTCATGACTTCTATTATTCTCTCTAAGTATTTGCTCTATAATAACATTGTATGAGCCTTAACTTGTCTCAATTCTCATAGAATCCTTGTATAATTAACAACAGCACTCAAGAAAGCACTTGTTTAGCACGTCAATACTTCCACCTCCACTCCCCAAAATGATTCACGTGGTTGGCTTTTCTATAAAAGATGTTTTCTGCTACTGTAATCCTCTAGGTATGTGTTTCATCTTTCAGTTTTGGATTGGTGTGGGCACATGACAAAAATCCTCCTAACTGAAAGTTGCTATGGGTAACTCTTCCATAGATAAGATAGGTACTATTCCCTAGTACAACACAGACAGGAATTAAAAGACATTTTACTGGTTGATTTAAAAAAGAGACAAATCTTTATGACTTTTTAATTACATTTGTTGCAATAAAGTGAATCTTATGCATTCTTTAGGCATGTCATTCTGTCTCGTATAACCTTCAGGCTCCATTACTGATCCTACTTTTCACATAGAAAATAAATTGGTATATATGGCAAACTCAAGATATTTGGAGCTACTGTATTACCTTTCTTTGCTTATCCTCTCTGGAGAAGCACTTTATGGGTTAATAATCAAATCCGTAAATAAGCCAAAATTGAGCCATAAGATTCATGCTGACCTCAGAGAAACATAACCTAACACCAACTTCACCTTATCTATAATACAGGACACACTGAACCACAAAACAAACCCTGGACCAAAACACACATCTATGATGTCCATTAGCTCTAAAGTCATGCGTTAATATTTATCCTCACATCAGTTTTAATCAGTGCCCTCACTGGTTCATAACACTAAACCTAAATTCACCAGATCTCCAATGCAAATTACATGGGAAACTGAACTGCAGAAGAAATACTGAACCACAATATACATCTAAGATATCCACTAACCTTAAAATGTCGTAATAGTCATCACAAGATGACTTTTGAGCAGAGACATCATATAACATAACTGTAACTCTAAATTAACCACATCTCCAATACAACCTACACTGTAGAAGGAACTGCAGAACAAATGCTGAACCAAAATTATAAATTTAAGATAACCACTAATCATGACCTAATTGTCATCCAGACATTAATTTTAACAGGTGCCCTTTAATGCAAATTATTGGATAAAATCAACCTGGTCATAAGCTCTGAACTAAGGTATGAACCTAACCAAAAAATCGTTCCCTAATTCTCATCCTGACCAAACTGAACTGCAGAAGAAATCTTAAATTCGCCATATCTTCTATACAAATGGTAGGGCAAAATGAATCGCAGAACAAATTCTGAATTGAAACAGAAATTTAAAATGACCATGAACCATAAAATCATGCTGTAATACTCATCCCAACATTAGTGTTAATCAGTGCTCTCACTGTAACATGATAACCTAATTTCACCCTATCTCCATTGGATATTATAGGGAAAACCAACACCCCAAAGAAACCTTAGATATGAACTCCAATCTAAGAGTACCATTAACCAAACATTATCATCCTGATACAACTCCCAACATATTATTTTAATGAAAGTCCTCAATGGAACATAACCCTAACACTAAGTTCATCATACAGTATATAAAAAATATATGGCAAAACAACTCTCTGAATGAAAACAAATGTTTCAGATGACCACTAACCATAAAATTGTTACTCATCCTGACATTAGTTTTATAAGGCGCCCTAACTCTAACTCCCCATATCTTACAATCAAATTACAAGGCAAAACAAACCATAGAACAAACGCTGAAACAAAAAAATAAGCATACAACTGTGCTCTTGTGCTTATCCTGAGATGAGTTTAGAGGAGAGATCTCATACTTGGTAAACTCTTATCTCCAGTGGAAAGGATGCAATAAAAGAAGCCACATAAGAAACACTGAACCAATACATAAATCTAAGATGACCCTAATCCTAGAATCATGCTCTTAAACTCATTCTGACATTACTTTAATGGATGCCTCCTTATAGCAAAATGAATGAAATTATGATAGAGTTAAGGTTATGTTACAGTGAGGTTATTATTTAATATTATGTCAGGATGAGTACAAGGGCACTTGTTTAAAATTTATGTTGGAAACAATATTAAGGTACGATTGTATAGTTAGTGGATGTCTTAGATTAATTTTTTGGTTCAGAGTTTTTTCTGGGGTTTGGTTTGCTCAGTAATTTGTATTGGCAATTGCGAAGTTTGGATTAATGTTATGTTTTGTTGAGGATTCTGGTTTAAAGTAAGGTCAGGATGGGTATTAGGGTACTATTTTACCTTTAATGCTCACGCTACATGTATATTTTGTTTTAGAGTCATTCCTGGTTTTGTTGTTGTTATATTTTGCATTGGTGACATGGTAAACTTAGGTTAAATTTCAGTGAGCTCATTGGTTAAAACCAGCATAAGAATGAGAGCTGAGATACAGTTTTATGGTTAATGGATGTCTACCTTTGTTTCCGAATTTGCTCTGAAGTTTGGTTTACCCTATAATTTGAAATGCAGATATTTGAAGTTATGGTCATTGCTCTGTTTCATTGAGGGCACTGGTTAAAACCAATGTTAGGGGTTGTAGAACAGTACAACTGTATAGCTAGTGGATGCCTCAAATTTATACTTTGGTTCAGAGTTTGCTCTACGGTTTGTTTTACCCTATAATTTCCATTGGAGATATAGTGAATTTAGGGTTTGGGTTACATTACCCTTTGGCCTTTGTCAAAACAAATGTGAGGATGAAGCCTTGGGCATGATTTTATGGCTCCTGGTCATCTTTTGGGGGGCTGAGAGTTTGTTCTGGGGCTTGGTTTGCCTATTATTTTCATGGGAGATATGATGACCTTAGACTTTGGGTTCCATTTGATTGAGGACTTTAGTTAAAGCCAATGTCAGAATGAGTATTGACGTAAGATACTATGGATGGTGATCATTTTAGTCTTCTCTTTTTCTTCAGAGTTTGCCCTGAAGTCTGGTTTGCCCTATAACTTGCATGGGCAACATGGGACAGTTAGGGGGCGGGTTCCATTTCACTGAGGACTGTCAATCTAGTGTTTCTTTGGGGTTGTATTGCCTTATAATTTGTATTAGGGTTAAATTTCACTGAGGGTAAGCACTGAAATTAAAGTCAGAATTCAGCAGGAAAGGTTCTTTTTGTACAACACATCACACAGGAAGGCAAATTAATACAAAATAGGGTTTTTGAAGAAAAAGATAGATTATTTAAAATAGTTAGAATAATTTAAATAGAAATGAGCAGTGATTGCAAAAGTTTAAAGCACAGTATAACATATTTAAGTAGCAGTTAGTGGTCTGGGAAAGAACAGAACAGAAAAGAACAGAACAGAACAGAAAAGAAAAGGGGAAAAGAACAAAAGAGAGGGGCCCACTCGAATGCTTCTTCCTATAGACACAACTTTTTGTTTTTTCTGTCTTTTTAATTTTTTTTTTATATCACTCAGGGTGGGTTTTTTATGGTGAGTTGGCCAGCAGAATTTCCTACAGATCGTTCTAAGGTGACTTTTGTCCTAAGTCTGCTGACAAAAGGGGCAGCCGAGTGGGCTGTCCCTCACTGAGAGCAATAACTCCTGATTGGACAATTACCAGAATTTCATTTTAGAGCTGCCTCTGATGACTGGCTAGGAGAGCAACAGCAAATTGGGAGATTTGCAAGCTGAAACAAGGCAACTGTAGAGGCTGTGAATGCATACTGGGTTTTCAATTATTTGCCCCAAGATGTGGGGTGGAATGATCTAGTTCTAATTGACCAATTTCAATCAGAGAAGGGATTATTCTTTGTTTAACTTCAGGTTTAGAAATGCACCTCTCAGCTGTTATAGACTTAGGTACCACAGCCAATTTCATAAATGAGGCTACAGTGTGAAAATTTAGATTGCCTACATAGTTATTAGAGAAACCTATGCTTGTGGAAATGATTGGTCAATTGCTCCAAGATAATGCTGTTTTGCAGTATAGAACACTTTTGCTACTAACAATTATTTGGGTTATCAGATCTCTATGGAAGGAATAAAAATGGATCCTGCAAAATATAGTCCATACTGTTATACAGGCACCAAAAATGTGAAGGATGTTCAGTATTTTATGGGCTTTGCAAATTTCTATAGCAAATTCATTCCTAATTTTGCAGAGCATACAAGACCACTTTCTCAATGTTTAAAGAAAGGACCTAAGTTCAAATGGCCTTCTAAAGAGCAAGCAGTGTTTCAGGAACTGCAAGTCTTTTTCTCTTCTCATCCAGTGCTCAAACATCCAGACTGCTCCCATCCCTTTGTGGCACAAACAAATACCTCAGATTAACATTAGGCACCGTTCTTCTTTAGGCATCAAAAGAAGGTGGAAAAGTTCTCCTGCTGTGTGCATTCTATTCCAGATCACTTCTCCCATTTGAAGGGAGCTGTGATATTTTCAATAAGGAGTTGCTTGCAATAACAGCAGTGTTCCAGCACTGGAGGCATTTCCTAGAAGGAACAATCCATCCTATACAGCCAGTTTTATTGTGCCTTGTACAATGGATACAGCTACTTAATTTAGACAAGCCTGGATGTCTTCATTTTAAAATTAAAAGCAGCAATTTTAATCCTTAAATGTAGTACAACTGTTCTGGAGCATGAGAAAAGAATTGTTTGGCACAGAATGGGAAAAGGTCTGCTACTGTATGAACTGCAAAAATGTATTTTCCAATTGCCATAATTTTCTAGTCTATCTATCGAGTTCACATATTCCCCAAACAAATGCTATTCTGCAACTGGGCTGCTGACATCTTCCTGAGAAAAAATGTGAACTATTTCACAGTAACTACCACTAAGTCATTAGCTTAGATTTTAGAACTGAATAATATAGAATTCTCTATCATGTGACTGCCATAATCTCGAAGCTTGTTTAGTTCTCAAAATAGTGCCTTTTCTCTTTTCATTCACACAGATTCTTTTGAAGATGAGAAAGTCTAGAAGTGTTTCAGATCATTCATTGTTGTTTCCTATAATTTTCTCCCAGAATTCCCCCAATAACTTGGATTGAAACTCTTGTCACTGTCTTGTATTTCTAGCTAGCTCTTGTCTTTTTGTGAGTAAGACAGCAGTAGTTCAGGTCTTTAACCTAGGATTAAATTAGATTCAACGCTATTATCAGCAACAAGAACTAAAAGATGGAATCAGGATGTAAATGTCATTTGCAGGAAGATTTGTCCAGGCCTCAGCCATTAGAAAAATAAATATGATGTACATACATATATACTATACACACACACACGCACACACACACATATATATACAGTATATACACACAAACATGTCCATCACACTATTCCTTTCTGAGGTAAACAGTGTTATCAAAAGGTAAGTAGGAAAAAATTAGAACAAATAAAATAAATAAAATAAAATAAAATAAAGGCAGGATTCCAACATTACAAGTGGTCCTCACTTAATGACCATTCGTTCAGCAACCATTTGAACTTACAATGGTGTTCAACAAATGGTATTTACAACTGTCCTCATACTTACATCAGTCACATCATCCCTGCGGGCATATGATCACAATCCAGGCGCTTGGCGACTAGCTCGCAGTTACAACATTGCAGCATCCTGTGGTCACATGATCACTCTTTGTGACCTTCTTTGCCAGCTTCCTACAAACAAAGCCAATCAGGAAGCTGGCAGGAGGTCACAAATGGCGACTATGCAATGTCCTTGCTTAATGTCCCACAGTGATTCATTTAACGACGGCAACCAGAAATGCTGGAATTTTCATTGCTAAGTGGCGTGGTCACATAACATCTCACTTTACAACCGTGTCACTTAGCAATGGAAATTTCAGTCCTAATTACCATCATTAAGTGAAGACTACCTGTATTCACTATACCCCTCCATATCTTTCTACACTGGCAAACTATCCTCGTGTCTACATAGTGATTCATACGACATGATTACAACAACATAAAAGATCTTTTCATCTAGAAGCTGGCTTTGGAGCTTCCATAGCAGCTAATTTTGTTCTTTTATGACATATATGATAAAGATTTAAATTAAAATAGTGAAATGGAAAGATAATTCTCCTTCAATAACACTTGCTTCTTAACAACTGTATAGACATGCTCAAGTTGTTTTCTTGGCAATAATACAGACATAGTTGAGTTTTTTAAAGTAAGTAAGTAATGTTTATTCAGTCAATGACCAGCAACATAAGATTAATAGAAATCAGAATAAAAGATAGCAAATAAAATCAGACTAAATCAAATGAGTACAATTGTATATAAACAACTATAAAATAAAACAATTATTTATGTGAAATAAAACAATGAAGTATAATATATAGATCCCTATTACAATAACATATTTATTTAACTAAATATTAATAAATCCAATATATTAAAACTATGCTATAAAATATATATCTTCTAAAAATTATTAAAGGATAACTAAACAAGGTATTTGTGGACATAAAAATATAAACAAAAGTCCTTACTTCTTTTAAAAAAAAATAGGATTGGACTTAGATGGGAGACCACCAGGAAATCCCACAGCTATAGGTTAGGCTGAAGTATTAAAAAAAATGATCTGGATTGGAATAAGCCAATGGCAAATGACACACTGTTATGAGAAACACTGATTTGTCACTAGGAGCCAAGTTCAGCTCAAGGGAGTCTTTATCATTACTAGAATAAAACTGCACTAGATAGGAATGTCTAGATATTCTAGATATCTAGATATAGGAACACAAATGTCCTATAAATGAAATATGTACATATTATCATTTACTGTATTTATTAGTAAATATAGACATGCACACTATGTCTTCAACCGGTTAGGCTGTTTACAATAATATAAAATCAACACAAACAACAAGAAACAAACAAAATCTTGGTATTCATCACCATTATGCTCTAATGCCCTGCGAAGAGCACTATTTTCCAGGCCTTTCTGAATTAGGCCAAGTAGGCACACCCAAACCTCTGGAGGGAGGCTCTTTGTTAAGATGGGAACCACCATAGAAAAGCATTACCTTCAGGCCTCCATCCACCTCAGCTGCCAACTGTGGGGTCCCTTAAACTTTCCCATCTGGAAGTGTGATAGACAGGTAAGTTCCATCTAGAAAAGGCAGTCCTGAGGATCTCTAGAATGGGAGTTTCATATCATCCAGGCCCTCGTGGCTCCCAGACACTAGGTCAAGACTTCTACAGCATTTCTGGTCTGCCCTGGCGTATACAGCTGAGTATCATCAGCATATTGATAATACTTCACTCTGAGCTGATGGATGATGTCTTCCAGCAGATATATATATATAGAAAGATACTAAACTGCTAAGAGGAGATAACCAAACCCTGGGGCACCCCCAAGGAAGGCCCAGTCAAAACTTTTATCCTTTACCAACACCAACTGTAATCTCCTAGTTAAGGAGCAGAATCACTGCAAACAGTGTCCTTGATTCATGACCCTTTTAAGCTGATCAGAATGATCTCATTGTCAATGGTAATAACTGCTACTGAGAAATCCAAAAAAACTACGAGGGACACATTTATGCCATCCATGTCAAGAGTCATTCACCAGAATGTCCAATGTCATTTCTATCCCATGACTGTGCCTGAGCCCTGACTGAAAAGGGTCAAAGTAAACCATTTCCTCTGGGTATAACTAAAGCCCCATCATCTCCTCTTACCAAAAAATGGAAGGTTGGAGACAGGACAACAGGAGTCTAAAACAGCTGGATTCAAGAAAGGCCCCTTAAGAGGGGCTGCGATACCATCTCTATTGTAGGGGGGAAGATCTCTGGTTGACACAAAAATTTTCAAAAACAAAATCCACAATGAAACTATATTGAATTGGAAAACTTTCCTCAGCAAGCAAATGAGAAGTGAAATGGAAGAAGTGAGTCATATTAAGAGCCCCAGCTAGGTGAGAGAGAGAGAAAGAGGGAGGGAGGGAGGGAGATGCATCTCTGAAAGCGAACTTAGGATTCCAGCTTTCCCATCATTCTCCTACCTGCAATAGAGAAAGGTTACTTGCAACTGAGAACCAAATCTCCTAGGAGAATTTCTGAACTGAAAAACATTTTTTTTTAGTTTGCCACATATTAGGGGTATATCTGGATTGATTTATTGAGGAATTATGACCCAACTTTTTTGAGGCACATTCCTTCATGATTAAATAAAGAGAATTTGAGCAAACAAATGAGGAGAGTGTAGGCAGACTGGAGGGGGAAAAAGTTCCCATCATTTTAACCAAAATGGTTATTTTGGCTCAGATGAGACTTCAGGTGGCTTTGGTAATGGATATGATCATAGCAACTCATAAGTTGTACACACTGTGATTACTTCACCCAAGTCCAGTCCATTCTGGAAATGTGCAACTATATAAAATCAAAGAGATACTCTGCTTTGAAGGAAAATTCCTTGGCTTCTGCCAGATAGTAAAAATTAGTATGTACCCTTAAGGAATTCCTATATGCAATCTGACCTAAAATTATCAGAAAATAAGTAAATTGAAGCTAAGAAAAGTCCACTATGATTGTAAACATTTTGTAAACATGATGTTGTTATGGTAATCTTTTCTCAATGGAAGGACATCCAGGCAACTGCTCAATTTTCTAACCTGCTATACTAGCAAAATAACAAACACAAGAAAAGATTGTGTACTTGAAGTCAGTTCACTGCAATGGCCCAAAGTAGGAGATGTGACTGCCTCTGAAGAACTATGGAAGTATTTTTATGTACATTACTGACTAAAGCGAAGACAAATGGTCAGCAGAAGCTCAGGAGCAAAAGCCTCCTTCACAGTAGACTCATGGAACATTCACACAACACAGAAGTGTTGGAGTTATAATTTCCAGAATTGGGAATCTGGGAACCATGATGCTGGCATATCTAGTAGACACTACATTGGGGAAGGCTGACATAGCATTTGCTGTGCTTCCAAGTGGACAGCTTTTAGCACAGCAGTCAAAAGATGTTCTACAATTAAGCTAGTGCTTCCCCTTTTATGAGATGTCTGTCTATTCACTGTGGGGGGAAAAGAAGGCACACAGTGGGAGAGTTGCAGTTGGGGAAGAAGGTTGTCTGAATGTCTTGTAAAATTTTGTGAAAGAAGAAAGGTAGAAAAGCCTCATCTGGAAGTCCCTAGGGGTTTAAAACAATCACATGAACCCCACATGGGAATGAATCATTTGCTCAACTTTTCCAGAACTGAACTGAAGAACAGGATCTGAGAAATACCTGGACTCTCATTAATAGAGCTATTTGGCATATAACAGCATGATTATTCATCAATTACATCTGCAAAAAGTTAAGCATCCCAGAATGAAAAGCAACTCCAAAGCAAACTCCTTTTAGTGCAATTTTCTTGGATCTTTTCCTTACATTATTCATGTTTGAGCCATTCTTTAGGTAATTCTCTCCTACCATTTCTTTCGTAGATGATTTGGGACATTGTGAAATTTAAAAATTGCTCTTAGTTTGGGAATCTTGGTACTACTTGGAGTGCTTTGATTTGCCACTAGAAAATCTCACCAAGGCCCATAAATGGAAGGGTCCCACCAGACAGTGCTTTCCCCAAATGCCACCAAACATGGAAGGGACCCTAGTCAGCTCCATGGCTTGTAACTCACTACAGTAAAGTAAGCAGTTTGTCCTGCAGAGTATCATGTAACAATTGCCATTTGTAATGTTGATTATCCTAGGTAGGCGGCAAACCGGACAACGGTTTGCCCCTAATGAGAGGATGGCAGTGATGACAGACAACACACCCATCATTCACTAATCCATGGTTTAATCAACGAAACTTTCTGGCTTGGCACAACACAATACTGAATCATAATCTAATTACCATGGCTGGGTTAGCACAATCCACAAGAGTCAGATGGACTTGGCTACTGTAAGATTCAGGGTATGGTATAAACACAACCAATTCAGTATCAGGGTAAACAAACCTAAAGGACCTCTGCTGTTTTAACAATTAAGCAAATGAAGAACTTTAAAAATTATTGCTTTTTTGTGGGGCCTAAAGAATTAAAAAAATTGGTGTATGTGTGAAGGGCTTGATTGATGTAATGCAGCTTCTCAATCCGCAAACATTGCCTTCCCCTGCTTGGAGAAGGCCTTCTTGCAAACAACATAGCGTTGGTAGCCCTGATGGGGGCTCTCTTGTAGATCTTAATATTCAGACAGACATATAACTGAGAGTGCTGCTCCCCCAATATTAGAATCCTAAATCATGAATGGCCATAAACAATTTTGAAATTCAACTGGTAAACTATAAGCAGCCAGAGCTGATTATTTTTAAGGACCTGTGCTTTGTGGATTTTGAAAGGTGTTTCAGATGACAGTCTCATATTGCAACTCATGGTAACATACAGGTAATTGCAAGAAAAATCCACATTTGCCTAGAGCCTTTTCAAACGAAGCCTGCCTAAGTTGCAAACAGTGCTAAGGCTCATTTCTGCCAGAACTGCCTTCTGATTTGCAGACAAATTGGGGTTTGGGGAAAATATGTGGAACATAAAAGAGCTCTTTGAAGTGGTTGATGCCAAGAGTCTAGTGCATTTGGTTGAGAGCCCTGAATATTAGGATCCTATAGGAATGCTTTCTAACTCTGCATTTTATCTCTGGGTTTGCTTTATTTAATGGCTCAGCTGTAGCATGGATGAAGGTGATTGTAGCTGTGACTTTTCAGCCTAATAAAAAAGGTGGGTTAAGATGAGCTGTGTGGATGCTTCTGTAAAGTCCCTCGCTGATTAGTCAATGGAGTTATTTGCCAGCCCTGGACTTCCTACATAAGGTAATCTGCTTAAAAAGTGGACTGGTGTCATGGTGCAAGATGCAGATATTCTTTTTTTGCACCTCACTCTTCATGTCAGTTGCTTAGAACAATAAACAGGGGTGTCGGGGGGAGGCAGGGGTCAAAAATGTCAAAGTGGTGGCTGTGACCACATGACCAAAGCTTCAACCCCGCTTTACACATGCTTACTTACCATCTTGACTTTTTTCTCCTTTCCCGTGGACACCCCTGATTAGTAGGACATTGTCCAAACCTGTTTTATTTTCAAAATGAATTTGTTGAGGTAGACTGGGGGAAGAAGGCCTTATAAATTCAAATTATAAACAAACGAACAAGGAGACTCATGCTGAAAGACACCTAGTGGGCTAACTGCTTGAACAATTGAAATAAAATCCATTTTTAGTGTTTAGATGGGCTAGGGGACATGCGAAAGCAGCCAGATTTGCTGGATTTCTATGTTACGGGCAACAGAATTTTATTTATTCTTTAATTTACAAAATATTCATTTCGACTTTATGTCCCCTTTTGCCATAATGGCCTCTACATGAGGCCGCTGGGTGAGCTCATCCATCGCCATGGGGTATGCTGATGATACCCAATTATACATCTCTGCCCCAGGCAAATTAAGCAATGCTGTGAATGTCTTATCCCAGTGCCTGGAGGTTGTGCGTGTCTGGATGGGGAACAATAGGCTTCAACTGAACCCTGACAAGACTGAGTGGCTGTGGGTTCTGGGGCCTTCTGGTGCTAGAGTTCTTTGGTACTGAATGGGGTTGCACTGCCCCAGACAGACCCTGTGCACAATCTGGGGGTCCTCCTGGACTCATAACTCCTGCTTGATGAGCAGGTGGCAGTCGTGACTAGGAGGGCCTTTGCACAGCTTTGTGTTGTGTGCCAGTTGCACCCATTCCTAGATCAGAGGGACTTAATCACTGTCATTCATGCCCTGGTCACCTCCTGTTTAGATTTCTGTAATGTGCTCTACATGGGGCTGCTCTTGAAGAGTATCCAGAAGCTTCAACTGGTGCAAAATGCAGTGGCGCAGGCAGTTATGTGTGTCCCTAGGGAGGTACACGTTACACCTCTGCTTTGCGAGCTGCACTGGTTGCCAGTTTGCTTCCAGGTCCAATTCAAGGTGCTGGTTTTGACCGTTAAAGCCCTTCATGGCATGGGGCCGGGTTACCTGAGGGACCGCCTCTCCCCGATTACATCTGCCCGTCCCATCAGATCTGGAAGAGAAGGCATGCTGCGGATCCCGTCTGCTAGACTTTGGCGGTTCCTAGGAGGCAGGCCTTCTCTGCTGCAGCGCCCGCCTTGTGGAATCTTCTTCCCCCGGAAGTGAGATTAGCTCCATCCCTCTTAACATTCCATAAGTCCCTCAAGACCTGGTTATGTGATCAGGCCTGGGGCTCCCAGGGGACCGGGGAGATTTTACCATGGCTCCCTTATTATCTATCCCCTCCTGTTTTGTGTGTTTTTACAGCTTTTTATGTGTAATTGTTTTTATGTATTTATTTTTTAATTGTTGTACGCCACCCAGAGTCACCTTGTGTGAGATGGGCGGCTATATAAATATGATAAATAAATAAATAATAATCCACCTTGGAGGAATATGGATATAGCCCCAATTTGTCAATATTCATCCTACAGAGAACTAGATCTGAGCTTGGGCATGGCACAATTAGAAAGAAACTTACTCTCCTGGTTTTAAAAAATGGATTCAGAATATGAGTCTGTTATCTATTTTTTAAAAGTCTCTTTATTCTAAAAATGAGAAGATTACATCAAAGTATTTGTTGCACAATAGAGATTTCAGTCTTAAGCTGGTTACTTAGTACTTTTTTTATATAATAATTTTTATTAAAGTTTAAAGATACAAAGATAAAAAACTGATACAAGCGAAGAACAATATAAAAAAGAAAAAAGTGCAGAGAAAAAAATAAAAAGAGTGTGTGTGTGTGTGTGTGTGAATATGTTTATAAAAAAGAAAAGTATGTGTGTGTGTATGTATGTGTGCATGTAAAGAAATGACTTCCCCCTTCATCACAAGTACAAACAATTTCAGTAACTTATCACCTTCTCTGATACTACTTCAAAAGATCTCTTCTTCCCATATCTCATCTCTTATCTATAAACAAATTCTTAAAGCTTTGTCATTCAGTCCTAATGAGCAAAAATCCATTTAGAGTTAGCAGAAATAATAACATATATATTTTAACCTCAATCAAATAAACCCACTTTATATTCCTTCCCTTTGCTTTTAACAATCTTGATCTTTAATCTCTTTAAATAGTGTCCCAGAACTTGATTTCTTTTCATTTTCTCTTTGTATCTTCTCAGAAGCTCCTTCAAAACTTTAACACACCTCTTTTGTAAATCCAAAATAAGAGAGTTATCCAAGCCACTCTTCTGGTTTGTTTGTCTTTTAATTATTAAGAGATTAGCTGGTTTCATTTGTATATCCAGTGTAACATTTTTTTTCCATATCATTCTTGTAGCCTAACATTTTTAAATCCACCTTCAGATCCACATTCAAATCAGCCTCGGTCTGTATTGTCCAGTAAAACCTGTTCCTTTTCTATAACCACTTTTAAATCTGTTTTTATAATAGCAATCTTAAGAGTAATTTCTGAGTGCATTGTTCCCAAATATCCTTGAAATCTTCTAAAGTCAGATTATTTTGCTCCATTCTGTATTAGTGGGTCTCTTCTCCTTTAATTAGAATCTTTAGTTCTTTCTGGTTCCCTCTAGTGTCCAACTTTCAAAGTCCCATCTTATCATGTTTTTTTCCTAATCAACAGCATTTTCTCATGGGAAGGTTTTTTATGCTTAATTTCAAAATCTTCATATATTTTTTATAGAATTCTAAACAACCCACAGAAAGGATTCTTTGAAATTAATTTCAAAATCTTATTTCAAATCCGTCTGGCCCCTTAGTCTGTTTATAACTTTCCAAAATCAACATTCTAATCACCCTTTTCCTGTTTATTTCAAAATAAATTAGAAATTTAATAGAATTAAAAAATTCTGTGAACTATCATTCCAAATCATATTAAGAATGCAAAATAAGTAGAATACTTCAAGTTGATCACTGTGAAATGGTATGATCCTTAATGATCTTAGCATTCACAAATATTTTTCTTTTTTTGTACAAAAGTGCATTTTCCCGGTATTGTCACCTCTAAGTATATAATCTCTAATTATATACTAGTGCCCACACAGAAATTCAGAAATGTGTGTACTCTTTAGCTGCAGAGTAAGTTACTACAGTAGAGTCTCGCTTATCCGACATAAACGGGCTGGCAGAACGTCGGATAAGTGAAAATGTTGGATAACACACAGTAACGATTGAGTGCGGTAAAAAAAAAAAAAACCCGATCCGTTGTGCCTGTTGCAATTGATTTTTGCGTTGCGGTGCTGCACCGTCAGGAGCAACAAGAAAGAGTACACTCACACTCGGAAACAAGTGGCACACTTTTCTCGTCACCGATTTATGCGTGTTGTGTTTTTTTTAGGGGCATTGGATAAGACGGAATGTCGGATAAGCGAAGGTCGGTTAAACAAGACTCTACTGTACTGGAAAGCTAATAGAATCAATACGAGAAACAATAAAACACTCAAACACTTAAAACTTCTACAACCAATTCTCGAAAAAGATGAAGGAGGCCAGCTTTTGGGGTTAAAAAGGAGGGGTAGAATCCAGCATCAAGCATGTCATTTGTGACAACAATCTTCCAACTTCTGGAAAGAAAAGAAATGGCTGAAACCTGTCACCTCACCTAAAAGAATCACTCAAGCAACAAAATCCATTGTATTTGTCACTTGTAGCTACTACAATTATTGCAATCCCTGTGAATTAGATACAGTGAAAGACAAACAATAACACCTGGGCAATCCCAATTCCACCCTGGTAATTGCAGGTCTTCTGAACGTTTTAACATCTATTTTACCATGTAGCTTCTTACAGCAACAGCTGAATCCAGTCTTATGTGAGCAGTGAAGGCCAGGCATAAGAAGTGGTCATGGACAGAATAAAAGTGACAAGAGAGAAGCATCCAGGAGAAGAGGGGTCAAGATGATGGGCATGACAGCAATAGTGAAACCCCTCCCTTTTTTTACATATATATGATGTGTGTAACACACACATTAAACAAGTGTCACACCTGCCATCTTGATTTCTTTTACCCCCTGCAGATGCCCCCAGTTTCTTCTCTTTGGTTTGCTGGGTGGAGTATGAACTTTACATATAGTATTTATGTATTTATGTATTTATTCCAGTTTAAATGCTGTCCAACTCCGAACTGACTCTGGACAGCTCACAGTATAGCAAACAATAAAAATATAATGCAAAACAAGTAAACCAGATATGA
The DNA here is from genome assembly GCA_030867105.1 of Liasis olivaceus. Classification (NCBI taxonomy): domain Eukaryota; kingdom Metazoa; phylum Chordata; class Lepidosauria; order Squamata; family Pythonidae; genus Liasis; species Liasis olivaceus. Next base: position 36,283,706 of record CM061355.1, on the reverse strand, counting down.
TCTGGTCACTTACTACAAAAACAGACAAAATTACATCCCACAGAGGGCTTCATGAACCCAAGTCCTGGGAGAAATCCAGTCTTTAAGACCTTCTGGAAAGCTGAAAGAGTGGGAGCCACACAAATTTTGAGAACAGCTGGATTTGAGAGACTGCCAATCCTTTGTTGAGAGCGGGTGTTTTGCTACCTGCCTTGAAGGAAACAGTTGTGTGCCCTCTCTTGAAGAAGCTTTCTCTCAGTCTGGTTGTATGTGAAAACTTTGGGCCTGCCTTCAAACTTCCCTTTGGGGGAAAGTCTGTGAAGAAGGTGGTGGGAACCAACTATAGAGGATCCTAAAGGAAATGGATTATCTGGATCTCTTCCAGTGATGATTCAGGCCCATTCATGGGACTGAAACAGCATTGGTCCATCTAATGGATTACCTTTCTTTGTATCTCAATGGGAGAGTGCATCACTCATTGCCTTTGTTAGTGGGACCAAGAGAGGAGAAATAATATAACAGCACAAGAAAAAAAGAAAGCAATACAACTACATCAAAACATATATATGGCTTCTCAAACATGTATATGTGTATATGAAATTTTGCACAACAGTTTTAATAAGGTGGCCATATTTCATTATAATCATTCATACAAAATCTATGTCTGTAAGCCACTTGTTCATAAATCACAAGTAACATTGGGTCTTCAATCTACTGAGTAACTGGGGACATAAATTAATCTTTCCAGTGTTGAAGGACTAATCTCTTAGCAATATGATTGGCATGGAGAATTTCTATTGTCCATCCATTAATCAGCAAGTAACAATTTAAAGTTCTTTTTACAGAATGGACCCCAAAGCATTTCAGTAGCTGCTGACTCCAATAGGAATACAGTTGAAAAGAACATGGACATCCTAAAATATTAAACCTTGTCTCAAATTCAAATTAATATATGTAACTACATATTCCCAAAACATAGTATTAGGACATCACAAAAACATGTTTTAATGAAGTATTATTCTCACTGCAACTCCAGTGCTACCACTGTAAATTTTTTCACTACCTGCAAGGGTTAGGAGTCAGGGACACCATTTTACGGTAGTTCCACTCCTACTTAAGCAGGCTAGGTTTGTGACTTGGGAGTCTATCTGCACTTATGGCTTCTGCATCAACAGGTGGAAGTCATGATCAGAGTGGCTTTTGCCTGGGCCTGGCTGGTGTGCCAGTTATGCCCTGGTAATTTATACCCTGAGCACCTTTCGGTTGGACACTGTTACAGACTCTACATGGGGCTTCTTTTCGAGATGACCCAGAAGCTGTAGCTAGTACAGAATGTGGCAGCTAAACTGTGCATCTGTTTTATATAAATATATAAATACAAATATATAAATATAAAATAGCATCTATTTTAAGATTATTGAACTATTGCCAGTAGGTTTATGGACCTATTCAAAGTGTTGATAATCATCTTAAAGCCCTATACAGCATAGGCCAAGGATACAACAGGTACCATTTTGACAGAATTGACTCTGCCTGTCTAGTCTAAATGTCTAAGGAGACCCTGTTAAAAGTCCTTCCACTTGAGTTTCCTGGGGTGTTTGCAAGACAATAAGCTAGCTGCATGGTCCTCCCATTGCTTTGGAACATGCTTCCCCATTTCCACAAGACTTTTTTATTCTACTGTGCCTTGTTTCTGATTAATTCTGAGTAAACATTCAGAGACCTCTGGTGAGGACATGGCAAACTAGATGTCCCTGAAGGAGCAGGGATGCTACAGCGAGATTGGTGGCTGAATGCTGGATCATGGCCTGTGAAATCTCTCTGGAGAAAGGAGAGATCATGAGATCACCCATGTATACTTTGGATAGCTGCTCCTCATGAATGGACTGCAAGAACTGAGGCTTTTGCAGTCAGCTTGTGAGTCAAGTGGCTGGGACTAGAAGGATTCCAACAAAGCTCACAACTGTAATGTAGCCTATATGGACAAAAAGTTCAGCCAAGCCTCATTTCTTAATCACTTTTGAAATTATTGTTTTACTGCTTTTTAAATATTAAGAACCTTCAGAACAGCAAGCTTTATGGCATTCACTGGGTGAGTTTAGGTGTCCTCTGAAGTAAGCTATGCACATTCTATTATTAGGTTTCCCAATATATCTTGAAAATATGGAAGTTTTAAGTATGGTTTAAGGACTTAGGAAAAAAATATTATTTGGAATAAACAGCAAAAGGGTGACTGAAGTGTTGATTTTGGAAAGTTATAAACAGAATAAGGGTCCAGGTGACTTTGAAATAAGATTTTGAAATTAATTCTAAGAATGTTTACTGATGTATAGGAACAGGATCTCTTGCTCTTAAAATCCCACCAAGCTTCTCTGCCACTATAATGTTTGCTGGCATACAATTTACTGTAGAATGGTAGAATCTGTGGCCTTTCAGATGTTGTTTGCCTGCTACCATTCTTGACCATATACTGACAGTAGTGGAAGAAAGTTAAATATCCAACAGAATATGGAGGACAAGAAATTTTCTCAGTGGCAGCACTGTGGCAGAATTTTGGCTGATTTATGGCCTTCAAGATGATTTTCTGAACACAGTACTTACTTAAAACTGTGGCCACATGCACCCAGTAATTCCCTAGCCTTGGACCAATCAGTTGATACCTTGGGGGCACCCAGCCAATTATGGGAGCATTGGGTCAAAGAGGGAACAGGTCTCTCATCAGCCCAGTGCTCTCTCAAAGGAGTGGCTGATTGATCACAGCTAGGCTAAGACAATATATTTAACTTTAAACTGGTGTACAGGTGGCTGCAGCTACAACCATCTGGTCAGCAACCAGGTTTTAATGCTGGCAGATGGTGGTTAGGTGATGGCAAGAAGGAGGAGACAGTAAGGCAGAGAATAATTGAAAGGATGACAGCCAGGAGAAAGAGCTGGGTTCTAAGCCACAGAGATACCCCAGGGCCTTGTCTTACTTGATGAAGGTGCTACTGTTGGATTCCTGTTGCCCTATCATAGAAGGAAAACAAGGAGAGAAACGTAAGAGGCCACAGCCCCTGTTTTTTCATTAAAAGTAATCTGTCAAAAAGCCCACTGAAAGAAAGTCATAATCAGATTCAGTTCAACTGTTGATTTTTTTATGGTCCATCCTGAAAAATCCTAATGACCATTTCAAGATGTTATTGGAAGGAAACAGATTTAGCTACAAAGTAAATGAGCAAGAACTCCTTTCTGAGTTGTTGTCTGAAGAAGTATTACTTCTGTCAAGATTTTCCAAGGGATTTCAGGATGGGACAATTAACTATCCTTGTATGAAAATCAACGGGCAATTGTGAATGGAGCAAATTGCGAGCAAGTAATGCAAAGATATATTATATGTCCAAGGTGTAAAAGCATCCATCTCAGTGTTTTGCTTATGACTGTACACTGAGTTTTAACTACCCTTTGATTGAAAACAGGGCCCTTTCATTTTTTAGGGGACTGTTTGGGACCTACAATATACAAAGGAAGAACTAATGCTGTTAACTTTAGACTGTGATATACTGGTAGCAAGCACACTTGGTAGCTTCTCAGCTCTACCCAAACCCCCTTGTTAAATTAAGCCACCCACAGCGAATGCATTCACTGGAAGAAAGAAAGAAAGAAAGAAAGAAAGAAAGAAAGAAAGAAAGAAAGAAAGAAAGAAAGAAAGAAAGAAAGAAAGAAAGAAAGAAAGAAAGGAGGGAGGGAGGGAGGGAGGGAGGGAGGGAGGGAGGGAGGGAGGGAGGGAGGGAGAGAAAGGAAGGAAGGAAGGAAGGAAGGAAGGAAGGAAGGAAGGAAGGAAGGAAGGAAGGAAGGAGAGAGAGAGAGAAAGAAAGGAGAGAGAGAGAGAAAGACAGAAATCTTCCAGCATTTTTCCCTTTGTTAATTGTAAAACCTGTCTGGTTATGACAGTGCTCTTGTGGAAATGTTCCATCTGGGCACTCCTCTCTCAGAACAGAGGAAGCATTCTGCTATAATCAGATGGTATCAATGTGCAGATGTTGACATTTGCAATGTAGATCCATTAAACCTAATGGAACTACTCAAGTTGAACTAGATGTAGAAAAAGATATTTCCACATTGTTCATTTTATGGAGAAAAAAAGATGTGCTTATTTGTAAGTCAGTGAGGGAGTCCATATTGACATTGTTCAAGCCAAATAAATGAAATGCTTCCACAGTGATTAAAAACAAAGCTTTTGAAAAATGCATTTCGAGATTGGTTGTCTTATGCTCTATACACAGTTTCTAATCTAACTCTTATAAATTATCACACATAGAGCTATTCTTGAATATGAATGTTTTCAGAATTTCAAAATGCAGTACACTGAAACATGATTGCTTATTCTAGTTTGTAAATGAAGTGAAATCAATACAATTGGCAGCCAAATTTTAACAAGTAAAAGTTGAGTTTGTCTCAACAATTTGCTCAGATAATAGAAAATAGTTCCAGTGGGTTCTAAAGAGGTGCACAACAGTGGTTTACAACAATTACACAAATACATCAGCGAAAACATCCATGGAAAAATAAAATATAAATTAAGTCAAATTAAAAAAATAGCAATATAACAACCACCATAGACAACATCATGTAGGATATTATTTTTAGAACTCTTCTTAGTAGTTCCAGAAAGTTCAACTCTTTTAAAATCAGGCTTTAATTTCACTCAAGAAATTAAACATTAAACTCCAAAATTGTTCCATCAGGTGTGTATCAGCCTCGGGGAGCATTAGAATGAGTTACTGTAACATCCTACATAACTGAACTATATTAAAGATGAACAACCTGTCATTAATAGCTTACATGATGCCTCTGAGCAGATTTTTTTCACCCCCTCCCACAAGGCTCCCAGAATCATACACCAAAATTCATTGGGAAATCCCCAAAAGAGAGTGATATTTTCTAGCAGGAGAGTAAGGACATGAAGTGCTGTACCTTTTTGATAGGCTTAGTATACCTGGAGCTTCAAACAAATAACCCCCCCCCCCAATTATCACCAGCCAGCTAACCTGAACATTAACTCTGCTTGCTTGTGTAATGTCATGAGATCACCATACCTCCTCTTTGGCTCCCAAGTACTGAAAATAATTCCCTGCCAAAAATGCAGCCACAAGCCACAAAAATTTAGCTCACTTCATAAATAATGTACAAAACAAAATGCAAATTCATAGCAGCTGTTCATTGGTTATTAGATACTGTTGCTCAGCATATCCCTGGGGAAATTCTTTAAAAAGAGTGTGAGCAGCCATGGCCATTTCCTGCAAAACGCAATTTCAGTATTACGTTTTAAAGCCCTAAGTAGCCTGGGAAGGGATGGAGAACCTGTGGGTATCCAGATATTGCTGAACAGGAAGTACTCTTCATCTTTGGCTATGCCAGCTGAACTTGCTGGGAACTGCAGTTCTGCACATCTAGAGGACCACAGGTTCTGCACCACTGAAGTGCTGCTTGTCTAATTATTAAGATCTGCAGCAAAAGTCTTATGAGGATCCTCCTGCCCCCCAGTTGCAGAGCTTTGCTTATCAGGTATATGGGGAAAAGTTTTCTGTTTTGTTACTCACCGATGGAGGAACTTGCTACCTCTGGAATGATGATTGGCCTCCATTCTCTTGGCTTGTACAGTAGCAAAGTTCACTGAGGCCTGTCACTTCAATATGAACTTTAACGTAATCTATTGCAGGGTCCTACATTTTTGTTCCTGTGTTTTAAAAGGTTATATGGGCAGGTCTGATCAGGTTTCTTTGTTTTGCACCCAAAACCAACCTAATCAATACATTTTGGCAGTCTTCTGCCTTTCTCCTATTCGCATCTTCCCCATTCATTTCAGCTGATTCTTCCAGTTAGAACTTTCAGCTCTGCTTTTCCATCAGACTGCTGCTTTTTATTTGTAGACATATGCAGCCAGAGCCATGTGGCAGCCATTTGGGGGTAACATGATCCCATGCAGCCAGTTTCTGTGCATGAATAATACAATCGTGTGAATGGGACAGTTGCACTTGGCAAACCATTTTTACAACAGATGCGCATTTCAATAATTGTATATTGATATTAAAGGCCCTATTTTTTGTGTAAAACCACAGTATGGACCTTCATTGTTTCATGCTGAAAAGTTAGCTTCTGCAAAGGGATCTGACAGAAAACAACCCAGAAAAATAATCACTACAATGAAGCTGGCATTATCATAAGCTACAGGTATAAGCATGGCCTGCCCTGCGTTATTTCCCAGTCTGGCCTACAGTTTTGCTCTTCTGAGGTGGCGGTCCCCCACCCAGATGCTGGTCTGGCCCAACTCTGCTTAACTTTCTAAGCCAAGATCCACTACATGTTACAATCTGCTGAGACTTATGATAAATAAAAGGATAACAAACAGTAATCAGGGAAGAAGTCAGAGTCACTTGTCTCTTGCTGTACATGAAATTTAAATCTATATGGGTGTTTTGTGTGTATCAAAAATTAAACGGTTGGTTTAAGTGTTGAATGTCAACTGCTGTGGAGCATCTTTTATGCACATGGAAGGATAACAGTATTTTCATTATCTAACTACTATAATTTGCCTTAATTCCTCAAGACAAAGATATCTTATAATGCTAAAATATAATATAAAAACTTATGCATGATGGAAAGTGGCAAATTCTCTCTGCATCTCTCCTCAATTTTTTTTTTTTTTTGGTAATTTCCTGGGAAATTATTCAGTAATGTGTTTTTATAGCAATGCACAGCTGCTGCAGGGCATATGTGGAACTCATATTATCAAACATAGTTTATACTGTTATTAGCTGTTGTCTGTGAGGAGGGGAGTGTGAATACCAGCCTGAGTTAGCAAAAAGGGGGAAAAATCAATCCCAAACCACTCTTCCTGTTTTACCAAAGTTGCTGAAGAAGGCATTTGGTACATCATGAACATACCATAAAATGGTGTGAAAATTGCTGCCCATGGAATCAAATAACTTTAAGAATTAAAAAAAGTTCTTGTGATGGAGTGCCCAGTTGACTCTGGGAAAACAGAAGAAGCAGTAAGACAGTTAAGGGAAGAAACAGGGTCATTACAAAAGAGATTCTTCAGTCCAAGGGAAGGAGGCAGCATGAGAAAGAGACTCAGAACAACTCTACTATAATTACACTAGGTATTAGTTGATCTGGAGAACTGGCTTGGCAGGCTTTAATATACTGTTTCATTACCCTACTAGCAACAAAGATATTTCCAAGAATCCAAGTATTTCTTATATTTCCTGAATTTGCTGGCCTCGCGGAGCTTGATGTTAATCTTGAAAGTTTATCAAAGTAATTCTCCCACACAACCTATACCTGGTGTAATTAAGGTGGAGTTACTCTGAGTCTCTTTCTCATGCTTCTCCCCACTCCCCAGACTCAAAAGTTTCTTCCGTACTGTCCTGTTTCCTCACTCAACTGTCTTGCTGGGTCCCCTGGGCCTGTTAGGCGTTCCATTAGAGTTTGGCATAACTAGAATCTCAGTTGTATATATTTTCCTGTCATTCAGCCAAACAGTGTTATGGTAATGAAAAGTCGTCCTGTATTTTTTTAAAGAACAATTAAATGAGCAATTAACAAACTGCTCACAATTCAAAACACTGCTATCACATTATTTCCTTTTTGAATTGTATTCTTAGAGTTGAGCTATTAAGTATTAAAGGGCATTTTGTGTGATCTGATTTTATTTTACCCTTTCAAGAGCAAAAATAAGCAAAAATATTCCTAACAGTGTTGTCAGGTTACTAACTGGCAATCTGAAATCATATATCAATGAATTAAGTGGTTATATATTCAGATGGGAAAACCGAGTTCTCTTTTATGAATATTGAGCAAAACATTAAGCATCATTATAGATATGATGCAGCTGTTATCTGCAAGTATCAGGATTCTAATGTTCGTACATATCATGCTACACTATTTTAGGGTAAGAATGTTAGATAAGATACAGGGTAAAAGTAAGAAGTAGTAATCAAAATAAGGAGGAAATAAAAGGACATCTAAGGAAATCTAGCTTATTCCAGCACTGGTCATTATCTCTCTCCATATCTTCTGTGCCTGCAAACTACCTTTGCTCCTGCCACATCCATATACCAATTCATACACTGCCTTGAGTTCTTTAACCTTCTTACCCTTCTCTTTTTGAGGAATTCATCAACCGCATCCAATCACAACTTTCTTAGTCTTTCCCTTCCTCTCAAGCCATTCATTCTTCCTTCATATATTTGTTTTGTGATTTGATCCTCATACATTCTCTCTATATGACAAACCATCTCAATGTACTGCTTTCATACTGAACTGTACAATATTCAGCTAGGGCTTAGACCTCTCTGTAAATCTTAATCAAAACCCCACTGTTCACTTTCAGCTCCAGCAGGGCTCTCTCAAAACCAATTGAGTTCAGATAGCAAATGGAAAAGCCATAGGATTTTATATTGGAATTTATCCCAGATATCCATGAGGATCCCAAAGAGTCAAGGAGGCTAAGAGCCAGTATTTTAGGCAGCAGAACCTCATGCAGACCTTTATTAAAATCAGGTGAGATTCCAGCCTTAAGGAGACAGATACACTGTGGGGCATACATAGCAAAGTCTGTAAACGTTTTGCTTGAATAGCTTCAAAAGGGCCCACATTGTAATCTTTACAAACCTGTGTGCCTTAGATTAAATGGTTCATGGTCTTGGCTATATAGATCTTAATTGCTGCCAAAATATGGTTATTGCTATTGCGGGTGGTAAAGTGCCAAGCAGTATTTGCCAGACACTGAGTGCACATAGAGACTGTTTCCAGGTGTCGGTGCATGGAAAGAGACTTCCAAATATTTGAGTGACTTAGTTTGATTAATGTCATCAATTTTCCACACATGGCTAATGTCATCAGTTTTCCACACATGGCAGCCTATGGTTTTGGGAGAATACAGCTACTTCCAGGCAGAAAGTAAACAGAATAGGTGCTAGAATACAACCCTGTTTCACCCATTTTTGAATGGGAATAGAGAGGGAAAATAAGGGATGCCCTTGAGGGCCACATCATATTCACACTGTATGGTTCTCACAAGGTTTCACATTTAAAATAAGGAAACACCCATCAATGGAGAAAGTGATTACTTTCTTCCAAAACCTAATTCTAAGCCCATTTTTTTTCAACGACCTTTACTCATCAACATATTTTCCCCAATGCATGGGAGAACTTTCACTTTAGCCAGGTTTGATATGCTGCTTTCAGCATTATCAGAAAGGAGATTTAATGGTATCCTTCTGCAAGAATGTTTCTGCCCTGTCTTCTGGGGGAAGTGAAATAAAAGTTATTTAGTGCAGTGCAAGGATTAATTATGCTTCTGTTAACCAACTACCACGAGAATTCATAAACAGATTTATTCTTCTCAGATTAGATTATAAATCAATGATGATTTTTAAGAGTGGCAACATTTTGCTCAGTTACTGTTGCAGTTCCTCATAGGATTATAATATTTTGCTGCACGGTGCTGGATAGTATTAATTCTATCATTTTAAAGTTCAGGTTTTAGGATGATATATAGTTTGTGGTGACTGTCTATAAATAAATAAATAAATATCTAATTTCTTTTGTATCAGTCACTCATTTTTGTATTCAGGCATTCACAGAAAATAAAAATACTTGGGGACTCTAATATAGTACTCTGTTTGAAACTGTTCTCACTACCCTAGAACAAAGACAAACTTGGAATGGCTGCTATAGTCCATGGGGCCAGTCACACTCATACCCCCCTAAAAAATTGCCAGAAAACAAAATTGTAACTCTGCTTTCCATCTCCTTTCTAGCCCTTCAGACTGCCTATTATCCAAGGAAGCATTCAAGCCATGCTCTGAACATTTGAAATGTGCCCAATAGCATTTCTTACCAATAGTTAGTCATTTCTAAGAACATAGGAAGAGTTATTTGAGATTAGACCAGCATTCCATTCCCTGGAGCAGTCCACCAGATGTGTTAGGAAGTGCATATGAAAAATATGAGTGTAACAGTATCCCCCCACCAGATTCAACAACTACTGGCATTCAGAGGAATGTTTATAAGTCCTAATTATAAATAGCCATAGATAGCTTTGTCCTCCATGAATTTCTGAAAGTGTTTAAGTTCATGGCCATGTAGCAGGTGGTCGTTTTCTCATCTGTGGTAATGAATGTCCTAAGTTTAACATGCAGAATTAACTTTTGGAATTCATTACTACAAAATTAGTCAAAGTACTTGTGGAGGATATGACAACGCACATCCTTTTTGCCAGTCTTAATTCTGATTGTTCTGAATCCAGAATATTGCTGGTTTCTAGTACTCTTTAAAAAGGAGGGTAAACTTTCGATACACTTTTTTCACACTGTGCAAAATCTTTTATACCCGTATCATGTATACTCAGCATACTTGTCACTCTTTTAAACTGCAAACCACCAAAGATCATAATTTTTTCTAAGTTGCTCCAACTTTCTTCTGCACCCATTCCAGCGCTAAACTTTTTTTTTTTAAGATACAGCCATGAAAACAGTACACAGTATTCCAAGTATGACTGTGTGACTCTATAGACCTCTACCCTTATGGACTAGGGCTTCTGAAAGTAGAAATTAAGTCAGAAAAGTAAGCTAATATAAAGAACTCCTTGGGCTGGTTCCTCCATTTGGCAGAATAATTTCACAATACCAGAAGCTAGAGGACATGGAGCATGTAGCAAGCTACTGAGAATGGAACTATGTGTGCAAACGTATAGTCTGTTCTGCACCCCCTCAAACTAGTCTGCTATTCTAAGTTCTGTTGCCAGTTTATAATATTCAACTACCAGTACATTTGGCTTGTTATTTAGAATTAATGGGCCAGGGTTGCCTGCTCTCAACATACTTTTATAAAGGAGAATGGACCAAGATGGGGCTGCTGTAGAGTATTAACTGCATCATGCTTATAACATATGAATCAACTAGAGGTCACCATCAAGTAAATAGTGCATGAAAAAGTAAAAAGTATCAGCATGAAAGGAGGCTAAGATCATGATATTGTTTTAAAAAATAATTAAAATGCAAAGCTAAACACATGGCACAACTGTAGACATATTTTCCTTTCAGTTAATTGACCCTTAGAAAGTCAGTTACAGTTCTGGCTGTGAAACAACTAACTGTTGTGTAGGTTGGAGAAAGGATTGGAGCGTGAGATTTCCAGTTATTTCTCAGTCCATCAGATCTAGTTTTATGCTATGGAGGGAATTTCATTTAGCAAATAGCAGCTTTCTGGGATTAGATCATTAGAGTCACAGCCACTTCCACTTAAAACCTCAGCAAGATAAAGAAAGAAAATAATTGTAGCCTTGGCAAAATCCACCTGAATATATCATTCTAGATGTTAGTGGGCAGGCAGACACTAATTTATATTTTATGGTTTTAATTAAAAGTTGGATATATTATAGAATATGATGAATCCAAATATGTCCAGAGGGCACAAGAAAGCATGTAATAACTTTGCAATCTCAGTACAGTATAAATTTGTGCACAAGTACTTGAAGAACAGAAATACTGTAGATATTAGAAGACTGGATCCAGACTTCATCAAAATCAGTAGGACAATTAAATCACAGAATTTCAGTAGATCTGTCCTAAATGACACTGAAATCAGTTTCAAATGAATATGGATCTTAACAGTTGCCAAGACTTCAGCTAAGTCACGTAAGCATTTCCCAGCTAAGACCACAGAGAAGCTTAATTCTGAAATTCCTTATTTCAGCCGGTAACCAACATTAAAATGTTGCAAGGGACAAGGGAATGTGGCAAGGTGGGGATATGACAAAAGCAGCATTTCACCATTGCAACACAAGCTTCACCCCTTTCATATGTATGTGCAGAGTGATGTTGCTTTCATTATTTTAATTCCACAGGGGCCTCTACCTGTTACTTTATTAAGCAGATAGAACAGACTTTTTTTAAAGTCTTTATTATTCAGCAGATGCATTCAGAGATCATTTGAAAAATATATTTGAAATTCTCCCCACACATAGATTGGACCAATGAAATTTAGATTTTAATTGCATGATTTTACCTTGAAAGATCTTGCTAACTTTCAACAAATCAGTTTTTATATGGTTCAGCAATAAGATACACAGCTGACAGCACAGGGATAAATATTCATCTAGTGGGTAAGAAAAAACAAAACAAAATATAATACTGAGATCTATAGGGACAAGGTAAAAATACAGTCCACAGGAGCAGACATGGGACTGAGAAAACCAGATTGCTCCAAGATGTTATCAGCATGGATAGCAAAAGGGATAGAAACAAACATCTCTAGCAAAATGTCTTAGTGATTCTTACTGCCTTTTGAAGGCCCACATAGTTGGTGCCTCTTTAGCCCAGCTGGTGCTTGTTAATGTGAAGGCAGCTCTCTCCCCCAAGATGCCTGCCCCTTAGCCTGGAGCTCTGATGCTGCTCCAGCCTTTGTTCTTTGATTTGGTGGTGTCATAGGTTGTGGCTTGGGGTCAGGGAGCTGAGCTGATAGGTTTATGGGATGTGCAGAGCTCAGGACTACATCATTTTCCACTCTCTCTGAACTTGGCAGCTTATCAGTCTCAGGACTTGCCTTTAGACATCTACTCCTTCTGAGCATCTTCCAGCTGAGATATCCCCCATCACAAACTTCCAGTGGAGATATTTGGATTCACTCACATCCAACCTGGTACTCATAGTCTAACAGTAGTTAAGATAATTTTCATATTGTCCCACATCTCCAAAAGAACAGCCATCACATCTTTGAGAAATCACCTGGGGGAGGGAAAATAAGTAGCAGAAGACTGCTAATCAAAGTTTTGGGGCATCATAATAATAATAATAATAATAATAATAATAATAATTATTATTATTATTATTATTATTATTATTATTATTATTATTATTATTTAAATATTGCAGGGGGTGCCAGAAATGCCAATGCTTTTTACTATATCATCTCAACTGGAATTTCCAGTTCAAAAGATAGTCTTTGAAATTTAAAATTACAGCAGCAGAATTTCCTTTTAAATATCTCATTTTCCAGAATTTATAACAATTTTTAGGATAAAATTTTCTGGATTTCATTGAAATTGGATGCTATCTAAATAAAAATATAGTTAAGGGTTTACAAATTTCCCTTCTCAAATTTTACCAAATTTCTGGTTTAGTCAGCTCAACACATTCTGCTGCTCAGAAAAGAGCAGCAGACAATGTCCATCCACCCCAGACAAGGAGAGAAATATTGAAGGCCAGTTAATTTATTTTAGCATCTGACATGGAAAGGGCTGGAGTCCTAATTTATTCTCCCCCTCCCTCACAGTTACCCATACATTAAATGGTTAAGTGAACAATAAATTTGTTGCCCTTTTATCAAATCAAAGCATCTTCACTTTGCCTAACAGTGGATGCAACAAAATTTAGCCAGTTAGTTATTTTTATTGATTGAAACATCTTAACTGTCACCCTTTAAAACAATGTTTTCCAAGAACAACTCGCAATTGCTTTAAAATGACAATAAAATGTTAAGTAAAAACACTGGGTAAAAGTTTTTTGTTTTTGTTTTTGTCTGCGCTCAGTCATTACTGACCCTGCAGTGACTGCCTGGACGAATCCTTGCAGTTTTCAAGGCAATTGTTTTTCGGAAGTGGTTTGCCAGAGCCTCCTTCCTAGAGCAGAGCCCAGCTGGCGAGCGCAGGAGGCGGGGTTTCCGTTGCTTCGCACCCTTTTCGGGCGACCGCGGTTTTGCGCTTACCGGCAACTGGTCCCATCTCTCTGTGCAAGGCGCTGCCAGCATTTTTCCTCCCACCGGAGTGAGAGTCCCCATTTATCTACTCACGTGAGTTTTCGACCTGTTGGGTTGACAGGAGCTGGGGGAGGGGGGAAACAGGAGCTTACCCTGTTAACACGAAGGCTGGACTCGAACTGCCGAAGCATCAGCCATTTCTGGCCGGCAACTTTCAGCATCATTAAGCCGCTGCGTACAGAGCATATAAACTACAAAAAGAGATAGGATAAATATAATTACAGAATGCTATTGCAGAAAATTGCATATATAACAAGTTAGATATTAAAAATCATTATTTTAATGTTTGCCTAGCCCCAGACAGAAAACATGCCACTGGATGTCATTCATTCATTCATTCATTCATTCATTCATTCATTCATTTATTTATTTATTTAGCTTGTATGCCACCCATCTCCCCCAACGGGTGACTCTGGGCGGCTCACAATAAAAACACAGCTCTCACCGGGATGGCTAAAAACTATAAATAATTAAAAATATACTAAAAAACCCTAAAAAACCTCCTCTGGTTTATGGCCCTAAAAAACCTGTAAGATGCTGGGGGGGGGGAGACAACCCATCATCCCACCAGCCATCTCCACAGGTGCGGGCCCCCCTCTGGCCCCCAGGCCTTCTGGCAGAGCCAGGATTTAATACCTTTCCTGAAGGCCATGAGGGAGGGGGCACACCGGACCTCAGGAGGCAGGATGTTCCATAGGGCGGGCGCTACAGCAGAAAAGGCTCTCTGCCTCGACCCCACCAATCGAAATTCCCTGACTGGTGGGGTGTGCAACCTGCCCCTTCTGCTGGACCGAGTGGGACGGGCTGAAGTGACCAGGGCGAGGCGGTTCCTCAGATAACCTGGTCCTGTGCCATAAAGGGCTTTAAAGGTAATAACCAACACCTTGAATTGGACCTGGAAACAAACCGGTAACCAATGCAGCTCGCGCAACAGCAGTGTTATATGTGCCCTCCTAGGGGCATTAAGAACTGTCCGCGCCGCCGCATTCTGCACCAGCTGTAGCTTCCGGATACTCTTCAAGGGTAGCCCCATGTAGAGCGCATTACAGTAGTCCGACCCAGAGGTGACAAGGGCATGAGTGACCGTGCGGAGGTCCCCCTGATCCAGGAAGGGGCGTAACTGGCACACCACACGAAGTCGTGCAAAGGCCCTCCTAGCCACGACTGCCACCTGCTCTTCGAGCAGGAGTCATGAGTCCAGGAGAACCCCCAGATTACGCACCGGGTCTGTCTGGGGTAGTGCAACCCCGTCTAGAACCAACGATGACAAGGTCCTAGATCTTGAGGCTCCCCGTATCCACAGCCACTCCATCTTACCAGGGTTCAGCTTAAGCCTGTTGTCCCCCATCCAGGCCCCCACAGCCTCCAGGCACCGCGAGAGGGCAGTCACAGCGTCACTTAGGGCACCTGGGATGGAGATGTATAGTTGAGTATCATCAGCATACTGATGATACCTCACCCCGTGGTGCCGGATGATCTCACCCAGCGGTTTCATGTAGATATTAAATAGGAGTGGTGAAAGCACTGACCCCTGTGGCACCCCACAAAGTAGGGGCTGGGGGCTGGACCTCTCGCTCCCTATCAACACCGATTGGGTTCGGCCTTGGAGAAAGGAGCTGAACCAGCACAACATTGTGCCACCCAACCCCAACTCCTGCAGCCGACCCAAAAGGATACCATGGTCGATGGTATCGAACGCTGCTGAGAGGTCAAGAAGAGCAAGGATGGATGCACTCCCCCCATCCCGCTCTCGCCAGAGATCATCTAAAAGTGCGACCAATGCTGTTTCTGTCCCATAACCGGGCCTGAATCCTGACTGATAGGGGTCCAGATAATCTGTTTCCTCCAGGAAGCTGCCACGCGACCACCTTTTCTACCACCTTCCCTAAAAAAGGGAGGTGGGAGACTGGACGAAAGTTGTCCAGAAGGGTGGGGTCTAGCGACGGCTTCTTGAGGAGTGGGCGGACCAAAGCCTCTTTGAAAGGCTTCGGGAACACCCCCTCCTGCAAGGATGAATTAACCATCGCCAGGACCCACCCTAAGGTCACCTCCTTGGTAGGTTTAACTAACCAGGAGGGACACGGATCTAAATCACAGGTGGTCGCACTGACAGCCCCGAGGACCCTGTCCACTTCCTCAGGGACAACAGGATCAAACCGTTCCCAGATAACTGGGCAAGAACACTCCCCGGGCAACTCCTCTGGACCTACTCCACGCTTGGCTTCCAACTGGGAACGGATCTGAGCAATTTTATCCATCAGGTGTTCAGCAAATTCCTCTGCACGACCCTGCAAGTAGTCCTCCACCTCCCCTTTTCCCAGGAGGGCCCGGGTGACCCTAAACAGGGCTGCAGGGCGACACTCTGAGGATGCAATAAGAGCGGAGAAATATTGACGTTTCGCCACCCTTACCGCCACTAGGTAGGCCTTAATAGCAGCTCTAACCCATGTTCGGTCTGATTCGTCCCCAGTTTTCCGCCAGCGGCGCTCTAGCCGTCTCTTAGCCCTTTTCAGCTCCCTCAGCTCCTCCGTGAACCATGGGGAGCGCCGGGAGTGATGGGTCAAGAGAGGGCGCACAGGCGCGATCCTGTCCAAGGCCGCAGCCGCCTCCTTGTTCCAGGCTGTGGCCAGAGCCTCCGCTGGACCGTGCAGCAAGGCCTCAGGAACACCCCCCAGCTCCCTTTGGAACGCGTGCGGGTACATCAGGTGCCAGGGGCGGACCGTTCGAATAGGTCCCACCTCCCTGCGGAGGGGGGCAGCATAGGAGAATCCTGCTGCTACCAGGGAGTGATCTGACCATGACAGGGGGGATAATATAAAATCCCCCACCAGATCACGCTGCCACTGCTCTGACAAGAAAACCATGTCTGGAGTGTGACCACTGTCCCGGGTCGGGCCATTGATGACCTGGGATAGGCCCATGGCTACCATGGTAGCCATGAACTCCCGAGCCGCTTCCGAGGCCAATCCCAGGGACGGCAGATTAAAGTCCCCCAAGACCATAAGTCTGGGGAACTCCACTGCCAACCCCGAGATGGCCTCCAGCAGCCCAGGCAGGGAGGCTGCTATGCAGCAGGGAGGCTGGTACACTAGCAGCACTCCCAACTGATCCCGTGTGCCCAACCTCAGGAACAGGGTCTCACATCCAGCAACTTGTGGAGCAGGGCCCCTGAAGGCCAATAGGGATTCCCTGATGACTACTGCCACTCCCCCTCCCCTGCCCTGGGGTCTCGCCTGGTGCCACACCCTAAACCCAGCTGGACACAATTCCGAGAGGGCTACTCCGCCCTCTGGTGCCAGCCAGGTCTCGGTGATTCACGCCAGGTCAGCCTGCTCCTCCCCAATAAGGTCGTGAATTAGGGGGGCCTTATTATTGACTGACCTGGCGTTCAGTAGCAACAGACGAAAACCCGGGCCTCTGTAGGCCTGCTGACCAGGGTCTGGGCTTGAGCTCTGAGGTCCGGAACACACCACCGGTGTAACGCATTGGGGGCGTCTTCCCCTGAAACGGCCTGCCCTCTGGCTCCCACCATACCGCCCCATGCCCGTTACCACCTGAATGCCCGACCTAAACCGCCCGAGGTCCTCCTCCTCCCCCCCTCCAGGCCTCCCACTTAAGGGGCCCACCATACCACTCACCAGCCAAGGTAGAGGAGACAAAAAAAGGGGTGGGGGCTGCACGCCCCTGTGGCACTTCAGCTGACCGCTCTCAGCGCCAACAGGGGTCACCACTCCCAATCCCCCAACAAACACTCACCCTCTCTCCACCGACTTCTCTCACTGGCCAGGGAGAGAAGGGCCCCATTCACTCCTACCCTCTGCCCGTCTCCCACCCAGGCAGAGAGCAACCCATTCACCTCCTCCAACTGCAACATCCACTCACACACACCCACCCGCTCGAGTCCCCCTGCGTCTTCTCTGGGGGAGGGGGCGCCCCTTGCCACATAGGGGCTCATCACCCAACCCCCGGAGTCTCAGAGTCACTGTGGCCGCTGGGCTCTGGCCTCCAAACTCCTTCAGCCTCGCCGCCAGTGTCCCGCTGTCAGCGCCTGCACTCTCACCGCAGGCGCTCCCACCGCCGAGGTCAGCCGCGCTGGACCTGGGCCACCCCCCGCCGGGACTCTCGGTCTCGCAGGGCCCACTTCCAACTCCAGCGCTGCTTCCCTCCAAACCGGGCGCTGTTCTTGGCTCCGCTGCAGCAGCCACCCACGCTCTCCCGCCGCCACCTCCTCTGGGGCTGAGCGTCGTTCGCTGCTGCGCCTGCCCACGTCCTCTCCTCTCAGTCCTTGCTCCAGCCGCCGTCGTCACCGCAACTCCTCTCCCCGTGGCCGCGGCCCGCTTCGGATGGCGGTAACACCGGGGGTTCTCTTCATTCACCCCCCATTCATACCGCAATCCCACACCTCCAACTCTCCTCACCCGCATAGTTTGTTATGGTTGTGGTGGAGGCCACAAAGGAGGTTATGGCTGGGAGCTCCGCACTAGGCGTCCGCTCCCTGCCGCCATCTTGGAGAGCTTATAAAGGACAGCATGTGAAAACTGGGAACCAGTATTGAGAAGGCATCCTTCTGTACAGCTGCTTCCAAACCTCAACAAAGAAGGAGAACTGGTACATGGCCAAGAATTTTCAGGAAGTGGTTTTCTTCAGATACTGCGGCCCAAGCCAGAAAGGATTTTTAGGTTAATACTAGCATCTTGAATCTGGTCTGCAAATGAACTGGGACCAACCGATGATAGTGCAAAACTGGCATAAAATATCCATAAAGTTTCAGTTAACACTCTTACCCAAATAATGCTGTACTGATTCAAGTCTCCAGAGCATCTTTAAAGATATACCCACATACAATCCATTGCCATAATCTAGATGGAGATTATTGGGCATGGATTAATGAAGCATTTGTTTGATTATTTACAAGGAATATGTTAAGTCATACATCAAAAGCAAAGCATCTCTCTATGGACTATGGAATAAAGAATGGTGAACACCATTTGTTTGTGTCAGTTTCAACTTATTTCACAGCAAATTGGGATTCTTTGGGGAAAAGGGAACCAATACTTTTGGCTGCACCTGTAAGTAAAGAATAATGCACAGCTGTTTATAAATAGTTTTAAGATGAAATTTGTGATCACATTACTTTATGTCTATATTCTAAATTGTATCTATCTCTTTAAAGGAAGTTCCTTTACTGATGGATTTTTATGCTTCCAACCCACAAAGAACAAAGGATTATAATTGCATTCTTATTTTACTCTCTTTGTTCAGTGCAGCACTACATTCAGATTATGGCCACTTTTCAGAATAGTAACTTTTCAGAACTATTTAAAATAAGCACTAATTAAATTAAAATAAATACCAATGATTTCTTCCTTGGGATTTTAAATACCACTTTGAATTAATTAATTTTTTTATAGCCTGCCCCAAACCTAGAAGACCTTTAAGTGCAAAAAACCTTTCAGAATTTTTAGAAAATCATGACAATATTTAGCATTCATGATTACATAGGCATAGTTCATGAATATTACATTAATAAATGAACGTTGCATAGATTTCAAATGCAAGACTATGAATAAGCCATAATGTTGAGACTATATTAGATTAAATTTCAGAAAGTATTTCAACTATTTCTATGCAACCTTGAGAGGTCTTTTCAATAACAGTA
Organism: Liasis olivaceus; assembly: GCA_030867105.1. NCBI lineage: Eukaryota > Metazoa > Chordata > Lepidosauria > Squamata > Pythonidae > Liasis > Liasis olivaceus. Next base: position 36,264,265 of record CM061355.1, on the reverse strand, counting down.
CTTATGAAAATATTTATCCAGGATAAACAAAGCTTCTTGAAAAACATACATACCTATAGTTGATATTTTAGTTCTTTTGAATTAACTTTTTTAAAATAACCAAGATAAAATATTTCACAATGTTATTTATGCTTTACTCTGAATAATTCTGAAGATACCCCACAGAAGTTCTAAAACAAATGCAGTTGTCAGCTCAAACATATTTTTTAAGTTGGGTGCAATATGAACCTACATTATCCTGTTTCTCAGAAAGTGTATTCTTAGCTAATGTCTAGCCTTTTAAGCAGTGATTCATTCAACTGATTCCAGGGATATTAAAGCATTAACCTGTAAACAATCCCAGATTTGCTTTTACAAATGTCCTTTAGTTGGCTTCTTATTCTACAAAACTTGATAAGAACAAGGTATTTGATTCTCGAACTGAAAACAGTAATGTTGAATATTGTTTCTTGTAATGCTAAGCAAACTTTGTGGGATTAAGAGAAACTTATTTGTGATACACTTATCCTACTGAATTGAGTCTTGATGAGAAACCTGAGTCTCCAGATGTTGCTGACTATAAGTCCCATTATATCTGACTAGGGCTTCTTGGAGTTGTAATTCAGCAACATTATAAGGGACATGTTGCTCTACCAAGTCTACAGTAAACATGACTGAATCTCAGCCAAATCCACTGGGATTATATAATAAAAATGGAAGCATGTGCATTTGAGAAATAATCACCTATACCTTTTACTGATTCTTCAGCTATAGGAGCAGTAATCAAATCCCACTTATGATAATTATACTGATCAATTGATGAATAACTTTTTGATTTCAGTGAGAACTAAGTAACTTAATTTGCTTAATTTTTTTTCTCTAAGGTAAAATTAGAGCAGTTCTGTCAATGGTTCCTCCCTTCAACTACAACTAAAAACATGAAATATATTCCCAGGATCATGGCATATGCAGAGAATTAGATCCTATGTTATGTATTTGCTTTTCCTCTTTATGATGAATGCTTAGTACCACAGCCCCCATGTGGGACCTAAGATACAAACCATCCTGGAGTGAGAAATAATGAGACAAAAGCAGAGAAAATAGAGAGAAATATTTATTTATAAATTAAATGTTTTATATATCTGTGTTCAGCAAATATATTAAAAGGTATCTTCATTGAACAAAACCTAGTATCTTAAAAGCAAAAACACAGCTCTGATGACAAGTTCCAAATATGCTAAAATAATCATTTTCTTTTTCTCTCAATGTCTTTATAAACTCCTATGTAATATAGACTACAACAATGTGCACTCAGTAGTTATTCTCAGACATACAATACAAAATATCCAGTACCCATCAACAGGCTCCCCAGTTATATATTGTGCTCAGTAATGTCCAAGTTACCACAAAGCCGTAAACAAAGTGATATTTTGGGCTTTGCAGTACTGTATCAGTCACACTTACATTCTTTCTAAATATGATTAGTGAAAAACAACATATACCCATGGCCTCCCTTTATTCATGATATTACAATCTGATAGCACACCTGTATGTGGCCATACTGATTCAGTTCACTGCATTTCATATCCTGCAAATATAAATCAACTTATGAACAACTTACTATAATAATTATTGCTTATTAGAGTCGGAGTAATGCATTTCTTTAACAGAAAACAGAAATATGTTGAAATTTTAACTGCAAGTTAACTGAAAGATTAATGCCCCATATTTTCACTGATGTTACAAATCAGAGATTTTATTTCAGAAAACATGATTAGAGAAAACTGACTTCTGTTCTAATAAAAGTACAGGAGCAGTCTCTTGGCAAATGGCAGAAAGATTCACTGCACAAATGAGAAGGTATTTGCATGCATGAGAATGATGCTACAAGTAATTATTTCTTATGTATATGGTTGCATTCCTAAGTCCTGATTGGTCTATTATTCATTTTTTTGCTATTAAGATGCACGAGGCTAATAGATAGCAATTTTAACCTATTTTATGTGCCAGATATAGGTGATCTGTTTGATATGGATAATGAATTATGGCAAAATTATCTTAAATGTTATACTTTTACTTACTTATAGATAATAAATTATCTATAATGTTATACTTTATAAAATGCTGTTATTCTCAAGCATAAATATAAGTTAATTTTCACAGCAATCACACCAATCCCCTTGTAACATGAAGTAGAAATTTCAACAAAAAATAGGCATTTCCTTGCAGGAGGACTAAAATCTGAGACAAATTTAAATTATATATTTATCACAGCTTAAGGACGAATTGCTGTCTCCTTCCCAGTACAAGTACCAAGACTGACTGGATTGACCTTTTAATTTTTTATCAACAATGAGGATAGTGTCATGTTCACCACCACACTTTGAGAGACCCAGGACAGATTCCACGGCAAGCATAGCTGTTTTCCAAAGGAGGAGACCAGCAAAGAGGTCACAAGGATCAGCTGAGAGCGGCCACACTACATCCTCAGCATTTGCTCTCTGAGGTAACCCCTCACTTTTTCTCTCTCTCTAACAGTACAGGAGGTGTCAAGAGTTACACTTCATGTCAGGCCATTATCTTTCACTGGGTACGACTGCTCTTTGCTACATTAATTGATTATGAAACAATATTGTCCCTTTATTCTTATGCAATTGGACATGACACTGAGGACAGTGGATCTTCATGCAGAAGTTGAAAAGGAGTAAGAGAGTAGAGCCTAAGTGATTATCTTCCAAATAGTAATAAAAAGGCACAGCAATTTGATGTTTAAAATAGGACTTCGTTTGGTAGCTATTCCACATACTGCCAGCTTAAACATTGTAAGGGGAACAGCAGGAAAGTCTGTACATGTTAAGGAGGTATTAACTTTCCCAGGACAAAATTCAGAAGTACAGCATTAATCAGCAAGGCTATATTGATTGTTTATGCTTACATATGATCCACACAAAATAATAAAAAAATTAAAAATCCCCTACTCCTTTGCAGATTAGCCTGTGAGTCCTCTTTAACTTTTTGAGGATGAAAATATAATGAGGATTTTTCAAACCTTCATTACAAGCATGAGGAAACAACTGATCTATGATGACCAGTCTTCATCCACAGCTTTTACAAGTGTATTGTAACTGCTGTGGCCTCTTAAGCTGTTCCAAAGGAAAGCCACATGCTATACAAAGGAGGAGATCTACTGTCTATTCTAGGCAGCCCCAATACAATGACCTTATTATTTTTTTAAAAAATTAGTATTTATCCAACTGGAGGCAGGGATATATGGTTACCATTTATGTAGAAGTATATTTTTGCAGAAATCCAAGACAAAAGATGGGCTGAACATATCAATAACATTGCCTCCTTTATGGAATGGTACAATAATTACAGAGAGTTAGATAACTATATGTGCCTTATAAATCAGAACAAAATCACCTAAGTACTATTAGAAAGCTGTTTTCCTACTACAGTTCTGTACTGACTGAAAAGAATTGTATTTTTTTTCCTCAGAAATATGAATGAATATAACTCAGACCTATTATAAGAAAAATGTAAGAAATCAACACCCATAGTTCCAAAGGCACCTTGTTATGGGATTGCCTCAAAGCACAGAAGCTGTCAAATAGTTAAGTGTGGTTATATAAGAAAATACATTGCATACATGTCTCATTTTGATCAGGAAAAAACTGTATACTACAGAATATCTTTGTTTTAAAAAAGAGTATGTAAGATAAAAAGCCACTTAGAAACATTCTTCCCATGTCATCTGGGACAAGAATCTTAAAGAGCAACCAGAGTCTCACTACAGCTCTGTCTTATCTGTTTGTGCAGATGCAGAACTAGTATTGCCTTCTCCAGCATGATTCTTGTCCACAGGCTCAAAAACCAATGAAGCTGAATTTATGCAGTATCGTTTCCTGGTTGGACGTGGCCCATCATCAAATATATGGCCCAGATGAGCACCACACTGAAAGAAAAGAACATAACTTGCATTCATTTTTAAAAGTAGAAAACATAGGGGAAAACTTAAGGAACATATATTGCTGTTTGAAAGTTACACACATGGGCTTTATTTTTAAACTTGTTAAAGTGGATTAAATTTGATCTTCAATCACCGTTCATTTTTATTAGTCCTTTGAGAAACTGACTCTAAACAAATGTGCTTCAAATACATACATTTTGACTGCAATTTGTACAAAGTAAATATGCTTATCTATATATCGAACGCAAGGGCCATATTTTTAATACTATGTATGAAAGAGGGAATTGCAAGAAGCAAGGTTGGCTTAAGCTTGCCACATTTTTTCTTTTCTGTCCTCTGCAAATGAAATAAACTCTGAAAGACAGAAAAGGACATTTGACTAAGTAAACACTACAACACTGTAACATTATAACAGTAAAATATTCAAAAGTGTTTCCTGTAAGTGACTTATTAACTCTATGAACAGGTGCTGCAAAAATTAAGATACAGTTACTGGAACAAGAAATGTGGGATTGTTCCATAGAGTTCTGTCAGGATTCAGGAGATCACTTCTGTGAAGATCCTTGAGTGCTCAAAAGCTTTAGCAGAATTTTTCTACAGAGAAAATGATAAACAATATGTCCTTTGGAAACAAAATGATTCATTGTACAAAAAGGATTACCTTGCCAGTACATTAAAGAACTGTGTTATACACAGAGAAAAGTAGCTTTGAGACAAGTTAATGTGTATTGTTCAGATAATTACGCCTTTATAGCTCCTAGCTGGGAACAGCCACTCCAGAGACAGACCCACATGGTAAGTGTGTAAGGTAAGCAAACCTTATATCAAGATATTTTCACTTTAGCTATACAGATAGTCCTCGACTTATGACCATTCATGTTACGACGGTGCTGAACAAAGACTTTCTACCACAGTCATGTGATAAAAATTTGGGTGCTTGGCAACTGGCACGTATTTACGATAGTTGCAGCATCCCAGGGTCACCATTGTTCACCATTTGCAGCCTTCCCAGGAGGCTTCCAACAAACAAAGTCAATGGGGGAAGCCAGATTCACTTAACAACCACATGATTTGCTTAATGACCATGGTAAAAAGGTTGTAAAATCAGGTGTGATTCACTTAATGACCACACTGTTTAGCCATAGAAGTTCTGGTTCCATTTGTAGTTGTTAAGTTGAGGACTACCTGGACTTCTACTTGTTCCTGGAAATTAACCTAATGTCATACAAAATCTGTCTTGTTCTCTGTGCTTTTAATTAATGAGATCCTTTAGTGATTCTAGTTGTTGTTTTTATCTATTGACCTCCTACTTTTTTTGTATGATTTATTCTCCTTTTAAATAGCCTATTATAATAATGTACTATTTGCTACCATTGTGAGCTACCTTGTGACTGCTTCAAAATGAAAAGCAGAAAAACAAATCCCAGAAACAGGAATATGTGAAAATGGTTAATTATAAATAAACACACAATACATTTAACTGAAAGTCACAAGTAAAATTGAAAAAGACAAAGACAATGATGCTTTCGCATCAGAGCTCCCCACGTAACCTTTGCCAACAGAATGCAGTTCTACTGGCACTGCAACAATTTTAAGATTTCCAGCAGGAAAGCTCTGGAAAGAGTAACTGAAAATGACTGCATAATATGTAAGCCCACTTTCTAGCTTGCTCAGGTGATTATCTTAATACCAGTTTTGCAGTAATCCTAGCACACACTGATCTAGAAAACCTAGAACAAAACCAAGATCAAACTTAAATTTCAAATAAAACTAGTTCAACTGCAGTGAAAAAAATCTGAATGTAAGTTAGAATTTTCATTAACCATTGCATTTGTCTTCTACTTCTAAATACTTCTACTTATGACTTTCAGTCAAATTTCTTTTGTGTCCATTGTAATTTCTTTTGTGTCCATTATAAATTCTTTTGTGTCCATTATAATTAACCACATCTTCCTGTTTCTGGGATTTGTTATTCTGCTCAATAACCTTTTCTTCCTGATAAGTTTGGACTGAGCCATTAATGCTATGGAAGACAGATGATAATAACAGTCAAAAGGAATTAGAATGAGACATATAATGGAAAACAGTATTTAACATGATCACTCAAGTATTTTGACAGAAGGGACTTGGAGATAAGTGGTAAAATACATGGGAATAACTCCTGGATTACTGTCGGTACTGCTCCTCAACTATTCATAATGATGGAAGTAACACCCATCCATCTACATTTTGCATTTAGATTTAAGAGAGCAGAGGTCAGAGGGGAACCTCAAAAGGATGTTTGCCTGAAGGACAATTTCTAAGCCCTCTGATTTGGGTCACTTATGTACACATTGTTAAATAAAGTTTAACCTAGATAACAACACAGATTCTCATTAGGACTTAGACTTTAACTTTTTATACTTACCAGCTGTCATCCATGTGACCCATTAGGCAACTGTTAATTTGGGGTAACTATGAGTTTGCAAGTCCTCCTATGTGAATGGATGAACTAGAGCTGCTACAAAAATTTCTGTAATCTTTCAACATTAGAATGGCTTTTTTGTTTTTAAACTGACCTGACTGCAGCTTGTCTCAACCCTGTGCATCCCAAATGAGTAGTCATCAGTAAATGTAATTGTGTCAGAGGTGATTACATCGTAGAATGAAGGCCAACCTGAAAAATAAAGAAGGGACAAGAAATTAATCAGGAAGGATTTGAGGGTTAAATAAGCTTCTGACAGTTTTAATTACAAATGTGATTCTCAGGCTTTTACTATACTCTGGATGAGCACATTGAACAGGCAAAGTAAAGGAGTAAGTTTGCACATTATGAAATACTGTACTCTTTATTCTTGTGTAGGGAAATAGTCCTGTATAATCTTAAAATGTGTGAACCTTCTATAAAATTATAAGGAACTTCATTCAATATTGCCATTTTAGAATTCTCATTCTTGAGGAACCTAAACAAGAAATAGAAAGCTAACAGGCCTCCAAAACAGGCATTCTTATCAATGTGAGAGAAAAGGGTTTTCACAAGCACTCCATTAATTTTCCATCACCTTCCACCTTTAAAAAACAAGATTTCTGGTGTAACATATACACATGTATGTACTCTTATTCATGCACATGTGGGATGACTAGAAATCATTCTGGCATGTTTTATATGGGAAAATGTCAAGGACCAACATTTCTCCAACAACAGCTAATTGGAAACAGTTGTTTTTCTCTCGTATCAAAAAATTAAAAGCATTATCTCCATTAACTGCAACTTGGACATAAACTGGGTTTATAAAGTACAAGCAAAAAAAAGCTGAAAAGACAATCTAAATAACATGCTTCACATCTTCCACTCACCTTTACCATTTTTTTTTCTACAGAGATTCTCATGGGAAAGTTAGTCTAGCTCCTGTACAAAAACTAATGGAAACACTGCATTCCTACTCAGTCATGTAAAACTAATGATTTAAGATTATAGCCTAAAATGTATCTACAAAGTATATCAGATGAAGAGATATAGGATTCTATAAAATCATTGAAGATGAAGACCAAAATGACACATTTGCCAAGTTGTGGACAGCTGCACTAGAAATTTCTCCATTCCTGCCAACTCAGTGGAAGAGAGCCAGGGAAAAGCAACCCTATATTTCCCAGGAGAATAAGAGGTCCCCAATAATCACTTCTGGATTGTTTCTGTTATGAACAGACAACAGTTTTTGGAAGAAGAATGGCTTTATCATGCAAACATGTTGAAAGTAAACTTTTTCAATATTAAGAAAACTTTCTAAGAAGTCTTCATTATACCTAAGTGATCAACTTCAAAAATCAGTATGAATGTACTGAGGGAATATCCTTTTTACAAAAAAAGTTACATTGCACAAATGCTTCAGCTGGAGTTTCTTTCCAGTTTTGATATTAATAATATCTCATTGTCTGTTGCAGATTTTTCCTCTTGGTTTCTGACCCAAGCCTTAAAAAAAAAAAAATTACTATCCCATTCATATGTTTGAAGTCAGCTGAAAAATCATAAAAAAAGATAAAGTCTAGTCAAGCGTAGCTCCTGGTGACTATATAAATATTTCCAGGTAGCTTTCTGGGCAATAACACAGAAGTAGTTTGCCTTCATATATAGGTATGTGTATATATGTATATGTATACATATATTTATGTATGTGTGTGTATGTAATTAAAATAAACAATTAAAATTTCCATTTCTTCTATTAATAAGATATGAATTACTACAGTGTTAAAAAATCTGGGCAAAGAATCTGCACTGTAAGCTCCCATTATTATTTGGAACTTCATTCTCTGCTATTCTTCTACTCTTGTTAATTATGTTAGCCATAATGGGCTATTATTGTTCATTGTTATAGTACTGCTGGTGAGAAAGCATTTTATAGTCTTACAAGATTCAAGCTTTGTACTTTATCATAGGCATTCTAGTGCAAGATCAGACTTGTTGGGCTATGGCTTTAATTTCAATTCCTTCTCCAAGTAAGTCAAAAAATTAATACCAGCATTTTTTAAGAATCAAGTAAAGTATTTTTATGCAAACACACTTCTAGTGCCAAGGATTAGTATCTTATAACTTCTATTCACCAGATACCATTTTCATTTTCTTGTAGGCAACACCTGTAATACATTGCAAAACATTCTTTCTAATAGCAAAACGTTTTCTTTTGAGAAGTTGTATCTATCCTGATATTCCTTTCAGATTTCTTAATATTTCAGAAAGTTTTTCCCACTATCACTGCTGATGTTTAAATTCAGTTAACTGTCTACTTCACATCAAATCTCAGCAAATTAGTTTGGGCTAGCCCAAAGGGAAGGAAAAAAAGCAAGATTTTATGCATTGGTATTTGGCACTATCCCACTGGTAGATATTCCTATGATAAGGTAGCATTTTCTTTATTTCAATATTAAATATTTTGTCTTCCTTACATTCTCATCCACTACAGTCTTTTAAAAGCCAAGGTGCACTGGAGTATCACAGCTGTACTACTGCTGCCAGGAGAGGAAGCAGAAGACTAGCAGAATGGCAGCTGCATGTGTCCTTCAAGACCAAGTCTTGAAGGAAATCTTCCATGCAGGAAGCCAGCATGGGCCCAGCTGCTCTCAGTTGCTCGATCAGCAAATGACTTAAGAATGGGCCCAGGAGTTCAGCTCAGTTTCGAAGCTCTAGCAAATTCTGAGTAACTTCTAGAATGTTAAGTATCAGAACATAATCTGTCCTAATTTTTTGTATAGATTTTATTTTATCATTCATTTTATATATATCCCATAAAATCAGAGTGGTTTATAGTATTTCATCCTAAAGTGTCCTATTCCTGAAAGACTTGATCAAATTGTTTAGGATATTTTAGAAAAGCCAAGAAAAATGAAAATGAAATACCAAAATAGCATCAATTTTAAGAATAAAACAAAAAATAATCAGTCCAAAATACAAAAAAAATGCCTCTTGCTCCCTTTTTTTTGGCATTTGAAACATTTTTACTTTATGCCCACAATAAAAGGTGCTACGTAATTCAGTGGGATAATGGGTAACAGCATCATTTGAAGTGGGCACCCAGAAAATGATCAATCCTCACCCTGTATTGGTAGTGCATACTGTCAATAGCTACCATCAGAAAAAGTGCTGTGAAATAATCTCTTTAGTAAGGGGAAAAAAGTGGTGAGAATTAAAGTGGCTTCAAGAAACACAGGTAAACCAAGAAGGAGCTTTGTCCCTGGAATTGTACTGGGGGAGAAAACTACCTGCATCCATTTTAGCTGTATTTCTGAATCTTAATTAATTTTTAATAAGAAGTTCTATTTTCTCTGTCTCTCCCACCTCACTTTCCTTTTGATAACTATAGTTCTTCTTTTATGAATATTTAGAATTCTATAAAAATCAATTTGCTTGGATTGTTAGCTCAGTTTAAAAAAAAACACAACTTGCTTTAAAATGCAGTTAACAGTAACTTTAAAATGAGAGGATTTACATGTGACTTGCTCAGATAAGTAAGGTTGACAACAGCAACAAGGCACCCCTGAAGGATGAGAATGTGTTCTTTTTCTTCACCAGAGCTTAACAATACTAATATTTATAAAGCTATCAACAATATATAGTAGCTTTAAACTTTTGAATAAACTTTTTAATTAACCAGCTTTAATAACAAAATTTAATAAATTTTGCAAAACTTAAATAGAATTAGTAGTAGTTAATAGGATTATGTTCATTCCAACATACTAACACGCTATTCATAATCTCACCAGTTAAAATTTTGTGGTTAATTATCTTTGTATCTGAGGCAAGCTACTGAACCTGCTTCGTTCTAGCTGAAGTATTGCTTTATCTCCTATGTTACTTTAGATCACAGAGAATGTTTGTGAAAACAGATCTTTTAAAACATAAGTTAGCTATAGATCTTCAGCATCAAAGGAGTTGAATGGCATTGTGTAGAAGTATAACCTTAAGCTATAATTTTGAAGTGTCATTTAAAAATGTTTCAGATAGTTTTAAAAATTTACTGGCGACCTAGTAACCTCAATCCTAAAGCATTTGATCTTGAATAATATTTTTGTTGCTATCCCAAAATGTAGTTCAATAAAACATCTTATGTACTGCCCGAGTTACTGTCTCACTCCAGGATGCTATAAAAGTGTAGTTTGTATAATTAAGATTGTTCAGAGTAAAATATTGTCTCTATAACTCCCTGTAGTTATTAAAGTCTATGCTTATAGAACTTTATCAGCAACGCACAGTATCGACTCCACACATCAGACAAATTAACGTTTATAATGCAAGTCAAATCAAAGAAAAACCTAATCCTGTGAGGAAATTACTTATTAACATAAATGCAACATTTTTCCTCTTTTAAACTACTGCAATTATTCTATGTAGTGACTAGGAATATATTCTAGCCAAAATTAAGCATTCTTATTGATTCAGTTATTTAAAAATAACAAACATGTAATTTATTGGTTTAAATCAGTGGAACTCAAACTCCAGGATTAACAAAATACTCAGATACAAACAATTTCTAAACATTAAGTGTAATAAAATAATTTCAACAACATGTTTAATTTGAACATTTTCAGAAGTCATTACTCAGGTCAACTCCAGGTAAAAGTCACTTCCATTCTGTAAGCAGAGATGGTGTTTATGCTTGTTACTTCTTTCTGCTTTAATACTGCCAAATGGGTATCACAACTAGACATTAACAAAATTAATCATGGGTAGCTAATTAACATGATAGAGATGAAAACTGACTACCTTGATTATGAAATTAAGAAACAGAGTGTGAACTGGATGCCATAGCACAGAAGAGTTAACCATGAAAATACACTATGGATAAACCTTCCAAGAAAAATACCCTAAAAATATATAACCACATGTGAAGATGGTATGTAAAAATTATATGCATACAAATGATGTGAAACATATAGACAACACCAAATGCATACCAAAGAATAGATCCAAAATCCAATACCAGAAAATTCTCCTACTTCAATTATACATAGTTTCAATTTATATGGGTAAAATAAGTGGTCTTTTCATGCCAAATATGTGGCAAGAAACATCTCAACAATTCAGTAAGTTCAATACACTTAACAAAATCTCTTCAGTTTCAGTAATAATGTTGGCACATCTTGGTAGTGAAATAAACAGAATTTTTCTCAGTAAATAAAATACATGTTACACTAATATCTGTATGAATATTTCATACAATTCCTGATAACTGTACGAACTGTATGAATATCTCATAAAATTCATATCTTGAACACAAAACACTCTCCTGTTTAACTCAGTGAAAAAAGGAAAAAAAATCCTCTCTATAAGATGCCTGGATTCTAATATCATTTCAGTCCTCCTTCAGGATGGAATCTACAGATGTAAAATTAGTGGGTTTCACTAAGGAACAGCTCTCCTCAATCTTAAAAGGTGGACTGACATTTTGCCTAATTTATTCGACATTTACAAATAGTTTCTAAATCAATTTCTTGAGTCTGAGAAGAATCATCTCTTTGTAACTGTTTCTTTATTTCCTCTGACCAATCTCTAAATCTGAGCTTATTTTTTAAAGCAGGGATGGGGAACAACCACAGACAGCTCTAAGTTCAGAAATATTTGAGGGGCCACACGTTTTCCACTCTTATCTGAAGAAATGAAGAAATGTAAAATGTACTAATCAGCTTCTCTTATGTAGTGGCAACCTCTAACATGAAATAAAGGGTTCAAAAAAGAAATCATCACCTAACTCTCAACTCTTATTACAACAAGTGGAATGATGTATGCAGCATCATCTAGAAGCTTATTACACTTCTGAAAATCTAAATTATCATGGAATGCCTCCATCTGGTGGTAACAGCTTACAATTCTGAATGGGGTCTGGCAAATGTTCTATCAAAAGGCTAATGTTTCATATCTGTGCTCCTGTCTCCATCTGGTGACAGGATCCTTCAGAAGATGCAGAATTTTAAAGGTAAACTCATGGCTAAATGCTTAAGTCCAGCCACAGACAGAATGTTATCAGTTATCCCTGAAGTCATTTAGCTTTGCATACTTCAGATGACTTTTTAAAAAATAACCACTTTAAAAAATGCATCCGGATGTAGTGCTTTTCCATGACTGAAGCATCATTTACCTGCCACGGGAAAGATTCCCAGAAAATCTATGAAAAATTTAACATGGAACTAGAATCTCTGCATAAATTTTTTTTTTAATGTAACCATTGATTTACCCAGGCAACTTAAAGTGAAAAAGCTACTTCTGTTTATTATAGCAATTTAGGTTACCTGTCTGACTTAAACTATTATAATAAACAGAAGCTGTACAGATAAAATGAAACATTCCTGTTTAAAATAATGAAAAGAGCTCAGTAACAGAGTTTAAATAATGCTGCCATTACTGTGTTCACAGACTACAACTGCAGTGGACTTCCTTAACATAAATAAATAAATAAATCTGTATTTAAAAAACCCCCCTGCAAATAAACAACTTCTTCCCTTAATTTGCTGTGTCAGTCTTCTAACTTAGGAATTCTTCAGCATAATGGAGCATTAAAAAAACTAAGTATGTTAACTAGCTATTCAGTGCAAAAAAGTTCGTGTTGAATCTGCTTGCTGCTATTTATAATTACTATCTGAAGTAATTCTGATTCTCACTTCTTTCATCATTCCTTTTCCCCTTATCTCTCCCTCCGTGCATGAGTGTTTATAATAATGTACAAGATTATATTCCTGCATTTCATGAAATAAGTTGCTATCCATTAAAGCTTATGTAATAATACGTTTATTACTTTTAAGGTTTCACAACGTTCTTTTGTTGTGCCTGTGTGAGAGGGAGAGATGAATGATAGGGAGGGCCACCTGCAGCCCCAAGTCCTTCTACCATTTGGCCACTTCAACATTCTGGCACCTCATTTTGCTGCTTGAATAGACAGGACCTAAGTGTCTCAAATTATCTGAACATGTTTTCCATAGTATGATTTAATTCGGATTTCCTCAACCTAAAGTTCCCCACAGAATTCCCATCATTGTCAACTACCATAGGATGGTGGGAGCTGTAGTTGAACACATCTGGAGGTCATCAGATTTTGAAAGGCTGAATTCCTTGTACCAAGGCTTCATATGTCAGAAGATGTTCCCTAATGTGCTGTAACTGCAGATCACATAGGGTTTTGTTTTGTTTTTGCACAAATTACCTATTTGCAGGAATGGGAAAGTCTTCCATTTGGGGGGGGGGACCCTATGGTTCTCAGAGTACAATTACAATTTCAATCTATTAAAACACTGTGTACATAAAATATAAAAAGAATGATTTTTCACTCTTGATACATCACTAATATTTTAATGCCGATTCTGCTATTTTGCTCCCAAGACAAAGCATCCCTAACTTCCTCTGGTGTGTTTTCATAAAATATAACAATATTCTGAAACTTCTTAGAGTACGTATATAACTTCTGCTGAACACACTACTAAAAGATAAACCAAGTCAACAAAACAGCTTCATCTTGCCAGTTAAAGTTATAATTTGAAGTATATAGTAAATGATTCAAAATCTATATACTACTAAAACTCTCACATCTCTAACCTTCAACTGGGTGAAACAGTGCGTCATAGGGCAACAATTTTTGAACCAAGGTACCTCAAATGGACTAACTTACAGTATGTGTCCAAAATCTGGGACCCATGACTCCCATGGGATTAAAATTTGGGAAATTTGTGGGTGCTTCAGCACTGCTGAGCCACTGTGGTCAGCCCAGGTCATGTGATCATCATGGGCATATCCCCGACCTCTTTCCCATGTCCCTCTGTCACCTGTGCCCAATCAGCTGGTAGCATAGCCCAATGGGCAAGTGGCGATTGATTGCTTTGGAAACAAGGCAGAAATCCGAAATCTCTTAACGGCTGTGGGCATTGAGGGAAGGATAAGGGCGTGATTTGGATGCCTGCTGGTGAGGTAGGCTGGCTGGGGGGCACTGGTGTTGATGGGTGAGCCCTTTTCCTCCCATGAGGGAGGGGGTCCTTGGGGACACTTCAATAGTAACCTTCTTTAAAAAGTTACAGGTATACATAAACTTATGAATTATAGAATTGGAAGGGTCTATTTATGCCATTAAGTCCAACTCTCTCCTCATTGCAAATCAAAGCATCCAAACTAATGGGCACTTTCCTTCAGGTGAACCCATCAAATGAAGGCAAGTGCATAACATCTCTAGATAATTGGTTCCATATCAAAATGCACTTATACCCAATGCCTTTGTGTATCCACATCACTTTTACATAGACAGTGTATGTAATGTAGATATGCACAATATAAGAACTGAAAGCATTTCCACTCCACAATTTATTTATTTGGTAATTTTATATAGCCACCCATCTCATATACATGACTCTGAGCAGTGTACACCCACCCGTAACCCCCAAAAATCCCTTCCTCCCCCAACCCATTCTGTCTGATCTCCAAGGAAGAGGACCCCCATCCCATCATTCCTATATCCAACACAGCCCTGGGAGGGTATCCGTGGTCCTGGGGTGCTTCAGCTTATGTTCTCAGCACCACCAGTGCCTCATATAACACCCCCAAACCCAACCAATATCATGACCCAACTGGGCAACCCCCAACCAGACCCCTTTCACTGGCCTGGCAGGGCTACCTCACTTCACCTTCAAACAAGGGTGATCCAACTGCTACCCCCTGGCTCTCACCCAGGTAGAGGGCAAACTGCCCCTCAATAGGGGAAGGTCGCCCTCTCAAACACACCCCACCAAGAAAAACAGTTCATCCATCACAATGTGTCAGGTCTAAAGATGAAAAGATGCACCCAGACAGTAAGAAATGCAGCCACCAAAATGCTTTAAAAAATTAAAAGCAATTTGAAACTAACTCACTAATGTCCTGTCTCAAAATGTTCAATGCTTCCTCTAGTTGACCAATAAGAGAGCACAAAGAGGATTATTCTGTTAGTGTCCCTCTCTCCAATCCACATTTTAGTTCACACTGTGTTCATTTGTCAGGGGATTTGCAAAATAATCTGAACAGTTGATATGTGAGAAAGCTGCAAAGCTGTGAAGGCTCTATCTATTCTTTTGCATTTAAAAAGACCTATGAAAGAATAGCATATTAGTATAATGCTTTAACAGCTGAACCTCTGTGGAGTGCAAGGAGAAGCGGGCTTCAACCCAAAAACATGAGGTGAGGGTGAGGCATGACGGAAAAAAAAGGGCTGAAGGCATGAAAGGCAAGTCAGCTAAGATTCTTGTAGTAAGTTAAAATAGGGCAAAAGATGTTAAACTTTTTAAAACTATTTTAAACATATTTAAAATCATGCTATTACAAATTAGCATCTTCAGTGTGCTTACATAATTATAAAAGGTGTTGGTAAACAGGAAACAAAATTTAAAGACAGCAGATACTGTTGCTTGTTAATTATTCTGCTGATGCATTTCTGAGAACAGCTGTTTCTGACGACTCTTATATTACCAATGTCTTCATTCAGATGACTTAAATTTGTAGAGTTTGTTAAGCCAAAGGACCTTAAAGATGAAATGTTGAACAGAAATTAAAATACTAACTTAGCATTGGAAACAAAATTAAGTAGAATTCTGATTCCAACACATTTTTTGCCTTCCAGATACCAATTTATTTTTTCAAAACATGATTTTATTTGCTTTTACATTGTCTCTCATTTGATCATTGTTCCATGGCTGACACCAAGCAGCCTATAAGCTTTTCAGATTCTCACTCTAAGGCTTGCCAGCAACCAACAAAAAATATACTAGTTTAATTTGCTTTTGCTTTACCACACATCTCTGTGTTTATCTGTTATATGGACATCAGGAAGAAATAAATCAATGAGATATAAACATCTTATTTAATGTAAGCCCCGGACAAGCATAATGTACACATTCACTCCTGGCCCTGAGAATCCACAACCCCTCTATACCCCACTGGTGTGGAATGAGAACTCTTCCAGCAAGAACCTGGAAGAACCTTGTCTTCTTTGTGCAATTTAAAAAACTAAATATAAATTTAGGGATGGATCTAAACACAGCCATGTACTTACATTTAACTATCACAAGAATAATTCTCTGCATAACATTACAGCATATTTATAATTTTCTTGTTCACAAGCCTCAAAACTATTATCAAAAAGTGCAAAACTATTACCCAAAAATGTAACAAACGATGGCTTGTCTTGCTGCGATCAAGCTCCACTAGACTAATGGAACTTAATTCTAAGTAAATACATATAGAATTATGCTGTACAAAGTATATCACTTATTTCTTCACTGAAATCTCTGGGCAAAAATGTGCTCCAATTTGTACAATGCTAATGCTGAAATGCTCTTTCCCTAATGTTTTTAAAACAACAGAAAACAGCACATATGCATAGAGACCTCCCCCCCCCCCTTTTTTAACATACATATCCATAAATTTTAGCCTATTTTTCACCATTTCTATCAAGGCAGATGACTAAGGATACCCACTGCTTTCACTACTGAGAGAGAAATAAACATAAATCTACTCATATTACCAACTTACACCACTGTAAAATATTACATACTAAGTTATGTTTAGTTACACTTAAGAGGATGCAATAAGTAATAAAACCATAGTAATATAACATGTGCAAGATGTGTGGAACACTGTATTCTAAACAAGAGGTCATTAGTACAATTCCTGCTAGCCAACAATGACTCATTGTTTGCTTACAGTAATTCAAATTTTTTCCCCTGAAAGCACTGGACATCCATAGAAATATGTCTTTCCCCTGTGTCAGATGTTCATGGAATGCCCATTAATCCAATCTTTTTTACCATGCCATTCATAATATTAAAAATGCACATTTATTACATGAACATTTAAAAACTTTAAAAACAGAAAGCATAATTATTTTTCACACAGAAATACCAACGTGCAGACAAGAACTTCTTTCAACATAAGATGCACTGCTACAAAAGTAAATATCATGATGAAAAATGGGCAATTCTATACATATAACTATTTGCATGATACCTACTGAGGGTTTTTTTTCTCTTTGAAGTCAAATATTCAGGTTCAATTCACGCTGCATAGACCGAATTTTCCTCAGCATTCCAGATTTCATGGTTAAAATTAATAAATTGAAGCTTTCATAAGTCACCATGCTAAACTATGCTTTCATTGTAAGAAAATAAACCTGTGTTGTTGTTGTTCATGTTATTTTCACAAAACAGCACTGAGATTTCCTTTCTGCAGAGGATTACTCAAGGGAAAAAGAAAATGACTGTAATGGATAGCATGCTGAAACAGAGCAATTTACACACACGCACACACCTCATTTAGGAAGAAAGCCTTTTCAATTAAACAAGCTACAGAATTCTGATATTATACCATGAAAATAGAACAATAGTCCTATAAAATCCAAGAGTTCTGATGTCATTCTCAACTTGAACCCTTTTAGAGAATGTATGATGAAGCTTGATTCCATGCCTTGTAAGAACCCATAATATACTCTCTGTCCTGCAGCACAGTTCATAGCAAATGGGCCAGATGGAAGGAATCCACTCAGCTCTTCCCTACATCATCATCAGATCTCACAGAAATTGAGAGGGCCAATAGCACCAGTTGGTCTCACATGGCCAGAGTTTCTTCACTATGCAAGCGGTAATGGGCACTGTTCGGTATGCCCATGTGTCTCGTGCTATGTGAGCTGCATTGGTTGTTAGTCAGCTTCTGAATGCAATTCAAGGTGCTGGTTATTACCTATAAAGCCCTGCATGTCATAGGGCCTGGATATCTAAGGGACCACTTTTCTCTAATCGTCTCTGCTTGCCTAGTATGTTCCAGCAGAGGGGGTCGCTCCAGGTCCCCTCTTTTAAATACTGTCATCTTATGGGACCAAGGAAACATGCCTTCTCTGTGGTACCTCCACCCTCTGGAACAGCATCCCCCAAGGGATAAGGACTGCATCCCCTCTCCTAGGATTTCAGAAAGCTCTTAAAACCTGGCTTTGCTCCCAGGCCTGGGATTAATATATTTTTGGGACCCCTGTTGTGTTTTTTGTTGCGTTTATAATTGTTTTAGTCCAGGTCGTCTATATTATTTTATGTTTTTAATTGTTTTAATTGTTTTTTGATTTTGTATGCTGCCAAGAGTCTGTTGGAGCTGAGTGGCTATAACAATTTTTTATAAAATAAATACTTAGTAATTGCTGTAGTAGCTACCACAAAGTTATGGTTAATCATTAGACCTAGTTCAGTTGGCATGTTCTATGTACTATTGCTATTTACTGTCCCCCTTTGAAATGCTTTATGGGAGACTATTTGGATCTCATGAAGTACAAACTGCCTGGACTGGTGAAAAGAACATTTCTCAATACTTGCAGAAGCTGGCGCACGTTCTATCCTCTGTTTCCCTGCAGGTCCGAGATGCCTTGCCAGTCACTCCTGACGTACAACCCATTGCCCAGCCAGACCAGTGGGTTAGAGCTGTTCCCATCCTGCACTGATCTGAAGTGGTCCCAACCGAAGCAAGTCCTACTGAGCATGCCAACTGCTGTGAAAGTCCTACATCAAAGCTTGGGTATATGGATCCAGGATCAGGCAGGTGAAGGAACCCCCAGACATTTGGCAAGTTTCCTTGGTCGATGGACTTAAATTAAAATTGCAGCGTCCTCTAGCTTCACCAGCAAATCTTTTTAAGGATTAATTAGGTCCACCGGTAGTGACCTAATTCAGGAACAACCAGAAGATTTGGCATCACCCATACAATAAGAATGGATGTAAATGCTTGTTCTATAGTGGTTTTGATGGTTCGTATGCAAAGGGAAAGAGAGCAAGCAGATGCGGGCAACAGGATATGTGATGAGCAATGGCTGAGTATGTGTATGTGTGTAAGAAGGAGGGAGTGGAGAAAGTAGAAGAGAGATAAAAGGAAAGGAAGAAGGTGTATGTGATAAAAGATACTGAAAAGGTTATTAAGAAAATTGCTGACTGGGTGGTCAAAATTGCCCATGTCTTTGTTCAGACATGGGAGGGTTTCAATATGAAAAATCTCTTTGGGTCCTGGTTTCCCAAACTCCCAGGTCTCCAAGCTATAGTTGCGCTTATTGGAATAATTGCTGCTGGCTGTGTGCTTATTCCTTGCATTTTACCTATTTTTATTCGCACTATCACAAGTACCCTCTCCCTCATAGCCAAAAGGGAAGCAACAACTCAAATAATGGCTCTGTGGCATTATGACCCCATTCCCACTCTGATGAGTGAAAGCCCTTCGGCAAAGCCAAAGGACTTTCAAAGGGGGGAATGAGGTGGCAGGATACAAATGGAAAATTATTTGTAACTTCATTCTGATCTTTACACTACATTTTTGGGTTATGTAGTCCTAACTAGTATTTTTGGGTTATGTAGTCCTAACTAGTAACCAAGTAGTGAACCTCTTCTCTGGAAGTGTTTTTTTTTAGCTAGAGGCTTTGCAGTGATAAGTCTCGGAAGCAAATATGAGAAGAAGTCTTTTGTTATATCCTATATTTTGTATGAAACTGGTATTTTGTGAAGTTTTACATTTTAAATGTAACTCTCTGTAACTTTCCTTTCTGCTGATGCTGAGTGCTCTTATCTCCCTCCCTCCTCAGATAGCAATGCTCTAGACAGCAAGGCCGAAATGTACCCAAAACAAGGTACGACCGGTGAAGACAAGGACTTGTGGTTTAGCTACCAGCAATTGACCAAATTTGGAGTACGGAAGGCATGGGGAGGGCATTGAGGGGGGATTGGGGAGAAACGGCTCTTGTAATGATAAAAAGGCTTGCTGAACTCCTTTTCGGGGTTCAGTTCTTTGCAGGGACCTGCGAGTCCTAACTGAACCTTTGCGCAAATAAAGCTTCTCCCTGAATGACCCAGTGAGAGTCTCGTCATCAATAAATGTTGCGTTGCTCCCACCCGTAACAGTGATCTTTCATCTATTTCATATTAGCTTCTTATAACTAGCTTCAACAAAAGAAACTGTGAATATGTTCCGGGTATGATAAAACTGGCTGAAGTTCTTTGGCAGAAGGAAGATAGCAAAGGAAACTATAAGGACAAGGTGAGCTATACCGCAAGAAACAAAAGAGCAGTATGCTGTTCAAGACCTATTAATCCACACACTCACTCCTAGACATATGATGATTGACAAGTGTGGAATCAATCTGAAATAAAATGGCACAAATACAGTGTGACCAGCACTTAAAAGCATGATGTTCTTCAGGAAATCACAGGAAGAAAAAAGCCAACGTGTCCTCTCCTCTAGGTCAAGCAGCCTCAGCATATCTCAGCTCTGTTCTCTCTTTATACAGTTTGAGTGGCAGGTAAGTGATCAGGGAAGAACAGGTAATTGCTAATGTATTGCTTATTTATATTTAATCTTTTTCTTTATTTGTGTTGCTAATTGACAATAATGCAAATGGATTTATTTAGGTAAATAAAAGTAACATAAATAATCATTTTATGTGCCAACCAGCATTAACACAAAGCATAAAGAGGAAGTTTAAGGAGTGATAAAGATGCATGGTTGTGTTTCAAACATAACCCATTTAATTGGATAAATGCAATTAAAGGGTAGCATCTACATTAACAGACCTAATCCAGAACAAGCTTTCATAGATAACGCTGTATTTCATGGAATGAATAAATTAGAATAGTGCTGTAAGCATGCTTCTTCTTTATGCCAGAAGATTTAGCTTTAAATAAAACTTGCACTCCAAAAACTGCTGAGGCTTTGTACATTGCTAATCTCTATTATTTTAGTGCCATCTGTTATAACTCCCCCTTTTAATACCAGATTGCATGCATTTAGAGCAGCAACATTTTTAACTTTCTTAACAATCTAGATTACTATCATAAATAATGTAGCACTGCAGTAAAAAACTTTTGATTTGATGGGCACATTTATGACTGAGAACATGCTGTGAGTGTTGTCATAAGGATTTAGTGTGGTTTGCCTTGATGGGTATGGCCAGTTATAAGATGTCCATTTCTGATTAACAAAAACAGATGAATTGGTTCACCCACAGGCAGGTTGCTATGGCTTTGCAGCCACCCAGTTCTGTTCTATTGTTTTTTTTTCAATTATTTTTAAGAATGCTTTTGTGGCTAATGTGGGGCCACAAGACAATTTTCTAAATAAAAATGCTATGATCTGCAGCTTTCTTTGCAACATATACTTATTGTTATAATTTTTTAAAGTAATTTTTTTAAAAAAACATATAAAATCTGGGGGGGGCAAGGAATTAGGGAGAACCCTCTGAGCAACGATGGTGCCTTTGGGTACCACACTATCTTCCTCTGATGCCACAAATGCCTTTTAAACTTAATATATATTGAGACCTGTAAGCGAACCATAATCATGCTCTTTTCTGTTCTTATAGAAAGTCTACATTGCAGAACTCTTTATTATCTAAGAATGATAGATTGAAGGTGCCTTTACTGTAGTTAATTTGCCACAGTGATTCATCCCCTAGATATATGCAGATTTAACTACTATAACACATTCTTTGTGAAATGTTCCTAAAGAAGCTTTGGTTAATGCTGGGTGGAACTCCCTTACATAGCTGACTACCTTAATTATTACTTTAAAATAAATAATGACTTTAAATTCTTTTATTATAAAGTTTTTTTATGGAAACGATGGACTGTTCAAATCAGTTTTTAATTAAATAGAGTTGCTATTCTTTATTTTCAAGATGGAATTGTAACCATTGCTATTATTTATTTTTTGTTCAGTGAGAGCTTTTTAGGTGTTAATATGATTAAATGTAGTCTGTTTTTTAAGTTGTATTGTGGTTTTACTTGCAAATCTACTGTATTTTGAAAAGGTCTTTTTGTTCAGAAATCCAATTTAAAAATCATAAATACAAATAACTACGGGAAGTAATTTTGAAAACTGGTTTAAACAGGAAAACTTATGCTACAGAAACAAACTGCAATTAGATTATTTTGACATCATTTCAATTTAAGAAAGTTAGTCTGTTTACTATAATGCTTATTTTCCTTGCTGAGTTTAAATGGACTTCTATAATGTTCCACTTTTTATAACTGGAAACATCAATATATAAATATAAAAGTAATATATATTTCAGTCAACTACCTAGAGAGAACTTTAGAGTCTTTTCTGATAAGACTGTGTGCTAGACATAACACGAGCAGCTAATGACAAATTTCCCTCCTTAAGCATGGGCTGCTCAGACTTCTTGTCCATGAAACAGACTTGTCCTCTAGGAACATATACAGGTAGTCCTCGCTTACTGACCAACTCATTCAGCGACCACTAGATGTTGTAACAGCACTGAACTAGCGGTACTTATGACCAGTCCTCAAAGTTCTAGTCATCACAGTGCCCCCGCAGTCATGTGATTGCGATTTGGGTGCTTGGCAACCAACTAGCACTTAAGACAATTGCAGCATCCTACATTCACATGATTGCCATTTGTGACCTTCTCTGCCAGCTTTCCACAAGCAAAGTCAATGGGGAAGCTGGCAGGAAAAGTCGCAAGTCGCTCTGGTAAGTCCCCCCCCCCCCGGCCTTCTTGCACACTGTACCACGCTGTCCTTCCTTTGGCCTCCCTGCACTCAAATGGACCCGCACCCTCCTTCCCTCGACCTTCCTGAGCTCGTGCCGCACTGCAGCACCACCAACCCCCAACTTACGTGCAGCCTGCGCAGGGCCTCCCAGTGCCCCCCCCACCCCTTGCGGCATCCCTATCTGCACTCCTTATCTGGGACTCCTGCTGCTTCCCGCTTAATGACCCACATATCTTGGGGTTACAGTAGAAACTGGGACTGCCTGGATTACTGTTGCTAAGCAACATGGTCATGTGATGTTGCGCTTTACAACCACATTGCTTAACAACAGCAATCCCGGTCTCAATTGTCATCATAACCTGAGGACTACCTGTATGTCTTTTTTGATTAGCCTGTATTCTTAAAGTTCACTTTTTTCAGCCTCATATCACTCAAAAGCTGATGCAGAACTGACATGGCTTCAGTCGTCATAATATAAAATAATAAAATTAATAATTTGGATATGAAAGGGACAAAAAATTCCACTCACATTCTGAAACTTGAGATTGGTTTAAAATTGGCCTATTCCAGATCTAAAGTTAAGACTAACATTAACAGATAAATTTGTCTTTTGAAATATGAAAACAGCATGTTCTACATAAGTTTTTGAACATACCTGAATTGGAGTCAAATTTTGTTTCAGATCTAAAACAAAACAAAAGGAAAACATGGTTGGTATAATCTTTAACTATAAAAAGCTAAAATCCCAAGCAACAGCCATAGAATCTTTGTTAACGCACCTTGCTTATGAACACATTTGATCCAAATGTATCCTTAGTTTCATTCTAGAAACATTATTCACGAACATTTACATTTACAAGATTGGTAAAAGCAGCAAGAAACACCCAAGTTAAAAACACAATGTCAGAATTACAAAGAGCACATTTTAAATATTTCATTTGTAAAAGTATACTATTATATTATACTTGTGATGAGCATTCCTTTGGAGAACATCATTGGATAGTTATTTTATTAATTTGTTTATTCAAACCCATTCTGAATAAAAGTTTATTTCCTGTCAAATAGTTGGACATTCAGCCTTCTTGTGAATTTTTATTGATTAAAAAAATATAAATGTAAAACATTCTGTTAAATGTTGTATCCTGTAGTATTTTAAGCATTAAAGTTATCACCAGAAGGCTGTACATTTAATAAGGAGGAAGAGGGATAAAGAGGAAAATTAGCCTTTGTGAGAACATCATGTTTCAGATATAGGTGAATAACAGTCCTAAATTCAAAAGCCTTTGAAGCTCTGAGATCAGCTATGGGAAAATGTAAGTTGGGTAATTACTTTCAAGATGCTACTGAAGTGCTGCCAAGCAGAACTAACCGAGTGACAAGGCCTATCTGAACAAACAGCTGTAAGAAGCATTGTCTAGATTTAATTCTCAAACCAATTAGTGGGCATGCTCCAGCCAGATTTATATCACAAAATAAAAACCATTGGGATGTGCCTGTATATGGGAGGGAATAGGAGAAAAATTTATCATTTTATAGTTAGAACTTCCAAGCAAAATACAAGAATTAACCAGCAAGAGCATGCATTAAACTTTCACTTTAGTATGGGTATTTTCAAAGGAAAGGTTCCCAAACCACTGGGAATGGCAGATTCTTTCAACTAAAAGAATATATTTAATGTGATTATATAGAAAAACAAAATTATACAAAGCTAAAAATCTATAAAGAATCATCATTTCAATCAAATTAGAATATGTCATTAGATGGTTATGGAAAGAATCAGAAGGCCAAGAAAACTGAGAATGGAGTGGAGGAAAAGACTATATGAAAAAAGGATTATTTGTTTTGTAACAACATTTCCAGAGAAATCTCAGTATGTTCCACAATAAACAAATAGCAAACATTATTCAACTAGTAACTGAATATTTTAATAATGCTAAGCACAGGAATACAGCAATACAAAATCAATAGCCATGACAATTTAATGCCCCTCGTCGGCTGCAGGGCCTGGTAGTGTTACCATGTTGCTAGAAATGTAACACACATATTAGCATGGAAGTGGTGCATTTTGAATACAAACCACGTATTACTTTCTAAAGAATCTGTCAGCAATCCTCTCTAGTGAAATCCAAATTCCTAACCTTTCTCATAAGCTAGGAAGTTTGACTGAAGTCAAGCTAATTTATGTAATTTCCCTTTGTGTGTGTGTGTGTGTGTGTGTGTGTGTGTGTGTCTGTCTGTCTGTCTGTCTATCTATCTATCTATCTATCTATCTATCTATCTATCTATCTATCACATTTCTAAACACAGTATGCCCCGATTGCTGTATAGATCAATATGCCGGAGAATAACAATATAGACTTTATAGAACCTCAAGCCTATTTTAGAATATGATTTTGTTGACCTGTTTTGATTTTCATCAGACATATTCCAAAAATGCAGTTAATGGGAGGGTTTAATGGGGATAAAATCAACCTAATTCAACATGGTAGCCAACAGATGTGCTGAGACTATAACTCCCAGAATCATCAGCAAAGGCTATACAGCTTGAGAATTCCTATAGGAACAGAGGCAAATGTGGAAAATGATGAAGAGATTAGAAAAGACATTCAAAATCTGATTCCAGAGAGAGAAATAATTAGCTATTGTTACTTAATTATTTGGTTTTCAAACATCTAATTACAGAAATGCAGTGTGCTATTTAATGGCAAAGGAACAAAAATAAATGATCTTCTAACTCATCTATTGCAAAGGGGTATGAATAGCATTGTTTTATGAATACAGTGGTACCTCGGTTCACAAACCTAATTCGTTCCGTGACTCTGGTTGCGAACCGAATTGGTCGTGAACCGAATCAAATTTTCCCATAAGGTTCAATGTAAATACGGTTAATCCGTTCTGACACCTCTGAATTTGGTCGCCAACCGATTTTTGGTCACGACCCGAGTCAAATTTCCCCATAAGGTTCAATGTAAATACGGTTAATCCGTTCTGAACCATATGTGTTTTTTTTTTTAAACCACAAAAATATGACACAAAGTACAGTACGAAGAGAGAGAAAGCTAACTTATGAAAATTTCGCGATACGACCAGCTCCGGTCGCAAAAATTTGCCTCGCTGTGCGACCTCCACCTTGTGCTATGAACTGGATCCGCGGCCATTTGCCCTGCTGCCATGCGGTCGCAGCTTCCTGTGGGCGAGATTGCGGTAGCAAGGAGACGTTCGGTGAGGCTTGTGGTGTGTTTTGTGGCGTTCGGAAGGTTTTGGTGTGCTTGTCAGCATGGCTCCAAAGAAAATGGAGAGCCGTATGTATTTACATTGAACCTTATGGGGAAATTTGCCTCACGGCGCGACCAAATTTGGAGGGCAGATTAGCCGTATTTACATTGAACCTTATGGGGAAATTTGCCTCGCGGCACGACCAAATTCAGAGGGCGGAACGGATTAACTGAATTTACATTGAACCTTATGGGAAAATTTGCCTCGCGGTGCGACCAAATCGAGTTGCGATCAGAGTCACGGAACGGATTAAATTCGTAACCCGAGGTACCACTGTATTATGATACTTCTACAATTTCAAAGAATGCATGGATGATCTGGACTTTTTGTAGAGAAAATAGTTGAATGACAGACTATACAACTGGGTTTTCAACTTCACTGTTTATGGTGGTATCACTTCTATCATTCTTCAAAAAACACTCAACATTTTTGTATTTGTATAGCAGCCATGCAGTCCTGTAAACAGACACAGCATTCCATGTTCATGCTCATCTGCATTCTGAAATATCTCATCTAAATCAAATTCAAACCATATTACAGCCCTAGGGCTTCTTCTTGCAGCCATATTAATCTGTATTCCTCCAGTCCTTGAGTCAGCAAAAGCATACATCAGCATATTTTGCCCTGAAACAGGTCTACTAGTCTTCTGAAATCCCAAGTGATTGAAAGGATGGTAAACCTCTATCCAAAAATAGCCCTGCTGACAAGTCAGTAGGGCAGGTGATGGTGTGAGTAAAGCTCCCAGCCATCCTCCAGTCTGCCAATCTGTTAGCTGGCAGAACTCTTGTCAGTTTTTACCCAGCTCACAAATAGTCCATACTGATAAGTGCTATAAAGGAATGGCATGTCTGCCATGCACAGTTCAATTTAAGCAGTTCAGGAAGGATACAGTCACTACAAGGGGCATCTCCCACTCTGAGGGATTCAATTAGTTTGTTGGCTTCAGAGAGGGAGATTGGTGGCCAGGCATTTTGTGTGGCAAACTCTGGGGCCTCAGTGATATTTGTCTAAATGCAAGAGCAATCTGGCTATGACATCTGTCATCTCACTGTTTGCCAGGGTTGATTCAGCTGACCTGGCTGATTAGGTGGGTGTCCCCTTCCTCCCTCATTGCTCCATGTGCATCCCTCCCAAAGCTGCACACTCAGTGGATGAAGACGACTATCCCTTATAGGAGCGCACCAATCTTCAGTCAAGGGCAGAAACTATCAGAGATAGGCAGTCCCTCAAATAACCAGACCCTATGCCTTGAAAAGCTTTACAAATGGTACCCAGCTCTTTGAATTACACCTCGAAGGTAATTAGCAAGCAATGCAGCTTTCAAATAGCATATTGTGGCATGTCCTGTACCAGCTGTAGCTTCCAAATAGTTTTCAAGGACAGCCGTATATAGGAAGCTGTATACAAATAACAGAATAAAAATTACTCAAACACAAATCTGAATAATTCAAATAGAAATACAACAATGTAGTAAATTAATAAGTAATAAGTTCTAATAGAAGAAAAAATATGTAGCTCAGGTTGAACTGTGGAGTTCTTGGTGCTCTCTGAGCTTGGTTGTTTGCTTGCAGATGTGTCATTACCCAACTAGGTAACATCATCAGTGCAAGTGCATGTGGGGTTGCTGCCTGTTTAGTAGCTTGCCTGCTGGTTTTAGTGGGGGTGTAGTTACCTCCTTGGTGGTTCCTTGATTAGAGTATTGTTTTCTACCTGATTGTCTGGTGTTGATCCCTGCTTATCTGAGGGTTGGCTGCTGGAGGAGACGTGTTCTGGTCTTTTTGTTTCCTTCCTAGTTTTTTACTATCTCTTTTGAATGGTGGGTAAATGTTGTTTATCTCTATGTATCTATTGATAGCTGATTTGTCTGAATGCCAAGCTTCCAGGAATTCCCTAGCATTTTTGGATTTGGCTTGATGTAAATACTAATAGTTTACCCATTAAACTGTTGTTGAGTCTGTCCATGTGTTGTGAAATTAAGGAGTTTTCATCGTGGCTTCTGATAGTTGTGTTCATGGATACGCTCTGCTAGTCTTTGGCCTGTCTGTCCTACATAGTGGCTGTTGCAGTCCTTGCATTGTAGGCTGTAGATGACTCCTGTTTTTTCTCCCTGGGCTACTGGGTTTTTTGATTTGCTTAAGATGTTTGGAAGACTTTAGTTTGTTTGTGTGCTACAGTGATGCCAAGTGGTTGTAGTAGTCTGTTGGTTGTCTCTGAGATGTTTTGGATGTATGGAAGTGTTGTCCTTTTCATAGGTTGTTCTGGTTGTGCTATAGCAGGTTGTGCGGCCAGGCACTTTTTGATAAAGTTGCATGGGTATCCATTTTGTTGGAAGATACGTAATACATTAAAAACAATTAATATAAAAACATAAGCATTAAGAAAATAGGTGAAAGCAAGTGGAGAAAAACAAATTGTTCATATAGGAAAGGCCTGTATAAAGAGGTCATTAAATACACACCTAAAATACATACTACTATGTGCCTCAGGGATATCAGGTTATTACAAGGGGATCTGGAATCCATACAACTCCATCATGTCTCGTCTGGTTCTAAAAGGATGCATTAGCAGCCAGTACTGTTTTTTAGATGGCAAAGAGCTACACTTACTACAGTATTTCATTGCTGAAGGCACAAGGACATCACTAAAAAGCTGACTGGTGAAGTTTTGGTTCTCCTCACACATGGGCTGACGAGCATTATATAAAATAAGGGCCATAGTTTACTGCTTATTTTTGCAAAGTACAGTGGAAAATGGTGCTGCCACAATTTAGCAGTTTGCTGCTAAATGTCAATTGTGGGGGGTGGGGGGCTACCAAGGCAACAGCAAAAAAATCTAGGGATAGCACAAGGTCTTCGGTCTGCCTATTGCTAGGCCTCAAACACACAAAGCTAACAAAGCAGTCAAAGGTAAAGCAGTGGTAAGTCTCCTTATCCTGGGTTATTATAGAAATTGCCTGCAAAAATGTATTAATAGTATGGATCTCAAAATTCCAAGCCAACATTGCTTAAAAGGACAGACTACATCTACCCACTTATGTCTGGTAACAACTACAAAATAGTAATGTGCTCCCAAACTAGCCATATGTCACTTTCAAGAACAAAAAGACACAATTACTTTGCAACTATATTCAATCTACTTACTTGAATAAAGGACTCCCACAAACAACACATTTGTATACTCCATGGGCTTTGTGATATGTATATTCTCCTTCAAAGGCGCTAGAGCACAAGATAGAAATAAATACTTAGTATACACACTTATAAACTCACAACTCCATTCTCTTTTGACATAAAGAAAAAAACACATAAAACTTAATTAACACCCCTCCCCCATACACACATGGCCACCACTAAACAATCACCTCAGGTTGAAAGTCTGTTGGAATTCAATTAAGTCATGCAGTAAGAAAAAATAAAGGAAATATAGCCAAATCTAGTTATATCCACCACCCCATTCACAATACCTCTCCATACTTTTCTATTCTTGCAAATCATCCTTGCTTCCACAAGGTCCATATACGTCTTCTTACACCATTTTTATTCTTTAAAACATTTGCCTTGCTCTCCATCTAACCTTGTAATTCTTACTGTTCCCCCTCCTCTCCACCTGTTGGATCTTCCTTCATACAACTAGTCCTTGGTTAATGATAGTAATTGGGACACGGAACTCCATCAATAAGCAACGCGGTCGTAAAGTGCAACATCATGTAACTGTGCCGACTTATGACAGCAGTTCTGGAAGTTCCAGTTGCGGTCGTTAGGTGAATCCCACACAGTCATTAGGTGTAACATCACATGATTGCCATTTGTAACTTCCTGCTGGCTTCCCAACTGATTTCGCTTGTCAGAAGCCAACAGGGAAGGTCACAAATGGTGATCACATGATTGCAGGACACTGCGACCATTGTAATTATGCACTGGTTGCCAAGCACCTGAATCATAATCCCCTGACCATGGGGACACTGTGACAGCTGCAACTTCAGGGACCAGCCATAAGTCTCCTTGTTCAGCACCGTCAAAATTTTGAACGGCTGTGGACAAATAGTCATTAGCTGAGGACTACCTGTATACAGGTTTCACAGTTCAGTCCTCATTCATTATTTCTGTATGACCAAATCATGTCAACATACTTTTTTTCAGTAATATTTTTATTAATGGTTTACATAATTAAAAGCTAATACATAATTAGAAAAGATATATAAACAAAGAAGAGAAGAAGAAAGAGAAAAAGGAAAAGGAAAAAGAAAGACATATAAAAAGGGACTCCCCCCTCCCTCCAGACAAGTATAAGCATTTACAGTAACTTAACACCTGTTATTACAGAAAAAGAAACTCTTCTTCCCATTTCTCATCACTAAACAATAACCAAATTATATATATAAAAAAATCATTAATTAGTCTTACACAGCAAAAGCATTAAGAATACTAGTAATAATAACTGGTATGTTTTAAGCTTAAACAACTAAATCTATTTTACATTTTGATTTATAACTTTCTTTAATAAGTAGAACATAAAAAAATTATCCCCATAAGCATACCGAATATCAATAATAGTAACATATATTTTTTAAATAGGTCCCTTTTACATACTAATCCCTAACTTCCTCTAACAAATAGGAAATAAAAGATTCATCCCTCAATAAAAAAATCTTTACATTGTCTTGCAGTCCTGGTCAGAAAAAAGAGTTCAATAATAACAACCCAAAATCAAAACTTATACAATTTAACCCTGGTCAAATACTGTAAGTCCACTTTGATCACCTTTTTCTTCTTTTTAAAAGGCTTGATCTTCAGTCGCTTCTTCAAATAAAGTCCCACATAGTAATTTCTTATCATTTTCTCCCTATCTGTTTTCAGAAGCAACTTCAGAGATTTAACGAGATCCTTCTGTGGATCCGAAGTAAAATAACTCTTCAGCTCCCTCTTCTGATTTGTAATCTGGATATCCCCTTTAATTGCTAAAACATCAGCCAGCAAAGTTTGTATAACCATTACAACTTCTTTCTCCATGTCACTCTTGTAATAAGACATGTTTAAGTTCATTTTCAGATCCAATAACACCTTTTTCCATATCTTCCATATCTCTTTTATAATCTGGCATTTCTCTGAAGTCCATTTTAAACACCTTATTCGAATCAACCTCAGCTTCTGTTTTATCCAGTGGAATCTTTTCTTCTTCTATAACCTCTGTTAAATCCAATTTAAAATAAGTCCTGAGCACATTGTTTGTTTGACGGTTTGGAGATATTTAAATAGACTCTGCACTGGTTTGGGTAGAACTAAAGATTAAATGGAAAAATGGGGGTTTCTTCCTGAGGACAAGGAAATTTATTGTGAATGTGGCGCTATTCAAACAATTATCCATCTTTTGCAGTGCCCCTTGGGACCGACACGCACACAGAATGACTTGCTGGTCAGAAATACCTTTGCGATCACCGTGGCCCGGCATTGGGCAAGAATTATATATATCTATATTTTTATTAAATTTTTTAATTTTTAAAAATTTAGATTAATAATTATCTCCCTTCCAGTTCCTGCATTTCTGACACGAGATAAGATGAGAGCACATTGTTCCCAAACAGATTTAAATTCTTCTATAGTAAGAGAATGTTCCTCCATTATGTTAGGATGTATCTTTTCTTTTAATTGCTCTCTGGTTCCCTCTAGTTAACCTTCTTTTGTTTATTTTCAGAGCCAAAACTTTCCCACAACAGGTTTTCTTACAATTAAGTCCAAAAAATCTGCTGTATTTTTATAGAATTTAAAATAGTCCACAAAAAAAACCCTATTCTTTCAAATCCATCTGGCCCCTTAACTGTCCCCAGTCAGCATGCTTCCTTTCGCTGTTTCCAAAGGTTAATTTTTCTTTTTAATCTTTAAATTTATTTAAATCTTCTTTCTTCTAGGATAGAAGGAAATCCTCCCAGTGTATAGCAACTTGCCTTTCAGAAGATTTTTAATGTCCAAGTAAATTGATAATAAGTAATTTCTGATGGTAATTAAAAGAGGAAGTGAAAGCAAATCTAGTGTCCTTTTGAAGGCTCCGAGCCGCAGCTTGAGCTCGATGTTTCCTGCAACTCCCAGAATGCTCAACCTGCTGGAGATCACTAAAATGCGATCTCTTCACAGGGAGCCTCTGTAAGGAGTACTTGTGGGTGATTCAGTCATCTCCTTTGTCCAGAGATGATTCTGAAGAGCCAGACCTTTCGCCGGCTCCTCTAAGCTGCTGCAGTTGAGCCATCCTCAATCTGCCATTAGTCCCCCAGAAGTCAACCTACTTCTTTTTGTACTCATCAGTCACTTGTATTTTCACTCCACATCACTCAGTGCTCATTCATTCTTGACTGTATCCTTTCGTTTTCCTACCAGTACTTCTTAAGTACTTTATTGCCACTTGTTCAACTTGCTTTTACACTTCTCCTGACATACCCAACTCTCAATTCCACATAACAATATAGGCAGGAACATGTCCTTATACACAGCCATGTTCAACTTTTGACAAACACACATTCCTTATATCAGTCTGCATACTACCCTCTACTTTTCTGCCAACACTTGCACATCCTAGAATTTTTCCATTCATTTTCCCATCTCTTTTGCCATTTATCAGCTTAGTATTTCAACAAGTCAGGAGTTCTAATTGTGCTAACACTGAAATAGTCTTAATTTTTTTCACAATGTATTTTATACAATGATTTGCACTTAAATGCTGTATTATTGCTCTTTATTTAAAAAACAGACTGAAGCATTCTAATGGGATGTGATGAGCTGGCCTCTCTGGTTCCCTTGAGCAAGGGGATCCCTAATTCCTTCTCCCCCACTCCCAAAAGCCTATTTGGTAAACACTGTCATCAATTTCTCTTCTCCCCCACACCAAATCCTCTCTGGTGCTGAATTACTCAGGATTAGGTGAAGAGATAACCTCCTCCTCCTGTTTTTCTTCCTCTTCATAGATTGACTATAGGAGATGCATATGCTATGGTTAAAATCCTTTCAAAATGACAGAGATGATTCAATAGAAATTCAGCTCTAAATTACAGATATCAAAGTTAAGGAGCTGAAGTTGGAGTTGAAAGCCAAAAGTGGAAAAAAGAAAACTGTTAACTCTGCAAGTCTGATCTCAGCAGCTGTTTCTGAAATAGGACTAATACTCACATTCACAGGCAGAACAAATAGAACAAAATATAATCAAGTCACTGATCTCAAATAATTTTCTATAAAATGTTTTTTTAAAATGCTAATATGGTTCTACTGCAACTATCCCCTAGATCAGGATTCCTCAACCTTAGCGACTTGAAGATGTGTGGACTTCAACTCCCAGAATTCCCCAGTCAGCCTGGGGAATTCTGGGAGTTGAAGTCCACACATCTTCAAGTCGCCAAGGTTGAGGAACCCTGCCCTAGATTGCTATAATTTTTCCTGGACCTCCAATTTTAGATTTCTGCAGACTGGGATTTCTACTTTCCTGGCTCTAATTCTTCCACCTGTGAGAATAAAAAGCACAGAAGACAAACAAAATGAGATTGCCTCTTTTTAAAAGCCCATCTGAAAGGGGAATCTTCCCACTCCCAACTGGTTCTTTAGAGCTTGATTTTTTTCAAGTTTTGATTGTCTGTACCTACTACCTAGATGGATAGATTAGATTTGACAGCTGGGATATAGATTTTCCTTTAACTGTTTCACATCTGAACCTCTGAGGATGAGATTTCTTCCCATTCACTATAAGTTTGCATATTAAAATCTAAACATACATGGCTCTTGAATAAAAAAGCTTTTCTTCAACACATTTTCAGTTAAGTTTTTAAATTTTCACCTGTACATTAAGGTGATTAAAGAATTTTTTTTTAATCTGAAGAATATTTTTAGGAACATTTTTATTTACTGATCCTTTACATCCAAAGTAAAAATACTTTATTTTGATCATTAACCAGACTTTCATAACATAAAAGATAAATAAAAAAAAATTGAATAAAAAAAATTGAATACAGCCAGCACAGATGAAACTTTCTTAGTTCAGGCTTCAGGGAAAAGACCTGAACTAAACAACCAAGGCTTCAGGGAAAAGACCATCAATAAATCATAATTATAGCTAGAAACAGATAAAGAGAAGAGTTAACAGATTATTTATATCACTAAATTTTGAATCTTTTGGTATTTGCCTGATACCTAATTATCAAATAATACAGTAGTGCAAGATCCATGTGGAAGACAGTATACACAACTACCAAAACAATCAATTTGAAATGTTGGAGAGGGGGGAGCTGAATTCCAAGCTGGGTGAAAGTTAGGAATTTTTTATTTCAAAAGCAGCATTACTGCTTTAAGAGAATATTTTTCTAAGTTAACCATCTCAAAGGCTAGGAGGTCATTCTTCTAATACAAATCAGCTGTGTTCCTCCAACAAAAAATCTAAGTGCTCTGCAGTTGGTTTTTATTATCTTTTCGACTCTTTTTATGGGGTAACTTTTTTATACAGTTATTTTTAAGTGACCGAATATCTTATTGTTTGCATGTACTACATCACTGTGCTAATCTTGTACACAACAGAAAATGACTTGGCTGAAACCTCCTTTATTGGAGAGGGCATGATCAGTAGGTCCATGGCTAGAGTTATAGGGAGCTTTAATACCAAGTGATCTTCATTCAGCAAGTCTAGTTAAAAATAGAATATTGTGAAATAACTGCAGCTTGAAAATGGAACCACAGTTGCATTATTAAGCTTACTGAATCAAAAGCAAGATCAGATTTTACCCTCCTTGGTCAGGACAAGTCATCCCCAGACAAAACCACCTTAGCAGAGATACCTATTTTTCATGAATCAAGTGAAAGAAACTACATTCGCTATTTGATCCTTGGAAAAGAACCATCAGCCTTTTTCTTTCACCTTACCTTCTTTCAGAATATAAAGGTTGCTTAATAGCCCAATTAATATTTCATACCCATGAGTTTCAAAGAAAAAAAACAAAACAAAACTGGAATGGAATGGAATGGAATGGAAAAAACCAAAATTATACCACTTTCTCTTTTCCCCTTGATATTTACAATGACCACCTTTAAAAATACAGCCTTAAAGGTCATTTCCCTTATAGTTCAAATCTCCTCCCCCAAAACAAAAGTAACCTGTGTTATTTGTACAAATGTTGTAGTAAAGTGAAAGCAGACAATAAACATAAGCCAAGAGACTGAATAGTATCCAATTTACATTTATCAAATTGCTGAACTTAGTGCCCATGCTACAAATTTCAATCTGTTCCGTGAATGTTTATTCAGGTTAGTAAACAAGCAGAATTACTTGAAACCACTTGAGAGAGAATTACAACACAGTGAAAGAGAAGGAGCATCACCCCGTTTTTGTCTCCCCCCTGGCCCCTTGCCTTACCTTTCAGTCCCTTTCTCCTGAGTAACATGGTACTGCAAGGGCGTCAGCCGCTTTCTCAGTTCTTCCTGGGAAAAGACCACTTTATAGTTCTTTTTTTCCCTACGTGACCCTGCAGAAGGATAGAATATGGAAGAAGGCATCTTTTCAATTTAAAATCCTGAATCATTGCTTTGGGTGCTAACCAAAGCACAGCTTCTACTGTATATTCACTTTTCCAATGGCTAGACTGCATCCTATGCATTAGAGAGGCTCAGCGGATTGTTCTTTCAAATCCAACTTTCAGAAGGCCGTTGTACACAAGCAGGTGACTCCATGTGAAAAGAATGTGAGGCAGCCAAAGCTTTCACTATGCAGAAAAGTCACACACATTTGTGAGGTCTGACAGTTACATTATCCTTTGCAAGAAAGTAGAATCTAGAGCCAAATTTTGTGTTCTCAATAAATACATTTTAGGATTCTCAATAAATACATTTTAGGATTACAACCCTACAAGACATCTGTAAATAGGTAAAAGGTAAAGGGCATATTACGTTTAACCAGAAGTTGGGATAATTAGAAAATCTTACCAACGATTAATTTTTTGTTAATTTTGAAGCATGTTTTAAAATTGTCTTGCACTTTAAAAAGTATAGCTGCTGAAAAGACCATGGTATTATTCAGATATTTATTTTTCTTAGAAACCACATCCACCTAGTGCACAGGTTTTTTCAGGCTGGGGGATTTTGATCTGAGTGTTGTGGCTGTGAGTCATGCTTCAAAAAGTAGACTATGTGAAGACAAAGAACTCATTTCAATTAAATTTAAGAAGTATTAACTGTATCTAACTTAATTATACCCTATGTCTTCAATAATTTTCTTCTTCTGTCAGATTAAGAATCACAGCTCAGTAGCAATGCTTGGAAAAGAGCTGGGATCTTACCAAGTCTTTTGGCCCCAGGACTTAAATTACACAGCTCTACTGTAAAGGACAAGGAGATAGTATCTCCCTGAGTCATCAGGGAACAATTTCAGGTTTCTGACATGAAAGTGACTTTAGCAGATTAAAGGCTATGCACCACTGAAATTTGTGGGATGTCCTAAGCAGGAACATTCTCTTGACCAAGAAGATACGTGTAAGCAGCATGAGAAAATACCTATAACCAGCTGTAAAAAAATTTTTAGATTTATTTATTTGGCTGCCCAACTCAGACCATGTGATCGTGGGCGGCATACAACATAAACACACAATAAATCACAAAAAAGAAGAAAAACAAACAAAACTATCTAACAACAAACAAGCAATATATAAATACAAAATGTAAAATGGCAACCAAGCACACAACAAAACCACCTCAGGTAACACTAGCTGCAGTATCAGTCTGACTTCTGTAATATGCATTGCAACAGAACAGTTTGTCTGAAAATTTGTAACTCACTAGTACTTTACATGATCTTGGAGGGTACCAAGCATCTCACTGCAGGAAAGTGTACATGCATGTACGGGTGCATCCCAGTTTTGTGCCACAAGGTACTCAAAGGACTATTAAGTTACACAGAAATTATGGAATTAAGCTCTGGAATTACTAGGCCAAGATGTAGGCCATGATTCCAACTTTAATGGTTATATATTACCCTCAGAATCAGAAAGGATGCTTCTTAATATCAGTGACTGCAAAAGAACAGGAGAGTGGTGCTGTTCATGCCCTCCTTTTGGTTTTCTCACAGGATTACCGAAAAAAATGCTGGCTAGAAGTAGGCCTTTGTTCCAGTTCTGATCCAGCATGATTCTTATGTTCTTATTTATGGTTAAGATAAAAAGATCTCACACTCATCATGAATACATACACTGACTTTTCTATATCCAAAGGACTATCTGACGCTTGACAGAGATGGAGGCTGAAAACCTATTGCCATTTACTTGGGAGTAAACTCAGTTCAACATGGTGAAACTTACTCCTGAGTATGTAGAGGCTTGTAATAAAAGAAAATCATCTTATATTAATGGCTTAACTAAGAAACAGCTTTGCAAATATAAACAATTTAGTTGGAACCTCTTATTTGTATTTTATATAAACCCAGGTAGCAATATAAAGGAATAATTTATGAAGAGATGCAAAAATTTTATTCAAGTTAATATTCGAGTCTGAGCAGGTGGCTGACTGGATCTAGCTTAACCTAAACAGAGCTGGTTAAGTTGGTTGGTTGGTTGGTCCTTGGATGGGGGAATTCCAGGGCTATAGGCTACCTGGGAAAAAAATCTGGAAAAACTATTCTGGAAAAGGAAATGGCAAATCATTTATGTGCTTTTGCCAAGATGTGTTTCATGTGTCCACCAGGATTTGAGCTAGACCTGGGAGCATTTTTAGCTTTTTCAAAAGAAATGAGAAAATAGAAACCACTACTTTAATGGAAGCATTTAACTAAGCATTACTTTTGGGAAAGATTAGGGTTTTTTCCCATTGTCCTTATTAACTATTTCCTTTTTTTCTCTCTAGAAGACCACAATAAACAGCACATATTACAGATTTAATAGATTTCTGATTTATTAGGACTCTATATAATTTATTTATATGATAAAACAAATAAATTTTGTCTATGTTAGTGACAAAAACCATGAAAATCAGGATGGTAGGATAAGGGGATATTTTGGAAGTTCAGGAAGAGTCAACAATGTAAGAAAGCCTTTTTTGTTTTTGTTTTCATCTCAGCTCACGGGTTATTAGGAAATAGATGCATCCATACAAACATGCAGATTCTGGGCTGGCACAAATGGTACCTCTCATGAAATCTCTGGCTGTTTCCCTTTGGTGACAGATACAGCTGGGAGCTGAACATTATGAGGCCATCTAAACTAGCCTGCAGGAGACATTATTATCCCACCAGCACTATAAAAGGATGATTCAATTGCCAAATTCAGTTGGCTTCTCTATATGGAGCAGGGAAAGGGGTAGATTCTTACTCTTTACCACAAGCAGTAAATGTCTTGGGTTAACCATAGCTGTCTTGTGGTTTGCTAAGACAGACTTCATGAGTCCAATTGAAATAAATATAATTTATGTAGCATATTAAAAGAATAAATACCTGAACTGAATTTCAGTGCATAAAAAAACAAATAAAACATCCTCAGAAAATCAATAGCAATCAATGAATTTGAAATCTTGGCATTAGTACATCTGCCATGACTCTGAAAACAGAACTATTACACTAATTCATTTCCTTGGCTCTACTTGGACTGAATGCTGCAAAGTGCTATAGATGGAGCTGCTTTGAAGACTACCCAGAAGCTGAAAAATGCGGTGGCATGGTTGTTAGTTGGCACTCACTGACATAACAACGTAACACATATTACAGTATGTTCCTGGGTGCATTTCAAAATACTGGCTTTAATTTATTAAGCCTTTTGTGGCTTGACACTGAGGGACCACTATTTCCAACAAATCAATATATGCGGGATGTTTCTCCTGGGAGAAACTGATGGTAGGTCCCCATTTTCATGAGATGAAGGAGTCTGAAGCCAAGAAAAATTGTTTCTTGGTTGTAGCATCAGTTATTTGGAACAGCCTCCCCTAGATATTAGGTTAGCCTCTTCTCTGATTCTCTCTCAGGTGGTGGTTGAAATAGCTCTTCTGGAGACATCAACTTCCTGTGATTTTGCATATCTTGTTATTGCTTCATGTAGTTTATTTATATCACTTCTATATTTTAATTTTACCATTTCTATTTTACTGAATTATGATTATTGTTTATAACCACCAAAAGTTTGCTTAAATTTGATGGCATACAAATCAAATCAATTTGGGGCAAATATTGTGAAGGCTACAATACAGGTACAAAACTGGGGCAAAATTGCTGGATATAAGGGCAATGAATGTGATAGTCACGAATTCAGAAAATTCAGCTAAGAATTTAGGGACTGAAATAAGAGATTAAGAATTCTAGTGCTTAGTGAAATATATATTGGTTTTAAAGAGGAGTTAAAACAAAATGGAATGTAGATACTTAAGAACAAGTGTAACTATCCTTAATACTATAAAAATATCAACATTTCTAGAAAAAGCCAAACAATTCTTCTAGAAATATCACAATTAAACGTGAGAATGATTTTAAAAAACATATTTTTATCCAATGGAACTGATAAAGGAATATAAAGTGAGTTGCTACAAGAAACTATTGATGCTCACAATTTGATTAGATTCTTTTAAAAGTTTGTTTACATATTTACTATATAATATAATATGGAGAGATTTAATGTTGTGAAACATCTATCAACAGATAGATTATGAGAATGTGAAGGAAGTTTATCGAGTAGACTCCTGATAAGTAACAATTTAAAGATCGTACATGCAAGGAGGTGAGACTAATATGCATTCCTCTGCTCTATTTCCTCTCTAAGGCACAATAATCTGCATTTTTGAAATCCAATTAAAAATCAAGCAGCAAATAGATAAGGCATATTGTATACAGAAGGATTATACATATCTGCTCCTCAGCAGAATATTTTAGGGATGAGCTCTTTCATTTATCTCCAGACATAATGAAAAGAACTAATAGAATGTGAAATTGAAATATTCTATTTTATGCAGCACTCTAGCTGAAATGGAAAAAGACAATATGATTTGGAGAATGAACCAGTTACTATTAACTGATATATAAAAATGAGTGCCAACATAGTTTTAAAGTAATGTTTATACTGTACAGGAAGCGATTAAGATACTGGATGAGAATTTTAATATAAATATTTCTAAAAATATTGAAAATTTAATGAAGGCAGCAGTATAGCTAAAAAAAACTGTAGAAATATTTACATTCTGCAAAAGTTATTTGTTCTTCATTTTTCAAAAGTGTTCAACAGTATTGCATTGGCTAAAATGTGAATGTTAGATGAATTCACTAATCATGTGGCTTGTGAACAAATATTCTTATTAAACTTTATCTTTTAAGGTTGCAATTCTTTACATATTACCTGAGAAATAACCCTCTTTGAATTCAGGGAGATGACTTCTTAAGATTGCTCTTTAACTTTAGGCATTACTCCCTCTCATTATTTGACAAAATAACAAAATATAGGCTAGTCTGACCAGGCAGCAAGAGTTATAGCTCTAGAGTTACAAATGTAAACAGATACAGATACACACAAATAAATATTGAACATTCTAGTTCATTTTCAATTTTTTTAGGCTATAAAAAGGTATGGTCAATTTTTCTGAAAGCATACAGGTGTTTAAGAGATTAAGATCTAGCAGTTATATTTGGTTTGAACAATTAACATTTTTCAAAATGAGCTTTTTTCCCCAGTTACTGAAGGATTTATGCCTGATTACAGCTCTACAAAAGTTTTTTTTAGCAACAGATATATACCCTCATAAAGAAAGCAATTGTATTCTCAAAGTAGAATGACCAGAGCAATCCATCTGTATGTCATTTAGTACAAGGAAAGAAACGGCAGGTTTAAATTACACGGTATTGAATTGCAATTTCCTAACATTGGGTGCTTTTCTACTTTTTTACCCTCAATCATTACTAAGGAGTGTTCACAAAAAGTAATTTTAAATTTAAGTAAAGATGTTTCTTTTTCTCCCCTTTATTCCATGTAAGAAAGAAAGTGCTGGTCATTACCAACTAATCACATTATATGAGCACATAACAATAGTATAGAATTAAAACCTAGCTGTTGATTGTAAGGTTCTGAAAATAAACATTTTTATTTCACAGACTATACATTACTTTTGATTTAAGCATTCTTTAAAAGTAGCCTTTTTTGCTGTAAGGCCTACATTTGCTTCTGTAGAATTCATTTTAATGGAAGACTTTGAAGACCACTGCTTCCAAATTAGCAAGATTTTTATACATCCTGGTTTCTCAACCTAAAATATAAATATAGTTTCCTGACTATAAATGTGGTTTGTGCTTTGTAATATTCAGTTGCTTATTTTAAGAACTCAAATAGTAGAAGCATATACCCTCAAACTATGCTATTTTCTTTTATTTGAAAGCAAAAAAGATTGGCTCTCCAGCAAAGCAATGTTTAAATACCCACAAATGCTATTATATAAACTTCAGAATTTAAGTTATCACAGCCTTTGATCATATCCCATTTCTAGAAAAAGGCTATTTGTTTTATTCTATATTGTCTATTCTATTTCGGGGCACAAAGCAGATAGGAATGAATAAACATACAAAGTGAAATGTGGGGTGGGGGAATGCTATCTTATCTCATTTGCTGTGGCAAATAGAATACACCAAGTCTTAAATGACAAAGGAGGTCAAAATGGGAACAGAAGAATAAAATTATTTTGAAAAAAAACATGTTTATCTGAAATAGTTATACTACAATTCTTGGTGACCTAAAATTTACTTTAAAAAAATCTAAAACAAACCTTGAAGTAAAAGAACAAATCCAGCCAAGAATGAATAGTAACGTTTTAGATTGCCCTGGTACTCTGAAATATTTTAATGCGTTTTATGTTATTTTATAACTGCATGTCATTTTGTTGAAAAATGTTTGGTTTTTCTCCAGTTTGTTTCATTTGTAAAGCACTTTGTGCACCCTTTGGGAAATGTGAAAGTTTGTTCTTTGCTAGATTCCTGGGAAAGGAGATTTGACAGCTGAAAATCCTTTTCTTCATATATTTATAATCCTGACTTTGCATATAGATTTGAGTTTGGTCAAATTTAGAAGCCATGAGGTAGACAGGGTTTCCAAGATATGTTGAGACTATGCTAAAGATTATAAAACCATCAA
The DNA here is from genome assembly GCA_030867105.1 of Liasis olivaceus. Taxonomy (NCBI): domain Eukaryota; kingdom Metazoa; phylum Chordata; class Lepidosauria; order Squamata; family Pythonidae; genus Liasis; species Liasis olivaceus. The sequence continues at coordinate 36,221,933 of CM061355.1, read as the reverse complement.
TAATTATTGCTAAATATTTACTATTGAGAATGAACAATTTCTTGCAAGTCCATGAACAGCCACTACAACCTAGACTTTTTGACTCGATGAAGAACCCACAAGCACCTAAGCTTGATAGCCCAAGAGATCAAAACAATGAACTAATTACTGAATCTGCTTTATGTTGTTGTTTTTTTTAAAAAATTGAAAGTTTCAAGTTAAATTTGATTCCTGATGATTTCATAAAAATATCCATGTAGCGTTTTTGGCAACAAAACGGAAGTGATTTTCCATTGCCTTCTAAAATGTTTTTTCAATTCCCAGCCTATCTTACCACCCTAGTATTCTCTGGCAGTCTCCCATCCAAGTGGTTAATGTTTTTTTTACAGGCAAAGACCAAGATAGCAAACATATTACAACAGAATCCAATACAGATAAGGGAAGTATAAGAAATTAAAAGAATTACTGTATTAAAGTTATGTGGTTTTAAATTAAATTTATGGTCAGAGGGCAACCCTGGTCAGCTCAGTCAAAAGCTGCAACCTAAGACGCTATTCTAAAGGTCCACCAAAACATTTGAACTTTTCTACATTATATAACAAGATGTCTGCAAGTTAGCACTCATTATTTCAAATTCAATATTGAGCATTTAAGAGAATTTAAACTATAGAAAGGAAAATAGCAAAATTTTGTGAGAGCTTGAATCAGGAATGCTGTTTTGCTGAATTTGGTATCTTGATGTTTTTGGGAGTGCAATGAGGGTGCTATGTTGAGGAAAAGTTTAGTAAAGAATACCAAAGGTTCACATGGGCAGAGGAACATACTGGTCACCATGTAGGAAAGATATAACTAGTGATTTTTTTTGCAGATAGGTAACTGTCTTGATTCAGTGATTTCCTGGACTCTAAAGTGATTCACACATGTTTTAAAGCTTATGAGCATTTGCTCTTTAAAGGAATAAAGAGTTTTGGCTTATTGAAAACACCATGAACAAGAATGTGTCTTAAAGAATATGTGCCATATAACTAAATCTATATAAATACAATATTACAGATTTAGAATGCAGCAAAAAATAAACAGCCCTGGCTATTTTGTGTACATAAGAATATACTTCATATGAAAATCAGTTCATGCATATGAAAATCATAAGCTGCTCTAGCCACTAGTAACCAGCTGAACAGAGCACATACAGGACTCCCCAACTAGAGCATAATCCCAATATATACATCATCCAGTTCAATAAGCATTCTGATAGGTACAGAGATAAATAGATTCCCTTCATAAATGAATAAAGATTTGAAATATCCATTAACACAATATGCAGCTATTGTTAATATTAACCATGTCACAATTCCCTGAGAAATTCACTAAAAAAGTAAAATTAATTATTATCTGCATCTCTACTACTGACATTTCAGCATTGGACAAAGATTGGTGCATTCAAGAAGGGCCAATAGCTGCTACAACAAGTATGGAGAAGGTCTGGTTTTTCATCCTTATTTTTTGTTCCTGCTAGTTTATTTATTTTATTAAATTTATATGGCCGCCATCTCACTTGCATATGACTTTGGGCGGCATACAAAACACAAATAAAATCAGTGTCTTCTACCATTAAAAATAATTAAAAATTAAAAGCTACATTTAAAAATAAAAAGACAGAGAAGAGCTCTAACTATATGCAATATACTGTAACCATTTAATGGGCTCCACACTTCCTTGGGGTCCCCAAACATGATGGCACATCACTGTTTTGGGGCCTTCCTGAAGGCCAGCAGGATTGGGGGCCAATCTCACATTGGGGGAATGATGCTCTACTTACTTATTTTATTATGGTTCAATTTAATATGGCTGTAACTGTCATGAAGTATATTAATAAAGGGTGGGACATAAATGCAATAAATAATAACATATTTTAAAATAAATAACATATTTTAAATCCATGGATAAGGACATAACATAGATTAAATGTAATTAAATGGTATAGCTACAAAATTCAATGCTAAATACATATATAAAACAATTAACGTGATATGCCCAATACCTTCCTATAGATGTACTGTGATTTTCACTGTGAACATCAATGTTTTACAAGCTGCACTTAAATATTCTGCCAATTAAATACACAATACTGTATCTAAATATTTATATAGAAAACAAACACTTTGGGGTTAAAAAGCATTCATGTCTTTCAAAACATATTCAGCATTAATATAATTAAAATTATGTAACTACTTTTTCCAGGTTTTAAGGAGCAGGGGGAAAAAGCATTCTACCACATGCAAGAAGTGATGAAAGCAAAGAACAGCGTTAAAAGGGAAAAAGGTACATTTCTCACAGATGAATCAGCTCATACAATACAAACTCATAGCAAAGCAAAGCAAAGTTTTTCTCCTGTATAAATGTGGCACTCTGCTACAGAAAATGTATGTAGGTTACTGCATAAATTCAAAATTGGTAGAGATTTACTGGGAAGAGAACCACAGGAAGACATATTTGATTTTTACCTTCCAAATTACAAAGTTAACAAAAGTTAGGACTCAAAGCAATAATTTACTAATATTGTTAAACTTATTTTAAAGACACTACACTACTAATGCTCCTTATTAATTTGCTGTTATTCAAGATTTTTAAAACTACTAGATTAAATTCTCTGTCTAGAATACAAAAAAATTGAAGACTTAAGATTTTGGGTATTACAGTACTTCAGAAATGCGCAAAAGAATACCTAATTAGTGCCATCTACTGGACTTTGGGAGTTACTATCTTTTAGACTGAAATTTCTGTAGTTTATATATTAAAACAAATCCATTCTTATAAATTCAATTCCCAGCAATTTAAAAAAATATGAATTTTTAAAATAACTATAAGTACATGACATGAGAAAATAGTTTGCACATCAAATAACATTTGGAAGAAAACAAAAAAGTGTAGACTATGCTAAACTTGGGACAAGAGAAATGTATTTTATTTGCTGGAGTTACCTTTTTTTAAGAAAAAAAGGACATATTGTACAAATACTGAAGCTATCTAAAAGAATATACATGTATTTATCACATTTAAAACTGAAATTATTAACCGTATTCTTAATTTCCCAGTTCAAAAACTATAAATATATAAGTAATATAGATTGTGCCTACCTAAGCCAATTTCATGGCCACATCATTTATCATTCCAGTCTCTCTAATTAATCTGCCTTTGTGACTATTTACATCATAAAGAGAAAGTGCATGAGAAAACAGATGAGAGCTTTCTCAGCAGAGAAATGTGAAATGTGCTTGGCCACTGCCTGTTCTTCCACCATTGATGAGCTCTTATATCCACACTTTTGACTGGAAGTTCCAACAGCTGGGTAACATGGTAGGCAAGTGCTATTTGCTGCTTCACTGGCAGTCTAAGCGGAAGTGCTGTCTGTGCATACTCAGAGACATGCAAATCCAGGGAAAGCTTCCAGAACAACCATGACAAGCCTTCCAGAGAATGAGGCTGCATCAACTTTTTGAAGGGTGGTTCTTCACATGCGCCAATGTACTATCTGGATTTCCCTCTCTGATTGTGTTGCACAGCACTATTATTTATCCTTATCTTTTACATTTCAAGAAGGTTGCTGGTGATTTGCAGAACTACAAAATACAAGGATAATGTTATGACCAAAACTTGCAGAAATAAAGAAAAACAGTGGTCTAGATTAGTGCATATTTCCAGGAAAGAATCTTCATTTGCAACAGCTTGTATGATCAGTGCGTTTAAAAGATTTACTATTATTCTTTTAAAAATGGCCCTGAACATTTCCTGAGAACAAACATATCGCCTTTCACCAGGCTGTAGTATCCCTTGATAAAAATATAATGCTAGACTATTTAAGGCTACTTACTGTTATATTTAAAGGAAGCTTCCTGCCTATTTATTTATGAACTAAAAAATTCTATCAAATTTATCAAACCCTATACAGAAGCTAAAATGCTAACCCTTGTTACCAATTCTTGTTAAAGAAAGCTGTGATGTACAATATAGTTTGAAAGACTTTCGGCTCAGCTGGTTTTAGAAAGCTGGTTCCTTAGCAAACCACAGCTTATTATTTCCTGTAGCAGAGATGCCGACTCCATACGCATAACCACAACAAGTAGCACCCAGTCAACCTGAGGGAAGCCCACAGGCTTGCAGGGCCACTGGCTGGTTCTTTGTCACCAAATGCAGTAGGTTGAATGCAGACATCACTGTAATATCGTCACCAACACAACCAGAGGCAAAGAACAGGGGCAAGAGCTGAGTAAGGGAAAAAAAAGATGAAAATGAAATTAAAACTTCAAAAATGTTAGGTACATTCATAGCAAAAATGATGGTTGTGATTTTTTCTGAAAGGAAAAATACAAGACTTAATAATACAAATATGCATGAATTAAATGAGTTCCTCTCATTCCTTGCACAACAATCCTTGCAATTATTCCCAAGAAATAAAGCAGCTTAAAAACATATACACGCAACAACAATTTGAAAAAATCAATTCAAAGATGACTTCTAAAATGATCACATAAAAAGTTCAGAAAGCAAATATGGTATTTTGTTCATTCATTTATTATCTTATAGTTAGTTTGCATCCAAGTTTCAAACATTTTAAAAATAGGGCCCTATTACACAAACAATTAGCACCTTAAAGTGGTTTCATTCTTTAATAATACCCTCTTCAACTATGCATGTGGCAAGAAATCTCTTTATACGTGAAAAGAAAGCCCCACGTGCATTGGATTGAACTCAGAAGAATGGATAAAAATGGTTTGAGGAAAGTTATATGAGGGGCCCATATTAAAGCTGTTCCATGTAATGACTACTTGCTCTCATATTCATATATATATATATATATATATACATACATACATACATACATACACACACACACACACACACACACACACACACATACACACACACATGGAATATTTTACAATGAAGACAACGAAGATGAGAATCCATTAGAAATGTCTAGTGGACAAGTACATTGTGCAAGAATAATACACAATTTCTTGTGCTATACCCATCTATTTTAATGTTTGTTCAGAATATTAAACTGTTCATAAAGTATATGAAACTACAAAGTTTCAAATATATTTACAATAAAAACTGATGGATTTTTATTTGGAAGTGCTATCTATTTCTTTTGCTAATTTTCTAGTGGGCCACTGGCCAAGCCAGATCAGTGTAGAACTATAGTTTGTAGGCACTGGAAACAGCAAAGGTGTTAAAAACCAATAATAAACCAAGAGAGTGACCTGGATAATTTTTTATATTGGATTTACAAAAGAGGTTTGTTAAAGCTCTGAAGAACCTTGTGAGAAGCGACTAAGAAGAAATGAAATCAAATTCTACGACGTTATTTGAATGGACTAAAGATTAAGACTGTTAGAAGTAAAAGAAATGAATATAACATTGGTTTATTTGATCGTTAAAATATTTTTGTTATTTCTGGTAAACCTTAATGGACTTTCTGCTGACACCAGGACTGAAAACATGATATTTTATGGATTTGTCTATAGATAAGAGATAGGATATGGAATGAAGAGATCATTGGCTATAAACTAAGAGGGAATGAAGAGTTACTAAAATTGTTTATACTTTGTTGTGATGAAGGTTGGAAGTCACTTCTTTATATATTTATTTTCTCTTTCTTTACTATATTCTTACTTTTCTTTCTTTTTTCCTTCTATTTTCTATGTTTTTTCTTTTCCTTTGTGCCTTTCACTTTCTTTCTATTCTTTTTAGTTTGTATTAGATTTTACTATTGCAATTAAAATCATATCTATCTATCTGTCTGTCTGTCTGTCTGTCTGTCTGTCTATCTATCTATCTATCTCAAAGCTGTGTATTCTGCCCCACTGCCACTTAGCCTGCATGTTTCTTGAAACTTCTAATGTACACTGGTCAGCATAGATTCCCCATGTAAGGTAATGGCTGAGACCAATCCACTCATAGCCATTTAAATCCTAAAATCATCTGGCAATTAGCCAAGCTTTGGAACAACCTGATCTTACAAGATCACAGAGTGCTCCGCACAAACCAGGGCATCCCAGAATCCTTCATTATCGAGCTGTGATTACCAGAGATCAACAGCTGCCTTATACCAGATAAGCAGCTAATTCTTTTTACCTTACGATTACTTTGCATTTGTACTGTTCTGTGAGCTAAGTATCTTCAGCTTGAACTTGCTATAAAACATTAAGTTTTAGATTGTTAAAAAAATAACACAGGAATTATATCAGTAAATGCTAACTGAACAGTGAGACTTATTTCAGACATCATATTTATATTGTCTTAACATCAGAACAGTAAAAAGAATCTGTTGCTTACCTGGTACAGACAGCTGTTGACACCTGGTGATCACACTTTGAAAATGGATGATCCCAGGATGTCTGGCATGTGCAGAGCACTCTGGGGATTTCAAAAATGAAACTGCCCTACGGCCTGTGTAATTACCAGAAGATTTTAAGGATTCAAGCGGCTGCAATGTAGATTGGTTCCAGACATTACTATACATGGAGAATCTATGCTAAGCATGATACATTAAAAGGACTGAGCAACATACAGGCTACAGACAATGGGGGCAGAGCACAGTGTATTCCATCACTTGAAACTGTTTAGTGAATCCACATACCCAAAGCCCAGGAAAAGACTCCGATCAAAGTTCCTTTCATGTGCCCAGAGGTGCCAGCAGCAAGGCTATGCCCAGCCCCTCCTTTCTGTGTCTGCATTATGATACAACTGCAAGGTGGGGCTTGTGTAATGACATCACTGTGTGTGCCCATACACCTTGAAAGCACATCTTGTTCAGCCAGCCCAGCCGGCTTGCTTTCTGCTGGCAATTGCCCATTACTGGCTGGGAGCAGACTGGCTTCAGCCTGCTGATGCTGGAATCTTTTTTGCCAGCAAGGAATACCGTAATTAAAGCAGTCTTTTATTTACTTATTTTGCTGCTCTCCATTTGGACTTTTTAAATTTTCTGGAAATCAATTTATTGGCTATAGTACAGATGGCCATGCATCTACCATAAGCTATAGTATACACTGTTCAGGAAGTTCACGCAAACAATTCTGGGAAAGTTTTCAGGGTAAGAGACAGTAAGGATCTGTTGCAGAAATAGCCTTCTAGAAGATTGTGCAGCCTGAGGTTCAAATCTCTGTATTGTGTTATATAACGGATGCTACATGGAAATTATGTTTTTAGCGTTAATCCCCATCCTTCAATTTGTTTCATGCTGCAATCTTTTTCATTGTATCTTGAATTTCTAATTCGCTTTAGAGCGCGTCTGAATAAAACACTACTTGGATTAAATTACTTCAACGGACATGACCCAAATGTTTGTGGAAACAGAAGTGGAGATGAGAATGAGCAAGAAAAGGTAAACAACACAACAAATAGCCCGAAGGAAGGATTAAATAAATCAACATGTCATTTGCATGAATGATTTTCTGTTTCCTAATCATGCACACAGACCATTCTCTTGGAGCAGACTATCAGCTAATAAAGGTCTACGCATTCCAAGCAAGCAAATAAAAATGTATTTTCACTTTGAGGAACAGAAGTGTGCAGTGAAAATGTAATTACCTAGCAAAGCTGTAGTCTTACTGGGCTTCAGCAGCTGATCATAAAACGTCTTCCTATTCTGTTTCATCAACTGTAGTACCAGGCAGCCTGCACGCCTACCAATTGCAGCCATCTGGCTTGGGTCAAAGCCTGTGAGTCAAGCAACTACAGTGCAACAGGAAGAAAGGCAGTGATGTCACTCTTCAGGTCAGGCAAAGAACAAAGATGAATTCCACCTCTAAAAAGCTGGGTGCCCCAAGAGGAGGGGGTTCTAGAATCCTTTTACCTAGTGATTTATGGCTAAAGCTATTCTCTCCATTAAACAAGGAACAGACCGCCACCTAGTGGTTAGCAGGCAAAAAGGTGCAAACAGCAAGCTTGTGTTGCTAAAGCTAGATAAAACAGCTTTTGCAAGTTAATGCAAAACAAAGGATAAAGTGTTGGTTGACTTGCCCATAGGAAAAACAATTAAATGTTTCAAATTAAGTAGCCTATTGTTTGTAAGGTATAAATATGAAGCAGAAATTATCTGCATTTGCCTGAAATGTTGGAAATACCATCTTATGGTCGTTTACCATCATTTTACTCTTTATCATTATTCAGAAAACAGAGTGCATCTTGCGATGAAAGATAACTGAACATTTTAATGAATGAGTTAATACCACTTCAGATAGTAGGTGGGTGATATCGTTTTGAATCGTTCCCCACCTAAAAATAATCTCACACCTAGTTTTAAAACAGTTTAGCACCCTAGGGAAAAAAAGCTCCAGTTGAAGTCACTCTATCTGCAACTGCTGCTATTACTGCAAGAAGAAAATGAGTCTGGCGGCACCTTTTACAACTAACAAATTTTGTTAAAAGGCATAAGTTTCATGAGCTGCAGCTCACTTCATCAGATGCATAGATGACTTCTCTTCAAAGTGATTTTCACTCATGAAAGTTTATGACTTTTAATAAAATTTCTTAGTCGGAAAAGGTACTACCAGACTCCTGATTTTCTGCCACCATTGACTAACATGGCTTTCCTCCTACAGTATTTGCAAGAAGATAATTCATGTTCACTGAGTCAAACAGAACTACTTTTTCTAATTAGTAAGTAGAATATTTTTCAAACTGAGTGATGGGGCCGCCCAAAATTTCCAGAAGTTAACCAGACTTCTGCAGACACTTGAAAATGATTATCTCAGATACTCCCCATTCTCCAGCACAAACTATGCCAGTGAAAGTTAAAATAAGATTATGGCCTAAACTTTTTAATTTCTTAGTGTTTTCTTATAATCTACCCTAATGACTTAATCTGAGGGCAAACTACACATTATGATGCATTCTGCCAACCACATGGAACAGAATTATGCATGCAAACAGAAAAAATATTTTAAAATATAAATTTAAAATACCTTAACAGATATACTGAGAGGCTGAATGAGGTGCAAATCAAGAATTATATACTGGTTATAGAATTTTTTTGGGAAATACGGGAGAGAAACATATATAAACAGAATGTTATTCTGTACTGATGTATCAGGGTAGAATTTAGAACTTGCTGGCTGGGGAATTCTGGGAGTTGAAGTCCACACATCTTAAAGTTGCCAAGTTTGAAAAATGCTGATTTAGAACATGTATTACTGTCAGGATTACTCTTGAGTAAAGACTTCACTGGCAAATACAATGAATATAAAACCATTTTTCCACTTGGGACTGTTAAAGCAATTCATGATTACAAGTTAAAAACAGTATAATTCAGCACATAATCAAATGAAACAGCTAAAAACAAGACTATTAAAGCAACTCACAGCAGTTAAAAAAAACATCAAAAACCTAGGCTTCATAAAAAACATTGAAAACTCAGCAGAAAGGAGGCTGATTCCCCCCCGCCCCCCCAGTTACATAATCTGGGCAGGAGACAAAAAGAGGATCTGCCCTTATGTTTCAGGCAACAATTTCCAATAGCAAAAGAGGCTGAGCAAAACCTCATATAAAGGTTAGAGTAGCCAGGTAGGCTCCTGTAAGACAGAAATCCTTTCACTAGCAGGAAGCAATCACTCTTAAAAGTTGTCCAAATGAGTACTGATAGATACAGTATGTCTTAAGACCACCTCCTTCTCAATTGCCCCCAATATACACAAATAAAAGATTTTCAGAATTATCTGAGGGACAGGGAACAATTGACAGCTGCCAAGTAAAGCCTAATTTCAACATTTTTTAGTTACAGAATTTGAAACTGCTAGCATTTACTGAGTTTTTTAATGACATAAAATTTGGGGAATTTTTATTATCTACTTAAAAAAAAAGAGCAACCACAATGTAGAGTGAAATTGTACAGTGCTGCCTGCTGCCTCTATATAACCACTTTTCCTAATATTCTGAGGTCTCTAATAGCCTGAGACCCTGAAAACAATGCATATCCTAAATGTTCTTTTCTTCATGCATTCCAGCAGCAAGAGAGAGATCACCTCTGAACTGAGGTAATCTGATTATCTAACTGAAAGAGTATAAATCTACATCCACAGTTTGGTATCAAAGTGCTTGCAGTAACTAGATTTGCAAGGTAATTTGGGGAAATTACCAAGTCTTAGGTATATCAGTTTCAAACGGTACCTTCCTTTTTCTGAGGAAGGATAACTTTTTCTCTTTTAATTGAAATGGCTTTGGGTCACACTGATGATTAAAACAGGACAATGCACTTGGCTCTGTTATTATACTCAGTACAAAGCCTAGTAACTGTCAATGGAAAACTTAACAGCAATACTTTTGCTGAGCTATTGACAGAGGGTTTAATGTACGCTTTATCTCATTAGAAAAGTTTTTTCTACAAGGAAATGTAATCATAAAAGTTTTATTTGAAACTTTAAAAAACTGCCTTGTGCATTCCATTCTGCACTAGCTTTCAACATTCACCCATTTCATCAAAGGGCAAGAGCTGACATATTTGCCTGTTCTTGGCAAGTTACAGAAAGGCCTTATCTCATCCAGCAGCTGGAATGAGAACTGGTTCTGTGTGGCAGGATAACAGTAACCTAAGAATAATAAATATTGGAAGATCAAGCAGTGTTCTAAAGGCTTGCAGAATGATTTAACAGTTATGAAGCATCAGTTGGATTTTATAATGCCAGTAAGACTTTTTTTCCTTCTATAAAAGGATAGTAAAGGCACACAGCTTATAGGCAGCCAGTTGATAAAAAAAAATATCTGGTTTAGAGTAGGATTTAATGCAGGAGATGCAAAAGATATGAAATATCCAATATGGTGAAAGCATCAAATGTATTATCTTGAGCACCATACTGGATCTTTAACATCATTGGCATCTCCTGCATTAAATCCTACTCTAAATCAGAGATGTTTTTATCAACTGAATACACCCAAAATATGTGTGACAATTATTTATTTTTCCATACTTACAACTGTCCCAGTTGCAAAGGACCTCATCAACAAGAAAACCCAAAACATAACAACTATAAATAAATCAGAGTGGGAATTATTACAGAGAAGGCCTGCCTTCTCACACCATGTCCTGCTTTCAGCAGGCTCTGAGACTGGCAGATTCAGTTCTGGCAAGCGGTGGCCTGATATAAATATGCAGAAACACAGGGTCCAAAGCAGGACAATATCTTATTTATATCTCTCTTTTATCCAAGGTGGAGTCCCAGAACAGTTTATAATTGCAATTCCAAAGTGCTAAATTGGGATTTGAAGTGTGAACAACAGACTTCTCTCGGTGATGGTAGATGCCATTCTCTTTCCCAGAAAGAGGAGCAAAAGGTACAGAGGGATTTAGGGGCTGGATGTTGATAAAGTCAGACCACAGGAATAGCTCCTTTGTAGCTCTGAACACCAATGTAAATGTCCAATTGAATATTTTTAGATGGTGCGAACTAGTAGCTTGGAAAGCTCACTCCTTTCCACATAGATGGCACAATGGGAGGGGGCATCCTTGCCAAGCAAGATCTGTTTTCTGCTGCTTTATCAACTGCTTTCCACACTCAATGCATGAACCAACTACCTGTCCAACAGCAACAGTTATAACTTCAATTTAACTAAAATCATCTTGCATTCTTAATTAATTAAACAAGTGTTAAGTTTTCTGCCTTTATGGAGAGGAAAAACATGCACAAAAAAGATATACAGTGGTACCTCGAGTTACGAACTTAATCCATTCCGTGACTCTGATCGCAACTCGAGTTGGTCGCAACTCGAGGTAAGTTTTCCCATAAGGTTCAATGTAAATACGGTTAATCCGTTCCGCCCCCGAATTTGGTCGCACCACGAGGCAAATTTCCCAATAAAGCCTTATTCTTGCCAAGCCTGCTCTGCATTTTCTTTGGAGCCATGCTGACAAGCACACCAAAAACCTTCCAAACGCCACAAAACACACCACAAGCCTCACTGAACGTCTCCTTGCTACCGCGATCTCGCCCACAGGAAGCCGTGACCGCGTGGCAGCAGGGCAAATGGCCGCGGATCCGGTTCGTAGCTCGAGGTGGAGTTCGCATGTAGAGGTAAATTTTTGGGGCCGGAGCTGGTTCTATCTCGAAAAATTCGTAAGGAGGGGGGTTCGTAACCCGAGGTACCACTGTACTGGCAAAACACTACAGCAAAAACCTAAGATTTGTACAAGCGTACACAGATTTGAGTTTCAGCAGTTTGGGGAAACCAGTATCAGAAAGAAATCTTAGCTCTGGAGTCCAACAGATTTCCAACTGCATCTGCTTAATTTATCTCATATAAATGTTGGCTGCCATTAAAGCTCTGCATTTATAATCCTGATCTTCAGCTCCAAACTGGGAGGGGGGGGAGGGAAGCACTGATTTGTCAGTTCAGAGCAAAAAGTAACCACAGGTTAAACCACAACCTTTTCCTTCAGACACAAGAAGGCAACGTATCTTTAGGAAGTTAATATTTAAGATGGTGTTTGAAGGACTGACAAAAACAAATCTAGCAATCCCTTAAAGGTTAATTAATTACAACATTAATTTTTGTGTTGGGGGAATATGCTATTTCCTCAATTTTTTAATTGATTTCCCTATTATCAAAACCCTTCTTATATATTTATATTGGGTCAGAAATATAATTCAATAGAATATAATTACAGCTTCTAGATTTTTAAAACAACATGAGAACAAATGTTTTGCTTAGACTATCAAACATCAAAGAGCAATAATTTTTGGAAGTCCCTTCCCCCCAAATACATTTGAGGCAACATAATTATATAAAGAGCATCTTTCAAAAGCAAAATAACTCAGTTTGCATAATGGTCTTAAGTCAAAAGATAAGCAACATGCCATCTATACATTATCAGTGTGTGTTCATAAAGTTTCCTTTGTGATCACCAGGCTCCCTTCCTCCCCTAACCTTGATTTCTTTTAAAAGATATTTTTAACTAAAGAAAGAAAGAAGGCTGGCATGCTTCAGGAATGTATTTTATCCTTGCAAAGATCCACTGGCACTAAAGAGAACACCCTGGGAAAGCCATGGCAGCTCTAGGAATTGACTGTTCTGCAATTGATCAGGCCCACCATGACATCTACATGGTGAATAAACTTTCCATAGCAACTGTTCTATGCCTATTTGGATATTTCTAAAAATTCATATATGCCTCTGGCCCAAAAGCTTGCCTAACCCTGTAGTAAGATATCATGTGGTTTGTTTGGTTTCAGCTTAGCACATTAAACGAATCCTTCTATTACTGTTTATAAATCATGGTTTATGATTTAATGTGTTGAGCAAACCCAGCCAACTGTGGTTTATCCAACAAAACATGGCTATAAACCATCTGCTAGGTATAAACGATTATCTCAGCTAAAGATACAGTATCATCAGAAAACGGATTATCAATCTGAGAAGTGAAAGGCAATTTATAAAGTGGTCCAACCACCTTAAGCATAATTAGCTTATATTAAAGGTTGTTTCTCTGTTAACAATCTCCCCATTGTTAACTTGTGTTAACTGAGAACCCTGAGAGAAAAATGCATTCATTTGTGAAATCTAAGACAGTTACTCTAATCTCTTCTGTACAGACAAGCAAAAATTGCTGGATTAATAACAAAGTTTTTCAAAAATGTACTGTTTCCATAGCATTAATATGCAGCAAAAATTTCTGCAAAAGGACAACTGTATGATTTATATCTAGCATTCCAACATTGCATGACTAGTTGGGACACACCCTCCCACATACCTCCAAATCTGGCAAACTGTCAGTGGCCTTATTTCCATATGTCAAACACTCACATTTTATATGACCCTTTAGGGAGATTATTTGCTTTAGAAAGTGATGCGACATCTCCAACCCCATCCAGAAGAAGAAAGTATGATTTTTAAAAAAAAAAAAGGGGCTTCCCAAAGCTAACTAGTTTAGAAGAAATCTTACTTAAGGGATCCCCCCCCCTTCATTCCCAATCTGAATATCAAAGCAAAAAGTTTCCTACTTTGGTTATATATTGTACACCAGTGTTCCTCAACCTTGGCAACTTTAAGAGGTGTGGACTTCAACTCCCAGAATTCCCCAGCCAGCCTGGCTGGGGAATTCTGGGAGTTGAAGTCCACACCTCTTAAAGTTGCCACAGTTGAGGAACACTGGTGTACACCACTACACAATACCTGAATTTAATTGCAGCTGCCACCGTGACCGAGTTTAGCCTAATCCTCTTTACACCCAGAACAGCTACTCTTAGTTTTATTACACACATCCAAAATACAGATTGAAGGCTTGTACTATCTGCAACCCTGTGCTTGTCTAATCAGCAGTCAGTCCCGTGGATTTGGACAGGATTCTCCGAAGCAAGTGGAGTCAGCGGAATAAGGAAGGAAAGTGTCCATGAATTAAACCACGCTTATTTCTGGACAGCTTACGATGGGCTATTCGACTGTGCTGGGCCCGAATGACAAGGTATCTCATGACGACTACAAGTTTGGAAGCAGCTACCTGGAAAGTCAGCCTTACTTAATTCTACCAGGCTTATTTCGGACTCTGTGCGCGCGCACAGAGCGAGAGAGAGAGAAAGATAGAAAGAGATAGAGATATAGATAGAAAGATAGAAAGACAGAGAGAGAGAGAGAGAGAGAGAGAGAGAGAACGAGAACACTAGGCAGGTTAAGGAATAAAGCCATCGGTAGCTGGACCGTTGATCGCAAATACATGTCTTACGGCAATAGGAGGACTCCTCCACCTCTCCCCGCCCTTCCTCATCCCCGCCACAGAGCGCCTCCAGCAAACCACCGCCCCTTCATTTTCAAGTCACCCCAGGCCGGATCGAATCATCTAGAAACCCAAATGGAGGAGAGGCAGGAGGGTCACCTTGTCTTCGCGGGGGGCCACGACTCCCTTACCTGGTATCTGCGCAAGAGCCGCCGCCGCCGCCGCCGCCAAGCAAAATAAATTCAGGAGCAAGGGAAGCTCGGCGTGCATGGAGTGGCGAGGCAGAAAAACAAGGCAGCAGAGCCTTGGCAGGAGGAAAGGTAGCTACTGTTTCCGCAGCCGCCTCCGGCCAAAGGCGCCGTCCACCCCCACGGTCCAGCGCAATGACAGGCCAAGCAGCCTCTCCAAGAGGCATGACGGGAAATTCCTTGGGCAGCAGCTGCTCAGTCAGCTCCAAATATGAGCATAGAGCCGAAACAGACCGCAACCATTCCCAAAACGGGGGCCGAAGGAGCGATTGCTCGCATTTCCAGGGCTTTACGAGTCCATCTAGGCCAGCAAAACTTCACCTCCCGCTTTCCCTTGCCCTGAGTTTCTGAGATTTAGAGCCCATAGTTGTATAAAACTTTAGTGGAATCAATTATTTTTCCCCCATAAGCTTGGTCCAAATATGATTCCATCTGAATATAACCCACGAACTCCTAATACTTTGCCAAAATCTGACCAAGATCCATTAAATTCAGAGATGTTTCCAATTCAGTGGCAAGTCACAGGAAGCAATTACATCTTAGCCTAGTATGACTAAGTTTACCCAGCGCAGGTGGCCATGGCTAACCTTAACCATAGTTTTACAGGTTCTTCTAACAGTCATAAACCATAACATGGTTGGCTGGTTTGTGGTTATCATGCAAAAGACTTCAAAGAAAAGTCATAAACACCTGTATCTTTTAAAAGCATGAGCTTCTGCATATTGAAGTATTTAATTTTAATTAAGTTTAAATTAAACCAATTTTTTCCCCCGATCCTACACTCTTCTTGGAGTCATCTCCCAGCATATCACTGGAGGTTAACCTGCAATCCTGTCCAAACACACTCATATACGCCTAGTCTAAAACAAAGTAGTCTCTCAATTTCCTGAAGTTTTTTTCACAACATCTAAGTGCTTTGTCGTCTTCTGGTATGTTTTTTTCAACTTCCCAGTCTAGCATTCAGCCCTGGGATTTCCTAGTAGCCTCTCAAGTCCCTACCCTTCCCACATGACCCTACACTTCCAACATTTAGCTTTTTTGATAACAGCCAAGGTCAGCTAAATGCTGCCACCTATTGCAGAACAGCAAAATAAGCCAATCTTATCTTCATTGGAGTTCTATCACTGAGTGCTATAGATAAAACCTTATAAAACAGCAACACCTCTTGGATCTAGCCACTCTAGATGGCTACAGGGTCTCCAACAATACATTCGTATGGAAGAAATGGTCCTTCAGATATTCTAGTTCCAGACCATTTAAGGATTTTTAGGTTGATTATCAAATTTGAGTTCAGCTCAGAAACAAATGGAAAGCCTGGTGTCCAGGAAATGATTCAGGAGTTGGAATTTCTTTGGCAATTGCTGAAAAAGAGAATGGGCTCTCAATCCCTATCAACACAATTCAATCTTAGAAGTCCAATTAAGCTCCTACAACAGCTCACATAGATGCTGAAGACTAGTGAATTTCCTGACGGTTCAATCTTGCTTCCTAAGATTATAGCATAGGCCTCCAGAGCCACCAGTCCAATTCTCATTATAAAGCAACTACTAAAGATTTTTCAAAAGCAAAATCAGATCTGAAACCAGTTTGAAAGACTGTTACCATGGACGTCTTTAAAATGACCTCTCATAAGTATATAATATATAACTTTAACTTTCACCATCCAATTCACAGTCTATTTCTATCATCTTTTATAAACCTGATTGGACTTGTATCCAGGATGTCAGTGACATCATCCTTTCAACTTATTTGCCCACATCCTCCATTAATATAAACTTAGATGTAGGAAATCTGGAAAAAAATCTGCTATTGAAGAGTATTTCATGTAAGAAATTCCAATATTAGCATAGATAGAAATCCTCTATCTTGCAATTATATTTTTACATGTAAAAATTACACTAATTTCTGCTAATGCAGAATAGTTTAATGTGATCCTAAAAGATATCAACCCAAGTTTCTCTCACATTATTCTACTTTTCAGAACAGTCTGCTAGCAATCAGTAGAAGATATAAAAACAGAGAAGCTGTTCACACTTAAAACACTCATGGATAAATTATAATTGTGGTTTTGTGTGTAACAATCAGCCAACTTTCCTGTGCTTCCAAACCAGTGAAAAGTTGAAGAAAACTATATTAACTATTATTTTCCCCAGATGTTTAAAGACCTAAAGAACTGACACGTGTGTAAAAAGCCCTAATAAATCTTTAATTGGTTTTGCTTTGCTTTTGTGTTTTTACAGGACAAATTACAAACATCTGATTTTCTCAAGTGTCCAAGGTATTATACACATTCCCATCTGTCTTGTAGGGAGAAAAATTGGTCAACATTTTAATGGTAAAATAGGCTACATAATGGTACAGTTTACTATAATAAATGTACAGGGTTTACACATAGTTTAGAAGCAAGAAAGATGCATCTGCATCAAAAGGCAACTTTTTAAACTGCCACAATTTAATTTTACATTCACACTTGCAATAGGTCACAAAATGGTTACTAAGATCAGAACAATAAATCACTATGATGCACAAATACAGCAAAACCTGATTATATACACATAAATACATATACATGTATATTGTACATATTTGTATATGTATATAGTAAATTGCATGAAAAATCTAACAGACCTGTCAAAATCTACTCTCTTGTCAAAAATATGTACTTGTTCTTTGAGAGCAGAACTTTGCGTGGTCGTTTATATTACATATATTTGTTAGCATCCCAGACATAAACCAACTAAGTTTTTTTCCAGATAAGAAACGGTCCATTATTAAATATGTTGCCCACAAAAAAAGCACAAAGATAAGGCACAATAGGATTTTTCATTACACAAACGTGTGTCATGTTCATTTATCCATAAGAAAACGTGCATTATTTGTGCAAGTTCATGCTGCAGGGTCATATCTACAATAAAAACTGGGCTATAATATATGTTTTTTTAAAAAATTGATTTCCCATCCCTTCACCTATATAATATTCAACTGGATCAACACATTATGTTGCTTCAACAGGAATTACCATATCAAATTACTTTATATTTTCAGGTTATGTTCCACAAGTTTTATAATTTTAGGTGTAAACAATGCACACATTTAATATAGAACATAAAAAACTCTTTAGGTACTGCATTTCTACACTCTATCAAGATTTTACTTCCAATATATGTGCATTTTTTTTCTTCTGTGCACGTTTAGGTAGCAAATTTTAAAGGAAAATATATTCCCCACTAATACATTGTAAGAGGTTTTCTTTTGTAGTAAATAACTTTTCACAAAGTGAGTACCTGCCAATTACTTCTTTATTGCTCACATAATTTTGAATCCATTATCACAGTAACAATATTAGACCATTCACACAGAAATCATAACCATATATTTTAATATAAA
Organism: Liasis olivaceus; assembly: GCA_030867105.1. Classification (NCBI taxonomy): domain Eukaryota; kingdom Metazoa; phylum Chordata; class Lepidosauria; order Squamata; family Pythonidae; genus Liasis; species Liasis olivaceus. Next base: position 36,203,615 of record CM061355.1, on the reverse strand, counting down.
ACCTACAAAAGATATTTAACTTGTATCTAATACTTCAAGGTATTTGGCCCTTAGATAATAATACAGCCAAATTAAATAAAACATTGGTTATGAATAAAATAGGAAGCTTATTCACTGCTTTAAAGCAGACACTCTCACAAAACAAGATTACTTTGCTGGCGCTGCCACCACCAATATTTATATACAAAACCAGCACATCTGCATACAGTTGGTTTCTGCTCCAAAACTACTAAAGCCAGTATCTTTCCCATCCCCAGGCTGACACAAATGAAGCTTTACAGCAACAAAAACTGAAGACCAGACAGAAATTAACACATCTATTCATCTTCCATCAGAAATTGTAGGTGGTTTTTGTTACAAAATACCCACAAGATTATTTCACAGAAAACTATGGAAATACAGTACATCTCCATGCTTTTGGACTGTTATCAAACACTTGTTGGTGCAAAAATTCAGCCACATCTGAGAATGTTTAATAAATTCATCATCTGTCATGCAAAACATAATATGTTGATTTGCTTGAGCTCCAAAACATTTTATAGCCAATGTTCTTTTAATTCAGTACTACTCATTGCTCAGACATTCTAAAAAATGAGACTGAAAAATGATTAATGTAAATGTTAACATACAAAAAGTACTAAAAGTGGAAGACAAGGCCAGACAGGAAATGCTCCTGCTGCAGGTCAACAGTTCTAGTAGCAGTAAGTGTCTCAGGAGTTTCCCTGGATGTTGGCTGTGCCTGTCCGGAGACGAAGATGAGACATTGAGTTCATATGTGCATTTGATGGCTTCAGAGGAGCGCTGCAAGCAATAGCCTGTGGAAAACGATGATGATACCGATCTAACCGTAGATATTTTACTGTTACCAATTTGCCTGTAGTAAAGTATAGTTTAAAACAATATTATCATTTAAAAATATAATATAAATAAAAGTAATTTTACAAGCATTATAAAAATACCTTCACCTGCAATATTTTATCTAAAAATTACTCATGCTTCCTACTTAATTATTTATTAGGAAAACTTCTTACCATCAAACCAAGATCCATGTAATGCTTTAAAAGCTTTTCCAGCATATTCTGGAGACAAACACTTGACATATACACAACCCTGGATGGAAAAATAAAATTTTGGTTGACATCCAACAAAGAAATTGAATATATGAATTAACTATCTTAAATCACTTTTTACCTCACGTGAATTTTTGTCCACTGCTATGTGAACTATTCCCTCATTATCACTGCACTTTTCCAAGATTGCTTCTTGAATAGCCAAATGCCAGTGATCACCAATTTCCCTAAAAACACGATACATAAAAGTTGTTTATTAATGCTTGTATTTTAGTTTGTTCAAATATTACAGAAAAGTAAAATAAAAATCAACAGGTAGCAATTAAACAGGTGTTTAGATACAGCAGCATTCAAAAATAGCCTTCACATAGATCTGCAGCATTTAATAAGCAATATTAAGAAGAGGGGATACAGAGCCTCCAAGTTCCAATTTCCTTAGAACACAAAATATTTTAGATAAATTTCCATTAATGCCTCTACAGATAAGAAATAAGTTTTTGATCTCAAGCAAGCAAGATAAAAATCTTCAGCTCCAAAAGGTAAAAAGAGCATTTCTTTTTATGCCCTGTATTACAAAGTACTACCAAGAACTTTACAAAACTTATCTAAAACTGCATCTACATCCAACTTTACAGTATTCTCTTCACATAAGCCAAATAAGCAATTTGAGGTCAGCAATTAAAATATCACTTCTATGACGTACATGCCCCAAAGTACCATACCTTCCAGGGTTCAGACACTGATATTCATTATCAAGATAAGCCCCATGAATTACAGAATACTGCTCTTAATACATCTCACATTTCTTCTTCTGACATTTAATAAAAATGTTTCCTCATCACTTACTGCATCTTCTCTTATTCTGGGCAGTGATTCTAAAGAGTAGAGATACAAGTCTGAAAATAGGGCTTTGTATCTATAGTAGGGGTTGTAGATCACATGCTTATCAATAATTTTAACTGCAGGGTTGGGGAAAAATGCTATGACCCAGGAAAGTCCCTGCCAATCAGAATAACAATCATAGACTAGAAGGAACAACAATCTCACTCAATAGATTGTTCTATCATTAATTCTTAAACTAGAATGGAAACAATAATGCTAATTAAATCGGTAGGAAACTGGATGATAGAAGACATTTGTAGGGACAAAAATAATAAAAAGTAGGAAGTAGTTCAAAATGTTCAAAAGAGATGCTTAGTTAAGCATTTTAGTGCAAACAAAACAGTTGTGTCTTCTGGAAAGCTATTTTGAAGGCCTTCCTTGTTGTCTGGGCACATTTGTGAATGCACAGTCAAGTATCATCTGTGCATGTACACATGCATGTATTCACACATACCCACAAAGACAATTGGGAAAGCCCTAATTTTAACCCAATTGCAATGTTGTGGCATGACCTGATATAAGCTTTCCATGTAAGATAACTCTAAAATATCCATGAATTGAAGAAATTAGGAATGGGCCGAAATACTTCCAAATCCAAAATACTTCCGAGTCAATGTGCAGGACTGATCAACAGGGGCAGGAAAGGTTTGGTTGAAAGTACAACTCCTAAAGGTCGCTAAATCTAAAGCGTCACATACGTTTTCCAACGAGGCAGCTAATGTTGACTCTGTATGTTCAGTACACTAGTTTTGTATGTTGTTTGTTTAACTAGAAACTCTAAAACTAGGACTTAGATGAAACTCAGCTCACATTGTAGGTCACAGTACTGCAGAATTACCGATAGTTCTAAAGGATTCACAACCTTTCTCTCACCATTGTACATACAGTTTAATAAAAAAAATAATGCAAAGTATCAAAATAGAATTCTTTTCTCTCTCTCCTTTCCTGAACAAGTTATTCTATACTGAAATAGATATTCCATTTGTTTAAATATGAAAGTTTTCTATTTGTAAAGAAAATAATGTACTTACATTACTGGATCAAACATATTGCGAATCTTTAAGCAAGGGGTCAAACTATTTGGTGGTGAATTTCTTCTATCTAAATGAAATGCTACCCAAAAATATATATATATATATATTAGTAGTAGTAAATCATATTATTCCATATCAAATATTTTAAAACCAATCTATTCCTTACTGATTACAGAAACTATAAAAAGATGACTTATACACAATGCAATGTAAATTAATGAATGTAGAAATGTAGAAATTCACTACCACAGCATATATTTCAGAGTGATGCTATAGATACTACTATCTTCAATACACAGTTTTACAATGCAAACTATGTTACTAAGTATACTATTAAGTTTTCACTAATGCTATTAGTAAGTATTATTGAATATTTAATGAAATGATCCTTGGTACAATGGAAATGTAGCTGTAGTACTATACACCTGAGTTTCCTCACATATGGCAAGGTATATGAAAGAAACAATTCCATTATAAAAGTACTAGCAAATAATAATTACAAAATGTTACTATAAATAAATTGAACTAAAACAGAACTCTGAGAAGTGGAAGAACCCAAAAGAAAATAGACATGCAGAAAGCACAGTTCTTCAAATGTGTGAAGGACTTGTGTTCTACCTATTTCATGTGATAATATGATAGATTTGTTGTGAAAACAAATGATCATCTAAGAGAATGCAATACAATCTTCCTCTATTATAATAAACATTCTTAGCTAATCTAATTAATAACTACAATCACTATAGCCTAAACTCAGTCCTAAGATTCAATGCATTGCTAGGAAAAAAAAATGGCTTTTAAAGGGGGTAAGTTGATGAATAAACTACAGAGATCTACCCAGCTTATCCTCAGAGAGAGTCTCCTCTTAACAGTGGCTGTACAATATATTGCTTAGATAGGGGAATAATTAGAATGGGAATTAGACATAGTCATCTGCTGAAGTAACCCACTGAGCCAGACAGCTGTCATGCAAATCCAACTTACCTAACAAGGAAAACAAAAATCATTTTTCAAACTGCATACCATTGCTACTTATAAATCTGGTTACTCAAGAAACATATACAATGAATATAAAAATATAAAATTATATCAATATCACTTCAAAACAACTGATAAACTACAGTTAGTATTAACTGATCATAGGAAAGAGAAAACATTTCACAAAGTATAAATGTACAGTGTCACATACCTTGACCTTGCCACACTTTAGATGGTATGACTAGCATTTTATCACATGATGCAGATGGCTGTATCCACTTCCATACCAGAAAATCAGCACCACCTATTCTTCGTGTTTCTGTGCGAACTCTAGATTCATTAGCAGCAAGGAAATCAACAGATCTTTTCCATACCTTTTTCATTTTTTTCCTTAAATATGAAATAAAAAGTTATTTTGCTTAAATACTTATTTAAGCATTAACACATATTAAGAATCTTTCCCCATATTGAATACAGAATATTCAAACATTCATCTCTGAGGTATTCTGAATGAACTAATATAGTAAATATTTTTAACTATTTGCACATACCTGTCCTGTGGTGCAATTAAAGAATCTCGTACATGGGGGATAGGCATATATGGTTGTAACTCTTTGTTTTCCTGGCATGCTTCACTGTGGGTTCTTAGAACATCTGAAAATATTGTGTTGAATTAACTAAGCTGTATATCAAATTGGCATCAGAACTGAGCTATCTAATAGAAAGGATTTAAGGATAACACAAATTACAACATTTTCTGTGATTAGGCAGTAAATAAAATATAGTCCTGACAATCAAAGGTATCAAAATGCATATCATATCAACACAGAGATAAAGAAGAGCTTTACCCAAATGATACCATAGTTTAGTATATTTGAAGCACGCTATTAATTAAGAGCTTAATTAAAACTTACCTATAATTTTTACAATCATGTCATACATCTGCCTGGTCTCCTCCTCCTCTTTGTACCATCTATATTTCATATACCTTAAGACTCCCCAAATCATTCCAACACCTGTGCCAAACAAAAAGATAATTACCTAGCAAACAGTTCAAATGTTATAAAGATCTCTAGTTTTGCTTAGAAAGTAGAGGTATTCAATAAACATTTTGAGCTTGAAATGGGTATTTCTGGCATTCCATTGTCAAAACACCTAATTAGAACAAACCATGGTTATTCTGAGTGGCAATGCTTCAAGGATTCCATTCTGTTTTAGAGAACTGGATTAGCAGACGTGTGCACTATCCATATCCAAAGTGGGAAAGGCACCTTTGAATCTAACATGGACCCTCTTGTTATACCTGCTGGCAGCTCATGAGAGCCCAGGGAAAAAAACAGTTTCTTTAAGCAGCAGCTAACAGTTACCACAAGTGCACCCACACTGGATTCAAAGCATTTTTCCCACTTAAATCTGAATATTGCCCACTCTATGGATTGGAGTGTTGCCTTGCATTCTGTCATTTTTAAAAAAAATGTCTTGCCTTGGCCTTGTTCCCTGAGGATGGGTGGGATGATCAAGGGGTAGAGTGCTGGGGGACAGGTAGATGAAAGCAGCCATATAAACAAATGACAGAGTAAAGGACCATTCTGGATTTAACTCCTGTTGATGAAAGATCTAGATAGTATCATAAGGACAGCTGCAAGGAACCTGCCACTGGATTAGACTCACTACTGTGCCGAAACTTGTATATGTCTGGCTACCTCAGCCTGAGGCTACTATCCTATGCCATTTTAATTCAAGTGTGCTGCTTTGGAGTTTTTTCCTTTTAATTTTATTTTAAAGCAATTTAATTAAACATGTGGATTCAGAAAAAGAGAAAGGATTCCCACCACCTACCCTTCTGCTATTCAATTCAACTATTTTAACATTTAAAAGGACATTTTCCTTCTCCGCTGCCCCAAAAATCTCTCCTTCCAAATAAGATCTGTTTAACTATTTGAAGGAATTCTTCCAATGAGGTGCTCGTGTGAGAACTGGCAGTTACAATACTATTGAACTGTTTACCATGCTTGGCTGTTCCCCCCGCCCCCACAAATTTCAGTTCATCTCTATATAAAAATCCTACTCTCCAAACAAACTATGCCTCAGGAAGAGTTAAGAGGGAGGGGGATAGTCAAAGGAAAAGCCAGATGAAAAGTCAACAGGTCAAGGGAGACTAACTGCTACAAGGAGGCTTGTTTTAGCACAATGCCTACTCTTCTAGTGGTTGCAATACTGCTTTCCACCTGTTACCACAGGGCAGTGAGACCGAAGCAAGGGTTAGTGTATGGAGAGAGATTCTTAAGCCTATAAAAGCAAAGGAGACAATGATACTTGCCTACCTAGCACACTTCCCTCTATTAGCAATACAGGAGATGAAAGTGATTGACAGGAAGAAGAAAAGACTGAAATCAGTGGAGCACTCACCATTATCACAGCAGACGCACAGCTTTAGCTTGAAGACCCATGCTATGCTGCCTGCAACCACTGCTAGGCAAAGGTAAACAGGGCAAAAAACACCTTCAGCCCCCGGAATACTCAAGAACCTGATCTGGTATCACCAAAATAGCAGTAGATAATCTTATACTAGCGGTTGACAGCAAGATACTTGCTCTCAAGGAGAATAAAGTGCCTGCGCAGTAGTTAAAGTAGCCACTGGGGGCAGTGTGATCCAAAACCATTAGGCATGATAAAAATTATCACACAGGTCATGCCTTTGCATGATTATTCCTTTGTAAGGTGGAAAGTTTTGGATTCCAATGTCTTCTTCTAGCTGGTTGTGCTAATGTTCCTTGCTCCCTACTTCTAACAGGCAGGGGGTGCACCCCTTATCTCACCAATACAAGGGGAAAAGTGTCAGGAATACTATAAACAATAAACTCTATCACAAGTTTCCACCTCACAAATTTAATTCACAGAAGATACAATGCCAGAGTATTATCTTTCCCTTACTGAACCCTACAGATGAAGCCAAGAGACCAGGACCTCTTATACTACAAGAACCTGGCTCACACAGCAAATCAGGCAAGTGTGGTGAAGACATCCAGATGGCAAACCTCCACTGCGGCACCAACATGAAAAGGGCAGCCTGTGAGATGCAGTTTCCAAGAACAACTGTGTGTTGCCTACCTAAGTTGATCTTTCAAAATGATCTGGTTTCAAAAGGACTAGGCCAAGATCATCCCAGGAGGCACTACAGTTGTCAACAGTGCTCATATGGAGAAGTATTACAAGATTGCTGGCTATTTCCACCAGTCTATGAAAAGAAAGAATGTTGAACTCCACTTTCCTAAAACACCTGATCCTCCAGAATATTCTCACCTGGTAAGCTCATCTTTGTAAAGTTCCAACTTTATAATAGGGCAAGTCAACACAGTGGGTTTTTTCCCCCCAAAAAAATTCATTATATTGGTTTTAGATAGCTATGACTTTTGTTAGTGTTTTAATGTAAGGGTGCCAGAGTGCATTTAAAATGGCAAAAGGACCATACTGATGTAATTGATTTGCTATGGTAGTGCTTTGTATGTACTTGTATATGCTCTAATGCCTGCTGATGTGAAACTTTCAGAGTGCATTTAAAAGGGCAAAAAAATACTTGCATTTTGGGCATGAACTCTCTGCATACTATTGTGCTTTGTTAATGTGGAGTGCAGGGGTTCATTTAAGAAACTAAAAGGGATTGCATTGGTTTGGTTACTAGCTGAAGATAGAGCATAGGTTCATTTATTTTGATGATGATCTGTGAATGTTGATATACTGGTGTTGGCAAAGCCTGACAAAGTATTAGCAGTGGGAGTAGGTGGCATTGATTTTTATGCTGTTGTAATATTAATGAAAATTATTCATGCAGTTAAGCACTACCAGCCCTTTTCGGCAGCAAACAATTAAAGAAATCCCAAACCATAACAATGAATGGAATGTTCAAGATGGGAGATACTGATTCACTGCCAGTTGAAGAATGTGAGAGAATTAGCTCTTGGGGAAATACAAATTTTTGTTCTGTCAGTTAGAGCAACCTAGGATTTTATTGTATTTTTATTTTCATCATCCCTTTTGCCAATGTTTCAGGCTGGCCAGGAGGAAACAGTATGGATATTCTTTCTGCCTACTCATGTGGCTACGGAGTAAAAAACAAGGAAGCAAGAGAGCAGAACAGCTGAAAACACTGGATTTTGTTTCAACTGAATAACAAATATTCAAACTGTTTCAAGGCTTTTTGTTACAATGCATCCAAATCAAAAGTTTTGATGGAACACTCCTGGTAAGATACCATCTTCCAAGTTCAAAACAAGTTTTCCACTTTATCCACACTCCTATTAGAAAGTACAACTATCTTACATACAACAGAACAAAATTATATTTCCAGAAGAATTATATTATACATTAAATATCACAATATTTTAAATTAAAAAATATTATTGATTTTCTTCAGCATTTGTATTTTTGTTAAGTATATAGACCACACTTATATGATTAATTTTCACTGAACTATACAGGCAGCAATCACTATTTATATGTGCCTCTTTATAGACCATTAAAAAGATATCTATGTGGATTATTTCCTTATAATTCCTTCCTTTTATATTAACATTTGGATGTCAGTTATCACATTATATGTTTCAATGAAATGCTTGCTAATTTCCTCTACTTTCAGATAGAGGATACAAAATCTACTGAAAAAAACTGAATTATTTGTCAGTTACTATCGCTCTTGCATTTCTTAAAAGTCACACAAGTATAAATTAAGCTTTCAGAAGAATAGTAAAAACACAAACACTCACCTAACAGCAGAATGAACGATCTACATGTTGCAGTAATAAACGCACGACGAAAACGACACGTAAGAGTCATCTGTGGCCTAGTTGATACTAGGTATTTTGTATCAGTTGTATTGGTTATGGACTCTTCATCTGATCTGTTATCAACATACCTATCAAAAATAAAAGATAATCCAACCTTTCCTCATACCTATAACTCAGACCATAAACAAGCCACAGGCTTGAACACTCCCTCTCCCTTCTACAGCTTTCTCTTGTTTAATAATAATCATATTCTACTGTGATATGAAAGACAATCTAGAATTAAACTGTTTTTAGAAAAAGTCCATAAAATGACTTACTTTATACCAACATCTTCTCCACTATTTAATATCCACTGCAAGGATTCATTACATGCATGTTCATATTCTGGACCTAAACTCTAAGAGAAACAAGGAAATCAGATAAAAATAAAGGAGACCAAGAGTTCTCCAATCATTGCTGTATACAAAAGATTCAGTGGTGAAAGCTGTTGCGAATTTCCAAAATAAATAAATGCTAGTAAAATATAACAATGCTATATTAAACATTCTAATAAAACTATATGCATATACACACACATAAATAAAATTCAACTATATTTTTATGTCACTTTGTCATTTAACCTCTAATTATTTCATCATAAATATTGGAACAAGCAAGACAGTATGCATACAGGCTACAGATTATGACTTGGACTTGGGCTTTAGAAGGGGACAATGAAACCTACAAGAGATAGGAAACGCTATGTTCCCGTTGTATCTGATAATTTAGTGATGGACTAGAGACATAGCCAGTCTCTTTGATGATCTAACATGGATTAATTTTATTTATTTATTTATTTATTTATTCGGCTTGTATGCCGCCCATCTCCCCCAACGGGTGACTCTGGGCGGCTCACAATAAAAACACAGATTAACTGCCACATAACTCTTGTCTTCCAAATCACTGATTATATTAGTGATTATACAATGAACTATTTTCAAATTGTATTTCAATGCTGAATGGGACCATTTTTTTTTTCATTCCCTGTTCCCTTTCACTGTCTGTCCTATTAGACTATAGACATTTTTGCACAGTCCTGTCCACTTCCATTTTCAGCACCTGTAAATATATAAGTACTAATTTCACCTCCCAATTAAATCTAACCATTTATAAGCACCACTGATTTTTAACATTCAATGGCAAGCATAAATGACAGAAATCAGGCATGTCACAAAAGAAGACAGAGATACTAATAGCAAAAAAAAAGAATACCAAATAAATGTTTACTATAGTGCCAAGATGGAAATGTAGACTTGTAGAATGAATGTATAAGTGGCTGCAGGTCAGTACTAATGTTATGTCTAATTTTTGTGAAACTTCATTTTTGCCATAAAATTGCTGTTTGGAGGAGTAGTGAAAAATGTTGATTTAAAAAAAACCTCTCATTCTTTTGCACAGGCAAACAAATCACTTCAGGTCTAGGATATTTAAATCTAGAAACATTTTATACACCTCTACTCTTCCAGTTTTCAGCATCTATTTGTTCAGGCTGACACTTCTTTCATTTGGGATGTTCAATCATATGTACATCCAACAGAAAATAATTCAGTGAGGGAAAAATGACATTGAACATGAACATCATGGAAATATAATGTCTGAAACACATTTTAAGTATACAGCCAAAAAAAAAAAAGAATCAAATTCTCAGTCTCAAATACTGAAACAAATCAATAATACTTCATCACTTTTCAATATTTTCCACACAGCAATTAGTTCATAATTTTATTTCTTTCATCATTTATACTTTGGTTAGGACAATGTTGATTTCAGCTACATACTAAAGTAGAAATGTTACATATAATGGATAGCATTATAATTTAATGAGGAATATTATTAGAGGCATATCATTATATTATTAATATATTAATATGAATATACTATTAATAAATACATAATATTTTGATTATTTTTTCTGGATAAAGGTGATGGATTCTCCCTAAGCAAGTCATAATCCAGACTTTCATTTATGGCAAGCATATAATATAAATATCAACCTTGCAGGATCAAAGAAAGTTTAGGGAAGGATTCATACTGACAGTATATTGCTGTGAATACTGAAAAGGTAATTCATTCACAATTCAAATCCATACACTTAACAGTAGCTTTTAGTTATTAGGTAAATGCAGGAATTTTAACAAAATCTGCTAGTTCCTAATTTTTTATACAGTGAAGGAGAGTGATGGGGGAAAGGATCTATAACTGATTAACTTTTAAACATCTACTTGTTCATAGTCTTGCATTGTAAAAACAGACTAAATTGTTTAATCAGAACAGTGATTCTCAAACTATGGTTTGTTGACTACTGATGGTCTGCAGAGGACTAATGCAGCTTCCTTGCATTCAGTGCCAATCACCAAAGTCTGCTCACAGCCCCCATCTCTTTGTACTCATCACCATTCAACTGATTTGCAGAAATACATCAGTGACTGAAAATTGGTTCAGTGAAGTACACAGGTAGCAATGTGAGTACTAAAATTATAAAATCTGACAATAGTGAACAGGACTTGAATGTAGTTACCAACTGTGAGTATGCTGTGCTAACTGAAACTGTGATCTAACATAAGCAAATCAAAAAGAAAAGTATAAACAGAAAAAGATGATGATGAAAATGTAACAATGCAATTTCACGGGCAGGAGATTGAATCATCCCTAACCATTTCATACTCAAAAGATTTTGACTGAAGAACATTCCTGACCAACCCATTTGTGCTAAAAGTTATTGTTAACATGGCATGGGATAATAAAATGATTTTCAAATCACTCCATGGCCCTTCCAATTTTCTACTAAAATGTATGCAAGTCATAGTAAACTGATACAAGACAAACTGTGATTGCTTTAGGTTGATCTATTTAATGCTCCATTTATCAATTAATCACTCTTTTCCCACAAACCATAGCATTTACCTAATTTGTTCACATGGTTCTTGGTTGAAAATAACAGAGTTTTTCCTCCAAGATATTATAGAACTTGATTTTATAGTTTCTGGTAGAGGTGTGCAAACTGCTTCACTTTGAAATGTTTATCAGGATTTTCTCATGGGAAGAAGGTCATCCCGTTCCCTATACAAAAACAGGTGTCGAGATTATTCTATGAAGCTAATGTAAACAAAGAATCTTGTGATTCTGTTATGCTTTTTACTGCCACCTACTGTAATGTGTATGTTAGTTATTCAGTGGGGGTGTACATGCTGGCAATATAACGGGAGGGTAAAATGCCCAGCCTGTTCAGTCAGTTTATCTTGTAAAGTTAACCATGTAGATTTTTATAGGTTATGTAGTCTTAACTAGTAACCAAGTAGTGTACCTCTTCTCTGAGAGTGTTTTTTAGCTAGAGTCTTTGTTGTGGATAAGTCTTGGAAGCTAAGATGAGAAGAAGTCTTTGTTATATCCTATATTTTGTATGCAACTTGTATTTTATGAAGTTTTGCATTTTTATCAATAAAGACCAGTTAGTTTATATTTTTTGACTGGATTTTCTTTGGAAAGCTAACTATGGGTATTGCATTTTGCAAGCTCTCATGCTGATGTGTAATTTTCCTGAGAGCAGGATTTTTGGGACCTTTGCTGCACTCTGCACAACAGGTTATGGGCCCAGGGCTCAGAGCTCAGGACCCAGGGCTACATTTCCGAGTCCAGAGGGGATCCAGAATCAGGACCAAGTGCCCAGGACTGAGGACTAAGGTCCGTGGTTTGGGAACAGGATTCCAGGCGTGAGGTTCCAGGAATGATGTCCAAGGCGTGAATCCAGGAGTGCTGGAAGCAAGGACTGAGATTCCTGAGTGACGGGTGATTTATGGATTTATTACCCTGCCTGTGACTGTTTCGTTTGAGGTTTGAATTTTTTCTCTGTGGTTGAGTGCTTGTTTTAAGTGAAATATGGCAGCAGCTCCACCTGCAGCGGTGAGCCTTCCGTTTGAAAGGTTGAATTCAAAGAATTACCAAACATGGAATATAAAGATAAAATCTTTTTTCATGAGAGAGGGGCTTTGGCATTATGTAAACAACACACCCCCAGTGGCACCCACGAATGAAGAGCAAGCTTTGATGGACTGTGCATATGGTAATTTGATTTTGGGACTTGAGTCTTCAGAATTGGTGCATGTTCGTGGTTTGGAAACTGCTAATGCATGCTGGGTGGCTTTGCGTGGGATTTATGCGAGGCAAACTTCATCTGCTATCGTAAGTTTGACAAAGCAGTTGTATAACCTTAAATTGGAGCCAGGAGCTAATGTAATTGAGCACCTGAATAAGATGAAAACTTTGTTTGCTGAGTTGGCAGATCGTAATCTGATCATTCCCGAGCAACAAAGAGCATGTATAATTCTTTCAAGTCTGGATGAGTAGTTTGACATATTAGTAGAGGCCATACAGTCGCTACCAATTGCAGACCTGACAGTGGAGTATCTAACCAACAGGTTGCAAGAAATACAATGTACATGTGATATGCAGACTGATTCTAAGAAAAGACTTGATAACGTAAAGCAGCAACCTTCTCCAGCTGGCACAGAATGTGCATATTTGGTGAGAAAATGTTTTCGTTGTAATTCTACCAAGCATCTTATAAAAGACTGTCCTATGAAAAGTCAGCCTGCTGAGAGTTCCAGAAGGTTTGTCCGTTGTGGAAAAGCAACAGTTAAGAAACAAGGGAGTACTAGACTGGTGTCTGCTTTGATTTCTAACAGAGACAAACGTTATGCTGATAAGTGGTTATTGGACTCTGGTTGTAGTGAAATCATTGTAAACAATGAGCAGTTATTATTGACTAAATGTAAACCTAAAATTCAACAGTTAATTTGGCTGATGGTTCTGTAGCTAAAGTAACCATGCAAGGTGAAGTGTTCATACCTTGTTTGGGAGAAGTGGTTTCTGATAGAGTATACTTGATTTTTCTCTTCTCAGTGTCCCTGTATTAACTAGCATTGGGTATTCTGTTATGTTCCAAGGTTCTGAATGCTATGTTACAAAAGAGGGGGCTGAATGTGCAAGAGGGAGAATGGTTAATCAATTGTATGAAATGCTTCCTAAACAAGATGTGTTAATTGGAAGTTGTGCAGGTAATGTTCCTTTACATGATAAATGCATTCATCATTATCATAGAGTATTAGGTCATCCTGGATGGAAGTGTTTGTCACAAATGGCCAAAGTGTATCCAGAACTGAGATTCAAGAAGTGTTCTAAGTTTCTTGATTGTACTGTGTGTAAACAATCTAAGATAAAATCTGCCCATCGCCAGAAAAAGCAGCAGGATTTCTACAAGACCATTTGCTCTTGTGCATGCTGACTTAGCTGGTCCGTTTCCTCCAAGTGAAGGGGGAGCAAGATTCATGTTTGTTTTAGTGGATGATAAAACACGTTTCACATTTTGTTATTTGTTGAAACAGAAGTCTGAAGCATTCTCTCGTTTCAAAGAATTTGTGTCTATGGTTGAAAAAAGACATGGATATAAAGTAGGGAGTTTGCAAACTGACAGAGGGGGTGAATTTATGAATCTTGAGTTTAAAAATTGGCTACGTAAGAAAGGCATTTTCCATAGATTAACAAATGTGGGCATGTCTGCTGAAAATGGGATTGCTGAGCGCAAGATCGGTGTTTTGAAAGTAATTAAGGATAGGGTACTCCTTGATACCCAATTACCAGCCAGATTCTGGGGAGAAGCTATTTTAACAGCAGTATTTCTTACTAATAGACACTGGAATTCAGCTGTGAATGAAGTTCCTTATTTTTTGCTGTATGGTAAACATCCATGCTTAAAGCATTTGCGTACATTTGGAACTTTTGCTTATGTACAAATTCCTAAGTCTCAAAGAAGGAAAAACCAACCAAAAACACAGCGTCTGAGATTTGTTGGTTATTCTCAGGAGTCAAAAGGTTATCGGTTTTATCTGGGCCGAAACCAAGTAATTATCTCTAGAAATGCTAATTTTGAAGAGCCTTCTGAATGGCAAAGGCTGCATGCAAATTCAGAGGTTTTTTTGGAGTCACACACAGATTTAGCTAGAGAGCTAACACCACTTGTTGCACCCTCCTCTCCACCGATAAAGCAAGAAGCAGAGGCTTTAGGTGAAGTAGAAAAGAAAGAGGAGAAAGTAGAGGAAATACAAGAGAGTTTTGAGATTCCTTGTAGGTCAACATGAATAAAAAAAGGTGTTCCACCAGAAAGATCTGTTATTCAACAAGTTAGGGAGTGTCAAATAACTTGTGAGCCACAAAATTTTCAGGAAATGTTATCCTTGCCAATTGATGAACAAGATAAATGGAATGAAGCTATGGATACTGAGTTCAATGCATTAGTAAATAAGAATGTTTTTGAAATTGTTGATTTACCTGAATCAGAAAAAGCCATAGGTTCCAGATGGGTGTTTAGAAAAAAGCTTTTACTGATAATACTGTTCAGTATAAAGCTAGACTAGTTGCACAAGGTTATTCACAAGAACAGTTTGTGAATTATAATCTTACATTTGCACCTACAGTTAGGCCTGAATCATTGCATGTAATGTTGGCCTTAGCTGCACAAAGAAACATGGTTGTACATCACTTTGATGTAGATACAGCTTATTTAAATGCTGAGCTTCATGAAACCGTGTATATGAAGCAACCTCCAGGTTACACATGTGAGGATTCCCAGAAAGTATACAGATTGCGTAAAGCACTGTATGGATTGAAACAAGCTGGGAGATGTTGGCATCAATGCTTAGATAAAGCTTTGTTGGAAATTGGTTTCAAGAAATCAATAGCTGATCAATGTGTATATACCAAAGGAACTGGGAAAGATTATGCAGTACTTCTCACTTATGTTGATGATTTCTGTCTTGCTACTAGTTCTTTAAACTTGGTAAAAGAATTTGCCAAGCAAATGGAGCAATATTTTAAATTGAAAGATCTAGGTATGTTAAGATACTACCTTGGGATTGAAGTGCATAGAGCTGAAAATGGAGAAATCTATCTAAGTCAAAAGAAAAAGATAGAACAGTTGTTAACACACATGGGAATGTTAGATGTAAAACCTGTAAAAACTCCAATGACTTGTGATTTTTTGAAAAATGAAACATGTGAAAAGTTGTGTGAAACACCTGCAATGTATCATTCTGTGATTGGTTCTGTACTACACCTAGCACAATGGACACGTCCAGATGTATCTTATGTTGTTGGGATTTTGAGCCGTAAGGTGGCTAATCCTACAGAACATGACTGGCTAGGATTGAAAAGATTAATGAGATATTTAAAAGGTACAATAGATTTTTGTCTTAAAATGTCAACTAATGGGTCAGAAAAGCCTGTAATTTTTGTTGATAGTTCATTTGCAGAAGAAAGTGACAGAAAGTCCATAACTGGGTTTGTTTGTAAATTTGGTGAATCTACAATTGCATGGAAAGCAAGGAAGCAAACCTCCATTGCCTTATCTACTGCAGAAGCTGAATTCGCAGCTTTATCAGAAGCAATCTGTGAATTAAGATGGTTTCATCAATTATTCACTGATTTAAACATTCAAGTGTCATTGCCTTATACAGTGTATGAAGATTCCCAAGCCTGTATAGGGTTAGCTAAAACAGAAAACATTAGAGCTCGTACAAAGTATGTTGATGTAAAGTATAAAAATGTGAGACAAGCTATGTTAGAAAATTTCATTGATCTTGTGTATTGTGCATCTGAAGCAAATCTTGCAGATATATTTACCAAACCATTGCCTATTGTACAACATGAAGCAATGTTAGCAAACCTTGGATTAGAACAAATGTAAATTGTTGTTGTATTGCTGTAATCAGTTGTTTATACTATCTGTAACACTTGTTATTGTGTCGCGAACGGGCTGAGAGGGGTATCAGGATTTTCTCATGGGAAGAAGGTCATCCCGTTCCCTATACAAAAACAGGTGTCGAGATTATTCTATGAAGCTAATGTAAACAAAGAATCTTGTGATTCTGTTATGCTTTTTACTGCCACCTACTGTAATGTGTATGTTAGTTATTCAGTGGGGGTGTACATGCTGGCAATATAACGGGAGGGTAAAATGCCCAGCCTGTTCAGTCAGTTTATCTTGTAAAGTTAACCATGTAGATTTTTATAGGTTATGTAGTCTTAACTAGTAACCAAGTAGTGTACCTCTTCTCTGAGAGTGTTTTTTAGCTAGAGTCTTTGTTGTGGATAAGTCTTGGAAGCTAAGATGAGAAGAAGTCTTTGTTATATCCTATATTTTGTATGCAACTTGTATTTTATGAAGTTTTGTATTTTTATCAATAAAGACCAGTTAGTTTATATTTTCTGACTGGATTTTCTTTGGAAAGCTAACTATGGGTATTGCATTTTGCAAGCTCTCATGCTGATGTGTAATTTTCCTGAGAGCAGGATTTTTGGGACCTTTGCTGCACTCTGCACAACAATGTTTGGCATGCAAACTTTTACAAACTATCCCATTTTAAAGGTGGAATTGCTCATTATAGGGCAAAAGAGGTAGAAGTGCTATTTCAAACTTTTGGGAAATATTTCAAACTGGAAACAGAGCTGGTCAAAATGTTTCCAGAATGTCTGAAACAGTTGCTTTGCACTTTCATACTCAGAACAAGATGTTTTGTGAAAGTTTGCACTCAAAATACAAGATGAAACATTTTGTAAATCCCTAGCCCCTAGTATTCTTCATCTGGAGAATGAAATTATAATACTTTCATCCTTTTTAAATGAGGGAGACTTGAAATTACTTAATATATATAAAGCAACAGACCAAAAGTATTGCATAATTCAGAAGGCCTATTAATTTATCTTCATACCAAATAGGGTATAATGAATAAATTGATCAGACAAGAACTGATAATTATATTTTTAAAAGGCGTATACATTTTCCATTTAATATTTCTTGCATTTAAATATTATGCTTAAAAATTCAAAATGACTTCCTCCAACCAAATATATACATGCAATATACTACCAGTATTTCTAACACTGTAAGTTTTTAAAATAATTTTTAAAGAGTGGAAAATATATAATTTAAAATGAATGTTGCTTACTTTTAAATAAGTAGCTGCTTCTTGGATGGAAAGACCCTTCTTTACAGAATTGCCACATTCATGATCACCTGGGAAAAATAACTTTTTACTTATTTTATATAAGTATTGCTTCTTTATATTACATATAGGTGTGTAGGAGCAAAACCTATGTTATAAAAATGAAATAGTGACAGAATAGATTCTTCCTTTTCCCTCTACCCTTATACAGTCCCAGATCAGTTTTGGAGGGTGAGGCAACTTAGAGCAAATTCAGGATACATGTTGGAACTGATTAGAGGAAAGAGTAATTTGGGAAGTCATACCGCACATACATGTTTACAAATTCTACCTGCAGCACATAAAATCTGGATATAGTTCTATAATACTGTCTTGTTCACCACCTGTTTGGCTATTGATATAAAAGCATGCTAATCTGGCTACAAAAGTAAAGGGAAACTTAAATTCTGTCAAAAGATCTACAGAGACATATTTTTTAACTATTCATTAACTGAGCAATAAAACATATTGCCAAGCCTCGTGCAGCTGGACAAGATCAAAGAAGCAAAAGCTATCCAGATTTCGGTAAGGTATTTTCAGGCTAGTCTGGGATAAATACAAAATCTTGAAAGCTGCAAGAATGTCCTGCCCTCTGACCCTCATATATAGTGAGTTAGTTAAGGCAGAGTCTCTTTGAATTATTTGAAATGCTTCTTCCCAAATTTCTTTCCACTTGGGCTATGTAGCCATTTATGAAATAACTGTCAACTGACTTGCCTGCTATCTCAGTTGTTTATGTACACTCTCTCTTTCATTCATTTCCCAACCTCCCACAATCTCTCAGATAAAAGCAGACAATTATAGTAAATTTTCATCTACAGGTTAGTCAATCATGCTGCTATGATATAAATGCTTTCAGTTAATTAAAAAAAAAGAATCAATTAGAAGATACCATCTATGAACAAATTAACACAAACTATTTTTTTAAAATGGGACTCATGCCTGTAAAACTAGCAACTTCAACAAGAAAAATAAAATGAAAAGAAGGAAATTATTTTTTCTTAAAAAGAATAGTCCTACATGCGCAAGATGAAGTGTTCTTCCTCATACCAAAAGTTTAATTAGTCTTTATTTATAATTTATAGGACTGATAATTCGTTGTAATAAAGACAGTACTTTACTGTTGATTTAGCTCCTCTCCAACCAACACATCTATTTTATTTTTTAATTGAAATCTTTTTTATTTTCATTTAAACATTTGATTACATTTTCACAGTATGTTTAACAAAATTGTTTCTCATATTACATTAAAAATTTAATAAGAAATTCGACTTCCGGAGGAAGAAATGGCAGACTGAAAACAGCTCCTCAAAAAGTGGAGCCAATGATCATGGCGAAGAATGAAGCACCAGTGAGTAGACCAGCTCTTCAAACCTCTCTGGACGAAGAGAGAACAGGAAATCACTCACAAGTGCTCCAGACAGTTGCTCCTTGTGAGGAGACCCCAAGACAGCATCTCCGGCAAGTTCTGAGCACTGGGAGATAAGGAAATAGCCATCTTGCTCAAACCACGGTCGGTGCCTTTAAAAGGACACTAAGTTTGCATACTTCCTTTTCTAATCACAATCGGAAATTGCTTATTAACTACTTTTCAGCTATTAGAAACCTTTGAATCAACAAGTCTGAAAACACCGGATGAGTCTGCATTCAATCCTTAATGAAAGAAAATTTTAACTACAAGCTTAAGAACTTAAAAATTTTGAAATAAACAGCTAAAGCTAATTAAGACTTTTATTTTAGAAAGTTATAAACTAATTAAGGGTCCAGATAAATTTGAAATAAGATTTTGGAATTGATTATAAAGAATCCTTTCCGTGGGAAAGTCAACTTGTTTTGAATTTTTTCTAAGACGTAAAAGAGATAAACAATTTTTTAAAATTGGGCACTAGAGGGAACTAAAGATTTTAATTAAAGGAAAAGAATACATAAATCTGATTAACAGCTACAAAATGATGCAAAATATTGTAACGTTGAAAATACTGAAAGATACATTTGAAAAATGGAATCAGAAGTTAATAACAACAAAGTCAATAGTGAAGTTTGCTTCTATGGATAGATTGTGTCCAAAAGTTGTTTTGGAAGAAATGGCAGAAGAGGAACACATTTTATCTGACAAGACAGACAGAATTGACACTGAAAGTGGATCTACAAATGTCAGGCTACAAGAATGACATGGAAAAAGATGTTTTATTGGACATACAAAAGAAATCAGTTGATGCTTTAAAAATCAAAAGGAAATTACAAATAATAAACCTAGATAATTCTTTTATATTGGATTTACAAGAGCTTGTTAAAGCTTGGATGAACCCTGTAAGAAGGGATAAAACAGAAATGAAATGAAATGAAATGAAAGTTCTACGTCATTACTTGAATGGACTAAAGATTAAGATTGTTACAAGTAAAAAAAAGGAATATAAAGTTGGTTTATTTGATCAAGGTTAAAATAGATATGTTGTTATTTCTGGCAACCCTTGATTTTTACTTAACACCAGGACTGAAATGATGATGCTTTATGGATTTGTTTATAGATAATAGATGGGACATGGGATGAAGAGATCATTGGTTATAAATTAAGAGAAGGTGAAAAGTTACTAAAATTGTTTATACTTGTGATGAAGGTTGGAGGTCATTTTTTAATATATTTCTTTTCTTTACTATATTCTTACTTTTCTTTTTAAAATTTTTCTTTGCATTTTTTACTTTCTCCCTACTCTTCTTTCTTTTAGTTTATATTATTAGTCTTTACTATCGCAATTATAATCTTTAATAAAATTATTTTTTAAAAAATTCGTAAGAAATTCATATTGCTTAGTCTCATATTTTGTTCCTGAAACTACTACCAAAAATACTCTTTTTTGCATTTGAAACTAAACTATGTATTATTAATTCTAAAGACTTACCTGCAATTTGTGCCAGCTTTTCATGAAGTCTATATAAACTGTTCATGAGAATCGGTTTTTCTACCTAGAGAATTAAAAAGCTAATTAACATGTTTTGTTCTAAACATGTTTTTTAAAAATGCCTGAAATCATTCATAATCTATGAGTACTTAAATCCAAAAATGACAACCTTTTTCAGTTAGGATTTTAACAGCATGTGATGGGTGCCCTCATAAAATGGCTGCCATGGGAGACTGGCCTATAAACAAAATGGCTCCCATAGTGGGTAAGGCAAGTCACAAAACATCCATTTACCAGAAGGCAAACTAGCTTCTCCCAAATTTTCTCCACCATTCAAGTCTGTTTTTTATTATTATTATTATTATTAGGAGCCTCTGCATTGACAAACAGGGCTGCTCAGGGGCATCCTATCTATTGCTTTCATCACCTCTGAATTCCACAGATCAACTACATATATGTTCAAACCGCTCAGTAAATCACCAGGGAACTCCCCAAACACCTACTGAACTAGATGGATCCATATGGCACCTGGAGCAGAACAATTTAATGAATCCCTCCCCTTAACAGAGGTTGGAGGTAACAATGTATGTTACGTTCAGTGTAAAATGATCTGTGCACTGCAAATGCTTCATAGTAATGTTGCCTATTAGATACCTCAACTGCTTTGAGTGAAATACCAGATCAAGACCCCTTGTGGGAATAGCTTTTTAAAATGTGTATCTATATATCTATATATATAAATAAAATAGAGGGAGAGAGAGAGAGAACCAAGGAGGTTTTTAGGCACATATTGGTGCTTGTGAACATCAGACTTAGTGCCTCAATTTTGGTTTTGATTATATATACAATTCATTTGCTCATCTGCTATTGTGTTGTTTTTTTTTTTTGGTCTGCTTCACAGTCATTACTGACCCTGCAGTGACCGCCCCCTAGCGGTTTTCAAGGCAATTGCATCTTTCTGTTTTTCGGAAGTAGCCTTTGCCAGAGCCTACTTCCTAGAGCGTCCAGCCCAGCTGGCAAGCGCAGGAGGCGGGATTTTTCCGTTGCTTCGCGCCCTTTTCGGGGCAAGCGCGATTTCGCGCTTTTACCGGCAACTGTGGTCCCGTCTCTCTGTAGAGTCGCTGCCAGCATTTTTCCTCCCACCGGAGTGAGAGTACTCATTTATCTACTCACGTACGTTTAGAAGAGCCATGAAGACCTGGCTCTTCACCCAGGCCTTTGATGAGGGAATGTGGGACCCCTCGCTACATCACACTTGCCATCTTATCTTTTTAGGTTTTATTGATCTTATTGTAATTTCTTTGATTGTTGTGAACCACCCAGAATACAAGTTTAATATATAAATAAATAAGTAAGTACATATTCTTCATGTGTTCCACATTGTGGCAAGGAGAGACTGCCACACACTTTAAGGAGCTGTACCTTAACTTTCCATAATACAGTATTGCCATAAATTCCAGACAACATGCATAATAAAGTATATGCCTACCCAAGATTTGTGCATAAAAAATAAGTTCTAGAACATACATAACCAAGTTCTTATCAGAGGGGCATATCAAATACTGTGGGCTTCCCAAAGTCACTAATATTTTCAAAGAATATAAATCCCTTATAATAGATACATATCATACAACCAGCAAAATTCCTACAGTAAATTCACCTAATATTTTTAAAGCCGATATTCCATTTAATTTATATAAGAGTTGTGATAAAGCTTACCACAGTTATTAAGGACATACTTACTTCTACACCGGTTTTCCCAATGGTTGGATTTTTGTCTATAAATGAAAAGAAAAGCAATATACTAAATATAATGCCAATTATTGTAATTATATTACAGAACTATTTAACTATCCCCCAAATGCATCATCTATATTTTACAGCAGAAGTGGCAGAATACAGAACAGGTCAATGGCTCAATAATATCCAGTATCTCTGTAGTATATCTTGGTACCCTCCTCCATTATGCATTCCTTATTTAAATAGCAAAATATTTCTGCTGCAAGTAAGTAAAAGTTATCATTCTTAACAAGTCAAAATGTTCAAAAACATGCAAAATATAACCACATAGTATAGTTGCACAGATGTAATTCTCAAGGACAATATAGATTCTTAGTCTTGATGTGTCTAAATTAAAATAGTAATAACATTCTCCTATTTGATTATTCTAATGTAGACAAATTTAGAAAATGAACATAAATGCAATTATCAGATATTATAACAAGTTAATTCAGGAAAGGCTTCTTCTCTTCACTTGTGTATGCAAGTTGCCTATTTGGCAAAACCATAATGTGTGTAATTTGAACTCAGAAAGTTAAACTATTGTATTAACATACATTTAAAATCACCTTAAAGGCAAGCTTGACTCCTGGTGATTTCATAAACACACCCATTCATTTTTCTTGGCAACAGCATTGCTAGCCTTCTTCCAGGATATTTTTGTTTTCTCAGTCTAGCCTACAGTTACATTATTAAACAGCTTATTTAATAATAATTTATTATGCACTTTTTCCAAGGCTCAGTACAAATCAAAAAGAGTACACATTACATATTTTCCAATAAAATCAGTTTTTAACAGCTAATAAATAAAACCAACATTTTCAACTAAAACAAATAAAACACCATCACACAAATTTAAAGAAATGTCCTATAATACATCATAACACAAAATAAACATTAACCTGAAAACTACCAATTGTAATGATAGAACAATGAAATAACCAGGCCTCATACTAACCTACTAGTCAAATAAAAAGTATTTTTTATTAATACTAACCCTAACCCTAACCATTTATAAAGGCCATCAAATTTTTACAGTGGCAAAGGAAGGGAGGACTCAATTCCAAAATTGGCAGGGCAGGTCCCTGAAAGCCTGGGGTCTGTGGCTTTAGAACAGGGAAAAGAAAACTTTGCCCAATAAAATGTAAGGAAAAAACAGGATTATAGAGAGAAGTGCAGTTAAAGTCTTGTCCCAGCGCCTGAATGGGAAGGAACAGGTTCAGACTCAACCCCTGCAAGACCAAGTGACTGTGAGCATTTGGCCCTCCCAGTGCTGGCAACCTTCCATCTTTGGTCCTGAACAATTCCAGAACTGCGGTGCTATTTGGTGATCTTCCTGGACTCCAGGAAGGCCTTAACAAAGGTACAGCTTTTCTGTCAGTTATGCTCATTCTTGCACTGAGAGTCCTTCCTCATAGTCACTCATGCCTTGGTCACCTCATGGTTGGACTACTGCAATACCCTCTAAGTGAGACTGCCTTTGAAAACCACTCAAAAGTGACAGCTGGTCCAAAATGTGGCAGCACAAGCAGCCTCACTACAGGTAGCCCTCACTTACCGACCCCTCGTTCAGCAATCATTTAAAGTTACAATGGCACAGAACAAGATTTACAGCTAGTCCTCAAACTTACGGCAGTCGCAGCATTGTGACTGTGGTTCAGGCGCTTGACAACCGGTGCACATTTACAACAGTCGCAGCGTCCAATGGTCATGTGACTGCCATTTGCAACTTTCACAGCTGGCTTCCAACAAGCAAAATCAATGGGGAAGTCAGCAGGAAGTTGCAAGTTACGGTCATGTGACATCACACTTAACAACCCACGGTGATTAACAACTGCAGCCAGAATTGACACACTGATGTCATGTCAGGTGCAGTCACATAACTTTTCACTTTACGACCACATCGCTTAGCGACAGAGTTGCCGATCCTAACTGCAGTCAGTAAGTGAGGACTATTTGTATGTCAATATAACACCTCCACTATATGAGCTACAGTGGTTACTATTTGACTTCAGGGTGCTGGTTGTTACCTATAAAGCTCCACATAGCATAGGGCCTAGCTATCTGAATGACTTCCTGTGTCCTACAGCACTGCCCATCCTATGTATTCCAATAAGATTGCCTTGCTTTGGGTCCCATCAATGAAGCAAAGTCATCTAGTGGGATCCAGGAAGTGGGCCTTCTCGGTTGTTGCACCTACCCTTTGAAACAGCATCTCTCTGGAGATTAGCATGCAACCCACCTTATCTACCTGCAAATATTTCTTAAAAACCTGGCTTTTCCCCCAGGCCTTGGGTTAAGATGCAGGGACAGGCCCCTTGAGTTATAGAATATGTACAGAAGGCTTTGTTCTCTTGAATTGTTGTTCTTTTATGAATGTTTGTTGTTTGTATGATACTGCTGTTCTTTTAATTTTGTGAAGCCACCCAGAGTCATTTGAACTGGGGAGGCATACACATGTAATAAAATAAAATAAATTTTAAAAAACAAGCACCAGTAGTTTGATCTAGGCTCTGGCTCAAATAGGGAATCAGTGAAGATTCCTGTGATGTAATGAAACATGGGAATAGCATAGAAGGTCCAGAATAGCTTGAGTGGCACCATTCTAGTCCTAGGATCAGGGGATGGAGAGAGGAATTAAGAAATCTGTCAGGAGACTACTGCAGTAATCTAAGAGCAAAACTGCCAAAGTACTCACTAATAAAGGTACAGTCTCCTCTGTCAACTTCCCCCACATCCTACAAATACTCATCAAGTGAAAATATGCAACCCTCACTATAAGATAAATAGGCCAATGTCAGCTGATCATTAATCAAGACCCCAATCAGAAGAAACTGGAACAATCCAGGAGCTTTGGAGACAAACTGAGGACACAAGAGAGAATGGGAATGATTAAATTGAAACACAACAGTCTCTGTATTTTCCATATTCAACTGAAGACAATAAGAGGGCATCCAAGATGAAATATTCCATCATGGTTAACCATAATGGACCTGAGTATCAGTGTTAACAGTGAGACTGAAAATTCTTATCATGAGTCAGGACAATCAAAGCAAGAGTATAAAAAAATAAATGAAATAGGATACAAGATTGATACCTGTGGAATACCCATTATAAGGTGAAATTCTTGGGATTTAATCATTCACCCAATACTACAAAAAATAAAAATGGAAAAACAAAGGAGATGCAAACTAATCAAACACTCAGCCAACTGTACCCAAGAACCTAGACTGCAATATCTGATGCTTAAGCTTATCAAGTACTACAGTCAAATCCAAAAGGACTAGCGCCATTGTAAGGTGTTTGGTCTTGGCCACCAGAACTTCATTAAGAACTTGAAAAACTGCTCTTTCTGTTAAATGACCTGCCCCAACCCTTGACTAATATGACAGAAGGCCACTGGAAGATAAATAAATCAATTGTGAAAGGGCAACTATCTTAAGAACTCTGGAGAAAACAGTGACACAGGACAGTAACTTAAACACAAAGAGGGATCCAAGAACATTTTTCAAGAAACCATGAAGGAGAGCATGCTTAAAACAGTTTGGGAAACTGCTAGTGGATAAAGCACAATTCACTAGGCAGGAAGGTAATATAAAACAAGATAAGAGACAGGAGAAAGAAAAGGGGGGAAAGGATCAGCAGAGGAGGTGATATGGGGGTATCCAAAGTTTGTCAACACTCTCATTCTGAAACAGAAATAAATTCAAATGCAGACAGAGTAGAAGAAAATGAAAAGTGCAGCAGAGGAGAGATAATAGACATGAAGGGAAGGAATAAACAATATCCATTATTGTATCAGACAATAATTTTCTCATGTTCTCAATTGACAGAGTGGAGCTAGGAGATAGAGATTCAGTTCTAAAATCCCATTTATAACCCAAACACTTCAGACAGACAATTCTAGATTAAGAGAACATGTACACAATAGCTAAAGAATGAGTGTATAGTGCAATGCAGGATCCAAATATAATTTCATCTCTGTAAATAATTATGCACCTGAAGTCTCACAAAGCAAATTAAAAACTATGGTTTCCAAGTTTAAAGGCATCTTTCCACTGTGCTAAACATAAGGAAAACACTCTGTCCCATTTTTTTTTAATATATCAGGGAGCAACATTTAAAAACTTGAAATAATAAAGCAAAACCCAAGGGGGAAAAAACATCAAGGTAAACTAATATTTTCAAAATCAAAGAAATAGACCATTAGTACTCAATTATAAGAATTCACTTGAGAATACCACTTTGCCTTGAATTGGGAGAAGGAAAAGGCTGTTCTTTATGTTCCTTTTTTGCTCAGACATGCTGAAGTCAACTGTGCTATAGTAAAAATGCATCATATAAATAAAAAAATAAATAAAATATAAATATTAGAACTGCTTTAAGTTAATGAACTAGTTCATTTTGCTCAAGAACTTCCACAATGAAAACAACTAAAGTCAAACACACACTTGTTTTAAAAACAATTCTCTCTCCTCAACTTTCAGAACTCCATGCAATTAAATCAACTGTCACTCGTGATCAAAATTAATGTGAAAATGCACTTCAAAAAATATAAGCCTTCATTCTAAACTTAACATAACCTACTAGATCACTTAATACATTACAAACTGCTACATAAGGAGTATATTCATGCAGGAACTAGCATTGTGTATTTTGATCAGAATACAGCAATATAATTATTTCATACATTTACAAATGAAAATGTCTTTCATGTGCAAATGTTATGAATAAAACAGCTTTCTAAATGACATTAGCCAATATCATATTTGAGTGTCTAACACTATAAGTCAAAATCTTTGGATCAAGTTTTTATTTGATCCAAAAATTGTATAGTCAAATGATCTGGAGGTCCAGATAATTCCACCTGGATGACTGAGAATCTTCATCAACATATAGTCAAATGAATTAAATTATGGGCAGACCTTCATCAACATTAAAAAATATACTTAAAAAGTCAACATCAGTATAATAAAATGTGTAACTTGAATACAGTTAGGCTTCCCAATTAATGCTTTAGCATTTACGTATTTTCTCAAATGTTAGGCAACATAGCAAGGAACTATTGCTCCCCATCCTAATACTTACTGTCAATTCCCACATTCTCAGCTACTCCAGAACCTCTCATTCTCAGGTAAGTGAATCCCAACACCAGAAAGAATAAGCATGCAGCAGTTAAGAGGAACATGGATAAATAATGAGCACTGAAACTTCCTGTGGTGGATATTTCTTCTCTCTTGAACTGCTGAAACAGATCCTCTTCAGGCTCCGAAAGCTTTGGATTGTAAGAATTTTTCAAATAGGTATGATTGGAACCTGTGTGATTGGAGTGATTAATTTTAGTGGATGCAGAGGTGGTAGCACCTGAAACCAGACTGTTGGTAGCACTGTAAATGCTTGCTTCAATATTGTAGCCACCAATTGCATCAGGGAGAATATGATTGTTGGCTGGTTTCCTACTACTGCTCAAGGAGTCAGTTATTTTGCCGTGGTCTAAGTCAGCTAACAGCGGCGGCAGTAACAGCTGATGGGCTTTCTTGGAAGAGCTGCAGCGGTATCTGGGGGTAAGTGGACTCGAGTCCAGATAATCGCCACCTCCTCTGGCTGCTACTGCTGCTTCCTCCTCGTCTTCCTCTCGCCTGTCCAATCTTTCGGCGTTTTCACCACCGCCGGCGGCCCTGACATTCCCCGCAAAGACACCGCCAACCGCAGAGCCTTGCCCTTGACTTGCCTCCGACATGCCGTCGCCGGCTGCGACACCTTTACAGCCAGAGAAGGGGCTGACCGGTTTACTAAGATTCTTTCTGGAGAGGTAGTGGCGGGCGAGGGACTCCTCCTTCAGCCCCTGCTGCCGAGCCGCGACCTCGTCCTCTTCCTCCGAGTCCGAATACTTGTCCCTCATATTCGCGCCGCCAGAGGCGAGCAGCCTGTTCCCGTTCACGGCTCGGCTCTTACACCGCTCCCGCCGCGGCTCGGCCTCCTCCTTCTGGGCGTCCTCCTCGTCCCCGGGCGCTCTCCCGCCCTGCGTCTGCTCCCGAGCTCCCGCCGTGACCGTCGCCCGTCTAGCCGTCGCTCCCCACCAGGCATTGGGCTTCCTGCGGGCCGGCGACTCCGCCAAGGCACTATGATTGAGGCAGGCGGCGCCCGACGCGCCTGCAGGCCTCGCGTCCCGACGTGAGGCTGAACCCCGTTCCCTCCGGCTGGCAGCGGCGCCAGCCTGGCCCCTGGGACTGGCCTCCACATCCGATTCGTCGGAACTGAAGCCCAGCAGGACTTTGCCACCGCCTCCACCGAAGGGAGCTGCGCGGGCTCGGACGCCACCCCCGCCAGTCGCTCCGGACAAAGACGAGAGGTCGGCGCTACCCAACCGAGCTCCCAAGCCGCCGCCGCCTGCCCCTGGTGTATTGTTGTTACTGTTCCGGGTCTTGTTGGCGGCAACGCCGCGGGCCCCAGAAGTCCGCTCTTCCTCCCGCAGCTTCTTTAGCTTTTTTAGGTAGACTGGCCTGGTGCTCTCCGTCACCGGTCCCGGCGAGAAACCGAGTCGCTTCAGCTCGGAGAAAAGCTCCTCGTCGGTGAGCTGCGCGGCGGTGGCCGCCGCCATTTTCCTCCTCCAACACCCGCCGTGGCCGCTTCCTACCCACGCGCCGAGCTCCTGTCCCCGCCCAGGGGATATAGTCTTAATGGTTCCCCGACTAGAATTCTGGCTCCTCGACTGCAGTTGACAGTTCCCTCCATGTTGGGGCCGCAAATGCATACGAATGTACTAGAATGCAATCTCACAGGATTCAAAGCTCTTTTTCCCCCCTAACAGAATTAGCGTGATTTTAAATGCATCATAACGGTCAGCATAGGTAGATATGGAGATGGGATACTTCGCTTGCTGAATTTGTGATTGCCATTTAAATTACCAATGGCCAGAAGTTCAAGTATTGAATTTCCTCCGGTCTGCAGAGAGAGGATTGGGAACTTCGTCACGATAAAAATCATTACTTCAAGAACTTGTCAAAGGGAAAGTTTTTAATCTAGCCATTTTTATTTTTAAGAAAGGTACAGATTTTCCCATTTTCATTCGCCACGCATATATCGTGAAGTCTACTGAAACCAGGGAGTAATGGCCGCCTAAACATTCCATATGCCTTATCTCTTTGGTCACCGCCGGGCGGAACTGACGCGTGCGCACTAGACCGTGGCCTAGGCCCACCCAAAGCAAGGGGAGAGGGAGATGGGGAGAGGATTGAGTTGATTTATTAACATCGGGAGCACACCCTTTCAGGTTCACTTCGGTTTCTTAACGGCTCTCGCACTCCCATCACATACCGCAAGAACAAATGAAACGCGTTGATTCTTTGAATCTGGTGCGTAGTTTATTTGGGACATTTTAATCCGACTCGCAAAGTCCAGGCGTCTCCTGTGGCAAAAAAGGACAAGGCAAAAATGCTGGTAGGAGAATGGTAGGAATTGGAATCCCATCGTGCGCAGAGGATCTCGTTTATTTTACTGAAATTGCCCAATGTTCAGCCCAAGAGCGGCACTTCACGGGTTTCAGCGTTGTAATTCCCACCGGATGCTAGTTGACAAAGCGAAATAGCAGTTGCATAAGCGACTCAGGGATGGTTTGGGAAACCGATTGTGCAATGGTTTTATTGGGCAGGTGGAATCAAAGTATCCAGCTTTACAATTGCTCCAGCAAAAAAAAAAAGTTTTGCCAGTGATTATAAATAATTTATACAACCAAATGTTGCTAAACAGTATTGCCTTCTGTTTAAAAAAAAGACATAAAATAAATAGCACTTTACATCTTGGATCTAACACCGTGTTAGGAATGTCACTTAGTATTGCTCTGATCAAAGCATTTTGCCAAAAAAATGATGCTTGCAGCAAAGTAATATTGTTTAAATTTCATTTGCTTTTTTCTGGCAGTTGAAGTTTCTGGGTGATCTTCAAGGACAGCCACATGTAGAGCATGTGGCAGTAATCAAACTGACATGATTAGGGCATGAGCGACTATCTGAAGGGCCTCCCAATCTAGGAAAGGGTGCAACTGGTACACTAGATGAAGCTACAGGGAGCCAGCTTGGGGTCAAAAGTTATAATTGAAGTTAAATCTAAACTACCTGGTTAGATGGATGCAATTGAACCTAATAAGCACTATTACCCAGGTGGAGTAATAAATGCCAGAAGAATGTGATTGTGTACCATTGGTGATATATAGGAATTCATCCAGTCAGTTATATAGAATGGCCAGTATGCTATAAAAAAAAATTATTGGCCAGGCTTTCTTATAAACATTATATCAGTGTTGCCCAAACTTGGCCACTTTAAGATGAGTGGACTTCAACTCCCAGAATTCCCCAGCCAGCATGGCTAGCTGGGGAATTCTGGGAGTTGAAGTCCACTTGTCTTAAAGTGGCCAAGTTTGGACAACACTGCATTATATGATTTGAATAGAAGTTTGATCACCAAATCCAGGTCAACATGTCCTCTCTCAGATTATCAGCAAGGTAGCATATTTCAAATTTCAAAATAGATTTGTAATAACAAATTCAGAATAAAATATTCCAACAAATAATTCAACTGACTCTGAGAGTTAGAGGGCTAGAGCCTATCCTGGTTGTATGGATAAATTAGATCATGCCTGGCTGCTATGTGTTTTTATTTTTGTTTTTTATTATGTATTTTGTGTTTTTATTTGTTTTATTGTAAGCCTCCTAGAATCACGTTAAAGTGAGATAGGTGGCTATATAAATCAAGCAAGCAAGCAAATAAATAAATAAATGGCTATAATCAGTGTATTGGTGGCAAATGACCTCACCCAGCGCTTTCATGTAGATGTTGAATAGGAAGAGAGAGTCAAATCCTGCAGCACCCCACAAAAGAAGGACCTAGGGAACAACCTCTCCCCCCAACCAACACCCACTGAAACCAGCCCCAGAGGAAGGAAAAGAACCACATAAAATGGTACCCCCATTTGCAACCCCTAGAGCCAGCCCAGAAGACAGTTGAGAGTTTCAAAAGCTGCAGAATGATCAAGGAGGACAAGAATGGGTGCATCACCTCCATCCCAGCTCCAAGGTGGAATGAAAAATAATGCCTCCAATGTTGTAAGTTGTCAATAGGTGGCAATACTGATGCACTAGCAACTGGAGTTTTTGTGGACAGATTGCTAGATGTTCCGTGAGAGAGAGGTTTGAAAAAACACTTTTTTAAAAATCTTTATACGCTGCACAATGTTAGCACTTGCAGTGGTGGGAATTTTTGTGTGCCACAACTCAGGTGCTGGCCTGCTGCTTTGCTGTTGTTGTAAATGTTGTAAAATGTGGATTGTGTAGGTTAAAAATGAATTGTATTGTGAAGGTTTTATATTTTTTGCAATTTTTATCTAGGGGTTCCCTGAGACCTGAAAATTATTTCAAGGGTTCCTCCAGAGTGGAAAAGTTGAGAAAAGCTGTCCTAGAAGCTCTGACATATTCTTTAGCATCTGTTCTTTTCCTTCAGTTGGCAGGAAGTTGCTGTGAGAAAAAGTGGTGTTGTTATTGTATGTGAAATGGAAGCCTGTATTAAGTATTCATACTGTACTTTAAGTAAAGAGAAAGGTGAGGAATTTATTCAAAGCATTGTGATAGCCGATAAATCATGGGCTCATCATTATGACCCAGAAATGAAACATTAATCCATGGGATATCATCACAAAGCTTTATTTGTGGAGAAAAACACATTAAACCCAGGCTTCAGCAGGAATGCTTATGGTTACAGTTTTCGGGGATGCAGATAGTGTTATTCACATGGATTTCCTTGAACCTGGCACCACTGTCAACTCAGAGCACTGCATTGCAACACTCAGAACTATGGAACAATGATTAAGCAGTGTTCAGGAACACAAGAAGGACATGCAGCATGACAATACTAGGCATTCACACCTCATAAGCCACACCAAGAGTCAATTGTGAAGCTGGTGGTGATTATATAGAGAATTAAGTATAGCTAACAAAAGAGCTCATTTCAAGGATGATTTTCCTGTTTCACTTACAAAAGTATCCCTATTTAAACTGAAGTGATGGAGGTTGAGGCATTACTTTTCATTCAAGCCTCCTGTAGGTTCAGCATTCAAGCATGTTCTCATGTTTGAAAAAACTATCTCTTGATTCTTACCGCACTGAATACTTTCTGACCAATTTCTAATTTGCCATCTGTTAGCAAGCTGCTTAAACAGCAGTAGTATCTGAGCAGCGGGTTTTTTGGATGAAACCAATTATCCAGAACTAAGATTGACAAAACAGTGTTCCTAGGTAGGACACTGCCCTAAATAGTTCCTCAATAAGTATTCAACCAAGCTCTGATGCTTTCCAGACAGCCTGCTTAAACTGAATAGAGGGAACAGAAAGATATGTGTTTCAGAGATCCTGCTCTGTGTCCTACTTAAATACATGCAATGCAAGTTAAATTGGATGGAGAGTAAGCAATGACAAGAAGTAGAGCTTTTTCAGTATTTTCAGCTGGAAGCACAGGTGGCCTTCCCTGTGGATTATTTATTTTTTATTGGAATTATTTGTATCCTGCTTTACATAGTAACAATGCTCTCAAAGCAGCTTACGAACAATATAAAATACAATCAATATTATCTCATAACCAATACATTTCTTGAATTATTCCTACAGGGCAGATAATAATGGCTGGGGGGAGGGGGAGGGGGAGGGGAGGATGGGAAAGAAGTCAGATGGGCAGGCTTCTGGGATGATTGTCCCCTTCTTCCCCCTCTGCCTCCAGAGATCCTTCCTACGTGGCATGGGTGTTCACCATCCTGAGCAAAGAGGCATGAGTCCAGCTGAGCAGACTACTGTAATAGTTGTTGCCTGCCTCATCCCACTCAATATGGTGGTTGTTCAGTGTTGTATTATTTGATACTACAGTGTCTGTAATTGTGAGCCACATTCAGTAACACATCTGAAGGGTGGATATAAATTTCTCTTGCGCTTTTACCTAGAAAGCTCCTATCTCTCAAATCTGAAAGCTGAAACCTTTTCCATTATCTTATACAACTGATTTGCAATCAATGAAACCCATTAGATGTGCTGGTCTAAAGGAAATGCTTTGTTAATTAGGCCAAAGAAAGAACCATACTACATATACTCTTTTTAAAGGAAGTCTGAAAGCAAATACATTAAGGCATGTCTAGACTTTTGTACCATTTTAAAAGGGCTTAAAATTAGTAAAAGAATGAAAGCATTCACTCACAGATTTATTTGGCACCATACCAGTTCATTCTCCCTTAAAACTGGTTGGCAAAGTGAGTTTTATAACAAGTTTGAACAAGGTATAATTTAACAAAAGCACAATACTTAACATGAGCTATCTTTAATTAGTTTAAATACTCATTTATATCAGTACATATTTCAGGATGAAGACACCTCTGCTTTTAGTTTGCTGCAGGCTAAATATTTTAATATACGTTCAACCAATATATCTAAATTTTTCTGTTCTATCCCTTTGCTAGATATTATGATGCAATGGTATCTGCTGCATCATGGGTGAGGTGAGCCTTAATTCCTTATGAAGCAGTGAACATTCTGATTGCATACATGCACTTTATACCCCTGAGATTTTGGTCCCCAGTAGTTTGGATATTGGGCAAGCACCCATCTTTCTTTTGAGTTTTTCCCAATTTTGACATTATCTTTTTATGGGAACTTCTCCAGAGCCACTAGTCATAGATTATTTATGAAAGTTGTTCCTTAGCTGATGTTCCTTAATAAAGGGAAAGTCACAATGGATATCAGGCATTCAGTGAAACAATCTTAATGAAGAACAGTAGTCTTTAGAAGAAAGGGACAAAACTGAACAAGATTCTGAAGGCTTTGCAAATATCTATTTTATCAAATAGCAAGTTCTTCCAAAAAAGAATTATTCACTCTTATTAAGAAATATAGTAGGATAGTGTAAGTTACACTGGTCTTCTAGTTAATAAAAGTTGGCAATTTTTCTATAAAGTTACAAGCAATATTATTATTCAAAGTATAATTGCCATCAGTACCACCAACCTGTGTCCTGAGATCAGCTGGGGATACCTTGTTTCGGGTTCACTCACAGTGCAGTGATCAGGAGTAAACCCCTTCTCAGTGGTAGCACCTCAATTATGGTATTCTCTGTAGAAGATGCGCTAAAGATGTGCTTGTTTACCCAGGCTTTTTTATTTTTTTATTTTATTTATTTATCGTATTTATATAGCCAAACTGCTTTTTTAAAACTGCATTCTTATTGTCTTTTAAAATTGATTATTTTACCTTGATTATTTTATTCAGTTATTTTACTAAAGGTTATTCTGTACTGCATTTTAGGCTCATTCAGGAGTAAGAGTGATATAATAATAAATAATAAAGAAAATTATGAGAACAATGAAAATTGGTTATTAAAAACAGAATTATATTAGTGGCAAGTTTTATAACCACAAGTGTTTGAGGGTTATGGTTGTCGATATGTTCCCAAATATGAATATTACTGAGTGAAAAGAATGAAGGACAACTAACTTCTTGATACGTAATATTGCCCTTCATAGAAAAAAATAGCACCTTTATTACATTCAGAAATTATTAATTCTGCTCATATTGCAAGTACAGTTTCCAAACATTCTCAGCTATTATTAATATCAGAAATTGTCTATTAAAAGACCTGAGCGTTTTTACCTGACTCTTTCAGTGATCTTAGAAAACTAGGAAATTTAAACTTTTGTAGTCTTTCACACAACAAAAAGCCATTTCAAACAGCTACTCTGCACATGGTCAAATAGATTTTACCTATCTGGATTATATCGTGTCACATAGAGGTGCCCTAACTATGATATTTAAAAACTACTGTATTACAATGTACCACTGCCAATTATAGTAGGAATAAAAATAATAGTTTATAACTACTCATTTATAACATTAGTAAGCAAAATATTAAAGCTACAATCCTAAACAATTGCGAATAGGTCCTGTTGACATAACTCACTTTGAAATTTGAATAAATATGCATAAGATCATGTTCTAAACAGCAAGTTGACTAAAAAATTGTTCATAAGCTGAACACTTCCTGGTTATACCTTGATAGCAGATATCTGAGCTCTTGAGTTTCCTTGGTATTTATCAGCGAGTCACTGAAAAATTCCATGTAGGTTGTTCAGAATCTTAATTATAATTTGAGGGAGCTATGTGCTTCATGAAACTTTTAAAATCTCAAGATACAGAATCTACCTTGCATGTCCTAACTTAAGAGAAATTCATGGTGGTGAATCTCCAGGTTCAGCCTTTGAGGAATACTGTGACAATATTCTGTGTCAGCAGGTTGATCAATGCATATGCTTTGTTATCGGTGACTCATAGCTAAATATATGAACTTGCTGAAAAGTGCCTCCAATAGATGAAATTGCCTTCTAAAGGTACTGTTTACTGTAAACACCTCCTTTGATATAGTTTAAAGCAGTTGGGTCCCAATTTGTTGTGAACTCAGGGCTCTAAGGTTGCTTTTAAATACAAACATTTCCAGCTTGAGCATCTTTCTTTCTCTTTGGTTGTATCTGCCTCTGTGCATGTGTGTGTGTGTGTGTGTGTGTTTATGTGAATGTGTGTTTGTACATGTGTTGGGACTGGGAATGCAATAATTTTCTCCCTTGATTATGTGAAGGGATAGGCTTTTGAAAGCTCTGGATTTGCACTGGGATGGGGGATTTCATACTTGTCAACTGCTGTTATCATTTCAATGATGAAATGCACAAAGGAAAGAATTTTAAGACATTCATATATGGATCTTAATCATATTGGGTGCGATTCAAGGTGCTGGTTGTTACCTATAAAGCCCTACATGGTATAAGGCCTGGTTACTTGAGGGACTGCCTGACTCCCATAGTATCTGCCTGACCAATTCGATCCTGCAGGGTTGGCACACTCCAGGTTCCTTAGATTAAACAATGTTATCTGTCCATATCTCTTTACGTCCATAAACCCAGAACTAGCGAAAGAATCCATGTCAGCAGTACTATGCAACACACCAGACTTAACCAAATACACCCAGATCGAAATATCCAGAATCATGGACCTCATCAACCTCTGCCTCACCACCTATTTTCAGTTTGATGGACAAATATACCAACAAATCAGAGGCACACCCATGGGATCACCACTGTCAGGACTCATAGCAGAGATTGTGATGCAGCGTCTAGAAGCTATAGCACTTCCCCACATACAACCTAAAGTATGGATCCGATATGTAGATGACACATTTGTTCTAATAAAAAAGAAACAACTAGAAAAGACACATGAAACCATTAACAACATCTTCAAAGGAATAAAATTCACCAGAGAGGAAGAAAACAACAACACGCTACCTTTCCTGGATATCCTCATCAGCAGAGGAAACAACAGGAAATTAGAAACCCAAGTTTATCAGAAGACAACCCATATCAATGCGTTATACTCCACTATCAAAGTAACAAGCCAACCTCCCACAAGAGGAGCTGTGTAAGAACGTTATTCAAGCGAGCAAACGCATTGAGGCAACCCAGAACAGCAGAAAAAGGAAAAAGAGCACCTATACAACATCTTCCAACAAAATGGATATCCACGTAATTTTATCAAAAAGTGCCTGACTACTCATCCTACGACAACACAACCTACACAAGTTATGGAAAGAATCACACTGCCATACATCCGAAACATCTCAGAAACCACCAACAGACTATTACAAGCATATGGCATTTCTGTAGTACACAAATCAACAAAATCACCCCAAAATATCCTAAGTAAACCAAAAGATCCAGTAACTCAAGAAGAAAAAAAAGGAGTCATCTACAACATACAGTGTAAGGACTGTAACAAACACTACATAGGACAGACAGGCAGAAGACTAGCAGAGCGCATCCACGAGCACCAACTAGCAGTTAGAAGACATGATTAAAATTCCTTAATCTCACAACACATGGACAGACTCAACCATAGTTTTAACTGGGAAACTGTCAGTATTTTAGACCAAGCTAAATCCAAATATGCAAGAGAATTCTTGGAAGCCTAGTATTCAGACAAGGCAGCAATTAACAGACACATAGAGATAAACAGCATCTACATACTATTCAAAAGAGACAAAAGACCAGAAGATTGCCTCACCAGCAAGCAATCAGCAGCAATCAGCAGCAGCAATCATCACCCAGATAAGCAAAGGTTACCACCAGGCACACAATCCAGCAGTAAACATGCTAATCAAGGAACTACCAGAGGAGCAAAACAAACCCCCCACCAGCACTGGCAAGGCAGGCCACAGCATATAAATAGAGAGCAAACCCCATCCCATTTTAACACTGAAGATGTTACCTAGCCAGGTAATGAAACGTTTGCAAGAAAAGAACCAAGCTCAGAGAACCCTAAGGACTCCACAATGTTATCTATCAGGATCCCAGAAGCATGCTTTCTCTGTAGTAGTGCCTGGTCTCTGAAACAAGGTTCCTCCCAAGACCTGGATAGCCCCCACTCTGCTGTTGTTTAGAAGAGCTGTGAAGATCTGGCTTTTCACCCAGGACCTTGGAGAGGAAGAGGGAGACCCCCTCGCTTCATTCCATCTGTCTGTTGCACTTATCGTCTTTTCGCTTTTATCTTTAATGCCTTATTGTTTTGATTGTAATTTCTTTGATAGTTGTGAGCCATCCAGAGTCATTGAGAGTCAGGTGGCATACAAGTTTAATAAATTATTATTATATTGGAAAGCATATTGACATGCAATAATTTCTAAAGTGGTAATTTCTAAAGTTGGCCAGTGTTCTTCAACCTGATACTTTTTAGATGCAGGTGCCTACAATTTGTACCAGCAGGAAGAGAAGACCCTAAATTAGCAAAGATCAGTAATTGTCACTTAGAAACAGGAATAATAATTATTTACTTTGAGAATAATTCAGAGTTATCCCTCCATGAATGGAACAGCTCCTGTATTTGACAGAGAGAATGACAATTCTGAAAAGAATGTCATACTTTTTGCCATTTAGTAATCCTATCTCTAAGTTATGGAATGCTGTCACCCTGAGGTGTACCTTATCACTGCTTGCTAAACTTCATGGCAATTTTGACAGGTCTTCGGGTCATTATGTCAGCTGATATAGGATTCAGCTGCTTGACTTCTTCAGGCTTCATATTTGTCAGCTGATCTGTATTTATGTTTTAAGCGTTTATTAAAATAGTTATTTTGTTTCAAGCAGTTTGGGACATTCTTGACTGGGAAAAAATATATATTAAATACCCAGCTATGTCTTAATTATGAAATTAAAAATACTGTAAATTCCCTTCTGCAATTTTCTATGCATGCTTACCCCAGTGTAAATCCCACTGAACTCAAGACTCACTTCAAGATAGACAGGCTGTGGCTTTATTTATTTATTTATTTAAAATATATATACATTTTATTTAAAAATGTATATGGCCACCCATTTTGTAAAACACAACTCTGGGCAGCTCCTTTAAATTTCCTAAGAGACAAATATCACCATATAAATTTTACATGTTTAAAGTGCTTTGTGTAAATATTTGAAAACAAAACAATGAGAGAACAAAAAATTAGTTTGTAAAATTCTAAACATATCCTTTACCTTTACAAATATCTTGGTTAAAACCAAGAATAGGTTTTGTATACTTATTCAAAATTATTGTTGCTTTCAGCAAATGGTGAACATTTTTTTGGTGAAACAAGAATGCAGTTCATTTCATAAAATCTGTTGGAAGCAGCATATAAGGTACCATTTTTAGCATCCTAATTATGAGGTATTCTGCGGATACATTTTTCTGCAATGCTAATTTTTTTCACATACTTTTTTTTTTCTTACAGATGGTGTCTTCTGTTTTGAAACTCAAAAAAGCTATGAAATATATTAAGAGTAATCAATTTTGGTTGGTGCTAGGAGAAGTTGCTACAACATCAAAATGTATTTTGTACCTGCATCGTTCCTAATATTTATTGAGGTCATGAAACTCCGAAAGGGATAGTTTCTGAACAATGACACTTTCCAAAATAACATTTTGCCCTAGAGTGCACGCACATACTTTTCTGCGCCAAAATAATTTTCAACGAAAGAGATTTCTATCTATAGTAGGATTAAGATTTAAACCAAAAATGCACCAGGATTTATAAAAAATAGCAGAAACAATTTAAGAGGAGGAGGTTAGGGTGAAATCTATCTGGTTGCATAAAATAAGTATGATGTGGGTTAGTTTTATTGGGATGTGAGATTCAAGTTATTGGTAAAACTGTA
The DNA here is from genome assembly GCA_030867105.1 of Liasis olivaceus. Taxonomy (NCBI): domain Eukaryota; kingdom Metazoa; phylum Chordata; class Lepidosauria; order Squamata; family Pythonidae; genus Liasis; species Liasis olivaceus. The sequence goes on along the minus strand of CM061355.1, from coordinate 36,163,857 downwards.
AAAATTTCTTAACAATTTGTTGCTAGGAAGATCAGCCAGCAGAGGGCCTCACTGCCTTAACTGCAACTTTGTGTGCAAAATTCTTGTTTAAATAAAGGTCAAAAGGCGGTAACATGGACCCATTACTGGTTGTAATATTGAATGCAAACATGATTAATGGACATATATTGTCAAATTATCATATAATAAAGCCGTCCTCTAGTCAAATGTGGGCAGTGGCCTAGAGGGATGGTGAGAATATGGGAAAACACAGGAGGGTTACACATCATGTGTATAATGCCATCATATTATCCTGTGAATAATGCAAGGTGATTGTGCAATAAAAGTCATCTGAAAATACCACTGCTGACTTGGAAGACACTCGAGTCACACAACCAACAGAAGCAAGAGTCCAAAAATATTCAAAAGCAAAACTAATTACATAATTTCTTACATTTCATTTTCTTTCCTTTCTGCTTCAAGTTACATATAAATATAGCATGTAAAATATGTATATTATATGTGCATTACACATATACCTGCTTTGCTTGAACATCTGTAGCTTAATAGACATTTCATGTTTCAAACTTCAACAACTACAAACAAAACAGGACGGCTGCTGGTCCCGTATACTTCACAATGTCTCTGATGAAATGGCTAAGGAGAAAGAAGACATGTTCTTCTCTGATGCAAAATACGGATGAGTAAGAATAAAAAAAACTATCTGCCGATAAATGACACAGAACTTTGTGGTCTTCTGCAATCCTTCTGTATTGCAAAAGAACTAGATGAACCCAGCCAGAAACACACTAATCCTATTCACACGCTTTGACAACAGTTTGTTACCTGAGAGAGCACATTTAACATGGGGGAGGCAAACTGCAGGGGGCAAAATTACGATGGCAGTGAATTGCACTAGGTCACATGTTTAAGTCCAAGATTTTGTATTTTTTTCTGAATTTTCAAGAGAAATCAGGTTTTTATTTCTTTGTGGAGGTTTTAACCATGTAAATCCCATGTTACATGGACTTTCCCTGCAGATTTCAAACGCTTCCCCCTTCAAAATGGCAATAAAGTACTTCTAGTTTTCAGCAATTATGGTTGGTGATCACTCAAAGGCCACAAAAACAGAATCTAGGGGCCACATGTGACCTTGAAGCCTCAGGTTGCCCATCCTGCTTTTAGGTCATGATTTCTTTATCTGTGGTTTAAGCCACATCTCCTAGCTTCACACTAAGTAAAATAAAATCAACCAAATAATGGCTCAGGGTAAGCCCAATATGGGTGCATTCTTATGAGAGAAAAAAAGGGGGTGAGGGCTTTCCAAGCTTGCTTACACTGATAATGCCATATATACAGCAGCACAATTTTATTTTCAATAAAGATTTTAATTTTTACTAAAAGATAACATTTCAATACTAAATGAAACAAATCAACCTAGTGAAATACACCTTTTGCATAAAGTTGTTGGACATACTGATTAATTAGCACAAAAGTACATTCTGATTTTGTCTATGGATAGATGTAAAGTTATCTTCACGTTGAATAAAAATACTGATTTTTGCCTGGAACAGGTATGGTGCCCACTACAGTGGTACCTCGGTTCACAAACGCTTCTGTTCACGAACAATTCGGTTGACGAACAGCTCCGGTCGCAAAATTTTGCCTCTGTTCGTGAAATCCACATCGGGTTACGAACAGGATCCGCGGCCATTTTCCCTCCCGTGACATGCGGTTGCGGCTTCCTGTAGGGAGGGGGACTCTCCCTCCAAGCAGTAACTGCCTCCCCACCCGCCTTCCTGTCCTCCACGCCAGAAGTCACGTCGAGCAAGTTTAGCTTTCTTTCTCTTCATACTGTACTTTGTGTCATATTTTTGCAGTTTAAAAAAAAAAAACATATGGTTCAGAACGGATTAACCGTAATTACATTGAACCTTATAGGGAAATTTGATTCGGGACGCGATCAAAAATCGGTTGGAGACCAAATTCATAGGGGTCAGAACGGATTAACCATATTTACATTGAACCTTATGGGAAAATTTGATTCGGTTCACGACCAATTCGGTTCGCGACCAGAGTCACGGAACGAATTAAGTTCGTGAACCGAGGTACCACTGTATGTGGAAATTTTTGATCTTACTGCACCAAGGCCCTCAAATTACATTTGGTTGATTAATCTGGTTTGTTTGGATGTATGAATTTTTCCTGGGACATACAATATAATAGAATGTGATTTGGGTAAATGTTTTGCATCTTACTGCATCAAGGCCCTCTTGTTATTTTAACTGGAAGAGAAGTAAATCAAATAGAACAAGCTGACACACAAGCAAGTGGATTGTCCTGTCCGCTCATCAGCGCCATCGTCCTCCTTTGGTAGGGAAGTGGCATTCTAGGCTGCTTCCAGCATGACAACTTTTTGCCTCTTTTCATGGATGTTTTTGCACCAGTGCACTCAGCTCCTAAATGACTAGTGAGTTGGCTTGTGTGTTAGCTGGGGCAGGCAGTTTTGCTTTGTTCGAGACTTCTGCGAGGGGCATTAAGGCATTAATAAAGGGTAATATTAAAAGTACTAACTATCCTTAACTACAGTACGGCTTTGTTCTCATTTTTCTTTTTTACATCCCACTGTTTATGGCATCACTTTTATTTTAAGTGTATCCGTCCTTGCCTTCCAGCTTGTACACCGTTTCTCCAGTGAGAAACATAAGAAAGAAAGAAAGTTGCACATTATAAATGCGAAAAAAGAATTAGTACGGCTATCTGCAACCACAATAAGAAGGTGGTAGAGGGGAAGCACGGTAGGATTAAACGATTACATAAACGGTGAGAAGCCAGTTACGCAGGCCCGAGCTCTGCAAAACCTCCCCCCCCCCCCCCCCGGTGCTGATAGGCCGCGTTCCCCCCACACTTCTCTCCAAGGCGCGCTTCTGGCAGATCACCGCTGCCGCCGCCTAGTGGGGCTGGCTCGGAGCGCTCGCTCCGCGACCTCTCCGAAGCACACGCTCCCCACTTCTAGCCCCGCTCTCATAACCGCTGCGGCTGCCAAAAGGCAAGCCCACCTCCAGCCGCAGCAGGGAAAGACAACAGCCGCCGCCAGCCCGCCCGGGCCGTGGAGAAGTGAGGCGCCGCCCGGGACGCCCGCGAAGAAGAGCGAGCGAGCGAGCGAGCGGGAAGCAGAAGCAGGCGTGAAGGCGCTCACCCGAGGAGGGACGTGCTTTCTCCTTCTGCCCCGTCCACCCTGTGGAAGAGCTAAGTCAAGCGCGGCATGGCCGGTGGAATCAGCAACTTCTGCTCAGCGGCGCTCTGGCTTTGCGGCACCCTGTGCCTCTCCAGCTTGCAGCTTCTGCGCAGCGCGCAGCGCCAGGAAGACACTCTCTACATGTGGATTGACGCTCATCAAGCCCGCGTGCTGATCGGTAGGTGCGGCTGGATCTCGCGCTCGGCGTCGCGCTGCTTCCTTTAGCCGGCGGGCGCGCCGGCTCGGGCGAAGGAGGGCGCGCCAAAGGGGCTCGCGAGGATCTCTTTCCTCTCTCCGCCGTCGTCCGCGCGCTCGCTCGCTTAGACTTCTCTCATCTGGGGTGTCCGGATATATATTGCAGCACCATTCCTAGCCGTCTAGGCTGTGGGTGGGGAATCCTGTATGGGACTTGTTATCAAACATGGGAAGGGCCCCGGGTTTTAGAGCAGGGGTGTCCGCCGGAGATGCTTTTTCCCATCCCCCTCTTCACTGGCTCGTCTTTTGCGGGCGGATTCTCCCCAAGGTAACTTTAACACTTAAGCAACAGAGGATTCAGCGCTGGAGTTGAACGAGGGCATAGTTCAAGTTTGGAATCGGTTGCCACCAGATGTGCTGATGGCTGCCAACTTAGAGAGCTTGACGAGGAGTTTCTTGAAGGATAAGGCTGCCATTGGTCACTGACAATGGCTGTGCAGTGCCTGCAGTATCCTTGGCAGTAAGCCTGTAGATGGCTACTAGGAAAACATTAATGGAAGGATGCTACTGTGTGATTGCTCCGCAGAGTACAAAATGATGGATTAAATCTTTGGTCTGATAGTTCTCTGATTATATACACAAGGCAATGCATGTTTACTGGGAAGTAAGACCAGTGCTGGAATTATAGAAAGAAAATGAAAAGTTCCCTGAGGTACAGTATTAGATTTTGGATTCCCCCAAATTCCTCAAAGAGTAGTTAAGGAGACCATTGCAAAGATTGAAAGAGAGTGCCCTCTTCCCCACTGTTGTAATTCTAGCATTGAACAGAGAAAATTTACTCTCATGTGATGTATATAGAATGGCATCTGTAAGCTTGAATGGATTAGCAGTTTGTTCCTACAAGGATTTGTGGAAGTGTATTGACTTCTTACCTATGTGATTGCTAGGAGTCAAAAACAACTTGATATCAATATCAATCAATCAATCAATCGACTTTTTATACAGAATTTTTAAAATGTTTAAATTTCTACTCTATTGTTGACTTGGAGAAATGATGTGGACCAACTCTTTCCGGTCAAACCCAAAAACCATGTACTATAGTGATGCACTAAGGTGTTCCTTATTTATATGCTATACATTCTTTACCCCCATAAGTGGCTGAATAGATGTGTGTATCAGTATACATATTTCTGCCATAGTTGTGCTAGAGTAGCTCTCTGGCAGAGCCTGCATGTTTTCCTGTGAAAACCCTTCAGACTGAATGCTTGCTTTTCATCCCATGTTGGGATTTAATCTTCTGCCTGTTTCAGGTTAATTGGTTTTCTTTTACAGGCTTTGAAGAGGATATTCTGATTGTTTCGGAAGGGAAGATGGCCCCATTCACTCATGATTTCAGAAAAGCCCAACAAAGAATGCCAGCTATCCCTGTCAATATTCAGTCTATGAATTTCACCTGGCAAGCGACTGGAAGGGTAGGTAGAAGGAGAAAGACCGGTATAGCTTGGCACTGTTGGGCTGGGGGTGAAGAGGAAGGAGAAGGGAAATATCTTGAACTGGGTCAATTTTTTTAATAGAAAGTATTTTAAAGTTATACCAGAAGGGCATTACAAAATGGGACCTTGAATTATCTGCCACGTGAAGTATAACTCAATCGTCTATGATAGGCAAAGGTATATAGTGTCCCTTCTCTATTACTGCCTCTCTAATGAAACTCTGTTCCCAATAGGAACAGTATAAAACAGTCCTCAAAATGGGTATTTTAAGCCAGGACAACTTTCATCTTCTTTGGGGAGACATATTTTGTTATCCAAGGACTACAGGGAACATGCCTGGTGAGCACTGAAATCAATGGAGTAAGTAAGGTCAGAATGCTTTGGGTTTTTTTTTTTTTTTACGTTGATTTGAAAAAAAAATACCCAGGACTTTAATACACCTCTTTTAAAGCCTTAAACAATTGTTTTAAAAGACAAAATATTGTACAACCTAAAATCACCATCTTGCTGTTTAGGTTTTGTGATGCAATCTTAGGGAGTTCTGGGAGCTGCAGAAATAGGGTAGGGGGTGCGTATAGCCTGCACAGCCCTATTCTTAGCCTGTACCCTGGGAGTACCGAAGTCTGTTCAAAAATAAGGGCAGTGCTTGACCTTTAAATATGTGGTTGGCGACCACATATTCCATAGTGAATGGAACCAAAAGAAAAACTAGATTTGATTCCATTTCATTTACATGTATTTTTAATTCAAATTAAGTATAATTAATATGAATGCTTTAGTATTTAATAACCTACCTGTTCTGTTCTATTAAACATTACCATTTCACTTAGAATTCAGGAAGGCTGCACCCAAAGCTTTTAAGGGCCATATATAGCCAACAGCCCAATGTTTTGTATCCATATTTAAATATAGGTAAATTGACTGAAGTCACTGTTGAGTGGACTTGGGAGCTGCCAATGCTAATGCAATTGTGCCATTGATCTTGTTAATAGTATTTGCAGGAGTTGGGACATGGGTGGTGGACAAACTTTGGAGGTAGCATCACAACTTACAAGTGTGGCTACTATGGCTCAGTTGTGCTATTCCTCCCATACCCGTATCCATTGGATAGCTGAAAGCTCTGAAATCCAGATGTTGCCAAAAATGGAATAGCAATTCACTGTTTCAGGGTATGAAACTCTAAGAACTTGGGGTTATTTTGCTTTTGAAAAGTGTTTACAGAAAAGAATAAATCCCACTTAAAACTCTATTTACCAAATGTTTATGCATCTGTGAAGAAAGAAGGGGGAGCTGTAGTTTAGGTATATACCATGTAAATGACTGTGCAGTCCAGATATAGCTTACAAGCTACCTTGTAATTCATCTCTGCTGAGCAATGAAGCTTTTTTTTTTTTTGGCAAAAGTTTGAGAAATTTGCTGCTGTTTTCTGTCAGCAGCTACAACAGATGGCTGGCACATGACTGCCTTGCTAAATGAAGTGGGATCTCTACAGCATGATACTTTGATCTCTGGTGGCATGTCCGTAACACTGAGATGCAAAATACCACGGAAGGGCAGAAGCTGAATATTAAATGTTCGGAGCTTTGCTTTTGATACGTGGATCTTTGGTTTTCTTTTCTTTTTAATTTTGTCCATAAGCTTTCTTGCATTCCATGTTTTCATCTGAAGCATGGAGCTCAAAAAATATATCTGATGACAGAGAAGCACAGTGGATGCATTGTCTGGGGCATCAGGTTATATGCAACCATATTTGCTATACATTGATGGCTGTGTTAAGAAGCCTTCATCAGCTGTTGTCCAAAACGTGGGATATAAACCTGAGACATCAGTAGGAAGAATGACTTAAAGAATGAATGGCTTTAAGCATTAGGAGAAAAAAATGAAAGCCAGATCCATCCAGGTAAGCTTTTGTTACAGGATGGTGTTTGGTGTACGTTCAGTACTTTTTCTGTAACGTGGTTTTAACCTAACTCCCTGCCATACTTTTGTTTAAATGCTATCACATTTAAATAAAGAAATGGGGAGCCTATACCATAGTGTACAATATAAGTCTCAGGGCACCATGTAGCCCCTGAATTCCTTCTTTTCGCCCCTGAACTACATCTGATTACTGAGGCTGAAAACTGATGGCATAAACATCTGTCATTTGGACAAGACACACTAAAAAGAAATAATAGGTGAGCCCTGCAATGGACTTAACATCATTTAAAAATGAAAGAAAATCTCCAAATTTCTTCCAAGGTCCAAGAAAAAAATCCAGAAAATCCAGGACCCACTCACTTTGCATCATTATCCCACCAACTGCAGCTCCAGTACCCTAAAAAAGTTATATGGAACTCTGGTGATCCAAAAGCTTGCCTATCCAGAAGATAAGTGTTTAAATATCAGTGGTCTGTCTATTGTTACACTTTGTCCTTTGGTTGTTTTGTTCATTTTGTCCATAACATTTGTATTTCTGGGGACACTCATAGCTGACTACTTTTATATCTTGTAAAAACAAAATAAAATTCTTGTAAAAACACAACAGAATGGAGGACTTCCCCAAACCAACAACTACCTATAGATTGTGATTTGTAAATAACATCTTTCAAAAATTCAGGCTATAATCAAGATTAAAATAACCCATTAGCAATAATAATAATAATAATAATAATAATAATAATAATAATTCTAAAATAATTAGAATTACTAAAATAATTAAAAGGTTCAATTAAAAAGTTCAATCTTGATGCCCTTCCTAAAATCAGAGAAAAAAGGTTACCATTTGTAACTGCAAAAGCAGTTTGTCTAGATACTGGGAGAAAAGCTTTTCTGGGCCTCTGCAGATGAAGACATTAAAAGACTCCCTCTTACAAATTTTAAAGTTTATCAGATAACCAGACCCTAAGCCATTTGAGGGGGTTTAAAGATTAAAATCTTGAATTGAACCTGGAAAACAATAGGCAACCAATGCAGGACCAATGCAAGATAGGAGTGATGGGATCAGGAGACTGCATGCCTGTTGGAGCATAGCAAGCTATTTCATTTTACGCTAGCTGGGATTCTTGATGTTTTTTTGAGTTGAGATCTCTACAAAATCTAATGTGGATGTAACCAAGGCTTGCATAGCTGATGATAAATCATTCCAAAATATGGCTTCACTTAGGAGCTGAACGGCTTTCCAGAATGAATAAAGTGGCCTTCTCCAACTTGGTGCTGCCTAAGTGTGTTGGACTACAACTACCAGATCCAGTCAGCATGGCTACTGGGAGTGATAGTAATGCACCACAGCTGAAGGTACCAGTTTAACAAGGGTTAGGATAGAGGGAGGGAGCATATGAGGACATAAAAACAGACCTACTGTACAAGTGGTATTCAAACCATGATGCAACAATTTCCACAAAATGAATAACTCCAGCCTCTGAAAAACATTTCAGAGAAAATAGGTGGAAAACAAAGCAAAATGAAAAACAGCAAAATGGTTTATTTTTTAGCATTCCTGGTATGACACATGTGTTTCAACTAATATTTCTTTGCGGGGAGGGTCTTGATTCCATGCTGGCTGGGGAATTCTGGGAGTTGAAGTCCACACATCTTCAAGTCGCCAAGGTTGAGGAACCTTGACTTAACCACTACTCCAGACTGGCTCTCTGGTATCGGATTACCTACCTACTTATCTGGGAATATATGTTCCATTGAAATCAAGGGATCTTAAATCTTACAGACATAGATAGAATTAGGCTGAAACATGTATCCTTGAGTTCATTGGTACTAAATCGAAACTAAAGTACTCTTCATCGTGCTATTAATATTATCATTAATACTGCTGCCTGTAAATTTTTTTTTCAAAAAACTCTTTTATAGAAAACTCTAACATAAAAAGAACATATTTATTTTTAGACATTATCTTAAGGCCTTCCAGCTTTGATGCAGGTTCACATCACCAGGTATTTTTACTGAATGAAGTGCCTCATACCAGACATTTTATAAATGCTATTAAATAGAACTTTAAGAGTCAATAGATGGCAGCACTCCAGCTTTCCACTACAGTATGGTATTCATTATTCCATTTACTGCTATGGTAGTCACAAACAAATTCTATTCTAATAAATATTGAAGGTGTTCATTTTAGTTGTGAATGGCATTTGGAATCATGTGCTGAAAAGTACTAATGACTGAAATCCATGGGCTAATATAGATAGAGGCTAAGCGTGTATACACGATGGAAATTCTATATATCTTCCCTTGGAAGTAAGCCAGACTGAATGCAGCAGGACTTCTAAATAAGGATGCACAGATAGGCCTGTGCATAGATAGGACTTTGGTATCTAACTTGGTATTGAAAGCAGTTCTTCAGGATTTCAAAGAACCTAGGGCCTTTTTCATGCAAAGCATGTTTTGCCACTGAGGTATGTTCATATGCAGTTTTAAGAGCAACTGAAATAATGCATACAAAGTTCTTTACGGTATATAGTCATATACCATTCACTATCATTTTCTTAATGTGCTTATAAAAGGATCGCATGGAAGGCAATAGTGGAACAGGATTTTGTATCACCTCTTTCGCCCTATATGAATGGAGTGGCTGTGGAAGGTATAGGCCTTCTAAAGAATTGTAGAACTGATCTTGGGGAAGGAAGGAGCAAACTGTTAAGAGGGGACTGGCAGAAGAGATTACACAGTCCTAAAATAGAGGGAAATGTAAGAAAGAAACTCAAATAATACTGCCTTGGTTTTGTTTAGTATACTGTAAGATGGCACAGAGAGAAACTTGGACAAGTTTTCAAGATTCTGTTATTCTACCTTACCACAAGAAAGAACGTTCCTGGAATCCTTGCCGTGCCTACGTGACCATATGTCCTTTATTATAAAGGACAAACTTAATTTCAGAAAGTTGTCTGTTAGATTTATTTTATATAATTATTTATTTTCTTGGTTTTGCTCTTGAATTTTCCTTTGTAAAGCAAAGTTAGAAACATACACAATTATTTTTTTTTATCCTTGAAAAATATGCCCTTTTTCAGGTTTGTCGTTTATTTTTTCTAAGAAAATATGGTTACTATAGCCATGCCTGTTTCTTGACCTGGCCTGTCTTGAAGTGCTCACACCTGCAGCTTTTCACTGTCAACATGGGGTTGTTAAGGGTGGCTGGATAAGAGGCAGGACACATATGTTATATCTTTCACTCATTTTAATATACAAGTATAATTACTGAATTACACATATATATTAAAATTTATTATACTAGCTACCATTACTATATTACTTTTGAAACAAATTACTATTGATTCCTTAGGATTGTTTGCTAAAACATTTGTTCATTCTCAAGAGTACTCTTTCAAAGTATTTTCTTCTGATCATAAGGATGTATAGTACTGTACCTTAATCTCTTATAAAATGTTTGTTTATGTTCGCATCTGTCCAGTTATACAGTGCATTTGGAAAATATTCAGACCCCCTTCACTTTTTTCAATTTTGTTATGTTGCAGCCTGATACTACAATCGTTCAAATTTAATTTTTTTCATTAATCTACACTCAGTACCCATAATGACAAAGTGAAAACAGAATTTTAGAAATGTCTGTAAATTTATTAAAAAGGAAAAACTGAAATATCACATTGGCATAAGTATTCAGACCCTTTACTCAGTACTCTGTTAAAGCAACTTTGGAAGCAATTACAGCCTCGAGTCTTTTTTGGTATGATATAAAAAGCTTTGCACACCTGGATTGGGGGATTTTCTGCCATTCTTCTTTGCAAATTCTCTCGAGCTCAATTAGGTTGGATGGGGACCGGTGGTGGACAGCCATTTTCAGGTCTCTCCAGAGATGTTCAATAGGGTTCAAGTCAGGGCTCTAGCTTGTCCACTCTAGGACATTCACAGAGTTGTCCCTAAGCCATTCCTGTGTTGTCTTGGCTGTGTGCTTAGGATCATTGTCATGTTGGAAGGTGAACCTTCGGCCCAGTCTGAGGTCCTCAGCGCTGTGGAACAGGTTTTCATTGAGGATATCTCTGTCCTTTGCTCCATTCGGCTTTCCCTTAACCCTGACCAGTCTCCCAGTCCCTGCTGCTGAAAAACACCCCACAGCATGATGCTGCCACCACCATGCTTCACTGTTGGGATGGTATTGGGCAGGTGATGAGCGGTGCCTGGTTTCCTCCAGACATAACGTTTAGAATTGAGGCCAAACGGTTCAGTCTTGGTTTCATCAGACCAGAGAATCTTGTTCCTCACAGTCTGAGAGTCCTTCAGGTGCTTTTTTGCAAACTCCAAGCAAGCTTTCATGTGTTTTGCACTGAGGAGAGGCTTCCGTCTAGCCACTCTGCCATAAAGCCCAGATCAGTGGAGGGCTGCAGTGATGGTTGTCCTTCTGGAACTTTGTTCCATCTCTGCACAGGATCTCTGAAGCTCAGTCAGAGTGACCCATTGGGTTCTTGGTCACCTCTCTTACTAAGGCTCTTCTCCCCTGATTGCTCAGTTTGGCCGGGTGACCAGCTCTTGGAAGAGTCCTGGTTGTGCCAAACTTCTTCCATTTGAGAATGATAGAGGCCACTGTGCTCTTGGGAACCTTCAGTGTAGCAGAAATTTTTTTTGTAGCCTTCCCCAGATCTGTGCCTTGCAGTAATCCTGTCTCTGAGCTCTGCAGGCAGTTCCTTTGACCTCATGGCTTTTGCTCTGATACAGTTTGCATTGTCAGCTGTGAGGCCTTCTATGGAGAGATGTGTGCCTTTCCAAATCATGTCCAATCAATTTAATTTGCCACAGGTGGACTCCAGTCAAGGTGTAGAAACAGCTCAGCAACAATCAAGAGAAATGGGAGGCACCTGAGCTAAATTTCAAGCGTTGTTGCAAAGGGTCTGAATACTTATGCCAATGTGATATTTCAGTTTTTCCTTTTTAATAAATTTACAGACATTTCTAAAATTCTGTTTTCACTTTGTCATTATGGGTACTGAGTATAGATTAATGAGAAAAAAAATGAATTTGAATGATTGTACTATCAGGCTGCAACATAACAAAACTGAAAAAAGTGAAGGAGGTCTGAATTCTTTCCGAATGCACTGTATTTGTGCAGACCTTCTGGAAGTCCTGCTCCCTCATTGGGGCTAACCCACTCATAGGGTGATGTCCAATTTGTAATCCAGGTTTGACAGCTAGTTTAATAATTCAGTGGGAAAGCTCAGGTCTGCCAGACTCATTCTTTCGAATCCTCAGTATAGAGCATATACAATTTGTTACTTGTCTCTGCCTTGTTTTCAATTTTCACTGGAATAATTTGGAACAGAAATTTAAGCCTCGGCAGAATGTTAGTTTTTTAACTTTCTCCATCTTGAAATATCTGTCATTATATTTTTCCAAATCTGTGACTAATTGATTTTTAAATAGGTCTTTATTGTTTTCTGTCAAGTAAATTCCCAGGTATTTAATCTTTTTTGCAGTGATAGTAAACCCTGTTATTTAGTACAAATATTGCTTTTCTTCCTCAGTTAAGTTCTATGTCAACATTTGAGTTTTATCCTTATTGATCTGATATTCTGACCCTGGACCATATTACTAAATATATTCCCTTATCAGTTCTAAAGAGTCCTTTGGCTGAGTAATTTGTTAATTTAATTCCTGAGATTTTGTTGTCTTGACATATTTTCTTTACCAATGACTCTAATGCCAAAAAGAATAAGGAAGAACAAAGGGGACAAACTTTTCTTGTCCCCTTCATTATGGTATGTTTTGGGGATTAAAAAACCATGTTCTATTACCTTTGCTTCATATTCTTTATAAATAATAGAAGAGAATATATGTAGCTCAAGGTTGAACTTTATAAATACTCTGACCTTTATAAATACTCTTTATAAATACTCTGTATCCATGGAAAAAAGTTAAAGTCTCCATTCATCTTCTTCAAGTCATAAGCATGAAGGACCATTTCAAATTATCAAAAGCTTTCCCTGCATCAAGAAAGACCATAACCACCTGTTTGTTTTATAGCTTTCAAGAAATATCTGATGTTGTCTCTCATGTATCTCTTTGGGACAAATCCAGTCTGGTCAGGATGTATTTACAGTTAAAAAACATTTATTCTCTTTGTAAGTATTGCCATAAAAGGCTTGTAGTTACATTCAAGGGAAAAATAGGTCAATAGCACTCTGGGTGGGGTGGGTTGTTTCTTTCCTTGTAGATTAGAGAGATGAAAGGGTTTTTTTTCATAACAAAGAAAATTATTGATATTATTGAATCTCATTCATTTCCTGAGTTAGTGGTTTTACATAATTTCTTGAAAAGTCTTGTAGTGAATTGCAGAGATGCCATTAGCTCTTGGAACTTTGTTCAGTTTCATTTTTTTATACCTTTAGTTTCATTTTCTGTTATGAGTTTATTAAGAGCTTCCGGTTGTTGATCTGTATATTTTTTAAATAGCATTGTATTCAAACACTCTTCAATCTTTTCCAATTCAGATATCTGTTTACTATGTAATCTTGAATAGTATTTAACAAATTGCTCCATCATGTCCTTCATTGTAGACATGTCTAGTTCCATCCCAAATAGAAATAATAGATCTTTTGTCTTGTTCCTGTCAGGCCCAGCCCAAGAGCAACAACGAGGCAGTCCAGTCCAGTATAGTTCCTTTATTAGCTTGCAGCTAATAGACAGAATTTCACCAGACTAAACCTATGCTAAAGCAACTATTGGATATATCCCATGAGACTCTAGGGAGGGACTAGTTTCAGCTTCTTCACCTTCTCACGGTCCTGCTGTGGGCTGAGGAAGCACTTGCCCTGTAACCTCTCCAGGAATGCTCCCCTCCCTCCTGATAACCTTGATCCTCCATTCCAGTATCCTCCTAGCACATGCCTTCCATTACAGTTCCTTTTGAAGTTGGAAAGCTAGCAATTTATCTAGATTTGTTACCTTTTTCAAAATATTTCTGTTTGACAAAATTCAACTTTTACAAGTCTCACCTAGGTCCATTACATCTAGCTGATTATGAATCACTTGTTCTAAGTCCACAACAAGGTTATGCTTATGTCTTGATTCTAATTGTTTCAATTTATTCATCAATATATCTTGCTGCTTTTGCATAGCTTTCTAGCCATTTGATGCTGTAAAGATAATCATCTCATAAATGCTTTTCTAGAGTTCCGTACTGTAAATAAAGAAAGATAAGAGGTTGAATTAACTTAAGGAAGCTCCTTAATCATGGCAGTTCAATTTTATGTCCTCTTGTAGTATTAAAAGTTCATGAAGTCTCCGTCTCCAGTCTAGAGCTTCCTCTGTTTAATCTTAAAATTATGGAGTTATGATCTGCCTATGTAGGAGCTGCAACTTCCATGTCTATGAACTAGTTATCAGTGAGTTAGAAATTCAGCACATATATATGCTCAAGTAAGTTTTATGAACTGAAAAATAATATATACATTCTTTCTCTGCAGGTTATTTCTATCTCCATATTATGAAAAGAGATAGTGTGGACATACAGTCTAAGATATTTAAATTCTGAGAGTTCCTCTTAGATAAAGGAGGTTTGGCCCTATTTGGAGGGGGAAACCATTATTTCCAAGAATCAGAATATCTTTTTCTGCAATTTCAAGAAGTGATTGAAAAAATATTTCATATAATTTTATTTTGTTGTCATTTGCAGCATAAATTTAAGCAATTGTTATTTTCCCAGATCCAGTCTGAAAAAGTAATAATATCTGTCCCTTCTTCATCTTTGATTTGTTTTTCTAAATTCCATAGTACATGTTTCATGTATATAGCTATTACATTTTTCCCATCTGCCTGATGCTGCAAAATTTTAACTGAGATGTTTACATTCTAACAGGTTTACGTTATCTTTTTTTAAATGCATCTCTTGAAGATACACAATATGTGCATTTTACTTTTTTTAGCTTCAACTTTTTTTCCCATTTAAATGGGCTCTTCAGCCCATTAGTATTAGCTGAGAATATTTTAATTTGATCCATGATCTCAATGATCAAATTAATTTATGAAGAAATATCAGTTGCTTGGTTCAAATGTTGGACATTATTCCCTTGTTCTGTCAGAGCCAATGACATAAGCATTGTATTGGCATTCTCAGTGAATTATACAAAAGCTTTACCACTATCCATAAAAACCTCTAGACGGAATGGAATAGTGCACCTGTATCTGATCTTTCTTTCTCAAAGAATAGTGCTCAGGTTTCTTTTTCTTCTAAGTATATCTGGAGGTACATCTGGTAGCATTTCAATTATTCAGGCTTTGAGTTTTAAGGAAATGTCACTCCTTTTTCTAGTGTTGCTTTTTTGTCTTAAGATATGTGAATTTAACAAGTATATCACGTAGCAATTTTCTTCTTCATGCAGTCCATGAATTTGTTCTATAGATTTCTTGAATTTCCAAAGTTTCATCTATATCCAACTCAATAAAGTGTTAAGTAACTTTTCCATTTCTGTTTCTAAATATTTTTTCTCAAACTTCTCAGGAATACCTCTGAATTTCAATTTATTTTTTGAAGTTCTGTTTCAGCTATTTTTAGTTTAACTTCAACTTCTTTAGCTATATATTTTGGATTCTTTGAACTGAATACAATTGCTGGTGTCTTGTCTGCAAATCTTTAATTTCTTTTTCCTGAAGTTCTAATGTGGCTGTTAATTTGTCATATTTATCATTAAACTTAGCCTTAAAAAAAATCAAACCTAATGCCCAAATCCTGTTTTTGTTGAATTAATTTGTCAATAGTATTTTCCATTGTATGCAGTTCACCTGTGAGAAGGTCTTTAATTTTTGGTAAAGTAACAGAAGAATCAGTTGTTTGCGATAAATTTGGGGTCTTCGGTTTTTGTTTTGTTTCTTTCTATAACAAAAATAAGTGTCATTTTCCACTTACTTCGATAAATAAAAAATGATTTTACACTCAAAATTTCCTCTTGTTAAACAAGACCAAAATAAATTATGCAGCTAAAAGTAAGATATTAGATAAGAAAAAATCCAGTGGTAACTAGATACCATAATACATAAAGTCCAGATAATACAGTATGAGACAAAAAAGGCATATAGAAACCCTTAAAAAGAAATATAGATCTTAAGGCTACACCCTGCCTATACACATTAAACTCATATAAGATACTTTTAAAATACTGTCATTCTTTATCATAAAATTCCAAGGATTTCTCCAGTCTAAATGTCTTAATTTTTGTTTCAAAGTTGAAAATCTTGGTTAGACATTCCTTATGTTGGAGCTCCCTCCTGTGGGTACAGGAAATATAAATGTCATAAAAATGAGGAGAGCATAAAAGCTTAACAGCTAGCATACAACAAGGCAAGCAGGATATCAATCAATATCAGTTGTCTCCAGACTGGTAAAATCCTTATTGGTATAGTTTTATTAAGTATGGGTTTTTCAAAAGAAAAATAGTAATAGTAAAATAAAATCAAGGGGTTGCCTTTGCTCAGAAATTCTTGCTACATTAACCAAATATACTTCATAACTGCCCTTATTCCTCTTAAAAGCCAATTTGTAATTCTGAAATTGGAAAAAGAAAAGTTATTAAGAAATCAGAAGGAAAAAATAGAGTCAGTTTAAGAAAATTAGGCTGTCCTCCTCAATCATAAAAACATAAACTCGTAAATCCCTAAATAAAGGATAATAGTTCAAGAATTCAAGGAGATATAATGAAAAAGAAAGAAAGTAGATTATTAAGTAAATTTTAATTAAAACCTGAAAGTTCAGCTTGGCTGGTTCTCATCGGTCACTACCCATCATAAAACCGTAGATGGCTTTGGGAGAAAGGTGTAAATCTCCTTGAAGGTTTTATAGGCTTCTGAGTTCACCCCCTTTGAAACAACCCCCAGAAGAAAATTGCTCTTCTGGCAGGTTCTTGACAATTAACAATATCAAGAACTAGACAACCCATGACTCACTGAGTCATCATGTCAGAGATATTTCCTTACCTAAACAGAGAAACAGAATGACCAAGGGCAGAAGAGCAGTAGGAGTGGGAGCAACTTGCAACTAGATTCTGACTTCACCATTGACTTTGCTTGTCAGGGAGCATCAGAAATCCTTCCTTCCTTCCTTCCTTCCTTCCTTCCTTCCTTCCTTCCTTCCTTCCTTCCTTCCTTCCTTCCCTACCTACCTACCTACCTACCTACCTACCTACCTACCTTCATTTCCACATATAATATAGGCTTGCACCACTTGCCCTCCCCTCACGACCCTCAGGAGAGCCCCCATGAAGCCTCCTCCTCAGCTGATCAGCAGAACTGCCTGCCACTTTGCTGGGGAGAGGTGGAACAAAGGAAGCCATGGACCGTGAAGAAAACTGCACCCCTGCTCCCCTTTCCAGCGTGTCCCCAGGGCATTTCTCCCTTAAGGGAGGAAGAGGACTCACCTGTTGACCACTGGCACCCACCAGCCAGCTCTTCCTCACCAGCAGGCATCCATGTCACTCCCTCATACTTTCCTTAACGTCCACAGCCATTAATGATTTCAGATTTCTGCCTCGTTTCCAAAGCAGCCAATCACCACTTGCCTGTTGGGCCTTGCTGCCAGCTGATTGGGCGCAGGGGACAGAGGGAGGTTGGAAAGTGGTCAGGGATATGCCCATGACAATCACACGACCTGGACTGATCACGGTGGTGCAGTAGGACAGCAGTGCTGAAGGAGCCACAATTTCCCAAATTTTAATCCCACAGGAGTAATAGGTTCCAGATTTTGGACTCATTTTGTAAGTTAGTCCATTTGAGGTACCTTGGTTCAAAAATTGTTGCCACATGACACATCGTTTTGTCCAGTTGAAGGTTACAGGCACAAGAGTTTTAGTAATATATAGATGATTTCTTTCTATGGCCAGGAAAGGGGAAACCTGAAACATTATCTCCCCTGAAAAAGTTCTACTGCTGCCCTGTTGAGCCACCACCTTGCATCTCTTCTCTCTTTTTTTCTGGGAATGTTGCAGAAGACCCTTTTTTGGTGGACACCCTCAGCTGTGGAGTTCACTCTAAGAGATTATGGTTTTTCCTACCCTTTACTAGCACACACAAAGAGGGTGTACCATTTCTCTCTTAAAGACCTTTGCGCTTACAATAGGTTTTAATTGAAAGGGGGCAGTCAATTTTTAATTTTAGTGGCATGATTTAATTGATTGGATTTTATACTTGGTTTATACTCTTCTGTGTTACATTGTATTTTGTTTTATTAGCCAACTTGAGCATTATCTTTTGGAGTCAGGTGGCACCAAAATCGAAATCAATCAATAAAAAAATGTTTGTAATGAACCAACAAGCTGTAAACTTAACAGAATAAGTTTTTACAAGAGAATGTACCATGATGCCACCATATATTTGGGATAAATATTCAGTTTTCTTTTTAACTTGATTATGTATTGTTTACTGATAGCATGTAGAATTTAAACTTGTATGTATGTAAACAGAGTTTCTAATGATTATTTATGTGGAACAAAGAAATGGGGCTAGAGTTGTGAATATTTTGGGACAAGCTAACACCACTAATCCTTGTGGTAAAACTGCAATGCTGGCAACTATCAAAAAACAATACGTGTAAAATTGTACTGTGGAAATTGAGGGAAAAAACTAATTGCCTTGGAGGGTGCCTGCTTCATCAATGATTCTGATCACAAGAGTAGCATATGGCTGTATACTATATTAAAGCAACCTTAAGGGAGATTTTTTGACACATAAGTGTTGTATTAAGTGGCTGGTGCAGTTTAGCTATAGATACCTGAATAGATCATACAATTATAAAAGCTTTAATTGTCCTGATAATTAAAAAAATATCTGGTTCCCTACGTTAAAAAACATAGTTCTTACTTTCCTTATCAGTTGGTGGTCTTTTACTCTGTAGTGGAAATTTTCACATTTGAAACTTGTTTCTTTTTTCCCACTGTCTACCACTGAAAATAAAAGCAAAAAAAACAAAAACAAAAAACATCTTTAGTTTATTGACATTCAAGTGAAATTTGGTTGTAGAACCTCCATAAGATAGCTTTTGGTAGCATTTCATTCAGTTTTAATATTCTATACCAGTTCCATTTTAGAGCAAGTGTTTACATTTTAAAGACTACACAATTAAAATGACTGGTAAGTCAATAAAAGCTGATAGGTAACACTTAGTGTAATACAGTACTAAAATCAGAGCAACACTCTGTGAACATTGTACAGTTCCTATAATATGCAAACCAAAAAGTACATCCTAAAGATATTTACATGGGAGTTAGGCCCTGTTTCATTCCAAGAATTTGTGTAAAATGTCTGAGGGATATACTGCCTTAGTGTTGTCAGAAGAATTCTGAAAACTTTACTTACTAGAAGAATGATGATGTGGGGGCAGATGTCATTATTCTATTCTCCATTAATAAAATTATCACTTCTCCCTAGCCACTGTTATTTGTATGTTATAATTATACAGAGGTTATTGAATGTCATAATATATCAATTATTTGGTGATTAGTTAATCTGCATTCACATAATACATTTTCTTGGTTTATGACAATTTGAGTTTACTATAAAGCTTACTTTAGTTTGTTGACTTAATGCTCTTAGTAAGAGTGAGAAGCTATTTGGATAGTAAAGTATAATACTCAATTATACTTTATGCTTTCCTGAGTGGGGCCAAGATTTCTGCTCCTAAGTCTTATCCTAATGGAACAACTCCTTACAACTACAGTATCCCATGATCTCTAATAAATAATAGTGGGTATGAGTAAGACTGACAAATGTTTTAACCAGTTGCGGGATTTTGTTTTAGGTAAAGATCCAATAGGTTGCAGAAGATAAGGCATGTTTGTAAGAGTAAATTAAACAGATATAGACTGCTGCTGACAGAGATTTGCCCAGGGACCAGCAGCAGCTTAAAGGAAGAGAACACATTTTCGTTTGCTCATTCCTGAGTGTGATGTTGGGTCAATGTTTATTTTCTGCTAAAGGCTCTCAAGTAAGATCCTGTTGGGCTGTAACTCAGAATTCTTCCCCACACATCTGAGCCCGCAGAGGGAAACAAAGCCTTCTGGGCTACAGTGACTTTAGCATCTTGTTACATTCAGCTTATTTTCCTTTTCGCCCTGCTGAATTTAATTAGTACACTTCTTTTATTTTTAAGCACTTGGCAGAGAAAGCAATCTGGATGAAAGGGAACAAGCCGAGGCTTTACTTTGAAATTTTCAAGGCAGTGTTTATTGATAGAGTAAGCTTGACATAAATGGACTGAGTGGTGTGCATAGATTACTAGAGACTGCATGGCATGCCCAAATTTGACTTAATGAGGGACAGTTCAAAGTTTCTATTAGATATATCTTTCTATGTAGATAGTATCATAAAACTAGAAGGAACCATATTGGTAGAATATCCACTTTTTTCCTGCTTATTTATATTCATTACTCTAAGGCATCTAAATAACAGAATATTAAGAATGTGTATAATAAATATTATTGTACTGAAATAACATATTACATTAAAACTGAGAAGATGGAGCAATAGATGGTCTCTATGGCTAGATTTAATAACATGTTACAGGATTGAGCTAGTTCTATATTAATACTTTATAGATATATCTTTAATTTCTTCAAATGTACTCATTTAATTACTATTTTGTATATTCTTTTATGATTATATTAGCAATGTTATATTTTTGGTTGGACTTCATCATATCTTCTAGTTGTTATACTTCACCAGTAAAACATTTAAATGTCAAAACAAAACAAACCTAGAAGGAACCAAACAGTAGATAAACCATGATTATAGAACATGAATTCATTGAAAGCAAACCATAACTCTTCTTTAAGGGGTCAAGAATTCTCAGTAGAAATGTGAGATGGACTGACGATATGGATTGAAATTCTATCCAGCGATTGAGCAAAAACTTATTTCTCATCAGACAGTATTACATGATCATTTAATAATTACAGGTAGTCTTCACTTAATGACCATTTAACTATGGTTTGAAGTTATGATAGCACATAAACCGGTCATAAAATGTCACTCCGGCCAAGGTCACATGGCCACATTTCAGGCACTTGGCAACCAGCTCGCCTTTACAACCAGTTGTCAAGTGCCCCACGATCATGTGATCACCATTTGCAATCTTCTCTGCCGGCTTCCCCATTGGGGAAGGTTGCAAGTAGATGGGACGCAGCAGTGTGCAGGAACAGATTATGCTAATCAACCCTCATCTTCTACTCCAAGATATGTTGACAGAGGATTGGACAAATTCACAGAATTTATTACCTAGTATGATGCAATGGTTGGAACATTGGGGTAGGTCTGGGGAGACCCATGTTTAAATCTTGAATCAATAATTAAGCTCACTACATGAATTTGAATCTCCCAACCTAGCCTACCTATCAGGATTATTCTGAGTACAGAACTGGAAAGGGTCTATGTATGCTGCCATAATTTGGAAGAATGACAAGATATATATGCAACAAATAAACACAAAAACCAAACTTCCAAATATTGGAGAAGTAGAACAAGCAAGGGGAAAGCTGTTCTTTATACTCCTGTATCCTATAGGAATAAGGAATGTAAGTATACTCCTTACACTCCTGCAGTATTTGATAATGTAGGTCCTACAAACTGGAAGTCAGTCCACAACTGGTGTATCCAAGATTTCACTCTTTGCCTTTACTAACTGACTCAGCTTTCAATTAGAAAAGATGAAGATGAAGCCTGGGCAAAGCATATGACCTACCAACTGGCCTGGTTAACACTTCGTGGTAACTGTAGTTTTGTTAAAAAAAACATTTGTTGAATAAGCCACAATTGGCTGGCTTCAGGCATCAGTAATCTATAGCAATAGTCACAGTCTCTTGATTTATATGCCACTTTCTCTTGTACTCTTATGGCCAAAATACTTAATAAAACATGATAAAATAACTTATCAACCAAAATTATTAAATAATCTATATTACTCATAATTCCTCCTTATAAAAGCAATTTTTAAAGATGTATATAATATTAAAAAATGGAATAGAATCTGAGACTTGGAAGGTATAAAAGGTTAAGGACAGCAGCTATTTCCATCATTTTGATGTTCATGTTTTATGTTAAGCATGGTTTATTTTAACAGTAGTTCATTGAAAAAGCTATAATTGGTTGAGTTCACACAGCACACTAAGCTGAAAACGAACACCCATATCACAGAAGTATGATTTCCAAATCACACAAAACAATCATTCCACTCTTTTCTGCTCTGTTAAAATTGTACTTTGAGTACTATATCCAGTTCTGAGCACCAAACTTTAAGAAGGGTTCAGGCAAACTGGAACAGCTCCAGAAAAGGGCAATGAAGATGAACCTGGGATTGGAAACTATAATTAGTTTTATAGCATTATAAGGAGACACCAAATGACCTGCGCAGCTCCCAGTATGGCATATTTCACTGGCCTGCCAACTCAATTGCAATCTTATTGCCTTTCCTCCCTCCTCTCAGTTCTCAACATTTATAGCTTTTCCCCAGTCTTTCCCACCACCATCACTAATGCTGCTCAGAACCACCACATTTCAGTCTGTGTACTGTATGTAAGAAAATAGCCCCATTTCATTCTATGTATGAACCAAAACATCCAAAATCTGTGTTTCAGTTTGGGTATAGACCACCAAAACCATCTGTTTCATGCATGGAATGGTTAATCCGTGATGGACAATTTTGCACATCCATTTGAGGGAGAATGCTAGCACTCTTCCAATACCTGAAAGGATGTGACATAGAAGAGATCAAGAATTGTTCTCTCTAGTGCCATAGTTCAGAACAAGGAATAATGGGTTTAAGTTACAGGAAAGCAGATTCCAATTTAATTTAATGTTTGGGGGGGGGGGGAAACCCTTCCAATCAGTAAGAGCCATTTGAGAATGGAATCAGTTACCAGAGAGATGATGGGCTCCTGTTTACTGAATATATTCAAGCAAAGGCTACACAACCATAATCCTTAATTAGGATTCCTGCTCTGAGCTGGAACTGATGGCCTAACTGTCCCTTTCAACTTTTATGATTCTATGAGGCTGAGAGCCAAAACTTTAATCTTTGGTATTGTTCGAGAATTACCATGGTTCCCTCTTAGAAATTCTTGTATCTCATGTTTGATTGCAAATCAGTAGATCTGTTTCTTGCTCTTCTTTTGTTCTGTTCACTCAGTAAGCAATCTTTCCCCTCTTTTCCCCCCATTCTAAGATCTCAAAGATCTTAATGTATATCACTCCTCAGTTGGCTTTTCATGCTCAAGATAATAAATATAATTAATGCCATAGGCAGCGCAACAGTATACAATCATTTGAAAACCACTCACTCCTTTTGCTATTGAATAGCCCCTCACAGTGGCTATTAAAAAATTTAGCCAATAACATTTCACAAAAAGTAAGATCGTCTGTAATAATTTTGAGTGATTTCAATAGTTCCTCAGTTTTTTTCTGTTCAGTAGTAGTCACAGGCATGCAGCTTCCAGACAAGTTTGGCAATGAAATGTTTTTCTTTCAAACTTGTCTTCCTTCCTTCCTTCCTTCCTTCCTTCCTTCCTTCCTTCCTTCCTTCCTTCCTTCCTTCCTTCCTTCCTTCCTTCCTGTCTGGAGCATTCACTTGAAAAACAGGCCTCTTCCATCCATTTGCTGAAATGTAATTGGTTGCTGGATTAAAGTTTTAAATTTGTCTTAGGCTTTCCTGTAAAAATGTCTCCAGAAGTTGCTTCGCAAGGTAATGGTTACTGAGTATAATTATGCCGATCAAAAGACAGTGTTGTTGCTGGAAATAGTTATTGCAGATGAGCTTTCAGCAATACTGTACATTATTGAGCTTGCTTACGATAACACTGTTATCGTAAGCAAGCTCAACAGTTACAGTGTCTGTGCCTCATTCATGAAATTGTACATTGATGGGGCAGAGAATGGCTAGGTTTGTAACTTGTGCTAAGCTATAAGGTGGTTTATTTAGTTTTTGCTTAGCATGTTGTATGAACGCAGCCATGGTGGTATGTAAACATGGTTTGTGGCAGTGCAATGTAAAACAAGATTAAACAAACCGTAGCTCGGTACAATGTGCAGATCAGCCCAGTGCCAACTTCCCTTTCTAACCATCCCATGTTTTCCTCCTGCAGTGATGAACAACCTTTTCAGGTTCTGCATGCATGATTGCCCATGTGATACCTGTTTTTTAAATGGCCACAAATGGCCAAACTTTTGTGAGAGCTTAATGATTTTACCCCGAAATATCAAAACTTCGCAAGATTCACTCCTTTGGACTTTATCCCTAAGTAGAGAAGGAACTGGAAAAGAGGGAAACATGTATTCCTGTGCAGGACTGGATCGTGCCAATGGCATCTTCTGTAAAGATTTATTTTTAGTTGTTTTTCTGAAATTCTTATACCTATGAGGCAGGTCATTTAAATTACATAATACTAGCTAAGTTGACTTATTACGGTAATGTGGGTTGTTTGATTCTGCCTTAATTCAACATGTGAACCCAGGCTTTGTGGTTTGTAAACCATGGACTATAGTTTAGTATTATGTGTGCATCTGGCCACAATGTCTTGTCAACCAATTGTGGTTAAAGTAAACCATGGTTTAGCAAGACACATGCAGATAAGAAAAAATATCCACATTTTGCTATTTATCTTTTAAGTATGCACAATAGGACCATGTTAAGTTAGACAACTCAGTTTCTGAATATTCAAATTTTGTCAGCAAAATAAAATTCACAGAATGTAAGTATCAAACTGTTAGATCCTTGTTTTGTTCCTTTTATTGTGCCTTTTTAAAGGATTTTTAATCGGTTTGCCAAAATGGTTGGTGATTATGACAGATTAGAATTCAACGCATACGTTTCATTCTTAAAAAGTACAGGTAGTCCTCAGTTAACAACCACTCGTTCAGTGACCCTTTGAAGTTACAATGGCGCTGAACGAGGGGTGGTTATGAGTGGTCCTTGAAGTTCTGGCCAAACCAGCACCCCCACAATCACATGATTGCAATCTGGGCAGTTGGCAACCAGCTCGCACTTACCCACATACCCTCCCTGAGCTTTGTAGCACTCATGCTGCACCTCCCTGGCCACTCACGCATTCTCCCCCACCCAGCAGTAGCCACCCCAAGCCTCATTGCACTTGCGTCACGCCTCCCCACCACTCTCACACCGTCGGCACCCTCTCCTACCCAGCAGCAGCCACCCCAAGCAGGTGGGGAAGACTTACTGGAGCAACTTGCGACTTCCCTGCCTGCTTCCCTGCTGACTTTGGTTGTTGGAAGCTGGCAGGAAGTTGCAAGGAGGTGCTCACTTAAAGACCCACGATCCTCAACGTCAGCAACAGGGTCTGCAGGGATTGGCGCTGCTAAGTGATGCAATCATGTGACATTGCACTTTACGGCTGCATCGCTTAGCAATGGAAATTCCAGTCCCAATTGCCGTTGTAACTCAAGGACTACCTGTACAGAAAAAAAATATTTTATGGTTGAATGTATTTGCTGTTTACAGTAGTTTCATATTTTTTTAGAGAGAGCTTACTTTTTGGAAAAAGAGCTATATTATATAGGAGTGCAAACTGAAGCCAGCAAGTAGAGAAAGTGAAGAAACCATTAGTGGTACAATAACAAAATCCTTTTTTTCTAGTCACAGTGTTCACTTAAGAAAATTATTGATTATACTTTCATAAGATTAAAATCAAAAGATAGTTCTTGGTAACGATGTGCTAGAGGAGTTACATCCCAAACTTCAAAGCCATTTTCTGAGCCATAAGAATGGCTCCCTACTTTTCAAGTATGGCCAAAGGCAGCTTGTACATTCTACGGATGTTTTCTAAAATTCAAAGAGGTCAATTATCTTAACCACAGGCTGTGAACTCTTCTCTCATCACATCAGGTAAGCCCTATTATTGTCATTGTAAAATGTTTAAGCGTACATCCTTAATTAGCCGGGATGGTATTTGAAAACATGTTTTACAAATGATTTCAAAGTTTTTTTTTTCTTGCTCCAAGTTCCAGCATTCTCTATAATTACACCAAAGGAAGAAAAATAATGTCATGTTTTCTTTTTCTCTTGTAGTGAGACAGTGTAAATAAATAAGTAAAAGTTGAAAATTTTCAAAATTTGTTAGAGTTTTTTGGGAGAGTCAACAGGCATGTGGATGATGGTAACCCTGTTGATATCGTATATTTGGATTTTCAAAAAGCCTTTGAAGGAATTCCTCATCAAGGGCTCTTGAATAAATTTAGCAGTCGTGGAATAGGAGGACCTATTCTTTTATGGACTACAACTTGTTAAAAAATAAAGAAAAGGAATAAATAGTTTTCTTAAAGTAGTAGAGCTCCATAAGGCTCTCTTTAAACAAGATAGTCAACCAAGTAACACATGAGATTCAGTTTAAGTAAGTGTACAATGATACACATTGGGGCAACAATCCCCAGCTTCACATATATATATTGGTAGGGTCCTCAACTATCTGTAATTAACCAGAAAAATATGTTGGGGTTATAATGATTAAATTAATGAAGATGTTAACTCAGTGTATAGGCAACTGTGAAAAAGGCAAATTCCATGTCAGGGTACCTTCAGAAAGGGGTTGGTAATGAAACTGTCAACGTTGTAATACTCTTAGGCAAATCTGTGGTATCCTTGTTTCTGGAATACTACGTACAATTCTGGTGGCCACATTTAAAAAAGAAAATAATAGAAGTGCAGAAGAGGGCAAATGAAATGATTGGGGCTTAAACACTTCCTCTCAAGAAACAGCTCCAACGTTTGGAACGCTTGAGTCTAGAATAGGTCTGCACAACATATGATCTGGGGCTGCATGCAGCCTGCCAAGCAGCCCTGTGTGGCCCATCAGTATTTTTTGAAAACTCAAAAATTAAATCCATTGCTGCCAAATGCTTCCACCACCAGGAAGGACCCGCCACTGCCGACACCCTGCAAGACACCCTGCCAAGTATCTCCAATGCCTCAGGCCCCACTGACACTGACAGTCCATCCTTGCGGCCTCACCACCAAACAGCTGATTAGCACACCGGATATTCCTTTGGGGCTTGCGATTATTTTTAATTTCTCCTCTACGAATTGTGCAGGTTTGGTCTAGAAGAAAGGTGACTGAGGGGAGACATGATCAAAGTATATAAATCATGCAAAGTATGGAGAAAGTGGACCTGATTTCTCTGTCTTCTGTCTGTCCAGGCTTGTGTATTCAGAAGTAAATTACACAATATTGAGTACATAGAGTTGTACTCCTAATTGTATTTTTCTCATCAAAATAATACTCTGAAGAAAAGATACAATATGATTAAAATAAATAAGATATTTATTATATATTTTTATACACCCCTTTAATGCAGGCTGAATACTTTTATGAGTTCCTCTCTTTGCGCTCTCTGGATAAAGGCATAATGGCTGACCCATCTGTAAACATCCCTCTACTTGGAATGATACCTCACCAAGCCTCAGGTCTGTAGCATCTGTCTTCATTTATGCATCCAATGTTGTTCATATAAAGGTAGGGTGAAAAAAAGTGTTGAGTCCAAGTGCTGTTGGTGTGTGCATATGTGCATGCGTCCGTGCATGCATAATCTTCCAGTGGTGAAAGTGACCAAAGGCAAAGATGATAGGGTTGAAGCAACATTCCCTACTTTCTCTCGCCTCCTACATCCTTAGCTCACTTGGATTCTGCACTGTGCAATGAAGAAAGAAGCCTCAGATTCTGCATGGAGCAAAGACACCTAGTGAGAGGGTACTGCATCCCCCACTGGCTCTGCAGCCCTGTGTTTCCTACTTCTCAGCTGCTTCCCATGGGTCAGCTCACCATGATGGTGCAGAGATCATGGGAAATTGAAATCTCTCCTGCAGTTTCTCTACCTTATTTCAACCAGTCCAAGAGAAACCATCAAAAAGTAGAAGAAAATGGGCAAGACTTGAGAAGAGGCCAGCAGTTCTGATGGGGAAGCCTAGTCACTAAACTATAGTTTCTGGACTGGAGGCTTCCTGCTGTTGTAGAAAAATACATGCAATGAGTAGGTTAAAAGGACATTGCATTACAAACCTGGTTGTTGTAAACAGATAAACATTCCACAGTATTCAACACTGGTTCTGTGGAAATAATGTCTAAAACCTGCAAGCAATTCCCTCCTGCAATACCTAATCAATAGCTTTTTGAAACACTTTCTCTATAAATCCAACTTCATTAGTCTTTCTAATTGATGCAAGTCTAGTAGAACATTGCAGGCATAGAATATAGGTATGTAAAATGTGGTTCCCATTCAGAATGCTTACAAAGGACTTACTATTTTATATCTTCAGCATCTGCATAGCAGTAGCCAAATCACAGCTGGTAGTACAACTCCTAATCAGTGGACATTGACTGTAATAGAGCAAAGCTATTGTCACAGTGTTTACACTGACTGGAGGCTAGATTAGACTCAAAATTAATAATGAAGGGCTTAATAACAAGTGCCAAAATATCTTAAGTTATGAAATAAGTATTTTATATTTCCTTTGGTAGGCTATACATTTCTTCATATGCATTTAAGTGAAAAGTTGATTGAAACTACTAGTATAAAGCGTACATGTCTGTAAATTGAGCTGTCCCAGAAACTTTCACAATTGTCTGGTCACTTCTAGACTGTAGAAGAACTGAGCCACTAGGAACATGAGCTGGGGCCTTTTCTGGATTCTGCGTACTAGAATTAGAAGAAACATTTCTAAACATTACACTACCTGAAAATCTGTCTATCTGACTGTATCTGTCTGTCTGTCTGTCTGTCTGTCTGTCTGTCTATCTATCTATCTATCTATCTATCATATATCTCAACTTATTAAAGGGGGAGATATGTTAAATTATCTGAAATAATTACTTGTTAAATTATCTGAAATAATCCCTTCTGTTTTAAGGTCTTTTAGGTTGATATATGTGTCCTACAAAATATTTTGTGACATGGAGGTTTTCTTTGTAATCAGCATTTTGTTTTTCTATCAAGTTACATGATTGTTTTCTGTTGATGGCTGTGATTAATGCAATGGAAAATGTATTAATCACAGGGCACTAATATTGTATAATAGTACAATCTTCTAATATTCTCAAATAAGGCTAACATTAAAAAAAAATCCGCAGTGAATTTCTCTGAATTTTCCTTGGCTTAGATGGATCATTTACTAGGTTCTGTTCTTTCATACATTTTCCATTATAGTCATTGTGATCTAGAAGCTCTGCATAAATCAGAAATGACCCCAGGTCCAGAAATGTCAGTATGGCCTACATTAGATGGATGAAAGAAGATTCAGCCATCTAATGTAGAAAGAAGGGAGGGGGAAATAAACAATTATTGAAAAACTGGGTTTTGTTTGAACCTCTGGTTTCTGTGCTTTTAGAAACACATTGATAAACTGCAACATGTCCAGAAGAGGGTGATTATGTGTCAGAAATCATGTGCTGTGAGGAGCAGATGAAAAAGTCAGAAAAGCTTATTTTGAAGGAAAAAGTGGTGATAGGAAGACATGATGTAGTCCTCATATCTAAAGGGCATCATACAGAGAATTGATCAGATTTGTTTTCTGTTGCTCCAGACAGCAAGATGAAAACCATTCCATAACACAATCTTTCCTGCAGCAGCCTTTTCAAATAAATTGCCATTATCAATAGTCTGGGGATTTTAGTCCCAAACATCACAGAAATGTAATTCAAACAAATAAGTAAATAAACAAAATACTGATTTGTTGGTGACTTTGGGTGAGTCACTCTCTCTCTCAGCCCAACCCACTTCACAGGGTTGTTGTTGTGGGGAAAATAGGCATATTAGGTATGTTCACTGCCTTGAGTTACATATAAAAGAAGGTGGAATAAATATATATCTTGTTTGCAAATGTTATTACAGGTGCCTGCAATAACTTCTTTGAATCAAATTATCTGATAATTTGGTAACAGTGAAAGCCTTTGTAACTTTTATTATCTATGCATCTTATGTTCCACATCTGAAAAGAATGAGAGGAGGAATGCTGGGACTGCATCACTAAAATTATTGTGCTGTGAAATATTCTAATATTAATCAAGCAAAAGATATGGAAATATCCAGTTCTGAAGCCAACAAAACAGTCAGCAAAATTGGCCCTTCCATTTGGTAGAGCTGCAGCCTCAGTCTATAGATGTTGAAGGTCTGTATGTAGCATTGAGATGCTGAAAGGCAGAATGGTGTCCTCACTTCCAACCTAGCCTGCTGTCCTCAGATGAAAAGGAGGATACTGACTCTTGCCTTGTCAGTATTGAAATAATATACAACTAGCAGTCCAGTTGGCTTCTGGACTAGTAATATCTTGAATCTTTTTCAAGATCATATAGAAGGCAGTGACATTTAGTGAGCTAGTTAGAAATGCATCTCTGTACATCAAAATGAACTTACAAGGTATAACTCATTGGAACTGATCAACCTGAAATAATATAGCCAAATAAGTAACCTTTTATTTTGCTGTGAATGGGAAGAGAAGAGTAGCCAAGGATGAAAAGGGTATCAAAACAATATAAAAGTGAGAATTTGCTAAGAATGTTTTACTCCATAAATTTTGAGCCAAAGAAAACTGATGTAGAATGGCTACCAAAAGCTTCTGCAATGAAGACTGCATATGTTCTATATGGTGCCATCTTTGTGATAACTTAAAATGCCACAAGGTGTTATTGTTTTTGCTTTATATTAACAAGCACTTTGGAAAAGGCTACTTTTGTTTGTTGTTTGTCCACGACTAACTGGTCTCAGTGACATCCATGCACTAATATCACTATTATGTGTATATGTAAGTACAATAACCTGGATGGGACTATGGTAGACAGCAAGGTTCTTGATACCAACCTAAAGGGACCTTCACCACCCTGATGCCTTCCAGAATTAGGAGAACAGCTGCAACTCCCAGAATACTGACCTATCATGTCTGTTGGCTGAGAATTATGAAAGCTGAAAGAGCCCCAACATGTCTGAAGGGCACCCAGTTCAAGAGGACAATCTTATAATTGATTTTTAATGAGATATGACCCTTTACAAGGACAAACGTAGCATTTACTCCTATAACTGATTTGTACTGTATATCTCAATCTATTATTTAATTCCCGATATATAATCAACTACATATTTTAACATTTATTACAATATTGTGGGAGTGTGGAGCAGAGGTGTGAAAGATGGACTCTCATCCCCAGAGGAGCGGACAAGAGATAAGAGAATGAGACTGGCCCCTCCCTGAGGAATGCTAAGGATGTTTGTAGTCTGACCCTGGGAATTGCTCTCAGTCTGAGAAGATTCTGTAACGGGAGTGAAGCCAATAAACCTTGCTGGATTGAATCTGTATTGTCTCCTGGAGTTTCCTGGGCTAAACCTGACAAATATTTACATATTGCAGACTCCACAAACATCCCAGTAGTTCACAATATCTCCATATAAAATCAATAAAACAACCACATAAATATAAATATATAAATATATATATCTCAATCCTTCTTTACCATGCACTATTCCAGTAACACAAGATCTGCGAAAGTCCTTTTTTTCACTTCTTTTCTAAATACCATCAGGAAGGGCACAACACATGCCGTTTTTCAAATTCAGATTCCCCATATAATACAATATTGTCCTTAACATCATTAACATGCCACCGAAAACATGTAACTTTTTTCCCTTTATTTTTAGTTGTTCAAGTCGGATTTCCTTGCCTTGGAAAACAAGATGGAGTGGCAGCATTTGAAGTTACAGTAATTATAATGAATTCAGAAGGCACTATCATACTGCAAACACCACAGAATGCCATCTTCTTCAAAACATGTCAACAAGGTAACTTGAAGTGAGCTGAATAAAATGTGTCTGTTTTCAGAGTCTTCATTACGTTTGGAAAATCAACATTTGATCCCGTTTCCCCATCCTGAAGCAAGAGAGTGGGAAATCTCCAGCAGTAGTAATAGGAGATCCCAAAAACAGAAGGACTACCTAATCCAAACCTTACTAGAGGTGTAGAAAGTAGGAAAAAACCATTTTCCAATGCGTGAACTAAGGAAAATTTGAAATAATCAAAGCAAAAATGAAGCATACCAAATTGGATACTTTAGGAATAGCTGGACTTGAACCAGCTTCATATTTATACCAAAGTACAGTCCCCAAATTCAGGAGGGCCTTATCTCTAGCCCGATTAAATGTCCTCCCCAGAGCTGTCTTGGAAGGGAAGTACAGGAAAATCCCATAGGAAACACAATATTGCTTCTGTGATATGGGTGCCACAGAACCACAGCCCATGTTCTTTTGTATTGTCAGTTCCACAGGGATTTCACCACCCGTCGATTATCCCCCTTTTATTTAAACTTCCAGGACACTCTGATAATTTTTATTTGCATTATCTGTTAAGCAATCAAGATAAATGCATTTCTCTAAAAGTAGCAAAATTCTGCTACATTATGGGTAAGCTTCACCCACAAATGGTTGCTAACAGTTATTGATGTTAGGGGGTAATTTTGTTTTGTTTGTTTTGTAGAATGTATTTTTATTGGTCAGTGTCTGAAATAAGGTTTCTGTCTGTCTGTCTGAATTTGAATAGACCAAAATAGACTACTTTAACTCATATGATTATGGGATATGCAGGTAGCCCCAGGATTATTCAAGGGTTCAGTTTCAGGGACCTTTGTGTAAGCCTATTTTTACATACATTGGGTTGTGTGCCATAG
Organism: Liasis olivaceus; assembly: GCA_030867105.1. Taxonomy (NCBI): domain Eukaryota; kingdom Metazoa; phylum Chordata; class Lepidosauria; order Squamata; family Pythonidae; genus Liasis; species Liasis olivaceus. The sequence continues at coordinate 36,131,323 of CM061355.1, read as the reverse complement.
CAGTTTCCAATTTTGTACTATAAGCATAGTTGCCTTTATTTTTTTAACCTCAAATAGGGTGGCTGTCATCTTGCACATGAACACAATGGTGGCCATTCCTTTAACAGATATATGCTCCTGTCATTTATTTGATTATGGTTGATCACATATGTCTTTTTTATTTCCACCCCATTCCTTCATAGTGATTCAGAGAATGAGTCAGTATAAAGGAATGGGTGGAAACAATACTCAAACAATACAAGCCATCCCCTGGTTACATAAGGCCCAGTTTCACAAATTTGACTTTATGGAAATGGATGCAAGAAGAGCAGCTGCCGTTTAGTTCATGTGCAAGGTTTCTGGCTTTCAGAACTAGCTATCATGATAGCCAAGGAAAGACAGAGAATGAAAGCCTTGGACAACTAGCAGGGCATATTGTGGCCTAGTGCTGACTAAAGCATCAAGTAAGAAAGGACAAGAAAAGATGTTTCAGTCAAGAATATCAGTAGTAGAATATAACAAGAAATGGAAATAAAAGTTGTTTCAAGAAGGCAAGAGAAATACCAGGAACATTTGCAATTAAAATAGGCATACTCAGGAGTAATGATAGAAAAGACCTGATAAAGATAAATGAGATCAAATTAAGGCAATAAAACAATGCTTAAACCCTTTACAAAGAGGATTATGGAATTATAGAAACATTGGTACTGAGATAAAATTGACTTCACCTGAAGGTAATGCAGAACAGGCAATAGACCAGATACAAACAGGAAAGCTATAGGCATAGCTGAAATATTGATTGAATTGTTCTGCTGGAGAAAAGGCAATTAAAGTGCCAATCACTTTATATCAACGAATATGGAAAAAGATTGTGTGGCTTAGAGACTGCAAAAGATCAGTATATTAACATATATGGAAAGAGGGAGATGGAGTTAACCAAACCATTGCAACCAATGGAAGAACAGAGCCATACTGGAGAGAAAAATAACAAACAGGCAGATTTCAGAAAAAGCAGGGAGACATGAAATCAGATAGTTAACATAAGATGGATAATGAAGAAAAGAGAATACAAGAAGGTGGCTTGTGTCAGTCTATGTTCAGCTACATCTTCCAGCTGGCTGTTCACATACCCATGCAGAAACCCAAACACTTGGCACTAGTTTTGCTGATAAGGAGAAATTGGGATTATAGCATAGTTTTGTTTCTCATAGGAAAAGTTCACATAGGAGAAGGAAGATATTATGGTGGCAGTAGAAACAGTCTTAAATGACCAGAGAATTGAAATGGAGATAATAGCTGGTAATTAAGATGGACCTAGATAGCTCTGGAGACTGAAGATCTGTGCAGTCTGGCAAATCTCAGTTGAACTGGGCCATATTTACATTGCTGAAGGCTTGGTAGTTCAGGGCAAATCTGGAGAATATTGCTAAAGATATCCAAAGAAATACCTGAAGAGGAAGAAACACCATGGGATCTGTTTACTGAATGCAGATGGACCTGTTGGAAGACGATGGACGATCAAAGGTTTGCCAGTGACAGAAAAGCCAGTTGCCAGTTTGTCCAGCCTCAAAAAGTCCATTAAATTGGGATTTCACAGTTAAGTACTTCTCTGTTAAATGGGGTTTATTCCTTCCAAAAAATGTGTATAGAGCTTTGACTCTGCAAGTGGGAGAATAAAACCGGAAATTTTCCTTCATTACTTCTTTCCCTTAACATTCCTTTATATTATAATAACTTGACATCCATGCCTGTGATTATAGTTTTCTTACACATGTTGGTCCATGTGTGCTATCAAAATATCAGAGATTTTTTGGAATCCCTAACTATCATATCATCAATAGAAGCTGGTGTGTTTAAGCAACAAATAAGTAAATTAATTTAATCTGTGTCATCTTCTTTGAAGCTGAATGTCCTGGAGGATGCAGAAATGGAGGATTTTGTAATGAAAGGCATGTCTGTGAATGTCCAGATGGATTTTATGGTCCTCACTGTGAAAAAGGTAATCAAAAAGGGTTCTTCAGTTCTCTTCTGTACTTTGTTTATACAACAAAAGAAGCTAAGCAGTCACTTCTTTCCAAAATACTGTTTTGGAGGAATTTTTGGATATGGCTAGGAGGCTTCCTAAAATTAAATCTAAACACATAAGAAAAGTATTTAATGAACTGCAGCTCTTAAGAAAGCATGGTTTGTTTATACAAAAGATAAAGAAGTTTCCACTGAAGGATCTGAAAGGCAAAAAAGAACTGGCCAACAACTTAATGAGAATTCCACTGGCAAAACATTAAGTTGAATGAACACTAACTGTAAAAAACTAAGTACCACATTTGTTTTACTCTACCATCATTTCTCAAGAGAATTTCCAATGTTCATTATAAATCAAGCTTTTATCTGTGCCAAAGGACAGACTGCATGGGCCAGACCTATCGCATAGTCTGTATACTTTCAGTTGAGCCCTGTTTGCCAGGACTAGCCCTAATTGTTCCTCTTTGCCACAGGAGAGGGAAGAATGTATTATGGAATCTTTCTAAAATGTTCCTAACTTGTACACTTGCACAGCCTTCTGGAACCTGGTTTCTTCCGGATACGTTGACTTCAGCTGCATTATTTTCCTGGCCTCCATTTGGATGGCAGTTAATTATGGGAACTGAAGGATGAAATAGCTCCTTCCTGGCTTCCAGGGATTAGGAACCCTGACTGGCACGTGGCCTTTTGTTTGTGTGGCCTTAGCATTGGGAGCAGGTCCAGTAAGCATAACCTATTTGTGTCTCATGCACTTAGGAATATATGAATGTACAGCCCATTAAAAATGTTGTAAATAAAATTTCAGTTTTCTCCCACTGGTTACAGTTTGGTGTTCATATATGCTAGTTATAGAAAAACCTGGCTGAAAATCAAGCTTAAGGTCTTACTTGTAGAGTATCATTGGATTGTCTACCAGTGAATCAGCACTTTTCTTTGCAGGAAAGAAAGGTATCTCAGTTGTGAGATGAAAAGTGCTTTCTATTTTAAGGTCTGTCCTCGCAATACATTTATGCCAATTGTTCCATGGTAATATTGGTTCTTCATTCTCTTTAAATCAGCTCTGTGTACACCACATTGCATGAATGGGGGACTCTGCGTCATGCCTGGATTGTGTATCTGTCCACCTGGTTTCTATGGCATCAACTGTAACAAAGGTATGATGGAAAGGAGCATGAATAGATACTTAGAAAGAAACGTGTACTGGCACCTCCTAGCATGTAGCTGGCTTAGAGTTTGCACAGGATTGTACTCCTGGGTCCTCTGTATTTAATCCTTAGTTTCACTCTCCTTTTGATCACAAACACCAAATGAAAGCAATATGGCCTGACTCTCAGTAAAAATTAAGTGTAGAATGAGCCTGGAGGATTTTTGAACAATCTCATTTTCATTGAGTTGTTTTGTTTGTTTGTTTATTTAGGGTGGCAGAACCTTAATATCATTCACCATGCAAACAGATAAATCAGCACCAAGCATCATACCTTTCTTACTGCTGCAGCTCCAATAAACACAAGCTGCACTCCTCCAGATGTTTTTAATTTCAGTTTCAATCAGCCTCAGCCAACATGGTCAATATTAAAAACTTACAGAAGTTGTAGCCCACAACGTTTAGGGAACACTAAGATGCCTACTTCAGAGAAAGTATGCTGGCTATCTGCATATATAAACATGGTGCTTTAGATGAGGATATTACATTTTATGGAGCTCTTTAGCTTTTGAAAAGACTGTAAATTGTATTGAACTTTACTAAAGCTTTACGTAAATTATCTGTTACACTATATATAATATTTTAATGCTATATCTCACAGCAAACTGTACAAACATCTGTTTCAATGGAGGAATATGCTTTTATCCAGGAAAATGTATTTGTCCTGCAGGTCTGGAGGGGGATCAGTGTGAAATCAGTAAGTCTTGTTTTTATTTCATTTAATTAAATTAGAAATATTTTACTTGAAATTTCTAAAATACCAAAAGAAGGTACATACTACAGAGTCTAAATGTGATTTATCTATCATAGTACAGTCCTCCCATGGGACTGATTTTTGTCCTTTGTATACTAAGAATACACATGATGACAATTAGATACCATATTTATGTTATTACTCAATATGAGAAATCCCAGATGCACAAGCATTCCTGATTATAATAAATTATTAACAATCTAGATGATGGATATAGATTACAAAAATACAGATATCAACTAGAAAAATAATGCAGTCACTAGCTTAAAAAAATTGAAGTGGCATAGCGTTCTGTGCAATTCTAGATAAGTCTCCACTTAATCCCATGTGAATAGGTATAATTACATGTAGAGATTAATAGCACATTATAAGCAAAAGCTTACAACAGGGCTTCTATGCCCTTTTTTTAATTCCAAGGAAAATTGAAGGCATCTATTGGGATCAGAGTAGTGTGGAGCAGAAGATAGATTTAATTCTCTTTCCTGAAACAGTTTTGCTTTCAAAGCAAAAAAAAAAAAACTGACATCAATGTTATGTTGCCCATGTTTGTGTTACCTAATATATGTAAACGTCTTAGGATCCTTTCCAGCAATCAAAGAACTACTCCTAGCATGTCCAAAAACTTTTATATGCCCAGTGAATTCTAAAACTTTATTTTGTTGAACATGTTTCATTCTGCACAATGAAAAATACTGTTGTCTTGAATATCAAGCAAGAGTTCCTGCTCTTATGGGGCATAGAGGATTAAGGTGTGGATGAAGGCAGGGCTTTCTGACTAAGACCGTTGAGAGGAAGAATATATTTGAAACCTGGCTGTTGAGGAGTTCTCAAGAAATCTGAGTTATATATACATTCATCCCCATCCCTTTATTTCCTTTCAGGATGAGCAACATGATGCAAAGCTTAGAAAGGGAAAAAGCAATAATAAATAAATTAAAGGCATGAGATAAGAAATGGAAATATATCTAAATCCAGTTTATATCAGCATCATTCACTACATCTTACCCATGTCCTTTCTTTGCAAACTATCGATCCACCACCTCCACACATCAATTTGTACATTATCTTTTGATCTTTAAATGTTTCATCTTTCTTGTTAAGGATCTCAGCTCCACCCAACCACAACTTTCTCTGCCTTCCTCTTTTTCCTCAACCCATTCACTTTTCGTTCATCTATTTGTTTTGCAGTCTGGTCCTCATTCATTCTCTCAATATGAGCAACCTACTCAACATGCATATTTTGTACTGATCATTCATGCCACTTTTACACTGGAAAAATGATATGTCATTGAGAACTTCACATCACCAATATATCCTCCACTAATTCTCTCACTCTTTCATCATAAAGACCAGATCTATCATCCTTTCAGATTTACATTAATTCCTTTACTGCTAATACATATGGACAGACTAACATTTAAGCCACACATTTGAAACAAACAGTCCTTTTTCTAAGCAGATAACTCACAAAGCAATCACCATTCTCTTCATTCTTGGGTCTCTCACAGCCTTGGGTCTCTCAAAGTCACCTTTTCTGTGTTCTGTTGTCTTCTTGTTTCTACCCTTCATGTCACATGACAGTATAATAATGCACAACTGTTCACAAAACTCATCTCTGGGTCTTCCAGTATCACCATTCTCTGAATATATTTGTGCAACTAGCAGCAATCTCTGAATTCCTATTTTCATACGCATCCCAGCAACCTAGATTACATCATTTCTGACATATATTTTAGCCCATGTACTCTTAATTAAGCTTACATCATCACTGCACTTCCATGCATGTATTCATTTGCACAAGATTTAACCACTTTCATTCATTCATTTCTACAAGAATGAACCATCTTCATTCATTTGTTAATTCATGGTCTGTATCATTTACTCCTCCTACATTCCAAACCTCAACCTTCTGTAAGGCATGGTCATCACCAAATGGACCCATAGATATTGATCATTACCCCCTGTTATGGCTTTGGTCAATCAAGACTTTCACATAACACTTTTTAGTAATACAGAGAAGATACAGATTTCATTAGCGGCCTTAGTTGTACCCTTGCCAAATGCAGCATTCCCCGCTAACGGTAAGGGTAATTCCAGCCAGTTTTAGCCAGTATGTGCAAAAGCAACCAAAGCACAGCTTTATCCCATGCATATACCCACTTCTATTCAAGCTAAGATCTCTAATATACAGACTACCTTGCATACAAAGTTCAAACACTGTACTAAGCCAGAATAGTTTGTTTGGTTTTGCAGAAGCATGTTATGTGGGTACAGGAATTAGTTTGTAAACTATGGTTTATGGCTTAGTGTTTTTTAAACCCAGCCATTATGTGTCATTCAACAACTATGGTTAAAACAAATCAGTTTCTGAACCCAAGTGGCTACTGAATGAGGGAATTCAGGGTTTCTTTACCTTTCTCATAATTGTCTTATTTGGGTTGTTATCACTTAAAAAGTGTGGTTCCATGCAGCCCATCAGCAATCCATTTGCAGCCCCCAAAACTCTCCAGACTGGGCAGGTCCAACATGTTTAGCCCTTTTTTGCTTTGGAGGATTTTAAAAAGTGAAATTATGGAAAGAAGTTACAATGTGCCCCTTCTCAGCTGAAAAATGTTGTACAGTCCTGTTTTATGTCAAAGTAGCTGTTCTGAATGTGTAACCATCCCAGAGCTGGTGTTGTTGGATTAGCTTTAACTTAAATAAAACAAGGTACCACTGTCACGTTTACTATTCCTAGGCAAATGCCATCAGCCATGTCGAAATGGAGGTAAATGTACTGGTAAAAATAAATGCAAGTGCTCCAAAGGCTATCAGGGGGACCTTTGTTCAAAACGTAAGTAGGAGATCTTTTTAAGAAGTATTTATAGTAGATTCAGTTAATCAGTAAATCAATAAGCTTTATTACAATCATTGACCAAATTTAAAAAAAGACAATAAATTCTGCGAGAGCAAATAAAAATCATAATAAGACTAAATAATTATAAAATTGATGTGATCCAAGTACTATATATCTAACAACTAGTAAAGCAAAAAATAGCTACATTCATAGAAATAAAACCACATTGGTCAGACAATCATAACTATAAACAGAATGAATCCAGATGGCCTGGAAATCTGACCAGATGGGGAAACATTAGCTGTAATAGGGCATATTTGTAATAAGAGCAATATACTAAAACATGTATTAATGTTTCATTAACTCCTTCACCACAAAGGCAAAGTCTTTGTTTGAATGGACTACAGGTAGTCCTTCTTTAGCAACTACAATTGGGATCGGCAACTTGGTCATTAAGCAAAGTGGTCACTAAGTAAATGCAAGGATTTGTTGTAAAGTTACTTTTTCATCACTGTTGTAACTATGAACAGTCGCTAAATGAGGCAGTTGCTAAATGAGGACTACCTGTATCTCAAAATTTCCTCTCAAGAGCACTTGTTCAAAGGATAGTAAATCTTGCCACATTTTGGGTTTTCTGAATTTGGGAACTGTTACTTGGCTTAGATATCTTGATGGCTGGAAGAAAAGGAGGGTGGCAGATTCAGAAGGCCTCTGTCTTCATATTAACATCATGTTGACAAGTATTGTACAGTATAAGATTCTTCTATAGAAAGACATTGACTTTGATATTAATATAACCCATTATAGCTGTCTGTGAACCTAGCTGTGGATTATATGGGATCTGTATTGAGCCAAACACATGCCAATGTCAAGATGGCTGGCATGGAAGGAACTGCAATAAAAGTAAGTCCCAATACATATGACTTTTCAGATGTGTCTGCATGTAACAGGGCTGTAGTGATTCTGGGTGATGTAGTAGCAATGGAATCTTATCTGTCAGCTGAAATCCTAGCATGCAAGATAACTGTCAGCTGAAATCCTAGCATGCAAGATAACTATTAAACACTATATACATCGGTCTAGAATGACTGATGGTGAATGAGTTGTCAGTTATCGCTCTCCAATCAACTCGGTTCCAAGCAACAGTTTTCAGTAATGGCATAGTGTCACATTTTGAAATAATGGCTGGTGCTGTGATAGCACAAGTACTACAGCTGCCTAAATTTGCTCTCCAAATTCAAACAGCTAAGCTAGTACAATTCCACAGTTGTGAATCAGCCTGGGCCAACAGTCGTACTCCATTTTAAGCACTTATTTAGAAGACCATAGACCTACTGAACCAGGACATGGTCTTGAATACTCTCATTGTAAAACATTTTCTCAAATTTTACAATCTTTGTTTCACAATTTGGGCCTTATTGCAATCCACCACCCACTCCCTCTCCCTCTCCCTCTCTCTCTACACACACACACACACACACACACACACACACACACAAATGCTAACAGTAATCTCATTATCCAAAAGAGGATTTTTATAAAGGCAAAGAGAAGATGTTAACGTGTTCAGGCACAAAAAAATAAAACAGAAAAATATTTTTTATTCTACCAGACCCACTGAATTAGGAAGATGAAGGAAATGGGATATCATGGAAGTTAGAGTAGCTGGCTGGATTCCACTGTACAACATTCTGTTGCAGAAACAAATGAAATATTGTGCCGCTTTAAGCTGTTAAACAAACAGATTTATGATGGAATAATCTATTAAATGCACCATACAGAAAACAATGGCATGAACTGGTTTTCTGAACTGTAGCATCTGTACTTTAGAGGAGAATATATGTAACATGATAGATCCATTAAGATCATGGAAGAGTAGTATTATTCACAGTTTAATATAAGTTATACAATTTCACTAGCATAAAGACAGTGTTAGACCTGTGAGCTTGGTTTCAAATGCAGAATACTGTTCCATGTGAAATACTAACAGTGACAACAACACATCTCCTTTGGTGGTTTCTTTACTTTTGAACTGGGTCTTTTTTTAGGGTATGGAGCCAACCTTCTTAATGGCCTGAGGCCAACAGGCACCAAGCACAGGCAGCACACGCCTTCACCTAAGCAGACTGAAGAGACCCAAGCAGTCCCGGAATCCAATTATATCTGGTGAACGGCAACTTCTGAAATGTTTTGCATTACACAACGTTCTAGCCTCCATTAACCTGTCATGTGTTCAGTATTAAAAATGCTGTTCATTATGTTTTAAGATTACTGGCCTGAATTTTATTAGCTTCATTATAAACCCCAGAGCTGATACTTACTATTCTTTTAAACTTTTATTTCTCTAGCACAGTTATATAGGCTTCCTGTTTTCAGTGTTTTTGACTGGTTTCTTTTTGTACTATATTTCAGTTCTTTATTGAGATAATGGTTTGTGTGTGTGTGTGTGTGGGCGCGCATGCTCAGAAATTCCTCAGAATAAATTGATGGTCCATAAGGATGAATTTTAAAATGACAGCCTAGAACATACAGTTTTTCTTGTACTCAACCTAGCTTAAACAAGTAGAAGAAATAGAAATTGAGGTTGGATTTCTATTTCAGAATGAAGGGCTTCTAGTATTTTAATTTTTTTTAACTTAAAATCAATTTCTGTTTCCACAGTATGGTCTATATGAAATGCAACAGGGCGGTGGCATTGACACATTATAATATATTGGAAATAAAGTGGAATTATGAACTCACTCTTTGCATTGGCTTATAGCAATATAATATATTGTACACAAAACAGCTCTTGTGTAATAAACATTTTTGTACTTATAATTATATATTAAATAAAGATGCTGCTTTATTTTGTTTGTGTTGAGATGTAACAATTCATGAAGAAGAAACTGGGGCTGGCCAGACATTTCTTAATATATATTCTGAAAAGGAACAGAGCATTATAACGCAAACATTTTAAAAAATAATATAAAAATAAGAAAAGCATTCACCCACCCTACTAGAGAGTCCTTATGGGTAATAAGGACCCACACTTAACCCACTATGACTTCATAAGACATTCTGTAAATTAAGTCACTGAATCTTGGTAGAGTGATACAAGGGAGACTCTCAATGGGCCCCAATTGCCCAACCTGGAATAAAAGACCCCCTTTCATCCTAACACTTTACATACTGGGCTATGACTAAGAAAGCTGCAAGGAGATAACCCTGGTGCAAAGATCCAATGTCACCTTATATATTGACACCACATTACTGTTATCCATTCCTCCTATCCTCTGTCTTCTTTGAACTGCTTTGAAACCAAAAACATCAGCAGGAACTTTACTGAGAGCAGAGAAGCTGCAAGAATGCAAGGGCCTGTACACATGACTCTCTAAGGCAGTGTTTCTCAACCTTGGCAACTTTAAGATGGGTGGACTTCAATTCCCAGAATTCCCCAGCCAGCCATGCTGGCTGGGGAATTCTGGGAGTTGAAATCCACCCACCTTAAAGTTGCCAAGGTTGAGAAACACTGCTCTAAGGAGCTAGTACACTTTTTAAATCTATTGTACACTCTCTGGGAAAGGGTGGAGGGCTGTCCCTGAAAGAGCAATAATTTGAATAATAAAGCAGCAATCCTCTGTACACTTATTTGGTAGCAAGTATTATTGAACTCAGTAACATTGTCCAACAGTGGCACAGTTGACCTTTGAACAGCCTAGCTGCTGCCTTCTGGATCAGCTGCAGCTTACAGGTTGTCTCCAAAGGTTGCCCTATATGGAGTTCATTATAGCTATCTAAATGGCTGGTGCTCAGGACCTGAGCTGGTAATCAAGGCTTTCAAGGGGAACTAAGATATGGTTTGCTCATTGTACCACAATAATGTGGTTCGTCTGGTTTTGATTAACATGTTGGCTATCAGGCCACTGTGGTCTGTAAACCATGTTTTTTTATTTGAACCATGTCTAGTTTATTCAATAAACCATAGCTAAATGAGTCAGCACAATGTATAAATCAGATCACTGTGTAACTAACTTGCTTTGGGTCTATTCAAACAGAATGTTAAAGCACTTTCTATATTATTGAGATGTTAGAGTAATAACAATATTAATTTCTATCCCATTTTATTTTTTGGTGGACATTATAAATGAATTATAACTTACATTGTAGCACATTTTCAATTTAAAACCTATTAATTATTGTGATCTTCCTGCACATGTGTTTTTGTTAATGCGGTCTACTACTATGATGTCAATTGCTCAGAACTATGTTAGAAATAAAAAGATTGAATACAGAATTAAATTACAATTCATTTGTTTTAGAAGTATTATTGCATTGACTCTGTACAGAGAAACAACTCTGAATGTAAATTAAAAGCAAATGAAAAGCATTCTCCATATGACAGGCATGCCAGAAATAGAATAGATTCAATAGACAACTATTTTGGGGCCCAGCGCATTGGCAAGGACTATCACAAATGCCTGCTCTTTGAATACTTTTTTGCCTGAGAGACACTAATTTAAGTTCCCATGATGCACTGAAAGAATGTTATGGCAGGAGCATTGTGGGAAATTTTAAAAATAGCTTATGCTAAGCCAAACTATCAGCCAAGCGGCTTATGACTTTTAATACAGGAGGGGTCACTAGATGTAGGGCTATCAGATCTGGCTGCAGGAATCCAGACACCCACTAGACAGGGGCAAAGAGTTATGCAAAGTTCTAACCCTTCGCTCCCATCTAGTGGCCATCTGTATTTTAACAGCCCAGATCTGGTCACCCTACTAAATAGTATTCCATTGCAGAGCCCTTCAAGCTCTGAATATATTTATTTGAATTGAGCTTCAATGGGATATCATTGTTCTGCCACAATTAATTGTCTTTATTTAATGTTATATAGTCTAACATGGTAGGCCTTACGTAGTGGTTTAATACTTAGCGCCAGTGAAACCAAGCGGGAATATCCCTCTATTCCTCTAGGGTTGGCTGACGCGTCTTAGAGAGAAATCTTCGCTCCTGTGAAAGTACTTTGTGTTTTGTGCTTTACTGTGTTCTGAATCATGTTTCTCCATGACATTTATTTAGTATCTTGTTCCTTTTCATAACTGATACGCTGCCAACTTAGCTTTTAATAAAGCCATTATTTCATTATTAAGAATTCAAGATATGTGTAAAGAATTATCACACATATTATCACTTGTGTGATAAAGGCTTCGATGCATCCTGCTTCTGTATTCCAGCTGGACATTTTAATTACTTAATCCTGAATAATGATCCAATGATATGTACTTATAAGGGAATAAGCCCCATGAGCTCAGTTGAATAAACTCGTGATGAAAAATAGGAATGCAACAAACCAAACTTACATATTTACTTAGAAATAATTTCCACCCAGTTCAGTCAGGCTTACTTCTAAAGAATAGTACATAAAATTGCAGTTAGCCCTAATGAAATAATTATTTTTATGCATGGAATGATCCACTTTCATTTATAATTTTAGGAGCTCTCAGTAGTGCAAAGTTTGAGAACTAGACTATAATGTATGATAAAATGGGCTAAAATTTTGGTTACAACATACAAATGGAACAATGGGAAAATATGTAGTTGAAATGACAGAAATTTACATTATGTTCTAATCTTAAAGAGATTTTTTAATAAAACGATGTACCATTGATATATGTCACCAGAGAAATTGTCTAAAATGTATAAAGGTACTTCAAATTTATGTTGGAAGTGTGAACAACAGGAAGATACATTTTATTATGTTGGTGGATGTATAAAAAAGCCAGAAAGTTTTGGGTGCAAGTATATACACTAATTCATTAGATCTTAAAGGCTAACATACAATTGAAACCAGAAGCTTTCCTTTTGGGATTGATGGACAGACAGCTGAAAAAAAGTCATGGAACTTTGTTTTCATATATGATAACTGCATCTAGATTATTATATGCTTAAAAGTGGAAAGACTCAGCACTATCCATATCGGAGGAACGGTTGTGAAGATGAAGATGATGGAACTTGCAGAGATGGCCAAACTGACTTCCTTGAAAGACAACATCTACATTTATTGCTGACCGGAAACCTCTTATAGACTTTCTGCATGAAACAGAAAAAATGATCTTATGATTTATGGCTGTGATGATTAGAAAAAAGAGACAATAGAAAAAAGAGAGCTTTTCTTTTTGAAACCATAGAGTTAAAGGTAATTTTGTAATTGTATTTATATTTGCTGCAAAGAAAATTGAAAGCTACTTCTTTCTATTTCTTTTCATTCTTTTGTCTTTTTTCCTTTCTTTTCTTTACTTTATATTAGTTCTTGTTAGTTTTTATCTTCTGTTCAAAACTCTTAATAAAAAATTATACAAAAAAAAAAGAAGACGAACTATAGAGTAGCTTTCCTTGAAGATTTCTTGGCCCAAACAACTCCCATCGTTCCCAGATCAAAGAAAACTTTAGGAATTCTATGAATTGTATTGCTACCAATCTATGGTTCTTTTCTTTATACATTTTATGAGCCACAAAACATGGCTTAGCATGATATGTGAGCACAGCATTTGGCTGATAAGAGCAATACCTGAAATACAACTAAGACCTATACACCTAAAAGGAATCATATGCAATAAAATGTATAGGTAGGGTAGAAGAAATCTTACAATTCTTGCACTGTAGAAAAACTGGTGTCTGTTTAGCTCAATGTTTCAATGTTTATTAACTGATTATTTAAAACCATTAAATAACTTTTGCAGCTACCTACAAGACTTCACAGAAACAAACATCAGCTTGATTGGTAGATTGAACTGGTGGATTCCAAACTCTTATCTTATGGACTCGCAGAATGTTTGCTTTGTCCAAAGCCTCTTTCATCAAAAAGTTTCCTCATTCCTTTATTATGCACATCATCTAACAATCTGAACTTAAAACTCTAATAAATCATTGCTGGAATCTTAACCAGTAATAGAGAATAAACACCTAACAAGAACAAATCATTATTTTTTTCCAAAAATCTATATTCACAGTAGTAAAGTTGTAACATAAACGTGTATTTGAAATGTGTACTTTATGGTTTCTAAATTTAACAACTATCAAATCAAAAGAATTATCAAACTTCTGTTTTGTGCTATATTTGATTCTATATTAATAATGTTGTAAATGCTAAATAGTGGGTGCATTATAAAGTGAAGATGACTCATGAACATCAAGAGAGATGGTAGAGCAAGTTCCTAGTGCTACCAATGAAAGGGTATTGTGTACTTCTTTTAACTTTCTGTTCTATCTTTTCCTCCCCTTCTTCCTGCCAGAGTTGCATAATAATCTTTTTAGCCAACAGGTTATTTCATAAGAAAAAGGACAGATGGTGGAAAAACATGGGAATTCCTGGAGCAAAGATGTATTAAAAAGCTAACAATACTGTGCATGTAAGTGTTATTATAACATGGAATGGCAACCATCGTACAATGGCTCAGGCACCATCCCAAAAAGAGTTTTCAGTTGTCCAAAGTCTTATGAAATCTTGTGAGATATCAAAATCTTATGAAACATTGTTCTCGTATCTTATCTTTACTGTGGTTTGGGAATGCCTCTTGGTGGGAGTCTGATAGTGCCTGCAGGTGTCAGCATCTCAAGCTGTGCTTTATAATGCAGGACGGTAAAAAGCCAGTGTTGTGTAGCAATAAATTGGATGGGGGCTGGAAAGACCCAATTTCCAAGATCATCCTTCATTATGGAAGATCACTATGTGACTTTGAGCCAGTCATTGTTTCAGTCCAAATTCTATCAAAGGTGTATTTTTGTGGGGAAAAGGCAGGATGTAAATCAAATTAAAACACAAATAAGCAGATTCTGCCTTGTATTCCTTAAGATATGTTCATTGAGTAACAATTACACTTAGGGAAAAATATTAGCACAACCATAACTGACAAAGGGCTCCAGTATAGATCCTACCCATGAAAAATAATCTTAGTTTAAAACTTCACAGTTCGTTAAGAAAAAGCTTGAGACTAGGATATTTGAAAGATCCATATGAATCTGACTTCAGGTGAAGACTACCTTCAGAAGATCTGTTGAATATCTCCCACCACCAAAGATGTTCAGTAGGTGAGAACAGAGAACAAATCCTTTAATATGGTAACATTTCACTATAGCATTTCCTTTCAAAGTAAAAACCATCTGTACCAACAGTTTTTAGGCAGACATCTTACTCAGTTTGACTTTCGATGGTTTCTAAGAGATGGTTGATTTTTTTTTCCTGCACATTTTGATTCTGCAGTTCTAGTTTTCGTTTTTGTTATTTGCAAATGTTTGGTTTGATTGAGTTTTGCAATAGAAACCACTTTCAAAGCCAATCTTAGGGCAAAAAAGGGAAATAGCATGCTTCTATAAATAAACTAAAATAAATATTGGAATAACAAATTTATTTGCTCTATATTGCCCCCCTGTGTTTCCTTCCCATGAAAACTTGTTAAAGTATCTTGAGACCACACACAGATAAAAGGAGAAGAGCTATGTTAGGCCTGCACAATATCTCGAGGATTTTAGGAACAATGAGAAAACTGTTTCTTAGTATTTAGACTGAAACTCCTTTTGATCATTCAGATGGCTCTGTTCTTCCTGAAAAGGATCAATCAATTTCCTCTGGCACCAATCAAAAAACAAACAACTAAATCAAAGAAGGTCATCCATTAAGCACAGAAAATACAAAGAACTATGCAGATGATGATTTATTAAGTAGACATATGTTCACTTGTTAAACAACTTGAAAATGTCCAATTTAACATAAGGAAGAGACTGAAATTTAAGTTTGTACTTCATCTACTTGTTTCAAACCTTCTTTTACAGATATATTTGAAATCATGAAAGATAAATGAAAGCTCACTATCCTAATAGAAACATAATTGGAGCCATCATGTCATTTGTTTTTGATTGCCCTTGTTTTTGAAATAAAACAATATTGGTTCCTTATGTGGCATTCCACTTTTATTTTTGTTTTAATTAGTAATGGCAAATGGTAAATAATTAAAGTCAAAGAGATTACTGAAAGCAAAAAAAGAGACGCTGGCACGCTGAGCATCTTGCTAGCAAACTCCACGCAATAGCAAAATGTAACACGGAAATGAATGGGGACATCAACATCATCTTTACTTTTTTTTTTTTTTGGTGCCTTCAAGTCAGTATTGACTCTTGGCAACTGCCTGGACAAGTCCCTGAGGTTTTCTTGGCAAGATTTCAGAAGTGGTTTGCCTGAGAGAGAACAACTGGCCCAAGGTCACCCAGCTGGCTTCGTGCCTAAGATGGGACTAGAACTCGCGGTCTTCTGGTTGTCTGATGCCTTAACCACTACACCAAACTGGCTCTTTGGTTACTCATATTGCTAACTATATTTTACTGTTCTAATATAATCGTTATCTAGATATATATTGCAGTAAGCCACTTTTACCAATACGATTAGTCCAAAACATTTTAAGTTGAAGGATATGATGATGCCCTTCCCATCCATTGCATAGAAACCAATGAGATACTTTAACATTAATAATGAGACAGCGTAACAGGCACCTCTAGCAAACCATTTCTAGAGATCACAGATCAGAACACAATCAGAACACCAACAGCCCTCTACACCTAGTAAAATAAATCCCTTAGCAAACACAGTTCACCCCTCCTTGAAGTGGAGTTGTTGTTTTGAATCTCTCTGGAAAAGCAGCTGGCTATAAAGGAATATAAATCCTTCTGGTCATATCTTTCAGGATTCAGGAATGAAAATAATCCACAAAGATTTCTAGGTGCCATGAATAACTACAGAAAAGCATGTGGTAACGGCTTGATTTTGTTTTTTTTCCTGAAGCTTGGCTAGTTTTATTCAAAACTAGTTTTTCTCTGAGGCCCAGCCTCCATTTGGTATGGGTGTACCAGTTATTGTTCCCCTTTTCTTTGGAAGTCTAATCCTTTTCTTTATGCCTAATATTTAATCCATGTTTATCTTTGCTGTCGGGTGTCTTACAGTAATGACATTTTAAACAGACTTTGGTGCCAAGTTGTGTCTTAAGGCACAGAAGTGAGAAATATGCTTCAGAAGGCCTAGGTCTCCCCAGTTAAACTACTAGATACTGCCTACAGGCCCTGGTGTCTTCTTTCAGGTTTGATCACATAACTCTGGTTGAGGGAAGGAAAATGTGGGAGCAGCAAATACCAGTTGAAAGCAATAATTGGTGCACCATCCTGGGCTGCTCTGGTGAGTGGAGCAGATCCAGTGGTACCCTTCTGGAAATCATTGCTGAAAAACATGCAAAACTCGTACTTTTTGCTAGCACTGAATGAATATATCCAAAACACAATAAACAAAACCTCAGGATATCCAATATCCAAAGTGATCTGTTGAAGACTGGAGTGCGGAAGAAGGAGATACAATACAATGGTCACAAATACGCCAGTTTTTTGTTTTTTTCCTGTTGGGTACCACAAGTGTATCAAAGGGAGTTATGTGATCCTTCCTCAACTGTCTGCCAAGCTGGGCTTTCCACTGTTTGCCAAAATCTGTGTTTGGAAAAATGTTGTTGTTTTTGGTCGGTTTGTTTTTGTTTTTTGTTTGGCAGCTGGCTCTGGAGATCTCTTTCATCTAACCCAGTGTTGTCCAAACTTGGCCACTTTAAGATGAGTGGACTTCAGCTCCCAGAATTCCCCAGCCAGCCATGGGAGTTGAAGTCCACTTATCTTAAAGTGGCCAAGTTTGGACAACACTGATCTAACTGAAAGCCGAAAGGCATTAGGTTGCACAGTAAATCATTCAACTAGACTAGAGTGTGATGGCTAGACCACAAAGAAAAATAATAGAAATATATACATTTTAAACAGTTTTAGTATTAAAATGCACCAGCATAACAACATATGATAGGTATAGCCTATTGTTTTCAACAACCTTTTAAACTGTTGTTATTATTACTGTAATTTTGTGGTTCTGAGAAGTTTGAGATTTATTATCTTGTGATTTTTGTCCTTTTTCAAAAATGAATCATGTTGACTATAAGTGGACGTAAGATTAAATAAGATTATGTATAAAGTTATATAAGATATAAGATTGCTTCTTTAATAGCTTCCCTAGTTCTTGCAATAAATATACTTATCAAGAAGCGCATCTTTGAACCATTGCCCGTGAGGCTTTTAGTTCTGACATAGGCTGAGAAAAGCCTGACATCTATCAATTCACTCAACTCCCCAGTTTCACACAATATACTGAACCGTACACTAACCGACCATTAGCTAACCACCACACGTGTGAACTCATGGCTCAGCATGATCTGTAAACCCATCACATGGTGACTATGAGATGGGAGATTCTTCCTTAAACATTAACTTCAGCAATGAACTCACTACGCTGTCATAGGCCAGCCACAATATAAACATAAACAGTTGTGTTATAGGGGTAAGGCAACTGATCAATCTCGTTATATATTAGCTACTCAGCAGTACAAAAGGTATATGTTGATAACTGTCTTATTCCTACCTGGAAATACCAGGGATTGAACCTAATACTTTTTCTGTCACAGCCTCACCCTGGCAAAACAAGGATATTCATACATTGTAAGCATATTATGTAGCAGGGTCCAAGCATTCTGGATTATAATTCACATCATCCCTGATCACTAGCCATGCTAACTAGGGCTGATCAAAATTGGAATTCAACCATATCTAGAGGATCGCAAGTTCCCTGCCTTTGCCACATAGGCAAGTAATAATGAGAGGAAGGACATGGAATTCTGAAGCACTATTTGTATTTTTAATTGATAATGATATCATAATCTCTGATTTTAGCAATTCACCACAATTTGGGGAAAAATAATTTGTGATGAATAGTACCCTACACATTGAATATTTTGCTTATGTTCTTCATCACTATATGATATGAAGGAGTATCACAAACAGAAAGTGATGAACTTTGACCTTTCCTCTGTAACACTGTGTGAATGGAGCAGGATAAGTTAATAAAAAAAGTCTAATTGTAAGCACCAAAGAAAACACAGTGGACTTGTGACGGTGCTCTGCAGTTTCTTATTATGCCTGTGGGGAGTAGGGAGGTAGGCAAAGAGAGGAGCACCCCTTATTTTGCTTCGACTTACGGCACCTGACAAGAGGACTTGCCACCCAATTACCCGAGCGCTAGGCTTGTAGGACAAACTTCCTCGCTATGGATCCTTCAGAGATATGTGGAATATATCTCTCAACACCCCCAACCATGCTGCCTAGCAATAATGAGAGATGGTAAAAACCATCTGGAAAGCACCACATTCTAGGAAGTAGTGTGTTTTAGGAATTAGCTCACCCTGCCGGCATATGAAAGGTGCAAGGCAGTTCCAAGACTTGAAAAGAAGGGCTGTGAAATTCTTAAGGACAGCCAACCCCCTTCAATACAAGCATGCTAATTCAGACCCTCCTTGAAGTTTTCTTGTGTGTCTCGCATTGAGCTCCTATTCCCATAACGTTGTTTTTAGCACAGCAGTAAAGCTACTCAGGGGGGTTCTGTCTCTTGTTTAGTTGGTAACAGATTTACAAAAGATGCATCAAAACAGAAGGGCTGGAAAGGCCATACAGCCAGCTTGTCCCAGGGCATTTCATATCCAGCCGTACTCATGACAATCAGACTGCATTGTTGCTATTGCCTGTTCCCTCGACAGAGGAATCTCAGCCATTTCGACTTTAACGAGTTTGGATCGTTCTTGTGTTTGAAGTTGCTGGAACTACATCAAACAGCCATGGATAAAGAATGCTGCTGAAGGATTTATTCTGTCTGGATAGGAATGTAATGGGGAAGGGGGAGAGGAGGGTAGAGAGTATGTACGGAGGAGGAGAACGGAACAATGTTTTTCCAGACCCCTTTGAGATCTACCCACTAAGAACATTTTGGGTGGAGAATCTCACAGAAAAACAGTTTAGTTCTGAGCTGCCTGAATTATACCAAGCATAAGAATTAGCAGCAGAGATATTCAGAAAGGTTGTCTGCTAGGTAACAAAGATACTCAACTGTTTTAAGTATCGCTGTTTAATCTGACTTATAAGAAAAAGTTTACGTTACTCGTCAACAGCAAACACCAAATTGCCTATCTTTACGCTTATTAGCATAAATCATTCCAGTCAATGCAATATAACTGTCCTGTTACACCAAACTGGCTCTCAACTGCAAATGAACCTCACTAATTTTCAAGGAACTAAATTAAAGCTGAGAGAACCAGTTTGGTATAGTGGTTAAAGGCATCAGGCTAGACACTTGTTTTAGTCCTGCCTTAGGCACAAAGCCAGCTGGGTGACTTCGGGCCAGTCACTCTCTCTCAGCCCTAGGAAGGAGACAGTGGCAAACCATTTCTGAAAAAGTTGTCAAGAAAACTGCAGGGGCTAGTCCAGGCAGTCACCAGGAGTCATGACTGATTTGAAGGTGTGTGCATACAGCCACAAAGTGAAAAGTGAGCATGCATCCATAGATGTTCAGAAGCATCATGCAATTTGCAGGTAAACTGAAATTTCTCCTCACAATTTTAAAAACTGAAACAAGGTGGAGTTTCTAGAAATTGATGAACTATATTTCTTACTAGTCCTTACCTCTGGCCATTTTATTATTTTAGACAATTTATCTTTAAGATAAATTAATATCAAAACCTTCATGATAACAGGATTCACTACACACACACACACACACACACACACACACACACACACACAGAGTGTTCCAGACGGAACTGAATTTTTAGCAGGCAACAATAATCAGTCAAATGGTTTTCTGAATTCATCTTTAGTCTTTCTCCTGTCCTTTAATCTAAGAAATGTGGGTTTGACAGGACAAAGAGAAAATGTAGTCAGAAAGATGAAAATGGTCTCAGAGTATCATATTCAAACTGTTAAGACATGGTCTATGGCAACAGCTATATTGTACAACAAAAAAAATACACTGTATTATATGCTGTAAGAATTGAGTGCAACCTCTGATGGGTGAACAGAATATTGTACAATTTTTTAATGACAGTGTTGGTCAGCATCATCTATAGTTATATAATTCCAATAGAAGAGACTACCTGTAGGTCATTGTTGAATTACGGAGTTCGTGGGGCTCTCTGAGCTTGGTTGTTTGCTTGCAGGCATTTCATTACCCAAGTAGGTAACATCATCAGTGCAAGGTTACCAAGGTTGGTAAGTAGGCAGCTAACTAAGCCAACCAGATCTAGGAGCAGAAATCCAAATGACTAGTAGATGGCAACGGAGGGCTAGAATTTTCTGTATCTCTTTGCTGTCATCTAATGGTTGTCCAGGTTTTGCCTATCTAAATCATACGGCCCCAGATACCACAATATGGTGTCACCACAGAAAAAGACTTTTTCCACACTATCACCAAATAACAATTCCTAATATAGACAGCAGTGCTTCCCTTAAACACTGTCGAGATTTGGAATAATTATAGGGGACTAACCTCATTTTTTACCAGTATCCACTAGGAATGTGGGTAATTTATGAGATGTGGCATTTATTGCAACACAGAATATAAATACAGCAGTTATAGAGTTTTAGACCCTAAAATGTATATAATTGCTCCAACCTAGTAGCATGGATGTGGAATAGAGAAAATAGGGGAAAAAAATAGAGAAAACTAGTGAACAATTTATTGGGTTTTACCACATAAAAACTAAGATTTATTGAAGTGGGTCTTCCTTCATGGTAAATATATCCATCCAGAACTTTCTGGTGGTTTAAGTGATTTAAGAGTCTGCTCTGGTATAAATTATTCCTTGCAGATGTTTCATATTCTTATTAATAAGAGTATAATGAATTGAATAATAATAAGTATAAAGGAGCAGAGAAGAATATTCCAAATAATACAATATTATAGTAAAATTTTATTTATTTTATTTATTTATTTATACTTCACATTTATATAGCAGCCCATCTCACAAAGTGACTCTGGGAGGCATACAACAATTAAATGTTAAAAGTAAAGCTTGCAGTAAAGCAGTAAAACATAAAAATAGCAAGCAAAAGCACCAGATTAAAATTACGTAGCTAGTAAATAAATCAAGCCATTACAATGAGAATATTTTCTCCTGTCTGGGAACTTCTCTAAACAGGGGTTGTGCAGCAGACTAAAGTAGTTTTGTAGTCTTTTAGTTTTCACATAAGTTTTGTTCTGGTAAGTTACCTATATATATTGCTGATGTAATTTTAAGGAAATTAAAGTCTGACTTTTCTAAAAACTTTCTGAAAAAAAGCCCTGGTTACTTTGCCGCTCCTTGCCTGCAGGTTCTACCTTGGCTTAATTGCAGTTTACTGTCCACTCTCTCTACGGGTACTTTCTCTATTGTATTAGTGGATGCAAGATTTTTTCAGCTGACCTATCTAGAAATGTGAGGGCCTCCTTTGGAAGAAAGTATTTCTCAAGAAGCTTTCCACTCAAATTATTCATCTTTTTTTTATTTAGCCTGGGCTTGACATTCTTTAATAGGGAAGGAGAAAGGAGGAAAGAAAAAAAAGACATTAAAATTAAAAAGCAATTAAGCCAAGAGTATAATAAAGCATGGGAGAGGAGAGGAGTGATTCGATGAGCCCCAGTTCTTTTTTTTTTAAAAACTGTCTGGCTGCACGGAGCCTTAAATGACCTTAGGCCTCAGTTTCTGAGCTGGCTGCCGCCCTGCTCCATCCAGTGGTAGCTGTTGTGCCCCAGTTTCCTTCCCTGACTTCTCCTTTGTTGTGCGCCTCAGAATTGCTCTCTTCCGCCTCATTAATCTCCCGTCCTGCTTAAAGAAATGCCCTGGTCTGCCTCCAGTCTCATGTTCTCTCTCTTAAGAAACCTTCCCATCTGCTCAGAAATCTTCTGAACTGTGTTTTGCTCTGAAGCCCAGCAGGACCACTTTAAGCAGCCAACCTTTAGAGGGGTAGAGAGAGTTCTCTAAGGCAGTGTTGGAGACTTTAAGACATGTGGACTTCAACTCCCAGAATTCCCCAGCCAGCCATATCTAGAAGTGGACAGGTATACAAAACCAAAAAACCCCCTATAAGAACAGATAAAACATAAAACCACACAGATTCAAATCTGACGATCAGTTGCCTGATATATCCCTGTTTAAGGCTTTAAAGGCAATCACTAGCCTTTGAATTGGCCCCTGAAGCCTTCTGACCACCAGTGCTGTAATGTTACTATAGGTGTGATTCTGTATTGGTGGAACTGCCCTGCCAATAATCTTGCCGCTGCATTTTGCACTAGCTGCAGCTTCCAGGTAGTCTCCAAAGGCAGCCCCACATGGAGTGCATTGTAGTAGTCCAACTGAGTGGTGATCAAGGCATGAGTTACTGAAATCAAGTGCCTGCATTGCTTGCTTTGGATTTTTTGGATTTTATTCTGTTGTAAACAACTTTTTTTTGTTGACGAGAGCAGTGCAAATTTAGTCAGTAAACAAACAAATAAATGCAATACAATTTTTTATTGGGCAGAAACGCCTCCAAGTTTTCAGGACTCCCGGCAAGAGAATTTTGTTCTTTGCAGCAAGTGGAAGAGAAGGTATCTACTGACTTTCCCATGAAGCATCTAAAATAGTCTTTTTCAAGCTTGGCAACTTTAAGATGTGTGGACTTCAACTCCCAGAATTCCCCAGCCATACCTTAAAGTTGCCAAGTTTGAAAAACACTGATCTAAAACTATGCCAACAATTAAAATGAATCCAGAAAAGTCCAGATTTCTACAAGTGTTAGAAAATGCATGGGGAATTCAATTGATAAAATATTCCTTTGGAAAGCAAATAGCAGTTTCATAAATGCTCGGTTGCAACTTGAAAGGAACTATGAAAAGGGAATTTGGTCTGGGTACTTTTTTAAACCAGTTAAAACCCATTTTCTCCCATGTCCTCCCCCCATACAAAAGTTAGATATTGGCCTGAGAACATCAGATAATGTTTTATTGTTAAGTCCAAGTGGATCTCAGCCTGATTGTCACTTTTATAGGGCTTCTTGGCAGTTTTCCCACTAGGTATTTCACAAAAGGATACAGCTGTGTGTTTGTGTAGGTGGGTATATTTGTGTATCTGTAACAGCAGTTAGCAAAAATAAAAAGCACATACATTTTTTATTTATTAAACATATTTTTATGCCACCACAATCAAGGCCACTCTCCTTGGCTTATATAGGGAAAACACACAATACAAAAATAAAAACACAACATCACACTTCTTAATCAATAAGTATATCTTAATAAATAAGAGCAAAATCCCTATTTTTGCTTGTCCTACTGATTTCAGTGGGAGAATTAAAAATTCCTTAAATAATTTTCATTGACATCAATGGCATTTGGTTGATCATGCCTTAAATAAACATATGATTCACAAGAGAATGTGTCCAGCCAGCGAAAGACAAACAAGGGCAACATAATCAAAGTCTGCAGTTGTGTAAAGCTGAAATTAACAGTTCTATATGTCAGTTTTCCAGTTTGGCAGAGAATAAAGAATACCACAAAATGTCACCATGTAGTTTGCTTATATTTAAAGATCGCTTATTATGGTTATTTTCCTAGAGTTAAATAATGTTGGTATTTCAGAAAATTGACTGTAATAGTCATGGCAGGAAAAGACATTTCTAATATATTGCGAATTAAGTTTGAGGGAGAGACCATGAAATTGTAGTAAAAGAGTAAAGTTCATACCACAACTGTAAGTTAGTCTTCAGCAAAAAGTTTTCATTTGCTGAAATGAATGGGTACTTTCATATAGCAGTTAACTCTTTCATTTTACTTGCATTTGTGTGCTAAATGCTCCCAAAGGACTGAACTTTTAAGAGACTTTGACTAGTAGAAATGCTATTTAACTCATTTTTCCTCTGATTCCCTGCTGTCTTAAGAGTTCAGACTACACCTTACATTAAATACATGATACAAAGCCTACTCTATTTTTTTCTTTACTCAGAAGCAAGCATGGGAAGTTTAGATACAGGTTGAAATTTCAGCCTAAAGAAAAAAGGAAATGTAAACCTTCTCTTCTTAACTGCAATCTCTCTCTCTCTCTCTCTCTCCACACCCTCCCCCCCAATTCACCCACAGACACACACACTCCCATTGGTGTACTGTATCTTCCTGCAATCTGGCAGGATGATTTTATTGGGGGGGGATAAGAGTGCAAGCTTCAACATCTCCTTCCTGTGCGCTGCTGTTATACTCTGGAAGGGAGGGGGAAGGGAAAGAACATCTTTTTTTAATTTGACCTAAGTAACTAACTTAACTAACAGTGAACCATATATCTGATAGGAAAATGGTACCCAATCCACATTTTAGAGATTATATAGTTGATTGATAGATGATTGATAGATATAGATATCTTCAAAATGTTTTCTTGTTCTCTAGACACATATATATCACACAGAGATTATATTGTATTTTTGTTGGCATGCTTGCAAAGATTTGGTAGAAATCAGTTCTTATTGCTTTTGTGATCTTTTTTGAGCTCTACTTTCTTATCTTGGGCAAATGAATCACACAGTTGCATCTTGATCATATTAAGTTTTTTTTTTCTTAGAAGGCAGTCATTTCCATGATATTAAATTATAGGGAAATAATTACAATTATATATAATTATAGGGCAACAGGATGATATCTAATTATAGAGCACAAATTTGTTTCTGGGCTAAATGCAGTGCTTTGGTCCTGTCCTTTAAAGCTGTAAATTCATGGTTTCTAAATATATTTCCACTCATTTGTGGCAGAAAGCTCTCCTGATTAATAAGTATGACTACTATCAGATATTGCATTTTCCTACATTGGAAATAGAGTCTTCTCAGTGATGGCTCCTGTACCCTCAAATGATCTTGCTGCTGGGACCTAACAGTAATACTGCTTTTCTATTCATATCCCCTCCCAACTTGAAAGGATTTTGTCACTAAGGAGCAAGTTGATCTTATGCATTATGGCTGACTTTACTTGTATGACTTTTTTTTTTAAAAGATGTGATTATATTGCAAGATTTGAATAGAAGTCTATAAATTTGAAATAATAAACTGACATCTTAGGTTCCTAACATAAAGTTGTTTGAGAGCCAAAAAAAGGTAAACAAAAACTAAATATGAAAACAAACTCACAGACACAAACCTACTCCCAGACAAAAGCACACGAATAATATTCAGAAATTTTCTTTCTCTGTGAATGTAACTAAATATGTGTAGGGTTAAAAAGGGACATTTAAGTAATTAAAGTGCAATGCCTTTCACTGATTTTTCCTTGGTTCCTCATCAAACTACCAAAACATTTTGGATTTCACATACCATATTTTTCCGTTAATAAGACGCCCCCATGTATAGATGACCCCCACTTTTCCAACCCAAAATTAAGAAATTAATATTTTAAAGATAAAACAGAACACATTTTTATTTAGTAATTAGGTAACATTTACATGATACACTCAGGGGGAGGAGGTCCAAACTGTCTCTCTGCAGCTCTATTTTCATGCTCTTTTGCATAACTGATTACATTCAGTTTGAATTTTGCAGAGTAAGACATTCGCTTATTTATTTTTTTATTTTCCAACATCTTTATGGGCTCAGAATGCTCTGACATCACCGGTCCCTGTCGCATCTGCGCACTGCCTACACACTCTCCACCTCCAACGGGATGTGTTCCAATTGGTTTGTTCAGCATCAGCTGACATCAATTACATAAGGCTCGTGATTGGAGGCAGCCTGTTTGCAGAGACAAAGTATGGGCAGTTTTGCAACTGCACGGTTCTCTCCTCGGCTTACTTCCTTGCATAAGACACCCTTCAATTTTTAGTGTAATGATTTTAGAAAAAAGTATCGTCGTATAGATGGAAAAATACAGTATGTTAACCACTTCCTCTTTAACCAGCCTTGGTCATTTTTGAGCTATTGTGATATTATTGCAAGTATTTATGTTTGTTATTATTAGCCACTTTGAGTGTCTTTTTCACCAAAGAAGGAGAAGCATCAACTCTCCTGTTCTTATAATAATTGTTAGACAGACCTAGAATATCTAACATGTACAGACCTATACACTTGAGATTAGGTAGCTAATAACTCCCTTACAAATTATAGTGCTTTCTTTTCTGTTATGTTCACATATTTTATGAGCAATTTAAATGGTAGACACTTTTTAAATAGGTGAATCATTCATTACTGATTTATTTCATTTCTAATATTTCATCCTATTGCAAAAAGGTTGATAAAACTACCTGCTCAGTCTCAATTCAATAAATATAGAACAGGTGAACCAAAGATGATATAATGATCTGTTCAAATGGAAGGACTAATACAGGTAATGTGAAACCCTTTTGTGTTCCACTTTGCTGATATCTTGGATGAAAATATAACCAGTTAGTTCAATCATTTTAAAGACATTTGATTATTCATCCGTGTTCAACATGTTTTCTGCAGGAATGTGCAACGTAATATTGCCATAGTTCACAACATTTATACAACTGCATTGGTTCACATAACTTAACATAACACATTGAACCATGAACTACCCATCCAGGCTCGGTTTGCACAACTCAGCAAGTTACTATCCAACCTATCACATCTTAGCCTAGAAGATGCAAACCCAGCCACTGTAAGGTTGGCCCACAGCTGAGCTTCCAATGTGAATCATTTCTGGACTACCTGAAAGCTTAATCACTGCTGTTCCACTTGTCTAGTCCCCATCTAATTACATTTCTTTGGCAAAGAAAGCAGGTACATAAAAAGGAAGTTTCACCTAAAGCTAAAAGAAGAAAAAAGTAGGTGCTTGTTTGCAGCAAAGAGGAGGGCATTTAACAGGACCAGCCAACACATCTTCCTGCTTGAGGTCTATGAAAAGATGAATGCCACACCAATCAATTTGTCTGGTAGTTATGTCATAATCCAACATTGGAGGAAATATAACACATTTCATTTCACTAAAGAGGAGCAAGCTAATTTAGGTGGGTTCATAAGAGCTTATGGCTCACACAACATTGTCATCCAACATCTTATTTCTACTTCCCAGCATCTGCCTCTGAAGCCAGCTGCTCCCATTTCCTAATGATAAAGATGGTCCTGTAGGTTTTCCAACATTAACTGCTTGTTGTACATTTTGGGAGCTGAAAACATGATGGGCTTGAATTATATTACTTCAGTAGCTACCAAAGCAAGAGTTAAACCTCCTCCTCCTCCCATCTATTAGCAATCTGGCAAATGCCATTAGGCCTAGTTGCTGCAATCAGAATTCCTTAAGATCAGAAAGTGGTTACACCTGGCAGCCTTTCATCACGGCAGTACTCAACAGTGGCACTTAAACAATGTGAAATATTAGAAATTTATATTTGCTGTCTAAAAAAAAGAAAACTCCATTAGATCTATCATTCCATATCAGGTTCTTCCCCATAATTTGAAACAGAATCTCTTTTGATGGGGGAGGGTGGGTGGGAAGAAGCAGTTTCTGCTTTCCTTAGAGCTTACTGTAACTAAAAACATGTGATTATTCCATGTACTTCTCCAACTTTCTAAAACCTGCTGTCCTCCACTTGAGTTGTAGTCCAACACATGTGGAGATTACAAGGCTGAGAAAGCGCTAATTAAGAAACTGATGTTCTTTCTTTAAAGTTTGTGAAATCACTCTTAGTTTTTAGAAATTATTATTACTTTTTCCTACCAGAACAAACAAGCAAGCAAACTTTCAGCTGAAGGAAAACCCACACACACCTTTCTGGCTGAAATAAAGGGACTGTATACATGTATGTCTATTGTGCCCTGAAATAATTATTCTGAGCTTATTCAGAATATAAAGTGAGAATGTATTCCAGAGTCAAGAATTAACCTGTCTTCCAAAGGCCTAGCATCTCTAGGTCAGCAATGTTTGAGGTTTGGGCTGCAACTCAGCCCCCAGCCCTCCTAGCGGAGATCCTTTGGCAATATGACATCATCACAAGCAAGGGACCAACACTCAGAGTGTTTTGAAGGGGGTTAAGGGTGAAAAAAGCAGAAGGAGGCCTCCAAGAACCAGTTTTCCATTTCAGAAGTGAGAAAAGCAAGAAAGAGGCTTTCTCTGCACCCAGGAGAATTAACCAAGCTAAGGAAGTTACCTACCATCCCCTTTCCTTGTCATCCTCTCTTTGGGATGCCATTAGTGCTGTTTTAAGAAGTAGAGCAGGAAGTCCTACTCAGAATTTATTGACCACACTTTCAAATGATAGTGAGGCACCTTACTATCTAAAAAGGGACTTTCAAGATTAGTAAGTCCAGAGTGACTTATTATGAGCTTACAAAATATTCTCCCCTTCCAGCTAAAGCAGTGATTAAAGCTCCCTTCCTGATGGTCAAGCCCAAGCTTTTTGCAAGGAAGGGACAAAGATCTCTTTCTAGGCAAAGAGGTGAGAACCTAATACCATATCTTAGCCCTCTCTCTTTGGAACTAAAGGGGAGTTGCCAGTGGGAACCATTGGCCTAACAAGATGCTAGCTATGGAAAATCTGGCTACCAATTGCCTACCCTCTACCCATTTGTCAGGTCCCTCTCCCCACTTGTCTATCACTTATTGGTCCCCCCTCTCTCTGGAGAAGTTTAAAGGATGACACTTAGACACATACCCACAGGTACATGAAGCCCCTTTTGTTTCAATCCCTCCTTGTATCTATTAATTTAGAATTATGCATTATTATTTCCTGTACCATCTTTTTTTTAACCTCTGCCTTGAAATGGAATTTCCAAAACAACTTCCAAACAAATATTAAACCATGTGAAAACAAACACTGGAAAGCAACAGCTCTATCATTAAGCACTGAGCAAAGAACAAACTTTTTCCTAGTGCTAAAAGTACCAAATGAGCCCCTTGGGAAAAGTAGGAGGAAGAGAGACATATTAGTCTATGGTAGCAAAAATTGAGGAGTCTGGTAGCATCTTTTCCAACTAACAAAACCTTATGCCTTTTAATAAAATGTATTAGCCAGAAAAGATGCACCAGATTCCTTCTGATTTATTGGGAGAAGGATTCTAAAGCTGGGGTGTCAGTTCTAAATAATCTTTTCCTCCAGTTGTTGTGTGGCTGATCTGTGGGCAGAGAACAGCCTTAATGCATTGAAAAATGCATATAGCTGGAGCATAATTAAGGTTTAAATAGTAAAAGTAGTAAGAATAGTTAGTAGTAGTAGTAAGAGTAATAATTATTGAAGGAAAATGTTAATCTGACATTAAAGAGCATTGTTCAAAACAATTTTGCATTGATAGTACTCCTTGTTTGATTACTGCAAGGCAATTTTTGTAGTTTCTAGTTAGGAATGGTTCAGAAATGAACACATGTAAAGAAAGCAGCAGCAAGAAGTTCTAAGGATTCAGGTCATGCTATGGCTGTTCTGCAACAGCTAGACCGGTCTCCCATTACATGTTTGTGAAGATCACCAAGCTGCTTTTGGACTGGATTCTCAGCTTGGAAAGTAGCCTGACCATGTTGTGTTAGTCCAGAGGGGGCATTGTGTCCCAGCTTGTTCTCCCTATTTCTGCCATTTTTGAAGGGACAGCCAAGATTTACAACTGGTTCTCAGAAACTGGTTAGCTAACCCCCTGGCTGAGGTGGCTGAAAATTTAGGGGATACAGTTTCTGAGCTGTGCCTAATCATGCGTGCAAAGCATGATAAAACTCCCACAAGAACTCTTGTAAGTGCTCCAGGATTCCAAACAGGCCATATGCAGGTCCATAATCTACGTGTGTAAATCACAAGGACCATGGTAAAAAACTTGAATCGCCCTTTCATGCAGAAGCAAGAACAAAAGCTGAAAGCAGAAGATGGTGGTACAATGGGCAGAGGTAGATTGGCACAAAGGTGAAATGGTGCAAGGCTGAGATGGCCATCAGAGTAATTGCAGGAGCCCTGCTCTTTCTCCTTAGTGTGTTTTGATTTGTGTTTTCTACCAGCAGATTAGGTTAATAAAAAGGAAGGATGACAATTCCAGAGAGAAGAGAGGAGGAGGCGGCATATTGCCATATCCACCAATGAGGATGCACCATTCAGCACTAAGCCCCATAGATGCTTACAGAGCCAGGATGGAGTCCACCATCTGACCAAACTGATTTATGACATGAGGCACCTTAAACCAGTGAAGGGAATGGTCTTGGTAGAGAAAGGCTGTCCTAAGTAAATATTAAGCATATTAAACCTATTGTATATGCAGTTAAATGTCAGTATTGGATAAGCAATGCTTCTAATAAATATAATGCTGATAATTGAGAAAAATGTTTAATTTTGATACCACCATAAAGTTCTATATGGGTCAGGATTTTATTTTAGCAATAGAGATTGAAGGTTTTTTTAAAAAGTGCCAGATAAATGATAGATGATAGATAGATGACAGAGTAATGGGGAGATTCATAGACTTTATCCTCAACATTTTAGAAACAAGAATATCAGCATCTAGATAGCCACTATGTTTATGTTATAACCATCAAGGAAGAGAGCAAAGACAAAATACAGATGTCCTGTGCTTTGAGATCAGCTTTTTTCCAATTTCCAGTCTACCTCCAGATGTGCTGGATTACAATTCCATACTGTATTTATTTATTGAAGTGATTTATATTCCACCTTTCTACCTAAAGAGCACTCAAGGCAGCTAACAATTAAAAATAATTCACTTAATCAATACTAATTAAATCCGAAGGAGGAAGCTTTTGACTCTTATCCTAAAATCAGAAGGGTGTGTGTGTGTGCACAACTCATAAGGAAGCGCACTGCATAGTTTTGAAGCAATGCAGAAGGCCATCCCCTTTATGGCCAACAGACCTCAGAAAAAGAGAATATTTATAAAAGGGCCTTCCCTGCTGACCTTAATATCTAAGCACATTAGTACTGAGAAAGATATCCTTTGATCAGTAGTTCTTAAACTAGGGGTAATTACCCCCAAGGGAATATGTTGGACATATCCTGGGCATAATGGAACAATTTGTAATTGCTTGTTTTTTGAAGATCCAAATTGGGACTGCTGAGATACTTGCATAAAACAACAGTCTGTTTTTGAGGGGTAGGGTGGGGCTAATTACATTATCAAAGACTGGAAAAAGGGGTAATTGAGTCAAACCATTTAAGAACCCCTGCCTTAGATAGTCAGGCACTGAGCCATCTAGACTTAAAGATTAGAACTAATCCCTTGGATTGTGCTGGAAAACAATTGTCAACCCATGGACAGAATATGCTCCTATTATTGTGCACAAGTTAGCAGCCTAGCTTTTGGACATTCAAGGGTGGCCCTCCTATAGGGCACATCACAGTAGTTAATTTGAGACAAGATCAAGGCATGGGTAACTGTTGCCAGATCCAGTGCATACATAATTTCCAGTCTATATGCCTTTGGCTGCATAAAATGGGAACTAAAGCCCAACATCTGCCAATCATCACGTTGTGAAAGGCAGCAGTAGATACAGAAATGAGTCACTTATTGCTTTCTGCTCCCTCCAGCCCACCACCATAAAAGAGAGCATATTATTCTTCTCAGCATGAATCACAGATATCAATAACTTAGGCAAGCCTTTTTATACATAGAGTACAAAATGTAAGAGAATGGGCAAGCATTTTTGTACTGGGTGGAGTAGGCAGAAAGTCATCTCTCATCTTGGAGTGGTTTCTGCAAAAGTGTCAGCTCAGCATTTAATTTATTGTAGAACAAATCACATCAGTGATTGAATCACTCTGGTTTAGCTGCTGCAGTTAGAGCTGAACTGGGAATTTATACAATCAATTCACTGTCTAAAATCAGAGCATATAACTGTTGGTGTAAAATTAATGAAATGGAGACTGACAGACTTCCAACACTGTGTTTACTGGAGCAGATAAAATCCCAATTACAGACCTGCTGGATTATACAACTGACAAATTATATAAGAAGCTGTGGTCTTCCTGTCTCTTGTGCAACTGGAGAACAAGTCAAAAAGAGAGCTGCTCAAAGAATCTTGGAAAATAGAAGTACAGAAAGACATAGCCACCCTTAGTAAGTTTGGCAATCTGAAATGGTTGATCCAATACAAATATACTTTTCAAACTCCCAACTGTTTAAAGATACAAATGCCAAAACACCTTAGGGAGGTATTTACCTGAGCGAGATTTGACCAGCTTGATACAATGGTTAGATAAGGGAGGTTTCATCGTATCCCTTATAAGGAATGCATTTGTATCTGTGGAGCATCAGAGATAGAAGACTTAGCACATATATTATTTGATTGTAATTTGTATAAGAAGGAGAGAGAGATGTTCCTTGGATCATACATTAAATGAATGACCCATTGGGAACCACATATTAAAACAACGTATTTTATGTGTGGTCAGAATTTGAAAAAAACATATAATACAGCTCAGTATCTGAGTAAAACAATATGGTTGAGATCTGCATATGTGGGGTTGATTGGGGCAAGTTGTAGGGGTGACACGGAAATATGATCTGTACTCTCACTTATTTGTATACTTAATCACTGTATTTTATTTCCATTTTACCTAATTTGTTTTTACATTGGGTTTTATTAACATTTTGTGTTTGAAATTCTGTATTTTGATATGGCCTAAGGGCTAACTTTGATTTGATTTGGTTTAGCAGGAGCTGGATAATTTGGCTGGGGCTTTGGATAAATACTATGTTTTATCAAGGCACTCAGAAACATTAAAAAACATACTGAATAATGGGTGAGGGACGCAGCAGTTCTTAGAAATTCTGTGTGGAAGTAAGTTGATGTTTTCTCTAGTGTCTTCACTTAAAAAGCCTACTTGCAGACAACTAGATTCTTGACTTTCCAGCTTGTGCAATTTTGCTAGAATAGAAATCCATGTTTTTTAAATTATGGAAATTGTTTTCATCCATTTTGATGAGTCTGAACAGACAGGTGTGCAGATCAGAGACCATATTGCTTCCCAACCTTTACTTGTAAGATGAATGGTCTTGATAGCTTATAGTTATAGTTCAAGGTACTGGTTTTAATTTTTAGTCTAGGCTATACTACAGAAGTACATGACCTGTGACCCCAAAACTTTGGCTATAGATAACAGAAACCCTCCAAGAGTGGCTGCTAAATTACAATTTTGAATGTAGCAGAAGGGAAAAACGCTTAAATATATGGGGCATATTAATGCATTTAATTAATTTATATCTAACCATAAATTAAATCAAATAGAGTTTTCACTTTGCTTACTTTATGAACATTCTGCATCTGAAAAGCAGAATGCAGACCTCAGCCTCCGCAAAATGGTGGAATAATTGCTACAGGTTTCATAAGAATAAATTTAGTGAGACTTAACATGTACAGGATTTCACTATAAACGGTTAAAAAATCATATCTATCCAAGGACTGTGTTACCTGCATCTAGCCTTTCTAGATATCTAGATTGTAGTATCAGCTGCTGATACAATACTTTTCTATGGATGTTCTATGGATGTACATAGTCCAGCAAATCTGGAAGATACCAGGCCCAAGGAGGCAGCAGTAATTGTAAGCATTTGGCAAAAGATTTCACTGAATCAAGTATCTGGGCTTTTTTGCTTCACTGTTATGGTAACTTACTTACAACTGAGTTATATTACTTTGTTAACAGGCATCTTATTTCAAAGACTAAAACCTACATATTTTAGCACTGAAAACATTTACATCACTTTAATTGCGTCTGTAAATTCATATCACTATTTCTCGAATGCACAGAAGATATTTTGTGGACCAATAGTGGCATCTAGTGATAGAATTAAAAATTAGTTATTTCTCATTAATACAGTAAATGCTTTTTCATTTATATTTTCTTCCCCTTTAAAGAGAATGTAGTTCCATTCCTGTGCCTCCAGAATTATCTGAAACAAAAATCTATAAAGATGAATAAATTATGTACATAAATTATTTAGGAACAGGCTGTACTATTATAAACTTCTCAAACTGGATGTAAAATAAAGTTCCTAATTATTTCTTAAGCTGTCTCTCATGTCAAGGGATGAACTTACCAAAACAACAGTTGGAAATTAATGCTTTATTCTATGAAGTAAATTGAAATGTGTTTACTTTTGTTTAATGGAACTAATAAAAAAGGGTTTATTCAAACAGTAGTAAGCAAAATGGAAACCAGAACCAGAGGAACATTTCTGCATTCACTTATTTTAAATTACAGTTCTAATCATTGGCATCTGCCTCAGTGAGTCATGATGTAAATCTTGTTCTTATTTGTACCTTGACTTCTGATGCAAGCTGTTTGCACTGTTATATACTGACACGTTCTGTCAATTGCCACCCTCTGTCCCCACTCCACAGATATCCATGTTCTCTGTCTTTCATTGTCCAAATTATTAAAATTTAATTTTTATAACACATATACTGCCACTCAAATTCACACTGAACTCTGTGAAGCGTACTTTCAAGTGCTTAGGGATAAAATTAGTTTCACAGGTTAGCTTAGATACCTTAAGGCCCTTGTTTCCCACTCAAACCTATCCTAACCTGCCAATTTATTTAAAGTATTTATAGCCTGGCTATTATCCAAGGGACCTTGTAGATTACAAGCCATAAAATAGGCAAAGTAAAATGGTAAAGACAACTTAAATTAAAACATGCAGTAATGATCATCATCACCTGATACTGAGGCACTCAAGGTATGTAAGGAAGGCAGATAGTGTTGGCCCTGTCTC
The DNA here is from genome assembly GCA_030867105.1 of Liasis olivaceus. Taxonomy (NCBI): domain Eukaryota; kingdom Metazoa; phylum Chordata; class Lepidosauria; order Squamata; family Pythonidae; genus Liasis; species Liasis olivaceus. Next base: position 36,095,950 of record CM061355.1, on the reverse strand, counting down.
TGGTTCTTTCTGCCATTAGAGATAGGTGGGGATGGTGGCTAATGATGAACATTGGTGTATATTGGCACAGCCACTATGGGTGGGGAAAAAACTATTCTGTTAGACTTTCTTTAGAAGTTTATTTTAAATGTTTGTTCTGTTTCTTGTTGCTTTTGTAATGCCTCCTGATTCTACTGATGTAATTTTAATACAAATCAAAATGTTCTATAATCTGCTTTAGGCAGTTTCAGCTGGAAAAGCAGATATATTGAGGAATGAATGTGTCTTGATCATTCCTTTGACTTTTAATTGATAGGACAGTTCTGTGGATCACTAATCCTGTCAAAGGCCTTAGGAGAAAGCATGGGTAAAATGTCTTCTCCATTCAATATCAGGTCTAGTTCTGAAATTAAAGGAATTTAATTATAGGTTGAATTTGGGGCAATTATCACAGTAATAACATTTTGTTAGATTTATAGTCTTTCTTCTGCAAGCCCAAGATAGTGTATATAGCGTTCCCTTTTTCATTTTTCTCTGCAACAACTCTGTGACGTAGGCGGAACTTAGAAAGTGGCTGGTACAAAGTCACCCAGTGAGAATGGACCCGAATAAGGGTCCCTCCAATATCAGTCAACACTTCAACTACTATTTCTTACTGGTTCTTTTTCATCTATAGAACTGAACATGGTATCAATAAAAGAATCACAAACTTCTTCAAGTTATTTCACTCTTTCTTTTTCTTTCTTTCTCTCTTTTTCTTTCTTTCTTTCTCTCTTTTTCTTTCTTTCTCCTTCCTTCCTTCCTTCCACACAGAGAGAGAGAGAGAGAGAGAGAGAGAGAGGGAGGAAGCTTGAAATACAAGGAAGGAAGGAACGGAGGGAGGGATACCTATAGCACTGAACTACAAAGAAACATGCTCAGACAACACTAAACTTCAGGATAGTTTAAGACTACACAAGGGACTGGGGAAATAGAACCCATTAAGTCCTTTACATTTTATACCCAGGTCATTCAAATGGCAACAGTAATGCATGCAGGCCTATCTAATACAATATGGCAAAGTTCAAGACAACAGTCCCTACGTAGCAGCTTTTCCTCATGGTTCCTCCATAGCTCATAATAAAAATTCCATGTAGATGATTACCTGAGTGTCTGAGACAAGTCTACTATGTGCATGCACAGAACTTTTCCCATATTTGTTCAAAACTTTTCAAAGGTGACAATATTGTTAAACCAATTTGAAAACTCTTGATAGGAGTGCTTGTTTCCAGTACTGGAAATGGTTTTAGCTCACTATATTTCATTTAGGTGTTTTCTATTATGACTGTATGAACAGGAACAGGAATAACATTCTTGTAAAATATTTAACTTGGAAAATGTATACATTTTGAAAAAGTCAGGAAGTGAAGCACCTAAACATGATTTTCGGATATACAATTATGGATTTAAAATGAAATAAGGAATCAAAATTAAGGTTAGGTCCATGTATCATGTTAGGTACCAACATGGTTTCACGTTATATAAGTAAGTAAGGCTTGACATATCTCGCTTTGCATGTAATGTGTCTATCTCATATATTGGTTTCACCTTTTGAGTTGCCATAAATGAACATTTGCACGATATTCTAATTTTTTGAGTTTCACCTGTAAATGCTTTTACAAATAATAAACACAAGCAGAGTGGAATTTTTATAACCCGTTTAAGAGCAGACCTGAATGCCGTACCCGATACCTCATGTTAGTTTCAGAAACACTTTGCCATGGAACCCGCAGAGGGATGTTTCAGAATCCAGAACTAGATGAAGAGTTATTTAGATCCCAGTCACTTCATTTTCTTAGTTTTTTATTAGGCTGGGTATGCTTATCTGAGCTCTTAGAATATAAAACTTAAATGCATTTGCAACTACAATAGCTATTACATAGATGCCTAAAGGATTCTCTTGTTCTGTATAATGCAATGGTTAACAATAATCCTTTAATCAGCTGTTAAATGTAGAATAACCTATTACTTATTCTGAGACATACTCAAGTGCTGAGGAAGACACAGACTGGGACATCTTTTACATCTGAGGAATCTATAGGGCTGAATTCTCCTCCTCCTCCTCCTCCTCCTGTATATACTTAGGCTGAAGACTTACAACTATTATTCATTGTGTTTCATCCTCTATTATTAAATAACTATACTGTAATTGCAGCACTTATTATTTTGATTGTATTGAGAGTCCACAAATATTCTGTCCCAAGAATCATCTTATGAGGTAAGTTCTTAATATTCTTATTTAACTCATGCAAGTTGTTTCAGAGAGACAACTTTTTCAGCATATCCCAATTATTTTATTTAATTATCTATTAACCTCAGATATTGCAAATTTTATATAGTTAGAAATGCAAATGCTAATTCTTTGCATGGTGTATTCGAGGGACAAAAGAGAGGCTATCTTCTATGTACTGTTTTTCTAAAATAGTCTATCATGTGTTACCTTCTATCAGACTAAAAACTGAGCATTTGTAGCTGCACAGAAAACTTTCATGTGATTGCCTGTCTACACACTCCTGGCCAATTAGCAATAAAAATAACATGGCTATTTTTAATAGCAGGGCTTTTAAAAAAAAGTATTATAGATATATTTGCTACATTATGTTATGCTAATCTTGACTATTGGTCACTGATAATAAAGCTTTGTTTTAAAAATGTAAATAAGAAAAAAAAAACACATTTCATAGTACTTGCCAGATCTTAGAGTTGAGATCTAAGTTCTTTACATCATGAGTGGAGGACTTGCAGTTCAGCAACATCTAAAGAGCCATATCTGCTGTCACTTCAAACCAACACAGCTAATAATGAGACTGTTGGAACTGGATTTCAGTAAAAAGACACAGGTTCCTCATTCTGTTTTACATGGCACTATACACACCAGGTCCAATCTCTTCGCACTTCTGAATCAACAAACCATTTCACTCCAAATGTAGATAGAAGTAGCAATGTCTGGAGAAAGCTGCTAAAAACCTTTAGCTGCCAAAAGTGCTTTAAAAAGTACATCAGAACACAAACATGAATCTGCTTAACTGACAAACTGACACATTAGGAAAAACATTACACTGAATCTGACTTAAGGAAGGAAAGTTGGTTGGTTGTCAGGTATACTTTATTCACCTTTATTCAGGTGTAAGCTCTACTCAGTTTAAAACTGAGTAATATAGGATTAGGGCAAGTAGATTTGCATAACAGTAAATACTGCTGGAAACTGTAACAATAAAACATATGAGATATAAGTATGTCCTCCTACAATCACTGTGACTTACTAAAAGTAATTAGTCACCCAGGATAAGTAAAAAAAATGTGTTAACATCTCTCTTTGCCTGATAAAATTATATAAAAAATAGCAGTAGTTAGAAAACCGCAGCTGCAGATGCTTAAATAAGTTAGTGTAAGGATACGGATGACAAGCAATAACAGGGCTGTCCTTCTAAGCTGTGAAGGACATCTGTTATTAAGCCACTGAAACATAAAAAGGTGGAAGTCTTGATAACATTTTTGGATGGTGAATAAAGTTAAAAATTGCCCTGCAATTATTTAAGAATTCTTGACAGAACAACTTGGAATTAAACTTTCTAAAGTGCTTTCCTACGGCTATTATCTATGAAGTGGCAAACATTTCTCATGCTGCAAGTCAGTTTTTTTAATGTGAAAAAGAATTATGCCATTATGTACTTCTACTTGTCTACATTATTAAAAAAAAAAACAGAATTTTTCAGCTAATGTATACATAAATTGTTTATCTTCATTATTTCAATGAAAGAGTTAAATTATTTAGAAATCCCCTTGGAAGCATACAGCATAATAAAACCTAAAATAATGGTAGCTGTAACAATTATAATAATGAAGTGCCAGTTGTTTATGTATCATCGTTTTTTAGACCCACTGTTACCACTTGTAGGCTTATTAAAGCTCCTACTCATTTGTGGGAAGTGTACAGTTGGGGTCCTTTCATTTGGGCCATACAATCCTAGATTTCTGGCTGCAGCTGATTTTCTGAGCGGCTTGACACTAGGGAAAGGACAAAATACTTGTGACTTAGGAGGGCAGGATTTTGCCATTGTTCCGTTGTCACTGGCCAAACTTGGCAACTCAGAAGTATGCGTTTCATCTTCAGTACCATCTGTACTATTCTGTGTGAGTTCCAATGTTTCCAACTTCTGCTGGACCACTGATACATTGACACTGGTATTGGTATCTTTGTAAGCTGGTTCAGGAGATTGTCCATCAGTTGAAATGTTCCCATCACTTTCCATAGATTTAGCTTTGTTTGCAGTTTCTTCTGCATTAATACTGTTAGCTTTCCCACGGTCACTCTGCTCCTCAATTAGTCCTACAGTATCTCCATAGCCCAGCTGGCCTTTGGCTCTCGCTACGTTCTTTCTGTGTACCCTCATGTGAGTGCGCCACGGAGAGTTTAGCTTTGCTTTAATATCTTCATGGGGGCCTGGTAACATCTTTCCCCCAGTGTGGCTTGGAACACTATTTTTGGCAGACTTGCTGGTTTGTTTGATCTTCTTACCTAGCAGAAGATGGTTGATCACTGGAGAATGATTTACCTGAGAGGGCAGAAGACTGGTAACTGCACCTTTATCTGAAATAAATATATATATATATATATATACATATATTAAAGTATACTACTGAAAGAGCTTTGGGGAAAAAAACCCTCAAATAAATAGAAAGCACATTTTCTGATTATATTGTAGACACAGAAGCAAAGATTTGTAGGATTTGAAGAAGACAAACGTCCATTTCACTTATACTCTACAGCATTATTTTTAAAACCAAACCTGAGTCAAAGATGTCTTGCCAACAAGTAAACACTGCATTGGTTGCACAGTTTTATTTGCTGGAAAACAAAATGGCTGCAAAAAATAGAGCACACAGTTTTCAGAGTAGAAAACAGTGAAAATACATTTTAATTAACGTTTCTGAATGTTAAAGGAAAAGCACGAAAAGCCATCTGGGTGACTTTGGGCCAGTCACTCTCTCTCAGCCCAACTTACCTCACAGGGTTGTTGTTGTAGGGAAATAGGAGGAGGAAGAAGTATTAAGTATGTTCACTGCCTTGAGTTATTTATGAAACTAAAGGCGGGATAAAAAATGTTTTAAAAAAGGGTGCGATATATAGGAAGCAGCCTTGGAACAATTAGTCTATCTCTCTCAATATTATCTGCAATGACTAGGAGTGACACTTCAGAGTTGCAAACGGGAACTTTTCTCTCTCCTCCCAGAAAATGCCATTCTCTTGTGCACTACTACTAACTACAAATCAGATTCATTAATTAACCTGTAGTAATCCTAGCAATTTTTTTCCTGCCACATATCCCCAAAATAATGTCATATAAAAATAAGTTTTTTTCCAGTAATGATGATCAGAATAGATACTAAGGTGAAAAATGTGAAATCTTATATACGATGCTCTAATACTTAAACTGTGACTGAGTTAATTTAGTCAAAAAATAAACCACAACCATGATAGTAATTTAAGTAATTATGTTTGCATTTCCAGTTAGATTTACTAAATCATGCCAATAGGATGCTAGATATCTTTAACTCATACCAATAAAGCACATAATCAAAGAGCCATGTCATATCTCATCTTATGCAAAGAAGGCTCATTAATTTAATATGGCATTCTAAAAGCACGCCAAAATGTCAAAAACAATCAACATGTTGCTAAACTATATAGCTGGAAAAGATTAGTAAAAGGAAGATTTGGCAATCTTGGAAAATGAAAATTTTATTTTGGCTTTACCACCATAATTGTATTGCATTTCTCAAATTCTAGAAAAGATGCTGCCCTGTGACATGCAGGACCAACTATCCTGAACGTCCATCCTTGAGGATGGAGAAGAGTCTACAGTGCCAAATACAGCATTCAAATGCTTGCATTATTGCACCAGTGGCAGGAGGCTAATCCCAGGAGGGTGAGTGAAAGTGCAGGCCTCCCATTGCTAATTGCACAGACAATATTACCATTAACTGTACAGATTCATTCTAACTGAAGCAGCATACAAGCCTGTGAAATAAATAGGTTTACCTATATATAAACTAGCAGGATTTAGACCAAAATTCTTTCTACACTTATTCAGCATAATCTTGTAATATTTCAGTAGTTCAGATTGCTGCTTAGCAGCTAGTTAGGTGTTTAGAAGTTTTTATTCCAAATCCAAGGATGCCAGAAGTGTTAGTGAAATCAGTGCTGAATACCCATGGAGCCCAAATAGCACAGATATCTTTAAATACCATTATTCAGCTGGTCCCTGGGATCTAATACTATCCCAAGGTCATCATCTTCATACCCTAACAAAAGAAAAACAAAGATTATAAACTCTTTTATAAGTAGCTTTTTGCCATCAGATGAGATTATTTCAGTCATGCTGTCAGATCCTGTCTTTTTTTTTCCTTCTCCTTCTTCTTTACATACAGGTACTCCTCGACTTACGACCATTCGTCCAGCGACCATTCAAAGTTATAGCAGCGCTGAATGAATGGTACTTACACCCAGTCCCCCAAGATATGGCTGTTGCAGTGCCCCCATGGCCACACGATCAAAATTTGGTTGCTTGGCAGCCTGCCTGCACTTACAACAGCAGGGGTGCTTCAATTCCCCCTGCCTGCCTATCTCTCCCCTATCTCTGACCTTTTGGCTGTCCTGCACAGCAGCACTCCTCGGCAGCAGCGCAAGGGCTGAAGTAGAGGCCCATGGTCTTCAACAGTCTCAGCTGGCCGCCATTGCCCCAGGGTCTCTACTTCAACCCCAGAGCCACTGCTGAAGAGTGCTACCGCAAGCCCCACACCATGGCCAGCCACCCCAGTGCCACAGAGCAAAGCCCCTGCCTCCCCTGTACTTCGCAGGCCCTGCCATGCCCAGCTGACCTTAGCCATCTTCCTCCTGCTGCTGACAAGGTGCGCCCGGACTGGCCCTTCGCAAGGCAGCTGCTGGCTATGACAGGTCTTATTCCAGAGGCCGCTCACGCTGTTCTCCAAATCGCATGCCCCATTCTCACAATGCTTCAGAAGGCCTTCGGAAAGCTTTTGAGGACTTCCAAAGCATCATCAGAACAGGGTGCGCTATTTGGAGAATGGCACGAGTGGCCTCAGGAAGAAGGCCTGGTGCAGCCAGCAGCTGCCTTGAATAGGGCTGGGCTGGGCGCGCCTCATCAGCAACAGGAGGAAGACAGTTAAGGTCAGCTGGGCTCAGCAGAGCCTGTGACGCTCAGGGCAGCAGGGGTGGCAGGGGCTTTGCACTGTGGTGGCTGGCCACGGCATGGGGCTTGAGGTGGCACTCTTCAGTGGTGGCTCTGGGGCTGAAGTAGAGGCCCTGGGGCAATGGCAGCCAGCAGAGACTCCGGAAAACCCCAGGCCTCCACTTCAGCCCCAGCACCGCCGCCAAGTAGTGCCGCTGTGCAGGGCGGCTAAAAAGGCAGAGATGGGGGGAGATTGGTGGGTGTGGGGAGTTCAAAAGGAGGCAGAGTATCCAGTACTTTACCTTACTGAGGCTTGGGGCTGAGAGACACCAAGCTGGGAATGGCTTGGATTAGGGTAGGTCCTTGCCTAACAACTGGTGGGATTTGGTTAACGACAGCAATGGAGGGTGCTGGGATTACTGATACTAAGCAGTGCGGTCATGTGATATTTCACCAAATGACCACATTGCTTAGCAACCAAAATTCCAGTCCCAATTACCGTCCTACCTCAAGGACTACCTGTAAACTAAACTGAACACAAATATGATTTGCTTCTTAATAAAAATGCAACTAACTAATAATACCTCCAGAATTATTAATTACCTGCTGTGATGTACACCTGATGAACCTGCTGTTGCTGCTTCTTTTTTATCCGGGAATACTGCCTTTTCAGCGCATTGATGTCTGTGGTCATACGTTCCATCATCATACTGTTAAAAGCCGCATGATATTCACTTCGGCAGGCATTCACTGCTCCAGGACTTAGTTCTGCAATGTTACTCGAGCCAAAACTTTGCTCTTGGTTAAGATCTAGGAAAAACACCAGAAAAATATATCAGAATACAATCCACTAACAATGGGCTTTTTCTCAGGCAACTTTTGCATAGCAGTGGCTTTAGCTATCCTGATGGTATCTATAAAAACTAAAAGTCTCTTTCAAATATTCTGTGGAGTTTTCTTAGCAACAAGACAGAAAAGGTCTTGTTTTTTAAAGATGCTTCCCAGTCTAACCATAGCCCTGGGATTTCCTGGTAGCCTTGGAGTACAACCAGGACCTTAGCTCAGCTTTTTAAGATCTGTCAAGGTCAGTTAACATTTTCTCCTAATTGGACAACATTATTCGTATTTACTAAGGGTGTCTGCGCGTTATGGTAAAAAGGTCAAGGTGGTGGTCACCATGATGCAACTGAAACTACCTCTGATATTTTCACTTAATTGAATCAGAAAACTTAAAAGTCCTACAGAAGCTACCTAGAATCAAAAGCTGTATATACAATGGGAAATTACTGCTTTAATTTCATGAGTGATAAATTTGTGGCTTAGGGTTTCAGGTTATTTTGCAACATAGTGCACAGCAAGCCATGAGAAATGAAGCAGGATAAGACAAATACTGATAGAAAAACAATCCCTTAATGAACTCATAAAATTCAATTATCATATCATATGAAAAACCAATCATGTTCTATCACACTATGATCATAATCACTTAATGGAGGTGGGGAGTTTCTCAACTGAAGGACCATTTCTCTATTTAACGTATTGTTTTCAGCATCTGTGAACTGCAGTGGGCAGCTGGCATCATGAGGTCACCACCTGCAGGGCTATGGTTTGTATATTTGAATAGGTAGTCCTTGCTTAATGACTGTCTGTTTAACGACAGTTCGAAGTTACGACAGCCTCGGAAAAAGTGCTTTACAACCTGTACTCGCACATATGACCATCACAAACCATCGCACCATCACCCACAGTCACATGATTGCAATTTGCAAACTTTTATGACGGTTAAGTGAATCTCTGCAGTTGTTAAGTGAATCATGGGGTCATTAAGTGAATTCCAGCAAAAAATGTCCATTGGAGAAGCTGGGTTCATTTAATGACAATGACCATGTGATTCGCTTAATGACCATTGCAAAAATGGTCGTAAAATTGGGTCTGATTATGCAGTGACTCACTTAACAACTGTCCCGCTTAACAACCAATTTTCTGGTTCCTATTGTGGTCATTAAGTGAGGACTACCTGTAGTGTTAGGAATGGGAGAGCTCTTGCAATCTTTTCAGTGAATAAAACATTTACAAACAAAAACTTCATTATGGCCAAAGACCAGCATAAAACAATGTAATATTTATTCAATATAAACAGAAATATAAAACTATAATATGAAAAGCATGGTCAAAGACCTTGCTTCAATTTTTGGATAGTTTCCTGCCAAATCTAGGAGATGTAAAAAATGGGGTTCGGGGCCACATTTTAATTTCTATATTGTTTAACCTTGCCGTACAGGCTAATTTATTATATAAATTATCTGTCCTGAACACACCATGTCATTGTCTTACATGCCATACAACTGCAGTGGCTTTTTATTTGGATATTTGATTATAAGCTTAAGTCTCGCGGGGATCAGGAATTTAAACGTCATGTTTTAGAGAAATGAAGTTAGCCTCAGCAACAAGGCCCTTTGAATATCCCAGCTGAAAGCCCCATAAAATTACTGAGATATTCAAAGGTTAATATTTACCTTTGAAATGTTTTTGATACTTCTGTAGTTCTGGAGCCAAAAATCCACTAAATGGTCCAAGACATCCAATAACATTTGCTATGGAGTCTTCATCATCTATTTCATTCTCTTCATCGCTGTCTTTTATTTTTCCCAGTCGGCTAAAAACCAGAGCACACAGATATGACTTTCTCAGATGATCAGGTACAGCCATAATAATGTGAATGATTTCTCAAGCTCTCTCTTCTTTTACTTATACCACAAAGGGCCTTACCTAGCAGTTGATTTTACCGAGGCAGGAAATGGTGTAATGTTGTACGTATATTTCTCTCTTAATTCAGATAGTTGAGGAAAGGGGAACTGGGCCATAGAATAAACCATCTATGAAAAAAGAGAGAAAGAAACCCAAGTGTAAATTTGAAAATAATGCCTTTAAGCCACTTTTCATGCAAATTCAAATATGAGATGATCCTCACACATTTGCAAGATTAAACAATGCCTTTTCCACATGTACAAAAACAAAGGTGAAAAGCTTGATTTTTACTAATGCAACAGATACTGTCTGCAGGGAAGACAAAGAATAATACACAAGAAATATAACCAGTCAATTCCTGAAATAACCAGTGGAGATAACAAGAATGTTAGGGTGAAAATAATGAAAATTCTGTGAATGCACATATTCCTTGCATTCAAAGGCATTGGTATGCAGAGCAAAATATGCATATGTACATGCACTCACTTATTTTATACTTTAAATGTATTTGCCCTCAATGCTTTAGAATTCTTGAACTATATTGGTTCTGCCATTACGCATGGGGTGGGGATGGGAATAGTCAGTTTTGGGGTTGGCTGGTTCCCTAGTCTTACCTTTGACCGATATTATCTGGTCACAGGCTGAAATAATATCACCATCTCTTGGATTTTATTGTATTTAATACTTGTTTTTTATATTTGTATATTTATGTTTTTATCGATTTTAAATTATTTTGTTGTGAACCACCCAGAGTCCCTCCTTGTGGGAGTTGGGCGGTGATATAAATTTGACATATAAATAAATATGATTTCAATTTTAAACAAATAGTCTGTATCAACAACAATAGATAGATCTGTAGAAAAATGTCTATTACTTATATAAAGAAACACTCTTTTATCGATTTCTCAATATCTTAACACTAATAAATCTGATATGCTTCCTATGATCAGGAAGCCTATATCAATCAAGGTTTAGTTAGAATATTAGACTAGGATGATCCTAGTTCATCCAGGTTCAAATTCTCATTAAATCACAAGGCTCATTAGGTGACTTTGTGCTAATACTCTCCAGCCTTGTTCAGTGGAATTACATAGTGTGCATTATGCTACAATAAGAGAACTAAGACTGTCACATCAAGTTGATTTCTCATTTTTTTAGTACTTCTGGTCGGTCATCCAATAAATAATCAAAACCACCAAGATTTTACCAAGGCAGCTGTATGAGAGTGACACTAAGAAAAATTGAAGACTTGAAAATGCTTGTAATACATACTTACGATGTGTGACTGAAACACATTGATAGGGCAGTTTTGAATATTATGAGCCTAATTAAATAAAGTCTCCTTAGAGTACAGTGACCATACTGTTCTTTAGTTTTACAGTATTTATTTTTCAAAAACTCACTTTTGTCCTTTATTTTGGTCAGGTAACTTTTACCATACAAAAAGTACCACTTAATGCATAGTCTTTCACATTCATGTGAAAAATATGGAAATTGAATGGCCTTTTTAAAATAAATTTACAAATACTGTTTGATTTTGGATATTTGTATTAGAATATACATTTTTGTAAAATTTTTCTTGGTTTTGCTTTTGAATTTTCCTTTGTAAAGCAAAGATATAAACAATTAAAATTTGTTATCCTTATGAACTTATGACTTGCCCCTTTTTCAGGTTTGTCCTTTATTTTTTCCAAGAAAATATGGACACTGTACCTTAGAGTCAAGCTGTACTAATAACTTCATGGATGTTGGAAAATTCTTATGGGCCATTTCCAGAGACGTTTGCACCCAGCATACTCCCAATCCCTACAGCCAGATCAGCGCAAGCACACACACGCCACTTGGTTCAGGTAGCAAAAACATCCCTTGATGTTTATTCATTAAAACTCAGCAAACTTCAGAAACAGTTAACTGGCAGAACAGGATTAAATGCAGGCAAAAGAAGAGATGTAAGGACTTAACAACAACGGAAGAGATAAACAAGGAAGAGGACTTAATATCAATAATCTAGTATATTATCGATATATCACAGAATTCTGCAGAACCACCAGAAACAATACTTTGGCTAGTTAGCATGGACAGTCCCAAAGGGACTATTGTGACTATTGATAAATGTAATATATAAGCTAATTTTTTCCCCTTTCCCCCCTCTTTTTTAGTTTGTTTGGGGTTGGGGTTTTTTCTATTTGTTTCTTTTGTTTTGGTTTCTATTATTTTTTTTTTAATTTAAAAATGTTTTGTTAATTGTGTAGGTTAAAATTTTTTAAAAAGGACAGTCACAAACAGAGTGGCATTTGGTTATTCCAGTTTTAACCCTTTCATATACATAACACATATGTATATGAACATATAGCTGAATAGAGATGGAAAGTAAGATAGCAGGTGATCCTTCTTCTATTCTTCACTATGAAGGAAACAATTTGGATGGGAATGACGCATCCCACAATGGATGCATCCATGTGATTTACTTGGGAACACAGTACAAATACATTTGCCACTGACTGCTTCTTCTGAAATATTTTAATTTTTTCCCCCAGTCTAGCCTACAGCCCTGGGATCTTCTGGTGGTTTCCTTTCCAATTATTAATCAGGTCTAACTCTGCATTGTTTTTTGAAACCAGCCAAGGTCAGCTAGGTACTGCTAGCTAGTACCTAGTAATAATAAGAAACCAACAGATTTCTTATTCTCAAATATTGTTCTAAATATAAGCCTCTGCAAACTGAAATTATGGACTAACAGATTGTGATGGAATATATCTATGAAGGGGGAGGTGGTGTGATGGAATGCAGTAGAGATCCAGGTTCTCAGGGAGGAGGGGGCACATTCCAGGAAGGAAGAGGAAGAAACAAGAGGCAACATAGTCCAGAGCAGGAGCGTGGGAAGAAGAGACTTCAGATAGCCACTCCCTAGATTTTCCCAGAGTATATCTATTAGGTTAGCATAGTACAGATTTAGTCTGACAAGATTTTGTCTATCTGATGTAAGCAATAAAGAACTGAACTTGGCTGGATTCTTTCCCTGTTATTCTTGGGCTGGGCCTGACACAGATGTTGCAATTTTAAGAAATGAACAAAGGGCATAAATAATGCCAGATGAAAATTTGAAAGCAATAATACTGGGAACAGTTTCTCCATTACATTTTTTTAATAAATAAGGTATTGAGTGAACATGTTTGGCTTAATATGCAAATCTGCTAGACATCAAACTGTATATCTTGCATGAAAAGTGGGGGAAATTCCACATTGTACTGATAGTGGAGGGCAAACAATTCAGCATTAAGCTCTTCTCAAGATGAAATTCCTTTATGCTTGTATTAGGAGGGAGTGGCAAAATTCCTGCAACATATTTTTTTCCCATGCTGTGTGTCAGTACAAAACCCACAAGTATGGAAACAAAAAGCCCCTCCCCCCCCCGCAATTTAAGACTAAATTCTGCCCCCCACCATTAGTGGAGTTTCATTACTTTCACCTGCTTCATTATTATTGTATCACATCCATTCCTGGGGAGGAGGATTCTGAGAGAATTTGGAAATTATTTATTTCAGTAGCAACCTGTTTTTTTTACAGTCTGTCCCATAAATTAAACAGTGACCATATCATTTCATTGGTGTTGCTGATCTCCAGAGACTGAAGGTTTTTTTTAAACATACACACAGACAACAGGTTTTGTTTTCATTTGTAGCTATAACAGGACTATTTTCCTGAAATATGTAATTTCCACTTGCTCAGAAATACCTTCAAAGTAATACACACTTAGCTGTAAGGAAGAAGAGGAGAAGGAAAAGGAGGAGGAGAAGGAGGAGAAGCTGTCATTAGTGTATCTGAATTAGATCAATTTTATTCTGACAAATACCAGAGGGCTATCAAATCTGGACTGCAGAGTTTGTCTCTTTGATGCTATTTAGTGGATTTCTGCAACCCAGATGTGATAGTCATAAAAGATTGTATTTTGTGATTTCACACATCACACTAACCACTGAAATGCAAACCATAATTGAATGGAGAACAGGTTTAAACTGATATTCATCACATATTTCTCACTATACAGACTAACATCTAAGGAATTATCAAGGATATTTCAAGAGCTACATGGACAGCCATTATATATTTATTTTAAAAGCATATTGCATTGTTCATAAGATTCCTTTTTGTTTTTAATATACTTGCCAAAGTTAGATAGAAAACAAACAATACCCTAATGAATCCTGTTATTAATAATAGAACAATATGCTGTGGGAGAGCTATTAAGAATTTCAGTATAGCTTTAAGAGTTACTGAACACAGCAAGGATATCATGTCAATTTTTAGCCCAATTTTCTCACCCATTTACCCTTTTCCCTAATTAACTTCCAATACTTTTTTAAAAAGTTGCATCAAGCTGGTTTAACATTCAACCTTAATTTCGTATTTCCTTACTAACCTGCATGAGTTCATTGCTATCAATGAGTTTATCTTCCAGCATCTCCTGTGTTAATTTTCCCATGGTGCCATAGAAGTCATCTGCAGTTTCACAAGAATTTATCTGCCTGCATCACAACACAAATATTTCTATTACTATACACGTTATAATCCTATACTGTACATTATTTGCTTTCTGCTTCTTGGAGAGGTCTACATTTAAGGATAGTTGGCCTAGGTGATGATGTTGCTACTTCAAGGGTGACTTGAGTTTAGTACCTCTAACTGTAAAATGTGGAATGTACGTATTGGAGCAATTGGGTCTGCTCTTGGGTCAGAGGCAGGAGCAGCTGATAGGTAATCTCACCTGACCTCAGAGAAAGGTGGAGTGCTAGAAATGGTACCTGATGTGAAAGGTTGGTTGCCACTTCAGGAAATATGCTCAGTGTATTTCATGGGTTGAAAGGAATACTAATTGTTTTTCTGCTTTGATGTTGGGTTGAATGGTCCCCCCAGCACCCGCATCATATTCTTTTTATTTAACTGACCTGTTAAAGTAGAAGCAAATGTTCAGTACCCTAGGATGACTATCACAGTAGGGGCAGAGAATAAAGATTTGGTGTTAGCAGGCTGTTACACAGGGAAAAAGAAATTAGACATTTAACAGCTATAGTCCCTTCTGGAAGCCTTGTCAGCAATCAGATATTGAAGAGTGATCCCAGCCCTTCAAAGAACCTGGTCTTGATCCTCCATAATGTCAGGTCAGTCCTATAAAGCAGAGATCATCCATGATCTGTTTGTAGATGAGAAAGCCACATTGGCTTGTGAAATAGATACCTACTTAGGGAAGCAGGTATGCTGATATGAGCCCTGTTTGTTCTGGCTGGATACTCTGAAGTACATTGTCAACTGAAGCAGGAGAAAATGTGGTGTAGCTGTGATTCATGAAAACAGTATCTCCCTTACCAAGATACCTGTGACAAAACTGGTGCACATTGAGCATGAACACCTGTTTTGGAATTAGGAATAAATTGAAGATTCTGTTAGTTTACTGCTTGTGCTACAGTCTAACAAAATCCCTGACTGACTAGAGGGAATTGGATTTGATGTTTGAGATCCCTGGATTTCAATATTCATTTTAGGACCGTTTTTCCTGGAACAATAAGGATGGTCTATCCCAGTTGATCACAGGGACAATACATGATGTAAGTTATATATTTTGGCATTTTGTTCTAATCAGGGGAATGTTCTGTTAGTGGAAAAGCCTCCAGATTCCCCTTTGTCATGGATGGAACCCCATCTGGTTAAATTGGATTAAAGGTTACACCTCACTTCTAGATGGGCAGTGGACTTAAGATGATTTGCCTGAAAAGTTTATTGAACCCAGCTAGTTACCAAGAAGTCTTGCAATGATTTGGAGCTGATTCCACCAGTTGTTTCTATTTCTCAAGTAAATTTTAGAAGGCATAGCTTGGAGACAGATGCGCCTTGAAAATGCATTGCTCAGGGCTCTATTTTGTTGCCAAAGCTTTTCAATATTTACATGAAACCACTAGGGATGATAATCAGGAGACGCTGATCCCCAAACAAGCATCATCTTTGGCCACTAAAGCAGTCTCAACCCCTAGCCCATCATGAAGCCCATCTGAAATGGGTCAAAATAATTTGCTTTCTTCTGGTCTGCGTGATCTGAGAAGCCACTAGTCTCATTTTTGGAGCTATATGCTCATGACACACATATATATTTTTCTGTGACATCTTCAGGAAATGGAGTGACTCCCCTGAATGCCTCTCTGCAATCAGTAATGAGGAATAACACTGAAACTGAATCCAGACAAGAGGGAGGTGCTCATTTTAATGGACATTCTAATGAGGGGGTAATTCTGCCTATTCTAAATGGGAGACCGCTATCTCAGAAGGAACAGGTATACAGTTTGGGAGTGTTTCTGGACTCATCTCTCTCTCTGGTGCCCTGGATCAAGGCAATAGCTAGGAGCATTTTTATCAGTTTTGGCTGCATCACTTCCTGGAAGAAAATTACCTAAAAATTATGCTTGCACTGGTAACCTCCAGACTTGACTATATTCCAGGAGCAGGGGCAATAAGACTTGTTATGAGTCTTATTTTTTAACTTTTATACAGGTCAGCTGCAAGGAGACTGGCTCATGAAATTCGCTGCCTCAACGTTTCAAAGCCAGTATGTAATGGAAGGCACAGGCAAGGAGGAGATTGATGTCAGGTTCAGCCCAAGAATAGCAACGAAACAGTCCAGTCCAGTGTAGTTCCTTTATTGCTTACATACTATAGACAGAATCTCACCAGACTAAACCTATCCTAAAGCTACTAGCAGATATACCCCGTGAGAGTCTAGGGAGGAGCTAGCCTTAGCCTCTTCTTCTTCCCATGGTCCTGCTGCGGGCTGAGAAAGTGCTTGCCTTGCCCCTTCCTCTGGAATGCACCCCCTCCCTCCTGATAGCCTTGATCTCCTCCTCGCCTATGCCTTCCAAGTTCATTGAAAGTTGGCTTCCAAGTAGTTTATGAATGATTGGGTGGTACATGTAGAATGAAAACTGTACTGATCATACCCTAATAAACTGCTCAAGAGTAGTGAACTGTAACAAGAATCAAACAAAAATTGGCATTTATGTTTCAGCAGCATGCAACATAGTGAATTGGTTGTCCAAATTAGCTTTCTCTTAGAGTAGCCTTCTATAGCCTGATAGCATCCAAACAAGCTAGATTTCAATTCCGTAATTCCTATTATAGAAGCCCAACACATTTGGGATACTCAAGTTGGGTAAGGCTACCTTGGGGTCTTTTAGTTTTACTCTGGGTTAATTTTGGCAATTATCAACTGTCATTAATCTGTTTTGAACAATGAAGCTATTAATCAACTATGCTGTGAATAGATAATCATTCTAGTATTGTACACTGAACAAAGGAAGAAAGATTTCCAAATGTTTGATAGGTCATTCCTCTTAAGTATAGGAAAGAAAATACCATTCCAAATTCCTTTCCATAATTGCAATGCCAGGTCTCATTAAATTTTGTTTTATCTTTTCATCCACAAAAAACCATCTTGTATTAAGTAGCAGGCAAAAGATGTGTCCCAAAAATATTCCTAAGAAATCTCATAAAGAAATTACACTAAACCTTCCATTTAAATGAAAGAATAAACTGCTGTCTCCCCAAATGTACACTTTAAATAATAAAACTAAAATGGGATTATTGGGGCTGAGAGAGGCCCCAGATCACCAGGCTGTTTCATGCCCTAAGGCAGATCTAAAACTCCGAGTCCCCTTGTTTCTATCCTAGGACCTTTAACCACTACACCAAAATGGCTCTTGCATTATGTCTTTAGGTTGCATAAAAGATCTATTAAGTTGCAAACAAAATGGTAGTTGTTACAGCCTCCATTTAACATGCAGGCTTATTCAGGAAAATTTGATTTAAGCGGCACCTTTTCTATAAATGGGCCTTTTTTCCTTGGTTACTTAAATCTCATGATTGTTATCAAAACATCAATGGTTAGTACTGAAGTAGTATTTTTAATCTAAACATTCCTAAGTGTTCTGCAAATGCACGGACATTTTCCAACTGAAGTTCCAACTGGCAGGGGAATAATTAATTTTAGCCAATTTTTCTTTCCTTTACAGCTCCCCCTGCTGTTCACCACTCTGTTCTGGGAACAGCCTCAATTTTTAGAGAGCAGATTTTTGGAAGCTGAGAGGGAATAAACAAAAGCTCCATGAGCCAATTTTCATTTTCAGAAAAGATCGAAGCCTTTGTTAATTAATATCATTCAAATTATGGAATAGGACTGTAATTGTTTTTAATGTACAACACATATAACAAAATATATAAAAATGACCTATTAATTGTTGTAAAAAAGAATTTCATTAGCATTTTCTCTTTAGCTATAATTTTTGCATCCAGACTCTCTTTGTAGGAAGATAAAAAGTATATGAATGTTAGAAAGAGTTCAAATGCCATTTTCCAGTGGAACGAACAGGCCTTGGCTTAGAATTACTGAAGTCACTGACAAAAATTACTTCAAGAGTTTTTAGTGTAACTGACAAGAGCAATAAAATTGTTTAAAGTGGCCCTAACAGAAGAAAAAAAAATTCTGAATGTAGTCACAATACTTAGAAAGCTTTTTCAACTTCCAACATTTAACATGGAAATGATTATTGAAGTTTTTGTTACAAGTACTTAAAATTAATTGTTCTGACAGTTGGTGCTGGACTATTAGCATCACTACATATTTTTATTTTTGTGGAATATAAATTGCCTTTTAGATTTGAAGAGTACTTTTTAAGCTTTCAATGTGGGTTTCAAATACAGGGTAAGTACATCTGGTCTCCAACATTGTTGGAGTCCTACTCTATCACTCCCCACAAGCATCATCATTGTTCAGATGATGGATTTGGAATTCCCTTTCTTGCTACTATGTTCCTGAAATCACAAAATATGAAGCTTGATCTCTATAGCAGATGTTGTAATATATAGACTACAAGAATGATGTATACCAGGAGCAGACAAAGCATCATGATCTAGTGGCAGATCTCTGTGAGAAAATTTTATCATTCTAAAGTAAGTTGCTAGAAAAGAGTACTTGGGAGAAAATCAGGACTTTTTTTGTTTGTGTGAATTGTGGTGAATTCTTCAGCTAGGTATTGATTATTTAGTTCTTTGTGTGTGTTTGCCTAATCTGACTCTGGTTGCTAGACTTAAGTTGGTGATTAAAATGTTGAACTAGGCCTGGAAGAACAATAATTCCTCAGCCGGCCATGAAGATTCCTGGGTGATTTTTGGCCTGATTCCATCATTTAGGCTAACCAATCTCACCAGGTGTTGTGAACGTAAATTGGAGAGGAAGTACTTTGTACCCCATCTTGATTCCTATAGGAAAGGTGGCATATAAATATAAATCACCACCATAATCTTAATGTAGACCTCACAGTCTCTCATGTACATAGTAAAGCATCTCATAATTATCTAGTATTATAGCCACTGAACAGAGTCAACTTCAGGCAAAGGTTTTAGGCCCCAACCCAACAACTGCCTTCTCCAAGAGCAAGTGAACATAACCTTACTGAAACAGGGATATTGTATTGGTGTGATGAAATACAGAAATGGAACAAAATGAAACAGAAATAAAACTTTATGCTATAAAGGAAAAGTGAAGGTGCATAATAATAATTTTCAGTACAGATAGTTCCCTACTTATGAACAGGTTACATTCCAAGAGGCTATTCATAAGTCCGTTTTGTTTGTAAGTCCAACCAAGCAAAAAGTACTGTAAAAAAAAAAAGAAAAAAAAGAGGAGGAGGCAGGGCAGCAGTGTGGGCAGAGAGCCCTGTCTTCTACTGCCAATGTGAGAAACAATAGCATGCAGACTGTGGAGAGCACAGTGGAATGAGCTAGTGGGATGCGACATGCTCTATTGCCAGGAGAGGCAGTGGTGGCTCCCTGGGTGAAGGGGGCGGCTGTGTGGGAGGTGCTGTTCAAGGTGGCGGCAGAACTTGAGGAAGCAGAGGGACAAGCGCAGGCACATGCACTCTGCAGCTTGTGTTGGAAACTGCTGGCCCTTGCAGGAGGAAGGCTGAAGATTGCAGCCTCCAACCTGTGCTGTAAACTCCAACACAAACCTCCAACCTCCCAGAAGGCAGGAGAAAGTGGGAAAGAGTTAGCTTGCAGCACGCCAGAAACTAACCCTTTCTTGCCTTCTCCCAACTCCAAGGTCCATCTTCTTCGTATCGGCGAAAGTTCGCAACTTGAAAGTTCATAAGTAGAGGACTGTCTGTACTTAAATAGCATTTCACACAGCATTTTCTCAAAACAATGGTTTATTTTTAGACATAGACTGAAATATACTTACTCTTCTAGTTTTGCCCAAATAGCCAATGCTACTCTCAGTATAATTTCTGACCCCTCAAAGAATACAGAATCCCAAATTTTTAAAACTGTATGGTTAGGAAGGCAGGTAGCAAACAGGGTCAGGAACCACTGCATAGTGAAGACATTTGTAAGTGGGGGTTCATACCCACCTGAAACAGAAAAAGAACAGGGAAATCATTGCCTGCTGTTCTCTCTGCATAACCTAATACAAAAATGGGTAGAATAAGATGTACTCAAATTATACCATTGTGTTCAATTTCAGTTTCATACAAGTTCAAAAAGCTAAAAGCAATAGTTAATATGTTGTAGATAATAATGCCATTGTTTAGTTTATAAGATACTGACTCCCTTTTAACAAAAGTTAGCACATGACCAAGCTGATCTCAGAAAAGCTAAGCTAGTGAGACCTGATTGATACTTTAACAGGTGACCACCTGAGATCTCAAAGTAAAAGTAAAAGGTAGAAGTAAAAGTAAAAGCAACAGTAAGTAAAAAAATATTTTCAAAGTCCCATAATACTTTTGTCAAATATTTACATGCACTGCTCTGCTCTTATCTTTAATATTTAAAAATGTAGAAGCTTCACCTGATGCAGAAAATTTCAGGGCTTCCCTGGGTAATACTTTAATAGCACAGTCCTTCAAATCTGTAATTGCCCACTATATTATTTATTTATTTACAAATCAAACTTGTATGCCACGCATCTCACTATACAAATGACTCTAACATTTGTTTACCAACTTATCCAGACTATAATTGTTTTTGACACTGGATTATTATTAGAACTGATCCAGAAAGAATAATCATATTTAGAGCAGGGAGAGTAAAGGGGTCTATTATCTATTACTTCAGAAAAAGCTATTGTATACAAATCAAGAGACTATCACCTAAGATTCCTGATACCATTAATCTGCATATCTAGTTTCATAGATTCCTGTTTAGTGATATCATCTCAGACACTTTCTAATTTTAAACAGCACTTACAGTTTTAACCCACTAATTTTACATTTTTACTTTATGTTAAGAGTAAGGAAATTTATTTCTAAGAAATAAAGAAAAAACAAAGGAAGAAATACTTGCATGGCAATTGCATACCTCCACTTTCCTTGTTGGCAGCTCTTTGGAGAGTATCCAGATGCTGGGACAACTCAGGAAGTTTCATTCTTAGAAGGTCTCGGAACACTGCCATGTCAACAGACAGTGCTTTAAGATTATTGACAAAGTAGCTATCAGGTAGCACTTTATCAATTAAGTAAATCATTATCTGAAAAGCAAGCAGAAAGTGAGTTTAAGGAAAATTTATCATCCAAGTAGTGGTCTTTGTATAAACATAAGTTAGAATCATAACTGATTCTCATACCCATACATCTTTATTTAGCCTTTAGGGGCCTTGTTTCTATACCATGGTATATTTATAGTCAGCAAAACTAGATATGGATAAAAATCTGGTCAATAGATATACTCACTTTTAAAGCATCTCCCTCATTGCCCTCCATTACTTCCAGGATGAGAGCAGCAAGGATGTTAAAACCTTGACAATAACCGACAGATTTGTTCCACCTGGCATAAGCCAATAACACTCTTTTCAATACCACTCTGTCTTGTTCTGCCTCTTGGCCACAATAAGAACTGCACCCAGTTCGATGAAGATCCTAAGTGGGGATGGGAGAGAAACAATGAAACCTTTGCATATGACTTTCACATTTCTTTAAATACAAGTATAAATTACATCTCAATATTTTTACTTTCTGAACTCAACTGACTTTTTAGTGTGGA
Organism: Liasis olivaceus; assembly: GCA_030867105.1. NCBI lineage: Eukaryota > Metazoa > Chordata > Lepidosauria > Squamata > Pythonidae > Liasis > Liasis olivaceus. The sequence continues at coordinate 36,073,916 of CM061355.1, read as the reverse complement.
CTGGAATTGAAGTGCATGAGACACCCATCTTTGCACTGTTATGTTCAAGCAGCAAATAATCAACACCTCAAGAAGTAATTACAACCAATCAATATACATTAACAGTAATGTAGGAACTGTCACATGAAAAACAGATTCTTTCTCTTCTTTCTGCTGAACAGCTCTTCAATTTTCCCTCTCTTTTTTAACCTTTACTCTGATGCTAGTGATTGATACTGTTTCAGGACATGATAAACTGAAAATTGTTAAGCTAGCCAATATATTTTGGTGGTCTTGTTTTCTAGTTAATACAGTGGAACACTTGGTATAAATCCAACATTAGGCGAGGAACAATTGTTGCATTACAATCCTAGCTTTTATAGCACAATTTTAAGAAACAGATTGGACCCCAGTGTAATTACAGTGGTACCTCGGGTTACGAACGCCCCTCCTTACGAATTTTTCGAGATACGACCAGCTCTGGCCCCAAAAATTTACCTTAACATGCGAACTCCGCCTCGAGCTACGAACCGGATCCGCGGCCATTTGCCCTGCTGCCACGCAGTCGCGGCTTCCTGTGGGCGAGATCGCGGTAGCAAGGAGACGTTCGGTGAGGCTTGTGGTGTGTTTTGTGGCGTTTGGAAGGTTTTTGGTGTGCTTGTCAGCATGGCTCCAAAGAAAATGCAGAGCAGGCTTGGCAAGAATAAGTTTACATTGAACTTTATGGGGAAATTTGCCTCGTGGTGCGACCAAATTCGGAGGGCGGAACGGATTAACCTTATTTACATTGAACCTTATGGGAAAATTTACCTCGAGTTACGACCAACTCGAGTTGCGATCAGAGTCACGGAACGGATTAAGTTCGTAACTCGAGGTACCACTGTAATGGAAAACGTCAAACAAACACTGAACTGCTGAAACTGTAAACTCTTTAAGCAAAGAATATGAAAGTGTAACAAAAAAACAAGAAAAGCTATTTGTATATGCAATTTAGATAATCATTACAATCATTTCATCTCTTCAAATACTCATTTAAAAAATTTAAAGCACATCACTCGACTGAACCATCTACAAAGACCTTCAGGATAGTATATATGATTCAATGAAGAAACGGTAATCTATAGCCTGACTGGCAAACTTTCATACTGAAAGAATGTTCTGCAGTAACTAGCTGAATACTAGTACTCTTTTAAAAGAGACAACTAAAATATCAAATTAAATAACTGCTGTGAATCACAAGATTGTTATCTGCAAGGTATACTAGATAGACTATAAGATGTGTTTGACTAGATTTTATGCATCTTTTCCAAGCATTCAGCTAGCTGTACTGGCCAAAATTAAAGTTACCAGAATATTAAGGAGAATGGATTACTTTCCCCCTATGCTATTTCCCTGGTAAATAATGCACTGGAGCTATTATTTTTTCCCAGCCAATGATACAGAACAGGAAGACAAGACTCAGATACAGGCTGTCAACTCTGAGCCTGAGTCAGAATTTTTCAGCCAAGAAAACTACAGGGAGAGATTCTCCCAAAACTGTTGAGATAGGTTGGATCTTTGGAACTGAAAGAAAAGATGTAGCCCTTCAGAGAGCATAGAAATGTAAGGTGTCAAGGGGACACATTAGCAACAAGAGAAAAGGGATGGCTTTTTCCTTTATCCAGCTACTTTTTATTTGTCTGGGCATTAATAGAATTCAATTTTTATTACTTTGGAAGCATCCTTAATAAATTTCATAAGAGTTGAATCCACTCTGGAAGTGATAATCCTATTATTGATTATTCTGTTTACTGCTTTATTTGTTTTGCTATTATAATTATTTGTTTGATATAAACGTTATCCTACAAAACCAGTACAAAATGAAAAATTAAGTGTGCTACTAGCAGTACAAAAATAAAAGAAGCTAAACTACACAAAAAAGGAAATCCAGCTGGGACACCATGATCAAACTGAGACAATAGTGAGAAATCATAATTTCTTTATTGATTACCATAATATATAGAACACTTAGCACACAAGCAGATATACTTTCTTCTTTTGTTATGTTATGAATGTAAAGAAATTAATAAGTAAATTAATAAGCTTTTAAATACCTTTACAATCTGAATACCCATGGAATCATCATCAGGATTACTTCGGTCATTGAAAGTGAAACGCATCGTTTTATCCCAGTCAATTGCTATACTCTTTAAATAGTGATCTGCCAGGGTGAGCCAAACCTTAAAAGATATACCAAAAACCATCTCAGCTCTACTTTAAATGGGTTGTATTTTACCTCTGTGCAAAAATATCCTGCATATTTAATATGTTGCCATTGATTGTATATAGCATAGAAACATAAACCTGTTCACTTGCTTATGCTAGAATGAAGGAAGAGGCAGAATATGCTGTGCCCCATCAGAATGTGGCCAGGAATCCTGAAAATCTACAGCATGGAGACTTGGCAACTCTCTTTAGACTTTGTGCTTTATGTGCAAAGTCCTTGTGGGGGGAAGCCAAATTAGTTGGGCGCATTACAGGTACAGCATGCCCATGTGCTGCACCCACTCAGATTTGGCCTATTTACATTCAGACTATAAGCTAAACTGAGCTCTAGTTATTGGAACAATGATTAGAGCAAGTAGGCATGACTTTTAGTTAATTACTGCCGGCATTGCAAATATTTATGTACTTGTACCACTGAAAAAATTACAAGCAAGTGTACATTTGAATACAGACACACACACACACACAAACACACACACAACTATGCATGCATAGTTGAATACAGATGTGTGAATTGTCCTCAGTCCCATCCGAATTGTACATTCCGACTGCTGAACTGATTTCATTCAGTCAATTCAATATGAACTGTTGTTTTGATATGAAGTGTGTGCAAAATTTGTCCAAACTGGTCCAGATTGAATCAATGTGTATGATGAATCAACTTCCTGAATTAGACTGACAACTGAAACTAGGAAATCAGTTTGATAATTCAAAAGAATTGCCTTTCCATTAAATCTCTGAATCAAACATTCACACAGCCCTAAAAATTATAGCTCACCTACATGTAACATATGGTACCAGGCTCATTCCAAAAATTCTTAATAGACAAGTCCCTTTCCAGAATAGATTTCTGTGTAGCATATTCAGTAACATTAAAAATAGTATAGTATGAAAATTTGAAATTCAGCTATCAGCTTATGCCATTCAAGCCTTCGTCTTCTTTTTGACTACAATTTAATCATAACTACCATCATCTAAATCTAAATCCATTTTTCATAGGTAGACAGAATTCAAGGGTGATAAGACAAATATAAAATGGAGGACAAAAAAGAAAAAAGAAAACCTACCAACCCATACACAAAAATGTTATTTATCAGTCTTACTATATTAGGCAGGCATTCAGAATTCCACAGACCATTATTAGAAACTTATATTGCAAAGAAATGTTCATGCATTTCAGGGACTCTTTGGAAGCTGGATAGTCTGATTAAGTAGCTACTTGACAAAGATATGTGATTTTCCCCCATAGGAATAACATTTGTACCAGCAAAGCATAAGTATATTGGATGGCCGCAATGTCTAAATTATTCCAAGCATGCTAACTAGGAAGCTTTCACACATGTCCTACACAGAAATACTACTTACAACTTTTTAAGTGGTATTGTTTTCTATATCTACTTCCTTACTCTGTTTATTTTTACACAATGAAGTTTACAATTATAGACAATATACGTAATGAAAAACTATCTGCTAAATTAAAGTAAGCTCCATATGCTTTTCAAAAAGAAAACAGCTAGCTTCATAGCTAGGAAATATTTGTACATAGGGAAATTTGTAAGTTTATTAGCAGGTGATTATTTTAGTATTTGTACATTTCCCAGTAGAGATAATACTATAACAATGAGTCTGCTTAATTAGACTTTCTTAATTACCTTTCCACTGCTTCAACATAAGGAAAATCCTTTTCCAGTCTATTTGTTATTCACAATTCCAGTATCTTTCCAAGAAGGATCTTGCTTAATTAGAACTTTTTACTGGTGCCTAGCCAGTAGCATTAAATACATGTAGGTTTTTACTGCTGGGATAAACAGCAGCTGTTTATCCTCAGTCCAGAGCTTCACATAATGCTGATCACTATGCATTTTATGAAGAACGGAGTTTTACTTACCTTTCTTCTCCACTCTTTTGGAATTCCTGTTGACAGCCTAGCCACTGCTTTGAGAGCATCATGCCACTAAAAACAACCACCCATACAGTGTTAAATTATTCCAATTTGGAAACAAAATTCAACATACAATATTTTAATATTACAGAGGGAATATTTATCATAAACTGTCTGGCCACAAAATACTTAAATACAACTGCAAAACAAAAGAAAAAAGTGCTATGTAATTCATTTATATAGGAATTACAAGAATACACAACTGACTTTAATATTTTGAGTTTCTTTGCTGTTGAAACAATTAATTCCCACTGAAAAAAAAAAATCAAACTACAGGCGGAACAAATGCAGTGGCAGCTCAGCTCTTTTGGATAATAAAATACATCCCAGCCTTAATTAATTAATGTAGTTTTAAAATTATTATTTGTCCACGCACTTGGAAAATTATTTAAACTTATTATTTAATAAATGACTTTACTTGAACTACTAAGAAGCTTTTTTTGTAGGACAACTTATTCCAATGAATAAAAATCAGTTACCTGTTGAAAACCATTCTGACCTAATGATGGCTCAAGTGTAAACTTCAACTTTGTGTCCACCCCTATGCAATAAAAATAGAAAACCAATTACCAATATACTCATTCATGGATTGAAACTGCATCACATTGGAGACTATAATGTAAACCTGATATGCAAAATTAATGCAGCGATAACATACCCTAAAATATCAATATTACTGTACAAAAATAACACAACTTTTCACAGTGAATAATAACTGTGAACCCGACTTCCAGCAAATAATATTCTGAACTAAAAACAAATCTGGAGAATAAGTTTTAAAATGTTTGAAATAGACACATGATGTTCTCTTCCTGCATAAACACAATACTTACACGTGGAGTAAAATATGAAAGAGTCAACAGAATTTACTTTTCTCCCTTTTCCATAAACAGATCTCACTTACCAAAAGAAAGTCAGGAAGCAGCTATTAAATTCATGAAAGCTCTTGTTACTTATTTATTTATTTTATTTATTAAATTTTTATTTAATCCCATCTCCCCCCAATGGGGGAACTCTGGGGGACTTAACTAAGCAGAGAGGAGATCTGGATGTGTATATAGGAAGAATATTTTGACCTTTTTCAAGCAATTATCATCCACTACATTGGCAGTTTTTACATGTCAAGGAGGGGAAGATAATTTGATTAAGTACTGTTGGATATTTTTATGGGCATGCAACATACCTACAAAACGAAAACGGAACCTAGTTATTTAAGAATAAAAAAATGCACCATCACATTCTTAACAAAAACATTTTAATCATTTGATAGGAAGAAAAGTTGCATAAATCTGTGCCATTGTTCCCATAGCTGTATTTTGGGCAACATCCAATGTTAAGCAAGTAGACATCTATTAGCTCTCCCTCCTTTATATCCCAAATGGTAGGTTTCAAAAGGTACAAATACTGAGAAATGGGGGACTTCATTTTGCTGACTGATGTCATTCTGACATCTATCTATCTATCTATCTATCTATCTATCTATCTATCTATCTATCTGCCTTTTAGTCAGCATTGACTCCTGGTGACCTAACTGGACAAGTCCCTGCAGTTTTCTTGCCAAGATTTTTCAGAAGTGGTTTACCATTGCCTGCTTCCTAGGGCTGAGAGTGTGTGACCGGCCCAAGGTCACTCAGCTGGCTTTGTGCCTAAGGCAGGACTAGAATTCATGGTCTCCTGGTTTCTAGCCCAGTGCCTTAACCATTATACCAAACCGTCTCTCTTATTCTGACAATAGGTCAACAAAATTGAAGAGAACCTTATATAATTTATGAGAAAGACATTTCTGAGTTGTACGGAAATTAATCTGCATTAGGATTTGTACAAATTCATGAGGCAAGAGTAGTCAAGATGGGCTTAAGGCAGTCATAATTACTCATTAAATCAACACATCTTCTGTGCAGGGTGAACTATCTGATACATTCTTCAGGTTGGGATCATCTTTCTTTAAAACTTTTTTGGCATTACCATTGACCCCTATGGTTAGTGTTCACTTAACACACATGATAAAATAGGGATATGCAAAATATCCAGTTTACAAATGTGCACAGAACAGCTGGTTTGTGCCCAAACTGAAACAAGAATGTTCTGAATGTTTTATTCTGGATGTGGCCTGAAATGAAGCTGTTTTGTTTGGATATGCCTCAGTGCAGTTGTTTGGGGTAGAAGTGTTTTCAGTGCTCTGTTTTAGCTTCTCTGACTGGAAATTGTCTTGTACCTTGCATCTGGGTTGTTATCCTTTGAATGTTGTCTGGATCAATTCTGCAGAAGGGACTCTTACATATCCACTGCTTTTGGCTTAGAGTGCATGGAGGGTGATCTGGGTGGCATTCTGCAGCCCAGCAGCTGACATTTCAGGAACACGTGACACAGAGCAAGCTGTTCTAGACCTAACTGCTAATGGACTACAAGCATCTGTGGAAGTTATTGCTGTGGGGGGTACTTTATTCATTGCAGGATTGGTGCTTCTGCTGGCAAGCATCTGATTGCTACCCTCTGAGGCAATCTACAATGCCCAATCCCTTATTTCAGGTTGTGGGGTTTTTTAGTTTCAGTTTTGATTCAATGTAGCAAGTGATAGTAACAATCAGAAAAAAGGGATTTCTCCCCTACCCTTCTCTTGCTTTTCAAATTAGTCCATCTGAGTATAAAATAACATTTTCTCCCAAATAAGGCCTGCTTGCTTATTTGAGGAAATTAGTCTAATTAGTGTTGTGTGTATATATACTGGCACTAATAGTACTGCTGTTTGTTAGACACTTATACACACACACACACATTAAATAGAGTCCTTTTTCTGTTTTAGAAAGAGACTTGCCATTAAGGCACCCCACCACCACTTCCCAGTTTAGGGCTACCCTAATATTAATCCCACATACATTATACCCCCTATTTAAAAAACCCACTGAAGCAGCCATAGCTGTGGGAATGCTCTGTTTTGTGCTACTGAGCAAGCCAGTGAAAAGTAAAAAGATGGGTCTGCTCATGTTTGAGACAACTAATGACAAGATCTGGCCAGCCCTGGCAATAGTTGCCCAGCGGTAGATCTCCTGCCCACCAACCAATATCCCAAGCAAGAGGGTGTTCTTAGAGCAGACAACATGGTGACATTCCATTGCTGATGCCTTAGGGCTGACTTGGTGGAGCAATTAGCTGTCCTTAAGGTAAATATCCCCTTGCTGGACTTCCCTGACCTGTCACTGAATGGGAGACTGAGGATTAGCCTCTTACCTCTCTCCATAGACCACTGGCAGCAGCCTGCTCACTGCCTACATATAGCTCTGGTAAGAAGTGCTGGTGTCTCCAAGACATCAACTCATCTGGGTCACACTCACACTCTGACCAAGTCACTGAAGCAAGTCTCTGGGAGATGCATAATGGATGAGAGCTACATGGCTCACCTGGCTGATCCTTTCAATCTCTGAGTAATATCACTGAGTGAGCTGACACTAGAAGAGACTCCACCTGGCTTTATGAGGCTCCTGCACTATCTGAGATACAATGGGATTTATCTACCATCCCTCAGATGACTCACTGTCCTTCAAGCCCAACACCATGGCTCACCTATCTTCATGCACGTGGTTCAAACAAGGTGTGACAGCTCTGAGGACACATGCAATCATAGCACACATACATGCAGCACTGAGGTGACCATAACAGGCACACATAGCTCGGACAAATGAAAAATACTTTTCCACTTATCATACTACTGCCTTCCTAGAAGCTAAATTGCTGTTTATTTTAACAATTCCTGTGAGAAACTGGACTTCTTGTGGGTGAGTTACTGTGTGTGGCCTTCAAAAAAAAAAAAAAAAAAGCAAATGGATTGCTGGGGGTGACATCAAAGACATATCCTTCTACATATGCATGCAACATTGTGCTTAAGTTCACACACAACTGATGTAAATGCAAAAAGTACTAATACATACAGGTTTGATTGATCTGCTTCTTTAATGTATGTGTGAACTCTCTGAATGCTCTTGATTCCTGCTGATGTTGAGATTCAGGATATATGAAATTCATATATATGTTGTGAGTGCATCATCTTCAAAAACACTCTGAAAGCTCCACTATCAAGATAAAAGAGAATTCAGAGAGTACAAATGCATGGCTAAACTCTGCAAATCATCATTGGTATAGCTTAGTTGCCATCTTTTTTCCTACAAACATTGTACATTGGTTTAGCAGGGTATTTTGTAGTTTTTGATTTTGAGTGTATTTGAAAAGCAAAGAGTAAATCAAGTTGTTTTTACTTTGGTGTCATTAATTCATCCTCTTGTACTCTGCACGCTGCATTCTTTTGTACCCTTCTATTTATGGAGACTTCAGACTGCATTTCAAAATGCAACCCACCCTCCCCCCCATGCCAATTGGTCTTCTAGCTTAGGTTTATGTGTACTGTTCTTGGATTCTTGTTGTGTTGCCTATGCAGTGAGCATGTCATCTTCCCCATCCTCATTATCTTTTTCTCAAAATTCCACACAGCTTGCTTAGATTTGTTTGACTTTTTTGGAGTTGTTGACTTCTATGTTGTTCATTCATCATTGCACTCTGTGCATCCTGTTCTGTCCTTCTGATAAACTTCAGAGTGTGTTTAAAAATGCTGATTGGCCTGCTAACTTGGAGGTGGGGGAGGGTTGCACTGTTTCCATGCGTTCCTGCACTGTTGATGCAGGTCCATTTTGCTGCCAATGCATGTTTGAAATTGATGGTTGATCTGCATTTCCTGCAACTCTTCTTCCCTTCTGTACTTCAAGTGTAAAAAAGAATTATTTTGCTGAGTAAGGGTGCATGCATATGTAAAATTGCTCTCTGTTCTGCATCCTATTAAGTATTTAAATGCTGGCAGCCAGATATGTTTTGTGTTTCTCAAGTGGAGCCTTTCTCATGGGCAACAGTTCCTTTCATTTGATTGGTTTGTTTCATGCTCACTCTACCAGAAACTATCATTATTTTATTTGTTTGGGTAGTCAGCTGGGGGTAGAGCAAATTTGCAGGTGAATGGGTGGAGGGACACAGTCCATGTTCCTGACTGTCTACAAGATTAGATTTATCCACAGACAACATAGATTTAGAAGAGACTTGCTGTATTTTAAAATATTTTTACAGTAACCCCTTACAGAATTGACTAGAATTAATAATTTCCACCAAATTGTTTTCTTATCCTGGAAGAGGTAAGTGACTCAGTTATGTTCTGGGGAGAGACCAAAGACACAGACCATTTATTTGTTTCAAGTAGAACCCAGGTCAAGTGGTTGCTATAAGTTCAGTAAGACTAGGGCAAAGGATACAAGATCTGAGCTTCAAAATCTGAATATTCACTAGATCAAAAATGTGGAATTTTCTATATCTCTTTGCTCTTGTCTAGTAGTTGTCCAGATTTTTGCAGCCCTTGAGGCATCTTCTGTATCCCACTGCTTTCCATAGCTGAAATATTTGAAACCATTGCAAACTTTATTAAAAGGCATATCCTTTTAATAAAATTTAATAGGAAAAAGTGCTATTAGACTCCTGGTTTTTTTTTTTCATCATAGGGTCTCCTAAAATGTTTCAGGCTTTGTTTCTGCCAAAACATAGCAGTCCAAAACTGATTGACAGAACTTTTGGAATGTAATATTTTGTTTCATGTTTTCCATTTTTATATGTATCCCTATTTCAAAATTATACCCACACATAGAAATATTATTTTTAACAGAACAGTAATCAATTATACCACTGTATATAAATTAATACAAATAGCTGCAAAGGTATCGATATGAATGGTCCGTCAGTCACCAGGAGTTAAGCTTGATTTGAAGGAGACTGCCTTTATATTAGTGCATTCAATATTGAACATAGGAAAATCCCTCCCTTACAGAATGTCGCTGTCCAAGCCAGTGGTGCTGAAACGGCATCTGACACTCCATACAAAATTATTATTAGATTTTTATCCCACCTTTTTTTAAAAAAAAAAATTGGTCATCTCAAGGCAGAGAACATATCTAATACTCCTACCTCCTATATTCCCCACAACAATTCTCTGAGGTGGGTTGGGCTGAGAGAGTGTGACTGGCCCAAAGTTACCCAGCCAGCTTTCACGCCTAAGGAAGGCCTAGAACTCACAGTCTCCTGGTTTCTAGGCCAGCACCATAATATAACTGTCTTATAATAAAAGGTTAACAACAATTAGTCACAATAAAACCTGCCCATTTAAATTGTATTTCATAATAAATGTATTAAATTTAAGGTGTTTTGATTACCACTCAAACCAATATTTGGATGATCGTGTTCACAGTATCAGACATCCCCATCTTCATAATTAAAATTCCCTCAAACTGAGTAGCATGCCAAATTTCCACCAGAGAGATTTAGAAAATTAATTTATGGTTAGACTGTTATTAGTATTCTATTTAATTCATTTCTATTGTTTTGATCATCAGTTGCAACAAATAAGATAAAACCTGCACAAAAGTGACCAAACATTAATAAAATACATTAAAATGTCCAAAAATCAGTAAAAACGTTAAAACAATGCTATTATAGCAAATAAATTATTAGAAAACATTAGGAACTTTTAATAAAATATTCTTTGTTTAGCAGCAGCCTGTGCAAAGCTTGCTAATTTCCATAGCATTGTCTCCTTGTCTAAATTCATTAGATATTCAATTTTATATGAATCAGGCCAAAATTATTTTCTTATCAAGAGTGGTTCCAGAAATTTTACATGCGCCAAAGCAGAAATAGGGCAGTACAATAAATAATGAGTAAAATCTTCTATAATTTCCTTGGCACAAGGAATATTATTATATGGGATATTGTAAAATCTAGTTGCTGATGCCATTTACTGGAACTGTAGTTTTGTAAGTGTCTCACAGAGGATGGCACTGTAACACGCCTCAGATAATAAAACCAAAATCGAATACGAACATTAAGTGCATACCAAGGGGCAATTTTAATTTAATTTAAACAAATTTCTTTGAGCAAAGACATCCAGCAACCTGTTTTTAAATAATAGATTGTTTGCATTAATTGAATTTAAAAAGAATTTAAAAAGAATTCCAGAGAAAAACCAAAGGTATGCATAAGATTGGATAAAAATGTAAACCAACTGGTGCAAGAAGGAGTGGAGAAATTCATTTGCTCCAGGAAGCACCAACTGATAAACCTATCAATCACCTCAATAAAGTATAATAAAAGAAAGCTGAACATGTAAACAGTCTCTTTAGAGTAGTACACTACAATGAAGCTATTACTGCAAATCAGTTTGCTTGAATTGATGCATGAATTTGCATCTTGTTTTCTATGCTTTCTACTTTCCACAAATTTTTTCAGCAAGACAATGGATTTGTATACTGATGATTTAATGTATGAGTATTTTTCCAACACCTCTATGCCAAAGGTTCTTGAATGATCTTGTATATCTAAGCTAGTTTCCAAATGTACATTTATTCTTATTACAAAAATCTGTTCTCTAAAATATTGTATTGCCATAAGTCTTTTCTGTGTTTAAACCGCAAATTAGGCTCTATTTACACCGATGCTTTATTTTATTTGTTTTATTTATGGTATACACATAAAACACAAAAACAAAAAAGCATATAACAAGCTAGGCCTAATAATGAAAAGAGGTGTACTAACCGACTTCTGAAAGCTACAGCTATTGTAAGAACTTGGCAATTTTTTAGTAACTGCCCATGCTTGATCTTGTAGAAGGAAGTCTGTAACCTCTTGGACAGAAAGACAATTAACATTTCTGACAAACAGATTTATGACTGCCAGAAGCCATGAGTGATGCAAGTTTATCAATGCATGAGTTATTAACTCAACCTCTGTGTCTGAACACACACAAATCCACTTATAATATGGGACACTAGTATATCTACCTATTGTCATCATAATGGATAGTCCTCCAATTTGAGCTAAGATGAAAAACCTCCTACAAGGAGCAGGTAAATTATAACCAAGAATTTAGGTCCTGTCTAGAGTGTGGGGGTGAGGCCCGCAATTGCACCATCATGAAAGTGAGTAAGGTTAGCCCAATCTAAAGCCCAAATCCCACAGCCAAGGCCTTACTGATGCTTGTCAAGTGGCTACTAGACAGATAACCAGAGCAGACTTATTTTTTGAAAGCCTCCATGAAGAATCTTGCCTAAAACCTTTATTTTTATTCATTTATTTTAAATTCTGTGTTAAAGATTCTCTTTATCCAGAATATTTAAACAGCTGCCAATTAAAGAGGGAAAGAATCTAAACTCTCAAGAGTTGTATTCTCTTTTATATTTCAGGCTGCTAGTATTTCTTTATTCTCATTTGCTTTAATGTGCCATACTAGGCAATACTGTATGTTGAGTTTTAATACTGAATGTTATTCTCGAAGTGACTCAGAGAATACATACTGATGGGCAGTCTGCTCCTTTCCAGGTATACCCCTTGGGAAATGCTGCAGCCCCGCCGCCATTTCTAGAAATCGTTCGCCGCTCCCTGTCCGAGGCGCAATAAACCGCCCATTCCGCTGCTGAAGCTGCAGCGACCATCAAGATGCTCCTCTTCCTCCACCACCACCACCACCACCACCTCCCTGGCCAAGCACGCGCAGGGTTCCTAAGCATTTCACCCCAGTTCTGCCTGCCCGATCCCCGGGGAGCAGCTGGAAGTGCAGCGAGGGTGACTCCGGGCATTTCCCTTCCTCCGTCCGCAATAGTCCCCTCCTCTCTGGGACGAGCGTAGGCAATTAAGCCTTGACGTGGTTAAGCCTTCGAGAAAAGCCAAACGTGCCCCGGCGGCCAAGGAAGCGCCCCTTTTCCGACAAAGGCAGGAAAACGGGAGAGCGGGGCCCAGACGGCCTGCGGCAGCCCTTACCCGGCTCCAAGGTGCACAGAAGGCGAGGCGCAGTTCGGGATATGCAGCTCCTTTTCTTCAAGACGTTGCTCAGGATGGTGCTCACGCCGCCGCCGCCGGTGCTCTGCCGTTTTAAACACCTTCCCCCTCGCCTCAGGGAACTCGTCAGTCTGTCTTGCCTCATGGATGACCACAAGCAGGAGCCAAACGCACCATCCACCGGTTTTCCAAGGCCAGCGGCCGCGCCAGCTTCCCGCAGGTGCAGCCGGCGCTCGCGACTAGTGACGCAATCCGGGCCTTCGCCGTTCCCAGTTCAGCCAGGCTCTCGGGCTCAGGGATGCTGAGCGATGGCGGCGGGGGGAGCGCGGCCGAGGGCGGAGAGAATTAGAGCAGCGGGAACGCGGCTTTGAAGAGGCGGCGAAGGCAGCGGGGCGCCTCTTAGCTGGAGGGACCTCTGCAGTGCAGAGGAGAGGAAGGCGCGGCGCGGCGCAACCCGGCAAAGAAGGAGAAAAGGGGCCGCTCCCGCCCACCATCACAGCATCGCTGACAGAAGAGCTAGGCAGCTCTTCCTTCCCCGCCGCCACCTGCCAGCAAGCGTTAAAAATAAACCGGCTCGGGGTAACTTGCCACAGCAACGCGCTGCCATCTCTGGAGCCTGGCGCCAACGGCAGAAAACGCAACCGCCATCTGGAGGGAGTTCTCCCGGCTCGCTGTCCAGGGAATTAACCAATAAAAATACATTTGCAGAAAATTACCACCATGACAATCGGAAATCCGCCTCCCCTGGCATAACGGTCATTGACGCATTTCTTTCACGTGCGGGAGCTACACGCTTTAATACAGACAAAAGGGGTGGAGGAGGAGGAGGAGGGAACCGGCTTGGATTTCAGACTGATATTTAGTAGGCGGCAATATCAATATTCAAAAAGAGGCTGAACGATGCTATTTGGTTATAAGCTGAATCTGCAGAACAGTAAAACAAAAAATCTGCTCCAGGCATCCTTTTTCTTTCCATTTATCCTCTTAAGGGTTTAGGAGAAAATTGTGACTTACATTCCATCAAAATCTATTTGCATTACACAATAGGCTCCGTTCTTAACTATGTGTGGTCCTTAAACTGGGTGTTCTTAACTCCGGGACTATACAAGGTATCATGTGCTTGACACAGCTGCTTTGCATATCAACTTGATATGCATTCTTCCAAATGTAACTCACATTATCAGTCATGGTTCTTTTTAACATTTCCATAACCTGTATTCATTATATTAGATTTTATACACACACACACACACACACACACAGGCAATACAGTTCACAAAACTTTCACAAAGATGGAACTGTAACATATTTTTATGATGATATCACAGCAAAAGGATTCAAAGTTGAATTTTTATGCATCAGATGCATGAATTGATCTAAGATAATTTGTACGTTTCCTAGACTTCAGCTGATAGTTTGAAATGCACAAATTGGTTGCAATTTGCAACTTGATATAATAGGGATTATACCAGCAGTATACCTGATAAAATAGTTATGTGTATCATTACTTCCAAGTGTGAAAACTTTTTTTTGCGGTAGTAAATAAACTACAAGTGGGCAATCTATGGCCCTACAGCCATATATGGTCCTCAGTCTATGTTCCTGATTTCTCTGGCTAGTTTCAAAAGATCCTTTGAAAAAGATAACTTTACACTTTGAAACAGAGCTATATTTCAATTTCTAGCTGTTTTAAAGAAAGATAATATTTGGGTGACAAAAAGATAAAAAAGTGAATGGGTGTCCCCAGTGACTTCTGGCTGCGGCCTCATCTACTGCTTGCTTCAGCCACTCAGCATATGGTTCCCAACATATTGTCCTTCAAGAAATAAGGACTTCAGAAGGAAAAAAAGTGTTCACACCTGACATAACAGATAGCATGTATGCAATGAAGAAGCTTGCAGAACTTTCTATATCGCTCTTGCACAACAGCAAGTCTGTGAAATAGATGGAAGACCAGACCTTCTCTGTCTCAATGCCTGCCCTATGGAACAGCTTCCCTTTTGAGGTCTGGAAGGCCCCAATCCTCCTGGCATTCTGGAAGTCCATCAAGACCTGGCTTTGCCCTAGGTGTTGGACCAGGATGTTACTTGAGCCCAATATAGGTGTGGTTTGATTTGCAAGTCTGTTACAAGTGCCTTGGTTATTGTATTATGATTATTTTCAGTTTCTATATTTTGTTGATAAAAGGTGGTAGATTGTTGTTAGCCACCTACAGTTATTGTGTAAGATGAGCACCCATATACCTTTCCTAAATTATTAATTTCCTAAATAAATTTGGAATATAAGAAGTCTATAAAGGTAAAATGTTTTTGCAAGAAGGCCATTTTAGTTACCTCTAGCACATAAATATGAATATATCAGCCATTCATATGGTAAGTGTATTAAGATAAGAGCTGATAATTATGGGCTTATTTATTAACTGGGATTCAACCGAACCAAACTCTTCATTGTTTTTTCATATGTTGATATGAACAGCATGTGCATGTTGGCCATAACTGATAATCCTATGTAAGCTTTGAGCTTATTACAGCAAAGCAAGGAACTAGAAAAACTCCATGTTTGTAGGGGAAGGTTAATACATCCTTATATTACTTCCAATTGTGATTACTTCCAGAATCAAGACTGCTCTGGTACTTGCACAAATTGGCAGTTAAACTCACAACTCCAAGATGCTTTTCTCTTCATTCACACTCTAAAACCAATTCATATATTAAATCTGCCATGCGGACACTATTCAAAATGCTCCTTAAAATACTATAAATGTTCAAAACATTTGAGGTTGCAAACAGAATTGTACAGTAAGCTGTTCAATTTATGCTATAAACTGCCATTGACACAATAATAAAACACTGTTTTGTTAAGAATACAATGGCAATAATTACATGTAAACCAGTTTAGAAATTATCTTGATGAAAGTAAACAGCTTGGATATTTTAGGTAAAATTGTACTTCAGAACATACATCCCTTCAAGAGTTAGTATAGTGATTGTTTAGCTAAAGACACCACAATTTGGGTGGGGAGGGGGGGGACCATTTTAGATAAAGGACATTTGTTTGGCCAGTTCTTAAAACAACACATTCATGTGTGAGTAGGCTGCCACAGAAATTGAAATTGTAAACAAATAAATGTCTACTGAGGGTGCCAATTATTCCCAGATGTAATTTTGTTTTCCCATTTACTTATTTTCCTAGCCACTTCTTCCATTGTCTTCCTTATCACAGGAAAAAAAAAATTCTTTGGGGTAACAGAATAAGGAGCCATCAGTCTGAAAGTGCCCCTCTCCAGGAAAGAAATGATACTGTACGTAAAATAGAACAGCACTGCCCTTCTTCGCATATAACTTTAACCCATTTGCAAAGTATATCATGTCCTATTGATGATCCCATGTTGTTTTTTTCAGTCACATAATTATGCTTAGCAGTGGATTGCTAACTACATTTTAAAATCCTGGTGACCTGACTGAATCAGTCCCAACAGCTCTGTCAAATATAACACCCAGGTCTAACGAAAGAAACAGTACTGCAATATGTCTACAAAAGATAAACCTCCTAGGTAAAAACTCAAAATATTTTTCAATACGGTATCAATTAATAGCAAGAGTTCAAGAGTTCACCACATCTTTATTCTTGAATTGCTTAGTTTACTAGACTTAGTCTTAAGTATTAAGAACTTCACACTTGTAAACTATTTACCAATCAGGAAACAGAACATGACCCCAAGAAACCTTAAGGTGAATGCAACACCATGACAAAGAGGCATGATCCAGTGGCAAAGACTGCAAATTATATTATTAGCCTACTGAGGTAGAACAGAGCAAAACCAGTCAGTTTAAGACAATACTGAATCAATGGACTAAAGGTTTGCATTATTGTAAGCCCTGTTTCTGTGTTAGTGCTGACATTGTACCAATGGATTTTATTTAACAAATTATGTTTATCTCCCAAATATCCTAAATTTTACAATAAAATAGATACAGTAAAACAAGAGAAATACAACAAATGACCTCAAATGCACTTAACGGCATTCAGTAAAATCTAACTTTTAAACTGACATCCACTGTTAAGCCAACATCTGTACCAACTCTAAGAGAAAACCATTCCACAATCAAGATGGCATCACCAAAGTTTACCCCCATCTTCTTACAACCAAGTTGTATACCCCATCTGAGTATACAACTTTCAGATATGGGAAGCAGACACAAGCTTCTTTGGCAAACCTTAAGAACATAGCAGACTCAAAGGAGGAAAGTACAATATTGGTTCTTATTAAAAACACCATAATGTAACAAGTTTCCATTCCATAATGCAATAAGTTTCATGTCAAAGCAAATATAACACATATATACACCCAAATGTGTCTCTTACTGTTAGTGGATGAGCATTTGTCAATGCTAGGATAATTCTAAAGCAATAGAACAATGAGGACCTGCAGGATTATATTATATACAGAGCATGTCAAACAGCCATGTTGTTAACTGTTGCTGGCTTCAGCAGATGGCCCCACCAGACTGATTTTGTCTGGGCTCATAACTAAGAGGATCAAGCCTGAAGGAGATCCCCCAAGGATTTAAGGGCTGTAAGCAATGGCACAAAGCAATCACAAACCACTGCTGTTGCCAAGAAAACTGCATGGATAGGTCTATGAAGACAGCATAATTTCAACCATACTAGGATACATTTTTTACTGTGATTCTACTAAATTATATCAGCATTTTCCAAAACTCAGGAATCTCTGTAAGTTGCAGTTCAATTACTCCATAAATCAGTATATGCTGATGCTAACAGCTTTCCTTGTGCTCTGAATCTTCACAGTAAAGACAATGCTTTTGTTTCACTAAGTCTGCAATTTTCTGAAATGAACATTCAACGTATAAGTCACAGAAGTCATGATTGATGATTATGTACCATCAAGCTGGTGTTGTCTCTTAGTAACCACATAGATAGATTGTTTCCAAGACAATCTGTCCCCAGCCTGCTTTTTTCAGGTCTTGAGATAAGTGCTATAATTAAGTCCATCCACCTTGCTGCTAGTCATTTTCTTTCCTTCTATCTTTCCCAGCCTTGTAGACTTCTCAAGGTAATTAGATATTTGCATAATCTCTCCAAAGTATGAAATTTGAGCCTGGTCATTTGTGCCTCTAATGAGAACTCTTTTTGTTCAATGATCCATTGTTTGCTTTCTTGGCTGTCCAAGACAATCTCAGGAGTCTTCTCCAACACCAACATTCAAAAGTGTTAACGCTCTTTTTATCCCGCTTCTTCGAAGTCCAACTTTTGGTCCCATACAGCATCACAGGAAAAACCACTGCTTGCATGATTCTTATCTTTTTAGGTATAGACACATCCCAGTATCTGAATATCTTTTCCACAGCCTTCATTGCTACTCCTCCAGGTGCTAATCTGTGGTGTAATCCTTAACTGCTGGTTCTTTTACTTTTGATAATCAATCCTAAAAGGCAGAATCTATCTACTACTTCAATATCATCATTGTTAATTCTAAGGCTATTTGTTGTACCTGTTGTGATTAGTTTGGTCTTCTTTATATCTAACCATAATTCCATTTTTTTCACTGTGCTCCTTAACTTTCATTATTAGAGCTTGCATAGCCTTTGCATTTTCAGCTATCAGAGAAGTGTAATCAGCAGAGTTTATGAATTTATTCTTCTAATTTTAAAACCATGCTTACCTTCTCCAATATAGCTTCCTTCAATATATTTTTAGCATATAGGTTGAATAAATAAATGGAGAGTACAAGTTGGTCTCACTCCTTTGCCAACTTGGAGCCAGTCTGTTTTGCCATGTTCCACCCAGACTGTGGCTTCCTGACCAGTATACAGGTTTCACACAAGGATAATGAGACGTTCTGGGATTCCCGTTTTTCTAAGCATATTCCACAGTTTCACACAACTGATACAATCAAAGTCCTTTCTACAATCAATAAAGTACATATTTACTTGCTTATGTTATTCTTTGGCTTCATCAATTATTCACCATGCATCAACAATAATGTTTTCTGGTTTATTATTAATGTGTTACAGTACTAGTTTATTTCAACACATTCCTCATGCTTCAGAGACAATGATATTCCATTTACATTAAAAACTGACATACAGCATAAAGGAGGATGTGTCCTTGTATAATGCGCTGTCTGCCAGCTTTTTATTTGCTGCTAACCTGGAAATATATTTGCATTTCCCCAGGTACCTCACCGGCCTACAATTGTTTGTACAGTAGCTATGTTGAGATATGGACACCCACATTTATACCGAAATTTTATTTCCCACCCTTGTAAGTACAGTATGCCAATCTTTTTCTTAGTACGAGATACGTTGCATGCAAATAGATTTGAGATGAGAACGAGATTGCCTTAATGGGTAAACATTACAAAGACATTATTGGTGGCCTGAATGGATTTATGGAGCTCTCTCTTCTGAGGACAAAGATAAAGGATGAAAGTTGTAAATATCACTAGCATTCTTTGCTTCTCAGCTTTTCAATTCCACAGTTATGCTAACAATATGGTTCAACCGGAAACGCTTGCAAACATAAAATGACAACATAGTCCCCTGGAACTTTTCTGCAAACTTCATAAAAATTAAATAAATCACAAAACAGAGCTGACACCAGATGAAAAAGAACAGAAAACATGTTTTGTGGTTTCTATAACATTGTATTTTAAATAAAATTTGGGTATTAACATTCAAATTATCACCTAAAAAGACTTCTAAACAAACATACTTTACTTTTATCTAAAAATATTTAATACTAGAAGAAATTATTTCTCTTGATTTCCAAGCAAATGCAATAGCGTGGTGACACTGGCTTCTTCCATGGACAGAGACCAATTATGGTGGTGACCTGAACAGAATCTGTCATTTTAAAAAAAATATTACAGTATCGTAATTAGAAGCTTGGATAAAATGGGGGAGACCTAGATTCATATTTTCAATTAGCCAACTGGTTTACTAGCTGACTTTGGCTAGCCACCAATTATCTTAGAAGGTGGTTGTGAAGGCAAAATGAAAGGGCAGGGTTCTTTGGAGGAAAAGCAGGGCACAAATGAAATAAATACATAAACAACCTTCTTCTCTCAGAGCTGCTGAATCAATAAAAAGGCATTCCCATCAGTAGTATGAGAAATTCTGGGGAGGCTGGGAAAGTAATGGAAGAAATGTTGGATATAAACAAGAGATAAGAAAAGAGTTCATTACTGAACGGGAGCTCTGTCCAGGCTGCATAAAGCCTGACCAGAAGAGATTCCAACTGTTCAAGGAGACTCTGCCTTAATGAACCCACTAATAAATGGGGACTGGAAATTCTAAGACGGTTTCCAAGATTCTGTATCTTACCCCTAATCCTGATATTAAACACAACTTAAGGAAGTCTGTAATTCTTTTTTCTTTGTTTGTTCCTTGTCAAGAGGCTTGACTAAGTAGAAAAGACTGAATTGCCGGCTGAGCAAATTACCTTTCCCCTGCAGAACTGCTAGCTACTAGGACAGCACCTTAAACAGAAGCCAACTATAGCACTTACACTTTGATTCTACAGTGCACATGATACTGTAATATAATATTTAGCAGTCTGATAGTTATGCCTAAAAATACACTAATTCAAATTACATATTTAATAATAAGTTTGATCCACTAGGCTGGTTTCTTTAGCATTAGATCATCCCACAGTCTTTTTAAGGTTATGAAAAACACAGTAAATCACTTGAAACAGAAGTGGAAGGGGCTCTTAAGAGCACTGAATCCAAATTCTGTTCAGTGCAGGAAACTAAATTAAATTATCCCAGTTAGATTGCTGTCTAATCTCCATATGAACATAACAACAAAGGGGAGACTGCCATCTTTCTGAGTCATTGGTACTATTGTGAAACTATTGTCAAAATTCAGTTGAAACCTGCCTTTCTTAAACTTAAGTCCACTATTCAGCATCCTTTATTATGGTGTGTTAGAGAATAGTTCTTGAACACTACTATCATATCCCCCTTCAATCTTCTCAAGGCAAAAATATTTCCTTCACTCTCTCCTTATAAGGACTTTGTTTATTCTTGTTGCCCTACTCTGAATTTGTAAATTCTCTGAGTGCTTCCTGAAAGCGTGGTGCCCTAATTGGACACAATATATGAGATGGGGTCTCACATACGTAGAATGAAATGGAATGATTATATCCTGCAATTTGGAAACAATATTTCTCCTGATGCATCCTACAATTGCATTTGCCTTTTTTGCAGCCACTTCATTCTTGCTGATTCATATTCAGTTTGCAAACTAGTACTATTCCAACCCCTTCATGGATCACTGCCTTGTCGTGGCGAAGGGGCTTGTGTACCTCAGTGAAGCCATGAGCTATACCGTGCAGGGCCACCCAAGATGGACAGGTCATGACAGAGAGTTCTGACAAAATGTGGTCCACTGGAGAAGGAAATGGCAACCCACTCCAGTATCCTTGCCAAGAAAACCCCATGGACAATGTTAAAAGGCTAAAAGATATGATGCCGGAAGATGAGCCCCTCAGGTTGGAAGGTGTCCAATATGCTACTGGGGAAGAGCGGAGGGCAATTCCAAGTAGCTCCAGAAAGAGTGAAGCGGCTGGGCCAAAGCTGAAAGAACGTTCAGCTGTGGATGTATCTGGAAGCGAAAAGAAGGTCCGATGCTGTAAAGAACAATATTGTATAGGTACGTGGAATGTAAGATCCATGAACCAAGGCAAGCTGGATGTGGTCAAACATGAGATGACAAGATTGAACGTCGACATCTTGGGAATCAGCGAATTGAAATGGACGGGAATGGGTGAATTTAATTCAGGTGACCATTATATCTACTACTGTGGGCAAGAAACCCTTAGAAGAAATGGAGTTGCACTCATAGTCAATAAGACAGTGGGAAAGGCAGTAATGCGGTACAACCTCAAAAACAACAGAATGATCTCAGTGCGTATCCAAGGAAAACCATTCAACATCACGGTAATCCAAGTCTATGCCCCAACCACTGATGCCGAAGAAGCTGAAGTTGACCGGTTCTATGAAGACCTACAACACCTTCTAGAACTAGCATCAAAAAAAGATGTCCTTTTCATCATAGGGGATTGGAATGCTAAAGTAGGAAGTCAAGGAGTAATCGGAATAACAGGGAAGTTTGGCCTTGGAGTACAAAATGAAGCAGGGCAAAGGCTAATAGAGTTCTGTCAAGAGAACAAGCTAGTTATAGCAAACACTCTTTTCCAACAACACAAGAGACGACTCTACACATGGACATCACCAGATGGTCAATACCAAACCAGATTGATTACATACTTTGCAGCCAAAGATGGAGAAGCTCTATACAGACGGCAAAAACAAGAGCAGGAGCTGACTGTGGCTCAGATCATGAGCTTCTTACTGCAAAATTTAGGCTTAAATTGAAGAATGTAGGGAAAACCACTAGACCACTCAGGTATGACTTAGATCATATTCCATGTGAGTACACAGTGAAGGTGATGGTAGACAGAGTGCCTGAAGAACTATGGACGGAGGTCTGTAACATTGTACAAGAGGCAGCAACTAAAACCATCCCAAAGAAAAAGAAATGCAAGAAAGCAAAATGGCTGTCTGATGAGGCTTTACAAATAGCTGTGGAAAGAAGGAATGCGAAAAGCAAGGGTTAAAGGGAAAGATATAAGCAACTGAATGCAGATTTCCAGAGAACAGCAAGGAGAGATAAGAAGGCCTTCTTAAATGAACAATGCAGAGAAATTGAAGAAAACAATAGAATGGGGAAGACTAGAGATCTCTTCAAGAAAATTGGAGATATCAAAGGAACGTTTAGTACAAAGATGGGCATGATAAAGGACAAAAAAGGCAGGGACCTAACAGAAGCAGAAGAGATTAAGAAGAGGTGGCAAGAATACACAGAAGAACTATACAAGAAAGATCTTAATGTCCCTGATGTCCATGCTGGTGTGGTCATTGACCCTGAGCCAGACATCCTAGAGAGTGAAGTCAAGTGGGCCTTAGGAAGCATTGCTAACAACAAAGCTAGTGGAGATGACAGTATTCCAGCTGAGTTATTTAAAATACTAAAAGACGATGCTGTTAAAGTGCTGCACTCAATATGCCAGCAAGTTTGGAAAACGCAACAGTGGCCACGGGATTGGAAAAGGTCAGTTTACGTTCCAATTCCAAAGAAGGGCAATGCCAAAGAATGCTCAAACTATCGCACAATTGCACTCATTTCACATGCTAGCAAGGTTATGCTCAAAATCCTACAAGCTAGGCTTCAGCAGTACGTGAACCGAGAACTACCGGATGTACAAGCTGGGTTTCGAAGAGGCAGAGGAACTAGAGATCAAATTGCCAACATTCGCTGGATCATGGAGAAAGCACGAGAGTTCCAGAAAAGCATCTACTTCTGCTTCATTGACTATGCAAAAGCCTTTGATTGTGTGGATCACAACAAACTGTGGCAAATTCTTAAAGAGATGGGGATACCAGACCACCTTACCTGTCTCCTGAGAAATCTGTATGCGGGCCAAGAAGCAACAGTTAGAACCGGTCATGGAACAACCGATTGGTTCAAAATAGGGAAAGGAGTACGACAAGGCTGTATCCTGTCACCCTGCCTATTTAACCTACATGCAGAGTACATCATGAGAAATGCCAGGCTGGAAGAATCACAAGCCGGAATTAAGATTGCAGGGAGAAACATCAATAACCTCAGATATGCAGACGATACCACCCTAATGGCAGAAAGTGAAGAAGAACTAAAGAGCCTCTTGATGAGGGTGAAAGAGGAGAGTGCGAAAGCTGGCTTGAAACTCAACATTAAAAAAACTAAGATCATGGCATCTGGACCCATCAATCCCTGGCAAATAGAAGGGGTAGAAATGGAAGCAGTAACAGACTTCATTTATTTGGGCTCCAAGATCACTGCAGACGGAGACTGCAGCCATGAAATTAAAAGATGCTTGCTCCTTGGGAGGAAAGCTATGGCAAACCTAGATAGCATATTAAAAAGCAGAGACGTCACCTTGCTGACAAAGATCCGCATAGTCAAAGCTATGGTTTTTCCAGTAGTAATGTATGGCTGTGAGAGCTGGACCATAAAGAAGGCTGAACGCCGAAGAATTGATGCCTTTGAACTGTGGTGCTGGAGAAGACTCTTAAGAGTCCCCTGGACTGCTAGGAGGTCAAACCAGTCAATCTTAAAGGAAATCAACTCTGATTGCTCATTGGAAGGATTGATAATGAAGCTCAAGCTCAGATACTCCGGTCACCCAATGCGAAGAGAGGACTCTTTGGAAAAGACCCTGATGCTGGGAAAGATGGAAGGCAAACGGAGAAAAGGACGGCAGAGGATGAGATGGCTAGATAGCATCACTGAAGCAATGAGCATGAAATTGAGCAAACTCAGGGAGGCAGTGAAAGATAGGAAGGCCTGGCGCAATATGGTTCATGGGGTCACGAAGAGTCGGACACGACTTAAAGACTGAACAACAACAACAACAACTATTCCAAGGTCTTGTTCACAGATGGTACTGTCAAGCCAGATACTCCCCAGTCTATACATGCATGTTTGAGTTTTGTTCTCTAAGTGAGGTACGTCGCATTTCTGCTACCACAATTTTAAATTCTAATACACAGTCCTCATTCAGTGACCACTCGTTAAGGGACCGTTCAAGTTACAACAGCTCTGAACAAGGCTTATGACTAGTTCTTGTAGTTGTGGCTATTACAGCACCCCTGTGGTCACATGATCACGATTTGGGCACTTGGCAAGCGCTCGCAATTACAACATTGCAGCATCCAGTGGTCACGTGATCATCATTTGCAATCTTCACTGCCAGCTTCCTACAAGCAAAGTCAATGGGGAAGCCCACAGGTCACAAAGAGCGATCATGTGACTTCACACCTAATGACTGCAACTGGAACTGCCAGAACTGCCATTGTAAGTCTGTGTGGTCATGTGACATTGCACTTATGACATCACTTAGTGACAGAGTTCCCGGTCCCAATTACCATCATTAACCGAGGACTACCATAGCAGTTAATGTTCTTTGTTGTAAAGAGTGTAGGCATAGTGATTTTGTTTATCTCCATCTCACATAGTTGATACTCTCTTTCTAAGATCCACAGATAGAACATATATATTAACTCTATCTTCTTGAAGGCTGATGCTCCCACAGATTATGGCCTATAAGGGAAAGTTTGAATAAACTAGCCAGTCTCCTCTTTTGACAATGCTAAACCTAAAAAAGGGGGTTCATCACAATATCTCAATGTAAACTTTGCCCTTAGTACTTGTATTCTGATGTCACATGCAAGTATATAAGAGTCAGTGCTTGTGTTGTGTTGTTGAGCTCACGTTTCATCATTCTGAGGAAATCTTGGCTTGCTGTAGATGCCCCTATTCTACAGGAGATCTTTTTATCATCTTTATTTTTCTGTGACAGTAAGGACAGAGACTGTGGTACCCTTAGCCATGTCACATGCTGAGGTCAAGGGACAGGACACCAAGTAAAGGTATCTCCCGAGAAGATAAGTGGTGGCAACAATAACTACCAAGCTGCATAGCAGGGCAGGAAGGCAAGGCCATGGTGGATAAAATTCAGGGAACTTTAGGAAGAAGAGAGTTGAGACTTTTCACCTTTTAGCCTTAGGGCTCATCCTTGCTGCTACACATGGGCTTACAGTGAGTGACTATCCTCAGGTGACCTGATGTGTTCCATGCTCAAATAAGGACTTGAACCTGGAGCTCCCCTGTCCCACTCCAACACTTTAAATATTACAGCATATGGGTTCACTACACCACACTGAGTAATGTCATCTTGCAATAGCATTAAAAGTAATGTTAATGTGAGTTTAGTTATTTTCACATTCACAAATTTATACATGTTTATAAAGTTTGGCAAAGATTCAGGTTCATAAATGTAGCTGAAAGTCTGTTTTGCATTCTGCTTGCATAATTTATTTCCTGCTTGTAACAAAGTCACTATTGTATGCACACGTTTTTCAGAACTGATACTGCACTCTGCTACCTGTAATGCAGAAAACCATAGGAAATCATGCAAAAGTACCTTTGCCAGGCTAAATGATGTTTCTTTATTTGCAGTGTAGTTATTTTTCCAAAGTAGAAAAGCCTAGCAATGCTTACTCTACATCTTTGAAGTATGACACAAACTTATATTTCCAGAATCTGAGGTTTAGCCTACAATCCAATGCATGCTTTCCTGGAATAAGCTTTTGTTAATACTGTAGTTCTTGTTTCCAAGTAAACATGTTTTAGGATTATGCTGTACAAAATTCTGAGCAGTTACTTCAATCAAATAAGAGAAGCTTCTGTTCTCTCACCCCTTAGGATCAAAACTGGAAGATCAATAAAGAGTCTACTTTTAACATGGCTAATTTAGTTAACTGCATGCACCAGTACATTTTAGTGCAGTGTTCATGTTAATTCATGTACTGTACCTGTGGATAGCACACTGCCATGCTGCATGTTAATGAAAAAGATACAAGACAAAGAAAGTTAGCTTTAAAACATTTATGAGAATAACCTGTGTGACACTGTATACACAACACTGCTGTAGTAGAACTTGTAAGCACGATTAGATATATTTTCCAATTCATAAGTGTTTCTGATATTTAAGGAATTATGTCAACCTGGTATTCCAAGAATTAAATTCCTCTGCAGGCACAATCCAATCAAAATTAATAAATCCTATTGATTTCAAAACATAAGCTAATTGTTTGGCAGTCACTGGGACTATAAAATGCTCGGTATTGTTGATTTCATCTGAGACATTTTAATTTTCTTAAACTTCTTTCAAAATGCTTTTTGTTAAAACAATCCTGCTGTCTTCAATAGCTACCTTCTCCATTTGGGCGATTAGCTATCAAAAAGCTTCTCTGTTATGGAATTCTGACCTCTTAACTTTTCATTGGACACCAAATCTGATGTTCAAGTATCAAGGGAAAAAAATGAGGGGCGTATGCAATTAATAGCTTGGGTTCTTTGTGGCTTTTATGATATTAAATGGCTCAGCAATATTGCTGCATTTGAATTTGTTATTGTTTTGCAATCTTGTATTCCTAGATAAATATTTATATATTACACTGTAAAATGTCTTGATAATTAAATGAAAGCCAGGATTAAATTCCTGTTTCCCTGAAACTAAATCACACTGACATTCAATGAATTTACTTCCTGTAAAGTATGTTCTAAGTGGAGCCTTGAACTCTTGACATATAAGAATCTGGTCTTTATTATACAAATTGAAAACTATAAATTTCGTCCAAAAATATATTATACAATCAGCTTTTAGCTCTAAAATAAGTACTACTATATGAAAATAAGTTTCTTTACAAATAATATACAATCCTATATGATAAATGCTTAGAAAATTCAACTCAGAGTATGACTTTCTTATCCACACTAATACAGAATATTTATAGAAATATTTTTTTATTGTGCTAAAAAGCATTTTGAAAATTCAGCAACAGCATAATAATATTTGGAATGTAAGTATAATATTTCTGGATTTACATATATAGTACTTACGCCGTTTGGGGGAAACTGCCTGCAAAGAGGCTGTTACAATATCACAATTCTTCTGCACTTTATGTAAAAGTCTGTCTTTTTGTTTCAGAAGCCGAAGCAGTTTTGCTGACTGAACACAAATTCTATAATTCAACTCCCGTATTACAGTTGTCAATTCACTAATATCTGTAAAGGAAAGAAAAAAGAAAATAAGGCCAAAGGCTGCAATCTGTAACTTGAAAATCTGTTTTCCTCTTTGATAATCAGTATGGTTTTCTTTGAAAGGGTCTTATCATAACTACTGTAGATACCCTTGGAGAAATTCTTAGCATATATTACCTCGTAAGGTAATATATACTACGAAATCTTAAGAAAGAATACTGTGTAAAATCATAGGTATCAATTTTATTATTATTTAGGATTACTCTTGTGTTAAAATATATAGTATAAGAATTTAAAACCAACTGTTCAAACAATAGAATAAAAGCCAATGCAACCATTAATTGAAATCATATTCAAATTCTCTCTACAGCTTTGAACATATTCGTTAGCTTGAGACACATGTGTTTCATTATTGAATTATTACTCAGTGTTATATATCTCCTTAAGAAGGAAACTATAGAAATATTAAACTATTTGCTGAGTTTAACTGAAGCCACATGAAATGAATAAGCCTATTTATTATTGGCACATGATAAATTTTTAGAGAATCTGTATTTTACCAATACTTCTTTAATTATAAATTTTTAAAATATTCATCAGCATAATAATTTTTAACACAATGATAAGCATGGAATTCAATTACTTTTACTCCAAGAGTGGTATGTATAGAATTACATTCTTAGCTTATTGGATCGTTATGATTTAAAATTTTCAGATATAAAATACTCATTTTAAGTTTTCTTTAAAAATCATCATATGGAATAATTTGTAGCAATATTAATTTGCCAGAAGGTTTAGAAGCTACATGTAACAGAAGACAATATATAATGCACTGTGGTACTTTACAGAATTCTACTTTACTAATTAAACAAGAAGGCTGCACAGTACTTAAAACCATTTTTCAGAAATTGACCATGTACTCATAAGACACCCTCTAGTGGGCAAAAGCAGGTATCAGACTGATTTTTAAGTCAGCAGATGGTGACTGTTCATGAAGTTAGCTAAAACAAATAAGGAAGAGGTTTTATCTCTAATAAGTAACTGCAGATAATAGCCATACTAAATCAAACTCATAATTCATTGATTAACAAAACCCAAAACTTTATGATGGGGGGGGGGAAGCAGTAGCAATACACACACCAAAAATCTAACAGAAAAAAAGGATGTTTTCTGCACCTGACAGGAAATATCTTAAGAAAAATTGTAACACAAATTTTACTGAAAAGATGCTTTAAAGGTTCAGTACTGAGTTATATTCTAATGAAATATGTTAACTAACAAGAGGTTAACAGGAGAGCACTGCTTTTAGACAGCTTTCTATGCAATTGGAACTGACTGACTCCAATCCAAGGGAGAATTTCAAATCCTTAGGGAAATCTGAGTGATCACACACATTTCTATCAGGAGAATGATAATTCTTATCCTTTATACAGTGCCTTTTCAGCATTCAAGCTGTTTCACATGAATCATCTTGGTGATACTTGTAATAACCCTGTCAGGATCACCATGTCACTGTTGCAGATGGGGGAGAGAACAGTGGCTTGCTTAATATATTTAAATACAGTGGTACCTCAAGATACGAACGCCCCACCTTACGAAAATTTCGAGATACGACCAGCTCCGGCTGCAAAAATTTACGACATGCGAACTCCGCCTCAAGCTACGAACCGGATCCGCGGCCATTTGCCCTGCTGCCACATGGTCGCGGCTTCCTGTGGGCGAGATCGCGGTAGCAAGGAGGCTTGCTCCATGAGGCAAATTTCCCCATAAGGTTTAATGTGTCAGCCGGCATTGCACGACTAGGAAATTCCCCAGGCGCGCTTTAGTCAGTTTCACCGCTCGAGCACTAGCGCAGAAAGAGGAAGTGCTAATGAAAGGGCCACCTGGCGCCTCTTCACTAATCTGAGCGCGCGGGGGAAAGGCTTTCCTTGCGCGCACCACGCCAAGGGCTATGGACAAAGGAAAGAGTGCGGAGTTGAGGAAGAGGAATCAGTGTGGGGGGGGGAAGCTCCCGCTCCCGGCTGTGCGCGCCACAAAAGCCTTTCCCCTGCTCGCTGATTGCTTTCACTGGGCTTTTGTCAGTGCACCAAGGGGGAAAGGCTTTTGTGGCGCGCACAGCCGGGAGCGGGAGCTTCCCCCCCCCCGCACTGATTCCTCTTCCTCAACTCCGCACTCTTTCCTTTGTCCATAGCCCTTGGCGTGGTGCGCACGACAAAAGCCTTTCCCCTGCACGCTCAGATTAGTGAAGAGGTGCCAGGTGGCCCTTTCATTAGCACTTCCTCTTTCTGCGCTAGGGCTCGAGTGGTGAAACTGACTAAAGCGCGCCTGGGGAATTTCCTAGCCGTGCAACACATTGAACCTTATGGGGAAATTTGCTTCAGGATGCGACCAAATTCGGAGGGCGGATTAGCCGTATTTACATTGAACCTTATGGGGAAATTTGCCTCGTGGTGCGACCAAATTCGGAGGGCGGTACGGATTAACCGTATTTACATTGAACCCTATGGGAAAATTTGCTTCAGGATGCGACCAATTCAACTTGCGATCAGAGTCACGGAATGGATTAAATTCGTATCTTGAGGTACCACTGTATTTGAATCATCACCTTCATCTAAAAGACTTTCCATCACTAAAAAGCTATCTGCCCAGAGATGATGATGATGATGATAATAAAAACCAACACAGAAGGAAACAATAACTGAGAGAAAGAGAAAATCCAGGTACCAATTCTTAAAGGTCACTGCTTAGGTGCAATGTATACTAGGGACTTCCTGATTTGCACTAATACTCAGCTTTAATGCTAAATCTTATTGGCTGCACTCCATTCCATTCCATTCCTTTTTTGGAGTGAGGGATGGGAGTTTATACACGTAGGATAATAATGCTTTTTGAAAAACTTATAAACTAATCTATTTTCAAGAAAGCAACTTGGATGATGAGAGGAGCAGAGAAAGGGGAAAAACTTTTATTAGTCCACGTTGAGCTCTTTTTTCATCCCACCTTTATGGGGGGGGGGGGTAGAGGCAATCTCTGCTTAACTGAGAGAAATTGGGGCACAAGAATAGTTTTCAAAGTCTGTCAGGAAACTAAGAAAATGAAATATTGTAAGAAATGAGAAAGTAAAATCTTTCCTTGAACACCGTATGCCTCAATTTACTGAAACACTTCAAAGAAGAGGATGAGAGCAAAGAAGCAGGAATCAATAAGGTTTAAACTGTAACCTCATTTTTGTAATCAAGACATTAGACTCTGTCGCTGTTCTTATTGCCTTTTATCTCAAACTGAGTTTCTACAGCCTGGCCATAAACTCACATCCAGGACTGGGCATTTATTTTTATTTATATTTTAGTGGGTCTGTCTGCCTTCTCATCTTCTAGCAGGGCTCTGTTTATCATAATCACTACATCTTTATCTCTTCTCTGCCTGCTCCAGATGGCTCACATGCTTGCTTCCCTTGCTTTTATTCCCAGAACGACCACCCTGCGAAGTTGGGCCGACTCAGAGCCCCAGCTCCTCGGGGAAACAGAGAAGCCGGGCCCCCTGCTCTTGCCTTCCTGTGCATAGCAGCCGGAGGAGCGCTCCCGCACGGACAGGGCGACAGGGGCCGGGTGGAGGGGAGACCTCGGGGGCATCCTCGGTCCGCTTTACCTTTCCGAGCGAGGTACTTCCTCTGGTGCCGCTGACCCGAGTTCCGCTGCAGCTCCTGCAGGACGCGGGACCCGGCGCTGCTGCCTCTCCCCCCGGGGAAGGCGTCGGAGCCGGCGGACGCTTCCGTGGAACTGTCCACGCTGTCGCGGTGGCGAGCGCGCGCCACGCTGTAGAGCTCGGTTAGCAGGCCACTCACCAAAGAGGAGGCGCGGCTGGCCCTTCTGCTCCGGCCGGGGTCCTGCTCCGCCTCCTCGTCCTCCGCCGGGCTGCCCGCGTTGCTGCCTACCCTACTCCGAACAGGAGGCTCCGCAACGCAGCTGCGCGGTTCTGCCTCGGCCAAGTCGACCTCCGCGAGCTCCATTGGGCTCCTTCTCCGGTGCCTCGGGCGCAGGGCTTCGCCGCGCTCTCGCCGCTGCTAGACGAAGGACGGGAGCAACGCTCTCGCCGCCAGCACAGCTCTCGGGCCGGAGTTCCGGGTTTGTCCCATTGTCCACGGAACGGAGGTGGAGGAGGAAGGGAAAGCGTGTTCCCGACGGAAGACCTGCGCCTGCCGAGCGTCACGCGCCTCCCGGCCTCGGCTGGCTTGCATTCCTCACCCCTTTGGCAGGGTAGTGGCTTCCAAACCCCCAGCGCTCTGCACCTGTTGCAGGGAGCCAATCAGCTCTCTTCGAATCACCGCTCCGTGGCTAACTTCAAAGGGAGCCTCCCGCTGCAGTAGATGGGTTTGGCCGGTTTCGTGCTGACCAGTTCGGGCTCCATCTAGAGCAAGTGGTCCAGGCCTCACACTGAAACTGGTACCTGTAGCAAAAACAAATGATTATTTTTCAGCTAATGGCCGTGCTGAACCTGTATAAGTTTGAATTTTGCAAAGGAACACCATGCACCCAGTAAAAAGTGAATGGGCAGGAAAACAGTAGCTTTCCTTGCAGTACATAACCTAAGGTTAATTTAACAATTATTTACTTAATGAATGCAATTTCTCTGGTTACATGCCACATGTTAGGTTAAATGTGATTGGCCAAGCTATAGTGCAGTGCACTGTGTAAATCTAGCCAGTGTGATAGTTTAGTTTGATGTGCTGTCTAAACCCAGATTATCAAGTTTATCATGGGTAAATTAATAAAGGATCAGCACATTGTACAAACACAGCCACTAACTGCCATAAACTAACAACATAGGCAAGGTTCATTCCAGCTAAACATAACCATGCCAGCTAAAATATTTTTTTTAATACATGCAAAAAAGTTACCTCTGCAGGCATGAAGAAGTAGCCACTTACATTCTCTCAGTTATAAAGCTAGCTTGGAATAGGAATTCTTGGGCTACACAGGCAAAACTTATTTACCCATAGTTAATTTAAACAATTTATTCAACACAACATTCAGGGATTGTGTGACACTGGATCATAAACTTACCACATAGATTAGGGTGAGTTACAGGTATAGCTAGTTTGTGGATTCAGCATCTCATATAAATATAGGCCTTTTAAATAAAAAAATCCAAATACAGTATTTTATAAATTGACAAAGTTAAAAACAAGCATCACTTAAACAAAATCTGGGATCATAATTGTTACTAGTTTGTGGCAACAAAAAACCTCACTTTGTATCTCACACACTCTCTACTTCACTCACAGTTTAAGGCTGTGTTCGCAAAATACATTGAATCCCAGATTATCCAACCTCTTTTTAACCTAGTGAGCTGTGTTCAGTATGTTATGGACAGAGCAAACCATAGTTAACCAGAAGTAACTCTGTCATGCAAATACAGCCTAAGAGTTATTACTCCAAGCATACATCTTGACTGGAAGAATGACAGACCAGGAAACATCCATTTATAAATGGCTGATTCTTTTTCATGGCTGCTCTGAGCTGATTAAATAAAGAATACCTAACAGCTATAACAGGGTTCCTCAACCTTGTTGACTTGGAGATGTGTGGACTTCAACTCCCAGAATTCTGGGAGTTGAAGTCCACACATCTCCAAGCCAACAAGGTTGAGGAACCCTGAGCTATAGCAAGCTCTCTGACTGTGGCTGAGACTGCTTGAAATGCGCAAAATTCTCCATTCTGGATGGGTGATTTTAGCTATAAGAAATACACTGATTAAATAATGAAAGGGGTTTTGTTGGCAGCATGCGAGATTGTTTAGCATGGAACTGCTATTATTAAAATAAAGTTTTTCTTGAGTACTTTTCTGTACACTTTTTTAGTTCCAGAGATAGCAAACTGTCAGGATTAGCCCAGGAAACTCCAGGAGACAGTACAGATTCAATTCAGCATGGTTTATTGGCTTCAGTCCCGTTACAGAATCTTCTCAGAGTGAAAGCAATTCCCAGAGTCACCCGACAAACATCCTGCATTCCTCAGGGAGGTGCCAGTCTCATTCTCTTATCTCTACCTCTCTGTTCTGGGGATAAGAGAACGCGCTTAACTCTTTCCGCTCTAGCTCTCACAGGAACTTACTTTTTAAAAAAAACAGGCTCATTGGTAGGATGCTGTGGGTATATCTACATTCATTCACTGGTAAAAGCCTGGGCTTTGTTTGTTTATTTTTATTTTAACAGGCTCACTGATCAACCTAAAAAGTCAAACATTTTTTAAAAACCAAGTGAAATGTACAAGATGTCTGCTAGTTTCCCTCCATAGAAAAAGTAATAGGAATAAAGATAAAACTGTGTTTTATTTTCTTCCTTTCTCCGGTCCACCACAGGACACATCAGATGAGAACATATCAAATACAGTATGGAGGAGGATATGAATGGAGGGGGGCTGCTACAGAAAGTCTATCAATGGAAAACACATGTCCTCAGTAACCCACCCATAGTGATTAGTGCTTGTTTTTTGGCACAGGTAAGAAAAGTAAAGGCAGGGGAATCTATTCACCAGGAGCCATGGTGAATAGCCAGGCGGACAAAACACCAGGCCGTTACTGTGGCCAAAGTGAAGGAAGGGGCTGAAAATCCAGAAAGAATTTCTTAAGATAGCTTCATTTGATGCAAGGCAGTTGAGTAGCTGAAGGCCGCAGTGCAGAAAAACTATGTACTGTATCAACTGAGTCCAAGTTCCATCCCCAAAGCTATTTGGGGGGTCAAATGCTTGGACAGCAGAGAGAGCTCTACGGCATTCTCAGAAAACAGCATACATGAACTCTTCGACTTCAACTCCCATTAAGTCGATGCGAATTATGGGAGTCGACGTCCAACATTAAAGCTGTTGGACACGAAGTAGCTAATTTCACTGGACTGATTTGTAATAATTGCGTTCTTTTTATTTCTTTATCTTGTTTTGTTCCATGCTTTGGTAAAGGCTCATAATACATCATTACCCTTACGACTGATACGCTTCCAAGCTGAGAGAAACACCCAGCCGCTTAAACAGGTGGTAGGACTCAGCTTCTTAACGCCAATGAAACCCTAACGCCGCCGTTTTGCGACCTTCCCTCTGGAAATCCCGCAGGAGCGATCGGAGCCAATCAAGGTCGGAACGCGTCAGAAGCGCAGAGCGGGTGGGCGGGGCCGGAGCGCGTTTACGGCCTTCACGGAAGCTGCCAGAGGTCTCTAGGTCACGTGGACCTGCTTGGGCTCCGTCCCTCAGCCTATCAGAAGAGAGGAGGCGAGGGGGAGAAGGAGAAATAGGGAAGCGCGCCACGCCTCCTCGTCTCGCGACTCTCTTGCGCGGTCCGGTGCTTTGCTTGCTCTCCCCCGTCGCGTCTGGCTCCGATGCAAGGATGGCTGCAGCCTCCGCCGCTCTCGCCCGGCCTCTGCTGCTCCTGCTGGCCCTCGGGTCCACCGCTTGGGTCGGCGCTGGAGCAGGGGCAGCGGGTCTCAGCGGGGCGCAGAAGCCCAATGTGGTGCTGATTCTGACAGACGACCAGGACGTCTACTTGGGGGGAATGGTAGCCTTGCTCTTGCTCCAGGAGTCGCGTGCCTGACTGGAAGGGGGCGGGGCGATGTGGACCCTCAGGGAGCGGGGAGCGCGAGGGGTTTCCGGGGGGTTCCGGTACGGTAGCGAAGGACGAGCAGAAAAGCCCCGTCACTGTTGAGGGAGGGGAGGAGGCGCTCTGGAACGACCTCAGCGCCAGCTGATATCCAGG
This sequence comes from Liasis olivaceus, assembly GCA_030867105.1. NCBI lineage: Eukaryota > Metazoa > Chordata > Lepidosauria > Squamata > Pythonidae > Liasis > Liasis olivaceus. The sequence continues at coordinate 36,038,456 of CM061355.1, read as the reverse complement.
ACGGAGCGTCCCTCTTAATACGCCTGTGCTACTCCCTCCACTGCGTTTAACGCAGGCTTGCAGAGGAGGGAGTCCACAGTGGGAGTAAGCGTGCATGAATAAGTGGGAGTAAGCGTGCATGAATAAGAGCGCAGCGGAAAGGAAGCGGGGGAGAGAACTGAACCTGCTCTAACCTGGAACTTCCTGAACAGAGGAAGTTACTGTGTGCTAGGTTGGCCTGGAGATGCTGAGGATTGAAGCTGGCCCCACTCTGGGTTGGTGGGCAGTCAAGGGAGCAGCAGAGAACCCCACCAGTTAGACTAGGTGTTTGATTGTTTCTCCATTCCAGGAAGGTAATAAAAGGAGGCACCTCTTACTGTACTTAAAAGAGTTGTAGCTATAGTGGTCCATAGGTGAAATACATCCTGCATGTACCTGTAGTGGAACCGATCAAATTAAGTTTCTAGACACCTCCAAATGGTATAGAAAACAAGGAATAGGGAAGAAAGCTTGGGCCATAGTCATATCATTTGGTATATAGCAGGGCCAGCCCAAGAATTAAGGAGCACGTTTGCAGCAGCTGATTCTGAGTAATCTGAAAAGGAAGGACATTGTTCAATTTATGGACTGTGCTCTTATTCCTTAGCAGAGGTGCTTATGGGATTCTCTGCCTCAGGGCTTGGGATAAATAGGAAGCCTTAGTATTACATACCTTGATTTAATGGGGATTGGACAGTACCTGGTCTGTGCTTCAGCTTAAAATACTAGCTAAGTCCTGAAGTAATTTTTGAATGTTTTAAACTAGATTCCAGGGAAACTGGAAAGGTAAAAAAATCCTTAATATTTATGGAATGACCTACCACAATTAGCAGTGAATGACATCTTTCCAAAATCTTCGCTTATGCTGCATACAATTCATATTACTGACTAATAAATGATTGGGCTAGGCACAGGTGTTACACATTAAAACAGTATTTTCAATGGAAAGGTATTTTGTATCAGTTAATTAGTATATAAAGATCCTACTGTTGCAATATGTTAAGGGCAGCTGCTTTGCAGCTCTATGCTTGTTCTTTCCTTAAGAAGGACAACATCTCAGAAATCAGCTGGTTTTCCATGCGGGAATTTAAAATACTGTAGTTATGGAATAATTTGTTTCTAATTTTGAGATTTCAGTAATAAAAAAATATTGGTTTCTCAATCTGCAATGTTTATAAAGTTTTATTGTTGAAGATCAAAGCATGCAACATCAGCAAACAATTCTGCTCAGCTGGGATACTGTATATACAGCTCCTTAAAATGTGCAGTTCTGAAAAATTCTGGCATATTTAGTGGTATTTACTCTTTAGTAGATCTTCATAAGATTGCAGCCATAAAATCTTCCTTTCTACATGCTATGGTTCTTTATATGTTTCCTTTATTTCAGACACCTTTGAAAAAGACCAAGGCTCTTATTGCAGAAATGGGCATAACTTTCTCAAATGCAGTAAGTACATACAGTACTTTGTAGTAGGTTTTGCAAAATTGACTCTGTAAGAATAGCTAAAGGAAAAGGAGAAAAGACAGAGGATCATAACTAACTCAAGGTATGATTGATTAAAGACATGGAAAGGGCTGGGCAGAACATTTTTTCAGTTCTCTGGTGCACTAGTCAACTAGCTTGCTTGCCTGTAGATACAGTTCTGATTTTCTCATTTGAAAAGGATATTACAGAGCTGTAGAACCTTTAGAAAAGGCAGTGTAAATGTTCAGAGAACTGGGTTATTTTTTTTTAAGTGGAATATTTCTCAGTAATTAAACCTACGTGCTATATAGTGAAATCACTGTGATGCCACTGTGGAGAACTGCCATCTCTAGTGTTTTGCTGCAGTAAAAAAAGAAAGTTGGGAAAATCTTTGTTTCTGGCTAGACGACACCAGCGAGAACTTTTTTGGCTACTTGTTAGGTTTGGTAATTGTCTTATTAGATTCTCTGATTTCCATCAACATCAAAGTTTACTTTGTAATTTTTAGTTAATTATGGACGTTCTGTATGTTTACAGTATAATCATCTGTGTGATACTTAAACTGTTAACAAAGACTGATAGCGAATTTGATGTTCCTTTTTATATTGGTTGGAGATATATGTTGTCTTCATATACTTTTGGCCTGAATGATGGAAATAGGGTTTGCAGGGTATGTATGTTGTGTTTTTTGTCCTTCCTAGAAATTTAGTCACAAGGATAATGAGGGGGTGGGGGAGCAGCAGTGTATCTGTACAGATTTCTTGATGTTTGGCTTCTTCTATCCCACAATACTGGACGTAACCTTTCTGCTGGTTAACATCTCAAACTACTGGGAGAGATTGTTAGGAGACTTAGAGTACAAGTGTTATCATTATACAAACTCAAATAGCATCATAAATGAGGTTATTTAAGACATGTGGGAGAGCACTATCTATTCCAATGTTCAAAATATATCTTCGGAGATTAACTCAGAGCTCCTTCTAAAGGTGTTTCAATATTTTTTGAAGATTTTGCAATTTAGGCAATACTTTGGTGTAGTTAACTAGCAGTATTATTTGAACTGCTGTGTTCTGTTGTCTTATGAAAGATGGTGTTCCAGAAGCCAGTTGAAATTTGGCAGTAAACTGGGAAAAAAATTAAACATGTCACATTTTTAAGGAATATTTTAACGTTTAACTCTTATTTCCTCTGTTGCAAAATATCTTCACAATAAAGACCTTGTTCATTTCAGTAATATTGGAAATTGTGATTCTCCCTAGTTTTAACCTTTCACTAAATGTAAAATTAAAATAATTTCTGGGTTATAATATCAAGCAAAAAGTAATATTTAAATAATAAAATATATTTGTGAGGGATATTAGTGAGGGATATTTATTTTGGTGACTGCCTTATTACTTTTGGGATACCCTGTATATTGTTTTATGTCATCAAATATTTTAAAATATATTTGAATGTTGTATGCAGAGTAGTTTTAGAAATTTTATGGAAAGAATTATTAAATCCACAAACTGTAAGGACTGCAATTACCAATCTGATTGTTTACATTAATTTGCTTATTAAAAGTTAGATAGACTGAAATGTAGAAAATTAGTGTTGTGCAACCTATCTTAGTTCTATAATCTTTAACTTTTTCATATAGTATGTACCCAGTGCACTGTGCTGTCCTAGTAGAGCCAGCATCTTGACAGGAAAATATCCACACAATCATCATGTTGTAAATAATACTTTGGAAGGAAATTGCAGCAGCAAATCCTGGCAGAAGATTCAGGAGCCATATACCTTTCCAGCTCTCCTCAAGTCTGAATGTGGCTATCAAACGTTCTTTGCTGGAAAATACCTGAACGAGGTATATATATGTATATATTATGTTACATATTGCTTGAAATATCCATTTTTAAAGGTTTTTGCGTGTATAAAACTATCTCAAGGAATATGAACAGGGTTCATCTGAAAAGGAAGCTTGAACATGATATTCATCCTCAAATAGTCTTGAAACAGCGAGAGCCATTCAGTATGTTGAATAGAACTCAATACTGACAACTTTAAATAATAAAATTTTGCCATCAACTCTGGAAACGTAATCCTATAGTATAACTTCCCGTATAACAGGTGGCTGTGAGAACCAATTACCACAGGGATCATTGCAATTTACTGACATTTTCATGCCATTTCCAGAACTTTCTAGGCTGGCTAATTGATTAGGAAGTCCCACTAATTAGTCAGGAGCTGTTACTTCATGAAGTACAGTAATTGAGGTAGAATAGCATTTCTAGTACCTTTTCTTCCTTGATGATAAAGCACAAAAACTGTTCCAAATCTAAAATGTAGTTCAGCATGGGTTTAGAAGACGCTTTGACATCCAGTGTGGATGCCAGGAGTTGAGTTAAAAGACAGTATTTTATAGGTCTTGTCTTCATATCTACTTAATTTTTCTTGTAAAACACTGCATTTATGATTCTCTTTATAACAGCTAATGTATTAATTTGTCTAAATTAAACATTCTTGCTAGTATCTTGCATTATAAGCTGATAGTTTTCAAGTTTAGACTTGCACAAATACTTGAAAAGCAAAAACTGAACTGAAAGTAGCATAATTTGGATAGCCTACAACATCATCTGATATAATCTGTAACACCTCAACACATGTGGCGACATTTAGGATTGTTGCAAAATTAAAAATTCATAAGTATTATTGCGGACATATTTATTTTTTACGTAATTCATACCCCATCCAGTTTTAAACCTCTGGGCAGCATGCATAAAAATATCATAAAAATGATAAAAAATAAAAACAATTACAAAGTAAATGTAATTAAAAAGCAACAACATAATAGAACCTTAGGCCCCAAACACCACTTCTTTGGCTGATTGCACATGGCAAACAGAATCTCTTTGGATTAATCTAGATTCATGTGTAAATTACGTAGTTTTACATATTCCTTGAAATTATAATTAAGGAATTTTAAAAAAAAGATTATAAAAGAAAAAAGACACTATAAGAAATACGAAATCATAGTCCTGAAACTTAAACTATAAAATTAGAGTATGTATCACTGTAAGATCAAGAATACTTAAAATTCATATAGTACTTAAATATAAGACCAATGGGAATTAGTTGAATTGCCTTATTTTAAAGTCTGACTAATTATCATATATATGTATTATATCTATATAGGTGTGTGAGAAAGAGAGATGGTGTGGTGTATTTTGTGGCATCCAGTGATTGTTCTTAGGAGCCTGCTATATAATTTAAAGAATGTAAGGTGGGCCTCAGAAGGGTTCCCCCCCCCCCAGCAAATGAGCACTACTTTTAGTAGTGAAGCTCTTGATTAAATCATTTGATGGTTATGGAACCTATAAACCTATATGGGGTTATGCAATTATGTACACATTCTCAGCATGGTCTAATAAATTGTGGATTGCCTCTTGTAACTGAAAAAATCTACATGAAGAAAGCCATGCCATTTACTTCACATTAAAACGTTATATTTCTTAGATAAGACAGCTCTGACACTCTCCTCAAACCTCTTCTAGGGGCAGCTATGGGTACTCTTAAGATTTTCTGCTGAGAGAATGATGAAATTGGCTTCTTTAATATTACATCTTTCTTTTTCCAGTATGGAGCAGAGGATGCAGGAGGAATTGGCCATGTTCCTCCTGGATGGAGTTTTTGGTATGCCTTGGTAAGTATAAAAGAAAGACATAGTTTATATGTAGCTTTAAACAGGACGTTATTTTCTCTGGCATCTCTTAATTTGTGCCACAAAAAGATGGGTGTCATTAAGAAGAGAGGCATAGTACATATGTGTTTATTGCATTATTCTATTACAAATAAATTTGTATTTATTGAATATTTAAGGCTGATACCTGCTATGACTTAATCGTCTCTAAGTTAGAAAGAAGCAAGTTATGTCAACAACAGTCCCGTGGGACTAATTCAGGCGAGATTATAAGAATTCTGGTATATCCAGATTAAATAAGCATATCAGTAGATGCTTCCTGATTGTTAGTGGTAATTGTTAAATCAGTAAACCTCTCCCTGCAGTTTGTTTAGTGTTATATCTGAATTGGTAGCCTTACTTTGATTTGCACTCAAGGCCAGGCTCATTAGGTAGGATTTATTCTTGACTGGTAAGATTCTAGATGATTAGGGAGAAACAACCCTAGGGCATAGTTCAGACACAATGTGACAAGCTAAGTGGGAATAATTGGACTGCATATGTCAGAATTTGGCTCAATAAACCAAAATTCTAAAGAATATTGGTTTGTTGTTCTATTATTGTCTCTTTCCTTTGCATAAACATTGGGTTTTTATTTTCTTACACTAGGAAAAAAATTCCAAATATTATAACTACACACTTTCAGTAAATGGAAAAGCACGTAGGCATGGCGAGAACTACAGTGTGGATTATCTGACAGATGTACTGGTAAGAATTTTTCAACTAGTTTTAGCATGTCCCGTTTTTGCTTGTTCTAGTAGCATGTTGAATGTCCATAAAATGCTAGCAAATTTATTATGCACAGTGTAGTTGATTAGACTGCAGTCCCTCTAAGGGTATGCTACAATACATTTATCAATGTTAAGTTGTCACAGGTCATTGTTTTGCTATACGGTCCTAATACGGCTATCTGTCTGGAAATAGCGTACTGCTCAAATGAACAGAGTAAAATCCTGAGGGTAAATATATTCTTAATTCTTAAGTGTATGTTTCATTGTACTTTACTTATGAAATTATTTAGGATACAGACCTATCCCAGATCTCTTTGTAGTTCCTAGTTTTCTATAGTACAGTTTACTTCCGACATCAAGGCATGACTAAACCTTCCCAAGGTTGTAATCATCATCATTGTCATACTTTATTACAGCTGAATGTCCCAGATCCATATGACTGTTTCTCTTCTTTCTACATCTTTTTTTCTATATTGGAAAATCAGGAGTCTACTCCTTTTATCTTGCAGTTAATTTAAAAAACAAAACAAAACACTGTCCTTGCTTGAATGCTATAATGAAATCTGGTACTTGCAGTTCATTATGGAACATAGAGTTATTGCATCAAAGTAAACAAAGTTTACCTTACTTTGTGGAACATAAAAAATGTCATACTATCATTTGTTATTTAAAGTTAGATTAGATAGAACTGATTATGACTGATACAAGAACAAAAATTAGCATGAAAGACATAGCAGCTGACATAGTTATTCAACATATGTGGAGTATTTTCTTGTAGGGAAATAATAAAGTGAACAGAAAGCTCAAATTATATTGAGCTATAATAATACCAGTTTAAGCCCTTATTATTAACATAGAAAGTCTAAATAAGGAGCAATTGATCATGATATGTTTTGAAATGGCTATGATTTATATTGTCTTACCATTACCTAGTGATTTTTATCCTGGATACTTAAAACAAGAGGTTTCCAAATAGAAGCAAAGCCAATGAAAGTCTTTTATTTAATCAAAGTAGTCAATTTTGCCATCTCCGCCAATTCCATTAATTTCAATATCCATTCTTTGGCTGTAGGTATTTCTAAATCTTTCTATTTCTGCCATATAAAAGTGTCTCCAGGCAGAAAATTCTTGAGGCATCCCCAAATGCTTCTCTGAAGAGCCAGGTTTTCACAGCTCTTTGAAAATATAAGAGGGAGGGGGGGGTCCAACTATCTGGGGGTAGGCTGTTCCAGAGGCAGGGGGCCATCACTGAGAAGGTTTGACCCTGGGCTTAATCCCTCAGATTAAGAATGTAGCAAATATTTTCTAATGCTACTCAGTATTTTATGTAAACAAAAATATAAAAACACAAGACACTTAAATTTAATGCTTTGTGAATTTGTAACTTGAGGTATTCCCTTACAGACAGCTGGTTCTGATTCAGTATGATAACGAGAGAATAAATTAATAAGCATCTGCTTTCAGGCCAATATGTCCTTGGATTTTCTGGAATACAAATCCAGCTTTGAGCCATTTTTCATGATGATAGCAACTCCAGCACCACACTCACCTTGGATAGCTGCTCCTCAGTATAAGAAGAGTTTTGAGAATGTCAGTGCTCCTAGAAACAATAACTTCAATATCCATGGAAAGGTATGGATTCTGGATCTTTTACAGATATTCTTATTAGCGTTTGTTAGATATTCTTAATGGATCTCTGCTTTAACTTCATAACCCTAAGGCATAAAATATATGCAGTAGCAAAATTCTTTTTTTTTTTAATTCTTCAGGTTTCGTTTTACACCGGATATTCTCTCACTACTATATTACATGTTTTTGTCACTTCTTCATTTCAGTTTTTGCCACCTAATGCATATGACTCTCTATATATACTTTGTTCTTTTGACTAATTTATTTTTAACAGCGTTGCATAGATCCTGTTACCTAGCATTCCGACATGAGTTTGTTAATCTGTACCTAAAGCATGCTTCATCTGTCTCATTTCCAAGGCAAAGTGAGTAAGGGTAGATACTTTTAATTTTGATTTTAATGCTGACATCTTTTGCCTTCCTATTTGAGAATAAAGGCAATTAAACTCAAGGGGCTTTTTCAGTATATATCTATAAGATTACATTGTAAGCAAATGATGCCAATAATTTAGTTAGAATTTGAACTTACTCCATATATAGCTTGAAGATTATGAAGTAAGTTTAAGGCATTTATTAGCAAGATGATACAAACTGTCCTGAAATCATTTATCTTTCAGTTGTGGTTGGATGGATGCCTCCCTCGAATATGCTGATCTATGATGCACATTGCAATAAAATGTATTGGACATGGTTAGCAAACAATGACACACATTTTGTTTTGACAAATAATCATTCACATCAACTCCAGATTAGACTGGTGCCTTCTGTTCTGATTCTAGATGAAAATGAAGGCCATATGGTGCTCTGCTTCATGAGATGACGATAATGATCTCTCTTCCTCTTATATTGCATAGTGTTTTCTTTTTTCCTATTCCTGTAATTCAAGGTCTTGTGCTTTATGATATTTGGTGTTTTTGTTAATTCCTGCCTAGTAAGAGCTTGCACTCAGACAATATTCTTTTATTAATGAAAAATAAGAAAAAAAAATCAGCAGTCAAAATGTTTGAGTCTAGGTCTCTTTGTAGAAGAAACATCACTACAACAGCAACTTGGCAAAAGACACTGTACCTTTGTGGAAAATTCTGGTGCTCAATTTTCCTTTGGTTTTTTCAAGTATGAGGGTTGTAATTTAAGCAATAGTCACTATTGAAATTGATGAAATACCAAAATGTGGCAGCCAGTTTATTTGGGAAAAGATGCTTGAAATTGATTGATTGCATTAAATTAATAGGATAAGGGTTCTATCCTTTCTATATCTAATTACTGAGAGAAAGCCACATTGAATTCAGTGGCATTTACTTCTGAGTAGAGTTGTATAAAATTTGTACTGTCTGCACATTATCTCAACTAGAATTAAAATTGATATTTTATGTAATGTTGATTAAATATTAAATACATTTATCTCATGTTTTTAATAACAATGTTTTACAGGACAAACATTGGCTTATCAGACAAGCAAAGACTCCAATGACAAATTCATCAATACAATTTCTAGACGATGCTTTTAGGAAAAGGTAGAAAACAATATTTATAGCTTGTTTGTTTTTTTGCAAAATCAAAAGCTTGTATAAAATGTATGCTTTAGATTATTGCTTTGATAGAGAAATTAACTTCAGAAAGTATAAAGCTACTAATACTTATGAAAAGCAATCCTTCATCCACCCTAATGTTACAAAAGTTCTCCATATTATTGTCTTAGCATGTTTCCCTTGCAAAAGGGAGAAACAGAGCCTACAATCTTAGTATAAAACTAATTGTAAAACTATGAGCTCTCCCTCATATAGGTAGTACCCAAGGGTTGATTATGGTTTAGTTACATTTTCTGGCTGTAGATTTTGAGAAATATATGAAATAATTTTCATAAAAGATTAGTAAGTCTCAGCAGCTCTTTTAGCATATAATGCTACATACACTCATACACATTGACCTATTAATTCAACTTGATTGCTGTGAATTACCTTCTGCAATTTGGAGCCCTTGTAGTTTGGGAAGTCCAGAAATTTTAGGAAGTACTGGGCTGGGAAACCTAAGTTAAAGTAACTTGAAATTAGCCAGAGTCTCAAGTTAAGCATTATGCCTAAGAGGAAACTCCTGTGTTCTCAAACTCAGAAATGGAAACTAACTACAAATACTGTTCTCAGATTATTTCTAGTTAACAGAGTAACACAGAATTGGTGCTCCTGGTTTAAGACTACATTTTTGCTTTCTGGTTTGCTTACTTCCATTGATGGGAGAACTGTGAAATGTGGCAGCATGTGCTAGTATGTTGTTCTTTAGCAATAAGTAGAAGGTTCTCCTGAGTTTCAGCTGAGTGCTGTTACTATTGAACAACTCAGATAAAACTTTTAAAAAGAACCCTAAAGTGGTTTTGCCCAGCTCAGGTGACAGTACTTACTTGACCTTTGCTGATTTCAGAAAAAAGCTAAATAAACCATGGCTTTGTACAATGTGTAAACTCAGTTAATGTCTTCTCTAAGATGTGAAATACTGTTAAATGTTTTGCATTTCAACCTGAACAATCCTGTTCCTATGTAGATGGCAGACACTTCTGTCAGTGGATGATCTAATAGAAAAACTTGTGAAAAAGCTAGAATTTCACAGAGAGCTGGATAATACATATATTTTTTACACATCAGACAATGGATTTCATACAGGTAAATATATATTTATATATGAAATATCCCTAGAATTAATTTAGGAGTTCCAGGCATACATTTGGACATTTTAGAAAAAATGTGATATTTCTGGGAAGAGAAATAATGTAGACTTGTATCCTTAGACATCATTTGATTTCAGCTTGGATGGTCATATATGCTCCTCTTGAGATATTCTCATTTGGAAGCTCTAAATTTAAAGCCAACAGATGAGCAAAAATAATCAAAAATATTTCATGAAGATCAGATAGATTAAGTAGAAAAGTAACTTGCAAATCACCCTCTGAAGAATGAAGTACTTAGCAATATTCTGCTTCAGAATTTCTTGCAAGTCATGAGTGATAGAATTTCTCTCTCTGTATTTGTAGGCCAGTTTTCATTGCCTATTGACAAACGGCAGCTGTATGAATTTGATATTAAAGTTCCATTGCTTGTTCGAGGTCCAGGAGTCAAACCCAACCAGACAAGCAAGGTATATTTTCCTTTGAGAATAACACTATATGGTACCAAAACATTTATAGTATGAATTGTATATTGAGTGTAATTAATGAGAATGAGAGTATTTTGAACAGAAATAGGGCGCGCAAAAAGAGGTGAGAAGTAAAATGGTATGTTAAGCTATATGATGTACATGGGTGGGTAAAGCAATTGTAATTGCTTCTGAATCTGCTTGGTAAAAAAAACAGTAGAAACTACTCACATTTATTTTAATCCTCCAGGTATTTTTTAAAAGTTGTTATAAAGCTTCTCATCTAATCCTTGGAAGCCCTTGTTATTCACATGGCTGGCTAGATAAGTTTTCTATTTACTAGCCAAGCCTGAACATTGCATTATTGCTGTAAGGGATGAATTAACAAAGCAGCAGTCTGCAAACTTTGTAGGGCAGCAACCCCTAAAATTATAAATGAAAAACTAATCATTTTATTGGGATTAGGGTTGGGTAAGAAATAAATGTACCACTTTTAATAATTTGGTTTTAATCTGTATATTAGATAGAACCTTACAACTCTATAAAATGATAAACTTAAAACCATAGTTTTTAATTTTGTAGTTTAAGTATGAGCTTGATTAGCTTTGCCTAATTCCTGAAATACAGTTTTTATTTTTGAGATAGCCACTCTCATTCCTAGTTGCACATTTATTTTGGATTCATATTTGCCCTTAATAGCTGCAACTGTACAAAATGCTGACTTTCTGTTGATTTGTCCAATCAGTACAAATGTGTTCTGAAACAATTCAGCTTTGGATGTATAGGCCACAAACTATAGACCGGCCACAACTCAGTCTGGGCTGGCAACCCCTAGAACCCAAACTCCTAAATTTTATTGCAATCATTAGAGGGCTCACAACCTGCAGTCTGAGAACTTCTAAGGTAAAAGAATGAATATGGACCAAGGCTAGGATTATAAATAGCATCATGTTTTGTTTTTGCAGATGCATTCTTTTGCATGTGCTCTCATGAGTTGTTAAAGATGTTGTCCCAAATACACTATGATGAATAAACGCAAGCTTACTTAGCCACAAGACTGCCTATATCCCTGAAACAGAAAATAAAGGGCTTTGCAAGAGCATATTGATATATATGATATGGAACTGATTTCCTTACCTCCTCATTTCCCTTATTTTTCTTTCTCTCACTCTTGCTTCTGTTTTTATATATTTTATGTACAGTGGAATGGACCTCATCTTTAAATCCTTATTTATTTTATTTATAAATCAAATTTATATCACCGCCCAACTCCCCCATGAGGAGGGACTCTGGGCGGTTCACAACCAAACAGTTAAAACCAGTAAAAACATAAATAGTACAACATAAAATACAATTATTAAATATGATAAAATCCAAGCAATGGTGGTATTGTTGCACAAGTTCATGATTTAGAATGGGGAAAGGATAGGATAATAATTGAATTACTACACAACTATTCCATTTATTGTAAGATGGAACGTTCACATTCTGAACCAGTGGCTTCAAGTCTTTTTCTTTATGTGTACCACTGTGTTATCATCAAACAATGGTAGGGCCTCCACATAATCCAGGGATCATGCAACATTTGTGGGACCACAGCAACATGACTACTGGCATTATTTTCTTAGTGAGAATCTCAAGAGATCCCTAAAACTTAGAGGATATCAGAATTCTCACCTGAAATTTACGGGATTGTGGGCAGAAACCAAAATCTCATGAGATTCCAAATGAGGATGCCAAAATCTCACAAAAAATCTATTTTGTCGCCTACAATAACCTCCTGAGTTGCTAGTGGTCCCAGGAAAATGGGTTGGGAACCATTGTTCTATATGCTTAAGAACACACACAAAAAAGCTGGCTATTTAATTCCAGATGGCCAGTTATCAGATCTAAGCTTTAGTGACACTGACCACTGAGGTGGAATTTTAGCTAGAGATTATACAGGTAAATGGCAAATGGAAGCAGCAAATTATGCTTTCAGTTCTGTTACTTCTGCAGTTTTGGCAATCCCTATTCCCAGTTTTTCAAAATATAAGTAAAGTCTATCTCATAGAGTCCAATAAAGGCTAACATGGTAACTAAATACAGTATACTGGTCTCTGCATATACATATACACACACATAGCCATTTTAATATTAGTTGGAAAATCTAACATTCTAATTGTTTTAGTTGGAAAATCTGTAATATTCTCATTGCCTTCTAGATGCTTGTGGCGAACATTGATTTGGGTCCCACTATTTTAGATATTGCTGGCTATGATCTAAATAAAACCCAGATGGATGGGATGTCGTTGTTACCATTGCTGGTAAGTATACAAATTAGGTAGTTATTTATTTTGGTGATTGCTCTAAGGGTTCCTTAGCATAACTATCATTGATTATAATGATAAATCTCCTATTCCTTATTATTTTTACACATGCCTTTCTGGCAATAGTGGTAAGAATGAATTGTTTTACAGCTTGATTTGAAGCAATATGCTTCATGTGCTAGCTTCTATTTAAACTGAGCAGGTTTGAAGTGATGCAGTGTCCTTGGCTTTGTCTGAGATCTTGGAAAACTAAGATGAGCACCATGAGTTTGAAAACCCTGGTCAAGATGGACAAAATACCTCATCTTCCTGTGTACAGCTGAGCGATGTGGAATCATCTGTAAATGAATGTGCTTTTCACTAGTTGTGTTTTGATAATGCTATATATTGGAAAAGGGCAACAGTTTTCCATCATGAAATTATTGAGGGGTCTTCATATTTATTGACTTTATTTCTGTTCTAAGGTTAGAAATAGTTTGCTTAAAGGAGCTTAAATTCTAGATAGTCTGTGAGCCTGCAAAAAAGCAGTAATCCCCACTTTCGTTAATTCCTTTTTTGTTGTAGAGAGGAGAAATAAACAAGACCTGGAGATCAGATGTTTTGGTTGAATATCAAGGAGAAGGCCATAACAGCAGTGATCCTACTTGTCCTGCCCTTGGGCCTGGTGTTACTGTACGTAACGTTGAAATTGTTGCATTCCCTGCAGAATCCTTCATATCCTAAATGTAGAGGGAGATGGGTTTGTATGGAAATACTTAATAGTCAGATTTTGGCTGTAAACAGAAGATACTAAAATTAAATTTAGATTTCATTTTTTGTAAGTCTCTGGGTTGGGCTCAAAGATATACAGTTTCGGTGTTCTGCATTTTGAATGGGACTGAAAACTGTTCTAACACTTAGCTATTTTTACAGCATTGTTTTCCAGACTGTGTTTGTGAAGATGCATATAACAATACATACGCATGTGTAAGGACGCTATCGACTTCATGGGATCTGCAATACTGTGAATTTGATGACCGTGAGGTAATTTTGTATTTTTGCAATTCCATGTTAATGGTAGTCCTTCACATATTTATCATACACATGGGAAATACAGTACTTAGCAATTAGCAATGGTTTGAATTAAGCCTAAATTACTCTTAAAACACATGCAGAAAAAATTCAGGATGATCAGCTGTTTTCCGTATGATCTGTTACTGGATTTACATATGAATGTAAATCACATTCATTTACTACAATTAAGCAGCTACAAGGATTCCTAAGGCTGCTTTGGATTTATAAGGGCTATTTATTTTAATAACTGTAAAGAAGTAGGATACATTTCTAAAAAGATAATATATTATCCATAAATTTTTTAAGATCTGTATTTGTAAAAGATAGAAATACAATAGCCATTAGCGCCCATTGAAAAAGCTTGTTCTCTTTGTCTCAAAAATAGTGTCAGCCATTTTGCCTCAAGAGGTTTATGAAATGCAATGATTTGCTTTCACAAGCTGAGCCTTCCCAATATATACCAGAAAGACATTTTATGAGGAGAAAAGAGCACTGTCATCCTAATTCTCTTCTAGCAAATATTTCCATGTTTATCCTCCTGCTACACTTCATACCCCTAATTCCTTCTCACAAAAATTTATTTCTAGCCATGTACCATTCTAGTATTGATCATAGATGTAAATGTTGTTAGTAATCTATTATATTGCTGCAGTATTCTATTATGTTGCCATGTACTTCATACAGCACAGCTAGAACCCAGGTAACTGACTATGCATTTCACACGACATAGTTTTGAAATCCTGTACTGATTACCAGCATTAGCAGTAAATACTTGGTGGAGGACTGTTCTGACTTAAATAGCTTCTTTACAGCTGACGGAAGACTGGGATTAGCATGTGTAGTATCTATAGGCAGCTTTAGGTTATACTCTTACTATGGATGTTGTTATGAACAGTAGAGGCATTGTGTTCATTCAAGACAGTAAGTGATAAGTTCAAGGTTGAGGTGAAAAATTAAATTTCAGTTCTTGTCTGAAGAGATGCATCTGTGGTTCCAATCCTCTATGTAGCATTTTCAGAGGCCTGAAGTTGCTACCATGAGGGCATGGGAAAGGCTGAGTCACCCACCCTAATTGTACCCACACCATGGTTTTAATCTTATATGAATGTATTGTTCTTAATAGTACTAATATGCTTTATTTTAGTACCTTAAGTCTAAATCTTATGTATTTACTAAGGCTGCACAGACATTTCCCAAACTTGTGTTTGAACCTTGTGTGAATGTAGCACCTTTCTCCTGTTTATTAAAGCTACCCATCTTTTTTTGGGCTTCTGTGTCCTTAATACCTCTCAGTGAATGAATGCCTGTACCTTTAATGATTAACATTTAGATGACTTTTAACTTGTAAATCAAACCTAAGGCTAGGCTTTCCATTCATGAAAAAAAAATCTGCTTGAATTGACTGAACAACTTCACTAAGGTAGGATAGATAATAAGGCGTTAGAGCTCTGAAGAAACTTGTTGCACAATTATTTGTCAGATTTATTATTTCTAATAGCATTGCTTGTTTTCATGAAGGTGTTCGTTGAAGTTTACAACCTGACTGCAGACCCACACCAGATTACTAATATTGCAAAAACAATAGATCAAGAAATTTTAGAAAAAATGAATTACCGGCTAATGATGTTGCAGTCCTGTTCTGGAACAACTTGCCGCACACCAGGAGTCTTCGATCCAGGGTAAATGTAAACTTTCAGTTATTATGTTCAATATCATCAATATGCTGATGATACTTAGTTGTACATCTCAACCCCAGGCCAACCAAGTAATTACATTAAAGTCACATTCCAGTGCATGGTGGCTGTGAAGATGGGGGGAGGGACAGGTTTAAACTTAACCCGGACAAGGCAGAGTCGCTTGGGCTCTCAGTTCTTCTGGCATGAGGGATTTGCCATCTTTAGTTCTGGATGGGACTGCACTTTAAAGGTTTTCCTAGACTCTCAGCTCCTGCTGAAAGAGCAGGTGATAGTTGTGACCAGGAAGGCCTTTGCCAGATTCATCTGGTACACTTATTGCAGTCTTCTGGACTGGGACTCATTCTTCAGTCACTCATGTCTTAAATCACTAAACACTTGGACTGCTGCAATGCATTCTCTTGGGGCTCCCCTTGAAAAGCACTCAGAAGCTGCAACTGATCTAGAATATGGCTGTGCAGGCAGGCATGGGTGTGCCTTGACAGACCCATGTGACATCTCTGCTGCATGAGTGCACTAGTTACCAATGTTCTTTCGAGTGAGATTGTGTTGGTTGTGACCTATAAAACCCTTCATGGATTAGGGCCTGGTTGTTTGGGAGACTGCCTTTCTCCCATTGTCACTACCTGTCCTGTAAGATCCAGCAGAGTTGACACGCTCTGGGTTCTGTCCTTGAAACAGTATCACCTGATGGTAGCAGGAAGCATGCCTTCTCTGTTGTGGCACCTGCCCTCTAGGATGGCATCCTTGCAAAGGTTCACATTGTCCTGGCCCTACTGCCCTTAAACAAGCCTTAAAGACCTGGCTCTTTCCCCAGGCCTTGGGATGACAAGGTTTTGTTTTGTTGCATACATGTGCAGCTATAAACATTTTCAGATCAAAAGCCCTGTAAATAGGGTGTCTGGTTATTTTTAGGACTACAATGAAACCTTGCTTTAATGGGCCACATTCTGCCCAGTATAGCATTTTCTAACTCTTCATTTTAGGGGATTTGATTTTGTGTGTGTATGTGTGTGATTTTCTTTTGTATAGTACAGATTTTATAAAAAAGATTTTCTTTTCTGTATACCACCTTTTTCCCCCTTCAAGTCTCTCTTGCTTGGCCTAGCCTCTGTTTTCTTGGCAATATTTTCGGAAGTGGTTTGCCCTTGCCCCCTTCCTAGGGCTTAGAGAGGGTGATTGGCCCAAGGTCACCCAGCTGGCTTTGTGAAACTCATGGTCTTCTAATTTCTAGCCCACTACCTTTAACTACTACACTACTGTACATTTGAGTTCACAACTCAAGAGATTTGGTAATGCACATTTCTGTACTGAGATTTTTTAACACGCCTATAAAACCTTTTCTTACATTTCTTCTCTCTGCCCCCTTTTTCCTTTAGGTATAAGTTCAACCCACATCTGATGTTTGGTAACCAAGGAATTCAGACTCGCAGATTTCTTACACCTTCACTGTAGCTGTACCTGCCACCTTGTTTGTTGCCAAGTCCATTTCTTTGAAATGACTGCAGAAAACTGCCTAATCCATTCTGATGTCTTGAGAGACTTGATCAGCTGGTCAAAGAGTCTCTGGCCATGCGTTAAAGACATGATCTATCCTAGTCTACTCAAATCTGATTACCACGCAAAATGTTTCATCTGAAGTTAAATATTAATTTGGGATGTGAATCTGAATGTCCTTGTTTGGTCTTGTTATATACACAGAGGTTAGGATTGCTGTCTCCTATTTACAACCACTACCTAACAGGCTTTTAAAAAGATAGTGTGCATCTCAGTACTGCTTCCATTCTGAATCTGGTGAATTAAATTAAGCAGGTTAGTTGCCATCTGTTTACTTCTCTGCTTTTCAGGGTTCACCTGGAATCAGTGGCTAGAATCTGTGCCTGCTATTGTCAGATATTACACATATGTATTACCTACAGAATCAGCTCAAAATTTTGAGTCATAATCAAGTTAACCATTAAATGAAAATCCCCCCCCCCCCAAAAAAACACCTGTATCTTTGCCTGGAATGTACACTAAAGTGGTACAAGTCCCATGATAAAATTATACTGCATACCACTCTGAATATTTAAACGGGAACTTGGACCTATTTGTTAGAAGAGAAAGTATACCTAGGTACAATAACTAAAATGAAAATTGCATTATAGCGTCAGGTGCACAAATTCCTTACATTCTAGGACAGCTTTTTTCACTGATACATTTGCACTCAATCCTAAACTGGATGGCTATTACATTGGAGCACATTTGTATTCTTCACTTGTAATGCGATGCATTTTTGTACTGCATAGTCCTTAAGAAAATGCCTTCACAAACAGCTGGTCACTGCGTAATTGCTAAGAAAAGGAGCTTTCAGAATGGATTTCTTGCAAATGACATGGAACCTGTCCTGGGCAAAGCAGCAGTCAACAGCTGTTTCTCAAAAGAAAACTTGTATCTTTATGACAATCTGTCTATTAAAACAGATATAACTCTTATGGTGGATAGATGTGAAATATGATTGTTTCATCTGATAACTTATGAAATAACAGTTTCTCTCTGAAAGGGATAGGTAAATAGCATATATTAAGATAAGAGCAAATGACTTTGAAATAGACAGTTGAACGTTTAATCAGGAGTGCAGCTCCTCCTCTAAGTGCCATTTCTTCTCATCCTTATCCTTTTATGAATCTTGTGCTTTGATTTATTGCAGCTGAACATGTTCAAGTTTTTGTGTTGTATCTTTCGTTTCATCAATTTATAGAGATTGTTAAGGATCTAAATCAACAGCGCATGGCAAAAGCTGACATGAGGTTGCATCCAAGCATCCTTGAGGTATAACAACTGAAATTGGGGGCACATATTACTCATGCCTCTAGCTTATTTCAATGCATATGCTGTTGACTGTGATCAGGTCTGGACTTAATAGTTGGATGATTGTGAAATCAGATTTATTTTACCATCACATTTAATGCTTTCAAAGTTCCAGCAGGTTTTAAGTCTCAAGAAAGTGATTTAATTTCCCATATATGTAAAGTGACTGATCCCTAACATACACTTTGATGTACTATAGGTTTATGCCTAGCAAAATACTTATTTTTATGCCTGGGTCAGAGCAAAGTTGTAGTATTATATCTTCCCTTCATGCTATGGTGGCAGAAGCAGTGCAAAACCTAGAACAGACAGAAATTCAGTTCTGAACTGTTCCTTATCTTAATCTTGTTTTCCTTGTGTACAGCTACTATAGAAATCCACTGATGGATTTTTCACAGCTAGTGAATATGCCTGTAAACCACTTTTAAATTAAGTAGCAATGTAAGGAGAACATGGAGTTAGACATAAAATTAACATACTGTGAAATATTTTGATAGTTTTGCTTTCCTGTTAAATGGTTTTACCTTACAGCATTGATCAACTTGCACCTCAGAATGCTTTAACTGTTTTAACTATGATGAAAGTTTCATATGGTTGCAACTTCAGTATGAAAACCGGGCATATTTTTGAAGATTTCAGGTTGTTTCCAAAGAATCAAGACAGAAAAATACAGATTTGGATTTGATAACCATCTGAGCCTGAATGAGAAATAGCATTAAGGTACTTCTATGTAATAGCTACTGAACATTTATCTTTCTATGCCCCTGATTTAATCACTTTAACAAAAATGAAAATTATAAATACTATAATTACATACAATGCATTAATGTTTTGGTAGTTGTCTACCTGCGCCTTACTACGAAGTTACTATGCTACTGTTGGATACTGAAATAGGCC
Source organism: Liasis olivaceus (assembly GCA_030867105.1). Lineage (NCBI taxonomy): Eukaryota > Metazoa > Chordata > Lepidosauria > Squamata > Pythonidae > Liasis > Liasis olivaceus. The sequence continues at coordinate 36,018,970 of CM061355.1, read as the reverse complement.
TTATAGAGTATTAGTTGTAATATGTAAGTAACTTATTCATACATAAAAGGGAAGACATGCTTGGCAATTACATGCAAGAAGCCATTCAGTAGGGAATTTTTCTGCCTGGCGAGCTGGTACTAACACACTTGTTGGATACATGGAACTGTTGCCATGTTTCATGAGTTGATGTAACTGCTACATCGGATTTTGTTGTGCGTATGCAAACACTTTGCAGGAACAAATGCAAATTAGTTTTATTAATTCAACTGGAAGGGCTAAGTAATGTTTTCCCCACACTATGCTAAAAACAGCTGCTCTTTTTAAAAACAATGATCCAAAAGCAAATGCTTTAAATGACAAATTGCCCTTGGAGATGCTCTATTTGATACGCTAAGAGTCACTGCATCAACTGTATGCGACTTCAGGTTTCCAGGTGCTTTTATGGCAATCAGACTTCTGTTGTCCTACATTGATTAACATTAAAAACTAGTGGTACCTTTGTTTGCAATGCCGCTTGAAGCCATAACAACAGTCGCATAGTTTTTTTTAATCATAAGAAATGTCATTAATGTGTGTGTGCAATACGGCAACTGTACATATATGTTCTCTTCCTCTTCAGTATTTTGATTAGAAAGTGCCCTTTCAAGGACCCTGTATATTGCTGCACACTTTTCAGTGATTAAACTTGTCTACAATAAAGTGAGCATTAAAAATCAATGCACTAATCAGCCTGCTACTATACAAATCTAATAACTAATTCAACTGTTTGATACTCAGACCTTGTTGATTAAGGATGGAACACTGTGCTGCTATGAATCATGGTATAGACATATTATTTTGAAGCACAGACAGCTTGGTAGCCAATGTTACAATATCCACATATTCCACTTTGTCAAAAGCTGTTGCTTTCATGTTTATTCTATAGGGTCAACAGAAGAGGCTGAAAGTAATGAGAAGATTGAGGCATCTTCCATTTAGTATATTTGTTCTGAATATCCTGCCTCCAAATTTGTACCCTTAAGGAAGCCACAAAAAAATCTTAATCTCATTTTCCTTATACAAAACCTACATCCAGGTCAGGAAGCCACAGCACAGACAATGATAAAACAGATGGGCTTCAAGGTGGCAAAGGAGTGAGGTATGGCTGTATGCTCTCCCCTTATTTATTCAAACTATATACTGAATAAATATTAAGGGAAGGTAGATTGGGAGATGGGGTGCATGATTTTAAAAATGGAGGAAGAAACATAAACCACCTGTGCTATGCTGAGGACACTACTGTGATAGCCGGAAATGCAAACGATATGCAAGTTCTAATAATAAAAGTTAAGAACACAGTGGAAAAAATGGGACTAAAATTAAATAAAAGACTAAATAAGTACAACAACCAGCCTTAGCACTGACAATTCTTTTCTACCCTTGTCTAAGTGCTATAAGCAAAACAGCCATTGTGGTTTGCAAATGATGATTTAACATGTTGTATAAAACCAGTCATTACCACTTTTTAACAAATTACGGATAACCAAACTGATTTAACTGAATGTGTGAACCTACACATACACACTTTTTCATAATCACAAACAAAATCCATATTGACCAAAGTTGAACATTATATTTGATGCACGAAATAAAAATTATTCCAAAAGGACTGCTTTGACAATGCATGAAAAAACAAGTACTTTTTTGTAATGCAGGAATTTAACTTTTTTCAGAATTAGTCACTTGGACTTTTTAGGAAAAAAAGGCAAGGCACAATATGTTAGGTGATGCTCTTTAGCAAGGACAGCCTCCGGGTTCAGCAATTAAAAAAAATTACGGCTGCTGCTAGAACAGTGCTTTTACACAGAGAGAAACCCTAAGTATCCAATATTTTCTTGTATAAACATTATACATTAACGCATATTTGGTCACCGCCAATATTTATCATACCCTTGGAAGGGTGGAAAATGAAATCCAAATATCAACTTCTGCTCAAGAGCTTACCCTGGTTTAAGAACTGAGTGGTTGTATGCTTGGGTAAACAGAGGAATATGTGGAAAAATGGTGACATATTCCGCACTTAAAGGAAATCAATAATTTAGTAAAAGAAACAACCATACAGTGCCAACTCCAGCTTTAATTATGGAAAACTTGCTACAGTATTTTGGTTACATCAAAGGGAATTAAGTTTCCCTATACAAAAACTTCAAAATAATAAATAATACAGTTTCTCAAAAAAGAACAATTTAGTGTTTTCCATCTTCCCCTCCAACCTAGTCTTCATTATCAAATAATCAAAACGTAACATCTGTAGCATCTTTGAAGAATGTTACACTAAAATAAAAATTGAATCCTACATTAAAAAATAATCAAACATTGAGTCTATAATTAAAAATAATTGCAGTAACCCAAGTAAAATAATGTCTGGATTAATACAAACAGTTTTTCTTACTCAAACCTGTAGTGCATAAAACAAATTGAAAAAGAGTAAGAAAGCACAAAGTTCAAGTTAAAATTATAATTCACATATTTGTACATTGCCATTCAATATTCAAAAACAGTATTTCAAACTTAGCAACATATGTTTAAAAATCCAAACATTAAATGTTTTACCATAATACAGTTAAATGACTCTTACCACTGGTTTACAGTTTAACTGCTCCAGTAAGCAGGTTGAGGAAAAAGAGTCAAATTGGGAAAAAATACTCCCCCTCCGAAATTACCATTCTTAAATCATGTTGTCTATTTTGGCAAGGATGTATATCCACATGCACAGAAAAGCAAGTTCTGACTTCCTTTACCATCGTGATGTTCACTTTTCTGAAGTTCTAACATAATGGGTAATACTACTTTTATAGTTTGTCACCTTTTAGACAAGCAAGATTGCTTTCTTCCTATGTTCGTTCTAATAGCATCTATTCAGACCAAAGAGAACATGGGTAGGAAATACTGCCCTTAGCTCACTCTGATGTGGCTCTGGATTTATGCTTAAAAGAACAAGCAAGAAAGCTATATTTCCTGCCCAGAAAAGGAGGGAAAAGAAATTATATCTTGAACATGTGGCAAGTTTTATTCAGTGGCAAGAACAGAACACTGAATGGGGAACTGAAACAACCTCCCCTGCACTCCTTCTTACTTTAACTTAGAACTTTTTTACTGTGCTCTAGTGAAAATGCCCTTTTCTTTAGGGATGCTTTATGCAGAAGCAACGTTTGCATATTGGTCATTTGTTTGCAAATTATATTAACCAGGTAGAAACTATTAAACTACAGTGGAACCCAGGATGCATATTGTGCACACAATAAGATGAAACATACAATAAAACAGCATTAAGATGTTACTGTTTCCATTAGGAGATCAATAATATCCAAATTGATCCACTGACCTTAGTATCTTCAGGAAAAAAAAAATTATAATTGAAGTCAAGCACCACTATTCTATGAACTTTGATTATGTCTCCAATGAAATAAGACAAATACAAAGTACTACAATTAAGTGTGAACAGAAAACAAAGCAAGGTTTGTCATTATTTGTTAACCATTAATTTTAAAGTAGCATTCGTTAATAGTCTATTGTAATGAAGATTGGTTCTGCAAGTTTCAAAGTTAGAACCTCTTATTTTGAGAAGAAAAGCAGCCAAAGATTAACATGAAGGTACTGTTTAATAATGTATTGGTGTTGCCTGCAATATCCACCAGATGTCACCATGACTAAAGATATTCCTCAGAACTCTCAAAGTAAGTGTCCAAATAATTACGATTTTAAAAAAAGGTTGGCCAACATGATTCTTTTAAACTATTTATATCAAGCCAATATATTCTGGTTGATGGCTGCAAATTCACAACCTAAAATAACCTTTTTTATATATTTATGTCAATGTTTTTATTGCACACCCATTTCTTTGGTTTTGTTTACTATACTTACCTTAAAACTATTTTTGGAAAAAAATACTGCTAATCAAATTCCCCCTTCTCTTGCACTTAGAACCCTAGTCAACATTTAGTTGACTTTTAGTTGACAGAAACTAAAACCACAGTTTACTCATGTTGTTCACAGTGCAATGAGTATATGTAAAAATACTACTCTACTTCAAATGGAAGAAATTTGTTTCATATTTAAAATAACACCATGAAGATAAATTTTATCTCTTTTTATGAGATAAAAATGTATATTCAAAAAAAATTCAAATGGACATTTGGACATTCAATAAATTATAAGAATTCCAAATTAACTCTTTAATGTTGATTTTAAATTTATAAAAATCTCAACAATATCTAAGCATATCCCATATAGTTTTGTGACCATGTGCTGCACATCAAACACCTGCAGCTTATTTTCTATTATATTTAATAAACCCTTTTTCAATAATAGCACTGAATATATTAATTTCAGTAATAAACAGCAAAATCCCTCAACTTTCTTTTTCATTACATTAACCAACTTGCAAAACAATCTCTTTAGTTTTATTTCAACATTCATTTCTTTTCTCCATCTCTTACCTTCATTCCAACTTCCATTCTACCTTCTATAGTTCCATTTGCTTGAACATCTTTAATCTAGCATTTGGAGCACATTTCTCTTCCTTGCATAAAAATAATTTAATTTGCGAAATTACAAAGAAATATTTGAAAACAGGCAGTGCAAATCAGTTCTGCTATCAAACAGTATATTCTTATTCAAAAGTGAGTTTGAGTAGCATATTAAAATTTGCACCCCCTTTGTTTTAAGATTAAAGGAGACAAGCTTAATTTCATATTGCCTTTGAAAACAGACTTCTCTGATACTAGGGGGGGGAAAAAACAAGATGCAGCACGTAAGAGAAGCCTGCAAATATTGCAATTTCTTTTTGCTCCTACATGCAAAATGAAGTGTATCAATCTACAGAACTGCCTTTATGGTAACAAATTAGTCTTCATTAAAGTCATCTTGCTTTGGGTACTGAATCTAGCATGTTACTTAAAATTAAGTAACACACTGTTTTCCCTGAGTATTCTTTGGCCCCTTTTTAACTTGGAATCCAAACTTCACCAAGAGCTTCTTCAAGTTTTTCTCTGTATACTGCATAGCGTCTTTTTAAGGTTTGTAGTTGCTCGTCTTCTTCTTTGTCCAGAATACGCAAGAAGTTCTGTAGTTCAGGAAGACTAAAGGCTTCCCACTGCAAAAATAAAATTGTGGATTTATCCATAGTATCTAAGAACAATTGACAATTTGGTTTATAATTTTCATTTTATTCTGCTAATCAAGCAGAAACCAATAAATTTATTTTCCTGCAAGCTTTCCTATACCAAAATACACAATTAGACAAAACTATACATAAAACTATCTATGCATAAATCCATGTACTTTTTCACAAATTTCAAAAACATGCAAAAAAAGAGCAACCCCACACTTCTTGAAATTTTTAGTTGGGAGGCAGGGAAATTAAAACCAAAATATTTGTACTGATATTATACAGTGGTACCTCGGTTCACGAACTTAATTCGTTCCGCGACTCTGGTTGCGAACCGAATTGGTCGTGAACCGAATCAAATTTTCCCATAAGGTTCAATGTAAATACGGTTAATCCGTTCTGACCCCTACGAATTTGGTCGCCAACAGATTTTTGATCGCGTCCCGAATCAAATTTCCCTATAAGGTTCAATGTAATTACGGTTAATCCGTTCTGAACCATATGTTGTTTTTTTAAACCGCAAAAATATGACACAAAGTACAGTACGAAGAGAGAGAAAGCTAACCTTGCTCGACGCGACTTCTGGCGTGGAGGACAGGAAGGTGGGTGGGGAGGCGGTTACTGCTTGGAGGGAGAGTCCCCCTTCCTACAGGAAGCCACGACCACGTGTCACAGCAGGGAAAATGGCCGCGGATCCTGTTCGTAACCCGATGCGGAGTTTGCGAATGGAGGCAAATTTTTGAGACCGGAGCTGTTCATGAACCGAATTGTTCGTGAACAGAAGCGTTCGTGAACCGAGGTACCACTGTATTTAACTAATTTTTCATGCATACCAATTCATATGCAATGGCCAAGTGGGATGACAACTAACCATAGTAGTTAGGAGAAGAAACCTGGATAAACATTCAGTTGTACACATGCAAGTATATCACATTTCATTTTAAGCCAAAAATTTTATGGCCAAAATTTTGGAGATGTGATTTACTAACATATGGTGAGTGCATTTAAACAAGGTATCAAAGATCTGGAAGTCCAACAGGACCAGTCTGCTCTACCTAAGAATGTTTTTTTTGAGCAGTCAAGACCCTTTTTATAACCCAGCGAGACACTTACATTACATAACTATCTCCAAATTCCATAGGGCACTAACTCTAGCACGCTACAATGCTCTTCCCACAGCAGTTTTGGAGGGCTGATACAAAAAAGTCCCATATGAGCTAAGATTGTGCCCCTGTGGACAAGGGGCTATGGAAACCACAGCTCATGCCCTGCTATACTGTACCCTCTATAAGGATAGAGGACTCATTTTATAACTCCCTATTTGGTAAAATATCCAGGAAATTCTGATCTTTTTTATGTACAGTTGTTGCTATCTGATCAGTATGATTCAGTTTCTTTGAACACAGCTAAATTTTGTTACACTGTCTGTAAAATTAGGCAGGCTTTGACTGCCCACTGACGATCCCACCATTAACTGTAATATCATGTTTTGTTTTATTCCATTTTTAATGCATTTTTATTTGTAATTCTGGTCTGTGACCATAATAAAATACTGATTGATTAAGGACACGGAATATGTATTTAACAGTACTTATAACCCACCACAGTCCCAAAGAATTCTAGGCGGTCTATAACTTCAGACAAGAAAAACATCATAATAAATAGCTAAATCAGAACTATATCAACAGCAACTGAAAGTAAAACCAAATAATGGATTGAATTTACCCAAAGTCAGATTTTTATTTAATGTTAAGTGAAAAAAAAACTCCATACTAACAATAAGAACAGTTAAGTAATAAAATCAATTGGCCAGAGTGGTGGTAGACTCTTGGCAGACACATTCAACCATTCGGGATACTTTAGACCAGATTCCTACACTGAGCATGGCATGGCACTGAACTCAAAGATTTGAATGGCCTTTCCAACGTATGATTCTATACAACTCTTATAATCTGCACTGTATTTTAATTGACTACTTATTTGATTTTTCTCTATAAACATGAAGCCTAAGAGTACATTCAGTATGTTTGAACAGGAAATTGTATGCAACTAATTAGAAATCCTGGTAATGAACAAGTTGGACTTGAGGACCATCAAGATGATTTCCAAATACACAACACAAGTACAACTTACCAAAACTTCTCCAGTTTCATGCTCACGTAAAACGAAGCTAAGTGTATCTGTTCTTGGGCCAGCCACCAACCGCAAATAGAGAGGATGTTCTGTTTCTGAGAGTTTGCACATATAAACTGCAAATAAGATTACAAAAAAAAAAAAAAAGTAATACGGACTCAGGATTTCTGCTGATTATTAGAACCAGAACTATATCAGTGCACGCACAGAGGAATCCCAGAATTCAAGTGATACTACACTACATAAATGGACAACTATGAGCAACAAATAATAATGAATGGTGCACTGGAAACATAATTTTTCATTGGTGATGAATATCCTACCTTTCTGTTCCACTGCTCTCTCTATTTATTATAGTTTATGAAAGTCCATAGTCACCCAGTGAGGTTAATGGGCAGCTCGAAACAAATGTACATTTTACATTCAGAAAACTCAAGAAGTATTCTCTAAAAATTATATGTGCAATATAGGAAATAAAGAGAATAAAACACAAGATTTACTGTGAAATTCATTTTTCTACTGTGACTAGAGGGTTTCATTAGTTGGATTATTCTACTAAACAGGATAAAATCCTTTCTTCTAGTCTCTAGAGATGGAAAAGAGCAATGTCCCAGCCAAGAATTCCATGATGTAAGATAGAAGAAAAATATGTGTAAAAGTAGATATTATAGAAGTGACTTCGTATTCGGCAAAAAAATAAAAAAAAAAAATCTTTACAAAAACTATCTTTAAAAGGGGGGAGGTGGTCTTGGATACCATGACAGGAAAAGGAATTTCATGATAAATCCAACGTGGCTGGAGAGTATCTTCAGCTAGGATTCAAACCCAGCAGCTAACAACAAAATGGATACTACCTGATGATCAGCCTTACCAACAAGGTATGTGTTGCAGAACTCATCAAAAGAAAGGAAGCCTCAGTCAATGCTTGTGAACATCACAATGGAAAGGACTGAGGACCAATTTGCTGCACTGCATATATCAGTGGGATATTGTTGGAAAAAGTAGCCACATTGGAGTGGGCTGTTATACCTGCTAGGGCATCAGCAGAGTGGGCTTCATAGCATTGGTACATGTTTTAACCCACCTAGGTGTCACGGAGGACCTTCCACTGTCAAGGGAAGCTTGCTGGAATGGAACAAAGGGGTTTTATCCACACCTTCAGTGATATGCTTCCCTATTCCTGGAATAGGAGGAAGCACACAACTTCAAAAATCACTGCCCCCACAGCATTCTTGCCACAACTCCAAAATTAGACCAGCAAGTTGCTGCCTGCATTATGAAGGCAGGGGCTGCAATAGTTAAGGCTGCTATAGGGGAAGGTACAGAGGTAAGGGTAGGTATAGTAAAGGGGAGAAGAGCAAGGGGGGTGCTCTTCCTATCTCCTTAGCCTTTTCTTCTCTCTAGTAAATCTCCATGCTTGCTCGAGACAAGAAAAACATCACTTCTTCTCTTTAACAAGGTTTTGCACATGCTGGAGGTGAAAGAAACCCAGAGAAGCAGAGGCAGCAACTGTAGAAGAATATCAAGAAAGCCTTGAAGAAGGAATTCAACAGCCATTAGGTAAATATCAGCTTAGTCTTGGAAGGGAGGACAAGGTGAGAAAGAAACTCAGAAAGGCCCTGATTTGATTCTCTTTGGTATAAAAGGGGGGAGAGAGAGTCTTTGTCATACCCTGAAACAATAAAGTACATTCCAGTAGTCTTTGTGGAGTCTCTTTCCTGATCTGGCCTCCTTCAAAAGGTGGATAGCAATAGAAGTTACTGTTAGAAATACTCACCTTACCTTTTATGTGAGGCCATTATCCTACCTTAGTCTAAAAGGAAAAAAAAAACTGGTTGCCAGGAAGATTCTGGCTTCTGTGGCAGCTAAAGCCAAAATGGCTATGGAGACAGAGCCCCACATAAATATTCTTATCCATAAATGTGAAATTGCTTTGATAAAACTGCCTTGCAAGGTCCTTAATGGAGTTATCTTCTTCAGTTCTTCTGATAGCTCTCCTTTTCTATCAGATTCACTGGTGCCTTGGGAAACCATTCACAGAATCCAAACAAATTCCCTATCCCACTTCTCATTTGGCCATGTGAACCAGGTTCTCTCTCCTCCCTGAGAACCTCCAGAGGTCTAAGGATCAAGCTGAAAACCAAGAGAAAGAAAGCCAGCACCTTCTCCTTTAGACACTTACAAAGCTTGTCCTTGCTAGTATGACCAGAAGGGGCTGGCATGGCACTTCACTCTTATGGCCTCTTCAAGTTAACAGCTGCCACTTGCATGCCATATGTTCAGCTTGCTTGGGGAACAGAATGTTGCTGTTTAGGGCCCCAGGGAGATGGGGAACACTGGGATTAGAGGGGAAAAGCTCAGCATCCAGGAGGGTGGGATGTTGTGCTACAGGACACTGTTCCATCCCCTCAAATCTGCAGTTGCTTCAACTCGCCAAGGGGACTAAAAATGAACTCTTCACTCCAGAAGTATAGATGGCTTGCTGATTCCTGTACAGCCCCCAAAGTCATTTGGATATGTGGGACTGTTGCTCCAAGTACATTGAGAATGGTGACCCAAACCACTGAAAATCTCATGGTGTGTCAGCAAGAGTAAAGGATTTCCTGGACCATAAAAGTCCACCCTGGGACTACAAACTTCTTTGATGCCACTAACTGGAGCAAGATGATGAGCAGCATGATAAAGGATACCCTTCAGCCACTTTGGTTCATTTTTTCCTAGCAAAGTAAAGTGGCTATGCAGACACATCATACAAAGAAACAGTTGGGAGCACTGTTAGCACCATCCAAAGATAAAGCTGCTTGAACCTGTTTCGATGACTTGTAAGCCCTTCTGAACATGTCAGTTTTAAAACTGAATGAGTATCCAAGTCAATATTAGTTGGACTATCAGATAACTAGGTGTTGCCAGGTTTTCCCATTCAAGGAAGATGCAAGCTCACTTAAAAGTGTGAAACGCTAATTAGCAATCAACAATTTTATCTAGTAATTCAAAAGAGCCTCAAGAAAAAGGAAACATGCATTCTGAAATTAGAGGACAGCTTCCAAATCATTGTTTTATAAAGCTATCTATATTAAGCTTCACAAACGACAATCAAGTCCATTAAACTGCCTCACAATGAAGATAAAAACTTTTGAATCAGAGTACTGAGCTTATGAAAGAAAGCAAACAAAAACAGACAAGCAGTCCTGAAATGTGATTTAGTTGCTGCGTGCTTGCAAACTGAAACCATGATTATGGCTGCACATAAACCATGGCTCAGCATGGATTAAATCAGTGATTCTGAAGCACAAATAATATCTTTTATGAGGCCAAGATAAAAGTACTGACTTATCCCAAATGTACATAGCACCTTCAACTCTCCTCAAACTATGAAACATTAGATTGACTGTGGTCTCCTAATTCATCCAAATCGTTAATGACTTTTAGAACAAGTCACAATATCAAACCAAATTTAAGTTGTTCAAAATCCAATTCAGTGTGATACTGATATCCCTAATTTCCTGGTTCACACAAACATATAAAACTCCGCATGCTGGCTGTACAACCAAAGATTTTAGATAAGACACTGAAGTGGTACAAAAATTCTATTCAGCTGAAATTTATGCTAAGTATATATGAAACACACTTCAAAAAGGGAAGGTTGATTTCTGCTATTTTTAATAGTTTTTAATGTTTTATTGAAAATCAGATCAGTTTGCCAAATAAATCTCTTTCCCAACACACAGCATCTCAAAAATAATTCTACTACGTCTAAGTCATAAAAGAATGAAATTAGCAACAGAAGCTTTTTCTTTAATCCACTTAACAACTCAGGTTATTTCTTCACAAGTATTGAAAAATCTATGCATACCTTGATCTTCCTTGTGACATTGTTTATAAAGTGCAAACTTGGCAGGATTATCAGCCACTAGAAACTTTTTGAGCAAGGCCTCAATAACTTCACGGACTGTGTTAGTACTGCTGATATGAAGAGTGTTCATATAGCCATTAGGCAAATAAAAAGCTGTCTCATTGCTGTTGAGATGCTTCCCTACATTCACAGAAGCCCGTAGAGTGATAGGTCTGCAAAGTTCCATCTGAACTTTGATGAAGCCAGTGTATACTCCGCTTGAGTTCTATAAACAAAGCACACACACGCATATACAATGAAATCATATTCATGTGCTCCATAACAAAATGGAGGATACATTTTCATGTACATGGCAGAGGGAAAAAGAAAGACTCAGCAAGTAATCAGATTGCCATTGCTGATAGTTGAGACTTATTGCTGCACTAACTATTCCCCCGATTTTTATACAAGTAATCCTCAGTTAATGGTGGCAAATGGAAGTACTGGAATTTCTGTCACTAAGCAGTGTGGTCACATGATATTGTGCTTTACTACCACACAAGCGACAGAAATTCTGGCACTTCTGGTTGCCACCGTTAAGTGAATCACATGCCATCATTAAGAGCAACTTCATGTGGTCACCATTTACAACTTTCTGCCAGCTTCCCCACAGACTTTGCTTGCTGGAAGTCAGCAGTGAAAGTCTCAAATGGCAATCACGTGACCACAAGATGCTGCAACATCATAATTTGCAAGCTGGGCACCCAGCACCTGGGTCATGATCCCGTGACTGTGGGACACTACGATGGCTGGAACATCTAGAACTGGTCATAAGTACCACTCATTCAGTGGTCATAAATTTGAATGGTCGCTGAACGAGTGGTCGTTAAGCGAGGACCACCTATAACTGTGACTGAACAATCATCTGGGTAATTACACATATAGGTTTTCTGAGCAGATACCATCAGAACATTCTAAATGTGAACTGCATTTTCATAGGCCCTTAATGGTCTTTCCCACTGCACATAGTAACCATGAGGCCACTGTAATCACCGATAGATAAACAGCTAACTACCTGCATGAGGAATGTGGGGAGAATCCTATGAATGCACAGACGAACACTCCAAATCCACAGGTTATAAATAAGCAACCTGAATTTATGTTGAGGTCTCTGTGCATCATACATAAGGATGACTAGCAAGCTATGCTTACCAGAGGTAAAAAAGATCGATCAATATAACATCAAATCAAAGTCAACAGTTGGAAACAGGTAGCTGTACAATGTATGTCAGGGAAATGTCTTAAAAAGCTGCAATTAATGGTGCCATTACCCAAGTTGAATGATCCTATGCAGGAGTGGAATAAGTCTGGTTAACACATACATCAAAAGTACAATCTCTGCTACCAACAGGCAATTGTGTAGAAACTAAAGAAACACTTGAATTGGAAAAAATGCCTCCCAACTGCACAGCAGAGGTACTTTCAATGATCTATACAAGCTGCTATATGGGGACATGTAACCTTTAAATTGGTTTCCTTCCCTTTAGTCGTTCAGAAGCAACTTAAAGGTTTATGAAGTGCATGGCAGCTGTAGTGACTTAAATTTCCAACAGATCCAGATATTTTTATACCTTAATGATTAGTTATGAGCAACTTAGTCAAGAGAAGAGTATATCAATTTCAAGACTTGATCAGGGGTTGTTCATACATCAGTACTAAATGGTAATCACCTCTGGTTTTGGGGCGATTTCTTGTACCAAAGAATGCCATGGACTAGACCAAGAATGATAGCTAGGTCTTGGGATGCAGGGGCATAAATGAGTCACAGGTGGACCTATGCCTTAGCATGAGTACAATCAAAGCTGAAGATACATTGATCTGGTTTGATAGCCACAATAACTGCTATAGTACATGTTCTCACAGAAAGACTTTGAGAAAAGTAGAGTAATTGCATTGTGATTTATTAAACACTCCTTGCTTAAACGCACAAGGGACAAAGAATATCTCTTTGATGGTGGAGACTTAGTGTACTTGTATATCTTCTAGAACAGGTATCCAAATCATAAGGAAGTTAGGATACACAAACAAGTCACTAAAGCCAAACTGTAAAACCATTTTTTTAATAAAAAAGAGAGCAATGACAATAAGAATACAATAAAACTTAATACAATAAAAACAGCAGAGTAAGCACAGCAAGCACAAATATCTCAAAAGGGAAGAGAATATGTTCTCTTAATGTTCACCTTAATATGACTCAATAGCAGTCACAAAAATTGGAGGTTTATACTTCTAAGACCTTGAGGCATGCACAGCGAGAAGGAACAGTCAGAGCCACAAAATGCACTTAGGTGAAAGCTAAGAAATATTTTATGCAATAGAGTTTACTTGCTATCACATTATAGCACTGATAAGCACATCTGGTGCTGACTTCAGGGAGGCAGACTAATACTACTGTACCAGGCAGGCATGCTACCAAATCATAATAAAAGCCATATATAAAAAGCTTACCAAAGTCATCTTTAGCTTGTCAGTAACATCTGAATTGTATATTTGGACTTTTTCCTTGATTGCTTCCTTGGTGAGGTAATTTTGAGTTTCTCTCTCCTTCTGAACATCCTAGAGCAAAACAGGTTGAAAATTCCAAAGTAATAAAAAGATTAGTTCTACTACAATTAAAAAGTAAAACTATGCATTGAGAATATATGCATAATACATATATTTGGTAGTGCACAGCAAACAGTAAAATGACAGCATATCCTGCAAACATTTATTATGGAATTAGCCTCTTTTTTCCTTTACTTTAATAGCTTTTGACAGAGAATGGAAAAGCAAGTTACACATACTTGCTGTCTAAAATCTAAAAATATGTTCTGCCTTTGGTAAGAAAATGAATCTCTGGGTATTAAAACAAGGTGGAAGAGGGAAGTTCTACTCATGGTTCCACTTGCTTGGCTCAAATATTCCCAATCAATACATTCTAATATTTACAAGAATCCAACTCATAAAAAGAGAACATTCAATACACTTTGCTGAACTTCATACAAAATGTACCCAATAAATATTTTTGTCAAATATTATACTGGCACATCTCATCAAAACTATTTGAAGCCTGCACGTGCATTTATGGCTCTCCTTGAAGCATTAATCAATGAGGAATCAATGATATAATCAACAACCCTGAAAATCCGGAGCCGGTGTAGAACATACTGATTCATTAGCAAGATTCAGGATATTATCGGTTTGTCTAAAAAGCATTCGGTATATAGAATTCCTAGGATACCAAACCTCCTAGCCATCATCTAAAGCTAGTGAACAAGAGGGCAGCACATTCACAAAGGTATAGATTATCAGTTGGTCATAGCATTTGAGGTTAGTGAAATGATTTTGAATCTGTTGGCCTTGAAAAAGAATGAATTTAAAATTTTGAAAAGCACACAAACATATATAATATTTATATCAAAACAGACATAACCCTTATCAGCAATCACATCTGTTTTTGAATAAACTAGTTCTGCAAGATCATGGGTAGACTGTGACAGTTCTTCCTTTTGCAACCTATAGTGGAAGTTTCTGCTGCAGAAAGCTAAAATGTAAAAGAAAACCAAAAATACAAAATAATTGGTATCTTTTTGTGGGAATATAACTAAATGAGAGAAACTTTTATATGTACTTGTGATAGCAAAGCTGAACAAGTTTATCATGATCTCATTCCAAAACCACTGGTTTTGCCATACCCTATATGGCAGTGCTTTAACTGCTGGCATGCAACCCATTTCTAAATAGAGTTGGTTGTTTAAACTTTGAAGGCTAAATTGCAAGAATGGCATTTAGAATTCTTATACAACATTTACAGCATGAAGAACACTGGATTACATATCTTGTTATGATAAAATAAGAATGCTGTATTTCTGTAATACAACTTTTTTCTCTCATTCTAATGGATTTTAATAAAGGGCTCAAAATAGCAAAAAAATTAGTTTCTAACTGATAAGTTATTTTACATACCTTTCTGGCTGCTATTGTCTCACACATTTTGCACTGAAGGATAAAGCCTTTGGCAAATCTGGGCAAGAAGCCTGAAAGTCTGGTTTTGTACCTTTTCTTTTTGCCAAGAACCTCAAGAAGGCATACAGAGAAGTTGGAGAAATTCTTACTTAGTCATCTAGCAAGTACGCAATGCCAACCATTAAACCGAACTGTTCAAGTTGCATGAAACACAGACTGGGTTCACACATCCTGCTAATGTGGTTAATTATTTTGGCTTACTGCAACAACAAACAATGGTTAAAACAAATAATGACTTAGGAAATATGGGGACCCATAGTACATCCATAAAGAAGCTATTACTTTGTATCCTCTTATAAGAGTTTTCATGATAAATGAACATTTTATTTATTAAATTATAGTCACCCTCTTAGCTTTATAGGAGAAAGATGCTATATGGTATATGCATTTATTATACCATAATTGCTAGATTGGATAATTTTCTGTTTGCCAAAATACTGTGTCCCACAACTCTCTATACAAAAACAGTTCTCAGAAAAAATTAAGCCCATATATGAACAAGTTAGGAGGAATACTGTTGCTATATTTGTCTGACTTATTTTACACCCATAGAGATATCGAGATTAGAGCAACTTAACAAAGGCTTAATAACACTGAATTTGAAGAACTCCTGTGACCGAAAGAGGGAAACTGTTCTGGATATAACAGGTGGTGAGGGAGAAGAGATTTGTGATTATGAGGACAAAAAATGAAGAATATCAGGTCTTCAGGCAGCATGCCAGTCACAGCGTTATTATACCAGTATTGATAAAGAAAGTTAGTTTGTGTATGGTGAAGGAAGAGGACACTGATGTTTTGTTACATTGTCATAAGAACAGAAGACAAGATGCTGGATCAGACCAAAGATCTATCTAGTCCAGTATTTTGTTCCCACAGTGGCCAACCAGATGCCTGTGGAAAACCCCAACAGGTCACAACAGGATTTTCACACTCCTTTTACCTAATTGAGAGCCTTAATATCACTATTACTAGAGGTAATATAGCAATGGATGCCTTTCATGAATCTAATTAATACCTTAAAGAATTAAAGTTAGTTGTAGTTTATCCAGGCATGTGACAAAATACATCCTTTGCTGCTGGCCTTCCTTGGATCAGACCAGACTGTAGTACAATGAAACCTCAATTTAATGGACCAATTTGGAAAAAGGAGATCCATTATTCCCATTTATCCACTAAATCTGGGACAATATCATCATGCAAATGGCATAAATGTGTAATTTTATGTAATTTATTTTATGATGTCATTATGAAAATAAAGTAAGTAAAATAGGAATTTCATCCATTGTATCAGAAGTCTATTGCATTAAGGTCTGCCAAATCGAGATTTCACTTTATTATCCATTTTCTTCATTACATCCACAATTTTATATTTCTCTATCATTTTTAAACCTGAAAAATCCTAAATGTTTTAAGTTTTCCTCTTAGGAGAAAGTTAAAATCTTTCAACAATTATTTTTGTTTCCTTTTCTGCACACTGGCCATATATGAGAGTATTATTTCAAGTATGGCTACACCATAGATTTTGATAAAGGCATTGATTCTATAAATTTCTTAAAATATGTCCAACTTTTTAAAAACATTCTTTTGATGAACTATGTCATTTCTAGATCATAAAAGGTACTGTTTTACATTATTTAATACTTGGATCCATTCGTTTTTGAAAACTGGATATTTCATTTCTCACTCCATGTACCTTATCTATATTAATCTTCATCTTTTTTGTTAAGTTTCCCATAAAATTGGATCAGTGATATTACTTCAAATATAATAGTGCTTAAACTTTCAAGTATTACAATAGCTGTTGGGTAGCAGCTGATTCAATATATTAATTTCTTACTTGGCCCAAATTTTCCAGTAAAACATTTTCCTCCATCTTCACATTGAGGTTACTCTACAAGGTCACTTTCTCATGCAATTCTGAGTCCAAAGTTAATCACTTACCTATTAATGTTTACATATATCTACCAGGTTTCAAGGCTAGGAAAAACAAATCCTGTTTATTATACCCAAGTTTATGTTTGAGATGTTTATTATACCCTAGGTCTTGCCATGACTTCAGACAGGTCACACACACTTAACTCTCTAAATAAGCACAAAATATATGGTATTCCAAGAGTATGAATGTTAAAAGAAAAGTCCAGTGATAGAGGTGAAAATATAGTAATTTAACCATAATTATCAGCATAAGATAACCTCAGTTTAAGGGTCCTTGTCATGCCATAAAAATTTTCCTGAACAGTTTTTCTATCTGTATAAAATAAAATATATCATAAGAATTAACATCAGAATCCCTCTTAAAAGATACTTTGAACTAGAGGCTAGACTCATTTTAATCTCTCTCTCTCAAACACACACACACACACACACAACCTTTGGATGTAAGCCATCAAATCAAGGTTGTAAGTAAGCAAGTTATTCTACTAACTCCGGAAAAAGGCTATCAGGAAACACAGCAAGTAGGACTTTGTTCTTAAGAGTATGTGGAATAATAAGTGCTGTTTTTTAAATTCCAGGTTGAAAGACTTTCATCTTCTTTAAACAGCAATTTCCCTATTTTCATGCTGAGGAAATCCATCACAAGGAAATGCTGTTGCTCCACCCTTCCTTAAGTAAAAATTAAGAATTAATGGTTGACTGTTATAAAGTTCACCATCAAAACACATGGAACTTGCCATGTTTTTGACTAGAAAAATGGCTGATGTCTATAACACAGTGATCACTTATCAAAGTAAGAAACTTTAGTAAATTATTTTAAAGCAAATTATTTTCAATAATTGAAACAGTAACAGATAAATCCTAGCAGTTTTTTAAAGATAACTACAGTGGTACCTCGGTTCACGAACTTAATTCGTTCCGCGACTCTGGTTGTGAACTGAATTGGTCGTGAACCGAATCAAATTTTCCCATAAGGTTCAATGTAAATACGGTTAATCCGTTCTGACCCCTACGAATTTGGTCGCCAACCGATTTTTGATCGCGTCCCGAATCAAATTTCCCTATAAGGTTCAATGTAATTACGGTTAATCCGTTCTGAACCATGTTTGTTTTTTTTTAAACCGCAAAAATATGACACAAAGTACAGTACGAAGAGAGAGAAAGCTAACCTTGCTCGACACGACTTCTGGCGTGGAGGACAGGAAGGCGGGTGGGGAGGCGGTTACTGCTTGGAGGGAGAGTCCCCCTCCCTACAGGAAGCCGCGACCACGTGTCATGGGAGGGAAAATGGCCGCGGATCCTGTTCATAACCCGATGCGGAGTTCGCAAACAGAGGCAACATTTTGCGACCGGAGCTGTTCGTGAACCGAATTGTTCGTGAACAGAAGCGTTCGTGAACCGAGGTACCACTGTATGTACTTTTTCTTCAGTTATTACTTTTTCTTTAGGTTTTCCCTAATATCATTGCAGTAACAAAGATAACTTTTTAAAAGTTAGATACAAACAATTAAAGCAAACAATAAAATATATGTTCCAGTGAGGATACTTTTCCTGTTACAGGATTAACATGGTCAGATTCTTAACATATGGCTTCATTTACTTTCCCAGTCTTAAACACATGGCTACTTATTTTCAAGGGATTTTTTTATTTATTTAATACTGTGAACATTCTTGTTTTATTTGGAGAAGACAAATGTGTGTTTGGCTGTTTGATATCTTACTCAATTTCCATCTTATTTAACAACTGTAATAATAATAAATCTATCTGAAATCTAGTTAAAGAATCCTATAATGGATGCTAATCATGCACAAGCATTTGCCACATTTCCTCCCCATGTGACATCCATTTATGCCTCTGTTCTTTCAGTTTCCAAATGTTTTACTACGGTAAAGAATCTATAGCATGTTAGGAAAAGTGTGATATCAGGTAGGTAGATGGGTAGGTAGATGCCCCTTCTATAATTTCTAGGTTGTTTTTTTTTTAAAGAGTTGTCAATCATGACTATAACATAGCTGAAGTCAAAGTTTATCTACACAAACAAGGTGTTATAAAGTTTTAGATGTGCACAGGATTATAGCCTGAATCTATTATTTAAACAATTTTAGAGATACCTATTTAATCATTTAGTCTGACACAAAGTATATTTACATGAGAATTCTCTGCATGCCATTCATTATCTGCAATTAGTGAAAAATTATGAAAGTATTCAATTGTTTATAATGCAATTTAGATATACCATCTCAGTCTTTTATTTCTAACTACATTATCTTTTGTACATAATTTGTTCCTACAAGCAAGGGCTTGAAAAGCATTCTTTTCTTCTGTACTCCAATTTTTATTTTATCACTAATAAGATGATATAACTGTTGCCAGTACTCACACAATTCATACTTTTCACGAGAGTTTCTTAAAACCGGAAACAAGCGATTGTACATACACAATCTTGTATGAAATATCGCCTCCCTCTGCAGCATTTGCCAACATCTGACATTAATCAATAGATATGCAGACAGAATATATAATTTAGTTAATATTAATCCTCCAACCAAAAAAAAAAAATACATATTTAAGTTTCTGTACCACAACCAACTCTAACCTGCATAATTCTACTAAAAGGCTATCTTTACCATATTGCATTCCTCCTTTCCTTGAACTGTTTACTATTTCAACAGGTAACTGTTGAATAAATAAATAAATATTTATTTATTTATTTTCTCTTCTTTCCATCTGTGTAGATGTGTTCGTCTTTTTATAAATTTTAATTATGCATTTATTTTTTTAACTTGATGTAAACCGCCCAGAGTCCCCCACTGTGGGGAGATGGGCGGGGATAAGTCTATGTATAAATAAAATAAATAAATAAAACTGCAAGAACAATTATGCAGGTTTAAGAATTGGTGCATAAATTTGCTTTTCTCCTATCCTATCCTCTTCTCATCTCTTTTTCATTTTTTTAAGCCTGCAGATAGTACTAATCTACCTTGGGAGTTTTTCAGGTGATGTGCCAGCCAAAAATGTAAAAGGACTGCAACACAACACAAAATCCTACCCAGGAAATTATCACAATAAAAAAAGTACAATTTTAATCCATAAAGGCCTATCACTTCAATAAATACCTGTTTATCATACCATCTCTTTGTGCTACATGATCTATATGATATTAGACAGTTCATACACAAGTCCACACTAAAAGACAGGAAACAGAATAAATATGAATATTGGAACATAGCCATTCCTGCCTTCCTACACTCAGAGAAATTTTTTTATTACCTCTGAAAAATAACTAGCAATGTTATTCTTTCTTGGAGAATTAGATGTTTCAGCTTTCAAAGCTACGGATATGCAACACACAAGTTATATATGCTTCAGGAAATAATAGTGACTTGCAAAACTCACCAATTTTGAAACAGAACGTTCCGTACCTCCTCCGAGCCATGCTGTTCTGGCCTGGAGGATTTACGTCTGGAAACTGTCAAAGAACGCTCCCCCCACCAACTGGATGGTCTGGTAGAAGGACGGAATGTTGCTTTTTTCTCTGATGAGTTTTGCACAGTCCTATGAAATAAGCAATGAACAACTCCAACCATTTGCAGTGTTATCTCCACACAGGTAAGATGTACTAGAAAACTTAACAAACTGCTAGCAAGTGGTTTACATTTGCTGCTTCCCCTGACATCAAGTGTTACAATGCCCCTTTCCTCTTAAAAATGGGTATGCATGCAGACATAAATGCTTAACATGAAGAAAATACACCAGTCTCTACAAAAATCTAGTTTACCAGGTATCTTAAAGACACAAAAATAATTTGCTATGCTCAAACAAAAGACACTATATACAACAATTCATAAACTGAATGACAATGCTCAACTTGAAAGAAATGTTTAGGACAGATTGATACAAATTACTTCCATTAATACTTTTTGTGCTGTAGTTCAGCCTTTATAATTATGACCTACTAGGTATGCTAGAGAAAATTCTTTTTCACAGAGATTGTGATTAATTTATTGGTAAATAATGTTAGCTATGGATCAGGTAAGTGCAATTTAATATGAGAACAAGTTAATTAAAAACCTGAGCTCAACAACTGCAACTATAAAGGTACCTTTAAAAGCATCTTTTCAGTTTGACGTTCTTCTGACTGGTTCATATAATACGTGTAAGAATCAGCCAGTTTGGCACTAGATAAACAAACCACACGGCTGAATGCTTTGAACAGTTTCTTGTAAGTCTTATTTCAATCAACTACTTTCAATGAAGCAGTTTGCCACTACATGCAAACCAAAATCTCCAAACTGAAATCAAGTTGATGGACTAGATTTCATTCAAGATATCTTGTACTTTCTGTAAAAATAATCAATTTTAAAAAGTGTGAGTGCAATATTTATTCATGAAATGCCAATCAGTTGGATACTATAAGTGGCCCAGCCTATGATACTTAATTAGTAATGGAGGAAACAAATAGCATTCACATAAGAGATCAGCTGTCAATTTGTCAACAAAATTATTTTTTTTAAATGAAGAAATTATCTGTTTTACCAAAACAAATTTCAGATTAAAAGGAACGGTTTACCCCTTTTATAGTACAATTTCAATAGTTCAACAATCTTTCAGGCTTGTATCCTGAACAAAGAGACTGTTTGTATTAGTGTCAAGGATAATATAAGGTCAGTATCAAGTACTTAAACCAACCTATCTATGTATAACACTCTCCACAGCACTCAAGGCACTTCCAATGTGGTATCTTGGTAGCCTTGCTATCAGCCCATTAAGACATATCAATAGAATCCTTAGCTCTCTGTTGTCTATGTCAGGTCACTATGGCCATTTCACTTTCTGAAAAGCCTTGATTTTGTTTTATGGCCCAGAGTTTAAGATTCCAACCCTGCTTTAAACAGCCATATTTTTGCTGCTACTACAGATAGTCCCCAGGTTAAGAATGCCCAGATGACCCATAATTAAGAACAGAGTCTATTGCAGCAAAATTCAACTTAAATACACAATGGTTTGAGTTAATTACACAATACTACTTCTACAGTATTATACAATAATATTGTTCCGGCTTACATACAAATTCAACTTAAGGACAAACCTTAACTGGGGTCATTCTTAAACTGGGGACTACCTGTATTTCACACTGTTCTATTCTAAAAAGTGTTTATATGCCACATAGGTGATTATAACCTGAGAAGAATTCCATTAACAACAAATTAGAATAAAGATGATTTCAGAAGATTTAATTAAAAATGCACAAACACCTCTGTTTTTCACATATTCAGTGAAGTATCTAAATGTTTGATTAAAATAGATATAATATGTGACTTGAGGCACAATTCTTCTGCTGAATGTAATGCCAAGTCTAAAAGAACATAAAAGAATTACTTAGCCTTTGATTCTTGAACTAAAAACCAACTACTGTCAAGTTCATCCTGTCTACCTTTCTCATATTACACTAAGAGCTAGAAGTAGAAACATGTGGCTCAACTATATAATTTTGCCAGAATTCTGTGGTGTTAATAGTAGTTTGCCCTTCCGTATCCATAAACTTTTTGTTCGTAAATCTTTTAAGACTTCAACCTTGATCTTCCTTAATTCCATGCTTCGTGTCTCTGATACATCTCCATGATACACCTCCATCCCTGACCTCTGCTCTTCCCAAGTGTTATTTATGGCTGCCCAAAAACCTTGTCTTAATTGACTACACCCAGAGCAAATTCATATGTCATTGTAAGCCACAGTATGGCTAAGCTGGAAAGAAATATGTTGTTATACACTTTCAGATCATGCAAGTGCATAATGGTTTGCTCCATCTGCAAGCAGGCATTAATTCCAGATCAGTCCATTCATGCTTTAACACAGGGCCCTCCAAACTCTTTGGCTGGTGGACACCTTTGGAATTTTGATGTCACATTACAGGTAGTATACATACAGTACATACAAGTACATACAAAAGTCGTATTTGGAAACAAAACATTAGAGAACTCCACAATGTTTTGTTTCTTCTTGGACCAAGCTGAAGCTGCTACAGGTCATGCTGTTCTGGGTTAGGTTCAGTGGTTTTCTGGAAGCAAACCAGCACCAAAGCAGTTTTAGGTGTTTAGAATATGGTGTACCAAATAAAGCAGGACTATTCTGGGGCTGTATTATCTCAGAATCTCTATATAACCACTTCCAGTTCAGAAGATTTACTTCTAGAAAACTGATGAACCATCCTTGGAATGGTATGATCTGGAGTGAGTTCAGATGGTCCAAAGGCATGAAATGTGTTAGACTTCTCAGAATCTTCAATTCCCATATTTATTTTATTTATATTTCAAATTTAGATACCACCCATCTTAATACATACCTACCAGAAAGTAAACAAAGTTCTGGGCTGCAGCCATTCACATTTTAAGAATCTAAAATTAATTGGATAAATATGTAGCTTAACAGCTGCCAAAGTAAGGGTTAGCGGGCACATTGTTGTCCCCAAGTAGCATGTTGTAGATCCAAGGTTACACAAACCAACATACTGTAATGGTCTGTGGGAATGACCTTGGGAGATGGGGGAAGAGCCACAGCCAGGGGAACAGTCAGATAAGAGTAAGAGGCAGCTTTGTCCACAGAAGGAATGTGGGCGTGGCAAAAATCAGAAGGGACCCTCTGTAGTTTCTTGGGCTGTAAAGGCAACGGGGAGATACGTACTTTCAGACTTGCAAGTTTCTGTTAATATAACGTTACAATAAAGTAGAATTGGTTCATCTGGGCATGCTTCCTATATGGACTACCTCACAAGGCTGGCACATACTACTGTATATAAATCAAAGCCAACCAAAGCTGGCATATTCCCAGAAGGCATGCAAATCCTGCAGGGTTCTCCCTTGCTGCCTGAACTTATTCCATGCCCAAAACCTTCTTAAAGCACACATGAGTTGCTCACTTTTCTTTCTTTTACTCCATAACTTACACTGTTGCTTTTTTTTTTTTTGGTGCCTTCAAGTCAGTCTTGACTCCCAGCAACTGCCTGGACAAATCCCTGCAGTTTCTGCAATTTCAGAAGTGGTTTGCCCTTGCCTGCTTCCTAGGGCTGATAGTGTCTAGCCTGAGAACACCCAGCTGGCTTCAAGCCTAAGGCAGGTCTAGAACTCCAGGTCTCCTGGTTTCTAGCCTGGCACCTTCACCATTACACCAGACTGGCTCTCTTCCTACTGCAAGGAAAAAAAAAAAGTCTCCCTTGAGCCGAACTCAACTTCTGATAACTACCTGAATATATCCGTATAGTTTTCCTGCCAGGCCCTGCTTTGTAAGTTCTATGAATGCTATGAAGTATTTTCTGTTGCCATTTCCTAGCACCTATCATGGACTCAAATACTGAAAAACCCTTAGGAAGCTACAGACCACCACTGGAATAATATGAGAAATGATTTGTGTTTATTTTAAGAGCTAGCACATAACCAAGATATCAGTGCTACCTGGATTCCTAATCCTGTCACCTGATCCTCCCTGGGAATGCTTTTGCAACTATGAAAAACTCTCTGTCCCAAATAATTCACTTTTGTGTAAAATGTAAGCTCTATTATCCTGTAACTCATAACTTAGGCAACTGAGTCAGACTACAATTAGCTTAAGCTCTAAGAAGTCAAGACTAACATTAAAATGATCGTGTTTATAACAGGAAAGTGTTTAAGATATCATTTTGACAGCACATCACTTGAATAATTACAACTGATTTATTATATTCCTCCAGGAAATTGTTTTTGGAAAGGGCAAAGGGGAAAAAGTTAAGCATCTTAACCCAATTCAAAAGCAATAATGCCATGTTGGAAGAGATTACATATAGTATTGATCCATACAATTCACATCCCAACTGTAAGAAAGTCAGGTATCTGCTTCTTAGTACTTTATCATCCTGGGATGCAGTTCTTCAATGTGCATACACTCCATGCATGGATACTTTTGTAAAGCACAGTAGTCATTTGAAGGTTTTAGGCAGGCATGTCCTTTTCATGTAGCATCCTACTGAAACAAAGACTGTCCTACTGGTATTGCTGAAAAAGCCATTTTGTAGTTCTCAATCAATACAGTTTGCAACTTTTTTTTTTTTTTTTTGGTGCCTTCCAGTCAGTGTTGATTCCTGGCAACTATCTGGACAAGTCCCTGCAGTTTTCTTGGTAAGATTTCAGATGTGGTTTGCCATGGCCTGCTTCCTAGGGCTGACTTTGTGCCTAAGGTGGGACTAGAATTCATGGTCTCCTGGTTTCTAGCCTGATGCCTTAACCATTACACCAAACAGACTCTTTTGTAACTAATATAGGTTTGATCATTTATTATAGGTTAATTTAAGCTTATCAAGTTCTTAAAAGATAGCTAGGGAAAAACACAAAAAACAATACATTATTTCCCTTGCAAAGTAAAAATCTGCTGTTGAAACAGGCCAAAGCCCATCAAAATTCAATATTCTGATTCTCACAAAGGACAACCAGATCCCTTTAGAGTTCTTCCACCAGGAGATGACATACCCCTCTTCCCACAGTTCATAGATGCAACAAATACTTGGTGGTATGCTACATCTACTGGAGATTATACTGAGTCTTCAGGACTTATCTCTGTTGATAGATCTATCCTTTATGAATTTATCCAATAACCCTTGAAAGTCATCCATCAAAACTCTCTATATGGGCTTGTATCACATCAAAAACTTGATTTTCTCTTAAGAAAAGCGTTTAGTGTTTGGACAAAAATTACTAATCTTAATTTCACACTTTATGATTTATAACATGTTGACTATTGGTGTTGATATTCATATAATATTTGGATTTTAACATTAATTCATACATTTTACAACAATATAATTCATTTTGTTAAGGTAATTAATGAAATAGCCATCTTGATGTAATGCTTAAAGCATCAGTCTAGAAACCGGGAGACCGTGAGTTCTAGTCCTGCATTAGATAAAAAGGCAGCTTGGGCCAGCCCCTCTCTCAGCCCTAGGAAGGAGGCAATGGCAAACCACTTCCAAAAACCTTGCCAAGAAAACTGCAGACTAGCCCAGGTAGTTGCCAGGAGTCAACACTGACTTGAAGGTATGCGCACACACACAAATTAATGTCAGGCTTAGCCCAAGGAACTCCAGGAGACCATGCAGATTCAGTTCAGCAATGTTTATTAGCTACAACCTCTAGCAAGAATCTTCCCAGACTGAAACTAGTTCCCAAGGTCAGCCAGTCAATACAGAGTGAATTCCTCAGGGAGGTGCCAGCCTCATCCTCTTATCTCTTCCTCGCCCCTCAGGAGACAAAAGAGGATGCTTCTCGCCCTGAGTCTGGCCTTCATACTTCCATTCCATCACAATTAATGAAATATTGAAAATTTTAACTAAATACAATACTCGTAAATACCCTGTATTTTGTCCTTATTTATTTTGCCCTTTATTTTTCCTTTTTTAAAAAACTGCTTAATGAAAAGAAATGAAAGTCACCTATGTTAGCACCATGTCTTGTGATAATGAATTCTACAGGTTACTTATCACATGTGTGAGGAAATTCTTTCTTTCGTCTGTTTTAAATCTGCTTCCAATCAGCATCATTGGATAATTTCTGATCCTAGGGTTTTGAAAGACAGAGAAAAACTTATCCATGTCCACTTTTTCCATACCATGCATGATGTTTTCCACTTCAGTAATGACCCCCAGAAAGAGCTTTTTCTAAGCCAAAGTCACAAATGTTCTAACTTTTAATTGTAAGCCAGATGTTTTGAGTCCTCTAATAATTCTGGTTGCCCCGTTATGCACCTTTTTCCTGCTCTATTGCAACCTATTCCAAATGTGGCAGCCACAATTGTACACAATATTCCAGATGCCAACATAACTTCGCATAAACGGCACAACAACGTTTACGGGTTTATTTTCAATTACCTTCCTAAAGAACCCCAGCATGGACCTTGCCTTTCTCATATCGCAAAGAAATACAACGACGGACAAGTTAACGTAACCGACTCAAGTTACTTCGGTTACTACTCGTCTTGGTAAAAACGCTTAAACTCCTGCACAAGAGGATCATGGCTACAAGACCACGCGGTTCCATATGAGCAGCTTTGTCACCCCGCGGACAGAACTTTTGCCCGGGGTCTCGTTCTGACAAGCCTCACAAGGAAGCGGATCCGCTGAAATCTATTTTTGGCAAGCCTACGGAGCCAGATCAATCTCGTTTGAACTGTTCCAACGGCTGAGCTACACAGGCGGCGGGAGCGGAGCGGAGCCATCTGGCAAGAGCAGAAAAACAGCCCTCTCGTTCCGCTTCCTGGACTCGGATCCCCGAGACTCCCGGCTCACATGGAGCCTTAGGGCGGAATCTACGAAGGGAGGAAGGGAACCGTGGGAGCATCCTCAGAGCAGTTCAAGGGCGAGCTCCGAGCGAGATAAGAGCTTGCTCCAGAGCAGGAAACAACACGTGGGGCCGGAGAGGAAGGCGCGGCCTGCAGCGGGTCAGGCCAGGGTAAGGCGCTTGGCGCGGGACTGGCCTGAGGATTCCCGCCCAGCTGGCACCCCGGGGCAGCCTCGAGGGAGGCCGACGGACGCTTACTTGCAGGCTTGGCTTGGCGTGGCCGAGGGGACTCCTGAAGAAAGAGGTGCGGGCGGTAAAGAAGAACTCCTCGGACTCCGACTCTTCCCAGCTGCTGTAGCCACTACTCATGCTGCTAGTCCAAGTCATGGGCGCCCCCCGTCGCCGTTTCTGCAGGGGCCCGGAGGCGTCCCCGCCGCCGCATGGGGACCCGCCAGTCCGGGGCTCAGCAGCAGCCGCGGTTCCTCTCGCGGCGCCCTGCGGCCACCTCGCTCCCCCGTTTACACGCGAGCAGGCCCGCCCTGCCGGAGGCGGCACCGTTTACCCCTCCCCGAGCGGCCGAAGGGAGGCGGCCTCCGGAGCTGCTCTCGGCCACCTGTGCGCGCGCGCTGGAGCGGCCTCTCGCTCGCTTCCTCTTTCCTTGTTGAACTGGATCCACGGGCGGAGTCGGGCTGCCCCAGCAGGTGACCTAAGCGGGGCTTCGTTTCTATGGAGCTCCTTAATGCTCCTTGAAGAGCGCTTTAGGCTTAAGAATACCTAGCAGTGTTTGTCAAGGACTTAATTGAATCATCATATCCGCTGAAGGGGGTGATACATACTAATACAATGCCAAAACCCGTCAGGCGAGATGGCAGATATCCTCCCTTCTCGAGTTCTGTTTCCTAATGTCAGACCATCCCAGCTCCCTGAGAATACGAGGGATGCTGTTACATGATCCCACACCACTTTTGACTTTTGAGAGAACCCTTTCTAAAATTCTTGCCTTTTTGGAAAGGCCCGCAGACAGAAATCCCAAGTTTTAAAACACACAAAATAGTATTATGCATTGCCAAATATTAAAATAGAGAAGATGTGACCCAATGTCTTTTCAATATTGCTGAAGTTAATTACTTTGATCTTAAAAACAGTCATGCTGCTGTTTACATATTTTTTCCTGCCATACAGAGTTGGCAATGTGTCCTCTGTAGACTATCAACTGAAGAAGTAGGTTGGCCTGCAAGACGTACATTTTATGTGTGTGATGCACACATCATATTTTATAGAATGGTACCTTTTGCATGACATGGCAACCATAACAGAAGTCAGTAAAATCTCTTTCAAGATGGGTTTGATTCCTGGTGACCTCACAGACACATCCATGTAGGGTTTGGGGTGGTTTGTTTGTTTGTTTTTACAATAATAAAGAAATAGTTTGATTCTGCCTTCTTCCAGGACTTTTTGTTTTTACAACTTCTGAGTAGTATACACCTCTGTGGTATTTCTTGGTGGTTTCCCATCCAACTAATAACTAGATCTGACTTGCTTATTTTTTGGTCAGCCAAGATTGGCTGTCTCAACAGGCAGTAGCAGTTGGCTGACTTGTGTAGCTTCAGAAACTAAGAATAGTTTGCCATTTCTTAGTTTCTGAAGCCACACAAGTCAGCCAACTGGCACTTCCAAAAAGTTTATTGTAACCAATGGAAATGTGAGGTGGGAATCTCTGATTCTCAAGCCATTTTGCAAACAAGGCATAGATGACATAAATTTTCAAGGCAGGGAAATGAACAGCCAAATGGTCATTAATTCAAAAAGGTAGGAAGAAGAGACACAGGATTCAAACCTTGGGACTAGGATACATAACGGGCAGGATTTCTGGCTGCTACAAAGTACTGCTTTATTTCTATGTGCAAGTCAATGAAATACTTTATCAAAAGACAATAAACACAAGTAAAGAAAGATTTAAAACACTACCACACCGACTTTAATAATCTGAATTTGGTTCTGGTGAAGTATTCTGAATTGTAAATATTGTAAAAGGTTTTACTTAATATAATGAATGTTGGACGAGAGGAAGCAGGAGGGTAATTCTGTCTAGAAAAGATGACTAACCACAACATCTGGTGTTATGAGATATTAATCAACTGGTTTGACAAGAATGCAAAATATTCTAGTGCTTTTCAAATATGTATGGATTCAGAGCAACAAACTGACAGTCTTAAAAAATAACTGTAATCAGTACATCATCATCATCATCCATATACCACTGGGTCATCTACATCAGTTTATACTGTTAGAGTTTAGTATGACTCATACACTGAATCAGAAAAGTTCTGTTTCCTGAAACCTGTAGGAGTAATATTATAATTTCCTCTGCAAAACTCTAACTTGTTGTTTGTCAGATTCCCCCAAACAGGCAAATAAACCTGTGTTTCATTTACTAAGGAATGAGGTAAAAAAGGTAGATCAGATCTAATATGAGTTAAGAGAGCGGGAGAATGAGCAATTAGCAAAAAGAAAAGTCTAGGGCTTGGTTGGAAATATTGTGGAAAATGCCTCAGTAAATATCAATGTCCTCCACTTATGTTTTTCTACAGGAAGGAAGGAAGGAAAGAAGGAGATTAGTTATTCAGAATAATTTAGCAAAGAACAAAATGGTTTAATATTTCATGCAATATTCTGGAAGAAGACAGTGGCAACCCACTTCTATATTATTGCTAAGCCAGCTACACAAACATAACTCTGAAGTCACTAAAGTAACCACAGTAGCTAGGATTGCAGTCTTAAGGATTAATTCTGATGGGATTAAAATCTTAGTTCTCCTCTGCTTAAATGACATATATACAAAAAGATTCTGTATGGTCGTTACAATTATAAGTGTCTAAAAGTTCAAACACTTACAGGAGGTATATGAAATTGGATGCATCTTTTTCTCTAAAAATGGACTCTTCTGCATGGATATAATTTACTTGAACTTGTACAAAAATATTATTAGCTTATTCAAGATAAATATGGAATAATGCAAGTGTCAAACCAGCCTGATGGTTGCAGGTTCCATGGTTCCTCCATGTAGCAAAATATTCTCATGAGTAACATGATTTCTAGCCTTTAAATTTCAAGTTATGAGTTTACAACAGCAGTGAATGAGATGAACTTTGAAGTTTCCACCTTCATTTAGCAGCTGTTCCATGATTCAGCCTTTCGTAATCTTCAGATATTTTGGACTTCAGCCTTTATATGCCTAGCCATTAGAATATTGGCACTGAGCTCAGAGAGGCTTTAAGATCTTGGTTTATCTCTTTTGTGCTCAAAAGCTATCTTTTCTTCCTATGTTGTTGCCATTGGGAATAAGGAAATGAGCAGCTTATCAGTACTTAAGGATAATGATTTATACAGTCCCTTCTTTACTATTAAGGGCATTTCCTTTAATTCCCTTAATTAATTAAGGGCATTTCCCTGGCATAATTTCTATTCCAAGCATTTTCAAGTCTGCTTGGCCATTATCTTCACCACTGCTCACTGTGGAACACAGACAAGAGCCAGGAAACATTATGAATCAATCAATGTTTTCTCTTGCCAACCAACAGAAGAATGTAACAATCATTCATGGTGCCCTGCCCCGCAAACTATAATCGTTCCCATGTTTTCTCGGTGTCTTTGTGTACATTTTTTTCCCCAAAAAGTCAAGCATTTTTCTTCCCATGTATGAAAATACCACTGTAAACCATGATTATGACATGACACTGTAGCTGTGCAGCCAGACGTAGTTGTAGGTTGAAGCACAGAGTATCTGTGTTGGGGAAGGGGTCAGGGAAGAGAATTATGCCTCATGTGATTGTGAAGGCTGGAACATGGAGTAAGACAAGAGTCTATATATGCAGAGTAAATCAATCTGGACAGTTCACAGGGATTGTGAAACTGACTAGGATTAAGAGCAAGAGGTTGGCCAGCACTGAACAGGGGTTTAATGTGATGGCCGAATAGCCTTTTCCAACTGTAATATTGCATTTATAGACATATTGCCTTGGAGAAAGCTCCAAGGTCAGGCAATAAAAGGAAGAATAAGGCAAAGTTTCCAATCAGTATGTGGGAAAATGGACCACCCACAAGCCATGTGGAGCTCCACCACCAGAAACTCTGTGCTTTGAGTTTGCTACAGTGAACTCCCACCCCGCCCCTGCCAAAATCAACTCAGCTGTCCAAGGAGAATGATGGCTTGTGATCACAGGGGATGGATGTAGTGCCAGTACAGGAGCAGCACCAAAATCCTATATGGAAATGCCCTAATTTTGGTATAATAAAATGTGTAATGGCATCCAATAATAGGACCTGGATTATAATGGATATTTTTTCCAACCAAAATAATATGTGATCTCAGCATCCAAGAACATATATTTTCTTTCTTCTATACTTCTGTGTTGTCTGAAAAAACACATTTTTCCCCCTTTCCTACGTAGGAAGACTTTCTCTTGGTACCAGTTTATCCAAAGATGCCAAGCCCTTCAGGGGAATTGTTTCTTATATCAGAATGAATGCAGTCACTTCTGGGGTCACTTTCCTATTTCTCTGTTGATTTTATTTGCTGTTATTCCCTGTTTCCCTACATGCATTCTGGTAGTTTACAGATTCTGGCAGTTTGCAATCCTGCAGTTATTAGAATATTAACTATTCCCTAGCTTATGCTTTATGTTAGTGCTTTCTTGTTCCTGAGGTTATGGTGACTGTTTGCAGGAGTTTATTGCTTGAATTCAGTGGCTGTACTTGACAGCAACCTGTTTCTCTCATCAAATCTTACCACATACATGTTCTTGGTCCTATTTATTATGTGTGATTTTAGCTCTTAACCAGCACCCAAACCTGAGGCATTCTGTCCTGCTATAGTGTGAGGAAATCTCCAGCCATAGATTACACAAGTGATAACACAGAACGTGGAAAGGCACATTTCTAAATTAGAATGTAGAGGCACACGTCAATAGAGTTCAAAGGGAGACAAAAGATTAAGAAGAAGCAAAATAGTAAGTAGAAATCCACATCTAAATTCAGTCCAACAACAGTCCATGGGACAATCCAGCAGTCATGATTTCATAAACACAGAGCAAGATCCAAATACTGACATCATTATAGAACTGATACGTTGCAAACTGAAAGCTTTTAGGTAAATATTCTGTTTAGCAAGATTTGTGAACCCAGATATCTGCATTTTCCAGGAGTCTGATGGGGTCTCTTCCTCTATATAGTAAGATTTAGTACTAGGTGTTCTGGTTCTTATGGAAGTGTCTCCAGTAGAGTTTGCATAATGGCTCTGGTCTTTTTGGTTCCTGAATCTCATTTTCACTCTCTGAGGATAAAATCTTCCAGGAGTTCACAATAAAGGTGCCTGAGTGCATTATATAGTATAATGCTTTCGCTCATGTGATAAGTTGCTACAGTAATTCATACAGTAACTCACCTTCACTATTCAAATGAATTATTGCAACATGGTCTACATGGGGCTGCTTTTGAAGACCATTTGGAAACCACAGCAGGTGCAAAATGCAGCAGGCCATTCACTGGGAGCTCCTATGCAATGGATCTGAGGGCAATTCAAAGTGCTAGTTTTGATCTATAAAGCTCCATATGGCTTGGCATCTAGATACCTTCAGGACTGCATTGTCCAGCCAGAATCAACCTGACCAACTATTTTGTTCCAGGAGAGGAAGTTAGGAATACCCCACTTCTGTGAGGTGTGCGGGGGTAAGGCTTGGAGGCACTGATTTTCACTAGAGTGACTGTCCTTTGGAACAGACTCCTGGATGATCAGACTTGCCTCCACCTTGATTTCATTTTGAGAGATGCTTAAGATTGAGCATTTCCATAGAGCATTTGATGCCTTATTAATTTTAATGTACTACTATATTATGAACTTTGTGTGATTATGTGATTTTAATGTTTATTTTAATGATAGATATTTTATCCTCAATTTATCATGTATATTGTATATGCATACAACATTGTTAATTCCAGGAGTCCTATGAGATTCAACAGTATTTCATTTTTTTTGTGATGTCTATAATGAAATATTATAGCCATGCTAAACCTAATGTAATCAGGTAATATCCAGTGGCCTAGTACAGATATAAAATTAAGCTAGGACTTAGCAGCACATGGATAAGCTGCTGCAGCCTCAAGTGAAAATTTGGCTTCTTTTCCCCCTCTTCCTCTTGCACAGCTGGAAAGGAGTTTAACTAGGTTCAACAATTTTTGACTTGTTACACAGGAAACAAGAAACAAGTTTCTCATTAAAACACCTGCCAGAATAACATGTTCTTAAAAGTTCATCTAAAGGATGGGAAGGAGGAACCAGAGAAACCTTCTTTGGGAAAATATTCATATTTAGGCAGCATTCTTTGCCTGTCATGGCAAAGAAAAGAAATCTGTGCTTGGTACATGGGGAAGACAGGTCAGAGTCTGGATAGCTCATGCAGGTTACTATCTCACAGTTGAATCTATCCAATAAATTACGTATTACAAGAAATGCTAATGTTTCTATGGAGAAAATGACATAATGAATATATTTATGCAATTAGAGAGTCATATTTAATTCCTTATAAGAGCCAAATGCCTAACATCTGAAAATTAAACATGAAAGGAATTCTGTTCTTAAATCAAGGTATGCTCACAGAAGTCTTAACTCTTAGTTAGAGCAGCTGGCTGTCTCAGATAAGCAATGTCTTACATTGGCCATGTGACTATATCACAGCAACTGCTGACTCTGCTCTGTCTGTCGGTTGTCCTTGCTGAAAGATAATCCCTTCAATCAACTACCAGCTGGGACCACTCAGGCATTTGGGACAATCCTCCCCAGCCTCCGTTACTTGTTTGATAAAAAGAACTGCTTCCAGCAGGGTAGCACTGTTGGTCTTCTCCCCGCAAAAATGGTAAATAATCCAATGGCATTTTAGAAAAACAAATACAAGACTCTGCGAGATTTGTGGACCATCGTCTACTTCCTAAAATGCGCTGTTATCTTGGAAGATAAGATGCACATACATGCGTACATACCATTTACGACTAGGACTTAAGAAGGGGAAAATAGGATAGCTCAAAGAGAAATGAAATAGAAGAAGTGCAGAAGTGAACATGAAGTCTGTGCAGCACTTTGGATTCAGTTCCAAAAAAACATGTTTTGGTGTATGCAGGGGTGCAAACATAGTACTGCATAGCCCTATTTGTTATCTACAGAAGATAGCATCTTCCAAATTTGTTTACCTCTTCTATTTACTTTCCATTCTATCACATCGTTATTCACTCGTGTATCCCAATTACAGTTAATAAAGTACGGTGGCAGCTGCAGCCAGGAGGGCTTTTGCACAGCTTCGGGTGGTGCACCAGTTACGCCCTTTCTTGGATCGGGGTGCCCTTCGAACAGTCACTCATGCCCTTGTTCTCTCCCAGATAGACTACTGCAATGCGCTCTACATGGGGCTACTCTTGAAGAGTATCCGGAAGCTTCAGCTGGTCCAGAATGCAGCCACACGAGCTATTTTTGGGGTCCAAAGAAGGACCCATATAACACCTTTGCTCCATGAGCTGCATTGGGTACCAGTTTGCTTCTGGGTCCAATTCAAGGTGTTGGTTATCACCTTTAAAGCCCTACATGGCATGGGGCCAGGCTACCTGAGGGACCGCCTCGCTCTCACGATTTCAACCCATCCCACCTGATCTCACAGAGAGGGCATGCTCAAGACACCTTCGGCAAAAGAACTCCAATTAGCAGGGTCCAGAAGGCGGGCCTTCTGTGCTGTAGCTCCCGCCCTTTGGAACATCTTGCCCCCGGAGGTGAGACAGGCTCCCTCACTCCCGGCCTTTCGGAGGGATTTGAAGACCTGGCTTTGCCATCTGGCCTGGGGCGGGGAGGGAGGTTGTCAGAAATGGGGTTGGCTAGCCCCCTAGAGGCCTGGTGTGGCTTCCATTGGCCTTTTAGATTTTTTTCTCTTCCTTCTATTTGTGTAAATGTGTTTTTCTTTTATAAATTTTAATTATGTATTTATTGTTTTAATTTGATGTAAACTGCCCAGAGTCCCTCATTGCAGGGAGATGGGTGGGGTTAAGTCTACTAAATAAATAAATAAATAATAAAGTATGAAAATGTAATTATTCTATTCTATATCATAACCATGCTAAGTTGAAGACAATATTCATATACCTAACTTCTCTGATTTATACTAAAATAGTTAACTTGCAAATTAAGCATTAGTACTATCCTACTGCAAGGAGAATAGTCTTGAGTTGAAAATTGCCTCCATTTTTTTTCTTTAATACAAATCCATGCATTTTTCTATAACAAATGGTGTTTTATTATAGAACTTTATACTACCACTTTTTATTCTTTCCACTAAATGTTAATAGTACAGAACAGTGTTTCTCAACCATGACAACTTTAAGATGTGTGGACTTCAACTCCCAGAATTCCCCAGCCAGCATGGCTGGCTAGGGAATTCTGGGAGTCAAAGTTCACACATCTTAAAGTTGTCAAGGTTGAGAAACACTGGTATAGAAGAAGACTTGCACTAATGAAACAGATAGAGGGAGCTTTGAGGTTTAAATATAGCTTCCAACTGTGGAAGCTTAGCCTGTTTATAAGTACTAGGAGAATTCCAAGCTTTCAATGCACTGCAAATGCAATTCGATTCCCAGCATCTGTCACGAAAACTGTAACTTGAAGAGGGGGTCTATCACAAAATCAGACTGGCAACTTTTCTATGATACAGAGAATTCACTCCTCAATTATCTTCCCATACCCACTGCCCTCCCTCACATCTGCTCTCAGGTATTTGTACTTAATCCTCATTAAGATCGTAACATTTATAAACAGGCACAAGATTTGTACATTGACCCAAGACAGAAATTTTAATCTCAATCCTACATAAATTCCCACCCTCACTCTCTTGCAGTAAGACTACCTAAGCAGTTTTGATACAGCTAGGCCTTCCCAGTCACATTTATTTGGAAGACTGTCTTCCCAGTATATTTGTCAACTCCCTGATCCTTCTTTCCTATATTTGAAATATTTTGTATTTCTGCCCAATATAGAATTGAAGTGATGAAAACAGTAAAGCAGAAGAGCAGCCTCGATACTGAAACAAAAAGAACAAAAGCCTTCCCCAACCTGGTGTCATTCAGATATAGTAGACCACAGTCACAGCAGGTAGAACAGAAGTGGAGAACTGCTAAAGGTTTTTTGAACTTTCCCTTCAACAAACGTAACTTGTACATACACCAGAAAAAAAACAAAAACAAAAACCAAATCTGATTGTCATATAATTGAATCATCATTGTTTAATCACTAGCTCTTTGCATTTCACCTAAAATTCTAAGAACTAGGAAGCATTGCTTTATCTATAGAATCAGATGGAGTTCCTTAACTAAATTTTGTTTATTCAGTCAAAGATTGCTTTTGGTTACCCAACACATAATACTGAATTTTTTAAAATTCAATTAACCCATCTTATATTAATTGATCTTGGAGTATGATGCAATTATGAAAATAATTCAGCAAAACCATCGTAAATAGAAAGAGCTGCAATCCAGTGTAACCATCATTGCTAGAGACAATCATATTAACAGACAAAACAAGCCTATATTCGATAAAACTCTTGAAATAACTTTTTAAGAATTATGAAGTCTTAATTTTGCATTGAATAGGGCAGCTGGAAACATTTGCAGCTAATGCCTTTCTCCATGTCTCCACAAAATGTACAATTCCAACAGAGGAACAGATTATTTACAGATAGATCTTAATACTTGGACAGATACAGAGCATCATAACACTCCATCGAACTCTGTAGATGTCGCTGGTTCAGTGTAATTATAGGATGATATTAGTCCTAAAAACAGTTCAACAGTTGCTTTATTCATGAGCTTTTCATATTAACAGGCATAGGAAACATGATTCCTGTGGGTACCAGTATGTTACCGGATACCTCTTTTTATACTTGTTAGGTTTTCTTTTCCTTCTGACTTTGATAATTTTAAGAAAAAGAATTAAATGGGAAGTGGGCATGCTGCAAAGCCAAGGATCTCTCATTTCACCTTGAAGACCCTACAGGAAAAAAAATAGTGAAAAACATGGAAGGCTGTGGCCTTCTGCTCCACCCCAAAAAAGACAAAGATGAGCTGTGATGATGGAGAACATTCTGCATGGACTGGCAGAAGAGGCAATGGAGAACAACTTCATCAGCCTGTTTTCTTGTTAAACATTTTCAAGGCTAGACTATATCTTTTGGGAAAACATGAAAATATGTTCTCAAAAAACCAGAGGTTTTCACTGACCAAAAAGATTGCCCTAGCCTCTTATAACCTGGATTTGCAAGATATCAGTTACAGAGTAATTATTAACATAGTACTACAGACATTACATAAATTACAAAGGTAATTTTTGTCAGGGTTGTGCATTTTAGTGCCTGGTGTAATACATGTTCTTTTTTGTCTTAAACCTGAATATCAGATCCTGAAGTGCTGATTTATCCTATATGGCAGATATTCACAGCTTCTGTCATTTTGGCACATATCTACTGTGTTTCTCATGCTCTCAAGGATACATTTCTCCCATTAATTCTTTATATCTTCAGCAACTGAACATGTCTATATACACAGCAGACATGTCCATTTTGAAATAGCTCAAAAGGTACATGGGATGTTTTGTTTCACTTTTTTTTCCCCAAATGGAACTTCTATATAAGGATTTATATTATTATGAGAAGATTCTGCCCTTGCCAGCTCAGCACTTTTACATTTAATGAGGCCAAACAGTCAGAATGAAGGAAGGCAGAAAGGCATAAATGTCAGGGATAGAAATAATTGCTGGAAGTAGATATAACAAACACACCGCCAAAACATACTAAAGAGCTATTGCCAAAAACATATTTTCCTCTCCTGGGAACCTTTGGAAAATGATAAATCCCCAAATTTGCAGTAGGAAACAAACATTGCTTGAAGAACTCATTTCTATGGAACAATAAATGTTTACTGCACTTCTCTATCGAAGTTTTCTTTTCTTTCGATTTTTGGGGTTACATGCATATCCTGCCTTTTCTGCTTAAGACAGTAATAACATAAATAAATATGCAAATTATACACATTAATTAAATATTTTAAAGGACAATTTTATAAAACCATTGAAAAGCACCACCAATCACCACCACCTGATCTACTGCCTTCCACCCTTTAGAGCAGAAAGGACTGGGAAAAGCTGGGAAAAGCTGCTTCGCCCTATAGTGCCAAAGTGGAATAGAAAAGTGGTGTACCACATCAGACACTGTCATTTCTGCTTTCATACTACAAATCCCAAACTAGACAAAACCTAGTTAAATCCTATTTCAGCAGTCAAAGTGAATTAACTACTAAAACATTGCCTGAATGCCAATATTTGGCAAAAAGATAACCCAGAAGGAGCATAACCTGGATTTTCCCTGGGAAAAATTAGTAAGAAGACTAACTTTTCCAGAAAATATGCTTTTAAACTCACAAAGACCTTAAAATTCAGGCACATTTGTAAGGCAGAAGGCCATCTTTCAGTTAGCTTAGTCTCATATTGAGTGGGGCTGTATCAGTCATAATATGTAGATTGAATTCTGCCTAGAAACAGATTGGTAATCAGTAAAATTGCTGTGAAAAGAAATCATTTGTTTCTTACAATCATTCCCAATAAACAGACGTTCTGGAAAAGCCAATTTTTCTGAAGAATTTTCAGAAGTTGTCTTACAGATTGCATTTTACAGTGACCCCAATGGGACCTAACTATGGCTTGTATGGCTACAGCCTCTGACATCTCCAGGAACGGGAGCCGTTGCTGCACTAGCCTGAGCTGCGAAAAACTCTGAATCCAAGAATATGGCTGAATTGCAGATTTAAGCGTTGGACTCTGAAGAAAAATAAGACATGTTAAATCTTCATTCCCCAATCTGCCTTCTGACTTCTAGGAACCACCACCTTGTCTACACTGACCTTCACCTTGTTTCTATTTTCCCTCATTACTAATTTCCTTGGATTTCAGCAGAAAGGGTAGGTTGATCAGGGCTGCAGTCAGTGAGACACTTCATGATGGGGTCAGA
Organism: Liasis olivaceus; assembly: GCA_030867105.1. Classification (NCBI taxonomy): domain Eukaryota; kingdom Metazoa; phylum Chordata; class Lepidosauria; order Squamata; family Pythonidae; genus Liasis; species Liasis olivaceus. The sequence goes on along the minus strand of CM061355.1, from coordinate 35,979,489 downwards.
GTGCTTAAGAATATACACGAAGGAGCAAATCAGTATGCAACAGACATAACCTAAACCTAAGTATTAAAATAAGTTTAATGTTCATGATTTAATTTACATGTCATTACAAAATAATTTAAGATATGTTAAAATAAATGCCTATTTCTTGTCAGTGATCCCAGAATCTTGCCAACTTATTGAAGCAAGAAGAAGCAGGAGTGTATCTTAACCAGAAATGAGCAGAATAGTGCCTGCATGCTTTTCTTTACAGCACTGTAAACAAAAAGGTTAGATTTTTTAAACACTGCAGCTAAATACTCATGTCCCAGGCTTCAGCCCCCATGACAAGAATGGATAATGTGGGACCCTCATTCTATTTTTGAGAGCACTCTCACACGCTGCTGAATCAGTGCTTTAGAAGGAGAGATTTCTTTCCCACTTGGCAGTCCCTGGGCAGGAAGGAAGGAGGGAGGAGAGAAGGTGAGTGGGCAGGAAGAGAGAGAAAAGGAGGGCAGGACAAAAAAGGGTTGTCCCAGCCTTCTTCTGGCTGGTTTCTCCCCACCCAACATACTGCCCCAAAAGAATGTGATCTCCCAACAGATTTTTTTCCACCCAACACTTATGATTATAGTCTCAACTTTACAGTTAAAGGCAGTATTATACATGGTTACTCAGAAGCATTCCTAAGAAAGTTGAGATAGGTTTGCAGTTTTAAATTACATACTGGATGGGGATTTACATGGTTAATTGTAGAGGTGTTTTTTTTTTTAATGTTATAGCCTAAATGGCAGATGTGTTAAAGAAAACAGAAATGCAATGTAAAATGGAGTATTATCAGGAAATATTAGCCTCGGCTGTAGTATAACCTATTGGACCCTTTCATAAAACACTGACAATCAAATGGGCAGGTGCCAAGCTATTCTTAAGACATAAAAAGAGTTTATGGGGAGCCAAGCTCAGCTTCCCTCGCATCCATAAAGTCATTTGTCAACAAGTCCTTCTTCTGGGTAAGTAGAGGAAGGCACAACCTCTTTCATCAGCAGGCAATCCACATGACAGAAGGGCACTGGCCCCCTTCCAAAATCAATGCACTTTTCAACACACAATTTAAATATTATACTCTTAAAACCTTTGTAGATACTTATATTTATACTGTCTTTCCTTCCAAAGGAACACAGAGTGGTGTACAACAATAAAAAAATTAGGTAGCACTACTACCTAACCATTTAATTACTTCTCTTGGATATCTATTGTTCTTTTGCTATGAAGTTTTCAACTGTTTTTAATATTGTACATCACCCAAAGTCATTATGGAGTTGAGTAGCCTTAGAAATTTGACACATAAATAAATAATAAGACATCCAACTATAAAATTTAAAAAAATGCATTATATTGTAGACATAAACTCCATGCAACAAATTCCCAAGGCAGGTTATCTTTCAAACACCCAAGTTTTGCTTACAATATGTCAGTGTGAGGCAGGCAGGACTGCCTAGGGAGACAGTCCTGCCTGCTGGTACTGAAAGGGCTCTTCAGATATATTATCCAGGGGAGCCTGATTTTTCTGATTTTACAGCTCACTGGCTAGTACAGAGAAAAATTCAGTCCATAGTTACTCAGAACTGTGCATACAGTACAATTTTGGGGCCTGGAGTTTACACTGAGAGTAATACTTTGAAGATCACTATCACAACTTTGCACAAGTTTTCAAAACACAGTATTCTTTGCAGTAAAAATCCAGTTGTGACTCTATTACAGTATGGTGACTGAAACCAGAGAGTTTCACAGGTGACTCAGTTAAGACTAGTCAGTGATAGTCCTTGCTCCTGCTTTTTGTGATAGCAAGGAGATCTCTAAATTATCTTCCAGACTGTTTTATTAATTACAGAATGGAGATCCACCTACCCACAATATTTCCAGCCCATCATTGCCTCCACACGCTTGTATAACCCCTGCACAGCCTCTTCGAATTCAGAAAGAATGGAGAAACATAGCTAAGCATCTTTACCATACTGCTGGCATCATACTCCAAATCCCTGGACAACAGTCACAGCAGTTTGATATACAAAGAAAGAAACAATGAAACTAGCAGGACTTCATAACTGCCGCCAAGTTATTCTCTAGTGGCAAGGAAGATACAGAACCTTGATGGTTAAAAAATGTTAAAACAGATATTCAAGAACATAAAAAAGCATGGAATAAGAAATTGGAACATTCTGGTATACGAACTTCAATGAATTTAAAACTAGAACTTAATCAACCAAATTTATTTGCTACCTTTTGGACACCTATGCATTTTTTAAAAAAGAAACCAATGGGTGGAGATGTACCCAAACTGTAACTGTTCAGCCGTCACCACCTTCTTTGGAAGACCTAGCCAGTGATACTGGCTACTAAGTCAGTATTTATCTAAAGCCTTAGGCTCTAGAGAGACCACAAGAGACATTTTGGAGTCTCTTCCCAAATGATGGACACAATTCTATCCTATTATATGTATTTAAGAATCCCTCAAGTCACTCAGTCAATTCTACCTGTTAAATATTACCATGGAAGGCAAAGGACAAGAGACAAGGGGCTTGGCCTACGATTGACTGATTGAGTTATTTTTCTTCTTTTCATCCAAAAATGGTTCTGGAGCAGTTTAAATACAGACAATGATCTAAGACACTTTCACAGGCTCTGATCAGGGATTGCCCCCCCCCCCCTTATGATCAATGATAAGAAAGGGAGGGAGAAAAAAATAATTGCTTCCTGTTGCTATAAATGAAGAAGAGAATCAAGAGAACAAGCAGACAAAGAAGTAGTCTGGAATTATGAAGAGCAAAACAAAGGTGCCTCAAAGAACTTTTTTTTCAGTCCCATTGCAACAGCAGCAGTACCTGAAGGAACCCAAATAGTATGTCCCAGATCAAGTAGTTCTAATATATTTGGCCCTGAAAAGTTATTGCCAAAAAAAAGGAAGGAATAATTTCATTCTCTGCCCCTTGTCCCACCCTGTTCCCTTTCCTTGTTTCCAGAGTGGAACAAATACACAACACCTGCTAAGTGGTCAATAAATATTTTTCCACAGCTTCTAAATGGTACAGAATCCAAATACTGACCACAGAGCCATGCAAAAATTAAAATGCTCAGAAACTGCACTTCTGAAAAGGAAATATTTATTGAAGCAAACAGGAGATGTATTATGGTCTCTAGATTCATCTGATAGTATGATAGACTGAAAACAAAGAACCAGAGAATGTACCATCTGTTAATACACCTTTGAATAGCTGGTATCAAATTCTCATAGCCTTAAGATTTCAAATTCACCAGTGATTGACGAGAGATACCACTAAATTCTGCTGGCACAAAAATTCTGTATTTGTGACGAGGTCCAGATTTGTGATGAGTTCCAGATTTAAATTGTGCCATGTTCTTTTCTTTTTACATTCATTCCTGCAAGAAAACTTCCTTAATAAGGCATTGGGTTTCTGCCAGTTATATTCTGATGTGGATAAGGCAGTGTTTCTGTTATTAGATTATTCTGCCTAGATTCCCTACTCTGTGGCTTTGTTTGCTATGGCAATCTTAAATTGCAAAGGAGGTTCTCTCACTTAACTTGGTAAATATTTTATTATGTATCCATAGAACTAGACTTGGTGTGTATGCTACATTATTCTGCATTATCTATTTCAGTGTTTCTCAACCTCAGCAACTTTTAGATGTATGGACTTCAGCTCCCAGAATTCTCCAGCCAGCATGTTGACTAGGGGATTCTGGGAGTTGAGGTCCACATATCTTATAGTTTCTGCGATTGAGAAACACTGATATATTCTAATGTTTATATTAAAAACTTGAGCGGATGTGTGATGGAATGGAATTGTGAAGGCCAGACTCAGGGAGGAAAACATGCTCTTTCGTCTCCTGAGGAGCGAGGGAGCGATAAGAGGATGAGGCTGGCACCTCCCTGAGGAATTCACAATGTTGTGACTGGCATTACTTGGGAGCTAGGGTTTCAGTCTGGGAAGATTGATGTCAGGCCTAGCTGCTCCTCAGGAGACGAAAGAGCATGTTTTCCTCCCTGAGTCTGGGCTTCATAATTCCATTCCATCACAGGATGTTAGCTGCTCACAAAAAAAACCCACAATTCATGGCAATAATTCACTTTACGGTTGTAGGAGGAGCCTTTTGGTTAGTAAGAGCTTTTTGAGGGTGGATTTAATGAATGAATGACTCAGTGATATTTTTCTCACCAACACCAAATGTTTATTGCTTTTCACTTTTATATTATTATTCACAGATTTGTACATAGCAAACAGTTTGCCTGTGAAGATATAGATCCATTTTATGTTTCATATAAAGCATGACACATAGAATTACCACTGATAAGAGAATTCTCTTTCAGTAAGACTTTCAGATCTGGGCTGCAAACATCTCGGCCAGCACTAGATGGCAGCAAGGAGTTGGGTTTTCTTAATATTGACTTATTTTAATAGGGTTTAAAACTTTAAATGGATATAAGATACAGTATTCTAAGATGCAGGGGACGCGGTGGCGCAGTGGCTTAATGACGCTGAAAGTTGCTGGCCAGAAATGGCTGACACTTCGGCGTTTCGAGTCCAGCCTTCGCGTTAACAGGGTGAGCTCCTGTTCCCTCCCCAGCTCCTGTCAACCCAACAGGTCGAAAACACGTGAGTAGATAAATGGGGACTCTCATTCCGGTGGGAGGAAAAATGCTGGCAGCGCCTTGCACAGAGAGACGGGACCAATTGCCGGTAAGCGCGAAACCGCGCTCGCCCAAAAAGGGCGCAAAGCAACGGAAATCCCGCCTCCTGTGCTCGCCAGCTGGGCTATGCTCTAGGAAGGAGGCTCTGGCAAACCACTTCCGAAAAACAATTGCCTTGAAAACTGCAAGGACTCGTCCAAGCATGAAAAATGCAAGGACTCGTCCAGGCAGTCACTGCAGGGTCAGTAATGACTGAGCGCAGACAAAAAAAAAAAAAAAGTTCTAAGTTGCAGACTTAGATCAATGTCATTTTGGGGTTTTTTACTCAGTTTTACAATGTTTGTAAATCTCCTTTTTGTTATTTTTATTTTTTCCTTGTTTCTGCTTTGATTGTACTGAAGGGCATTATTTTAATACACAATTTTTTATACTATATATATATTTCACATAATGTATAAACATACATATAGCAGTGCACTCTATCTTATAAAGGTTTAACTTGCAACTTGCTTTTGCCTTCTAAAGAGCACAGCGTTTCCCCCCCACACACACACACACCCCTCATCTCTTTGTTAAATGCCTGATTGTCTTCGACTAAACAATTAGCTTGGTACAAGGTTGAAAAGTTGCAAAGAAAAGAGGCCCCTGAATTCCACAGAGATAAGGAGGTGCTAACATATGGTATTTCCTTGGTAACAAGAGAAGAGAGTTGAGCTGACTTCCTCTTTCTGGGATCCACCTTCCCTCCTCCCTAGACCATCCCTGCATTTCCTTGTATGGGTATGAGGGGATGTACTATCTGATTAAAAGTTTGATACATTTGTAAATGTCTATACATTTCTGATGTTTGCTTTGCCAGGTGTGGTTCAATCGGCATTCATTGCCACGATGTTGATTGGGCTCACCCAGATGTGTCTTGGCCAAAATATATCTGTTTACATTCAAAGAAGTCTCGTCTCAAGTTTTTTTGTTTGACACTTTGAAATTTGGGTAGCAAAGAGTGCCTTACAGTACCTGTAAATCTAATAAACAAAAAAGCAAGAGGAAGAGGAGAGTTTTCTGTATCTCTTTGCTTCCATCTAGTGGTTGTCCAATTTTTTGAAAGCTAAATCTAGTAGCCCTCCCTTTGAGCCATGTTGCCAAGTGATATTCTCCGTGTTAAAAATGCCTAAAAGGCTAAAGACACAATCATATAGAGCTCAATACTATAAACTGGACAATAAAATACATAGACACACACACACATGCACAGAGACACATAAAAATTACAAATAACTGAGATTTCAGGTTTAGTACTTTCTATCTAGATCCTGTTATTAAGATAACTAAACTGTAAACATGATTTTCTTTAAAAGAATTTGTGGGGTATAGGATATTCCATATCCACCTGTTCATAATCTGAATATGAACTTTTATGGTGGTTTTAACCATGCTATTGTCTGCTTGCTTTTCATGGTATCTGCTTGTTACTGTGAGCTCTTTTTAAAGTGAAGATGGAAAGATACAGTGAAAGATTTAGCAAAAATATTTTAAAATGGCAGAAACATTTGTAGAAACACACTGCATTTAGGAACGGATTCCACTAGAACATAAAGAACAACAGGAACAGATCGCCTACCAAATAGGATAGCATTGGGTACAGATGAAATACCCATGAAACTGTTTCATGCTGCAAGAGAAGAGCAGTTAAGTGTCAACAAATTTATGTCAACAAATCTGGCACAAGGCTGCATGGCCTAGTTATTCAAAAAGATCAGTGTATATACTGGTACAAAAAAAGAAAAATACAAGGAATGAGCAAATTCCCAAACTCTTGCACTATTCCCTCACTCAAGCAAAGTTTTGTAAAATCTTACAAATAAGAATAAAATCATAGACTGAAAAAGAAAGCTAAATGAGCAGTCAGGCTTCAGAAAGGCTGAGGCATGGAAGGCCAGATGGCTAACGTAATAGACTGATGCTGCAGACAGCAAGAGAATACAAGAGTTCTACCGTTGCTTCATTTGTTACAGCAAGGCTTTAGACCAGTATGTCTCAACCTTGGGAACTTTAAGAGGTGTGGACTTCAACTCCCAGAATTCCCCAGCCAGCAGGCTGGCTGGGGAATTCTGGGAGTTGAAGTCCACACCTCTTAAAGTTCCCAAGGTTGAGAAACACTGCTTTAGACATTTAGACACTTTCTGGCATGTAGCTCATGCCAGAAAGTGAAAAAAATTGTGCCTAATGGGTGTATAAGAACTTGATTGTTTTTCTGTGGAATATTTACAATGCACAAGAAGCTACTGTAAGAACTGAATTCGGAGAAAAAGACTGGTTCAGGATAGGAGCATGAGTAAGACAACAACTTAAAGTTGATGGTGAAGAAACAATAGGATAGTTTTAGTTTCTGGGGCTCAAGAATAGATAAAGATGGGCAATGTGCTGGAGAAGTAGAGACAATAAAAATAGTAAAAGACAAACTTTTTTTTCTTCCAGGAAGAAAGGCAATAACAGACTGAGACAAAATAATTAAGGATATTTCTATGGCAATAAAGATCCCAAGAGTGAAGGTAATATCTTATAATGTATAGCTATGAAAGCTGAATAATAAAAAAAAAAAGCAAGAGAAAGAAGATAGTTGTCTTTGATTAGTGGATTTGGAAATGGATAAGAGTCCAATGGACTGAAGGAAGAACTATCTAATCTGTCCTGGACCAGATAAAGACTAACTACTCTCTTGAGAAGATAAATAGCAAGCAGAAACTCACATCCTTTGGGCATGTAATACAAACAGATGATGGGCTGGAAAATATGATTATATTATGCAAGGTTGAGGGAGAGAGAAGAAGGGTAAACAACAGTTAAAATGGATGGATAGGACTGAAGATATATCCTTGGAAGAGCACTGCTGAAGACAAGTCAGAAAGGTACTGCTGAAGACAAGTCAGAAAGGTTAGCATTTATCCATGCAGTCACCAGGGTGAAACATAATTTGATAGCACCAAACTAATTAAAGTTAGTATTATTCAAAGTGTTTGAAAGGGATGCTTCACAAAGCATGTGAGCAGCAGCAAGGTATCCTCTTCTCAAAGCATTAAAGAAGCTACATACCTTGGAGAGCACACAGCTGCTTTGATGGTTCTTCCTGGTTGTGTGCATGTGCATACAGCTGCTTCACTTCACTGATGGTCCCAGTGGAAGAGTTGTTTGTGCATGCACACGTATACATAGATGATCATGAACAGCCTCTGAAGCAGCAACATGAGGATTCCAAAGAATATGGTTCATTTAACTTTTTGTGAAAGACTAACATGCTTTGTGAAGCTCTCTTCTTTAATGCTTTGACACAGTTAAACACATTAAAATACAGTGATATAATGTCCAGTATCCACAGCTTCTCCAGTAGCCAAGGTACAACAAAAAATATATCACAGAGAAGCAGAGTGATTTAAAAAAAAAAAAAATTGACTATCTGTTTGGGATTACATAAACCTTAATCTAGGTTTAACAAAGCATCCTGTGTTCAAATCAATAAGCCATGTACATTTTGCTTAAAATGTCAGCCTGGTTCACACAATATGCTAAAACAATGGTGACATTCCAAAAACACAATGAAGTGCATACTCTGTAACTCCATTCTACCTAATCTAGCAAGTTGTGTGAACATAACACAATACAGTAACAACATAGACCTAGCACAGAAATGCAACACCAACTATCAGTCAATCGATCAATCAGAACACATACTACTGCTGCTCTTCAGTTTAAGTTAGGCACAACTAATAACAATTGCAACTTCATACTACACAATGTCACAGCAGGTAGTAGCATATAAATTATATTGACTGATCTCAAAAAAGCTGCATAGAGGTAGACCTGATTGTATTTGGATGGGAGACTCCCAGAAAATCCTAAGACTGTAGTTTAGGCTAGAAGATAAACCAAAATCATCCTGTAAAAAGCAGTGGCAAATTATTTCTGTATTGCTCCAAGCAAACAATGTGGGTATGTCCATATACTCTTCAGAAGCATAAACGAAGGTAGACTTTAGTTTTACCGTGCTACAGAATGCACTATGAGCAGTCATAATGAAAGCATAGGAGACTTTTACAAAATACATATTAAACTAATCTTCATGCAGGATATTGTACATTTTAAGGGAAATAAGTAATGTGAACTACTTCCATCTACGACATAGAAAAGTTATCTACAACACAGATAGTGGGACTCTAGCCCTGCTAATGGCCAGTTCTATATAATTCTTCATCATTCTAGGGAGGGCATACAAGTTGTGTAAGGGCTTGAAGAGCGAGATTGCGTTCATTCACCACAGAACAAGGCCAAATCTATACAAAGTGAAGTGTGGGCAGCTAATAATCTTTGGCATTTTAAGTAGGGGGAACCCAACTGACCCAACCCACTCATTTTATAAACCAAATTTCTGACTGGTAGTAATATGAAAACTAAGAACACAAATACAATTGAGTGTAATGAATGAGACAATCTCTGTAAGGCTGTGGTTTGTCTCTCTGAAGCTACAATTCAAAGATTCAACTGATAGAACGATAGCATATATACCAATAAATCTGCATGACCAAAATAATCTCAAAGAACCCATTCTGCCTATCTTTGGAGAAACTAAGTGAAGTCCTTCAGCATATTGATCAAATGAATTTTGTGAGGAAAAGAATTGGGTACATTAAAGAGTTTTAAAAGCAGATTAAAATCTAGACCAAATTAGATATGTGTGTATTTGTTATAAAACAGGGAGTGGGTGGGATCTGCTTTTACCCTTAAATGAATATACATGAAACAAGAAGAAACATATCTCCTGTCTTGCTGTCCTATACTAACCTCCAGATTAGTCTTCTTGTTAGTCTTGGCTGAGCGGTGGGAATTAAATCTAAGGAACGAAGGTTGTTACTGCAGAGTAGAAGTTGAATTTTGTTCCTATCTCCTGAACAATCCATTTGACCATAGAAGGAAAGGGTTCCTTTCTATTTTAAGGCCAAACAGAAGAGCATGTGTCTGACTCATATGAGTCTAATTTGATATAAATTTATTCAAAGATCTGACTGTGATAATATAGCTATACAAACTTCGTTACTAAGATTCAAGTGTAAGAAAACCAGTTATTGAAATGTTCCTGTTGAATATACCTGTGGTTCCAAGGAAAATATAATCATCTAACAAAAGACTGACAATTGCCCCTGTAACATTCACCACCTGTCTTTGGCCTATATTTTGACAAGGTGATCGAGTAAAATAGCTGAATAGTTTTTGGGGGACATCATCATATCAGTGTGAATTTAATATAATTTTCAATTAACGTGAGATAAGCTGTCAGTTTATGTACAATTTATTTATATTTATTTCTTTATTAAGACTGATACTACTTATTTCAGGATAGCAGACAAATGTGATATATTTACTTAGACTGATTACCATATTGACTAGTTATGGCTTACAATGCAGACCTGTATAAGATAGTGTTAGTAACAACATTTTTTGAAATTAAATGCTGGGAAATATTAGGGTCAATAAGATCCCATTTGTCACTTATCCTCCCCTCCCCACTCAAGCAGAATTTTTGTAATACTACACATTTAACCTGGTGAAATATATATATTAAATGAAATGAACACAAATATTTGGCAGATTGTAATTTAACAATGGGTGCTCTTAATCACTACAAATATTTCATATTATGATTCAGAGTCAAATTATCTGCAGTTGTTGTACAGAGAGAAAACTGTAAAAGAATAATTTACTTGAGTATGCCTGAAGATACTTCATCAGTCTATCATCCATTTATTATATCACCAAATCCTTTGCTTTATTTTGACAAAAGTTAGTACATAAATTAACAAATCTGGGATCCAGTAAAAGCTTCATCTCAACATTTCTCCTCTTTATATCATATAACTGACAATTGGAAGGAATAAAATCTGTAAGAATAAATGGTAATACCGTTCCATTATCAGCATCAACTGAATTGTCACATGCAGAGCTGCAATCCATCAGTTTTTCATTTTGCTGACAGTCCAGGTGTACTAAGTCTTGACAATGAGAATGGCATGTGTATTTACAATCTAAAAAACAAACAGAAGATGTATATATTGTTTTAATGCAATCATTGTCAGGATCCTTACCATTACATGCTGTGACTCCAACTCAAATGCTTATCATCTTAAACAGGAGTTGCACAAACCACTCCACCCAGTCAGCCACTAATCCAGTCATACCTCTAGCAATATTCAACCACACTAACCAATCAAAGGCTGCTAGTTTGAGGAATGGAGCCCTAGCCCATTTCTTCCAGTTAATTGACCAAGGCTGTACCATATCCTAAGCCACAAACTAGCCAACCACATTTTAGCCTGTAGATTGTGCAGACCCAGCCACTGAGTGACTCTAAGGAAATATTCAAATCTGTTCAATATTTATAATAATATTGTTTATTAAGGCCCTTTACCAAAGTGCAGTACAAGTCAGAAAAACAGTAAATACCACAACATTCTAACTTTAACAGCCCCACTGAATGAAGTTGTCCCTCCCTTCCTTAACAGAAAATATTTACCTGCTATAGAGCAAAAGGACTCATTTCCCTGAATGACATTACAGAGCCACTCTGATCTTGATAAGAGCCAGGGAAAACAAGGAATGAAAGAAATATCCACAATTATAGCATCACAGAAAGATCCAAGTGAGTAACTTCTTCCAACAAAGTTCTAAGACTGGTTGAAGCCTTTTATACTTCTTGAACTACTATAGTCTCCCGTATTTGGTCCCTCTTTGAGAAATGATAGGCTTAGTGAAATGCTTCTCCATGTTGGGAGCATTTGCTTCTAGGCTTGTTATATAGTGTTTTACTCATACTAGAGCTGGGAGGCAAGAATCCAAATAGGTGGAAGCAGAGAAATCTCTCTTTGATAGTATCAAGTGGTTGTCTAGTCTTTTGCAGCCAGTCTTGGTAGTCCTGCATGCTCCTTGTTCATGGAAATCCAATCAGTACCAGGGTAGGACAGGCACAGTTCTAGCCTAAAATAGGACTGTGGTAATTATGGCTTAACTGAACATAGTTTATTATGGATAAATACCAACTTAGTTTAAAAGTAAGTAGAATTAAATATTATTTACAGTTCATATCCATAAATGGTATCAATTGATTGTTGCCTTCATGAGCTGATAATGATGCTCCATGATAACACTTCTGTGTATGGAAACTGCATAGACAGCAATGGCCTGATAGCTTCCATTCCCATTGAAAAAGGGTTAAATAGGGCAATATCTGGCACCTTTTACTATTCAATGACTACTATGTCAACAACATAGCCCTTAAAAACATGAATTATGTTCTACAATTCTGCTCCATAACTATCCCTATTCTATGTATGCCAATAATGCTGTGTTATTGACTATGACCCAGCCTTTGAACATTATGCTGTTATGGTGAAAAGCTAAATAACAACTATTTAAAAAATGAAGGTTGATGTATGCAGCAGCAATGATTTCTATAAGTGTAAAATCAACAACAGCCAAATAAAGCACATTCTAGTCTCTAAACTTCTATGCATTTATTTCCAATCCTTTCCATCCTGACAACATTAAGCTTGCACAGGTGCAAAAGACTTCTAACACACACTAATTCATTTGTTAAGTTATAAGGGCAGCAACTGTGTTTCTGCAGCAAATTATTTAAAGCTAAGCCTCCTACCATATGTGACGCACAGTTCTGCGCTTAGAAAGATAGAACAGTCTTAAAAACAATCCATTCTAAATGTTTGAAAACTATGCTCATTCAATTGCAAATGTGTTTCTTCAGCTAGAACTTGGTTGTGCTTCTGTAGAGGTTTATATGAAGCTCCTGCTTGAAGTATTAGTTGAAACAAATATGTCTTATGGTTCTGAATACGGTAAGACTGAATCTGAAGCAGAATTGTGTACTAATGATGAACATGTTATTGCAAAGATGTATAAACTTTTATTGAGACTAGAGACAGAACAAGTTAAGGACTGTATGATAAAATGGGTTAAAGACTTTGGTTATGACATACAGATGGAACAATGAGAAAATATGTAGCAGAAAGGACTGAAATTTGCATTGTGTTATAACCTTAAGAGAACTTTTATAAAATGATGTATCATTGGTACTTGTCACCAGAAAAATTATCTAAATGTATAAAGGCACTTCGAATGTATGTTGGAAATGTGAACAACAAGAAAGGACATTTTAACATTTCTGGTGGACTTGTAAAAAAGCAAAAAAAAAATAAAATTGGAATGAGATACATATTTTCATAAGAGAAGATTTTAAAGATTAATATTCAATCAAACCAGAGACTTTCCTTTTGGGCTTGATGGATAAACAGTTGGAAAAAACTTGTGGGACTTTGTTTTTATATATGATAACAGCAGCAAGGCTTTTATATGCACAGAGGTGGAAAGATAAGACATTACCTACAGTGGAAGAATGGATGGCGAAGCTGATGGAGTTGGCTGAGGTGGCAAAATTGACTGCTTTGATTTGAGATAAGACATTGTGTAAATGTAATGCTAACTGGAATGTAATGCTTTTTGGACTTTTTGTGGGAAACAGAAAAAAATGAAATGATGTACGGATTTGATGATTAGAAATAATATGGGTTAACAGAAATAATTGAAGTTATGTTGTAAATTTAGAGCAACAGTTTGATAAATATTGTTACTTATATCTGTTGCAAGGAGGGTTGGAAGTAAATTCTTTTTTTCTTTTGTCACTTCTTTTCTGCACTCTTGGTATTTATTATCCCTTTTTTATAATCTCTTTTTTTTCTTATTCTTTTTCTTAATATTAGTTCTTACCAGTTTTTACTGTTCTTTTAAAATTTAATAAAGTTATTATATAACAAAAGAAACAAATATGGGTGAATTTGTGGCTCAGCTTTTCCTGGTAGGTAAATACATCTTCTCCTCGAAGGAGCATATATTTGTCAAGACTATTCGTCATCAAGACTTGTATTATTGTGCAACTATTAATTAAAGGACCATTTTGTCTCATGTGCTTAATTTAAAAAATCAGAGCCCTAAACCTACTCCGTGATATGAGGTTTCTAATTTTAATAATTCAGAGGCCTGGAAAAATCTATCCTGAACATGTTCAGTGTCACTGTTTACAGTACCTCCCAGAAATAAACTTGGTACTGAACTTCAAGTTCAAGAATAATGAGAAAGTTTTGTGAATGAACTAGTGCAGTTTTTTACAACTCAGACAACTTCCAGATATGGGGTGTCACTTTCAATGAAATTTTTGTCTTCCACCTGATGGAAGAAGCTGGACTTGAAGTTTATTTGCCCCTTCCCTGTGGTTCAGCAAATAAACCCAGTGGCCTTCCACTTACAATTGTCTGAATCCATGAAGATACATCCTGTGTTCTATCAATTCCTGCTTGTGTGGGTGGCATCCCCCCTGAAGCTTATAGACTGACAATTCCATCTCCCCCTATTCTGGTGGGAAAAGGGTAGAGGAAGAGTATGAAGTAGAGGCTATTCTGGACTCCAGATGCAAAGGGAAATGTTTAGGGTACCCAGTTCATAGGAATGGCTATCCAGAGTCAGAAAGATTATAGGAAACTGCAACAGATGTCTGCACCCCATGTCTTGGACATGAGTTTCATTTGCAATTCCTGGAAAAGCCCTGTCTACATGATCTACCACCATTACAAGGAAACTGTAGGTCCCAAGAGGAACAAGACTCTCCAGGCATGGGGAACTCGTGCACAACAGACTATTATACTACCTGGGGAAAGGGAAGATTCCAGCTACAACTACTTCTGGCCAGGTGGGATGGATAAGCCGCCAGAAAGGGATGGAGCAGGAAGGTGGTGTTGGGGAAGTGCCTACTTCTTTTACTGCTGCAATATAGGACTCAGAGAGCTACCAATGGCCAAAGAGAGGACTGAATCTATAGTTCATTTCCATGACTCTGGAGCATGTACAGTGGAGGGGGAGACTGAGGCTAATGGAGGAGATTGTATAGAGGATCAGGGAGATGAACTTGAGGGAGAGACAAGAATTGTTACGTAGGCAAAGGGGGCTGAAACATTCCTTAAGTCTAGGAAACAAGATAGTATTCCGGATAGTATTCTGAAGAGACTCAGACTGGCTCCTCCCTGATTCATTGGGCTATAAGAGGGAGGGAAAGTAAAGCACAATCAAGCTTGCAAGATTCTGTTATTATGGTCTTTCTCAATAAAGTATAGTTCTGGTCTTCCAGTGGAGTCTGTTTCCTGATCTGATCTATTCCAAAGGGAACCTATTCCATGGGAACCTCAAGTCCCAGAATGCAATGGACATGCTAGCTGGGAAACTGTGGGAGTTAAATCATACACCTGGAAATTGCCCAGGTTAGGAAACTGAGATAGTGCAAAGCTTGAAGACATGGACAGACTTTTGGGGATTGGGAGCAAAAGAAATCATTTTAGTTTTACAAGAATTGAATGTCCTGTTGAATATGCTTTCAAGAGAAATGCTCCTGGAGGAACAGTGCTTTTTTTGGTAATAGTGGAAACTTAAGCTTGATTATGCCATTTAATTAATCAGGATTCACTTCATTTACATAGGACGACAATTAAATATTCAGCAATACATCTTAATACATTAAATATTCCATCTTTCCTATGTGCTTCTATGTTGTGACTTTGGCAAGCCAAAGTCACAGCAGACTTGAGAAGTTTCTTTCACAAATGCTCTAATAATATTGCACATTGCTGAGAAACAGTTATTTGGTATCTCATTGATGTGCTATTTATAGTGATCCCACATATTTTAATAAGTAAAACTAATGAATGGAGTTTTGATTTATTTATATCCCAACAGGAAGAGAATCGCATTAAGAAATTGCTAGATTTGCTGTCATTCTCATATTCAATTTTAATTTGAATATCTTCAAAATAATTTATATTTCAAGCCCAAAATGTCTTTGTATTTGTAATACAATGACCCTCCCCCCCATTTTCTTATTAATCTAATGTAGGATTTCATCATGTTTCCAATACATTATGTCACTGAAATTATTGGCAATAATAACACATGAGATTTTCACTTTTCCTGCTGTTAACATCAGCAGCAGGAATATAAGACGCAGGTGGACCACACAGATGGTTTTAGAAGGCCAGGAGAACTGGATTTATCAGATATCTCTAGATCCAGTGAAGACTAAACTATATATTAAACTGTCTTTTGGTGTTAAAACTAATAGCATGGGAGTGATTAAGATTGAGACTCGATGCTATGAGAGAATATTCAACCATTTGCTTCCATTTTGATAGCCCATCCTGCTTCAAAGCTGCTATTTGGCATAGGAAATAAATTACCATGGGTAGTTTGGCTCTCAGAAGCAAAGCAATGCAAAATCAATGACACAGGAATTTGTCCCATGTATTATGAGACTGAGAAAGTCTATGACTTTTTTCAAGAAATATAGGGTTGGGCATTTCCAGAAGTAAGCATAAATAGGCAGAGCACAATGATTTACAAGAATCGCATTGTGCAGGCCTGCAGTAGATATCACAAACATCACAAACAGTTTGATTACTGCAAAAATTACCTCATTTCAGCTTTACCCACGTGTGACCTTTCACCCTTTTTCCTAAACATTTCTGAAATATGCTAATTTGGATGATAGCAGAAGATGGTTTTACCGTAATTCAAAAAAACATTAGACCTTTATTAAATTCTTCATGTAATAAAAGAAAATGGCCCCTTCAGAAATTGAATTAATATAACAATACTATGCTGTGGTAACTGGTATTCACTTATTTGATTTTAGACATACCTTTTTCAATGTTAGGACATAGCTGCAGTGTCACAAAACATGCCTTATAATTTTAGTCCTACAGAATGATTATGTTGTATTTAAAATCCAAAATCCAAGGAGAATTAGGAGAAAAAACTGAAAACTGCCATCATAGCCCCATATATACTGCTGTATATATGCTCCTGGAATGAACTGTAAATGTTCACCTTCAGTTGCCACATACCTGTTAACTGTTTTTTCTTCATTTCTAGATTGATTTTGCTTGATAGTTTGTATAGAGCTGTTCCCATCACAGAACATCTGCAGGGCTGTAGAAGCAGGCAAATAGCAGATGCTCCCAGCAGAATCAGATAATCGAGTGTGCTGGTGCTAATAAAAACAGTCAGATGCTGTTGCTGCCACTCAGCAACTGCGAGTTTTGTTGTAGTCTTTGTAAATGTGTGCAGTACAATTCTGATTTGACTTAAGTGGTTTGACTTTCCCATAAATCTGCATGAGGGAGAATAAATACTAAATATGATTAAAACAGTACTTAAACACTGACTAACCATTACAAGTGGTATAAACATCTTTCTTATGCCCCTCTAGAATCAACCTAACTCTGAACTTCTGATCATCTGATTTCCTGATACATTATTCAGTGCCCACTCTTCAAAGATTTGGGAGGGCAGCACCAAGCTATAGAAATAACTGATGCAATAATGCTAGCGAGTCAAATCATCTGTTGGAATCAGCTCTGAAGGGATGCAGTGCAACCCTCAGCCACTTCTTCAGCTGCCATCAGGTTTCAACATGTACCTTGAAATTAAAAAGTTTAAAGTCTAATTAAAATCAGAGAAAGTGGATGTGGTGGAAGTTAATTTAGGAA
Organism: Liasis olivaceus; assembly: GCA_030867105.1. Classification (NCBI taxonomy): domain Eukaryota; kingdom Metazoa; phylum Chordata; class Lepidosauria; order Squamata; family Pythonidae; genus Liasis; species Liasis olivaceus. The sequence goes on along the minus strand of CM061355.1, from coordinate 35,962,161 downwards.
AAAATGTATGATTTTAAGAAAAATACATTTTTACTGTGAACATTTCTACTTTCTTCTTTGACCACACCCATTTTCCCCTCCTTAGAGCCTCAATATTTCCACTAAACTCACATGTAGCCTTTGATTCAAAAAAGGTTATGCATCAACAAATAGACTCTGTTTTAGAAGAAACATGTGCACACACTATATTTATTCACACATTTCACAATTAGAGGCAGTAACATGAATCGTACTAGGGCAACTTGATGCATTTGATGACATAGGCTTGATATCAGTGATCTACTAAATCCTGTATTTCTGTCTTCATTTTGCACATTCAGGACTCAGACTAGAAAAAAAAACCCCTATGAGCTGAGTCTTATTTTCTTGCTGAATTAAGATCACAGTATCAGAAATCCACAGCCCTGTACATGATTACTTAGCAAAACTGTTACAAAGTTCAATGAGATTTAAATCCAAGTATTATGCAAAACATTATAATCGTTTGAGAATGCTTTGGTTCTCAACAAAACTTAGAGAAGCTAATCGTACAGAAACCAGTATCAGAATTGTGTCTATGCTCTTATACAATTTCCACCTATATAGAATGCCTTAAATATGTTTCTGTTCGAAAAATCAAAGAAAAATTTTAATGGAAATACTGTAGTTTAATTTGCACTTGAATGTATTTATATTTAAAGTAGCTAATAATCTTGCAGCTTAATAATTTACATTATTAAATATAAATTAAAATATGCTCTGTCTATTGTATATAAATCCAATAATATTATCTATATCAGAGGTCCCCAACCCAGTATTCTCCAGATGTCTTAGTATGAATCATCCCTAACTAGCATACCAAGTCCACATCACTTTCTTATGTTATTCCTTTCCAAATTCTTTATACTTCTGCCTGTGTGCTAAGTTGCTGGCAAAATATTACAGGACAAATTACAAAAAGAGTTGTAAACACAATAATTATATATTGTTTTATCCCATTATTCCTTTGGCACAGATGTTGCAAATTCCTCATTATCCTCTTATAGTTATATTATATTTACTCTTTCATACTTAGGAGAAAAAAAGAGAAAATGTTCAATAAGATGTTTGCATGTGTGTACACACATACACACACACACACACAAATCAAATACACAGGTACACAACATGGAAAATAATATCAATTAATTCTGGCTTGCAGCTATATGTTATGAACAAGACATGAAAGATTAATTTGCTGTTGTTTTTTTCTTATTTACAATGTCACCTGTTTTTATAAAGGCAATCAGCTACTTAAATAGGGCTTTAAATTGCTTTATTAATATTACTCCAAATATTTTTAGTATTCAATCACATATTTATATTTATATAACAATATTTGTTGCCTAAATTCAAAAGCTTTCAACATGCCATTTGATCAAGTGAGATGTTTTGTTCTGAGATATATTGTCCTTTAACTTAGTTACGCCTATATTTACAGAAAGGAGAAATTTGCATGTAGGCAACCCTCCACCAAGGAACAACTAGATTAATGCCAAGATTATCACCAGACGTACAGTCAAGCAGTAAACAATACCCTAATCAAGGAACTACCAGAGGGAAACAAAACAAAACAAAACAAAACAAACCCCACCCCACCCCCAACACTGGCAGGGCATTGCCACTGTATATAAACAGAGAGCAAACCCCACTCCCTTCTAGCACTGAAGATGTTACCTAGCCGGGTAATGAAACGTTTGCAAGAAAAGAACCAAGCTCAGAGAACCCCAAGGACTCCACAGTTCAACCCTGAGCTACACATATTCGCTTCTATTGGTACTTCAGTCTATGATTAATGGCTCATGTGACTGAAGGTTTATTCTTTAATTATGTGGTGCTCACCAAGCTCTGAGTTCCATCCGACTTTTTCAAATATGCCTTTAATTTAAAAAAGGATAGGAAACTGTCATGCTGTACAACTAAGCATCAGACTCTAGAATCATATTTGCAGCAATAGCTGTGGGCCCCCCAAAGGCCCTGTTGGGATGACAACTTTCTGAAGCAGTTGTTCACTTTCTGGTAAAAGGGTGCTTAAGTGTCAGTTCAAGGTGGATGTACTCAGTTACAGTGGCAATGGGTGCACCACAGGAAAATCTGAAAGACCAGATGCCACGGAGAAAATCTATCTATGCTAAGAGTCAACACCAAGTTGATGGCACATAATCAATCAACCATTCATAGGCTCATAGGAATTCAGTGGATGGTTTTGAAAGTAGACCCTTGCAAGTTCATCTGTTATCAGTGCAAAGACCTGCCTCCTTGCCAATTAACCAAGAAGCTGCTAGAAAGTACAAAAGGCTCTGCCCTAATGTCTTGGGAGACATATGGGTTCTAAATGGGAAACAGTTCATTTGCTGACTCTAATACTTTCACTTCAGTCAACCATGCTAAAGAATACTCTGTGTGATTTGTGTCTGGGAAAAGGTCTTACTTTTGCTTTGAGAAACTGCCCAAGAGCCTGACAGGTATTTTGGGGCTGGTCATGTCTGCTAGAGCAACCATGTTTTGAATACATTCATCACATGTTTTCATAATTCCAATCCCTACTCCCATGTCAGGTTTTGTAGGGAAAAAATTCTAGAGCCCTGCAACACTTTGTTTCCTTCTCCTCTCTTGGAACCAAATTATGGCTACTTTTTGCATATCAGGCAATTACGGACAATGAGATATTTGCAAGCAACTCAAACAGTGCTCATGTTTTGATGGAGAGAGCATTCTAGTATCACACAGAGATCCATCTGTTTCTGTGCTATTTTCAGGGAGCTTTACCTTGCTCCTTCTCATCTTTATTGGTAGCAAGCAAACACCTTCTTATTTTATCCATTTGTTAAAAAAAATCTATGATTTGTTCTAACTGCTTCTTATTGATATAACAATATTTGTAATCCACTTCAGTTCTGACAGATGTTAGGCAGCAAACAGCTTTAAAAAGGAAAAATGCAACAATGAAATACTTAAGCCACCCAACCATTTATAATCAACTTTCTATATTATTCAAACCTATCCTACTTTAGATTTGCTACTATTTTTGTTATATTGTTTATTTTACAATTAGTTTTTAATTGTAAACTATTCTGAGAAGTAAGCTGATGGGGGTAATATAGATGTTCATAAAAAATAAGTCAATGCTTAAAATATATATTGGATAATTATGTTTATATTCCTTAATACAGTATATGGATGCTTGTTCTGTTTATTCAGAATGTGTTGTTTTATACATGCAGTGGTTTCCAAAAAGTGACAGAACTGTTTTCTATCGTGGTTCTAATCAGGATGGAACAAAGTTTAAAAATAGCATTTCCTTAAGAGAGCAACCATTGTATTGTAGTATCAAAAATAAATAGCATGTTTAGTTTATTATTTACTGCCCCCTAGTGCTGATATGCAACTTGAAAACAAAACAATGAAGTTCATTTCCTTAATAATTACCAGTTTATGGTTCTGAAGAACAAACATTACATTTTAGAATGTCAGTCAGCTTTAACTGGCTTCTGTGTCCTTTGGAAGATATAATGCACGTTATCTTTAGTGGGATATGGAAAATACATAGCAGTCCTGCTAAGACAAGTGGAGTTTATTACAGGAAGTGCTTTTTAAATTATTATTTAGAATTGGCTTTAACAGTTTTAATTATACCTGGATATCATCTTTTCTAAAAGTATAAGCAGATCCTCAAGTGCCACCAGTTCAGAAATATAACTGGGCCATTCAAAAATAAGAGAAACATTTCTGTGTGCTCAACAGATTTATAAGATAAGCATGAGTATTCATTGCCTTTTGAGAAGGGAAAAAAGTAAGACAGTGGAGGGTGCAAGGAGAGGAAAATGTGGTCCATCTAAGTCCCAAATAACTTAAAGTCTGTGTCCCAGCAAACTGAATTAGGTTTCTGAAGATGAATACCATGAAGAAACTCCATTGAACTATATATTTCAGGCTGAAAGAAATGAAAAATAGTATTTAGTTTCTTTTCCACCCTTCAGAGCCATCACCCATAGAAATGTTATAGAGTGATAAAATATGTTCAAGACTGACGTTCAGTTATCTAACAATTGTGCCAAAAAAAAACCAGCGGCAAGGTTCCTTCTACCTTATTTTACAAAGCAAGATTGTGAAATTAGGAATAGATTTTTGTTAGAAGGACTATGACGTATTCTAGGAATCAAACAAATTCATGATTCAGAACTTTTTAATTCTACACATATGACTTCTTTTGCATTAGCTTCAGTTAGTAAATCTTGGGTTTTAATAAGAAGCAACATTAGCTTTTTACCCTTTTATTACAGACCAGATGGTTAATCCAGCAAAGTAGTTTTAAATTAATGCAAATAAAAAAAGGCATGTGATGAAACTACTAGGATCTTCCAGTAACCAAGGTTTGGATGCACTAGTAACACACTTACAAAAGAATTCAAGCCACAGCACAACCAGTCCTATGTACAGAACGGTACTTGAAATGCGTTTTTTTTCATTAACAGCCTTCCAAGCCTAACAACAGATCACTTTGGAACTTTGGAAATTTCAAACCAAGTTTATTATATTACATAGAGATGTTTTGGCTCAAAGAAAGGAGTCAATCCCCCTCTGGCCATATTCAAACAGTATGTGTGCTTAGAGTAACCTGAGACTGAGGATATTTTTATCTGCTGAAATGGCTAGTACAACAAAACTGCAAAAGAAAGAATTTTAGCTCCATTATGAACAAATCAGTTTGCAATTTAATTTCTCGCCAGAGAAAGGAATAAAAGAAACTTACCAGAAGTTTTCCAGAGAAGTTTAAAATGTCTCCTTCTTGGGCTCCCCAGTGATTTTGGGAACCAATAAAAAAACTGAGCTATCCTTCTAATTGTTTTATTAAAATCGTGTCTTATTGCCATAATGGCAAGTTATCAACTGATCTTGAGGTAACTGCAGCAAACTGCAGAAAGGAAGGGGAAAAAGCCTTAAATCCTCAAAGCTCTGAATAGAACCTCAGACAGTATGTCTCAGGACCACCTGTCAGTCCTAAATCCTCTCTTTCCAATTCAGGGAAGAGTAGATATCTGTGCTACATTACCATATTACTATATTTACTGAGGAATACTTTCTTTTTATAATTCCCAATTTTCTTCTAAGTATGTGTGTTAGGCTTTCTGGGTGTGCAATCTTAGGCTATAGCCTTAAACAAATTACATTTGCTGGCCCAAGAATCCAATAACGGAATAAAATAGAAAGGTCTTAGGTTGCTTTTCGTACTGCCAAGGTAAGTCTTCTTAAATGACATACTTAAATATAGACAAAAAGCCTTTTTGAGGACTGAATTTGTATATGTGATGGTTATAAATATTTTGATTATTTGATTTTCAGAGTGTTATATTTTTATTTAAATTGGCCAAATTCAGCTGAAAAAACGTTTACACTTTTGACATTTTGGTTCTGTTTACCATTTCTCTGGCTTTTCTCATCTGGTTAACGTTGTCTTGACTAAAAGCAGGACGCTGGTGATGTTATGGAGCTAAGATGTTTGTAGCTAAAATGGTAAATTACAGTAAAAAGTTTAACTAACACAATGCAGAGTATCAACTGTTCAGTAGATATTTATGTTTCACTCTCAGAGACAGTAAAATATGTCAAACATTTAACATCCCACTTTCAGATATTTTTAACTTACTGACTTTTTGCCAACTGAATCAAGATAGTTTTTCCTATGTCAGTGTTCTCTGAAAACAAAGCAAACATTCTGTATCCAATTGTACCAGGTGTGTCACAATTCTTACTTCAATGTCAGTTTAAGTATAAGAGATAAATATCCTGTTGAAAGAAAGCTCTCTAGTGTGTACAACATTATACATGAACAAGACAGCATTATAGCAGCAAAGGCTTTTTAAGGCTGGAAAGCATAAGGTCAAGAATAAATACAACAAATGTTAGGGGCCCATCATAAACATATTTTTAACAGGTAGATAATGATGTTAATATAGAGGACATTTATCTGAACATTTAAAAGTAACATAATCCAATTAAAAGTGAAAATCAGAAATAAGTAATAGTTACATAGATATTCAGATAGTTAATTCTAGAAAAAAACACAGAGCCCAAACCTAATATTTAATTTTATCCTTAGCTTCTGAAACTGATTTAGGTTTATTATAAAGCTTATTTCTACATCATAATAACCCATGGCTCGACTTTGCAGCAAATGAGCACCAGCCTTGAAATCATATCTGCACAATCTTCCCACAAGAATAGTTGAGATATTACAAACGGCTCCCTTTGGTTAGTGTTACATGCTAAAATGATTCAAAGTGATGATTTAGACCAGGGGAGGGCCCTACACTGTGGAACAAAGTTGTTGAAGCTGAGGCTGGCCGTTGTCTTCTTACAGGTTTGGACAGGATTTATATAATTTCATTTTATCAAGGCCTCTTATATTTTTAAAGTATTTTTTTCAGCTAGGTTTTAATCATTTTTATTGTGCATGATTTTTCTGCCCCAGGTGACTTGTATTATTGTGCATGCCGTTCCAGCCCTTTTAATCCGTCCTCCTATGTCTTATCATCAGTTGTCTCGTCTATGTTAACGACTGTAACCATCTAATTCACAGCATCTTAAATCCTAAATCCTTGGTGCTTAGCCAATCTTGGGTATAACCAGATCCAAAGAGATCTCACGAGTTCCCTGCAGGGACCAGGAACCATGGTGCCTGGTCATCCTTTATTAGAAGATGTGATCACCAGGCATCAACAGCTCTTACAGACACTGGAAGTCACAGCTCTTTTTACATTACCAAGAAAACAACATGTATTTGACATTAAGTCCTCAAAAATAGAGCCTGATATGAAGGACAGTTTTCTTCATTAAATATGAAATGGCACACAGAATCAACAAGTTATGCGTTATTTTGCTTTGTAAACTAGGATTAATGTATGCCAGAATTAATAGTTTGTTTTGTAGTTGTTTTGATGGAAGAATCAGCTGTTCTTTAAAATGTGTACTAAAATTGAAGTAGTATAGAAATACATCAAAATAACATATCCAGGTAATCCAGATTCATACTTTTATTCTGAATCTTTTCAATACCTTATTTTCCTCTTTTCCAGCAATGTTTCTCTGTCACAAATATATTATTTGAAAATATTGATATGGAGATCAGTTGGACAAACTGAAGAAGAAAATTATTTAAAACAAATGATGCAGACTGTATTTCTGGAAGCAAAGACATAATCAAATGAAAAATTGAAAAATAAAACAACTTATTTCTTTGCTTTCTTCTTATTGACTGCTAGTCAAATCTTTTCTACACTTACATGCCTATAATGTAGCACACAATCTACCCTTATATATGAAACAAATACAGGTCTTTATACCTGTTTATATGGATGTGTGGTTTGATTTACTTAGGAACTTAGGGTGATGAAGTGACTAGCAGCAAAAGATCCCATGTTTGTGCCTACATGTTGATGATAAGGCAGCAAAACATCAGATCTTCTCCCTGTTATTGCATCCACAGGGTATTGATCAGAGGAGCTCTTTGAGGAGGCCAGTTATATATCTGGAAAGAGCACCCAAAGCAGCAAGTTGGTGTGGCCTGCTTGAGCAAAACCTCACCTGTAAAATTGCTCATGCTCACTCTAGCCTGGACTGCATACTGATGGGGTCTGATGAGGTGATTGGGATGATCTTATAATGTTATCTGGGATTCATTTCAGCTTGTGGGCTCTGAAGAAGTGGATAATGTGCTTTGTGGTACCAGCTCTGCTATCTGTGGGCTGGATCCTTGCCTGGCTTGGCTCCTGCAGATAACACTGATTCAGTTATCAACACTTCTTAGGGAGAAAAACTCCCTCCTGAAGGAGGTTTCTCTAGATCCAGTAATATTGGATAATTACCACCCATTTTCAAACTCCTCTTTGTTGGGAAAGTGATAGAGAGTCTGTTGGAGAAGTAGATTATCAGGACCTCTTTTGGTCTAGGTTCAGGCCTAGGTACAGGACTGAAACTGGGTTGGTCATTCTGATGAATGTTAGGATCCGGAGGAGGCTACTGCAACTCTTTGAGGATAGTACAACTCTTCTGGTCCTTTTAGATCTCTTGGTGGTGACTGACTGTAATGGGTAGAAGGAATAACCCTGAGGAACAGGATGAAGAGCCACAACCAAGACAATGGTCAGATAAAAGAATTCTGAGTCTGGGGCAGAAATGTAATTTGAGAAAGCATCTCAGACAGGATTCTCCCTAGTTCCCATGAAGATTCGGTGTGGGGGAGGGGGAATGTATTCACACTTGCAAGGTTCTGTTACTGTAACCTTGTAGTAAAAGTAGTATTAACATTCATAACTTTGGTTTCCAAGTTTGGTCTACCTTGGAGGGCTGACATAAATACTCAATCACTGTATCTACTTGACTGCCTTCTTTAGGACTGGGAGCAGGCAACACTGTACTACAGTGATCTGATGCTTTCCTGAGGGGTCAGGACCAATTGATGGTGGCAGGGGAGGAGTAGTCAAGCAAGTGATTACGCCCTTGAGAAGGCTACAGGAGTGGCTGTTTTGTCCCTGCTTTTTAAATATCTATATAAAACTATTGGGAGATTTCATCCTTTGGTTCATAATGAGGCTTCATCGGTATGCTGATGATACTCAGCTATATAGCTACCCTGGCTGGAATTGGAGACGAGATGGCAGTCTTGACTCAGTGCATGGAAGCTGTAGGGGCATGGATGGAAAAATACAAGCTAAAACTCTTGCAAAATGGTGATGCCATTCATTCCAAAATAATCTGGTTCCCTGTGGCTCCTGTTTTGATTCTGGATAGGGTGGCGCTTTCCCAGAGTAGCACATCTGTGACTTGAGGATTCTGCTGGACTTCCAGCTACTGCTGGATTTGCAGGTGGAGACCACGGCTAGAAGAACCATTGCACAGCTTTGGCAACAGCTCCTAGGTGAGGCTAGGATATTTCGATGCACTTGATAGGTATGGTGCTGTCTTTGAAGACAGCTTGGAAGCTGCAGTCCCTGCAAAATGGGTGACAGCTTCCACTGCCACATAACACCAAGCCTTAACAGCTGCATGGGCTTCTAATGAGATGTTTGGATTCAGTTCTAAGTGCCGGATTCAACCTCTAAAGATTTACATAGCTTCACTCTGAGGTATCTCCTGGGTTGCCTCTTTCAGTTAGAACCGTCCACCCCATCACTCACCCCGGAAGGAATGCTCAAAGTACCCCTCCATTTGTGAAATTTTGGGGGGTAGAGACTGTTTCTCCATTGTAGCCTCTTCCTTCTGGAATATATTCTTTCATTTAGAGATGAGGTTAATAGTTTCACAGCTTTTTGCTCTCATTTAGAAGGGCCATTAAAACAGTGGTCAGATATGAGGGTCACCACTGAGACTGTTTGCCTTGGGTGGGAATTTTATGGTATACCGTTTTTTTTTCTTTTTAGCGGGATTATGATCTTTTTTTTTTACTGTTTTACTTTAAATCACTTGGAGTCAGTTTGGAATGTAGTGGTATATAAAAAGTTGCAAATATATTTGCACAAAAAAAGGAACTATTGGACAAAAAGCTCTATTTTGTTGTAAGACAATTACATGGTCATTTCATTTTGAGCTACCATTTATAGGATTAATATTTTTTATTAAGTTTCCTTCATTTTTCTATGACAGAAAGCTTCAGCCAAATCAGAATACAATGTTTCATTTGAATATCAGTAATGTGGGATGGAATGTACTGAGGGCTGAATGTGCCAGTTGAGTAGTTTTCTTTCTTTCTTTATTACAGTACAACCATTTGTACACTGTGCAGTCTCAAGACTCTGGCAGTTTACACAGTAAAATACAATACAAAAATACAAAGCATATAGCAACCTTCTGGTTAAAATCCATACCATTCAATAACCTTAAAACATATAAACTAAAACCAACAAGTCCAAAAAACTACAACAGAAAGCAAAAAAGGCACCCCAAAGGCAGGCCAGCAATGTCCAAATACCCATCAAAATGAGGTTGTTTTTGCAACTTTACAAAGTGCACCCGGGGCAGAGTAAATACACCTCATGAGGGTAAACTATTTCAAAATGCATATTGAACACCTGATGTTTCCAGCCAATGAAGAGATGCCTTGGAAGGCTAAGCCAGTGCTGGCATTAATTCCTTAGCAGAGTTAAGAATCTTTGAAATGGCCATGATAAGAGCCAGTTAATGAGGCAAATTTCAGTAATGTCACCAATTATTTGGGAGCTGGTTTAGAGAGAAAACTGAATACAAGGGACAGCATGGAAGTAATACTATAGATTAAAAGGACAAATAAGGTGCCCATGTGGTTCATGAAGGTCTGTCCAGTCTTTAAGGACAGGTTGTAAGAGATCCCAAGGCTGCAGGGAAAAGAATGGGTGATCATTCAATCACTGAACACAACTCCTTCCCTCCAAGGAATCCATGACATGGTTTTGCTGTAACTCTACTCCATGACGGAGACCAAGTGATATGCCATTCCCATCTTGATGCATCACAAAGTTCACAACTGAAATAAACTGTACTACATAAAATGTCTTAATTATATTTCACATACTGGGTCAATATTTCTCAAAAGTTATTTGTTATGCTGCTTGCAGGGAGCTTAGAATGATCCACACCATTCCACTCTCCTTTATCCCATAAATCTAGAAAGTGAAATTGTGAACTGTACTGGTTCACAAAAATGAGCATTTTGGTTTCAGAAATTAGTTGAGAAAGCAGAATGGAAAAACCAGTTCCAGAGCTGCAGAAGATCAGCGACAGATAAACATTGGCTCTCTGGCAACTGTTATAATGATCATTGGCATTTTTCCCCCCCTTCATTTTGAAAGCTTTGTAGGTGTCATGTTATAAACATGAAAGGCTGGGAAAAAAAAAGTTTCTGAGCCCCTCACCCCCAAATAATAATTTAAGCACTGCATTATCTTTACATTCAGGGCTCTTTTTTACTTTGCTTTTTTTCAGTAATAGTTAGATGAAAGCACACTACAGTAGTTCAAGAGTCAGTCCTTAAAGGGCTGAGAAATAACTCCATAAGCTTGGCATGTCAACCAAGCTTTCCTCATTTGTAATTTAAACACTTCTACTTGTTATTACTTGTAATCATACTATAATTATCCTGTTCTTTCCAGTAAAATCTTCGATTGCTTCTTATTCTTGCAACCAAATACAGTATTACACCCAATTCTGCAACTTTACAATCTTGCTATCTTCATCTCTCTTGCAGCTCTTCTTTATTTTCATATAATAAGCTTGCTCTCCACCATAATGTCTCACTGGTTCTTCTTTCCATGCAAACACCCTCTTCTTTGCTTTTGAGGAGCAAAATAGTGATGAAGAAGATTTGGAACAGGTTTTTATACTGAAGGATCATGAATTCTGGTGCTCAAAAATAAAAAAATAAATCTGCATCAGTGGAGCCTGGGTTTCTAGTCTTTAAAAAAAGCTGATTCTGCAAGTCTTGTCTTTTTCCTTCCATTGTACTGTGTGTATGGGGAGGGAGAATTATGGCAGAATGTATGCCATGATATTTTTAAAAAAGAATTATCTTCTCTCTGCACTATATAAAAATTATCAAGAATAAAAAAAGGAAAAGGGATTTTCCCCCTTTCAATGTGTGAGAACCATTTCACTCATGTCACCCCATAGTAAATATACTGTTGTCAGACAGTCTTAATACCAGCAATCTGTAAAGCCCAACTAGAGAGGGTTGGTGGATGTGAGTGGGGAAGAGGAAAGCCCCAAAATCTTTTACAGCATTAGAAAGCTCCCATTTTTGGACTATTCAGTTCTGAACAGCAGCAATCCTCTTGCCCAGGATGGAAAACACTGCAAGTTCCCACTTGCACAATTTAACAAATGCTAACAAAGCTATAGCCTTAAGCACGCTTGCAGGGAAATAAGTCACTTTGAAAAGTTGGTCCATGATGGTTGCAAATAAAATGGTTCGACTCACACTATATAGCAGTGTTGTCCAAACTTGGCTGCTTTAAGATGAGTGGACTTCAACTCCCAGAATTCCCCAGCCAGCATTGGAGTTGAAGTCCACTCATCTTAAAGTGGCCAAGTTTGGACAACACTGCTATATAGCAAGCAACATCTTCTAGCTCAAAATCATAACTTGGGGGAGATGCAGGAAATGCTTCTGTGTGACAGCATGAAAATATGTCACCTGATTAAAGAGATACTAAGAAATGAATCATATGGGCTCATTTGGGCAAGTAATATTAATCTATTCATTAAATTTTCAGACTCTCTGAAACTAAAATTATACTTCACCTAAGTTACAAAAAATATTCTTTGTTTTAAATACACATACCTTAGAAAACACATCCCTTCCTTGCAGGAAAAAGGGACACGAATGAGATGCTCTTTGTCCCACCACCTGTAGGATTGCTTGTTGCTTAGAAATTATTTGTAAAATATCTATGGTTCAATGTGTGTGGAAACAGTTTCTTAATTAGTTTTAGATGGATTAATTGTGCAACAGTGCAGCAGAAGATATACCGTAGTAGAACAAATGGCAGTGAAGAAATAAAGTGAAAACCGTAGGAAAGGAATGGCAAAGGAGAGGCATTCCAGAACATTTAATGCAGGGTTGCTGTTTATTTCACGTGGCTAGGAAATAAGAAAAAGACGTATTTGCCCCACGTTGTCAGCTAATTTATAAATGAAACCGAGGTGTATATTTGTACAGGCCACCATCCTACTCCTAATCTGAAAATAAACCCCACTGAACTCAGTCGTCTGAATGGGCAGCTCTAGGACTGCAGCACGGGCTGACTGTCCCCCGTCCTCCCTTCAGGGCTCAGAGCCAGGCGAGCTGCGTTTGTGTCCGGGGAGGCGCAGCGCCCTCCACCCAGTCAGGACCAGCGCGGAGAGACAGGCGCGGGCAAAGCGGGGGGAAACCGGAGGTCGTCTGCGGGGAGGAAGCGGGAAAGGGCGGGCTGACTCACCCAAGCACCGGTAGCTCGCCGAGAAGGTGTAGCGGAGGCAGAGGTCGCACCACGTCCGCAGCCCTTCCGCAAGGCTGAACCTGTGCGGCCGCCTCAGCTGGGGCGCGCGCCCTTGCTGGGACTCAAAAACAGTCCGAGCGTGACGGGGCCGGAGCGCTGCCCGTCGTCGGCGACCGAGCAGCAAAGACATCGCCGGCGCTCGCCCACCCTCGCCTCTTGGGCTGGGCAGAGTCCCCGCCATGGTGGATACAGGCTGAGCGACTTCAGGAGCTGGCCCAGAAGAGTCGCCCTTCCTCCCTCTCTTGGGACAGCCCCAAGGCGCCCGTTCACGGTGTCCTCCGAGCGCCCTTCGCCAGCCAAAGCAGGATGGGCGGTGGGGCGTCCCACGGGAGAAGAAATTCAGGGTGGAAGCACCAATAAGTTGCTACTTCAGGTTGCTCCTTCCTTAATACCTGGCACTCTGGCTATCTCAGCTGCTTAACGTGGGTTACCTTTGCGCGAGGCTATCGAATGGAGCAGTTTTTAATCCACAGGGGAGGGAACAGTACTCAAATTACAGAATAGGTGCAGAGGGACATCTCCTTTACAGTATCTGCAGGCAACAATTTTACATATATACAGTGCAGTTTTTACACCTCATGAATTGTCTAAAAAAAGGGAGATGCCCTCTTCTCTACATTTCAGATAGTGAAAGTGGGAGTATTTAAGTCAGGCTGTTCTGAACACATTTATTGCATTTGTTTCAGAGAAAATCAGTTGAAATTCCACATTTTCAGCTGTGCCATGATTAGTCAACCAGACCCCAACTTTGTGGCTAAAGCTTATGGCAGCAGGTATAGCAGAATGATTAAATGGATTTTGCCAGCACACTTATATGCATGTTTTCTTAAATCTCACTTTGTTCAGATAAGATAGAACTGCATCCTAGAGGTATATCTTTGGAGAAAGAAGAAACGATGAAAAATGATTTACTCTCAAATATACTTCATTGCAACACAAAGCTGACAGTCATAAATGCATTAAATATTGAACACTAATAGGCACATTAGAATATGGCTATTCTTAAGCTTCTTATTTCTCCAAATTCTGCAATGCAATTTTCTGTATCAACAAGAAATGTGTATTAGGATAACTTGTGATTAAAATTAAAATGAAATTTCTTGCAATGAAGTGAAGAATGATGTGGAAGTTTAACAAAACATATGTTAGTTCATGGAAAAGAGAAATAGGACAATTAAAAACTGATCAGTACACCCCCAGTTGGGAGTTATTGCAAGTAACGTAGGAAATTAAGAAAGCATTTTGATTGAGGAAATTACAAACACTTGAAATTCTTGAATAAAAGGTTACCATTCCACAGATTTGGCACATACTCTGTATCTTTCCAGGCTACAGAATATATGTAAACTCCAATTTTAAAGCTTCTCTTCTTTATACTTAGTAATTTGAGTGAGCTCCTTAACATTAATTATGCATAATAACATTCCTTTTGTATTTTTTTTTAAGACTGAAACCACAGATCAAGTAGCATGTATTGTATTTATGCAAAGGAATCATATATTGTGCTTTACAACATACAATAAGTACAGTGGGAATTGAGAATACTGCAATATACTACTATAACAAAAAAACTGCTCCTATTTTAAAATTGCATTTTGAGTCATTATGTTCAAGTCATTATATTCAGTATCTGGTCTGAATATAATGGAAATACAAATACCTTACACAGAAATAACATTCATTCAGCTTTTTCAGTTTGAAGAAAACAGAAATGTGAAAAGGTGTATTTTTTACTTCCCTAATTTTAGTACCCTAAAATAATTAATAATCCCCAGAACCATTACTGATGGAATTAAGAACAGTGAACATTAAAATATAATGGAAAATATTAAATACTGAGTAAGGAGCAGCTTAGTGTAGTGGTTAGGTGCTGGCCTAGAAACTAGGAGACTGTGAGATCTAGGACATCCTTAGGCATGAAAGCGGCTGGGTGACTTTGGGCCAGTTACACTCTCTCCCAACCTATCTCACAGGATTGTTGTTGTGGGGAAAACAGGAGGTGGGAGCATTATGTTTGCTGCTGAGGGAGAGAGGGAGAGAGAAATAAAAAAGTGGGATAAAAACAACAACAACAACAACAGGAAGAGGAGGAGAAGGAGAAGAAGAAAGGATCTGCAGTAATGAAACAATGCAGATGAAATGCATATCTATGTAGAAATCAGGTTCTTTGTTTTGCTTTTTATATAAGCTCCACTGAAAGGAACTGAGATGTGCATGAAAGCTGAAAGCCACCTAATTCTGAAATAGTATCAGATTAGCTTGTCTGTTCCAGGAGTGATTCAAAACAGAGAACACCAGTCTTGTTTCCCTGACAAACGGGAAAACAAATTATCACTGAAGTCAACAGGATGTCATTAGCTTGGTTTAGTTGGCCACAGGTATTAAGCACTGGAAATGAAACTTTGAACGCTATTGTGGGCTGGATTCAGACCTAGTCAGAATCAACTCCTACAAGACTGATTAAACTCCCAGTAATTCCAGTGGATTAGTTCTAAGCATGTCTAAGGATGCCATCGGGATCTAACTCTGTATGTTGGGCAACTGCATAAACATATTTGTGCAAACTTCTGTAACTTTTATTTAAGTTGATCAAACATTTTAATATTACTTTAATAAAAAGGAAACAATGTTCTACTATTTTATTAGAATGTGTGAATGATTGAAATCAATATATGCTCTGTACCAAAATTGTTTATTTTGAATTTGCATGTTTTGATGTTAGGGTTAGGATTTAAAATTATATTTAAAAACATATACAAACATTTTAACAATGAAGATTAACACGATTCACTGAATTTGAAACATGGTGTTGTCTTAAAGAAAATAGTTTTAAAAGGTTACAGTTTTGCAGTTCACTTGTGATTTAGCAAATGAAGGTTGAATTTAGCTCTAAGTGCCAATTAGGAAAATTACAATTTTAATAAGGTATCAACACATTCAAAATAGGCATGATTTAAAAATCCAAAAATATTTCTGTCACTGGTGACAAATATCTATTCACAATAAAAAGGGCAATTCTAGATTATCATTACTGACATATTCATTATTAAGGTGATTTAAAGGAAACCCACATCACCTTTAAAGAATAGCACAGTTCGAAAGGCCACAATTTTTCCAGGAACACTTACAAAAACAAAACAAGAACTTCTGAAATTATGTCAGTGTGCTCACCACAATATGCAGCTACAGACATTTTTACAGGGAAAATCTTGATGTCATGGAAAATGTTAAGACTACTTTTAACATTACCAAAACAAAAAGTCTACATATTTACAGTATATACATATTTACATATTTTTGTTAAATACTGAGGGAAATGCAAATAGAGAATATTCTTTTTGCAAATAAATGTTCTTGCTGTGCAAAGTCAATAAAGCGTATAATGGTAAATATAAAGCTACATACAATCTACATTTCGTGGGCCACCATCCATTGTCAAAGCACCAAACCTAAATAAAAAACATAACTCAGTTATTCCCAATAGGTAACACTATGCTAAATATTATATAACTTCACTTTTAGACTAACCATTTAGAGATGTAACCACAAGTTTAAAAACACAATAGCACAGTGTGTGAAGTTTTAAATGGATGTATTTGATTAGAAGGAGATTCAATAGAATTCTCTCTAGGAAAAGCAATGTCTAAGGTGATGCAAAGTTTTGAAAGAAATAAAATGTTTTCAAAATGGCACAGAGATGTGGAGATTTGATGGATTTTCCACCATTTCTTCCTTTGAAGAATTCCAAATATTCTGTTTATGTATGGACAAAGTTGGGAAAAAGAGTTGTTTGATGGGCTCCCCCAAATTCCCAGATACTGTCATAAGTAGAATGCCCATGACTGTTACCACTTCAACAAACCTTGCCTGTTAAAGGCAAGGATCTGGCAGGGAGAGGGGCAGTGCGGCTGCTCTGCTGTTTGCTTTCACTCTCTGCTAAAATTTATTCAGAAAGGTGTTGTTGTTTTTTTAAATCTATCTTGCCTTTCCTTGGGCAATATTCTATCTTTCCATCAATCCATATGTTTTATTGCTATTCTTCCTTAAGTTTCAATCTATTTGATCTATGGTACAGGTTCTGTGTTTTGTCTGCTTACACTTCTTTAGCTCTCAGTCCTCCCTTTTTATTCTTCCCACCTCTAAACAATTTTAAAAATAATCCTGTTATCCTGTTCTGCTATTTGTCTGTTTTGTCTTAGGCTGAATGTGTCTGAAATAGTGTACTTGCATATAACACAGAGTATTTCTTTACATCAGTATATTATATATGTAACAGAGATAACATACATCTCAGACTTTTTTTAAAATAAAAGTTGTACATACAATTTGTGCAACAGTTACTGAAAAGGCTAACATTACCATTGGTAATGGCAGCCTAGAAATGCATTTAGTCAGAGAATGGCACATCCTCTGAATTTTAGTAAGAACTTATATTTTAAAAAGCGGCTGTTATTTAGAATCTGACCCATTCTGCATTCATTGTCTATGAAATCACTAGGAGACTTTACCCTCTTTTAGGTCTGACATATGATTTACAGACTGTTCTTCTTCCATGAATAGCCTAATGTGAATGCAGACAAAACAAAACAACCTGCTGGTATCAAATGAGTGTGTAGAGCTTGTTAAGTAATCTTGCAGGTATTCAGGATTACAATTCTGATGGTTATGCGCAATAGGCACAGATTACAAGAACTGCAATTTTGGAGAATCTCAGGTTGCCTATCCTGGGGCTACAAGCTCACTTAATTCAATTCAACCCACTGTTTCTTTGCATCTCTATTGAACTACCTGTAGAAGAAAACTATTCAGAATGTCGTGAAGAAATACTCCTACTCTGGCCAAACACAAACAACATTTGCTCAAGTGCGTGGGGAAACTCCAAATTTCTCTAAGTCTTTTCCTACAGGCATAATTCCCACCCAACTCTCTCCCCATGTGGTTCTGCATTCCATTCAGATAATTCCCTTGAAATATGACTTCACAGTTCTCTGGATGTATGCTATAGTGTGGTATGACTAATTACAGACATAGCTAAAGACCACCACCACAAGTGTAGCAGTTTTCTTTTTCTTTAGCAAATAATGGAAAACACCACTAGCTGTGGTTTCTTTGTTTCTCCATATAAAAGTGTCTTCAGGAATGATTTTGGGGTATTCGTGTCTGGAAGAAAGCCACACTGTGGAATAATCCTACCACAATAAATAATACAGAAAATAGCAGATTAATTCATACATGAAGCAATTCTTAAGCCTGTACTTATAAAAGCTGAATATACCAACAAGCCAATGATAAATCAAGCTTTTATAGGGAGATGAGTGAGCAAATGATGTTTTCTCTTGGTTTTGAATCTATTTATAATTCTGTCCCTTCAAAGAATTAACATAGTATCATGAATACAAATTGCTGGAAAACCTAACAATCAAAATATGTTCATGACTTGCATTTAAAGAATCCACAGTGACCAAATAATGTCTTAGTTAGATATTCACTAGCAGTTACAAAAGCAATTTATGCAAACAGTTGAATTTTTTAATATGAATTTATCTAAAAACTGATACCCTTTCTGAATAATGACAAAACTAACCCTCTTCTATCATGCTGCTAAATGTATGAGATTCACTACTATATGGTGTTAACAGAGGAGTGTAGAAGTAAATTACCTATCTTCTTTCCCGCTGGGATGCTTTTTACATGGGAAAGATTCAAATGATCAGCCCTGTAGTTTCAAAAATGGATTTGCAGTATAGGGGAAGTAAAATACTGATTTGAAATACTGATTCTGGAGAGCAATTTATATACAAGTAAAAAGTTCAGCATGTGCATAAGACATTTTCAGAAGCTGTATATTTCATGGCTTGCTCAATGAAGCCACTTAGTATGCCACATTCTAAATAAAGTTTATTGATGTACCCACTGACCTTTCTAAAAGATGATTATTTTCAGCTAATTCTTTAACAACACCCTCCATTTCTTCTTTCAGTTTCTTCATACTGTAAGTAAGTAAGAAAATAAATATATAAATGTTAAAATGATTGTAGAATGTTTCTGGCATTATTCACTGAACATTATAATAGAAGCACTTTAGGAAAAGCCAGTATGAAAGAAATAAATGCACAGGTAGAATGGTTTTTTTTTTTGAACCATAATATCTGAACCATTATCCTTATTCAGCTGAATGTTACTATTAAAATGTGGCTATGGACAGGGCTAGGTATTTATTTAATAATTTTGTTCTCCTGCAAGATGACAGAACTGAACAGGGAGGATACACCAAATTCTCTACTAATTGCAGGGGGGAAAACCTAGGTATCTAAGGCAGCCGAACGTCTCTTTCTGCAATGCAAATTAATCTGGTAACTATAATAGATAACAAATTAAATTAGTGAACAGACTTTCTTGAGAAAGAACATCTGAAACTGGTGAGATCAACCAGTTTAAGTTTTAGCATAATTATAATTATGAAGAAGGCATATCAAAGTTCCCTATTGGTTCAAGTAAAAATTCTTACCCAAGAGTCATTTCCACCAAGGTGTTTGAACTTGGATAAACTGGATTACTTGTATGTTTGATCCCACTGGAAGCAGCAAACATCTTATGGGGCAAAGTTTCTTGTAACTGCAATGAATGCATCAATCCACGTAAATTACAAAACCAAATATTACAAACATATATTTCAATGATCACTAGATTTGAAGGAAATAAATTGGTATTCTACCTTGGTGACACCCATTAATTAGATTACTATTTTTTTACACACTCCATTAATACGAGTGATGATCCCAATCACGTGTTACAGGAGTCTCCAAGCAAATTGCTCATCCCCCAGATTACATTATAGAAACGCAGTGCAATAATGACTGGGGCTATTTTTCCATATTAGAACACTGCAAAATGTTTCTTTGCTTTAACATTTCTTATAACAAAAGATGAGTGAAGTTATCAAGATAGTATCAGAGTCTGTTATGCATATAATAAAAATTCAAGGTGCAGTGGAAGAGGCATGTGACATAATATCATTGTACTCTCTAAATATTACTATAGAATAATTAAGGAGAATTTCACCTCATTTACATAGTCCTGGTATTTGGACACCTCTTCTTCAATATCAAAACATAGTTTTCTAAGAGTTAGTAACTGTTTCCTCAAATGGAGCATTTTTCTGTAAAGAAATACAATTTATATAATGCTTTTGTTAATATGTGCTGCTATAATAATGTTAAATGCTACTCAAAAAAGGAGCAACTTACCCCATCCAATCCTCTGCCTTGTCTAAGAAAGTTTCATATTTGCTGACACATTCTTCCTTGAACAGAGTCATGGCTTTTGTGGCGTGCAGAAACAGTTTCTGCCTGTAACACACAGAAATAAGAATCAGATGCTTCGAGGTCCTGAATTCTCCCATCTTACTTGGGAGTTTAGAAACCTATAGAACAGGGATATAGCTAAAGTTCAGGAAAGAGGAAACATTTCAGTAATAAGCCCTTCATGTATATTTAGAAAATATATCAGGGGAATGTAGTCAAGTAACATATTTTAGTATCTTGTATATTCTGTTCTTTTCACGATAATTCAGCATTAATGCAAATTATAGTAGCACTGCTTTATTTTGAATGGACTCATCATAATGGGCAGGCTCTAAATAGCTTCTTTACTATGAACTGCTGTAACCTTCAAGACTGATAGATCAAGCCCTTCTCAATTACACATAAAGTATAAATAACAAATACATGAAGAACGGTGTGCATGGTAACTGCCCTAAAACTCTCAAACAAACAAAAAGCTTAGAGAACTTTTTAATCCTTTTCCTGTTTGGTTGGATGCTTTAAAATGTTAGGTACTTAATTTCCAGTTATACAATTCTTAATCATTGTGTTTAAGTTTATTACCAATTTAGCATTTAATAAATCTTGATGTACATGAAGTTTTCTAGACCTTCAGAGTCGCAGAACCACCAGCTGGTTCTTCAATGGCTGATTTGTATGTTTTGCCATAATTCTTTCTAAAAAACTGTAATTATGAGGCCTAGATTTGCCCAGTACAGAAGACCCATTCCAGTCTCTGCATACATCAACAGACGTGCACATTGCTTGTTGTGTATTTTATATGGCCACAGTCTAAATGACTGTTAAGAAAAGGAATAGTGCACATGGAGCAGCACACAGAGCAAGCCAAAGCTGCCCCCTGCCCCCTGATCCCTACCTTCACAGAACTTATGTCCCCTGATTACATTGATGAAGACAGGAAACAAAGAAAGCACAATACACTGCAAACATAAAATTCTTATAAAATAAATGGACTTACTTGTCAAATTTGTGAATTTGTTCTTCATTATAAGGAAGCCCTAAAGAAGAAACCATTTAAATAGATTGGGTAGCCAAGTAATCTCTTTCAAGCAATTAAACTGTCCTTACTAATATACTGATTAAGTGCCAGCAAGTTGGTGTCAACTCTTAGTGGCTACATAGACAGACTTTTTCCAAGATGACCTGTCCTCAACCTGGGCTTTTAGGGCTCTCAAAAGTGCATTCACTGCTGTTATAATATAATCCATCCACTTTGCTGGTGATTGTCCTCTTCTCTTTCCTTCCACCTTTCCCAGCATTATGAACTTCTCAAGAGACTGGGTCTTCCCATAATGTGCCCCAAAGATGATAGTTTGAGCCTGGTCATTTATGCTTCAAGTGAGAATTCTGGATCGATTTGTTCTATGACCATTTGTTTGTTTTCCTGACTATCCATGATATTCTCAATAGTCTTCTTTATTAGAATTGCACTTTTTCTACTCAATTTTTAAAAAACTTTTCTCATTGCTTTCAGAATTTCTGCCCATCAAGTCAATCCAGAGATTTTAAAAAATTTTGTAATTAACTGAAGCTAAACCAAAAACAAAAAGTCTTTAAAAACACTTACTTCTTTCTGCTTTGTCTTTTTTGAATTGATAATAAATATCTGTTATGGAACTCAGTAGGACTTGTAACCTTTCTGGGCTAGAAGAAAATAGAATAAAATAAAGATATAAAGATTAATGCTGTTGTGAAGTGCTTCGGATTCAAAGGTAAAGGATGACTTTAAGCTCTTGGGGCATGAATTTGGCACTTGTCTGCAACTTAAATCAAACATTTATTTTCCCAGAAACATACAAGAGCTGTGGAGGGTAGCTACATAATCCCAGGAAAAGGTACAGCTCTTTTAAGAAGTTTCAAACTTGTTTCCTTGTATGTTCCAAAGCACCATTTTGCCTTCTAATTGGAAATGCTGCTCCGTCCTAAACACCAACTCATGCCAGGATTTAAAAGCTTAAATAACAGATTAAAAACTCAACTTGAATTCTACTTACTTTCTGTCTTTTGGATGTGTACCATCCTGGTTGGTCCAACTGTCAGATAGTATGCCGCTAGGAGAAAGTTTGTTTTTGATATCCTGAAGACTGGTCTCTATTGTTCCCTGAGAACTAGAAAGCTACAAAAATACAACAAATATATATCAAAAATATGGTTCTTGTACAACTTAACAGAAAACTATAATTTGCAACATGTACACCAAGAAATCCCAGGAACTAGAAAAAGCTGAAAATAGGACTATTGCCAGAGGCCAGCAACACAACCCTATCTTGTAAAAACTAAATAACCTATTATAGAAGTCAAATTACTTCAAAAATAATTTCATTGGAAAAAAGAATTTCTATGGTACCTAAGAATCTGTGTCTACTAAGTGTTAATTGTAAATAATTATATTTGATTAATTTTCTTGCACTATTACTATATTTGTAGTGCTATACATTTTGTTTGTAGGAGAATCTGTATGTGCTTTGGGAATCAATATAGTTATACATGTTATAAATATGCAATAAGTTATAAGCATAAAAATGGGAGCTGGAAAAATTATAATTTCAAAAAGTGATATGACTTAAGGAGTCATCTATTAAACCACACTATGTAATACTAGTGACACTAGATACTGCTAACTGAATGATACTAGACAATAGTACTAGATTCTACTGTTTCAATATCTATAGGTTTAGAGATAATGAAAATTCATTTGACATCAAGAGCTGTTTCACATTTTTTAATGTTTCTATATATGTGAACATCTATGCAAGGTATGGATGGTATTTTCCATGTGTATTGCTTACGTGGCAAATTAGACATTCGAAATTTGCATAAGTGCTATAAATAATACATTATTATTGCTATCTCCAAGAAAAATACAAATGTGTGTAAACAGGTTTAACAAACAAACTTACTGAAGTCAAAAACGTTTCCTTTGCAAGTAAATTTCAGTACACCTGAAATTTGGAAGAAACCCTATTGAGTGCTACAATATTGCAATACTAAGTTTTACCAGTAACAGTTTTGAGTGTATGTCTGAAATTTCATCCACTTCTGACGGTGCCAGATTTTGATATCTGTTCACAAAAAGAGAAGACAAACACAAAATAAATGAACAGTGGTTTATAATTTTGTTATAATCATTTTTTAAAAAAATGTAACATTCTTAAATAACATTATTCTGGATCCAACTGAAAACTTACTTTCAAGTACAAAAAATATATGAACTTACTAGTATTATTTAAAGTCTTGCTCTAGTGATATGTGGCTCTAATTAGGTAATAAAAAAATCTGTGGAGAAATTCCAGTAGACATAAACAGCAGTTTTGCTGAACAATAGTTCCACATTTTATGCTAGCAGTTTAATCATTGTGTTACTGAAATAATATCTGCCATGTGATCTATTCTGCTCTTCTCTGGCTCAGGTTTCCCTGGTTGACAAAGCTTCCAAAACACAAACAAATAAGACATAAATGGCTGGATTCCATGTGATGATCATGTTACAGTGATGCCGTTTAGTTTCAAAGCTTTTTCTATAAATTATGTCAGGAGGCAATCTTGTGTCTTCCAAATACTCCGATTTCAACCTCAGTAACTATGACCAGGATTTGTAGTACAAAACAATTATGTAAACACGGCTGTTACAGAAGTAAAACAAAACAAAACAAAATAATCTACTTTGTCAAAATATACTCAAAATAATTGTTTCTATGAACTAGGTTACATTAGATATCAGATCAAAACAGATTTACCACACAAAGAACACTATAGTTGTTGCGTAAACATCATGCGTTATGACCCACTGCAAATACACATATGCACGTACAAACATTGGGGAGATGGGCTGGAGGTTCACATGTATACTCAGAGATCCTCCAACTTAGAATTATTTGTGGAGAAACGCTCCATGAGGCCTCCTTTAGCCCAGGGCCAGATACTAGGACATCATGGTGTGTTGCCTGAGCTGCAAAATATTGCCACAATAAATAATAATAATTAGTTGTTGTCCAGAGAAGGGCAACAAGGATGAACTAGAAACGGAGTCCTTTGAGAGACTGAAGGAACTGCCCATATTTAACCTGAAAAGAAAAGACCAAGAAGGATATGATAGCACTCTTTAAATATCTGAAAGAATGTCACACAGAAGGTTAAGATCTGTTCTCTATCATACCAGTGTAAGAGAAGGGAAAATGGAATTAAGTTACAGGAATGCAGAATCTAACTGAACATTCAGAAAAGAAGTATCAACAATTTAACAGTGAATACTAATTTGACAGTGGAACCAAATATCCAGACAGACGGCATGCTTTCTATTAGATGTGTTTGTATTTGAGCTGAGGCTGGACCAACATCTTTTGAGAATGATTTATTTTGGATTCTTGCATTGAACAGAGGGCTGGATGGCCTCCATGGGCCCTTCCAACCATACAATTCTGGGATACTATTCTTATTTTATAATCAATTAGCTAATACTGCATTTGTGTAGTTAAGAGTAGCACTCCAGTTTTCTTGCCTCGAAAAGTAGATGACTGCAGTGTAGGTAATTTATTCTAAAAATACTTACATTTTCATAGCTTTTTCTGTATTTCTGTTGCAAAATTCCAGCTTGATAACAACCTCTGTCTTTTTGTGAAATGTTTCATTGTAATCTTCTTTGATGATTTCACTGGAAAACAGCAATTGAATCAATACACATGGAGATGAAACATCATGGAAGTTTTTCTTGGTCTTGTGGAAAAATTAAAATGCTTATCACCAGCCTCTAGAGGAGGACGGGGGAAGGAGTAATAAGAATACAGCAAAGATCCAAGTGACCTACAGACCATCTAGAACAATCTCTTGCTCAGTGGGATTGGAGCTAATCTCCAACAAATGAATGTCCAACTGCTGTACGACACCTCCATTGTACTATTCTACACAGACTGTTTTATTACTTAACCACTCTTAATAACAAGAAATTCTTTTGGATATTCACCTTGAATTTCATTTTAGTTTTAATTTCTTGACCCTTGTCCCAAACCCAGTTTCAAGAGATAACAGATCTGTCATCTTTCACAGATGATATACCTCTGGAGGTTTGTTTGTTTTTACTTCCATAGGGTTAAAGAGAGGCTTTCTTTAGTTAGAGTGCATTCTTTCCTTTTGGCTACTATAGGTGCTTCATGGAAAGATTTACATTCTTTTTTTTATTAGGATAAATAGTCTTGTATATTCAACAAAAAAGGCAAGGGCTTGGACTTTTGATTAATTTTTAAGAAACAAGAGAAAAGAAATTCTTTTTATTATTTTTTTTTCCTGGCGAATCTGAGCTTGGTTTTTTGATACTGGAATGTGGCTATGGAAACTGTGTGAACTCTGCTTTGTTTTCTTACTTAATTGGCCCTCATTGGAGAGGAATTTTAAACAAGATAAAGAGACTTTCCCCCTTTCACTGTTTACTTTGGACAGAATGTAATCTGTATGTTTGACACTAGAGAGTGCTATTGACCATGGCTATTAAGAGAGCAAACTGCAGGGATGAGTGTTTCAAGATTACGTTTCAAAACTGCAGAAAAAATAATTCAGTCACTGGAGGATAAATGTGATAATTTGAACAACAAACTGGATGCTAAATTAAATGAGCCTGCTATTGATGTGAGGCAAGTTGAACACAAGTTGAATATTTTGGAGAATAATATGGATAATAAAGATATGGAAGAAGAAAGAAAGATGGATATCTTACTGGATCTTAAAGAAAAAGAATCTTATTTTGGACTTACAGTTACTTTGGATCAGCCTAATTATGATATTGTGTTGGATTTACACAAAGAATGTTTTAAATCACTGAAGGACAAAGAGAACTTATTGAAATGGTTCCTGAAAGAAGAAGACAAGGAGAAAATAATAAAGATTCAACTTGTGGGGGCACTGTTTGCTAGGTTTAAGGAATGAACTCTCTAAAAGTAAACAGAACTTGGATCAGTTTAATGGTAACACTGTTTTGGATCTACAAAAAGAAGATCTTAAACTACTAAAAGATAAAGAGAATGTATTGAAGTTGCTCCTGAAAGAAGAAGACAAGGTAAACTAATAAAGACTCAATATGCGACGTACTATCTGTTAGGATTAAAGAATGAACCTCTTAAAAGTAAACAGAAAGTGTATAAAGTAAATCTGTTTGATTATGCTTAAAACATAGGCTGTGGTTTCTGATAGATTAATGGTAATTTTTTGGGACCAGAACTGTATGACAATGTTATTAAGATCACTGTTGCTTAATAGTAGTAAAAATGAATATAGGTTGTGACTCCTGATAGTTAATAGAGGGGTTTCTTATTGATTAGGACTGAATGGGGAAGTTACTAGGACTATATAAGGGAATGTTGGGAAATATGAGTGATATGAAAGTGCTTTCTATTATCTTTGGGAAGGGATGATGGTATATGATAATACTAGTGAGATTTTTATATGGACATAATGACAAGAACACACAGATATTTAGGATTGGACATTAATGGTAGTGGCGGAGACAGTGGCATAATGTATTGAAATTTAAAAAGGGGGGGGGGGTTAGCCTTGCTTCTGTTTGGAAATTGCTTCTGGTTTTCTTCTTTTGCTTGGGATTGCAAAATGCCATGTTGGCTTGGGATTTTGATAGTTATTAGATTTTAGGATTTGGAGAAGTATTTTGTATTAGTTATATTTTTAGACTAAAACATGTATGTATTCTACATTTGTATCTGCAACAAAGAAAGTTGGAAGTCACCTTTCTCTCTCTTTTTTCTTTTCTGCACTTTTAACTTTCTTTTCTTTTGAACTTTTCTTTCTCTTTTCTGTCTCCTTATATTTTATTCTTTATTGAAAATTCATAATGTTTCTTTAAAAAAAATGCCATCCTACATGTAGAAACAGGTATAGTTTCTTTGGATGCTAGGGCATGGTTTCTTCTTCGTATCTTCTGCTTAATTTTACTTCCTATAGGTTTAGCCCTATTAGTATTTAGATATCACTTTAAATCATCATAGCTTAAAAAAAGCCTTAGATAAAATTCAGTTGCTGGGCTTCTCTATGGAAAGTCTGTGCTCATTAGCATCCATTACAATTCTGAAATTTCATAAGGCTTTCACCTTAGCCAGGATGGGAGCTTTGCCTTCAGCAGTCCTTTCTGGACTTTTTAAGGGTGCTCCAGTCACCATGTGGTGATGGCTCTATAGAAACTCTCAGCCATATGCTACTTTATTGCTCTCTATATAAGGATTCTAGACAGACCCTTATTTATATATATATAATATCCAGAGCGGCTGGATAGCGTAGTGGTTAGAACACCGCCTTTGATGCAGGAGACCGGGGTTCAAATCCCGGCTGGCACCTACCTTACCAGTAGGGGTCCTTGGGCAAAGACCCTCTAACGCTTCACCTGCCTACCTCAAATATGAGAGTGACACGAACTAAGACAGTCATGCCGGCTCGGACGTCGCCCGGATTAACAAGGTCTGCATCGGATGTTGGGGAACCAGGACAATCTGATGTTAAGTGGGCTACTGGAACAAACCATACATGGACGAGACAAGAAAACTTGGAATTGATGGAATGCTACTACAACAGCAGACCTAATGAGAGGGGATATATGAAACGTATGAGGGAACTATGGATGGACAGAAGGCCTACATCCACACTAACTGAGAAACAACTAGTTACCCAGCACTTCAACATAGTAAAGAGGAAGCTGCTCTCACAACTCGAGATAGACCAACTCTACATTACAACCCGGACTCAAGCAGACCTGGAAGAACAAGCAGTTGTGCAGCCAACACCCGAAGCTGGAATGTCACTGCCACCCCTTCCATTACAGAGCACACCAGCTGATATGAGGCATAAGATCATGGATAAACTAGCTATAGTCAACCCTCGAGTCCGATTACCAAGGCTCAGTGAAGTACCATCAGATAGTATGCTAGAAGATGCCAACAGAGCCCTCCAGACAATCCCTACTACCACCATAACTGAAACCAATGAATTGGTATATGCTACAGCCACTGTAATCCTGGAACTGCTTGGCTACACGATCAAGAAGTACAGCAAAGCTGGACAGCACCTGGCCCGGACATGATCCACACCTACTGGCTAAAGAAACTAACAGCAGTGCATGAACGCCTAGCAGCACAGATGAACCAACTGCTAGCAGCAGGCTCCCACCCAGACTGGCTAACACAAGGAAGGACAGTGCTGATCATGAAAGACCCTCACAAAGGAACAGCACCATCCAACTACCGGCCAATAACCTGCCTCCCCACAACATGGAAAGTTCTATCAGGCATCCTAGCTGCCAAGCTACAAGACCATATGGGCCAGTACATGAGCACAGCTCAGAAGGGCATTGGGAACAACACCAGAGGCTCAAAACACCAGTTACTCATAGATAGAGCAGTCACCCGAGATTCTAGGCAGACCAATCTGAGCACAGCCTGGATTGACTACAGGAAAGCCTATGACTCAATGCCGCACACATGGATCTGTGAATGCCTGGCGCTATACAAAGTCAACAGGACACTAAGGACCTTCCTCAAGAACTCAATGGGACTGTGGAAGACAACACTGGAAGTGAACTCAAGACAGCTCGCACAAGTGGCCATCAAGTGCGGCATATACCAAGGTGATGCACTGTCCCCACTGCTGTTCTGCATAGGCTTAAACCCCCTCAGCCAGATAATCACAAGGTCTGGGTATGGGTACAAGTTCAAGAGTGGAATCACCATCAGCCACCTCCTCTACATGGATGACATCAAGCTGTATGCTAAGAGTGAACGAGACATCGACTCACTGATCCACCTGACACGGATCTACAGGGAGGACATTGGGATGTCATTTGGACTGGAGAAGTGTGGCAGGATGATAGTAAAGAGAGGGAAGGTAGTTAAGACCGATGGAGTGGAATTACCAGTGGGCCACATAGCAGACATAGAGACCAGCTATAAATACCTTGGTGTCCCACAGTCACACGGGAACCATGAGGAGGAGGCAAGGAAGACAGCAACATCCAAGTACCACTGAAGGATAAGACAGGTCCTGAAGAGCCAGCTCAATGGGAAGAACAAGATCCATGCCATCAACATGTATGCCCTGCCAGTCATCAGATACCCTGCCGGTATAGTGAGCTGGCCAAAGGAAGACATGGAGGCTGCCGATGTGAAGACCCGGAAGCTCCTCACAATGTACGGAGGTTTCCACCCCAAGTCCAACACCGAGAGACTGTACACCAGCCACAAAGAGGGCGGGCGGGGTCTGATGAGTGTCAAAGCCACTGTCCTGGATGAAACCTGGAGAATCCAGGAGTACATCAGTAAGATGGCACCCAAAGATGAGCTGCTAGAGAATGCCTCAGGCAGCAGCAGACATGGGAGGAAGTTCAAGAGGAGGAAATACCATGGCAAGACAAGCCCCTGCATGGGATGTACCATCGACAGATAGCTGAGGTGGCTGACATTGGGAAATCCTATCAGTGGCTGGAAAGGGCCAGACTAAAAGACAGCACTGAGGCACTGATCATAGCAGCACAAGAACAGGCACTAAGCACCAGATCCATAGAAGCAGGGGTCACCACACTAGACAGGACCCAAGGTGCAGATTGTGCAAAGAGGCCTCAGAGACAGTCCAACACATAGTGGCAGGGTGTAAGATGCAGGCAGGAACAGCATACACTGAACGGCACAACCAAGTAGCTGGCATTGTGTACAGGAACATCTGCACAGTGTATGGGCTAGACCCCCCCAAGTCCAGATGGGAGATTCCACAGAAGGTCGTGGAGAATAACAGGGCTAAGATCCTGTGGGACTTCCAGATCCAGACGGACAGGCAGGTAGTGGCTAATCAACCAGACATCGTGGTAGTAGACAAAGACCAGAAGACAGTGGTAGTGATAGATGTAGCAGTGCCAAGTGACAGCAACATCAGGAAGAAGGAGCATGAGAAGCTGGAGAAGTACCAGGGCCTGAAGGAGGAAATCGAGCGGATGTGGAAAGTCAAGGCCAAAGTGGTCCCAGTGGTGGTAGGAGCACTCAGGGCCGTGACTCCTAAGCTGGGAGAGTGGCTCCAACAGATCCCAGGAACAACATCAGAGCTCTCTGTGCAGAAGAGTGCAGTGCTAGGAAAAGCTAAAATACTGCGCAGAACCCTCAAACTCCCAGGCCTCTGGTAGAGGACCCAAGATTGAGGAAGACACATACCACCCATAGGGGTGAGAGGGAATTTTTTTTTTTATATATATATATATATATATATATACAATCTTGAAGAAATTTCCATGTAGGAAATGTGATTTTTATTTAATGTTGCTTCTATCGGACAAGGACTCAAAAATATCTGACCAAGTTGCCCAGTTTTGTGCTACCATCTGTATGATACACCGCACCATTACCCAGGTTTGGAATTTTTTACAATAGTATTTTATTTTGATTTTAGTATTTTTATTCTTACTATTTTAGACCCTATTATATTTACTGCTTTTCTGTTATATTTATGTACAGTACTGTGCAAAAGTTTTAGGCAGGTGTGAAAAAATGCTGTAAAGTAAGAATGCTTTCAAAAATATATATTGTAATTGTTAATGTTTATCAATTTACAAAATGGAAAGTGAGCAAACAGAAGAAAAATCTAAATCAAATCAATATTTGGTGTGGCTACCCTTTGGCTTCAAACCAGCATCAATTCTTACACTTGCACACTTTGTACACTTGTACAAAGTCAGGGATCTTGTAGGATTAGAGTCATGTGTATGATTAACCAAATATACTAAGCAGGTGCTAATGATCATCAATTTCATATGTAGGTTGAAACACAGTCATTAACTGAAACTGAAACAGAAACAGCTGTGTAGGAGGCGTAAAACTGGGTGAGGAACAGCCAAACTCTGCTACTAAGTGAGGTTGTGGAAGGCAGTTTCATGTCACAGGTCATACACCATGGCAAGACTGAGCACAGCAACAAGGCACAAGGTAGTTATACTGCATCAGCAAGGTCTCTCCCAGGCAAAAATTTCAAAGCAGACTGGGGTTTCAAGATGTGCTGTTCAAGCTCTTTTGAAGAAGCACAAAGAAACGGGCAATGATGAGGACTAGATGCAGTGGTTGGCCAAGGAAACTTAATGCAGCAGATGGAAGACACATCATGCTTACTTCCCTTCAACACTGGAAGATGTCCAGCTGTGTAATCAGCACAGAACTGGTGGAAACCAGTGGGACCCAAGTACACCCATCTACTGTCCAGAAAAGTCTGGCCAGAAGTGGTCTTCATGGAAGAACTGCGGCCAAAAAGCCATACCTCTGATGTGGAAACAAGGCTAAGCGACTCAACTATGCAGGAAGACATAGGAAAAGCATGCAGAAAAATGGCAGCAGGTGCTCTGGACTGATGAGTCAAAATTTGAAATATTTGGCTGTAGCAGGAGGCGGTTTGTTTGCCAAAGGGCTGGACAGCAGTACAATAATGAGTGTCTGCAGGCAACAGTGAAGCATGGTGGAGGTTCCTTGCAAGTTTGGGGCTGCATTTCTGCCAATGGAGTTGGAGATTTGGTCAGGATCAATGGTGTCTTCAATGCTGAGAAATACAGGCAGATACTTATCCATCATGCCATCCCATCAGGGAGGCATGTGATTGGCCCCAAATTTATTCTGCAGCAGGACAACGACCCCAAACATACAGCCAATGTCATTAAGAACTATCTTCAACATAAAGAAGAACAAGGAGTCCTGGAAGTGATGGTTTGGGCCCCCCAGAGCCCTGATCTCAACATCATTGAGTCTGTCTGGGATTACATGAAGAGACAGAAGGATTTGAGGCAGCCTACATCCACGGGAGATCTGTGGTTAGTTTTCCAAGATGTTTGGAACAACTTACCTGCTGAGTTCCTTCAAAAACTGTGTGCAAGTGTATCTAGAAGAATTGATACTGTTTTGAAGGCAAAGGGTAGTCACACCAAATATTGATTTGATTTAGAATGAGGAGTCTTTTTTTAATTTCAAAGGCTACCTCAGTTATAGAGAGGGGCATTGGAGGCTGCATGTCCACAGTGAATGGAGCCAAAGTCCAAAATCTCTTCCTTTATGTGCACACACAGAAGCTACCAAAGAAGCTCCTTCTTCAATGTTGCAGCAACCTAAAGAAGAAGCTGTTTCTTGGGGAACCATTACTTAAAATCCCTTCAGATGCCTTGAGATGAGGCCTCCTGAGTGGACAATTTAACTTGCCCCTCATTTTTTTCATTAGGAATAAAAAAAAGGATACAAGTTGCTTCGAATCTAGGACTTACAGCAGGTTGAGAGAAACATGCTTAGGGATGAATGTTTTACCTATAAGCTTTATAAAGTTATATGGAATTTGATATCATTATTAGCAGGTACTTGATTCATTTGTTTCCTCTGATGAACAGGACAATTTAATTCACTATAAATACCACTATTTTGCATGAAGTAGTATCATCCAATTATTGCACATGTTTGCTTACAACTGGGTAAATAGTGCACCTATTTCGTTATTACAATTATTTCTACGTTTCCCTAAATGCTCATGACTCATCTGATTATATAATCATAAAATATGATCAAATACAATAAAACTTAGAAACTTGGAAGCAACTTAGAACCACTGTCAAACTCCAAAGAATATTAGAATAGAGTTTTCACAGCTTTGCAAAATGCATGCAAGGTGAGGTCTCCCCTTATCTCAGAGAGTAATGTGGGTGCCCATCCCTTAAACTCTGGTTCGGTAGGGATCAGAAACAGTCCCTTTTGGGATGAATGAATGCACAGAGCAGGCTAATTCTGAATCAGAAAAGACAATCTTGCAAATGCATGGAGACCACACCATATAGGCTTTAACAGTTAAAATGAGCATTTTGAACTGGGCCTACGGGCTTCCCCTGTGGTTCCATGTCGACATTAAAAAGCACATACTGAATATTTATTTATTCATTCATTTATTCATTTATTTTATTTATTTGAATGTATTAGCCACCAACTCCAATGGACTATTCCCATATCTCCAATTCTTAGTTAATTATCCAGGGTCAGAACTGTTATCTGTGGGAATGACAACGAGCAAAGTTTGATCAATAGCATAACTCACATTAGCCATCTGATTCCTTTTCGCATCAGTTCTTGATACAGCAATAAAGCTCGGGCTACTCTACAGGCATAACATACAACCCCTGTCACTGCCTGTAAGAAAAAATAAAATAAAATGCTATAGTAATTTTATTAATAGAAAGTTAGCATTTAATGAAAACAGATCACGAGGTGGATGGGAAACCTAACACCAAGCAAAAAAAATATCAGTTAAGTTTCTGTAGCATTAGGTTAGAATATTATGCAGGTAGTCCCCGGGTTAAGAATGCCCAGTTTAAGGATGACCCATATTGTAGCAAAATTCAAGTTAAATACACAATGATCCAAGTTAAATACACAATGGTTCAACTTTAATACACAATAGTACTTATACAGTATTATACAATAATACTATTCCGGCTTACATACAAATTCAACTTAAGGACAGACCTTGGGAATGGAACTCATTCTTAAACTGGGGACTTCCCTGTAATACAAGCTCTGAATAAAGCAAGAAGCAGACACAGCTTGAAGATTGTGCATTATATTACTGGGACAAAGAGTGGCAACAGAGGTTATCAAAGAACCCCAGTTTAAGGTACAAGGCAATATCTTCAAGTTTTCTAAAGAGACACTATTAAAATTACTACTTATACAATTCTGCCCTATATTATCTGCATTTAATACCATTCATTTACTTTGCTCTAAGCATCTTATATGTTGTTTTTACTGTTCTTAATGTTTGTCCCACTTAGTTGCAGGACCTGTTGGTTTTACACGGCACTCACCTGGGCAGTAACGCTTTTTTAAAGCATGATTCAGCAGGGCTTTTGTTTGTCAGCTGGCTTCTCACAGAGCCTGACACTGATTAGAAGTGAGAGGAAATGCCTGGCTCAGAGTGACCCAACTGGGTTTCATGCCTGACTAGAACCTGGGTCTCCCTGCTCCTAGCCCAGCACCTCAACCACAACGCCACAGTCTCTGAAGCATTCATTCTTGTACTGTATATGCTATTATAATTAACGGAGATACTCACTTTTGCCATACTTGCATCACTGTCCAAGTCATAACGTTGATGAACCTTAGGAAGTAAAACTGGAATAGAACAGGAGGTTAAAAAAGAAAATTAAAAACCACGCAAAGTCGGAATTTAAAAAAAAGAAAAAAGGACTGAACATATCCTTGATATAATCTGAGAAAATGGAAACAGAAGAACTCTTATAAGCATTATCACAGAATGATTTTGGGAAAAAAATGAATTCATTGTAAATAGAATTTATTTTTCCAGCTAATCCTCTTATAACTATGCAATCTTTTTAAAGAAAATCATATAATGGTAGAAAGCCTTTCCACTGGTGTCCATTTCTTTACCAGTAGCTGCTCCTAACACAGGAAAAATTAAATCTCACATTCAACTAGGAATAGCAGAATTTATTGGACTTTCATAATATGGGACAGAAATTACTGTCTCTATTCTGTAAAATTAAACTCTTTCAGAAAAACTCAGACACAAAAGTGATTTATCAATAGAAGAGAATACATGTAGGTCAGGGTTGAACTGTGGAGTCCTTGGGGTTCTCTGAGTTTGGTTGTTTTCCTGCAGACGTTTTGTTACCCAGCTAAGTAACATCTTCAGTGCTAGAAGGGAGTGGGGTTTGCTCTCAGCTTATATACAGTAGCTACTATATATAATATAGTATTATATTATACACAATATAAACTGAGAGCAAACCCCACTATTTTCTAGCACTGAAGATGTTACCTAGTCGGGCAATGAAACGTTTGCAAGAAAACAACCAAGCTCAGAGAACCCCAAGGACTCCAAAGTTATTTATAATGTATAATACACGTGCTAAAACCTGTTGTAAACTACTTAGAAGTAATAGATGGGCATACTATGATTTAAGGTCCCATAGGACTAGAATCTATGAATAAAATTCTATAAATTTTCAAGCTAAGCTTGGTGGTCTGGCACTTATGCATTCAGAGTATTTGTATTTATTAGATTTGCATCTTGCCTTTTTGTTCATGCAACATGTAAGGTGATTTACTGCACTTAAAAATACAAATAACATTTTTATAAATATAAAAATAACACGTAATGCTAATCCACATCATCATCATCATCAACTAATTAATTATAACATAATATTTTGCATGAATCAGCTTACTACAACAAAGAAATCTTGGCAAAAAATAAGTCTAGGCTTAATGTGAAGCAGGCCACGGGGGCTATGTCCGTATAACTAGATATTGGAATGTACTATAAATTAAACTAACCTTCTTAAGTTCTACCTTATTTGTAAAGTTCATTTACATTCTATTAAGTAGTATTGTTACATTTCAGACTGAGTGTTGTTGGTCAGGAGTTGCCACAGGGTACTGCATCTGTCAAAATTTGTAAGATGGCAGGTACAGTGTCACAATCCAAGTCCCACCACTTTTATACATGTGTGCAACAAATGATGGAGATACTAGAGGAGAAGGGCTTGGATCACGATAGCACTCACCATCTTGGAGATTTTAATCACAGATGATGCCCTTGCTGCTTATTTTATGTAATTTATGCTTTCTTACTGTAGTATTTTGCTGTGTTTTCAGAACTGCTTATTTTTTATTTTGAAAATTCTGATATGGTAATGTGAATGTTAGTAAAAAATAAAATAAATAAATAATGATCCTTTTTGAAATGTATGAAGACGGAATATTGTACCAACTCAGGACTAAAACATTTCTCAAACAGAAATAAAAAGGAAAACTAATTGTTATTTCAGAAATTAATTTCCAATAAAAATTCCCCATTTAATTTTTATTTACACATATATACCTATAAGTGAAATAGAATTTTAAGTCAGGATACATTCTGAATAAATATTGAATTAATTCAAAATTTGCCCACCACTTAGTAGGCCTTGGCCTACCTCAATAAAAGCTAGATAGGATTGGACTTGGCTATTACTTGGATGGGAAACAAGCAAATCTCAAAGCTGAAATTGGAAAAAAAAACATCCTGGAAGAAGACAATGACAAATCACTTCCTGTCAAGAAATCTGCCTGGGCATGCCCACAGTCACCAGAGTTAAGTCTGACGTGGGATTCTTTACTTTTCATTCAAAATTTACATACATATACATACATATATGATTATGATCCTACAATTATAGCTATTAAAAGCTATACTTGTTTCAGTAATACCTTTGTAAATCATATTTGCACCTTAGGTTATACTAAATTATTAGCTGTTCACAGCCAAGGAAGAGTTAATTGACTTGGCCTGATGAACAGAATTTACTACTTAAGAAAACATCAGGGCAATACTTTTGAGGGATGCGACAGTAAAAAAATATTATTATTATTATTTAAAAATAATAATTGCTACAGTCATATGAAAAAGTGTAGCTTTAAAAAGTTACAAATTAAATACAATTAAAAATAGTTTTAATACTTAAGTTTTAATAGAAAAATAATAACTCCATCATACTTTCTTCATAGAGTAATCCTATGACGTTTACAGCTTCTCTGCTTACTACAATTATAGGATTTTCCTCTGTGCTTTTAGGGAAAACTTGTGCCAGTCTGCTGGGCTCTAATACTAAACGCCGGCCTTCATATATCAGTTCTTGATTGTGTGAAGGTATTTTTGTCTGCTTGTAGACAAGTTCATTAAATATTGCAGCACTGTTAAAAGGAGAAAAAAAAATATACTTAATAAAGAACTCCTACTGCATTAAAATAACTAAAGGTATGAGGGGGAAAAAGAAAAAAAAATCTGTTTAAAGGCAAACAGAGAACATAGACCTAGTTGTTGATTTACAAAGAAAATAAAACTATAAAGATACTTACTTATTATGATTGTGAATATAAATTTTGTGTGCAGTCATTTGTTGAAGAGAGAAGACATGAATAATTATCCTATGAAGTATGTCACTTGTCTCAGCAAAAAACTGATCAAATCCCCAACATTTCTCCTGATCTGCTTCAAGAATATTTGCAAGGACAGGTGTGAGTAGTACCTGCAATCCCCTAAAAAGTTACACAGAAAGCAAATATTACAATGGACAAAGTATGATGGTATTCTTTCTCCTTCAGCCAAACTTAAATATACTAATTTTTAATATATACAAACATTGTCAACAGATAAAAGTAGCCGGGCTGCATTTTAGTTAGAGAGGCAGAAGTTATTCTAATTGGTGAAGGATTGCAGATATCCTCCATGGAAAAAGGGTAACTCCTTATCCAGCCAGTTCATCATTCCTTGCAATAAAGTAACTGGAGGATCATGTATTTTGCACTGTGAAATGTTACTGAGGTTGTCATCTCCTAGCCCAGCCACCCAAGCCCTATTATGCTGCGTCATTGTGATGGGAGGGGAAAGGAGTTCCTGGCAGTTATCAAAGAATGCTGGGAGTATATGTCAAGAGTATATACTTCCAGCAGGAACATTCAAGGCATCAGCTGTCCAGATAAAGCAAGCAGGCTCTCATCTCAGACAACAGTAATATAGGAAGATACTGGAGGTGGATTATTATTTTAGTAACAATGGCAAAGGCATCATTTCATACTGTGTGAGAGAAGGCAGTGGTAAACCACTCCTTTATTTTACCAATAAAATCACCTGGTATACAAGATAAAGTGACTGATGAAATAGTGCTGAATGACGGGCCCCTTAGGTCAGATGGCATTCAACATGCTTTAAACTTGAGGAAGAAACACCAATAACCTGCATATACAGGGAGTCCCTCGGTTAAGAACGCCTGGATTACAGATGACCCATAGTTAAGAATGGAGACTACTGTAGCAAAATTTGAGTTAAATACACAATGGTTCAAGTTCATTACACAATACTGCTTATACAGCGTTATACAATAATAGTGTTCCGGCTTACACACAAATTCGACCTACAGACAGACCTTGGGAATGGAACTCGTTCTTAAACTGGGGATTACCTGTACTGAAGACACTAGTCTGAATAGTTGAAAATGCAAATGATCTGCAAGCTCTAGTAATGAAAATCAAGGAGCACAGTGAAAAAATTGGACTAAAATTAAATACAGTGGAACCTCGAGTTACGAACGCCCCTCCTTACGAAAATTTCGCGATACGACCAGCTCCGGCCGCAAAAATGTGCCTCGCCATGCGACCTCTGCCTCGTGATACGAACCGGATCCGCGGCCATTTGCCCTGCTGCCACGTGGTCGAGATTGCGGTAGCAAGGAAGCCCTAGCGCAGAAAGAGGAAGTGCTAATGAAATCTGAGCGCATGGACAAAAGCCCAAGGAAAGCAATGCAGAAAGAGGAAGTGCTAATGAAATCTGAGCGCGCGGACAAAAGCCCAAGGAAAGCAATGCAGAAAGAGGAAGTGCTAATGAAATCTGAGCGCACGGACAAAAGCCCAAGGAAAGCAATGCAGAAAGAGGAAGTGCTAATGAAATCTGAGCGCGTGGACAAAAGCCCAAGGAAAGCAATGCAGAAAGAGGAAGTGCTAATGAAATCTGAGCGCGCGGGGGGGGGACGGTTTTTGTCATGCGCGCACAGCCGGGAGCGATACCGGATCCGCGGCCGTTTGCCCTGCTGCCACGTGGCTTCCTGTGGGCGAGATCGCAGTAGCAAGGAGACGTTCGGTGAGGCTTATGGTGTGTTTTGTGGCGTTTGGAAGGTTTTTGGTGTGCTTGTCAGCATGGCTCCAAAGAAAATGCAGAGTGGGCGTGGCAAGAATAAGGCTTTGAGGAAGAAAGTGACGATCGAACTGAAGAAGGACATTATAGAAAAGCACGATCGTGGTATTCGTGTGACTGATCTGGCCTTGGAGTACAAGATGGCGAAGTCGACCATCTCGACTATTTTGAAGAATAAAGATGCCATCAGAGAAGCTGATGTGGCAAAAGGAGTAATGATCTTAACAAGGAAGAGGACACAAGTGCTGGAAGAGGTGGAAAAGCTGTTGTTAATGTGGCTGAATGAGAAACAGCTGGCAGGTGATAGCATGAGTGAAGCTATCATCTGTGAAAAAGCCAGGAAACTGCACAGTGATTTACTGCGGACAAACCCCTCTACCAGCGCAGCAAGTGAGGAATTTAAAGTCAGCAGAGGCTGGTTTGAGAAATTCCGCAAGAGAAGTGGCATCCACAGTGTGGCAAGACTTGGTGAGGCTTCCAGTTCTGACAAGGCTGCTGCAGAAGCCTACAAGGAAGAATTTGAGGACTTCATGAAGGCGGAAGGATACGTCGTTCAGCAAGTGTTCAACTGCGACGAGACAGGGATCTTCTGGAATAAGATGCCAAACAGAACCTATATCACGCAGGAAGAAAAGGCACTGCCAGGGCACAAGCCCATTAAGGACAGATTGGCCCTTTTGCTGTGTGCGAACGCAAGCGGCGACCTGAAGATTAAGCCGCTACTGGTGTACCATTCCCAGACCCCTCGTGCGTTCAGGGAACACAATGTGAAGAAGGCCAGACTGCCTGTCATGTGGAGGGCCAATGCGAGAGCGTGGGTCACAAGGCAGTTGTTCATGGAATGGCTGCACGAGGTGTTCGCACCCAGCGTTAAAAAATATCTTTCTGACAACCAGCTGCCTGAAAGGTGCCTTCTTCTGATGGACAATGCCCTGGCACACCCTCCAGCCTTGGTGGATGATATGGACGCCGAATACGACTTCATAAAGGTCAAGTTCCTCCCCCCCAACACGACACCTCTTCTGCAGCCCATGGACCAGCAAGTGATCTGCAACTTTAAGAAGCTCTACACAAAGGCGCTCTTCACCAGGTGTTTCAATGTCACTGAGGAAACATCCTTGACTCTGACAGAGTTTTAGAAGAAACCTTTCAATGTCCTCCACTGCATCAGCCTCATTGACAAAGCCTGGCAAGATGTCACCTGCAGGACCTTAAACTCAGCCTGGAGGAAACTGTGGCCAGAATGTGTCGTTGAACGTGACTTTGAAGGGTCTGATGCAGAGGTAGTGGAGGAGATTGTGTCCATGGGCAAGAGCATGGGTCTGGTTGTCGATGATGCAGACATAGAGGAGCTTGTTGAGGACCATGAGGAGGAGCTGACCACGGAAGAACTTGCTGAGCTCCAGAGTGAGCAGCAGAAAGCGCTTGGCCAGGAGCATTCCACTGAGGAAGAGGAGGACGGGGAGGAGGTGAGCAGTGAAGTGATACAATCCATCATGGCGAAATGGAATGAGTGCCAGGATTTCCTTGAGAAGCACCACCCCAACAGAACTGTGACAACCAGAGCGTTGAACATGATGAATGACAACGTGTTCTCTCATTTCCGGAGGGTTATGCAGCACAGGAAAAAACAACTGACTTTAGACAGGTTTTTCCCCAGAACTGAGCCTGCAGCTAAGAGGCAAAGAAGAGAGGAAACCCCTGAAGGAGATCTCCCCGATGTCCCTTTGGAGGGGGACTCTCCCTCCAAACAATAACTGCCTCCCCACCCCATTCTCCCTCTTCATACTGTGCTTTTTTTCATGTTTTTGTGGTTTAAAAATAAAATGCATATGTTTCAGAACTGTTTGTATTTACATTGAACCTTATGGGGAAATTTGCTCTTTCCTTTGGCCATAGCCCTTGGCCTGGTGATTGCTTTCACTGTGCTTTTGTCGCTATGGAGAAAGGAAAGAGTGCGGAGGAATCAGTGGGGGGGGGAAGCTCCCGCTCCCGGCTGTGCATGCGCGCGACATAAGCCTTTCCCCCCAGCGCGCTGATTGCTTTCACTGTGCTTTTGTCGCTATGGAGAAAGGAAAGAGCGCTGAGGAACCGGAGGGGGGGGGAGCTCCCGCTCCCGGCTGTGCATGCGCGCGACATAAGCCTTTCCCCCCAGCACGCTGATTGCTTTCACTGTGCTTTTGCCGCTATGGAGAAAGGAAAGAGCGCTGAGGAATCGGGGGGGGGGGGGGGAAGCTCCTGTTCCTGGCTGTGCGCGCGTGCGACATAAGCCTTTCCCCCCAGCGCGCTGATTGCTTTCACTGTGCTTTTGTCGCTATGGAGAAAGGAAAGAGCGCGGAGAAATCAGTGGGGGGGGGGGAAGCTGCTGCTCCCGGCTGTGTGTGTGCACGACAAAAGCTCAGATTTCATTAGCACTTCCTCTTTCTGCGCTAGGGCTGACTAAAGCACGCCTGGGGGATTTCCTAGCCGTGCAACGCCGGCTGACACATTGAACCTTATGGGGAAATGTGCCTCACGGAGCGACCAAATTCGGAGGGCGGATTAGCCGTATTTACATTGAACCTTATGGGGAAATGTGCCTCGCGGCGCGACCAAATTCGGAGGGCGGAACGGATTAACCGTATTTACAGTGAACCCTATGGGAAAACGTGCTTCACGTTGCGACCAATTCGAGTTGCGATCAGAGTCACGGAATGGATTAAATTAATAACTAGAGGTTCCACTGTATAACGAAGACCAAACTAATGACAACAGGTACAGCAACCCATATTAGAACTGACAATGAAGATGCTGAAGTGGTGGATAGCTTCTGCCTTTCAGGATCAACTGTCTGTGATAAAGAAACTAGCAGTCAAGAATTATGCTGCAGACTAACACTCAGCAAAGAAGACCTTGGAAGAGATATTTAGATGTCATGATGTGTCTGTATCTACAAAAATAAGAGTCACACAGACAACGGTTTTCTCTGTGGCACTCTATGGAAGTGAAAGTTGGATTTTGAAGAAGCAGGACAGAAAGCATATTGATGCCTTTCAATTTTAAGGTAGGCAAAGACTCTTGGGAATACCATGGATAAATGGATCATAGAATAAATCAATCCAGAGTTCTCCAGGCTCAAATTATTGTATTTTGAACACATTATGTGAAGACAGCTCTTTTGAGAAGTCTGTAATGCTGGGAAAAGTGAAAGGAAAGAGAAGAGGACAACCTGCAGCAAGGTAGGAAGACTCGATTACAGAGCCAATGGGCTCACTATTGGGAGAACTGATCATACTGGAGAACATCTATGCGGCTGCTAAGAATTAACATCAACTTGTTGGTACTCAGTCAATCAATCTCCTAGTCCTAGCCATTACCAGACAAATTTAGTCTGAATACAGTTTCAAAGTTCTTTTCCCAGTCCATTGACGTTACTGAAATTGTGCTACTGAGATACTATGGCAAACCATTTGAAAATCTGATATTCAGTGACAAATCACAGATATGAAATTTCATGCCAATTTTCTGCAGGGAACAACACAAAGTAGGCATCTAATGATATGGAAAGCACTACAGAGTTAAAACAAGACATACTCCCCCAACAGAGCATAGCTAGCATAGAAATCTTAGCCTTGCCCCCTTTGTGACATCATCCCTCCTCCCACTGTAGTCCTCAACCATTCCTCAAAGAATGAAAAAGATGATGGCCCCAAACCCTCAAAATGTTGTTTGTCCCTCTCCTAATGGCAAGACAGATTGTGATCTCTGACAGGAATAGCAAAATCATGTTCATATTTAGCACGATTTGATGCAGGCTTACTGTAATGCATTTGCTTTGTAACTGCAATAAAAGCTTTCTTTCTACACCATTATTGGGGCTGCTTGGACATGTTTAAGAGTTCTTGGAGAGTTCAATATTACATAATATATTCTGGCAGACCAACAAAGGAAAAAAGGAAGGAACATTATAATTCTAATGGCACTTACTTTAAAGTAAATTAAAATTATGGAATTTTAGTAAAATTTAGTAAATTAGTAAAATTTTGCTAATCTCAAAGTTTATTTTACTAATTAAGTGCTGCCTTGGTTAATGAGTAACCAAATTAGGATGTGGGTTTGCATAACATAATTTATGTTGATAAATAATTACGTTTGCTTCATGCATTGACAGGTAGCTTCCCTAGCTTATCTGCTGTCAAAAAGGCTAAAAATGTTCAAGCAATACCACTGGAGAGAGATTAACTCTTACTGCAAACCAGAATTCTCCTCTTTTCCACCCATAATCCAGCAATGCAGATTAGTCTAAGAAAAGATTCTCAATCATTTCAAGCCCTGTGCATCACCTCTTCCCCGAACTGTTAAAATCACACAAGATTTTTTTTCATACTCACATGAGATCTCATGAGATATGGGAATCAACACTGAATTATTTAAGCAAAACTTACTTAGAAAGACTACAGGAAACAGGCATATCACGACTCCATTCAATGGGACCATTTTCTGCTTTCTGTACTCCAGATATTGCACCAGAAGGCTTTCCAGTTATAATTTTATACCTTTGAGATATCAGAGATACCATCATCAGCAAACACATTCTATAATAAAACTATTTAATAGTAATGTGAATTCCAAACAAAGCCTAGGCAGCTTTCCAGTACACCAGTAAAATATAGAACAACCAATTACACTTCCAGAGATGTGGCATGTTAACTGTTGTTGAACTATTTACCAACTATAAGAAGGAATACATTTTTGTTATCACCTGTATAAACAAAAAGTTTGGGACCATTACAAATTTTGAATGACGTGCTTTTTCCTGAGAATTGAAAAGCTAAAAATTGTTAAATTTTTAAATATTTTTCACCAGATTTATACATACAGGCATGAAACAAATATCTGTGAGACATTAGATGGGTAATAATGTTTCTATATTGGATTATAGCTGGTAATGATAGAGCTTCTTCTATTTATAGTCAGAGATCCATTAAAAGGAAGGGGAGAAGCAATGTCCATTGATTTCTTTTTCATCTGTAGCCCCCGCACTATTTCCTATACCACTCCAGATATCCCACCAATCTTCCAGAGCTGCTTTGCAAGAGGAACATGGGACAAAAGAACTGGTGAAAATCAGATCCACTTCTCATTCTTGCAGTGGAAGCATTTCATAAATAGAATTCCATTTGCAAAAAGTAAGGATCCAAATAAGGATCATTTGTTTGCCTCAATCATCTATAGTTCCTGAAGTATCATACTCTACTTGAAACTAAAGAATGCAAATAATGTGTACATAATTCAATAGCCTGTTTCTCAAAGTAATTTTGTCCAAACAGACAACTTTGGCTGATGTGAAAATGCTGTATATATTAAAAGCTTTAAATTATTAGATTCATCATATTAAATGCAGAAAAATTTTCTTGGCAATTCCCATAAGGAAATAGTAATTTATGAATTGGGTTTTAAAATTGTAAGTAAAACAACAGGTATTAGGTGTCTCTCATTTTATATATTGCCTCCATCATTGGAAAAAACTTACCAAGTGAAGATAAGTGGGAATCTATTAT
This sequence comes from Liasis olivaceus, assembly GCA_030867105.1. Lineage (NCBI taxonomy): Eukaryota > Metazoa > Chordata > Lepidosauria > Squamata > Pythonidae > Liasis > Liasis olivaceus. The sequence goes on along the minus strand of CM061355.1, from coordinate 35,917,518 downwards.
TCTATCATATTTATTCCATAGGCATTTGGTTAGCCACTGAGGAAACACGATCACAGGCTTCTGATTTAATCCAGCAGGGCTCCTTTATGTTAACTGATCTTATGCAAAAGAATGTCTTTTCCTAGGCCAACAATATGGAGAGCATTGCCATAACCAAATGCCTTTCAGTGGCATATTTCTGGAACTGACCCATTAAATCTATCCCAAATTGCTGCTTATGCCAGACAACAACATTTTAATAATATTGTCTTTGGAAGCCAGGTATGTCCTACATATTGCCAACATTCTAATATGCAGACATAAACAGAAGCATTGTGCTTTGTAAGTATGCCAAATGAAATCTGCCTTCAACACCACTAGAAAACATCAGTTCTACATATCTAAATGCAGTACTTTCTGAGTTTATCAGTGTTACAAATTTGTTACATCATATCCAGGAAAGAAAAATAAATTGCAAAGCAAATAACATAGTCAGGATACAAGAGTGTAACAGAATCCCCAAAGAAAATCTTTCTTGATATTGCATTTTCTCAAATTTTATGTAGACAATTTAGTTGATAGTGCAATTTGTAGATAGAATACTTCCTTTAAATTACCTACATCACTTCCTTATTTCTGCGTGGCCCTTCAAAAGGTCGAAATGGTAGACTTCCAGTTGCAGCATGATAAAAGGTCACTCCAATGCTCCACAAATCAACTGTTGCCCCGTACTTCTTCTGGTGCTCTTTCCGCAATACTGCTCGCTCATACATGTCAGGATGCTAGGGTGCAAAAAGGGAAAACAATGCAAGACTCTTGCATATATTGCAAGGATATTGCAATGGAAGTTCTATGGATATTATTACAGACAGCACCAGAGGTTATAGCTTTCTATATGTTATCTTCCATAAAATAAAGTACAAGACTTTTTACAATATATGGGTGAAATTCTACAGGCCTAAGTATTTTCTTTCACAAAAATGACAGAATACAAATTAAATAAGGCAAACAAGATTTGCCATAAGCAGAAGTTACTGGCTTTTATATATTACCACCAATCCTGACAGTAGTTTTGTTTCAAAACAAACTGTAATATGAACAAGGCTAACAGTCTATACCTTTAGCAGCAGTTATCTTGTCAAAAGAAAGGATAATTAAAACAAATTTGGCCACATTCATTTGAGATTTTCTTTTCTACACAAGTGAAATGAGGGAGATTTTTTTTAATGGGATACCTTTTTTGCAGAATGCTTGCAGGCTTGCCTTGAGCTTCTATTGTGATAGTTTTGGCACAAAACCACCTTTTGATTCACCTGGGCCTTCTAAAATATGATCCTCAGGCTGTGAATTTTGATCCTGGACTTTTAAAAACGAATATATAATTTGGTTTGCTTGTTGTTTGTGAACCAGCCAAGCTAGTTTAGTATTACTTCAAACAGATCATTATGGTTTGTTTAATAAACCATGATTAAAATTTCTACTTAGCAGTCATTAAGGAAAAGAAAAAATATTGGGCTTACCAAATATTCTTCTGTTCCATAGAGGGAGACAAACTGTTCATCATCATCCAACTCCCTAGCAGCCCCAAAATCTGTGAGTTTGTAAACTGATTGTCCATCTTCACCTATAACACGCATTATATTGCCTGGTTTGATGTCACGATGCACTATTCCATTTTCTCGAAGATGGTTCATACCAGCCACTTCAACGTAAACAATAAATTAAAAATACATATAAGTAGATTACAAAATTATGTATTTTGATAAGAAACATGGTACCTTATTACAATTATAGGAGTGCATACTTATTTTCAATTACTTTATTTCTTTATGTATCAGTAAATGCCAAGCAGGAATGAACAACTGGCCAAACTCAACATTAGAATGTGATTTTGCACTAATGTTCATACTCAAAGGCAGATTCTAATGTCCTGCAATGTCAAGAGACAGGGAGGTATAACTTTCCCAATGTATTATTTGGATGGGAATCTAATTTATACCAAAGAAACTTACTTTTTTTTCTTTTTTGGAAAAAGAGTAAATATCTGAAACAAGATTTCAAATATTTGGCTTGTAACGTTTATGATAGTGCTCCAAGATCTTGATCAACTATTTCCAACAGCTACAGGCTGAGGTACAGAGAAGATAATTTATGGAAACAAATGTTCCAAAAACACCACTGCCAGAAGAGCAATTTTATTTACAGTGCAAGCCTATAGATGCAAACTAGGATGTTCAGTCTAAGTATGGTGGGCTTATTAGTGTTAAATACAACTGTAGATGCATTTATACTACTCAATTTCTATCACCTTAGTCTTTGCAACTCAGACATGGTAGCCTAAGCACTGGGACCAAATAGGAGCCATTTGGGAAGAGCCACACAAGTCATCGTCAAGCAGCAACAGCATGCACTGTGAGTAGGAGTCCTCAGAGACCTTAGTGGCTCTTCCAGGTTGCTGACTGGTTTAGTCCTCTTCCTGATACCTCTCCTTCTTAGGCAGACTGGCATATTCTACCTGGGTTACAAAAAATCTTGAAAACCACAGATAGCAGGAAAAAGATGCGGAAAGCTGTCTTTGTCGTCATACATTGTTGTGTGAAAGTTTGCAACCCAGATATGGTATGCCTAAGAGAGAATGACAGCCAGTTTGGTGCAATGGTTAAGGCATCAGGCTAGAAACTGGGAGACTGTGAATTCTAGTCCCGCCTTATGCATAAAGCCAGCTGGGTGACCTTGGACCAGCCACTCTCTCTCAGCCATATGAAGCAGGCAATGGCAAACCACTTCTGAAATCTTGCCCAGAAAACTGCAGGGACTTGTCCAGGCAGTTGCCAGAAGTCAACATGACTTGAAGGCACACACACAAAGAGAGAAATACTTTTAGATGGCTGAGTATGAGAGTCTTCTCGGTAGAGGAGGTGCTGAATATACAGTATATGCAGCTGTATTTTGAACTGGAGATCTCTCCTAAGACTCCTCAAGTAAGAAAGGGTAGACATGAGAGGATTACCTTAGTGGCATAAACACCCATATCCTCTCCTTTTCACATCTGTAAACACAGCCCTTAAAAAGGTTTGGAGATGGTGCAAACCTAGAATAGGACACAGGTCAACTCCCAGTGGGCAAAAGATTATCAAGGTATACTACAAAAATACACTTTTGAAATTCAGCTTCCTGAATAAGAGAATGTAAGAGGGAAGGACACAGGAGTTTCTGCCATGGTGGCTGTCCTCTGATTGTAGGGATACTTTGGGTAAAGGTGAAAAGGTGAAGGGAGAACCCATGGGGTTAAGCCCACTGCTATGGCAGCTATGGAGAAGCAGCCATGTGATCTTTTCTTTCTGCCAGCCATCAATTTTGGTCAGCAGCTGCACTTTCTCATCATGCCCTGTTTCTAGATTATTTGACTTACACCTCTGAGCAGCAGGTAAGACAGTGAGGGAGACATTCTATTTCACCCTTTGAATTATGCAAAGATGGGGAGATAAGCACCTAGTAAATACCAATTACAGACAAAAATTTTGATTTTGCAAGAGATTATAGCAAGCCAATTTGAGTGGTAAGACTTCTGTATATGACAAATATACAGCACACACATTTTAATAATTAAATAAAAATGGGAAATAAAGACAGCATGTAAAAAGCAAATAAAGTTTTACAGATATCTAAACAAATTCAACAGCCTAAATTTAAACATCAGCCAGAATACAATGGCTATTATAAGACAGTAAAAATCCTTTGAAGAAAGAATTAAGCGGGCCTTTCAAAGCAGAGAATTTCAATTATGGATGTGTCCACTGAGTAGTCTCACTCTCTCTTATTGAACCCTGAATGCACCTCTTTTTTTTTTTTTTTGTGCCTTCAAGTCAGTGTTGACTCCTGGCAACTGCCTGGACAAGTCCCTGCAGTTTTCTTGGCAAGATTTTCAGAAGTGGTTTGTCACTGCCTGCTTCCTAGGGCTGAGAGAGTATGACTTGCCCAAGGTCACCCAGCTGGCTTTGTGCCCAGAGCAGGACTAGAACTTATAGTCTCCCAGTTTCTAACCCAGTACCTTAACCACTACACCAAACTACCTCTTGAATGTACCTCTAGTTCAGGATAAATAGCAAATCCTTCCAGCTGATTTTATGGCACAGTAATGTTCCTATTGAGCTGATTAAGTGTGTAAGGTTCAGAACATAAGATTCAGCACTCTGATTCGGGTCCAGAATAATAGCAGATTAGATTCCAACAGTTAGCTCCTTTCATTTTATCTGCCACATTTTGGACCAGCTGCATTTTTGGTACATTTTTTAAAAGGTAGTTCCAGATAGCATATATTCTATCTAGATATATCTAGCCTAGATATAACTGAGGCATGTGTCACTCTGCCTACATCTGCTTTGCCTAAGCAGGCACGCAATTGGTGCAACAAAGTTAACTGGGTCAGAAAGTACCTGGCCACAGTGAGAACATGTGTTTGTGGTTTACATGCTTCATACTTTTACATATTACAAGTAAATTCCTGCTACAAAGCTTGGAAAATGTGCATCTACTGCAGTTAAATGAAACAACGTCCAAATTGTTATTTTATATGACATACAATTCAAACATTCTAATTAAGTAAAGTAGATGAATATAGTATGGCAAAACCCAAAACCAAACACTAGACTAGTGGTTTGCAACTTTAGGTCCTCAGGTGTTATGGGCCCAGAAATCCCAAAATGAAAACCATAGTCTAAAGAACTCTTGGAGGCTGAAAGTTGGGAATAAGTACAATAAACATTTTAGAATCTAAGGACATAACTTTCACATACCAACATCTCTCAATACAATTAAGAATTCTGTTTCTGGCAACCCATAGGCATTAGATGGCTCTTCTAAAACTGTGTATAAACTGCCACATGGACAAAATTCCATAACAAGGACTTTATGTCTAGAGGTTGTCTAGGAAAAAAATAAAACAAAAGTTTTAATTTACATTAAGGAAGTTACAAAGTCAAAAATACAGTGAAGTATAAATTATGTTTTAGACCAGTGTTTAACCATGGGTGGCTGGGGAATTCTGGGGGTTGAAGTCCAGATATCTTAAAGTTGCCAAGGTTGAGAAACATTGCTTTAGACTAATGAGCTAACCTATGAACAAAGCTTGAGACAAGGATTTCCTTGATTACAGTTTATTAATTGAAATGCAATTAATTTAATTGTGCAATTCTGCACAAACAGTATCAGAAAAGGTTGCATACTGTGGGTTTGGATTCAGTGTCAAACACTTAGCATTACAAAACCAAGTGTAGTCTCCCCTTAGGTCTCTAGCTTCTTTCCTTCTCCTGGAGCTGAGAAGTTTTTGATTTTGTTTCATCTTAATGAGAGCTTGTCATGTTGTTTGAATCCAAACAAATTATTATTGATCTTAACTAAGGTTAATGGAAACAAGTCAATTCAAAAACTTCACTTACTTTTACTAAGCAAAATTAAAGTCAACCAGTTTAGGGACTGAATGATACATTAATCTGTAGCCAATTTAAAGCATGTGGAAATTTTCTAATTTCTTTCTTGTAGCCATTCCAGAAGAGGAAGCAGGGAGATTAAGTTCATTTTCATAACTTTACATTATATTTGAACATCGCCCATGTCCTTGTGCCTCTCAGAATATAATTAAGAAAAAAAAATGTGGCATATTGAAACCTAATATACAAAATGTAAAACGTCAATTGCTCCTCAGTAAAATACATGCAGAATAGATAATAATTACCTCTTCTTCTATGGCAAATAATTTGACAATGTTCTTGTGATTTAGTTTCTTTAACACTTCAAACTCCCTCATCTGAACATCCACAGGACGAAGGAAGCTGAAGTTATTAAATACTTTGACAGCATACAAGTCTCCAGTTTTCTGTAAGAAATATTAGGTTTATTTAGACAGAACCCAGAATCATTAAAATGACCATCTTTGGAAAACAACTCTTGTTCCTGTCCATCTGAATTTTTAATGAAACGTTTATAACATTTTTTAAAAAGTGTCATGGAATATTCATCTAGCAAAAGCTACAATATGTTATTAAGACACATCTGCTTCACCTCTGATAAGTAAACACATAGATGCCATTCAATATGAGAAGTTAAGAAAAGATCCTACATTGAGCCTAAGCAAAAATCTTTCCAACTGGCAGAATTTCTATCTTTGTACAAACCTTGTGTCGTCCACGGAAAACATTTGCAGTAGCTCCCTGTCCCAGGATGTCTGATAGAAGCCAGAGATAATTTGAAGTGCTCTGCATATTTGCTCCCAATTTGTCAAATCTATTGGGTTTGAAAAACAAAATATAACTTCATGAATTAAGTTGCCAATATGTCCAGGACAAAGTATGAACTGTTCTTATTTTAGATCTACAGGCAAATATCCCCATAAGATAATTTTAACTGACTCCTGAAAAAGCTTTTCTTCTATTCATAGAAAAATACAAGCACTTAATAACTCCAGCTTAAACAAATAATTGCAACGGTATTTATCTTTTTTATTAAAAACTGAAGAATCAAAAGGCATAAACTTATTGTGTGGGTATAAATAAATACCTTGTTTACTAAATAGCAGGCTGCCTGGATCACATATGTGACCTTTGTCTCAACATACACTCATAGTTAAAGCCTTTAGACATCATAAAGTCTCCCCTGAACTGAGCTTGACTCCTGCTGACTCTATGGGCACATCCATGTTGTTGTTTTGGGCAACAATACAACACTGCTTTGTCACTGCCTTCTTCTTTTGGGATGTCCTTTAGCTACCCAGTCTAGTTTACAGCCATGGAATTTCTTCCTCCAATTCAAATACTAATTAGATCTAACCCTGCTTAGCTTTCTCAAGATCAGTCAGATGCTGCCACATGCGGTTACTGAGATTTATACCCTTACAGAATTAACACAGAGAAGCGTGCTTTTTTCAAACACAGGAAATAATTATCAGTGCTATAAACTGCATCTACTGACTTATTCTCAACTTCCGTTCATTAATTAAACTTCTTAAAGAGATTCTACAAGTTAAAATTATGTTACTAACAGTTATCATAAACTTGAACTGAGTCTAGTAAAAGCAGATGTGTCATTTTTCCGTGTCTTCAATCTATGTATGTGTCATCATTATATTGTATGAATGCTGCTTAAAGCAGACATGTCTGCACAACTTCATCTACATCAATGAATAAATTCTGTGTTCTATGCAGAACACCTAACATTCTCAAATTTATTAAGATGCAGTTCCATGCACAAAATGGGATGTACAGTGTGCAGGTGCATTAAATGGGGAAAAAATACACAACAAATTAGGATTTTCATTTGAGGCTTGATATAGTGGAGAAGGGAGTGTTGCTTAACTGTGCTACTTTTTGTTTACTTTGAAAACTTACATTGCAATTTGTTTTGGCAAAATTCTGTATCAAGGAGTTCATAAAAATAGTTACAATGTTTGCAAATTATACCAGTTTCTAAAAACAACACTCTACAGAAAAGTGGTTTGCTACTGAGTGCTAGATTCTTATCATTTAAGAAATATTATTGGTAATTGGGGTAAAGTAAAACTTCAAGAGATAAAGGGGTCTCACTGGAAAAATACCTCTTTTGGATTTACAGTAAATAAGTACACTAAAAACAAAGTTACAGTCGAAACACGGTTAACTGAATAGGCACAAAGCAAACAAAGTGATGATGTGCAGCTCACATAATAATGTATTATCATTATATAACACAGTAATGTATGTTATATGCTAAGGGTACATTGGGGACTGGATTTTAGTTGCTAAAGAGACTTTGACTTCTTTCCTAACAAAATTTTCTTTCAATCAACATTCAACCTGGTATCTGTACTCCAAAGCACTACCTTTAAGTCCATTAAATTTAGTCAAAAGTCCTGGTTTTCTTTTCAATGAATTGAATATTCCCCCACCCACATACATACAAGAGTAACAGACAGGAAGATACTCATTCTACTCTACTACCAGTTTCTGAGCAGACTGGCTTTTGTCAGTGAGGCTTTTACAATACACTTTTTAGTAAGATGGAGAAGCACAGACATTTGTGTCACAATAAAAAAATGCCATCCCTTACATATCTGCATGCAGTGTTTCATTATTTTGGTGTTGTCATCGTTTGGAAGAGACACCTACAGTATGTAGAAAAGGTGCATACTAAAGGTGTTACTAACCTGAGTTGAACCCCTGCTAGATCCAACATTCCCTGCTAATATTAAGGACAAGACAGCCAATTTGGCAGTATACTGCAAGCATAATCAAGCCCCAACTTATACCATGTATGCTCATGCTATTATATGCAAGGTAGGAACTCTAATCTAGAGGCTACCTTGCAAGCCAACATGCCTTGGCCACATACCACCAACTTGGAGGTGTAAGTAGTATACTGAAACACATTCAATAAACCAAAAAGTTTTGATGGAAAGAAAAAATGGTGTGGAAGGGGGGTAAAACAAGAAACCTCCAGCAGAAGAAACAGAAGTGACAAAATTATTTGGGATGAAACTAAAGTAAGAGAATTCTAGAATGAATATTTCAGTGATTTGCATGGAAGCGATAGTTATTTTTCAAAGATGGAACTGTAAATGTTAATGTCCAAGAAAAAATTAAGGAAAAGGAAGTCATACAAGTTGTGAGAATGTTGAAAATAGTAAGCCTGCAGGTGTTTCTCCAGTGGCAGTGCCACTGGAGAAACGGTAAAATATGAGTATGATTTGCTGCAATGGCTGCGCCAATTGTTTAATGTGTGCAAAGGCTCCATCTGTGCTTAATGATTGCAAGAGTGACATCACTTCTCTATATAAAGTAAAAACAATTAACTGGGTCTGTCAAAATATTCGGAATAATTCTTTTCATATTTAAAGAATATGAGAGGTAGATAATGAGCAAAATTTGGGAACTGTAGTGTTGCATTATGCTGATCAGGGGTGTGCACACCAGGTTTTTGCTCTTCAGCAACTGTATAAATATGAGAAATAAAGTTTATTGTATGACTCTTGATTTAGAGGAAGTGTACAATAAACTGAATACACTCAAAGTATGTAATGTTTTGTGTACAAATGGAATTTAAGATTGGTTGCTGAATACAATTAGAGCAGTAGATGATGGTAGTAGTGGCAGTGATTTATTAAATTTATACGATACCAATTCCTATAAGATTCACAGCAGTTGATAAGATCAAATAATAGACAACAGTCAACATTAAAATGTCAGTAACACTATCAATAAAAAACAATATAATAAAAGCAGTATAAAAATGGAAGTAAAGCATGCATGAGAATAAATGGAATGCTTAGAAAATCATTCAACACTGAGCAGGAAATACAACAAGGAAGTCTGATATCCACTTGGTTTCTTAATATATTAATTAAGTACAAGAAATTTCTGTAGTGACATAAGTCATGTATTGCTTGGGGATGTGAATGTGTGTGTACTTTTGTATGCTGATAATGCCATGCTGTTGACTGGGAAAGTTAATGATACACAGTAAATGTTAGTGTGTATGACACAAGAATGTAGAGATGAAAATTAGTGAACCAAATGCTAATGTACTTATTATTTTATTTAGTCAAACTTATAGGCCACTTGATACTCACAACTCAGTTGTTTTTGACAAGGAAAAATGAATGACTGCAAATGATATATAAATTATGTAAAACTAGAGTAAATTTTGGTAGAATTTGGTATCAGGTCATTTGGGTTCTGTTGTGAGACATGAGCATTTAAAGAAGCAAAAATGGCTGTGTATAAAAATGTGCTTCTCACTTTGATATACAGAAGCAAGAACTGAGTATGTTAGACAAAACATGTAAGTTGAATGCAATAGGAATGGGATACCTGTGATAGAACAAGAAAGGAGGATCAAGAATAAGCAGGTGATGAATGTGGACTGAATGAAAAGTGAGTGAGCAGTATGAAACAAGTGTACAGAAATGGTTTGGTCCTACAAAGAGAATGAATGAGAACAAAATTGCAAAACAATTATGATGTATGAGGAATATGCTGAAAGGAAAGGGAAGGCTGAGAAACTTGAAACTGGATGGAGTTGATGAGATCCTCAGAGAGAGAGATGAGAAGTTAAAAAACAAAGTTCAATACATGAATCAGTGAATGGACATGGAGAAAACAAGGATGGCTTTCAAGGATAGCAAAATATAGAAAATAATAACGAATGGTTGTTCGTATATCCTAATTTATTTTTTTTCCCTTCTCTTGTTTTCTGCCTTTAATTTCTTTTGCTCACTACTTCTCACTTGTTTTCTCTCTGCTTTGTATAATACTGTTCATCCTGAAAGGGAATAGTGTGATGCATATGCATCCATGTACTGAATGCATATATGGTTTAAAATGATCTACTGCTCCAATGTAAGCCATTCACTAAAATTAGCACACCACATTTAGCAAAGAACCGTTTCATGATTTATCACAATGTGTGCCACTGATTTTGATGGGTTTTTTTTTCCAAACAAGGTAACTTCACTCTTCTATATTTCATATGCATTGTTTCTATTAATGAGAAAATAATCGCTTGGAACTATTGCTTTAGGGGTCAGTATATACATATAATAAATAGACCCAGCTCTGGTGGCTCATGGGGGAAAACAGAGTCTACAGTTAGAAGCAATACAAGAACAACCAAAATTATGTAACAAGTTTCTGTGTTACTCAGGCCTGGTTCACACTTCACAGGAATCTGTAATATTTGTTCTTATTTGTTATAATATTTGTTATAAAATTGGTTTTACTTTAGTGTGTTAGGTGAACCCAACTATAGCAATTTGTAAACTATAGCTTGTGTAAACTATAGTAATGTATAAACTATGGTTAGCTTTAAAATGATTTCTGCAATACAACATCTCACTAAGTCAAAATGAAAGAAACCACATTATGACTTAGCTTCTTATATGAACCAAGGGTAAGAAATCAATAGCTCTTCAAAACAATTAACTATGTAAGCATGTAGGCATGTCTACCTTTTCTTGGAGACAATCTACTGACAATGTCAATCACTAGCTCCTTAAGTTGAAAATTCAAAACACATAAATGGCAGCATCCACATTACAGCGTTGTATATCTTTTTTTTTTTTAATGATGTGCTTTTTTTTTCAGGACGTGCTGCTACTTATTAGCAACTGCTGATAAAGGCTGAATTATAAAATACCACAAACTGCTAACTTTACAATCTATCTAGTGTCATCCCAGATAGATTTACTAGGAAGCAATTCTGGGGAAAAAAGTACCTGATTCTAATAATATTTTATATTACTTAAATATATTCTAGCATATCATAGCAAAAACTATATATTCTCCAGCTGAACTAGAGCTGTTTCAGTTAATAACTTGAATTTTGTTATAAATTAAGTTGAAAAATAAAATTAATTATTTTCCATATTGTGCACGTATCTTCTAAAAATGAAATCTACATCTATGATTGGGCTGAATCTATATGTATTAAGGGTATATCACACAATAAGTGGACACTTTTTTTCTAGAAAAGTAAAGCGTTGTCCTCATTAGCACCAACCAGCTTTTATTTCAGAAGAGAGGCCAAACATATTCTTAGGAAAAAAAGACAGAGGATGACTGGAAACGCGCACTTCACTTTGCATTTTGGTGGCTGAATGCTGCAATGTTACCAATTCAAAATATCCACCATCCCAAAAGATAAACAGATTACACTGCTATCACTTTGCATCTATGCAGAAAGATAGTACAGTACTGGTAGTCCTCAGTTAACAACTGCCCTGTTTAGCAACAGTTCAAACTTACAGCGGCACTAAAAAAGTATGACCAGTCTTCAAACTTATGCCAACGCAGCAACTCTGCAGTCACATGATCGCCATTTGTGAGCTTCACAACTGGCTTCCAACAAGGAAAGTCAATAGAGAAGCCAGCAGTAAGTCACAAGTTGCGGTCATGTGATGTCTCACTTAACAACCTCAAATTATTTGTTTAACGACCACAGCAGAATGGACATTGTAAGGCTGACGTGGTCATGCGATGTTTCACTTAACAACCCCATCACACAGCACCAAAGGTGCTGGTTCCAATTACAGTTGTTAAGTGAGGACTTCCTGTAGTAGGCAGGTATTTTCTTTCTTTCTTTCAAGATTGTGAATGTGAGAAAGAACACTGATAATAATAGAGAGCAAGACTGGAGAGGGTAATAAAGTGTAAGCAAGGGGATTTTCCTCTCACACACATACATACATGCCTGCACCTGCACACATTCAGGCAAATGCTTAAATTTAAAACTGATGTAGAAGTTTTTATGCAAAGCATCCCATGCCTTACAGCTGAGCCTGTGAATTATTTCTGTTACAAAACATTATGCTTGCACTTAGGCAATATGAGCCCTCCGTTACAGAGCTAAAAGCATGAAGGCTGATTCTTAACGGCAGGCCACCTTATTATATTATGCATGTGAGGATAAACACCAGGCCGTGAGATGCAGGAATAAAGATGCAGGTGCATAAGACTCAGAACAGGAGAAATGAATTCCTATCACAATATTGTGTGCAACTCTGGGCAAACAAGGCAAACAAGAAAAGTAAGGCTTTGCAACAAGCCATCAATAGGTAGGAAGCCCGAGGCCAGGGCAACGGGAGCTCTAAGCCAGCATGGTTTGAGGCCACCAGGCTGGAGAAGCACCGAACGACGGAACTGCTTCGCCCGACGCAGTCGCCTAGAAATAAGCCCTGTTATTCAGCACAGACAGGCACAAGCTCCAACTAGTTCCGCAGAGGTCGATTTTGTCTTCTTGGAAAGCTTCGTCACACCGGACCGGCTGGAATGAGTCCCCGGAAGTGCCACAACCCTCTTCTCTCCCAAGCCTCAGCAATTTCATTTCTGGGAGAAGCTCCCCCACCCCAAAGAGCAGCTAGTGCTGCTGAGGCGCGGTGCCAGACTTCCCCACCTCAGGCCTACCAAGCTGGCCAAGTGCCCTCTCCCTCAAAGAGACCCGTCATTCAGTCCTGGCCGCGGGGGGCAAGCTCCGCGACGCGCTTCCGGGCCCTCTGCTCTCTTTACCTTCAGACGCTCCATGCAACGGCGCGCGGCTCTGCCTTCTGCTGCGCCTTCGCCCGACGCCAGCGGACGGCGAGCGCGGCAACAGCCTCCTCCCTGCCCCAAAGCCCACTCCAGCTCTCGCTCGCCGCCCAGCTTCCCCTTCGTTTCCGGCTTCCTGGCCGCGTAGGAGGCGGAGCGGAGCCGACCGAAGCGGCTGCGGGCGGCTCTTGGGCGCCCGCCCCCTCGGCAGCCTCGCTGGAGCTTCCCGCTGGGGTCGTCCGCGCTCCGCCCGATGCAGATTTCCCCACGCAAAAGCCTCAGAGCGCTCGGTAGGAACTGCGATGCTCACGCAGGTGTAGGGGTTGCAGCTTTTATTGCATAGACACAGAGACAGGAAATGGAGGGGGGAGATAGTTTCTACGAACACGTGTTTTAACAATAAAATCGTTGCTCTGTATTCAGATAGGATTTGCTTCCAAGAGTATCACTGTTGATGATCACGTAAAACACAGCAAAGGAAACAGTAACACATATAGTTGTCGTGTGTATGCAGTTGTTCTATATATTGGGCATGTTTTCACATAGAAGGATGCTGTTACTTTCTTGATGTTTTCTGGGCATGTTTACTTGAGTCCTTTCTTAAGGTTTAGCTGAAACAGATTTAATAATTGTATATAGTTATTTATTGAATTTGTACACCGTCCAACTCCCAGCGGCACAGTATCAATACTGAGCTGTCGATTCAATCTCATCACCCCATGTGCAATCCAAGTGTAGTATCTGAGGGCTAAAGTGTTGATGGAGATACATTAAGAAGTGTTGTGTGAGCACTCTGACTTACCGCAATCAGTGTAATAATGTAGGTAGCTGTAGTAAACCTCTCTTCAGGATTCCGCAAGAAAATGTGATTGGAAAAAAAAACACCAGTTTTTGAATTTGCACACTGCAGAATTCTAACATAGTGGTGGGAATTTTTATGCACTGAAACTCAGCTGCAGTCCTGCCACTTTGCTGCTGTTGTAAATGTTGCAAAACATGGATTATATAGGTTTGAAGTGAATTGTGAAGTTTTTGTATTTTTTTTAATTTTCTCATTTAGTTATGCTGTTCTAATTTTTTATTAGCATTAGTATTTTACAACATGTCTGATGGTCCAATATGGCAATTTTTGAAATAAAGATGGAATAGGAGTATTCTAGTCCTAGTCCTACGGGCAAAATACTGACAATCTTTTGGGTCATTTCACTGCACTAGCAGAACAACTAACACAATAAAAGTCCGCCTTTACAATGAAAGCAACTGATCAATGGGTTTTATGTGGACTGGTTATCCAACTATCTTATTCCGTTGTGCCTCATCTGTGGCAAACACAAATGCAGCAATGGCCTCAGCAAAATTGAAAATTTAGTAGCAGAACTTATTGCCCAGAAAAAGAAAGTCACACAGTTGGTGAGAACCTTGTAATGCCAAATTATAGTGAGTAAAATGCTAGGACAAGGTGAAGGATGAGAAATTGAAAAGGTTGTTAAGGTTTCATTTTTTGTGTTATCTGTAGTTATATGTTGGAGCAGAACCCCTGCAGATAAGTAGGTGACCAGAACTTTGCTTTAGCAGAGCCATCATCTCTTCTTTGAGAGTCTTCCTTAGGATCAGGCTCTGAAAAGCAACTGTTATGGTAGTCAAGAGACATCCAGTAAAAGAGGGAAGAAAATATGTTAAAAATGTTTCATTCTAAAGGTCCAGAGAACTCTGGAATGTTCTGTTCCTCCTCTTGACCACTTCCTAATAGAGAGGGTCCAGGAGAAAAATTAAACATTGTGCAGTTCCCAGAATGGAAAGTTTGACATATAACTAGAAGAAAGCTTTATTGAGTCTTGTAAATATAGCTGTATGTATGCAAGATAAATTGTGTCCATTAATCTTCTAAAATTAATATAAAAATTCTGTTAGGATACCATCTATTGAAAAAAAAAATTAAGCAACAATTCTGTACAGTACACACGCAGCTGATTTAATGGCCAACATACAAAAAATAATTTAAGACAATTTAACAATTTCATTGAATAACATTTATTTGTTTGTATAAAAAGGTAGTGCCACATCCTGTTTCTGATTAGATCTATTAATAACTGTAATTAATATCTATTAACATTTTATATGTTTAGGCCATCCAATGAAACATTTATCTACAAATAGGGTTTGATTATTTTATTTTATTCCACAATACATGAACAAATGAATCTTGTTTCTAATATGCACATATTTTATTTAAAAATGTACACAATTTATAACCATTGCTATGTAATTTGGAGAAATTTATACATTGTTTAATTTCAAAATTAAAAAACAGCATTTTATTTTTGCTCTTTTAATTACAGTATACAGTAATCCAACATATTGTTTGAAACAGACAATCAGGCAACTTGTGTTGTCTTTATGCCATTATGTGCATCAACCAGCAAAGTATAGGCAATTCTCCTGTATTACATAAGAAGGCTAATACACATATGATTTATGCACAGAGAAACAAAAAAAAAAAGTAAAATTGAATGGCACAGAAGTTAGCATTCCTATAAATTAATATCTGGAGTTCCTGATTAAGGAAATCAGGCAGAAATTCCAGTAAGATTCCTTAGGGTTTTGCTCTTTGAAAGAATACCTGTTTAAGAAAATGTATCAACATTAGAATTTAAGAAAACTACTGAAAAAAATCAAACAGAAACAGATGTTACTATTGGCAGGAGCAAGTTTAAAGCACAATAGAAAAATTCTTATATATAATGGAAGGCAATCAGTTGGGACAGAGCCTCCAATGTGGACAGGACATAGTATTGCACTGTACTGATTTGTAACACTAAAAACTACCAGTACTCTTCATACTTAATCTTAAAATGCAATGGTTTATCCTTCTGAGAAGCAATGTTGCAGTATTTTAGTGTCACGCGTTTAATTATGGATTTAAACTTAATATAATGCACTACGAACAACAAATAAAGTCAGTAATTTGTTGAATACCATTTAGATGTAAAATGTATTCATGATATAACGTTCTGCACCTCATTTAGTTGTATTAGAGATACAATTTAAATAATAATTTTTAAAAGAGTCTAATTATACAACACGGACTTAAAACTCTTCCTTAGATTTATTAACCAAGAGAGATGGAAAACAATTCTGGTCTAGATGTTGATGATACAGGGATTGAAATTGCCTTCAATCATTCAACTATCATTAATTTATAAAAATTTGCTCCCTTCCTCTGACAGTATCAAGGTGGAATATAAAATATATATTAAAAACTTTTCCGTGAGTTTTCTTTAAAAAATAATCCTTTGAAATTGTGTGTAGGAGTTTGATAGAAGTAAAAGGAAGAAAGCTTAAGTCTCATACAGCCCCAAATATTTTGTGTGTGCGAATGTCTACAAAGAAGCATCTATATGTGCAGTTGCTCACATACAGGTGTTCTGTGTGACCTGCCATGATCAAGGGGCCCTTCCTTGCTATCCCTGCTGAACATGTGAGCCTGAGCAGCCAGGGTGACCTAGCTTGTAACACTAAGAATGAAACTTGTAGTGGCCCATTTTTTTTTACTATACTAAAGCCTCTTCACGTGATGCAAGAAAGCTTCTGTATTGACATACTCATATTTCTTACAAGAAGAATGATTTTAACGGTTTGCACCACATTGGTACGTGTATAGCAAGTTATTATGGAGCAGTCATCCGTTTAGTCATCCCTCACCTCAACCACCATTCAGTTCCACCTTTTTCAAGAGCAATACAAAGACAACAAGGCAGGGAGAAAGTACTACAGACAATAAGCACAGCTGAATTGCTTGAATATTCACCATACAGTTCACATGCTTATTTAAGGAAAAATACAAGCATTCAACCCTTGAAAGTCAAAATATAAATGTGAATTTAACCTACCTTTAAGTAGTTTTTAAAAACTTTAGCATCAGGCTGCTGAAGTGCTTGACAGAACTCCTATATGAAAAAAAATGATATTTCAAGAATATTAAATTAGAAAAATACATACCTGAAAATTATTCAATCTGTTGCAATCTTACCTTTTTCTAGAAGAACTAGAATTAGTTAGATCCTGCTGCCTGCTATGACAGTACCTCTAATACTAGATGCAAAATATAACTAGTTCTCTGTAATCTAATCGGTAATCTAAGCATCTAAGAGCATTTTTGTTTATGCTGCTGAATGGAAACATCTGTTCTTTAGTTAAAACTGCTATCATATTTGCAGCAATTAGCTTCATGAGGCAGGGGGCAAGAAATCTGGGTTCAGTCATCATAATTAGATAACATTAAGTGAGTTTTAGGGTATTCATGCACCAATCCTAATCAGCCAGGGTCAGTAATGTATTAAACTCAATCTTTATATAATTCGGTTATCTATTAGGACATACAGTACCGGTTCCTTATAAACTCAGATTAATACTCTGCTCCAAAGCAGACCTTGCAATCACATTAAGCTGATGCTCCTCAAATGAAAAACTTTGTAACACATAGAAAAACTTTAAATCAGCTTCAGAATATGCCCCCATCTACCCCCAAAGCCACATGAATTGAATAAAAAAAAACCCCTAACCTGTATTATTTCAGGAGCTACTTGCAATGAAGGCAGATACTCCTGTTGCAGATACTGGATACATTCAAGACCCTAGAAAAGAAAATATAAGCAGTGTTTTGACAGTGATTAGACATTGTATATTTCAAATCTGCTCCATTTTACGTGATCACACCCACTGTTTATAAGGTTATAGGTTAAGATTAATGCCAATCAAGGCTGAAGACTATAAAAAACAGATGAAAGACATTTCTGTCACTTTAATCATTGCGACAGATTGAAAATTTGCCATTTTTAAAGTAAAAATCCTAAAGGGAAACAACAAAAAAAATGCTTCTTACAATTATGTATGGTATCGTTCAGCAACTCTGACATGGACTTGTCTAATGGCAGATGATGAAAGAAGTTCACTATTTTTGCAACCAGCCATTATGCAAATTAAGCTTAAATAAGCAGGCACCGAATATGTGTAATTTATTTCAAAAGCCTACATTGAGGAAGTACAATTGCAGTTTTCTGTCTGGATTTCTGATAGTAGTATTGTCAGAACAAAATGGAAAAACAAAATGGAGAAAAAACTATCTCAAAAATGATTCAAAACGCCTAAGACAAGTTTTAGATATAACTAGACAACCTGTGACCCATTGGTCATCGTTTCAGAGATATTTCCTTACCAAAACAAAATTATCATGAAAACTAGGGGCCTTAATGCTTTTAATTACTCATTTATCATTATAAAGAGTATGCTTAAATTATCAGCATTTTTTGTACTTTGGATTTTTAATGGAAAAATGAATTTGACCTTTGTAAACTAAATGATAATTTGATTTTAAACTTGATATAGTATTGCAGCTTTGATTATCACTATCCCCTCTCCTGCTTTCTTGGATAATATCCAAAATATTTCTCATCCAGTTTTTGACTTGTCTTTTCTGCATATCTGATTTTTTGTTCTACTGTACATACAGAGGTACAAAATGGTACGGATATATGATCAGAATTCATCAAGGCCTCACAATCCAGAATATTTGATCCAGCAAAACTGTAAATATAATAACTGAAGTGAGAGGATGAGACTGAGACAGCAAGTGTGGACTCACAGACAGACAGATATATGTATGTTAAATTGTTTTTAAAATGTTACTTGTTTTATTCATTAAAATTAAATGTGTACATTAAAAACCCCAGAAAGCTACAGGTAGTAATTTAATGTTTATAATTAAATTCTATTGTAGAATTTAAACTTTTTTTTTTTAAATCCTGCTTTATTCTTCTAAAATAGAGTTTTTGAGTGATTTCTAAAATATTAGAAGCATATATAATAACTAGTTTAATGAAGGAAAAATATATTAAATTTGCAGATTGGAATGTAGGATTTTGGGCACAGTATTAGTGACATATTTGAAAACTATGTTCATTATACTTTAAGTTTAAATCCTGAATAGCAAAAATAAACTACTAGAATTCATACAAACTGTTCCTATAAACGATGTCTGTATGTTCTAATAAACCTGTAACTGCTTTTCCATAAATTCCATCAAATTCAGTAAAACCCATTCATTGAATCACATTTACCTTGCTTACTGAAAACATTTTTATCATTCATCTTAATTTTTACAGAATTCCTGGAATGTCTTAATCCACACATACCTTTTTAAAGAAAAATGTTTGATTTCTGCCTTTTTCAGCTCCTCTGACTGAAAAAACAATTGCTGTTTACAGTAGAGCAATTTAAAAACATGAAGGCTAAAACATTAATTTTCTAGTTTTAATATTTGTTTTCTTAATCACTGTTATAAATATGTAGTATATGTCATTAAATGTTGTTCCCTTTCTCTCTGACACACACACTCACTTTTGTCGTAAATCATATTCTGCCCTTGAATTTGGCTTGGTGTGATGTGCAGATACCTCTGCTGCGGGGGTGCAGAAGGGGAAGAGGCAAAGGAAGTCCCAGGTAAGGAGCGCAGAGATGCTGCAGGAGGGTAGGGGAGGCCCTGGCAGGCTGTGAGCAAGTTGGCAGAGGGTGGTGCTGCGGGACATGTGGGGAAAGACAGCACAGGGTGTGTGAGAGCACAGGAAGGCCAGCAAGGAGAGTGCTGGTGGGTGTGGGTGTATGTGCGAATGCAGGGAGACCCAGGAAGGAGGGCACTGGTGGGGGCGTGCATGTGTGTGTGTGGGAAGGCAGGAAGACCAGGGAAAGAGGGCGCAGGGTGTGTGCAAGCACAGAAGGGCCCAGAAAGGAGGGTACTGGTGGTCATGTGCGTGTTTGCCACCTCAGAAAGGCCTGGGAAGGAGGGCATGGGGTGCACGTGTGTATGCGAGTGCAGGGAGGCCAAGGGAAGTAAATGTGACCTTACTTGCTAGCTTCCCCATTGACTTTCCTTCTGGGAAGCTGGCAGGGAGTGTTGGAAATGATAATCAAGTGACTGCGGCTGAGCACAGTGGCGCAGCAGCACTGTGGCACTTAAGTGGCCACAACTTTGCCAAATCTCAATCTCACAGGAGTAATGGGTCCCGGATTTTGGATGTATACTGTAAGTTAGCCCATCTGAGGTACCTTGTTCAAAAATTGTTGCCCTATGATGCACCATTTCACCCAACTGAAGGATACAAACAGACACAAAAGTTTTAGTAATATATAGATGGTAATTATTTTCAGGAGCCTTACCCTTTTGAGATGAATTGTTTTTAATGTCACTGCACATTCAGATAAAGTCTATTAAAACAAAACAAAAGGGTTTCAGTTCAAATGCGTGAATATTACAGTTTAAATGTTTTTAATAACCTTTACCTTTTAGGGGACCAAGAGGAGGAAACATGATGTGGAAAAAACATGACATGCTCAGCTTTAAGAGATCTGAGCTATTCAAGACACCTGTAAGTGTTACTATGGCAGATGGAAATTCTGCCATGAGATTATAAGGTTTTGCAGACAAAGGAATTTCTAGAGCTTTGAAGCCATGCTTTGGGGTGGAAAATTAATTTGTATGTATCAGTAATATCATTTGGACTTAAAACCCAACCTTTTTTGAGCAGGTTTTAGTCTGCACAGAAAACCTGGTGAGATCCCAATCCAAACTTGGCAGGCTGAAATCAGCAGAAGCTCTGCATTAATCTGCCCATGCGTTGTTAGCCATGGAAACAGTATTTTAATGCTACCAAACAGTTGTGAATATACCTCGTACACAAAAAATATAGAAACCTAGAATTCTTTGAGATACTGTATTTATTGGCATATAACATGCACTTTCCCCCCTAAAATTTGGGGCTGAAATCCTAGCTGTGCATTATACGCTGATATATGTGTTATATGCCGACGTATAAGCCCCCATATAAGCCCTGCAGCTTCTCACCTCAAGCAGCAGGGCAGGGAGAGTGGAGCCTTCATTTGAGCCAGGGCTGTAACTGTGGCTGCAACCGTGCGCTTCCCACCTCCTTCTCTGATTGATGGCACTTAAACCATGCCTCCTGTGTTTGCAGTCTTTAGTGACATCACCCATGTGGTCCGGCATTCAGCATGTCAGAGCAAAGTGCCTCCCCAAAGGGACTTGGTGAAGCAGGCCCCATTCCGTCCCAGGCAGCGCATCCCTCAGAAGCAAGTGAGCCCTTTGCGAGCTGCTGCCGCACTGGGGTGCCCAGAGCCAGAGGTGCCCCTGGCCGGCAAGTGGGGGCTCGTGGCCGTGGAAGCCGCCGCGCACCTCCTGGAGCTGGGGCCTGGCAGGAAGGGCACCCTGCGGCCCCTGGGCAGAGCCAGGAGGAGCCCAGCAGCCCCGCCACCATGCAGCTGTGATACATGGGCCTCGGCTCTCACCTGGAGCTGTTCCCTCCAGCTGCCCAGCAGGCAGAACGGCTGGATTTGGGATGGAGGGAAGGCAGGTTGGTGGGTGGACGCAGCTGGCCCGCGAGCCTGACTACCCGGACCCCTGCTGGCCGCTGGAGGTGGCGGCTCTGCAGACCAGCTGCGGGAGTGGGCTAAAAAGTCTCCTGCTTGCCGAGACCTCCCAAGGGGGCCCGAAGCCTTCTGAGCAGCTGCTCTTCCAAGGGCGGAGCTCAAGCAGCCCAAGCCGCCCCTTTGAGGCCTGCCACGGAGTGTCCGAGGAGGACAGAGCGCTCCGATCTTGCTGGGTCCTCGTTCGGGGTCCTGATGCCAGAGCTCTGCCTGTGAAATCTTTAGCGCAAAGTCTGTCTGGCCAAAGCTTTGCTCCAACACACTGAGTGCCAGCATGTGCGGGTGATGTCACTAAAGTACTGCGAGCTTCCCTCCTCTCTTTGCAGCATTCCGGCGCGTAGTAATGAGTCAGAGCAAAGTGCCAGCGCTTTGCTCTGACACACTGAGTGCCGGACCACGCGGGTGATGTTACTAAAGACTGCAAACAGAGGAGGCATACCCTAATAATAAATTACTGTACCCCCAATCCACTTTATTTTGCTTCCAAGTCATTTGTTTTAAATTTAAGTTTTTTTACTCAAACTTCCTTCTTAAAACTAAGGTGCGTGTTATACACCTATGCATGTTATATACCAATAAAACCGGTAACACTTAAGCTTTTGGATTTCGGCAGAATTTAGAGGCCCAAATTGGCTCCCATATTTTCTAGGCAACAAATGTTATCCAAGATTCCTAGTTTTCATGCAGCCCTAGGCATAAGTTACCAGTAAACAGCATGGACACATTTAGCAATTTCTGAATAAAATCAGATGATACAATACCTACCAATACTGTCTGTGCATCTGCTAAGTCAAATGTTTGTTTCAAAGGTGCTAAGAAACATGCAGGAACAATATGTTTATAGACAAAGTCAGCAAAACCCACAGGTCCATCTTTGCCTCCTAAAAAAAAATATTATGTTTTTATCAATTCCTTCATCCACTATTTAGGAAACAGGCTTACAATAATGCGTTGTGATATCAACCTATTATCAGTGTACTCCAAATACATATATTGAATGAATATGGTAAAAAAAAAGTCTGTATTAAGTTTAACCATCATAATATGAATGAAGGCTTACCCCAAAGTTCCACCAATTTTGAAAGAATGATAAAGCAGGTTTTTTGAGCAATAGGATCAGGATAGTCAACTGCTCCTTGAATGATTGTAAACAGCACACGCTCTACATTCTCTGCACCTAGAAACAAGAGAAATAGTACAATTTAGTAATATATGATTAATTCTTCTGAATCATCAAAAGACATTTGCAAAGACAGAAAAGTTTTCTACATATAAACGAATACAAAATATCCCTCCTTCAAGGAACATACGCATAATTTTATACTGGGAACTACAGTGCATTCGGAAAGTATTCAGACCCCCTTCACTTTTTTCAATTTTGTTATGTTGCAGCCTGATACTACACTCAGTACCCCATAATGACAAAGTGAAAACAGAATTTTAGAAATGTCTGAAAATTTATTAAAAAGGAAAAAGTGAAATATTACATTGGCATAAATATTCAGACTCTTTGCAACAACACTTGAAATTTAGCTCAGGTGCCTCCCATTTCTCTTGATTGTTGCTGAGCTGTTTCTACACCTGATTGGAGTCCACCTGTGGCAAATTAAATTGATTGGACATGATTTGGAAAGGCACACACCTCTCTATAGAAGGCCTCACAGCTGACAATGCAAACTGTATCAGAGCAAAAGCCATGAGGTCAAAGAAACTGCCTGCAGAGCTCAGAAGCAGGATTATTGCAAGGCACAGATCTGGGGAAGACTACAAAAAAAATTCTGCTGCACTGAAGGTTCCCAAGAGCACAGTGGCCTTCATAATTCTCAAATGGAAAAGGTTTGGCACAACCAGGACTCTTCCAAGACCTGGTTGCCCGGCCAAACTGAGCAATCGGGGGAGAAGAGCCCTAGTAAGAGAGGTGACCAAGAACCCAATGGTCACTCTGACTGAGCTCCAGAGATCCTGTGTGGAGATGGGACAAAGTTCCAGAAGGACAACCATCACTGCAGTCCTCCACTGATCTGGGCTTTATGGCAGAGTGGCTAGACGGAAGCCTTTCCTCAATGCAAAACACATGAAAGCTCACTTGGAGGTTGCAAAAAAGCACCTGAAGGACTCTCAGACTGTGAGGAACAAGATTCTCTGGTCTGATGAAACCAAGATTGAACTGTTTGGCCTCAGTTCTAAATGTTATGTCTGGAGGAAACTAGGCACTGCTCATCACCTGCCCAATACCATCGCAACAGTGAAGCATGGTGGTGGCAGCATCATGCTGTGGGGGGTTTTTTCAGCAGCAGGGACTGGGAGACTGGTCAGTGTTGAGGGAAAAGCTGAATGGAGTAAAGGACAGAGATATCCTCAATGAAAACCTGTTCCACAGCGCTCAGGACCTCAGACTGGGCCGAAGGTTCACCTTCCAACATGACAACAATCCTAAGCACACAGCTAAGACAACACTGGAATGGCTTAGGGACAACTCTCTGAATGTCCTAGAGTGAACCAGCCAGAGCCCTGACTTGAACCTATTGAACATCTCTGGAGAGACTTGGAAATGGCTGTCCACTGACGGTCCCCATCCAATCTGACTGAGCTTGAGAAGATCTGCAAAGAAGAATGGCAGAAAATCCCCCAATCCAAGTGTGTAAAGCTTGTTGCGTCATACCGAAAAAGACTCGAGGCTGTAATTGCTGCCAAAATTGCTTCAACAAACTACTGAGTAAAGGGTCTGAATACTTAAGTGCATGTGATATTTCAGTTTTTTCTTTTTAATAAATTTACAGACGTTTCTAAAATTCTGTTTTCACTTTGTCATTATGGGGTAGTGAGTGTAGATTAATGAGAAAAAAATGAATTTGAACGATTGTAGTATCAGGCTGCAACATAACAAAATTGAAAAAAGTGAAGGGGGTCTGAATACTTTCTGAATGCACTGTATATCCATCTTCTTAAACAGTTCAGCTAAAGATTGTTTTGAATTACAAGTTGTAATTCAAAAAACACTATGGGTACAATTAGAATTCATGGTATCATCAGAGGGGCCTGGTTCTCTTTTTAATGATAATCATATTGTGCTTCCAGAATTAAAAATCCTAATTTTGAGCCTTATTCAAATGATAAACTTACACTTTGGGATAATTCTGGTTTGAAAATTGCAGGTAAATCTTTTTTTATATATATTCATGGGTCATAAATTGTCTTAAAGAATATTAAATATGTCTTTTATTATTTGAAGATGACATTAATTCAATGCAAGTTTTTTCTTGTTTATTGGATACCTCAGGAAATATTTAAAAAGGAGTGGTTGTCAAGTTCATACAGGTGAAACTCTAAAAATTAGAATATCGTGCAAATGTTCATTTATGTCAGTATGGCAACTCAAAAGGTGAAAACAATATATGAGATAGACGCATTACATGCAAAGCGAGATATGTCAAGCCTTACTTTGGTATAATTGTGATGATTATGGCGTACAGCTTATGAAAACCCCAAAGTCACAATCTCAGAAAATTAGAATATTACATGACATCAATAACACAAGGATTGGAAATAGAACAATATCGGACCTCTGCAAAGTATAAGCATGCATATGTACTCAGTACTTGGTTTGGGCCCCTTTTGCAGCAATGACTGCCGCAATGCGGCGTGGCATGGATGCTATCAGCCTGTGGCACTGCTGAGGTGTTATGGAAGACCAGGATGCTTCAGTAGCGGCCTTCAGCTCCGCTGCATTGTTCGGTCTCATGTCCCTCATCTTTCTCTTGGCAATGCCCCATAGATTCTCTATGGGGTTCAGGTCAGGCGAGTTTGCTGGCCAATCACGCACAGTAATCCCATGGTCATTGAACCAGGTTTTGGTACTTTTGGCAGTGTGGGCAGGTGCCAGGTCCTGCTGGAAAATGAAGTCAGCATCCCCATAAAGCTCGTCTGCGGAAGGAAGCATGAAGTGCTCCAAAATCTCCTGGTAGACGGCTGCGTTGACCCTGGACTTAATGAAGCACAGTGGACCAACACCAGCAGATGACACGGCTCCCCAAATCAACACTGACTGTGGAAACTTCACACTGGACTTCAAGGATCGTGCAGTGGGCGCCTCTCCATTCTTCCTCTAGACTCTGGGTCCTTGGTTCCCAAATGAGATGCAAAAGTTGCTCTCATCAGAAAAGAGGACTTTGGACCACTGGGCGACAGACTAGTTCTTTTTTTCTGTAGCCCAGGTAAGACGCTTCTGACGTTGTTTGTTGTTCAGGAGCGGCTTGACAAGAGGAATACGACATTTGAAGCCCATGTCCAGGATCCGTCTGTGTGTGGTGGCTCTTGATGCACTAACTCCAGCCTCAGTCCACTCCTTGTGAAAGTCCCCAACACTTTTGAATGGCCTTTTCCTGACAATCGTCTCCAGGCTGTGGTCATCGCTGCTGCTTGTGCACCTTTTTCTACCACACTTTTCCCTTCCACATAACCTTCTATTGATGTGCCTTGATACAGCACTTTGGGAACATCCAACTTCTTTTGCAATTACCTTTTGGGGCTTTCCCTCCTAATGGAGGGTGTCAGTGATGGTTTTCTGCACAACTGTCAGGTCAGCAGTCTTTCCCATGCTTGTGATTCCTACTGAACCAGCCTGAGAGACCATTTAAAGGCTCAGGAACCCTTTGCAGGTGTTATGGATTCATTAGCTGATTAGAGGGGGACACTTTGAGCCTAGAATATTGAACCTTTTCACACTATTCTAATTTTCTGAGATTGTGAATTTGGGGTTTTCATAAGCTGTACGCCATAATCATCACAATTATACCAAAGTAAGGCTTGACATATCTCGCTTTGCATGTAATGCATCTATCTCATATATTGGTTTCACCTTTTGAGTTGCCATACTGACATAAATGAACATTTGCACGATATTCTAATTTTTCGAGTTTCACCTGTATGTAGGAAGTGTAAAAAGATGGAGGAGACACACATAAATGGCTGGCTCCGTTGTTTTAATTTAAGATTAATAAATATGTTAATATGGTTTTGGGAAAAGTAATATGGTTTAAAATCGTGAATATAATTTTGATTATAGTCTTCAAATTTGGAATTTTATCAATACATTAAGAATTATGTAGTTAGCAAACATGTACAGTTTTACAGTACAATGTCACTCTGCATTTGCGATTTTGGACTGCTCTCTGCCTGAAAACTGGTTTTCTGCTATGAATGGAAAGACTGAACAATATTATTCCATGGGAAAAAGGTTAAATGGCATGCTTAAAAACATATGCTTTTAAAATGTATTTTATTTTTTAAAAAATATATATTTTGTTTTGCTTTTTTATACCCCCTTTCCCCCAGTCTCTTTCCTTTCTGTATGTTAAAAGATAAAAATAAAAAACCTTAAAGTCTATTTAAACAAGGAGATATGATTTATAGTAGAAAATGTAATTTGCTCCTGATAAGACTGTATACATACAGAATCTAACAGTATAAAAGGCCATAAATCTAAATACATTTATTTTGAAGACGCTGCCATTCACATAAATGTGTCTCCTAACAAAGAAAATGAATGACTAGGGCATTCCCCACCCCCAGTTTTCTAATTCTATCACAGTTAAAGTATCTGTCTGAAAACAGATTCTCGTTATGACACATGTCTTACCCTGATTTGCTATGACTTCACTCATTCCACTGCCAGTGACTGTTTGTAGAAAGGCAAAGTAACTCCTTCGCAACATTTGCTTTTCTAAAGCAGCAGATTGGTCATTGTCTTCAGCAGGTTGGTGCAAGACTTCAAAAATAGCATGCAGTAATGGCATAAACATTTGTTGGAGAAATGGGGAGACTTGGGTCTACGGATATGAAAAATATGGCTAATTAAGTTTATGATGAGCAAATACATAATGCAATAATAAAAATGGAAAAAATTATAAAATGGAGTTTGTCACTGTTCCATAAAATAAATTCAGCTGTAATTCTATGGCTTGAATCTAACTCTATGCTCTTTAATCATTTCCTATTTGTGCTTTAACAGTTTATTATTTTAAGCAGGCCAAGCTGGAAACAATGTGGTTTGCCTGAACCCTGGACATGAACATCATGGTTTGAAGTGGGTTTCAGTCCTCAATGTGGAGGCGTTGCTACATATTCATGGACTTATGATTTGCTTCTCATTTAGTCTCAACAGCAACAGTGAATTCAGAATATGTGCCTTGCATTCTGGTTTTTTTTAGCAATTTTTCTTTTAGTATTACTTAGTATGTTAGTATATGAAATGGATGTTTTGTAAAAAGTCACCCTCTGGGAGAGATGGGCAGCATATAAATAAATTAAATAAATAAATAAAGTAAGTAAGTAAGTAAGTAGCTGCAACCAGCAACCCAGCCATTTTTTAATGGGCTTTCCTCAGAGTAGCTATTTTATTAAATTTGAAATGGATCAGTATATACAAAAAGATCGAGACGTTTAAGATGGGCTCTTACCTTGAACTTTGCTGTGATCTGATTTATGAGAGGAATAAATTCTTGAAGATCTTTTGCTTCACAATCTTTGAGCATATGTTCAGAGGCTGATGGAATGAATGGGAGAACTTCTTCCTCTAAGCAAATAATCATTCGGTGAAGAAAGGTGCGGACACCGCTTCTAAGAACTTCCTTCTGCAAGGGGCAGCTGAGAGCTGGTAGAAATGTTTGTAAGCAGTCGAGATACACTTCTGAGCACCCACACTGTTTGACTGTCTGCTTGTTGCTGAAAGCTTTGCTAGTACGGCTATGCAAATGAAAAAGATATATTAGACTATGCTTTCTGTATGCCATACAAAACAGATTCCTAGGATGAGTTATTTGAAATGATCAGTTGGATTCTGTTCTCCTTTACCCGTATGGTTTATTTCATCTAGTAGAAAAGGGGTACTCAGCTTAGTCCAGGAAGCTATAAATTCCTCTAAACAAGATGAAGCGGTCAGCATCATTTTAGAAGTTTAGTACTAAAATAAAATAGCACTGAACTCAGAAGATGTAAACAATTATTATTTGTTAACAATTTTATTATTACAATTTTATAATTATAATTATAGCCAACATCATCTTCCTGGGCAAGAGGCTTAAGTGTGTAGTGGCTGATTAGATCCAGACACTTTTGGAAGAAATTGATTTTCTAGTTCCATTTCAGCTGGGTTTGGGCACTGAAACTGCCTTCTTAACCCCACTGGATGATCTTTACCAGAAGATTGATAGAGGACAGTAGCCTTTTTGATTCTCCTGGACCACTCAGTGGCTTTCAATACTACCTATCATGATATCTTTCTGGAGAAGTTATCCAAACTAGGTGTAGGTAGAACACCTTGAAGGGAAGAGCTGAGGTAATAATTAACTAAATGTAAAAACAAGTCTAGTTCCAACCTGATCATTTTTCTGCTGACAACTACACTGCTTTTAAATATAATTCAAATAGGCTACACAAGTCCCACCTTGCAAAGCCTACAGCATGATTCAGGCAATCAGCTAATGCCATCTGTCTGTCTTCATCTTGTGCCATCATAAGCTTTTCTAGCAGCACTTTGAATCTCTCCATTAGAGGAGTCAAAAGATTCCTCATTAAAGCCTGCTTGCGTTCCGTAGAGTATTCACTGTTCACAATCAATACTCCAGCAGTCTCATAAATAAAGAGTTGATCATCACTGCTTAATAAAGCCTGGTAACCATTCTCCTGGAACCAAAAAACATGAGAAGAGTGTTTAACATTTAAATATTTTCTCCTGCTGTCTAATTATTTTGCTTGCTGAGTTCTACAATCTCCCCAAGTTTTATAGCAAAAGACCCAAATCAGTCTAATTTGCACAGAACACTATAGCATGTTGCCCCAAATTCTGCATGATTGTTGGTAATCAGTGTAGCTATGATTTCTTTGAAAATGCTCCAACAGCATATTCTAATTACAGTAACTACATTACATAAATATTACATTTCAGTACTTCACTGAGGTAATATAGGTTTAGGCTATAATCCTGTAAAACAGACCAGTTTGGGTCTCTCTCAATACTTTCATATAACACTGCTGCTCAGTGAGCTGCACTGGCTCCCAGTATGCTTCCAGATCCAATTCAAGGTGCTGATTACCAACTATAAAGCCCTATGTGGCATGGGACCAGGCTATTTGTGGGGCCTCCTGTCCCACATTGTTTCTGCCTGCCCCACCACGTCTAGCGGGGGTCCCCTCTATCAAAGAATGCCATCTTGTCAGATACTGGAGTCATGCATTCTCTGTGGCTGTGCCTGATCTGTGCAATAGCATCCCTCTAGAGATCCAGATGGCCTCAATCCTGTTAGCTTTTTGTAAGGCTTGGAAGAGCCAGCTATTCCCTTGTGCATTTGGGCAGGCAATTAGGTGAGCTCTGTTGAAGATATGGCTTTTTCTTTTGGGGGTTAACCAGGGTATCATAGGTTTATATTGTTATGTAATGTTATGGTGTATTTAATCTTTGTAGGCCACCCAGAGCCACTGCTATGAGAAAATAATTTAAATAAATAAATAAATCTCAATGCAATAGGTTCAAAATGGAAGTTTTGACAGTCCTTGCTTAAGTGAATGGATTGGTTGCATCTTATTTTGCAAAACTAGCCTGATATGCTGACTGGATTCTACTTCAGCAACCTGTCTGAAACAATTAATATACTATGTAATTTAATAGGCCAAAGATTAACAAAGGATGACTCACTTTCCTAAATTATTACTAGCTTCTATAAATATAGATACAGTACTGTCTATCATCTGAGGATAATAGTACATAGTTTCTAAATTTCTATCATTTTTGAAGGAATCATGTATACATACACAAAAAGGGAGTAAGAAATGGTAAGCTAAAGACATTAAATTAATTAAAGAAATTAAATCGATATTTAGCTAATCTAGTTTATAGCAGAGCCAGTTTAGCGTAGTGGTTAAGGCACCAGGCTAAAAACCAGGAGACTGTGAGCTCTAGTCCTGCCTTAGGCACAAAATCAGCTGAGTGACTTTGGGCCAATCACTCACTCTCAGCCCTAGAAAGAAAACAATGGCAAACCACTTCTGAAAATCTTGCCAAGAAAGCTGCAGGGACTTGTCCAGGCAGTTACCAGGAATTAACACTGACTCAGACACACACACACAAATGTTTATAGCAACACCATTCACCATTTCCCTCTATATCTTTCTGTCCTTGCAAATCATACTTGCTTTTATCTTGACCATACACTACTTCATATATTGCTTTTTGTTCTTTAAACTTCTCACCAATTTTTCTGAGAATCTCATCAACTTCATCCATCTACAGCTTTCTTGGTCTTGACCCATTCACTATTTATTTATTTGATTAACAGAGCCACCCATCTCACAGCAGTGACTCTCTTTATACATTTCTTTTGCAGTTTGATCCTTATTAATTCACTCTATATAATCACCTGAAAGTACTGTTTTCATACTAGTCACTTGTATGACATCTACCTTCATTCAGCACCTATGTATTCTTGTTTTATCACGTATACATTCCCACTACATTCAATTTACTTTTATGTTTCTCTGACATACCCAGTTCTCACTGACATATAAAAACATAGGCAAAGCATGTTTTAGACAGTCATTTTACTTTACTTTAATTAATTAATTTGTTTGTTTATTTATTTATTTAATAATTTATTTCAACAATCATTAAGAACGTAGACCATCCAGCAGCCTTCTGCCATTTGCAGATATTAAAATTGCATATCTGTACAAATCATTCCACTATTCAACCCTATTCACTTTCAATTTTCTTTAAATCAAGAAACGTACAATAAGCTTTCTCACATGGATTCATTTCTCAATGACCTACTAAAGTAAAAAATGTACTTTTTATAACTTCTATAGGCATAAAACTGCACAGCACTTTCCAAAGTGTGTTTATTGTCACCTCCTATATCTTTTCCACCAGAATTCTGCCAAACGCCTGTCCAGACACACTTAAGAAACTAATCCCATGATGTTTTTGCATTCTATGTACTACCCTTCTCTTTTTGTTCAAGGGAATAACAGCATTCTTCCAACTGTCAGGCATAGGCACAGCTTTCACACACTTTAAATCAGTCATACAACTACTCCATAAGCAAACCACATCCATATTTTAATATTTCTTGTATTTTACTATCTAGAGATGACCTGAAGGAGTCTGGTGTATTTAAGAAACAGGATGATATAATGTGTTACTCTAAAAAAGTCTGGACAATCTCCACTTATTTTCACCTTCACAAGCATTGAGACAGAATAAACTAAGAGACACCAACTGAATTTGTGGGTAT
Source organism: Liasis olivaceus (assembly GCA_030867105.1). Lineage (NCBI taxonomy): Eukaryota > Metazoa > Chordata > Lepidosauria > Squamata > Pythonidae > Liasis > Liasis olivaceus. The sequence continues at coordinate 35,885,711 of CM061355.1, read as the reverse complement.
CTACTATGTTTATAAAACATAAGGTAAAAATGTAAACCTGGATCCAAGACCACCAGCCTACTTCAGATGAGACACAGACCTGACATATCCTACGATAATTGAAAGAACAAACCAAATATATCATATGTGGCTAATTTCAGACAATGTGCTTTCCTAATGAACATATAAACCAGATATACATATATATTAGAAGCCAATATGCTACAGAGGTTAAGTGCTGGACCTGCAATAGGGGAGAACCAGTTTCAAGTCCATACTTATTTACAGAGCTCACTGGATGATTTCAGGACAGTCACATTCTGTTAGTTCAACCAATGGACTGTACTATGGAAATAATACAAGAGGAGATCCCCATGTTTGCCACCTTGAGTTCTCAGAGAAAATATGCATTATAAATGCAAAAACTCCATAACTATCTCCAATATTCAGATGGCAGCTCAATAAACTAAGCTCTTCCTCCCTCCTTCAGCAGTCCACAAGTTTGCAGTCTTCATTAAAGGTAATACAAAATACTTACAGGTGGCGAAAGTTCTAGCAGATCTTGTATTCTGTTCAATACATCTTCAATAAAAGGGTTCATTTGTTTACTAAAGCATAAGAATGTAAATCACATTACACAGTCTTACAAATATTTTAAATAGCTCAAATGTTAAAATGCAACAGTTCCCCTATATTAAAGTGTATCAGTTTAGAAGTTACAGCGCCAATAACATCAACCTATCCTGTACTCCAATAGCAGAGCAAAAGGGATAAATCTAGGATTTACTGAATGAATTGATCATCATATAGTTTCGATTTTCATTAATGTGGAGCTAAGAAAACCATGATTTAGAGCTATACCTCTATGTATAGGTTTTAGCATAATTTATAATCAAAGAAAAAGATAAATTATAAATTCATAATTTTGGTCTTTGGAGGTAAAATCAGTCTTGTAAATTAAGGCATGCTTCATTGTTACTTGTGCTGGGAAAACATCCTTTTGAGTGTATTTAACAGTCTCCTTTATGTACCAAACCCATCATATTCTATTAAGAGAATTCCTCTTATTAAGTGACTTAACTGTCATTAAGCTTACTTGAGAGATTTGACAAATCTGGAGAAAAGGTATGCTATTCTGCTTCGTACTTTTGGATTAGTATGGCGAAGACCTCTGTGATCCAAGAAAGCTATCTGCAATTAAAATGGGAACAATTTAGCCATATGACTAAAGGAGACAAATAGATTAATAAAGGGGATCTAATATTTTTCAACTTTTTTTTAATAAAATGGAAGAGAGGGACAATACTATTGGCAGTTGCATAAACAAACAGATATCTAATATGAACTTACTAAAACATTTGGAATGTGCTGAGGTTCCGTAGAGAAAAATTTTTCATATCTGACCACGGTCTCAAAGAATTCCAGAGTTACTGATGTATGCTGGTAGGTGCTAATACCTGATGTAACCAACTGAAGAGGGAAGGAAACGAGAAAAACTGAGTCAATTTTGCTGATATGAAACTTGTAACAAATCACACTGATTTTGGTTCACACTTACGGTCCGCATCATATCCTGCAGAGCACTAGCTTTTGTATCACCTGTAAAGTGAGCACCATGAGATACTGGAAGAGCCTCGGCCAACATATACAGCAATCTTATTGCTACTTCTACTTCCATAAATGGTTTGGTTTGCCAATTCCTATAACAAAGAATAAGTCCGAACAAATTAACAAAATCTGCAATTGTTTTATGAATAATTGATTAGAACTCAGCAGAATTAAATGTACCTATACAAGCATGCATGTTTCATCAACAGATAAACTAAGCATTAACAATTAATTTCTGGGTTTATCAACTACCTCAGTCTTCTCTAAACCTGTCTTCTAGATCTTTAGGGCAAATTCCTTCTCCCAGCCATCAGTCTTTGATTATGGCGATAATAGATAATGACATTTGAAATTCAATTGGATTGGTTAATTTGGTATAAACTCTTTATATTTTTACAATACTGTACACTACAGAATATAAACCCTAAAAGAGGCAAGATTATTCAAGTATTTTCATTTTTCATACAGTTTGTTATGAACAAGCTTAATTTGGCAAGGTTAGTATTATAATGAAATAAATTCTTCCTGTTAGTGGTGTGCAATCTTCTTTCCCACATTAACATTCTGTGTTTTTGAAGCTGATACCACTTAACTCTTTCCAATTTAGTAGCAACAACATCTCCTTTTTCCCCCTCTAGGAGAACACAGTAGCAACAAATGGGGGAAAAGTATTGCCTTTAACTAGTTTTCTTTCCTCAGGCTAGTGAAACCACATAGACTTGCAAATTTATTAACAATTAACAAAGGAGCAGAAAACCTATCAAATACATATCCACATTTTTTTCCCCAGTAATCAGATTTTAGCTACTGAAATGTGGTCATAACCAATCAGCCAACTGGAAAGCATGACTTAAGTGTCAACAGAAATTGTTACTAAAAAGAAAGAAGCATTATAGTTAATCATTTGAAACTTACTGCAATGTAGTGTTAAAAACTCTGCGAACAGAAACCAATAGTAATTCAGGTGACACTTGTGCAAGTCTGTCTAACAACAGTTTTAGCTGTTTCCGATATTCTACAAACATGGCCTCATCTTCACCCTGTTCAACATACATAGTATGAACAGATCAGTTCCATAATATACCAGTTTGGGACAATGCAAATTTCTTGCTAGATGATTAACCAACATATCTTAGTAGATCCATCATCCTTGTTGTGCCTGTAATCTTAATATCTGTGAAAGTTGTCCTGTTAGATTGCAGCTATATAAACACCATTATCATCATCACTACCACTTTTACTACTTTTTGTGTCACTCTTAATTCCTGGTGACTACATGGAAAAGCCCACGCATTTTTATTGGCAACATTTTTGGATGTGGTTTGCCTTTGCCTTTTTGCTAGCTCTGACAGAGATTAACTGGTCCAAAGTCACCCAGCTGTCTCTGTGCCCAAGGCAGGATAGGACTCATGGTTTCCTGGTTTCTAACCTGGTACCTTTAACCACTACACCAAAATGACTGTTGTTCCTGTTCCTGTTGTTATTATAAAAGCAGGAACAGGAACTTGACCTCTTGTGCCATGCATGCTGATTGTGTCGGGGAAGGGGTGGAACAGAAGAAAAAAGCTGAAGTCACATCATTTCCACCATCTACAGTATTATTTATTCTTTCCCTCCAAAAAGAACACAAAGGATCAAAAACCTCTCATTTCTAAGACATGCCTATGAAAACTATTTAAAAGCTTGTTTTAAACTTGAATGCTAAAATAATTATCTACATCACAACTGTTCCCACCTTTATGAGGAACTTACTAATGAAAAACTCATACTGTTTTCAAGACTATTTACAAGTATTTGCCAGTCTAACTTCTCAAAAGAAAGTTCACATATTATTGCCTCTAATCCCTGCTACTGGCCTTCATAAGCATTTGACAAGTCTAACTTAACAATGCCCTGAAATTCTGAAAATTTTCAGTGTCATAACTGTTTGGAATATGATACTGAAACAGTTTTGCTGCCTGGATACACAGTGGAAAGAGTTCAGCCCTACTAATTGTCCTTGGTTAACTGTCGCATTCTTCAGAACCATTTGACATGACTGAGTCCTGTGGACACTCTTCTGAGTGTTTGTTGTCCTCCTGCTGAAACATATCCAGATGGCGGTCTTGAGTTCTAATATTCAACACTAAGCTTCCTACAGGGATCCACTTTGTTTTCCATGTTGTTTCATCTATCTGAAGCTGCTAGGGAAGATCATTTGAAGCTTTGGAGAGATTTCAGTTATGACATCCAGACCACTCTTTGTTACCATCCAATTTCAGTGAAGCTGTCAGTGACTTTAAAAGATAGCATAAGTTTGCATATGGATTGGATGAAGAAGAGAAAGATGAAATTAAATCCAGACGAGGAGATGCTGCTGGTAAATAAGACACTGGAGTTGGGAATGAAAATCAGCCTGTTTTGGACAGGGCTGCACCGCCCTTGAAAGAACGCTCCTTGATTCTCAGCTTTCTGGACTGACAGTGGGGCAGATGTGGCAAGAGCAGTAATGAGTCCACTGTGCCCTATCCTGAACCTGTCAGATTTGGTAAAATTTATCTACAATGTGGTTACATCTTATTTTGGCCCAATGCAGCACATATTATACGGAGTTATCTTTGAAACAAATTCAGATTAGTCCAAAATGGAAGCTGCAATTTGTGGAGCTAGACTGCTAACTGGAGTAAGGTACAGGTAGCACATGAACTGAAATTGCCACTAAATTATCCAAGTGTAACTTCTAACCTCATTTTCAAAGTTGTATTCTTCATCATATGTTAATTTTTTCATTACTGCCAGCATAATTGCCTAGAAAGATAAATCAGTGATAAAGTTATCATCTAATATAACCTTCTATTTATTAAAATAATAAAAGAAAGCAGCAAAAAAGATTCAGTAGAAGTAATGAAGAGTAGAAGTAATGAAATATACTGTTTAAAGCAATACATGTGAGTGCTGTTCTATATTACACCACTATAAACCCAATTAAAAGAATTCAAGGAAAGAAACAGTAACTTTAAGTACAAAACACTAAGCTGCATAGCACTCAAACAATCCTTGCTTAGCATTTGATTTATATATTTCAAATGAGCTGGTTTGGACACCAGAATAAATAATAATTAAGTTTATTTAGAATAAACTTATCCTTCTCCCTCCCCTCTGACTAATGCCTTCTGATATGTTACCCTCCCTCTCCCCTGAGTAGTGAACTTCCTCGTCTCCTCTCACAATGCTAAAAACTATGACTTGAAGGGTTTTTTTCCAATCACAGTCATTGTATTGAACTGGTGATGGGAGGAGAGCGAAAGAAAATATCAGTTTTATCACATTATGTATTAAAATGGCATATAACTGCATTTTGGGGAATGGGTTCTCCTCCAAGTTAAAGAACATATAATGATTTCATGACTTGTTGGTAAACAAGTTATTATCTGCTAAGAATTGAAATAACTTTGGGGATTATTTTATTTTTTAATTTAAATTCTTAATGTTAAAATATGTTTGTTTTACTACAGATCTGAAAATGGCTTCCTTGGCAGGTTTATTGACTAGTAAAACAAATAGCTTCAAAAAGGTATTTAATTGTTCTTACCTCTACATTAGCTTTTTGTTGTTCTGAAAGCATAGGGAGCTGCAAAAAAAGGGACAAAGCCTAGTTTTGAAACGTTTCAAGCAATTTACACATACTAATGCTAAAAAGGTTGAGGAAAAAAACAAACAAATTGGACTTAATTTCATAATTTTACCTGTTTCAATATGTGCAGATAATCATAGCAAAACCCTATAATATTTGAAGATATATCATCATCCTCATGAATCAAAAGTTGTAACATTAAAGCCACTTTTGCTTCAATCGCTTGTAGAGTATCTTGAGCATTCTTCAAATCTCCAATCTTCACAAGTTTAGTCCAACTAGCTATCAATGCCTGCCCCATTCCATTTATCAGTTTAGAGAATCTAGCTAGAAAGTCCACATCTTCTTCCTGTAAAGGTTAAGCATTAAATAATTAAACATTTTCAAATGTTTTTGAAAGAAACATTTTCAAAGAAAAATTATTTGCTCAGGTCACAGATTATATCCCTGTAAAAATTCAGCTCTCCATCTCTTATAGTAGATTACTAGGGATCAAAATGATCACTTAGGCAGCAATACTATTTGCACTTACTAGATAGAATGGCAATTAATAAAAACCATTGTTATTACTTGCCCAAAGATCATCTGCAAAAATCAAGTTTCATAATGATGTTAGTGACTATGGCCTGGATTAACAGTACTCCCAACTCCCTTTCACTCAAATGTACTTTTCACACACACACACACACACACACACCAAAATCATCTCAGCATGTGGGAATGAGAAGATTTAAACAGTCCCTCCCTAAATACTTTGTTTTTCTGATCAACTGACAAGCTTATAAAATTATACACTGTAGAGAAACTAGAGGGAGTCCCAGTGTTATACAGTGAAGCTAGATAATAGGAGTCTTATCACAGATGAAAAGAAATGCTTCATCACACAGAACACAGTTAAACTACTGGGGCAGCTACCATATGACACAGTTTAGAGCAAGCAATTTAAATGGCTTTTACAAGGTACTGAACACATGCACAGTCATACAAGCCATAGTAATATAACATTTCTTTCACTAGGAATAACTAACCTGGTCAACTATAAATAGACCAGCAGACTGCAAAACTTGACACAAAGTTTCCACCAACTTAGTTTTATCAATTGGATCCATTCCCTTATTTACAATTTCAAACAAGCAGTCACATGCTTCCTCCCGTAAAACTTCTATGGACATGTGACCTAGCAGCATATTTATAAACCTAAAAAAAGACAAAAGTTTTGCTTTGTTGGTAAAAACAGAAATTGAAAGTAGGTATTACTTTATTTATCAGCCTGTGCTTACTTTTGCTTATGCTTATACTCTTGTATAAGAAATGCAAAAGCTATATACAGTGGTACCTCAAGATACGAACGCCCCACCTTACGAAAATTTCGAGATGCGACCAGCTCCGGCCGCAAAAATTTACCTCAACATGCGAACTCCGCCTCAAGCTACGAACCGGATCCGCGGCCATTTGCCCTGCTGCCACGTGGTCGCGGCTTCCAAGAGGAAGTGCTAATGAAATCTGAGCACGCGGGGGGGGAAGCTCCCGCTCCCGGCTGTGCGCGCGTGTGACATAAGCCTTTCCCCCCAGTGCGCTGATATTGCTTTCACTGTACTTTTGTCGCTATGGAGAAAGGAAACAGCACGGAGGAATCAGTGTGTGGGGGGGAAGCTCCCGCTCCTGGCTGTGCGTGCGCGTGACATAAGCCTTTCCCCCCCAGTGCGCTGATATTGCTTTCACTGTGCTTTTGTCGCTATGGAGAAAGGAAAGAGCGCGGAGGAATCAGTGTGTGGGGGGGAAGCTCCCGCTCCTGGCTGTGCGTGCGCGTGACATAAGCCTTTCCCCCCAGTGCGCTGATATTGCTTTCACTGTGCTTTTGTCGCTATGGAGAAAGGAAACAGCGTGGAGGAATGGGGGGGGGAAGCTCCCGCTCTGCTGTGCGTGCTACATAAGCCTTCCCCCCCATTGCTTTCACTGTGCTTTTGTTGCACACACGCCAAGGGCTATGCACAAAGGAAAGAGCGCGGAATTAAGAGGAATCAGTGCAGGGGGTGGGGGGGGAAGCTCCCGCTCCCGGCTGTGCGCGCGGGAGCCTTTCTCAGATTTCATTAGCACTTCCTTTTTCTGCGCTAGGGCTGACTAAAGCACGCCTGGGGAATTTCCTAGCCGTGCAACGCTGGCTGACACATTGAACCTTATGGGGACATGTGCTTCAGGATGCGGCCAAATTTGGAGGGCGGATTAGCTGTATTTACATTGAACCTTATGGGGAAATTTGCTTCAGGATGCGACCAAATTCAGAGGGTGGAACGGATTAACTGTATTTACATTGAACCCTATGGGAAAACGTGCTTCAGGATGCGACCAATTCGACTTGCGATCAGAGTCACGGAACGGATTAAATTCGTATCTTGAGGTACCACTGTATATACTGAAACATATATATAAGTATATATTTATACTGAAGCTACATATATACCTAAGTAAAACATCATTTTAACAATCCCACTCATTTACCAGACATCAGATGCCAAAGACCAGATTTGCATCCAAGCACACACATACCCAAGTCCATTACACTGAGGTTCTGGAAAAGGTAGTTAAATTTACATTAATTCTACCTTAACTTTACATCTGTGTCGATTTATGCTATTTGTATAATGACATCATTATGCAAATGACATAAAATGATACAATTATACATATACTGCTGTATTTAATGAGTATTCAGAAGTAACAGTCTCCCCACAAATCGTCCTTTAAAATAATTAAAACAATTATTTTTATAGCAGCCAGTTTTCCAAACAATTACAAAAAAAGGCTTTTTTTTTTAATGCAGGACACCCTAAATTTCATTACAGTCTTAACACACAGTAAGTTCATTTATGCATTTTGAATGAATAAGAGCATTACCTTTCATTTGCAATTAGATTCAATTCTATCCAAGAGACATATGCTCCAATTACTTCAAGGCACTGACATGTCAATTCTGAATTTGTATACTGATATGTTTGCAGGATTTGATACCATGATTCAACCAAACTTGGAATGCACTGCTCCCTCATAGTATCTTTTAATAAGGTATTTCTGCGAGCCTCCTATAAGTATAATAAGGATGTTAGTCTTTAAAAGTAAAAAGTGCTTGTTTCCGTTCTTTGAAAACTGAAAATGTTGGGACAGTAGATAGTAGCAGTAATCTAATACTTCATCATAAAATGCATCTGTATGGTTGATGTCTCTCATCACTACCATGTTATTTCAAATGCTTAATATTTATTTCAAATGTTGTATGATGCTTTGCTTAAATGTTAGAAAATCATATATTAGGGAAGAAGTGCATAAAACTTTTTTTTCTGAATTTCCAATAGTGGTCTGTGCATGCGTAAAAGAGGAAATTTAAAGTATCTCAAGCCTCCTTAGAGCTTCATGCCAAACATGTAGGCTGGTTCTCTCTCCCATTGTGGTGTTATACAAAACAGCTTTCCTGGGATAGATCATCAAGGAACTGTAGTATTGATTAGTTAACTGTACTCACAGCCCCATCAATCTTTACATTCCTTCTCCACCATGCTTTATGCTTTTTCCTGCTCCCATTTTTTTCTTTAATCTCCTGCCCTGCTTGCAGCTGTGATTTGTGCTATTCTGTCTTAACTCATGCCTCCATGTTTCCCAATGTCCTTCTCTCCCTGCCTTGCTTTCCTTTGGTTTCTCATATCTTCTGCCTTTCAGTTCCCTGACACATTGGTGCTGCAGTGTGTATGTCTGTGCATTATTTTAGTCTGAGTGTCTCTGTGTATATATGCATTACCTTCGGCTTTAAAGCATGTCAGTAGGAGCATCCATCTATGTATTAGGTTGTATTTGACTGCTATTGTCTATGTATTTGGTGAATCTGTGAGAGTTACTTTGTCTTCCTGCGCACATGAATTTATGCATACTTTTTTTACACTATGCATGCAGGCGGGTGATATTTTGTGTTTTTGTTTTTGGTGGGTTTTTTTTTTACATCTTAGTGCATGTGAGAATGTATGTGTATCTCTGTGTGGCTGAATTGCAGAACTTTAATTTTTGCCCGCACAATTTCTTTTTAATTCATTCATTTACTCACTAATCAATTTGTATGCTGCCTTAATCACCTACCTAACACTAGGCAACTTACATATTAGGGTTAAAAAACAGAACTTGTTTGTAATAATGAGAATTATTGTCAATATATGTCAGATATCGCTGCATCAGATACAACTGTAGGAAGTGACTTTGAATGGACTATGGATCTCTTGTGCTTCTTTCTACAGAATTATTATAGCAGATGGAATTTGGGGAGGCACTGTAATTTTTATAGCTGCATTAGGCAAAATTTCATCAGAGGCATTTATAGCAAGTGTTTTTAGAAGCTGAACCTTTTCAATATATGTCCTCTACCCACTGTTAACCTGAAAGACCAATGCAAACTCTGGATGCAAGAACCCTGATTTCTAAATCCATAATGGCCTGTACAACTGAACCAAGTCTTAACAGCTTCTGTGGTTCAACACATAAAAAGTTTATTTTTTGCAGTTTCCTGTATTTTTGAAGTGGAAATTAAAACAATATTTTTGTTTCATCTTAAACGTAACAGTTATTTCTGTTATATATATGAACTAGAGTTCATACTATATCACAAACTCTGCTGCAGTTTCTCCCAACCTAGTGCTCTGCAGGTGTGTTGGGACTCCAACTTCCTGAATTCCTCAGCTAGCATGACTGAAAAAAGTCCAATGTATCTGGATGGCACCACGTTGAGGAAGGATTTTCCATTGTTTCTAAATATGCCCTTTTGAAGACATGGCTTCTAAAGCCTCCTTGTTTAACAAAACCGAGTGTTATTTCTCCCTTGTAAACCAGCTAGTATTGGTTGATTATAAAACTGAATGTCAACAAAAACCACCTTCCCATGTCAATGTTAATGTTACATAACACTTAAATCAACGGGTACATTTCTTTTATAAAAGGGAAAGTTACCTCTGATGTATGAACAACATCCCTATCTACTAGTTCGGCATCAACTGCCATAAGAATTCTGAGATAAAGATCCACTCCTCGAGGATTCAGGCCTGCTACAGACAGAATATCAAAGAAAAACTTGGGCCATTTTGTGAGATATTCTGTAACAAACAGCAAAGCAAAGACCTGAGCTGCTTTGTTTCGTATAAATGTCTTCTCCGATTGAGAATTAACCATCTGGAAAAAAAAAATGCATTTCTATAATCTTTCAAGATATTATCATGTAAGAAATAAGCAGCTATATTTTTACACTGCAGATGAAGTAAACTACTTGGAAAATTATCGAAACAGATGGCAATGATAATAAATTATATGAGAAAACCTACCTGTGCCTGTAGCCATGTTATGAGTGTTTCTCTAATTAGCTGTTGCTGTACTTCAGTTAGTTGAGAATACCTGAAACACAGCATTAATATTAAAATCTTTATGAACTTTTCAAAGAAACTTTCCTGCAGAAGCTTCCACTATCCTGCTGGCTGCCCAAGATTAAGTTTTGGGTTTTAAGTACAACTGCTATGGGCAGGAATAAATGCATTAGAAGATTATACAGGACTTTAATATGTAAAATAAAACACACATAGCCAGAAATAAATCATTCGATTTACATATGCATGTATATGTGTGTATACATGCACACACACTAGTATATACTTCCTCTTAAATTTCCCCCTCCTCCAATTCAGACACATACAAAAAATGTGGATTTGGAAAGGACTGCATGGATTATCTACTTCAACCTTTCATAAATGTAAAGTGAATAGCTCACTTGTATTTAATTTGATGTTCCAGAACTTGAAAGCAGAAGAACTTGATGTGATCATCACTGAAATAGAGAAAACAGTCCAATAAATATTGGACAAGTCTACTAAATTGGGACAAGTTGAAGGAAGGAAGGAAGGAAGGAAGGAAGGAAGGAAGGAAGGAAGGAAGGAAGGAAGGAATAATACTGTCCATTATATTTGTTTTTCACATGAAGATGGTTTGGGTGGGACTCTAATGCCCTGATTAAAATTTTGCTTTCTTCATAACTATAGAAGTAGACAAATATAAAATTATGGACAAATGTGTGTATGTGGGCTCCTTTACGGATTTCACTTATAGTCTGCTCTTCATCTGAAGAGCTAAAAGTTACATCTGGGTACAAGGCAATCTTGCTTTAAATAACAAAATTGCATAGGTTTGGCAGCTAAGTCATTGCTCCAAACTATTTTCTGTTTAACTGACAGGTTACCAAATTTAGCTATACTTACTACAAACTACACAATGCTGTCATCACTACAGGCAAAATGGTAAAATGTTATAAAAATAGCAACTGAAGCAAGAGATTTCATTTTTAAGTTATATTCCCAATACCACAGAGTTGGGTGTGGATACTTCAGACTACCACAGAGATGTCTCAAGACAAACTAGACATTATGGTGATATAACTCATATGTTACAAACAGGTCATGTTGAGCTATTAGCAAGTGGCTCAAACTACTCAAAGTCTAGCATGAGTGAACGGGTTGCGTGAATAATTTATCCTAAAACTTCAAGTTGTTGTAATGCTCTTCAAGAGATGTACATGATCTTTAGTGGAACATGCAGGTTATGTTATGGCCATACTGACACATAAAGGGAGGAATAGCAGTGTTCAATGGCATAGAATAACTTTTAACTGAAAGCACTAAATATAACAGCACCTGTGAAAATTACATGTGCCATGCACAAGCACAGCCTTTGCCCAAGTTTTAGCTAATTCTCCAGTTCTCTCCACTGTAATCCTAGCCCATATCATTAAGCAAAACTATCTAACTTCAGAGAAGACTTTCTGGAGGGCTGGCAAGCTTCCTGAGAAACAGAAGAGAATTCAACTTCCACCAGTTCTGCTATGTGTGGGTTGATCAGGATAGAACCATACCAAAAATAATACATAGATCTGGTTACCTGCTTGAAAATTATACTTACAACCACTGTATATACAGAAACTGGTGCTTCTACTTCATATGCAATTTCAGTATGACTACAAAAATATAAACAATTTACAGACATCTTGCTATCATGAATTATATGGTGCATGAGAGTGGCATTTACACAATAGAGTATCTCTTCTCATTCTGTTTAGCAAAGAAGCAACTTAAATGTTTACTACCTGTAGATTCTTTGGGCTAAAGCTTCAGCACACACCTGCCAAGCATCGGGGGATATCTTCAACTGTTCAAAATAGGCCAATGCCTGAAATAATTTTTTTAAAAAAAGTTTATTTTTACAACAATAAAGAAGTTGCCAAAGTATCATTTAATAAACAGACATTAGCCTAATGTAATAAAAAATAGCTGTTCTGATTCTCTATGACTTTGAAATAACAAAATAAATTTTAGAGGCCATGTTATTTTAATCAGTGCAAGGCTGCTAAAGGAATAGAGGGAAATCTGAGGGAAAGCAAGCAGAAGTAGAGATCTGAGGGAACAGCACCTTGGTAGAAAACTGGAAAAAAAAAAAAACAGAGAATAAGCAAGAGGGAAAGGAAATCTCACACCCAATAGAGCTAAATGTTAATGATAGCAAACAGAGAGAAAAAACAAGATGTTTGAGCATGTGACAGCTTAAAAATGAATGGAAGATAAGATGTGCATACTGGCCTACTCTATCATCCATATTTTCACCTGTGAGATCTGTTTACAGTTCCTTAAATATGAATAGATATTCATATGATCAAGGATCCTGCAGACAGTGCAGAGAGGTATGTATATTTGCAAACAGGCAAATATAATTCTTTCTTCCCTTTCAGTTTCTAAAAGAACATTGGTTGCAGGCCATGTACACAACTAAGACCACTATCAACTTTCAAGACCTCACATATTCAGATTGTAAGCCTGAAGGAGGATTTAGTATTAATTTAATGCAGGAGTAGGCAAGTTTCTTTCTGTTGAGGGTCAACTCCCCTCCAGGATAATCTCTTGGGAGCCATATGGCAGATAGTACTAATGCCAAGCCAGAGATGGGTCCAAAGCTAAAAGTGTGTGGAGAAACCCATTCTCTTTTTGACACATTTTTTTTAAAATTTTCACTTTATGACATTGTGTTCTGCCTCTCAAAAAAATAGACTGCAAGGAACAACTAGTTTAACTTAAACAATACCACCCATGTCCTAGCAGGACTCTGGGGGGACAGAGAAGAAACCCAGGTCACAAAAGGAGACAAATAAAAAGCTAAAAGGAAGGAGGGCTGAGTCAGAATTGGGTTGATGATGACAATGCAGTAATATAAACACTGTGTTGTGAAAAAAATAGGAAAGTATGCATGAAAGAGGAAGGCTTGAGAGACAAGCAAAGACATTAAGAAATAGATGAGTAGAACTACGAAAGCAGGTGGTGAAATCTGTACACAGAGCAATGAAATGGCAAGGACTGGTCTAGAGAATCATGAACTAGAGATGAAAAGGCCTTGATAAATGCTATATAGCTTTAAAAAACAGCCATGTCTTGGCTGTAGGTCAGAAATATTTACAGCAAGTTGAAATTAGTGCTGTATCCTACTGAACCTCTTGTAAAAACAAAGATTATGAGAAAAGCATAATTAAACTTACCCGCTGCCTGAAATCTAAGTCAGCATTTGGATTTAATCCTAGAAGAGCTTGCTCATCCATTTCTGCTGCTATTCTCCAGCTTCTTCTTTAATAGGATTATTCCATTCATATACAATAGGAGATGCAAACATCTGTAGATGAAATAAAATTAAGACAACAGCAAAACTCTAAATTAAAGCCAAATTTAAAAGCAATTTTGTATCAATACAGATGAACTGCATCTTAGACAAAATCTTTCTGTATACCTGTTTCTTTTTACCATACTAGGGAGGCAAAGCAAAAGTTACATTCCAGCACATCTAGAAAGCTGAAACAGTCAATGTTGGCAAGATTAAAAAAAAAATCTTATAGCCAGATATGAAGCAGAATAAATGCATGGGTTGTTAGCAAAGGTGTAGGCAACATTCTTAGCCACTGTAACACTCTTAGCCACCATTGTCCTTGCAGATACTTCTCTTGGTGCCTGCTGTGATTGATTTTTTTAACATACAATTTTTAAAAATAACATAAAATAGAAAGTAGACACATTGCAAAGCAAAGCAACAGGATGTTTATTTCTCAGATTCCATTTGGCCACCATAGGTATTCTTAGAAAATACAAAACATGGGTAGGTACATTCTTATGATTTCTTTGGGCACATTTACCAAGAAAAAATAAAGGATAACTTGGGGAAGTAGAAAGCAAGCTAGGAAGATAGATGAAGTGATAGGGAATTAGCCACTAGTTTGCCTTCTGGTGAATGTGTGTTTTGTAAATGAACAAAAGGAACTTTGAATCTAATGCTCTGAAATCAGTGCAACCTGAAGTCTTAATTTTTATTACAGTGGTCTAATGTTAAAAACATTAGTAAGTAATAGAAATCTATGAATAACCTTTTGGAAGGTGAGAAATATCTTGGACGCTGTAAATTCTTTGGGATAGCAAGAACTGGGGCTGGTGATGAGCAGAACAAGGAGTCACATGCACACATCCATTCTCTCTTTTTCTCTCTCTTTTACACACACAGCTCTCTAGCCCTCCTCCAACCCTGATAACAATCCAAATGTAAGCAGGAAGCAACAACGGGCTGACATACCAAATTTTGATCAGATTTGCAGGGGAAAGAGGTTTTTTTATATCTTTTCTACACACACACACACACACAATCCTGGCATACAAAAAATGGTTATTAGTGGTAAAGCTGCTATCTTGCTCAGGAGTATCAGGAAAAAGGAATTTATTTTATTTATTCATGAATTAAAAAAAACACTTCAGTCAAGGCTACTCTAAGCAAAGTAACATCGACAGAAAATGCAGTAACAACATATAATAACAGAAATATAATATACAGTATAATTACTATAAAAATTATAATTAATATAATCTTCCTGGCACTGTGAGCTCTACAGCATTCGAATCCCAAAGGCCTTCCAAAAGTTACTACATCATCCCAGGTTTCCTGATGCAGGTAAGAACTTCATCACCTAGCTGATGGCTGATTAAACCAAGGGCAGCTTGAAAAGTGTGCAGAGCTCCTCAGTGATACTTAGAGCGGCACAGAGTGATGCCAAAGACCATGGGTTGTACATATTGAAGATATTATCACTTTTTAACTTTTATTTCCCAGTATTCCTATGTCACCTTTTAGGGTCCAAGCCTTTCCAAGAAGAAAATATAATATAATATAATATAATATAATATAATATAATATAATATAATGCACAGGTATCAACAATAAAACATCAGATGGATAGCTTCCTTTAATTAAAAATAGGAGAAAGCAAAAAGATGTTTTAAACCCTTTTAAAAGCTGGTAAAGAAGAGGCCAAATAAAAGCATATGAGAATTCTGTACAACAACCAATAAAAAGGATGGATAGGCTATAATTGATAATCCTGCCAACAATATATAATTATAATGGTAATTCAGAAACTGATAAACTAAGGAGAATACTTGACCAAAAATGAATGTAACACAAGAGAATTCTCTAGGCAACTTTGTCTTGAAATATAGTTCAGTAGAATTCTGTGATAATTATTCTCAGGTATGGAAATATAAGATTACAGCCTCTGAGTTACAACCATGTAATGAGTGAAGGTAAGTGGAAATACAGTAAATACTGCAATTATATCCACTCTATTAAAAAATACAGCAGTTTATATTATATAGGTTAGGTCTCTTAATCAAGACATATTGCCTACTATTGTCATACACATTTTTCAAGAGTTACCCAATATCTTCATAAATTTTCTCTCTCTGAATAGACAATGAATGGATGAGCTCACTGTTTCCTTAAGAAAATCTGGCAATGAGCTTTATAGTTTATCTTAAGAGGATGTTAAGAGAAACTTAATGAAGAAACAGATAAAGCTTGTACAATATCTGGAAATGTTCTCAGAATGCATGGCCTTCACTGAACAGATTCAGTTTTCTGTAAGATCTAAATGGTCCAAAAGAGGAGGTCTATCATGCTTTTCTTTAGCTCCTTGCCTCTGGTTTCTGGGTCATTATTGCTATTAAAGATTATTCTTAGAATGGAGGGACATTTAGATGTTCACCTAAGTGTTACAGGTGATCAGAAGAATTTAAAAAAATCCTACCATCTACTAGTTTGTTGTATCAGGCCAATTTTTTGTGATTCAAACAGATCTAAAAGGAAGGGTATAGAACAGAGAAAGCCATACTGTCCATATTAAAATAAGTGCAAAGGGCTTAAGGGATTCTAAAACTCAACCACACCAAAACATCAACCCATTTCAGTACTTTATATAAAACATTCATTAAAATCAGCTAGAGAATGATACAGTCAGCCTGTTGTCTGGGGTTTGCATAAAGTCCTCATCCATATAAACTGCAGTGCTTGGCTCTGTGGGAAGCCCTGTCCACTATTTCCAGTGGACAGTTGGCTGGTTGGAACTAGACCATTGCTTTCCTGATGCTAATGGTAGCAGAAAATCAGCAATCTCCAATGAGCTGCTTGGGAGGAAGAAAGAGAAAACGATAAGATATGTGTGTGAAAGTGAGATACAATTAATAAAGAGATTCCAACCTATTTCCTAAGGCTTCAACCAGGATAGTTGTTCTCTTTATTGTGTTATGGCTGGATCCACACATCACGTTATGTATAAAGTGCTTTATTTGGTTTTTGCATACTCTCTTCTGCAAACCCATCCACTATAATTCGTAAACCATTATTTATGGCTTTACTTTTGTGAGTCATTAAATTATGAATTAAATAGTCAATGATTAAACAAATCATAGTTTAATGTAGTTTGGGAATTCACTATGTACTAGTGAGCATCACCCAATGGCAGAATATGTATTATACAATTTATTATTATACTTTTTATCAGTTTTGCAAATTGTCACTGTAAATAAAGTAGTAACATTTTCTTTCCTTATTACATTTCATTATCTTTTGACTTCATTATTTACAATCTTCTCACACACAAAATGTCAAGTGTGTATACATCAGATAGCAGATTACATGTTTGATGAAGTGGGTTGTAATGCAAGAAAAATTCTATCATAATAAATTAGTCCATTACAATAAATCTCTTTGATATTCTATGATTCACTCATACATACAAGTTAGCACTAATGTAGATAAAGTAAGTAGAAAAAGGGGGGGGGTTGTTTCTGTTTAAGAATATTACCAGCAAAATCTTGTATTTGAGTATTTATTAGTACACCACATGTACGTTCTAGATTATGGTATGTGGGCAGATTAGAGAACCTATTTTGCATAGAATAGGATGAACATGCTTGGGTAAAACTTTGGTTCCACTTGTGACAGACTGGTTTGGGGCTCTGGCTCCACTTGTGACAGGCTGGTCAAGATGTGTCCAGAAGTGTCCTTACAGTTAGCCAGGAATGCTGCATGTGGCACAGATACCACCAAGGCTGATAACTAGGTCTCACCTTCTCTATTTTACTGAAAAGCATGATGTGGAATCCTCAGTTGATCAAAACTATCAGGGGCAACAAATATCTTTGAGCCTATCTGGTAACAGTGATGGCATATAGAAGTTTCAATTTGGAATATAAGAGTAAATAGTAAAGCCAATTTGGTGTAGTGGTTAAAGGCATTGGACTAGAAATCAGGGGATTGTGAGTTCTAGTCCTGCTTTAGGCACAAAGCCAGCTGGTAATTTTGGGCCACTTTTTCACAGCCCTAGGAAGAAGGCATTATCAATCCACTTCTAAAAAATGTTATGAAAACTGCATGGACTTGTCCACGCGGGTGCCAGGAGTCAAGATTCAATACCAGAAGACGAAAATCAGTATCTCCTGGCAATTTTAGCTTACAGTTTTTTAAACAACACATTTTTCTTCCTTTCTTCATTCAAAATAATTTTTACAATAGTACAAAATAGTAGGAAGAATGATTCATCTTCCAGAAGATAGCCACTGGGTCTTGGTACGACTTGTGGAATACCTCAAACCCTTTAGACCAATTTTTTTATTCTTCACAAGGTGATTGAGAAATGTATGAAAGTGTGAAAGGAAGCTGAATTATGGATTATGTGTGAAAATGTAGTAGAACATGTACTTAATACAGTAAGAGCAGCAATATGATGGAAGTAAAACATATGTAAGAATAAACAAACAGTTCATCCTTGAGCAAGGAGTAAGATAAGGATGTGATATGTTCCCTTGGTTCTTTAATATCTCTTTATGGATAAATGTTTAAGTGATGCTTGTGACAATGTGTACACTGTATGTGTGTGTGTGTGTGTGTGTGTGTGTATACAGCACAAGCTATTCATTTTGTTATTTTTCATGCTTTCTCCCAAAGTGAATCCAGTGCACAAGACTGAACTGTTGACTTTAATTTGCACATTCCCATTCACCATTTGACTGCACTATCAGAAAATGACTTACATATTAGTTCAAACAATGCTTTCCAATGTCAATTCAGCATAAACATAGGCATACATTTCAATGTCAGTTCAGCATAAACATGGGCATAAATTCATCATGAGGTAAAGTTAATTGCCATTTAATAGAGGTAGGGAACTCAAGATGAAGGCAACAGAAGAATATGAAACAGGAACTACGTTTCAGTTACCACGTAAAAGAAAAGTCTGTCTTCCATTCCGTAATGCACAAATAACTTATTTTTCCCATCATACTACCCTTCTTATATTGGTAGGCTGATTACTCAGAAACTGACACATGGCTATTCTACATACGTTTCTTCCCCAAACGGAGATCTTTTAGATGCATTTGGATAACTAATCTTAGACTTTCCAGGCAGCTGGCCAGGAATTTTGGAAGGTAACATCCCTGTACATTAGTAGAGCACCAAGTTGAGCGAGAAAATACTTTTGCAGACGCGGCACGGGACGAACTAAAGGGCACAGAGGTACAAGCCAAAGAATAGGAACTAATCTATGCGGCCTTAGGTTAGTAGGGCTCTAAGGGAAGGGGGATCCATCCCAAGGGAGCACAACCCCCAAGCATGGCCAACGGGTCTTGGAACACGAGGCGGCCACGCCAACTGCACCACGGGGCCTCCTGGGCCAAGCGATTTCTCCCTTCTGCCTTTAAAGAAAATTGGGCAGCCTCCATCCCCTCCCGAGTCTGCAAATACGGCCACCTGGAAGCGTACTCAGCCCTCCACCAGCCCCCGGTCCCACTTCATTACCTTCCCAACTATGCCATCAAGGAGGGGTTGTGCCTTCCCGCACTGCTGGGAGGCCGCTACAACCGCAGGGGGCCCGGGCAGAGGAAGCCAGGAAAGGCCACACGCGGCAGAGTTGCCGCTCCGCCAGGAAACACGCAACACAGCGAAGGCGCGTTTGGGGGTTCCGCAGCACCCCGTTCTCTCTTCACCCAGTTCCGCTCGGGAAACTGCTGCAACCTCCAGACTACAGCTCCCAGCATGCCCCGCGACACCAGACCCAGGATTCGTCCGGCAATAAACCGCCTCAGAGAAAACCTGAATGCCAGAAACAGGTTTTTCGATCCTTACTTTAAGCTCACCAATCAAGGGGGAAAAGCGCGTTGCACACTGGGAAAAAGATGCTTTCTGCTAGGCGTAGCGCATGCTGGGAGGTGTAGTTCTCGAGGTGCTGCTTAAGTCAGAGAAGAAGAGCTATCCCCCCAGCCTTTCTGTTCGTTTTGCGTCCTACCACTAACCCAAATATTTAGCTGTGGCCAGTCACTATGTTGGCCTTGAATGAGAAAACCTCTCGCGTTGAACCGCTTTAGCTCCGTTACTCTTCACGGATCGCGTGCGGCTGACAACAGACACACTTGCGGTATGCCAACGCTACACATAACTTCGGTTTAACTATCATGGCTTCTCTAAATGGATGCTGGGAATTGTAGTTCTGTAAAGCGCTCATTTAACCGGTTCAGAATCCCTAAATGCAATGTCCACGTAAACTTTCCTCGAAGAAAGATGTATCAGCGCAATTGTTAATCTATCAGATTATTTTGATGGGCCCTCACTCCCAACATTTTGTGCGTACGATTACAAGCTAAAACTAATATAAAACAGGTTCGTGCCTGGGGCTTTAGCTGGAAAATAAAACAATCTGGGAGTTTACAAACCTGAGAGTTTACAGTATTACAGTATTTCTAAGGGATTTGAGGATCTGTTCCTGCAATGAGAAAGATACATTCCTGCTTTGTTAATCCCGTATTAGTTAACAGTAGATCAGGAGCTAGAAGCACAGACCTAAGCCAAAGCACAGGCCAAAGCTAATGACTTATTCCCAATTCCTTATCTGCACAAAAATTCCAAAAAAGAGGCAGACACTAAAGTGAATATAGACCTAAATTCCAATATAAATATTTGAAATGAACAAAAATTAAGCATAGAACTAAATGATGCCATACTGTATATCAGTCTGAGTAGAATACTGTGTTCTTCAAGCTAAAGAATTCAATAAAATAACAAGAATTTTATTTATACATAAAAATGTATGGTAGTTCCATATAATAAACTATGGATACCTAACAGGAATTCTTTCCTTACATGCTGAAGCTAATAAATTTTTAACTATCTATTTAAAGACTTACAGATTACACATTTTTAAGAATATGCTTAGCTACAGAGGTTGAGTTATGAAATCTAAATTTTTAGCACCTGTTCTGTTTCAGTTACAACAGTAAGCATCCTAAAAGCCACATTCAATGTACAACACAAAATCCTCCGAAATATTTCAGTCTAAAAAAAAATCAAATTATAAGACAGAACTATAGTATGTGCTTGAATCTCTAATATCTATTACAATCCCTGTTCAGTATAATCAGGAATGCAGTAAATTCTCAGTATATTTTAATGCTGACTACATTATAATTACAAGTTCAAAGATATCTCCTATACCATCTGGAAAACTATTTTTCTATACATGTTACTGTAATTAAATGTATAACTTGGAACCCAATTAAGTTAAAGATCATCTAATATTGGAACTAGGCTAATCTTTGATGAGTTGGAGGTTGATTCCTGCTAGATGTAGCATATTTGCATTTTCTCACACGATTGTTCATTTTCTGGACATCTCTAGAGGCAACAACTGGTAATATTACTTACTTAGTCCAGAGAGAAAAGATAGGAGAAGTACCGACTCTTTTGGTGTTGGATAAGACTCATGCAAATACCCCAGACAGCCAAGAAAACAAACAAATGGATCACTGAACAAATCAACCCAGAGTTCTCGCTCACTGAATTTAAATTATGCTACTTTGGATGCATTATGCAAAGACCTAGCTCTCTGGAAAAGGGTCTAATGCTAGAAAAGGTGAAAGGAAAAAGAAGAGGTCAACTAGCAACCAGGTGGGAAGACTCAGTTACAGTCGCAATGAGTACACCATTGCAAGACCTGAAATACCAGATTATGGATAGATTGTCATGTCTGTGTGCTTGATGACAGATAATCAATCAGAGATTAATAAGACTAACTCAGCAGTTTCAGTTAGGCTGAGATATTGTCACTGCAACATCTCATGGACACTTATTTTGGAGAAAAACTAAAATGGGAATCCTTTGTACAACTTATACTATTGTAAGCATGAGTCTACTTCCAACAACTATTGTGAAGGGAAGGGAAGCACAGAAAATATTGCATTTTTTATTAGGAGCAGTGTTCTACTTATAAAATACGTTTATCTCTGAGGGTTCCTTTCCCCCAAATAATGAGACTACTGGCAAAGTTTATGACTTTGGACTCTGGGATTCGTCCAAGAGTAGAGATAAGGCTATGGACTTTTCCAAATTATTTATATATTTGTTAAATTGATATACCACTTTTCATTCAAGACCTCAGGGCAGCATTGTGCTCCTTCCAATATTTCCCCACAACAACCCCATGAAGTAGGCTAGCAGAGCCAGGGTGAGTAGGCCCAAGCTGCCCAGTGAGCTTTCGCGGTTGCATCACACTGGCTGTCATTAGGGATCCTTTGCGTAACCCAGCCTTCACCTCCACAGCAGCTTGCTGGAGTACGTGTGCCCTGCCTAATCGAGTCCAATCGTAAAGCAGCTTGTACTGAACCCACCATTGCCTCCACTTCCCCTGACCGACAGTCTGCTCCGGGCACCCCGTCAACCGCGGTGTGTTCAGTAATCTAATAGTTAAGCCAGTGTTGTCCAAACTTGGCCACTTTAAGATGAGTGGACTTCAACTCCCAGAATTCCCCAGCCAGCATGTCCACTCATCTTAAAGTGGCCAAGTTTGGACAACACTGAGTTAAGCAAACCATAGCTTCATATTTTGTAGGAATCGGGTGCCTTTTAGATGTTTAAACAGCAATATAACCAACAGCAAACAAGCCAGCGAAAACAAAAAATAAGAATACTGTAGCACTATCGGCCGCTCCCGAATTCCCCCACAGCGTTTCACCAAGCAAGGGAACGAACACCCCCACTCAAATCGCTCAGACGCGAGTTAAGCTTTAGCCACCGCCTTATAAAATGTGCTTGAGCGGTTAGAAGAGGACGAATGGAAACCTGCATTTCGAAGACAGACGTTTCCTACATCCAATACGAATGGGCTCCTTAAGTCCAATGGTCGATAGCCGTTCTCCGGCAAGGCGGTACATCGCGTCGGCGGTGGTCACGTGGGGCGCGCTGGGCCTGCGAAATTTCCTTTTCTGAGCGGCCGCGAGAGAGGCGAGACCATGAAGGCGTCCGGCACGGTAAGTACCGTGCGTGTGGCCTCACAGGAGCGTCGCGCGGCGAGAGGCGCCTTCTTGCCTGAAGGAACGTGAGCGAGCCAAAAAACCGTAGAAACGCGGGGAAGGAATCCCCGTTCGGGAAACCTTCCTACGGTCTTTTTCTCTGCCACGAGTGAGCACCCAATATGGCCGTCTGCGCCGCGCCAGCTTCCTGTAGCGTGGGCCCGAGTTGGTTTGTAAATTGCTGCATCAAGTCGGCGGATTCAGCTCGCTGCTTCTTTCCCGTGACCAGGCTAAAATGTAGTAGAGAGAGGGAGCTGCGAAGAAAATGCAACCGTAGCCATCCTACTTATGTCATCCTTAGATTCCTCTCTCTCTAATTCTCGTGTCGCTTTCCAAGACTGATTTCAGGGACGTTTCAAATAGGCAATAGGTATTTTACCTCTGCGAATATTTTTGAAAATACTTATAACTGAATCTACAGAGTATAACTTACAGAAAATTGGGGAGGAGTGAGCTCAGTTTGATTTAGTGAATGACTTTACGACTAAATGCTTACTTGAGGTTTACAAAAGTCCTATGTTAATTATTAAATTAAGACCTGGATAAGAATTATTTTAACTTGCTCATAATCATTTTAACTCGCCTTGATGAGCACCTGTCAGTCAAGCATAAATTCAGAGGTCAGTCTTTTTTTATTTTCTAGAGAGTAATTTAGTGAAGCAGCTAAATAGCAACCCAGCTTTTTTGCTATAGTGAATGCTTCTCTTAAACCATTTTGACTCTAAACGTAGAATGGATTTTTATTAATATTTCTTTCTCTTCTTTCCTTTAAGCTGCGGGAGTATAAAGTTGTTGGGAGATGCCTTCCTACTCCCAAATGCCCAACACCACCTCTCTATCGTATGCGTATCTTTGCTCCTAACCATGTTGTTGCAAAGTCCCGGTTCTGGTATTTTGTTTCGCAGCTGAAGAAGATGAAAAAATCTTCTGGGGAAATTGTATACTGTGGACAGGTATTGTAATAGGAAATGGAATAGTTTTAAGTATTGAAAGCATATTTATTTTGTAATATTGCTTATTCCTAATATTTACAAGTACCTGAACTGTTTGGACTAAGACTTTTTTTCAGAAAATTTGTCTTAAAATTTTCATTATTGGTGGCTGACTGTCATGTCTTTGTAAAATGCTTTAGATTAGAGTACCCCTGTTCATTTCATGCCCAAGTTGATGAGATGAATGACATGTTTATTGAAGATACACATAAAAGTAATAGCTGTGTTTCTCTGCCCTATTCTCTTGTTCCAGGAATGGAGATAGGATGCAAGTTATACAATTGTTTTAAAATTAGAAATAGTATGGAGAGTTTTCTTCCAAGTTTTCTTTTAGTTTCTCTCAGTATACTTGGCAGAGAGGCAAAAGGAAGCTAAACTCTGCATAATCCATAGCTAATTTTCTACTACAAGGTAAGGTAGTGCTTTCTATATAGTTGGATGATAATAAAATGAAATCTTTGTAAAGCAGTACACCGAGGATAATTAGCAATAATTAAGAGTGAACAGCCATCAATTTCATGTCCTGCATCTGGAGGCATCTAGTTGATCACTATTGTGGATAGAATGCTAGATAAGCAAACCAGTCCTGGCTTCTTGAGACAGCTACAGTATGATTGGATGACTTCCTATGCTAATTAAGAAGTAATCTGAAAAGGCCTTCCATAGGTCAATGAATACGTTTATAGAGGTAAATCTGTTGCCAGTAGCAGCAGGCCATGAAACAAGGTGAAGTAGGAATAAATGAGACCAATCTTGGGTTTGCTGGATTCAAAGCACCTTTGTCTGAATTGGGCACAGTATCATAATATCTAAACTGGAATTGTATCTAGTGGAATTAGAGAAGAGACAAGCATGCGTATAATGAATATGGGAGGAAGGTAAGGAGGAAAACTACCCACTGCATGTAGACACCTTTGTCTTTGCCATCTCAAACCATTGGAACTATAAAAGTGGTAGAGAGCCACTCTTTGCAATTATAGGTACTCTGAAGTTACAATCCTAAACACAATTATTAAGGGATTAACCTTTTGAATACAACACAACTGACTTCTGCATAAAGATTTCTTTGTTCCAGCATTAGATTTATGTAGTCTTAGGTATTTATTGCATCTTTTAATCTGTATATTCTGATCCAGAGAAAACCTAATGTATTTTATGGATATTGGATTGCAGCTTTAGGATGTTCATTCTGGTTTATTTGTTGTAGATTTGATATGTTAATTAAAACATTGATTCATTTTCTATTATTCTAAAATGGCTAATTCTATACTCTTAGGTTTTTGAGAAGTCTCCTCTGAAGGTGAAAAACTTTGGTATCTGGCTGCGCTATGATTCCCGTAGTGGAACTCACAATATGTACAGGGAATATAGGGATTTAACAACTGCAGGAGCTGTTACACAGTGCTGTAAGTAGAAGCAGTTCAGAGTACTAGATCATCTTAAGATATCACTATCATAAAGGAGAATATGTATTGCAGAATTGTTATTCCTTGGTGTCGGTCTTATATAATGTTTCTGTTACTTTAACTCTTGTAAACAAGTGGCTAATGTATTAATCCATGTTTTTACTGAGGTGATGGTAAATAGGGTGGTTTTTTGGTTTTTTTGGGGGGGGTGCTTTTGAGTCCTAGCGACTGCCTGGACAAGTCCTAGCAGTTTTCTTTACAAGATTTCGAAAGTGCTTTGCCATTACCTCCTTCCTAGGGCTGAGAGAGAGTGACTGGCCCAAGGTCACCTAGTTGGTTTTCGTGCCTAAGGCAGGACTAGAACTCACGGTCTCCTGGTTTCTAGCCTGATGCCTTAACCACTACACCAAGCTGGCTCTCAAATAGTGTTAAAATGGAATTGTTGAAAATGTGTTATATATTGGAACTTGATAGACTCTTATCTATCAAGAAGAGTCACTTGTGAGATGGGTGACCATATATATGTGATTTAATAAATAAATTTATGCAAAGATTTTAATTGTTTCCTGCTATGATTATAACTAGTATTGGATCAAGGTATGTTCCAATTGATTTGTTATTGTGACCAATAATGCTTCTCATATTAAACATTATTTTCTGCCTTGTGGCATAAAAAGGACTTTTGAGTGTAACAAAGACCAGTTAGAACAGAGGTTCCCAAACTTCTCGATTCAGGATGCTGTTAGTGTCTCACTGATTTTTTCATGGTGCCTCTAGATCAAAACTGTGAAGTACCCTAAGCTAGTAGTTCTGACAGTGTCCAACAGTGTCAAGTATCGCTGTGTTTCCCTCGAAAATTTAAAATATGCCTTAGTGCCCCTGTGAAATTCATTATGCAGAGTTTGGGGGCTGTAGAGTTAGAAGTAACCCTATCTAATTAGAACAAAAAAGCCTATCACCCAAATCTCATATCGTAGAATAGTTCTATATTAACTACTTTATAAGTTAAACTGTCAAATCACATGACTGTTTGAACTTAGCAAGAAATATTTATGTAATAATTATTAATCCCATATTTGCTATACATTAAAAACTAATGTAAGTTGCAGTCAGATGCTATAAATAGGGGTAAGCACAGTGGACACTATACTACCAATCTACATAAAGTGACATGCTGATAATTGGCCTTGGATTCAGATATTTGGCTGAGTACTTGTATTTTAGCCTTACCAGTTTTATTTATCTGAAATGAGCGATTAGCCATATCTGTTGTAACAGTCATTTTGTAGAGTGCCCATTTGGATAGGTAAAGTTTTTTTTGAGTTACTGACTTTTGGCTAGCCACCTGACACTATTTCAAAATCCAAAATGTCAACTCAAAAGCAATTGAATGGATTGGAGAAAGCTTTTATTGGGACTAAACTGACAATTATCAAAATAAAAAAAGTTCAAAAATAAATTTGGACAATATGCAAGAAATTTGGTATAGAAATTTGGGAGTATCCTATATTACCCAATCAGTGGCTTCAGATTTAATGTTAGATGTTTCTAGTGTCCTAAAAATTCATTTAGTTAAGAATGGTGAACCACATTCTTGGATGGAAGTTTTGTTAAACTTGGATTTGTTTTGTTAAACAAATGTCTCCAAAATCTGGAATCTTTCAATCTTCAAGGAACTTTGGCTGTGTTGTTGTTGAACTTGCTACTAAAAAGTTAATGATGTAGTTATGTGCCCCAGACATTAAAAATTGATTTAATAAAATGTTTCAATTGTCAGTCTTCGAATTAGCTTTGTACACAAGGAGAGGCAAAAATGAACAATATCGTTCTCTGTGGTCTAGGTTTACTTCATTGCTTAAAAATTAAATGTTGAAATTGAAGGAAGTTATATAATTTGAGGAGCTTGATGTATATGTATATATTCTTTAAATGGGCTTTTAAAATATATGTATTTAGAATTAGAACTTAGGTGTGGGGGTTTTTTTAGTTTTGTTCATGTTTTAATTTTTTCCTAAGGTTTTTCTTTTTTTGTCTCCCCCCCCCAGGTAGCGTGATATAGTTTTTCCCCCTCATATAGTTTTTTAAATAATACGTTTCTTTTTAAAAGTGTATAAACTTTTATACAATAGCAATATAGTTATATTGTTAATTAGTTTATATATATTACACATTAATACATATATTAATAACTAATGCTTTTTAAAAAATATTAAATATAAAGTTTGTAAAAAAATAAAAAACTCAAAAGCTTGGAGATCCATACACTTTCTTGGAAAAGCAGTTAAATTTGGATATCTTAAGGCAAACATACCAAGGATTACATCACTAAATGTAATTTAAACCTTCCCAAATAAATTCAACTCTTACATCTGATTAAGTTGAATTCCTAGATGAATATGTTTGTTGCATATTTAGCTTCCCTTAAACCCCAAAATTCAAGTCCACCTGATTTGAAAAGAAGTACAAATAACATGTCATATCATAAATTACTTTATTAAGAAAAATTCTAAATGTTATGTTCTGGATACAAATGTTTGAATATAGTTATTATTACAGTTTTCATTCCCAGAATCTGTTGATTCTCCTCTAATACTGTTTGCTCAGCTTATACAACAGAGCCACAAATAATTACTGGTTTTGAAATTTTAAATTGCATACAAACCCAAAGAGCATTGTTTGTAATAAAATGTTCTTGTCATGTGTGCAGATATTAAATATATCTTGTCGCCTTTCAAGAGCTGAAGTGTTTTTGAAAGTGAAATTGAAGATTATACAATAAATACTGTTCTTATATGGAATTTGGTATAAGGGTATTTAGATCAAAGCTGAATACTTTAATTCTTTTATTAAAATGTATAATTCCACTGATGAATTGCAGATCGTGATATGGGAGCACGTCATAGAGCCCGTGCTCATTCTATTCAGATCATGAAGGTTGAAGAGATTGCTGCCAGCAAATGCCGCAGACCTGCTGTCAAACAGTTCCATGTAGGTAGAGCAAATTTAAATATATGTTTATATGTATTAAAATACGCTTTTTTGTTTATTTTTTCTCAAGCTGTGTAATTTGGAAATTCTTCTCTGAGCCCTGTAACTTTCTATGAAACTGTTTATAATTCTGGTCAGTGACTGTAAGAAGATATTGAATACATATATATTGAGAATCCTCCTTTAGTTTGGAGTCACAGACATATTCTATTCAGGGAGTTACAAAACAATTGGGTTACTATGTCTTAGCCCAACCTGTAGCCAACAACCCTGTAGGTTTGTTGGGAAAAAGCTGAAGAAGAATGCTGTGTGCACCAATTTGAATTCCTAGAGGAAAAGTGAGATATAAACCTAACAAATACTTACATATATTCCATACTAAAAAAAATGTTTACATGCCTTACAATTCTAAAATTTAGTATTTCATTTTTTTAAAACAGCAAAATAATTTTCCAAAATGATCCTATTTCTTATCATTAAGCAAGTGTTATACTTGCTTAAAAGAGTAAAAACATAGTCACTTGCCTTGTTCTTTTAAAGAGCTCATTTGATAATTATTGGGTTCTCTAAGGAGTCCATCCTGTATTTTGCATAGATTAAATAATTTTCTGTACTTACATTAAAAATCTTAAAATATATATGCTAATGCAGTGGAAAGTATCTGTTCTTAACCTTCTGAATAGTACCCAAATTGCTGAAATTTTATCTGGGATTCTAATGAAATTTAACCTCTTTCCACAGGATTCTAAAATTAAGTTCCCTCTGCCACACAGAGTACTGCGCCGTCAGCATAAGCCACGCTTCACTACCAAGAGACCAAATACATTCTTCTAAATGTAGGCTTGATTGATATGTTCCATATATCAATAAAGTTTTTTTGAATGTTTGATTGTGTGTTTTAAAGCATATTTGTTTTATTCCATTTATATGGCTCCCCATCTCATCAGAGTGATTCTGAATTGCTAAGAGTAGTTAAAACCAACAATGAACACATAACTAGCAGCCAAGATAAATAAACATCAACACAACCACTTTACAGGCTCTAGCTGACTCTCCCATTCTGCAAGGCAGTAGGGTCAGGCCAATCTGGTTTTCAAGGGATGATGTTCCACAGAGCAGGTGCCACAACACAAAAGGCTCTCTTCCTGGGTCCTGCCAGATGGCACTCTAATTGACAACATTCATAGCATGCTGCTTCTGCCAGATCTGATGGGGCAGGTGGACACAATGAGGTAAAGGCTTTGCAAATAAAATGCTACATCAAAAATTCAATCCGATACATCACCTCAGAATCTGATGTGTTCTGTTCCCACCTCTACTGTACTGTAATTGTACAGAAGACCAAGGTGCTAAGAATTTTAGATCTTGTACAAAGCCTCCTGAGGAATGTTTTTTACAATAAACCACTTTCCTTCCTCTGCAATTTCAACTTTTTATAAAAAGCAAAAATACATTTCTATCTGGCAGTATCTTAACTTAATAGCAATGTTCAGTTGAAAAATACATTTTTCTCAAAAGGGAAAAAACACAAGGTACTACTACCTCCATTATTAGAATTCTGGAAGAATGCATCTTGACACAGAAATCATACAATGTAAGACTTGGTACATCAGAGATCAAGTAACACCCCCTCTTCAGTGGAAAAATCCACTATTACAGCATTGCAATTCTTTGTATTCTGAAAACAGACCTTTACACATCAGGTAAAGCCTGGATAGAAACTTTCTTGATGTCACTTTTCTGTCAGGCAGTTTTATTTCAGTCCTGCTTCTTCTAGAAATGGGTCCTCCAGCTTTTATGCCCTGAGAACATCTAGAATACACAAACATTGTGTGTCGTCATGTATCCAAACTATAAGTTGGGGGAAAAGAGCCATCAGTCTTATCCAAACTTGAGCCTCTTCCCTTTCATCTAGGTTACCAGACCTCCCACAATGCCCTCCCTCTGGCAGGCATAGCCTTAAAATCAAACCGGGCTTTTTGAGTACCTAACAAGCTTTCTCTTGCTGAGCAGCTTTTGTCAGCTTCCCTAGCAAGTGCTAACCCCAAGTTAACAAGGTCAGCTCTGGGACCGTAATTAGTTGATTAGTACCGTTTGGCAGGCTTTTGCTGCCGTCTGAAATTGACAAGACCTTAATCAGGTGCTTTTGCATTCTAATCGGCTCTAGCACATTCCTGGGATTAAAAAAGTCTGTCTGACGCTGGAAAAAGTAATTTCATATATATGTAATAGGCCTAAGTACTTTTTTTTTTTGGCCGTTTTCCACTATTTTTTGTCAGGAATGCCAAGTAAACAATTAGTGTGTCCTCCCCCACCCCATTTGACATCCTTTCCAATTGCCTATGTCCTCTGCCTGTCCAGATGACTGGTGACCTTCATTGTATCGGGCTGCACAATCTTTATCACCCAAATTGTCTGTCATGGAACGCCTCCGGAAAGCACTAATTTGGAGAAATCTATGCACACTTTCTGAGACCCCACTTTCTATTCAATGGAGCTTTGTCAGACAAAATGGAAAAGAACTGCAAATATAATTCGCTCTTTTTCCCATGCTTTTCACTCCCCCTCGGGTTTACTGCCAATTGGATCGATTCCTTGATGAAATCGGCATCCAAAATAAATGGTGTACATATATTTATAATACATGTAAACCTTCGCTGTTCCCTCAGCTATGCCACATTAACTGAGGTCCATCCACGGCAACGGCCAATAACTGAATCGATCAATTACTTCGATGGCTGCCCCGTTGCCACGCCCTTCCCGTCCCTGATAGGTCACGTGGGGCTAAGCCTTTCAAAGCCGCCTCTCCGGAATGGCTCCTGAAGGGGAAGGGGTGGAGCTTGCGCATGTTGTGGGCTTACCTCCCGCTCACGTGATTGTCGTTCCTCTGGGTCTGGACTCTCGCTGGGCGCCAAGGCTGGCGAGCGGAGGCGGCCGCGACTGTCGCGGCGGGCGGGGAATGGGGGAGCCGATGCCTGTGGGAGCGCCAGTGCCGGTAGAGCAGGCAGTGCTGGAGACGTTTTTCTCTCATTTAGGCATCTTCTCCTACGACAAGGCCAAGGACAATGTGGAGAAGGAGCGCGAAGCCAACAAGAACGCCGGGAGCAGCTGGCTTTCGCTCCTGGCGGGGCTGGCCCATCTGGCGGCGGCTGAAAAAGCCTACCATAGCATGACCTTCCTGGGCCAGAAGCTAGGTACCCAAACCTCCGGCTGCTGCTGCTGGGCGTTGCAGTCCGCCTTCCCCCTCCCCTCCCCATTTTGCTTCGGGGACGCCTCCCTGGGAAGGAGTCCTGAGTCATGGGCATGTCATCCCTTGCAGGGCTGGAGGAAGACGGCGTAGGGCCGGGGAAGTTGGTTAAGCCTGGGGAAGAAGCCTTTTCTTCATCTGCGAAGCATCTGCTGAACCCCGTTCAAGGCTCGCCAACAGCCAGTGCTCGAATCCCGACT
Organism: Liasis olivaceus; assembly: GCA_030867105.1. NCBI lineage: Eukaryota > Metazoa > Chordata > Lepidosauria > Squamata > Pythonidae > Liasis > Liasis olivaceus. The sequence goes on along the minus strand of CM061355.1, from coordinate 35,853,913 downwards.
TTTCTTACAGAGCCGGTTCAGATTTCCAAATCCGTGTATTTCTGAACACGTGTCTGAAGCATCATTTCTCCCTTTTGCACACCTCGCCATCTCTTTTCATGCTTTTCTACCTCTCTAGTGAATACATTTGGGGTTGAGATCTTATAAGATATACCTCACTGTCTTTGGTACTTTTGCTTACGGTGCGGATGTGCTATCTGTGAACAGAATGTACAGATTACATAGAATAGTTAAAGTTGGCTTGAACACAGAACAGAACAGTATTTTTTTCCTTACATTTCTGGTTAACCACGTGGTTTCCATGTAGAATGAGATGTGCTGCCCATTTTCACACAGTCCTAAAAGCCCTTTTCTTTTACAGAATCTCATGGGATGCCCCAAACAGTTCTAGAGAAAGCTAGGAGACAACATTTTGGACAGTGAATTTAAATTTTGTCAAATTTAAGTTTAGCTGAGCAAAAATGATAACTAAAAGTTTCTTTGAAATGAGAGTGTAGCAAATACTACATGCGATGAATGTAGTAAGAATGCAATGCAAATTTTATTCATATTTTTAAGGCTAAGTAGCACTTGAAGTATAGATGTATTAATATTATCAATAGGCTTTGTTCTGGAAATGCTTATATTGCTTTATGTATGTGGCATGGATGATCATTACCATTATCAAAATTTCTAGTATTGCCTAACATGCGCTAAGGATTGCCCAAGAATAGCAGAACAGAAATCCTGGGTTAGAGACACATAATTTTAAAAAAAGGTGGGGATCAAAGGGAGAAAGGAAGTTGGAGGGAGAGATTAAAACTATGTAGCAGTTAGAAGAGAGATTATTAAAAGAAAAAATAAATAGCTTGGTAATAAGAAAATAACTGGCACATTCTGAGGGAAGTAATAAAAATGTCTTAGTATTTAAAGTAAGGTAAAGCAAGAACGCAACAAAAGAAGTATACTTCTAGTTTAAAATTTGTTTCTAAACCTGCAGCTACATAGAGTTCTCCTTTCATGGAATGATTATTTAATTCTGCTGCCACCTCTTCGTGGTTCCTATTAATCTTGTCAGATGTACTATGTCTGCTGGGGAAAATGTGTAGTTTTTTTCCTTCCCTTTAAAAAAATAGAACATGCTTGTTTGCTTTTATGGGTTTATATGCAGGTCTTCTGATACATATGGCCATGATCTTGACTGTACAGATCACATTGCAGTACAGCTTTATAAAGTTTCTTTCATCTTCTGCTTGGTCAAAAAGCTGAACCATCTAGAGCTTTTAGTAGAAATGTGAAGTATTAACATTTAACAATGGCTATTTATATTAATTTCCCAGGAAAGATGTTGTTTTTAGTTACAATTAATCTTACAAGCAGATTTCTAAATATCATTGGAAACAAAGGCTGGATTTTGGGAGATCAATTATCTTTTGATTAATAGATAAATCATATTGATAAATCAATATAAGTTCATATTTATGAATAGCTATTAAGGAATAATGAAAACAGCTATTAAAGTGTGCTCTTTAATGTGTAATTGATAATAAACCAAAGAAAATTTGCATGAATATTATGTTATTCTTTGTAATTCCATCCCTGTCTTTGAGTAATACCCTGTTCTTTAACAACAAATTATAGGTGGGCAATCATTCTTCAGCCGGAAGGATTCTATACGAACTATATATACATCTCTGCATAATGAACTGAAGAAAGTGGTAGCAACAGGTCGGAATGCAGTGGGAGGAACAGCTCCTCACCTAGAAGAACTACTTTCTCACCTTTCTGAACAGCTATGTTTCTTTGTCCAGGCTCGGATGGAAATTGCTGACTTCTATGAAAAAATGTATAGCCTCAGTACCCAAAAGTATATAAACTCTGAGGAACTGATAAATGTCTTGGAATCCATCCTCAAAAGATACAGCTCAAGGTTAGTGCATGTACATTGTATGCTGTGGCTATCTTTGGATGTCTGGGAATCTGTAAGATCCTTGTCAGTGAGGTAAAAGTGGTAACAATACCCTCATGTTGAGCTCTTGGTGACTGTATACACATTATTATTTTGACAACAGTAAGGAAGTGGCTTACTATGCTTCCAGGGTGTTTTTAAGATTTCCCAGACTAGCCAATAATGCTAAAATTCCCCAGTTATCTACTATCTAAGCTTTAATTAGGACCCACCATACTTAACTTTAGAGATCAGCCACTGGACAAAATGAAAGCATGTTTTAAATTCCAGAAATTAAGAGAATGTTTAGTTCCCACTGTTGCAGAATATGTAATATGTTCATAATATCAACAGAGTCTAGGCAATTAGTTTTTCAATATTCAATTATATATATTAGAATATTGTTATAATTCTATAGCAAATATATCAGTTTTCATCTTTACATTTTTAACCAGAAAATCAGTAAATGTGTACCCAGTTGTTTGAATGCAAGACATAATCAGACTTACGATTGGCACAAAACTGAAATGCGTCTAGTATAATATAAATGTAGGCCAAAATGTGGTTTTTCTAGGCAAAAGTGTTTTCAAGGAATGGGGAGGAAGAAAAAGTGATGTCATATAATTTAATTACATAGCTGATGCTGACCTTAGGTCTTCTCTCTTAGGCGACTGGAGTGAACTTAAAACTTAAGAGTTCTGTAGATACACCCATGAATGAGATGGGATGATAATGAGTGTTGGGTGTGGTCTTTTGAGTTGATGTAAATTCAGTAAGTGGAATAAGAATGATCATTCAGCATACTTGATGCGTGATTGTTGTAATAAGTATAGAACTGCCTGGTAAATATTTAAATTTTGTTAGAAATAGTGAAAAAAGTATGGTATTACAACATTCATTAATTGATTGCTTAGAAATAATACAAAGGAGTGATGGCATTCTGCTTCATACTATAAAAGATGTACTATAAATAATAAATATTGATAATAAATATATAATATATTATAAATAAAATAATAGATTGTTGAGATCATGTCTTCTATATACTAAATTGTTTTCCTTTTTCTAGATTTCATCATCCAATCCTTAGTCCTCTGGAGGGTAGTTTCCAGTTAGAAACTGATGTGCTTATGCATCTTCTGAAGGCTCAGGCACAGATCTCTGAGTGGAAGTTCCTCCCATCCTTGGTCCACTTGCACAATGCTCATACAAAGCTACAGACATGGGGACAGATTTTTGAGAAGCAGCGGGAAACAAAGAAACATCTCTTTGGTGGCCAGTCTCAGAAAGCTGTTCAACCTCCACACCTTTTCCTGTGGCTAATGAAGCTCAAAAATATCCTCCTTGCGAAATTTAGCTTTTACTTTCATGAGGCACTTAGCCGACAAACAACCTTATCTGAAATGAAAACTTTGACTGCAAAAGCTAATCCTGATTATTTTGGGAAAATCTCCAGCTTCATTAGGAAATACGATGCTGTTAATGTTTCATTAATCTTTGACAATCGTGGCTCAGCGAGCTTTCAGGGACATGGTTATCATCACCCCCAATCCTACAGGGAAGCCCCAAAGGGTGTAGACCAGTATCCAGCAGTGGTATCTCTGCCCAGTGACCGGCCTGTCATGCATTGGCCTAATGTCATTATGATCATGACTGACAGAGCTTCTGAACTAAATACTTTGGAAAAGGTGGTCCATTTCTATGATGACAAAGTTCAGAGCACATACTTCTTAACCCGACCTGAACCTCATTTTACCATTGTGGTTATTTTTGAATCCAAAAAGTCTGAGAGAGACTCTCATTTTATCTCTTTCCTCAATGAAACTTCCTATTCTCTTAAGAACTCTAAAGCTTTTGCAAGCCTGAAACCTGGGTCCAAAGGATAAGAATACTAACTATTAAGACAAGATAGACAACGGTAAGACAAGATCCAGGCTTCCAGAAATATGCATTTGTGTATGTTGTCATTCTTTTAAAAAGTATTTTAATAAGTATTTAATGATGAAAATTAATATTTAATAACCATTTTTGGAATAGAAAGTCAATTATATAGAAGTGAATGGGAACATGATAATTACACAAATGTGCACTAAAATTATCAGTCTGATGTTTTGATCAACTTCTTTCTTATTTTTTTAAAGTCTGTGACACTTCATTGTCCTTGCCTAAATGGAATATATGCACTTTATCTTTTGTTATTTCTTTAGCATCTGCTGAAAATGTGGTTATAGATTTCAACCCAGAGCCCAGGTCTTCTCTTAAAGTATTTTAGTCATATTCACTGGAAAATGTTAGAACTTGGATTGAAGTAATTGCAATAAATTAAATGCATTGTATAATGAAATATTTTATTTTTCCATTACTACTGCAGCTTTCAAATAGTTGTACAAGCTTGGTCTGGTATTCTGTGTCTTTTTAATGTGATCCGAGTCTTGAAGGTCATTATTCTGGAATTCCTGACAGAAGGAGAGACTGTTTCGTGTATTTTAAAGCTACAGCTTTACTGGGCAAGGTTGGGAAGCAGTAGCTTTCACTTCTAAAACTAAGTACTGAGAGCTAAAAAGCAGAATTCTTCATTAAATTAATATCATTCATTAAAATTTAATTAAAAATTTTAAAAAATAGAAGCATCAGGATATGGAAAATGACAAAGGGATCTGTATTATAGAAATCTGGTAAAATGAGGACAAAACTTAGCATTTTAAATATTCTGATTTCTAAGTAATTTATTAATTTATACTAAATAATTCAGTATTTATAACTGAAATAATGCATGCTATATTGGCTCTGTTTGGATGATTGTATTTCAGATTAATAAGATAAATTAAGTATGAAAACATTTTGGTTAAGCAGTTTGGTTAATAGTTTGTATAGGCAGGCAAACAAATCAGCTCTTCTATTATCTATAGTTTTCCATTTCATTTAAGGTACAATTAACAGCTTCAGAGCAATCCTGGATATTAAGCCATTGGATTGGATTAGAATCTTGGCTTATTTAAGTTGCTCTTTATTATACCACATGGAAAACAAATTAATAGAAGACTTTCTGATTTGTTTGCCAGTTCACGTAAAGATATAATGTACAGCTGAAACAATCATATCCTAGCTAATTAAACTAAGACATGATTGTTTAAATGAAACTATTTTCAATACTTAGCTGCATTTCCCAGATAATTGGCATCCACTGTTGTGAGTGGAGGAGTGATAAAATGTACATCATGTCATTGCAAGTCAAATCACTGTATGCCTCACACTGTACTTGTGTCTGATGTTGTAATGCAAATAGGAAATGGCAGAGCTTGCATCATGTCATCATACATATTTTGGCATCATTGTGGTTAGCTGTGGGTGCCTATGGATAACAGAATAGTTCTGTTGCATGAAACCATAAATCTAATCCTGTTCCTACCTAGATGTTTCTGGGAAGCCCACAAACAAAATGTGAAAGTGACAATTTTTGTTCATTATTTGCAAAGTATTATTGGGATGCAGAGTACCTGAAAACATTTATTTTTACATTTATACTACAGTGGTACCTCGGTTCACGAACTTAATTCATTCCGCAACTCTGGTCGCGACCCGAAATGGTCGTGAACCGAATCAAATTTTCCCATAAGGTTCAATGTAAATATGGTTAATCCGTTCTGACCCCAAATTTGGTCGCCAACCGATTTCTGGTCACGACCCGAGTCAAATTTCCCCATAAGGTTCAATGTAAATACGGTTAATCTGTTCTGAACCATATGTTTTGTTTTTTTTTAACCGCAAAAATATGACACAAAGTACAGTACGAAGAGAGAGAAAGCTAACCTTGCTCGACGCGACTCCCGGTGTGGAGGACAGGAAGGCGGGTGGGGAGGCGGTTACTGCTTGGAGGGAGAGTCCCCCTCCCTACAGGAAGCCGCGACCACGTGTCACGGGAGGGAAAATGGCCGTGGTTACTGCTTGGAGGGAGAGTCCCCCTCCCTACAGGAAGCCGCGACCACGTGTCACGGGAGGGAAAATGGCCGCGGATCCTGTTCGTCACCCGATCCGGCGTTCGCGAATGGAGGCAAATTTTTGCGGCTGGAGCTGTTCGTGAACCGTATTGTTCATGAACAGATGCGTTCGTGAACCGAGGTACCACTGTACTACACTGCCTCAATCCAATTGGATTCTAGGTGCTTTGTAGTATATATAATAAAATACAATATATCAATACCGTAGAGCTAAGTCCTACACTGGCGGCTCAGGAATGAATCCTGAAATGCTCTCTGGAAAAGCCAGGTCTTTACAACTTCCTAGAAGGCTATAAGAGTGGGAGCCTTGCCTTGGAAGATAAAGGTAAGCTGTTCCATTGGAGGGAAGCCCCTACAGAGAATGCCTACCATTGGGCCTCTTCCCATCACTCCACCTGGTAGATAGGGAGGCTGAGCAGGCATTCTCTGACTATTTGGAATGAATAGGTAGTATTTAATAGGTGCTATAGTCTGTTAAATACTATAAAGACCTGAGCCATTAAAGATTTTACAGGTTTGCAACTCCCATAGCAACTGTGTAGCTTGTAAGCACTTTAGAGTGACCAGTGAACATGTGGGCTTGTGCATTTTGTACCATCTGACATTTTTAGGTGGTATTCAAGGAAAGCCCCATGTAGAGCGAATTACTGTAATGAAATACTTTGCTTATACCTGGTGCTAAATATACTGTTTCAGTTATTTCATTTCTTTTATTTATTTTTTTAATCCACTAAGTTCTTGCCAGTCATCAGAATAGCATTAAGCAGTTATCTGCAATGGGAGCCAGGACTGATGGATGTCAACTAGGAACTATGGATGAACATGCTTCTTTTAGTCTAACTTTAGAACCAATACAGATGAAAAGAATGAGAATATCTACATAATCGTTCTGTTTCTGAAACATCATATGTCTATATCTCCTTGATCTTAGAGTATTGTGGATTTAATATTAGGACAAGAACAATACAGGTGTAGAGCTCCACAGGCTACTTTTGAAAATACACAGAAGTAAAGTGGCTGTCGTGCTTTATCTAGGTGCAGCAAACAATGGTTTGTTTTGGAAGTGATAGCATTTCTTCTAAGTTTATTCTGGAGATAGATTAATTTTGAGAAGAGATAAATTGCCATTGCTCTGAGACAAAAAATATAACATTTGTAAACTGCGAGTATCTTCTCTCTTACTTTCCAAGTGTAGTATTTTAGATGTGAGGAAAGGGGGGGAATTCAACCCCTCATTTGCTCAGAGGAATAGTTGATTGTAAATCATAGTTAAAATTTTATTTAACAATAACATTGCATGAACAGATAATATGAGATATAGTTTGCCTCTGTTTATTGGTTCATCAACCAAAACTACTCCTGAGTGCTTTATCACAGAATGATTGTCACAAGGACAATCTTGTATTTTTCTATTTTCCTATGATATATACTAGTTTCCCCTTTTTCACCTTATCTAATTGTTGCCTGCCTCTCTCCTCTTCCACTTCTCTTAGCTTTTTTTTTTTTTTTTTTTTTGCTGATTTCCTTGTAGAGAGTGGCCAGCTAACTCTTTAATTGCACAGTCTTGCAGGAAATGTAATTTTAAATCTCTGAACTAATGTTATACTTAATGTTCTTAAAAATCATTTTGTTTTGGAAAAGAGGTGCAGATCCCCTCTTGTTATAATGATTTCATATTAAAGGATCAGTTGATTCAATTGATAAAACATTTTGAGCTCCAGAGGGTATAATACAAATGTACTAAGTTAAACAAAGCTACAATCCATACTTGGGAGCAAGTAAGTTCCCATTGAACAAGAGGATATTTAAAGAAAAATAGTCATACCCTTGAGCTGTAAATATTTAGGAGATAATAGAACTGGACTCTTCAACTTTTTTGGACTTGTTGCATGAGCAGTGCAACAAAACATTCATTTCATAGATATAAAGTCAGAAGATATTCCTTGGAATCCCTAGATTTCTGCACCATCAAAATACCTGCTCAATACCTGTTTTACTTCTCAAAAAAGTAAAACAATTTCCTCAGATCACTTAAATATATTCTTCAAAAGTAATTTTCCCAAATATACTTCTCCAAACAAGAAAATATACCCAAATTATTTCCCCAACATAGAGATGTAGATATATGAAAGTATATTTTTTCCAATAATTTTATTGAATTACAAATAGAATAAAAACTAATACAAACTACAAAAAATATAGAAATAGAAAAAGAAATGTACAAAAAAAGAAAAAAGTGTAAAAAAAGAGAGAAAAAAAGGAACTTCCCCATAATTCATTTCTTAACTAAAAACAGAATCCAAAAGCTTCGACATTCATTTTTTATCAGCAAAAGTCCAGTAAGGGAAACCAGATATAACTAATTTTCTATTTTAACCTTGATTGAATAAGCCAACCCTGTACTCATTCCCTGAATTTTTCACAATCTTGATTTTTAACCCCTTCAAATATAATCCTAGAGCTGGTTTTCTATTCATCTTTTTTTTAACCCAAGAATCTTTCAAAACTTTAAGAAACCTCCTTCGTACATCCAGTATGTAAAATTTGTCCTTTTTTTTTTTTTTGGTCACTTCTCATAAAGTCCTTCAACACTTTAGCAGACCGCTTTTGTGGATCCAGTAAGAAAAAATTATCCAAATTGCTTTTCTGGTTTAATAATTGTACATCTCCTTTAAGCAGTGAAACATCCATCAGTTCTATTTCCATATCCTTATAATTACTTGACACATTTAAATCCACATTCAAATTAATTTCTAACTCATTGGTTGTAGCTTGTTCTTCTTCTATAACTTCATTGACACACAATCTATCATATGAAGTAATTTTAAAGACCAGAATTCAAAAACATCCATCAAGGACTTCAGCTCCATTTTTTCTTGTTGAAATGAATTTATTATCCTCTAGCTCCTCTAGTATCCAAACTTCAAGGTCCCATTATCATGCTTCCTCTTTAAAAAGCCCATACAATCACCATTTCCCACAGGAATAATTCTTCTAATTAATTCAAAGCTATAATTCCAAATCCATCTGGAACCTTAATTCATTGTAAACTCTCTAAAATCCATATTCTAAGCACCCTTGTGCTGTTTAATTTAAAAAATAATATTTTTCCAGAACTTTTAAAATATTTAAAATCTTTATCCAAGGAGAAGGCAACTCACCTGATGAATGCAGCAAAATCTTGCCGATCCGAAGGAGCTTAATAAATCCAGAACAATGAAAAAATAATCCAAAAAGTAATTAAGGAATGAAGCTTGGTCGAGCTTTATGTCCTTAAAAGGCTGTGTTACAAGTATGAGCTTGAGGTTTTCCCATTACTCCCAATCACTCAACTCATAAAGTGACCACAAAACAACGATTCCTGCGGTATACTTATGAGGAGCAGCTGTCCGGGGTCATATGAGTTATCTCAACGCTATCCCCTTCCTCCGGAGAGATTTTGCCAGTCCAGATCCTGCATCCAGCTGTGATTTTCCTTGTAAATGCAGTCCCACTGCCAGCAGGACGTTAGCTCACCATGGCACTCACAGGAAGTGTCCCCAGATGTAGATGTATGAAAGTTTATATGCAGTAGCATTTCCCCATTCAAGGGTGCTGTACAACTTGGAGATCCTCCTGGACTCACAGCTCCCACTCAGTGAGCAGGTGGCAGCTCTGGCCAGAAAGGCCTTCATCTGGTGCATCAGTTCTGCCTCTTACTAGATCGGGGGGTCCTTCAGACAGTTACTCATGCTGTGGTAGCCTCATGGCTAGACTACTGGGGTTGCCCTTGAAGACCACCCGAAAATGAACTGATCCAGAATGCAGCAGCGTGAGCAGTGATAGGCATAACTTGGTATGCCCATGTAACATCTCTGCTTCGCAATCTGCATTGGCTGCTTCTGGGTGAGATTCAAGCTGCTGGTTGTTACCTATAGGGCCTGAGTACTTGAAGGAACTCCTGTCTCCCATTGTATCTGCCCAGCCAATCCGATATGGCAGGCTTGGTGTGCTCCTAATTCTTTCAATTAATGCCATCTAGTAGGAGCCTGCACGTGTACCTTCTCTGTTGCAGTGCCTGCCCTCTGGAATGAGGTTTTCCCTGAGATGTGAACAGCCCCCACTTTGCTGGTGTTTCAAAGGAGCCTGAAGACCTGGCTCTTTACCCAGGCCTTTGGTGGGGATGACTGAAACCTCCTTTTAACCTAGGTTGTTTTGTTTTGTTTCCACCTGGTTTGTTATCCTGTCGTTTCTATCCTTCTTTTGTTTCTTGCCATTTTTCTTGTCTTGTTTTTCATGCTTTAAATCATCTGTAAACTGCCCAGAGTCACTAGAAGTCAGGCAGCATATAAATGTAATAAATAATGATACAATCCTTTCTTTGTCCAATCTGATCACATGTTATTTCTCTATGGATCACCTTAAATGTTTCTCTCCCATTGCCTTAACAGAAAATCAGTTGTGAACCCTTGTAGACATTTTACAAAAATGTACCTAGTTTGAGGGTTGCTCCACTGCTGTGCCCTTTTAATGCTGCTCTTCCCCTGTTGGGTTTCCTGGGTTCCTCCTTGATACCACTACCTTCCTGGTTATTTAATTTTCCTCATTCAATTTTAGTTTCATCTGACTAGTTAGAAGGCAAGCACTATTCTTCTGCTTCTAGTGGTTGGCACAAAACTTCTGAGCTCAGGAGGGAAATGAAGGCAAATCCCTGTGCTAGTTGCTCAAAATAAATAATTATTAGGAAGGTCAGGGGACCTTAGTATATCTTAGCACAATGTCCAATATTGCAAATATGACATTGAGAACAATATTGCTGACTACAGCAAAGGATGGATTGATTGGTGCAATTAAGAGGAAGTGTCCAAATTATTCCTTGGTGTCTTGAAGTTTATCATGATAACAGCCGTTCCAGACATCCCCTTAGGTCTGAAGTCATGCTAGCCAACGTTTGGTAATAATTGTACACTATCTTATCCATCATGATGACTGGGAATAGTTCATTCATTACTGTTTTCACCCAAAAGATCCATGCAATATATATGTTCTAGTGCTAGAGGAAAGGCAACGTACATTTTTCAAGAAAAATGAATTAAGACAGGACATTTATATGGGGGAATAGCATTAAATATGTCATGAGCTCTTGCAATTTCTAGGATGCTGGTGCTACCACAATCCACACAGTAAATTGCAGCATTCTTCTTATTTGACGAATTAATTGCATTTCCTCAGTGTGGTTACATATTGCGACTAGGTACTTCAGACTTGCATGACAAATGTCTTATCAACTGTACTGCATTTATTGCTTGAACAGTTGTCTAGAACACCCCTTTGGGATCTGAATAATTGACTGGTGCTATGTAACCATGAACATGTCAAATTTAAATGTTGTGATGCTTTTTTTTTATTTTAAATTTTATTAAAATAAAATAGAATTATTACACAACCTTCCAAGGACAAACATTAAAAGGAAAGCAGTAATAAACAAGGAAGCTTAACAGAATAATCTGAACACTTTTAAATGCCATTTTAGCAGATTGTCTTAAAAAAATGAGGACATCCTGGTAATACATAATATATATTCTATCACAAACAGACAATTATTTTCTTCCCTGACTGCAGCTATGGCTATTTTGCTGGTGGTTGACAGTAACAGCACATGCTGTCAAAATCCACAGAATTAATGCTTGCTTTGGGTTGATGTCAGTTTATTTTTTTTTAAATCTCTATTTAAATAGGTTTTAAAACAATTATTGGAAGTACATAATTTGCTTTACCTTTGTTTTTTTAGGGCAGGTTTGGTTTGAATGACTGCTGATAATTTGTCCATCTTTATGCAGGCAAAATGTGCATTTAAGGATGTGCAAAACTCACAGATTTGGGAATAGAACATTCTGGGGAACACCGAAAAGTACTGTTTCCCCTCCAGACCATGTGAACCGTCTCTGCACCTTTCTCTAAGGGTAGCTCAGTAGCCAAACTGCCCCCTGAACAACATGATCTAGAGGAGTTTCACATGACCAGGAGAAAGAACAGAACATTTCAGAGTTTATTTAAATTTGTTATAGCTGCCTAACTGATGGATGCTCGGTGGCAAACAAAGCCAAAGTAATTCATAAAAACAGATAAAACATAAAACCACATAGACAGCCTGAACCAAAATGATCTAAAAGTGACACAAATCACAAAACAAGCCCCCCCACCCATACATCAACCCCAGGCCTGGGACCCTAAGCCAGGGTTCAGGGGCTTTCCTAGGAGAGAGCGTGCAGTCCTTATCTCTGGGGAGATGCTGCTCCAGAGGGCGGAGATGCCACAGAGAAGTATGCTTTCTTGGTTCCACAAGATGACAGCATTTAAGAGGGGACCTGAAGTGCACCCATTCTGCCAAAACGTACTGGGCCAATAGAAACCATTGGAGACAAACGGTCTCTCAGGTATCCAGGTTCTGTGCCATACAGGGCTTTATAGGTAATAACCAGCACCTTGAATTGCACTTGGAAGCTGACTGGCAACCAATGCAGCTCACACAGCAGTGCTGACACATTGGCACCCATTACTCCTTGTGCTACTGCATTTTGAATCAGCGATAGCTTCTGGGTTATCTTCAAGAGCAGTTGCATGTAGAGCACATTGCAATAATCCAGCTGTGAGGTGACCAAGGCATGAGTAACTGTCTGAAGGGCCTCCCAATTGAGGAAAGGGTGCAACTGGTACACCAGGTAAACCTGTGCAAAGGCCCTCCTGGCCACTGCCACCTTTGAGCAGTAGCTGCAAGTCCAGAAGGATCCCCAAGTTGTGCATCAGTTTTGAATGGGGAAGTGCATCCAAGACCAAATGATGGTAACATCCCTAATCCTGGGGACCAGTCACAGCCAGTCACTCTTGTCAGGATTGAGCTGAAGTCTCTTCTGCCCCATCCAGACCTGAACAGCCTCCAGACACTGGGTCAATACATTGACAGCTCCACCTGAGCAGTTCTCTGGAACATTCCGTTCCCAAACTGGTAAGATTTGCACATTCTTAGTTGCACTCAACTAGTTTTGAGATAAAACTGTTTCTTCCCCAAGTCGATGTTTAAGGGTACCCCAATTTATTGTTTCCCTTGGAACGTTCTGGTTTCACCAGAAAACTGATTTGAATGCATATCAGTCTGCTACCTTGAATATTTTTCACCAGGCAAGTTCATAACTATAGACTATGTGGCTGAATTAACACTGGAAGCCTGAATAAAGGAAAATAAGAGATATTCAAGAAGAATTTTTCCCCCCAACCTGTTTATGTTGGTGTATTGGATTACAGTATTCCAGAACGGAGTCCTTACCTACATTGTACTGTCTTTGCCATTTTGAAGTCCATTCATCCAGTTTAGAGAAATTGTTTCACATTCACGATCCCTTCTTGATTTGGTAACTAGGAAGAGTTTAGAATCATCAGCAAACATGGCTAGTTCACTGCTCAGTGTTAACTGCACTTCATTTATATACAAGTGAAAAAACATTGGTCCCAAAATCCATCCCTGTGGGACCCACTTCAGAAATTTCACCTTTGAGAATTGCCCATTAATTCCTATAATAAATGCAGTGCTACCTCAACTCTGCAGTGAACTTGCCTCCTGCAATACAAGCAGCGCTACAAAAACTGAAGTATTTCAAGCATTTTTTAAACCCAGCTTTTATATTGGCATTTCCCAGCTGTAACGAACTGCCACTTGTTGATCTTAAAACCAGTAACTCTCCTTGCAACCAATATTGATTCAAAAGAAAGTTCATTTATTAAGAATAAGTGTACAGATCCAAAGCATTGCTGAGACTGAATAAAAGCGCGCCAAAAACTGCTTTTCTTTCTTTTCCCCCCCTTTCTTCGCCCTTAGTTCTTGTCTTCTGATTCCCTTGCTGGCATGGCCTTGAACATTCCAGGGCTTGTGATAAGAAACCATCTGCATCAAACGGTTTCTCCTTCCTACTCCCCCTCCCCTTTTCCAATGGCAGAACCGCAGCATGTAGAAAAAATCATTTTTTTTTTTTTTAAACTAGCCATATAATAATCTACTATAAAATCTTGCGAGGATTCTGACATACTGCCCCTCCACAGAAAAGGATGTCAGTCTTCTTCACTCTAAAAGGAAAAGCAAAGATACACATAATACAATAACCAATCTAATTGTTAAGGCTTTGTAGGATAAGCATCATAAAAATTTTTAACTAAACGTGGGGCCTTTACATGTTTCTTGTCAACCCATTCAGCCATTGACTTGGGAAAATGTTTCCACTGAATTAAAAATTGAACCCCCCCCCTGTGCTTTCTGCTGTCCAGTATTTCTTTAACTTCAAAATGTTGTTCTCCTTCAACCATCAATGGTTTAGGAGGTACTGGAGAGGGATGCCACTGAGAAGACTCCTTATATGGTTTAAGCAGGTCGCAGTGGAATACTGGATGGATTTTTTTTAAAGGTGGCAGGCATCTGTAATCGTAGTGAAACTGGATTAATTACTTTATCGATGACAAAAGGCCCTATGAATCTTGGAGCGAGCTTTCTGGAAGGTTGTAATGATTTAAGATGTTTAGTAGATAAAAGAACCTTATCTCCTACTTTCCAGTCTTTTTCTGGTGTTCTCTTAGCATCTGCAAATTTCTTGTATGTAGCTCTGGCCTCCTGCAACGAGGCAGCAATCTGAGGCCACACTTGTGTCATCTGCTGGATCCCACTCATCAACCGAAGCGACTTGAGTGGTCTGCTTAGGCAGTTCTGGGATGGGTACAAAGTCTTGTCCTGTAGCTATTTTAAAAGGGGTGAGACCAGTGCTTTGGTGCACTGCATTATTATAAGCTACTTCAGCGAATGGTAACAGTTCATCCCAATTGTCTTGTTGGTAGTTAATGAAACATCTCAAATATTGTGCCCATCTCATTTGCTTTGGTGACAGTTTCCTCGGTGCAGTCAAAGCCTCTAGATTCTTGTGATCAGTCCAAATTTCAAATGGATGGGGTGACCCCTCTAACAAATGCCTCCAACAAACTAATGCCCAGCGTACTGCGAACGCTTCCTTTTCCCACACCAACCAGCGTCTCTCAGTCTCAGCAAAATGTAACGAACTGCCACTTGTTGATCTTAAAACCAGTAACTCTCCTTGCAACCAATATTGATTCAAAAGAAAGTTCATTTATTAAGAATAAGTGTACAGATCCAAAGCATTGCTGAGACTGAATAAAAGCGCGCCAAAAACTGCTTTTCTTTCTTTTCCCCCCCTTTCTTCGCCCTTAGTTCTTGTCTTCTGATTCCCTTGCTGGCATGGCCTTGAACATTCCAGGGCTTGTGATAAGAAACCATCTGCATCAAACGGTTTCTCCTTCCTACTCCCCCTCCCCTTTTCCAATGGCAGAACCGCAGCATGTAGAAAAAATCATTTTTTTTTTTTTTTAAACTAGCCATATAATAATCTACTATAAAATCTTGCGAGGATTCTGACACCAGCCCACCCCTATTCCCATGCCTTTTTTAAAATGGGTTGTTCTGGTCTGTTTTTTGTCACTGTAAATTGATTTAGAACTATTAGTAATAAGAAATGGTATAAAATATTTGTAATAGTTAATAAAGGCGATGAATAATTATGGATAAGCCTGGTAGAAAGTTGGAGTAATATTTCAGCAGTACTGAAATAGCTGTGTGTGGATATGCAATAACCTCTGGTCTAGTACGCCAAGTCTAGATTTAACATTTTAAGGGTAGTTTATCCAGAGTTTTGACAACCTTTGTGACTTATCTATTCATGGCTCGCATTCACATGGACTGGAATTTTAAAAAGTGCTTCTTCAGTTTAAATTTGGGCAAGGAAAGTTCTAGTCTTTTGGCAGCAGCCTGTGCACTTCAGAAGTATTAGGTCTGATGCCGCATCACCTTCACATGTTGGCTGCCTGCTTAACTTGTGTACTCATGTAAATAAATAACAAACCCTCAAGTAGAGAATCTGACACTGTAAAGCTACTCTGAAATTTCCATTTAGGAGATGATGGAGCACAAAATACAAATTTGTCACAGCTGTGACAAGCAGCTCTTATTTACTGAACAGGGAGAAAGGATTTAGAGGGCATCCAAGAAAAAAAAATGACTGACAGACATCATTCAACAAACACATACTCTGACAGAACTATCCTTATTTATTATAAAGTTACACTATGAGAAACAATTTTGAAGGTATATGGTACATGCCAAAAATGTACAGTACTATACATCAAAGTGCATTGTCACAACAGCTTAACAGTACGCTTTCTTCTTTTTCTTCTTTCAGGACTGTGCAATTGTAACTCCTTTTTTTTTCCAGAATGGAAGTAATGTCATGGGAATGCAGCAGGACAAAAGCAACAGAACATGGAAATGGAAATGCAATAGTACAAGAAGCTAAGCCAAAGCAGCTTCTCTAAAAATGTAAAGGCACTTTCACATGTACATACTTACAGATGTACATTGACACAATTAGGTAACAGTCAACAAGCAGGAAGCTACCAGCACTGCAATCTATCTAACTGACAGTCAAAGACAATACTGACTTGATTAGTACAGAGGCATTTAGCCTTCACTATGCCTGTAGTTGTATCCATGTCTCCTTTTACATATCCACTCACTATACTTGAAGTAGCTACAACATACCATCAAACTACACACATTTTAACTCAAGTGAATGCTCCAACTAGAAGCAT
Source organism: Liasis olivaceus (assembly GCA_030867105.1). NCBI lineage: Eukaryota > Metazoa > Chordata > Lepidosauria > Squamata > Pythonidae > Liasis > Liasis olivaceus. The sequence goes on along the minus strand of CM061355.1, from coordinate 35,837,311 downwards.
TCACTAAACTCACTGTTCCTAATATTTTTCTTCACTAAACAATTTCTAATATAAGCAGTATGGAGGCCAGTACAGTTATATTCAGACATACAGAATTTCCCTATGCACTTTCAAGATACAGGCACTCACCTTAGTTACGCCATATGGCCTGTTAATAACAACAATCACTAGGCTAGAATGCACTTAAAAGAAAGCTGACATTTTCAAGTTTGTCCCACAGGTCTCAGATTTGGTCTAGTTAAGCAAATAATTCCCAACCTTATACAGGTCACTGCCGTGTTTCACAAATTTAGTATTAGCTGAAGCCTCATTACTGAATATGTGATCTTAATTAAGTTTCTAGGGTGAAGACACGTCATCGTTCATTTTGGTGACCCCACTGGAAACTGAAATTTTGGATTGTTTCAGTCCATTGAAGCAAACAAAATAATTCAGTATACCATATCTGAAAATCTCTAAGTGGATTCTTTATCTCACATTAATGAATATCATTAATTTCTAATTTTGTTTGCTAAATAGCCATTAACTACATCATCTGGGGCGCACAAAAATTGGTCCCAAAAAATTAGTCTGCAAGCTTTACAAAATATAATACTTAACAGTTTTCCTTTAAATCAGAAATAATTATTGAGCAGCTGATTGACAATACATTGGGAAAGAGAGCAACTTTTGCGGACTTCTTTGCTAGACATAATTTTATAAGTTTTATCATTCATGATCACTTAACAAAATGAGTCAACTTCACATAGTAGCAGGGAACAATGCCTTTCAAATGTTATACAGTAACAAGTCTTTTCACATGTTGGCTAGTCTTATACCTTTTAGATTTCATATAGTGTAAGAAACCAGAGAAAAATATTCAACTGGAAGAACTGCAAGTTTCTATTATGACAAGAGCTATGTGAAAATAAGCATTTGGATTCAATTTTATATGTGTTGATGGATATAAACTGACTCTTCCCCACTGACTCTTCCCCCTCCCCACATTTCCCCAGACTAAATTTTTAATTTTTTGTTAAATTATTTTTGATGAATAACAGACAATAAAATCTCCTTTAGAGTGCAAAGGTAACCTATAAAACATTCAGATAAATGACATGGCTTAGTGTCAGTTGAGATAGGTCACATATAATAGAAAAATTCCTAATGATGTAGCACTATGAAAGTTCAGAGCTTTCACTCATACATGAAAAAGGTATTGATGTAATTAGAAAAAAAGTAGTTCTGACACATTTTATTCAGATTGTAGAACAGTAGAAAACAATGTTTTGTCCTGTGAGTAAACTCTTGCTTTAATTAAAGGAGCTATTCCAGTTGAAAAATAGATAATTCAATTTAAATAAACAAACTAACAAAAAGAACACACTTTATTTGTATGCACTGTGTTTCAGAATCTTGAAGATACAGCAGCTTTAAACTATTAACAAGTTACTCAATTTCTCTGCAACTGTTCAGGAATGTTTTCCTACAGATCACTGGTTAACTAAAACTTTCTACCTGCACAATGTCTAAACAAGTGGCTCATAGGAATGTAAACAGTTTTTGAGCTGAATTGGTAGTGAAGAGTTATATGAGAGATTCAGTGGCAAATGTCTAGTTTTATTGCAGTGCAATAGGCCTGAGTGGAGGCATTAGAAACAATCCCACTGAATAGCTTTCCTCAGTACAGAGTTTTTTCAATTGTGTCAGAATACAACTCTCATCATTCCTGGTCAGTATGTTGAAGGTATCTGCTGGATACCAACCAGAGGAAGACTCTATTGTCATTCTGACCACAGACTTTCACTGGTTTAGAAAACTGCTGTTTCCTAGAAGCAATTTAATTCCTCATATCCTACCAGTGAGCTGCACTAAGACTGTCACATGCATACTGAGTAGCTACTACAGAAGGGAATGTCAAGGTGAGCCTCCTTTCTGCATTGACTTTGACAGGCTGCTTAGTAATTCCTAAGATGCACCCTCAGACCTTCTGAATATGAACTGGAACCAGGCAACAACACTAAATATAAGCCCTATTTATGAACAAATTCATTTCAAATAACCATAATTCTTTGTGAAGTCTTAAAACTACAGTCAAGTATACATTATTAAATTAATGGGATGCTGGCAGTGACTTGTGGTGCTTTCATTAGAAAAGGTGCAATGTGGAGGTTTCAAGTAAAAGTGTGTATCCCTGTTGCTTTAAAATGGCATACACAACACATGTAATTTTCTGCCTTTCCACAATACATTGGATCATAAACTAGCCATATAGGCTGGGTTTGTGCAATGTGCTAAACTACACCCCCCAACCCAATCTAACCAAGTCAGTATGTTGTACAAATGCACCTACTGGGTCTTTAACTGTGTTAAGCGTATATTGCAAATGTAGACACTGAATGCTCCAGTTTAAAAATTGAACCCAACCCCTATTAAATACCCATGTTAAAGTAGGTAGCTTGAGACTTTAACATTTAAACAACAAACCTCTCATTTTCTAAATATAAACTAATAGTACACTGGAATTCAGAAAACTATCACTGATCCATTCTTTCGGTAGTACACTCCACACTTGGTTTCTTGATTTCTACATCGTGCAAGACTTGTCAGCTGGGCCTTGGGAAGGAGAAGAGGGGCCTATGCTTGGGTTTGTTTTTGGAAGAACTATTGGCTTTGGTCTAAGTGCAGGTGGTTTCAGCTGCACCCCCATTCTTGGGGTCACCATGGGCTTGAAGGTACTCATAGTATCACTGGAAGAACTAGTGCTACGACGAATCTGAGGCTCAGCACTTCTTAACATGATGTTGTGAAGAGGGCTCAAGGATTCTGTTGAGGTGGTGCTGGTGGGAGAATTCTTCATTTGTTCCAAGGTATCAAGGACAACATCTGGAGCATGTTTTGCAGAACTCTGACGTTCCAGTTCCCGAAGTTCATTTAGAGCCGTATTCATTGTTTCTTCAATATCCTGTTAAGAGGAAGAAGCAAATTTGTTGACAATTACTACAGAAATAGGGAAATTCGAGCTTTGTAAATACTCCTTACATTTATATGAAGCAATAGAGACACAGGTAAACCCTGCAGGTGCATGCATGTATGTATGTGCACCCTGAATTATCCACGTATAAAATACAATCACACATAAAATACAATCATTTACTTTGTCTCTCTCATACACACATATACACAGAAGCCTACCAGCACCCAATTCAAAAACAGACCAGCTTATAAAATCGTATTTAAAATAAAAGAACTAGACATGGATGAAATTACAGAAACCTTGACTAAAAGTACGTTATACTGCACTATTTTATTGCGCGTGCCCACTTGTTAGTAACAGTTTTCTATTTTTTTAAATTTGCTGTTTAAATTAAACAGTCCAAAACAAATTAAAATGTTAATGGTGCTTTGAAGTTGACTTAATATTCTGGGTATTCTAAAGTTGACCACTATAAAATGTAGGTGTTGCTCAGCAGTTGGATGAATGAAAAATCAAAATTAACATAAGACTTAGTTCATTTACTTTCACTGTGAAAAAGAGGCATTATGGTCCTGCATGCAGAGTTAAAAGGCATGCTTATATTTTGGTTTAATAAGATGAGATGTGATCACCCAATCCCTCTGAAAAAAAGAAACAATCCCAATTCCTAAGTTTTACAACCTGAATGAAAAAAAATGAAAAGCAAGGGCAAGTATTTGATAAAAGAGCGATTATATAAGATAAAGTAAAATGATAGGCCTGAATTTTTGGAGGAAAAGCTTTGAAGTTATAATGATTTTGAAAGGAGAGATAGCTGAAAGAAGAAGCAGGAAAGGCCGCCCCTGGCAGAGAGTTAAAAAGCCTTAACTTGGGAAGAGAGCAAATGACTTTTCATGAAAGACAAAGGAAGAAGGATATATTTATTTCGTTTTCTTTAAAATTGGCTTTGTAGATTAAACAGAAAGCAGGTTTATCACTGCTTACTCACAACAAGGTGCAAATACATGGAACAATACCAGGTGTTTCCTGCTTGGCTGAAATGCAATACCTCAAAGTTTGAGGACCTTTACAGATAAAGCTTTAAAGCTTTATTTTTAATGTTGCATTTGGGAGCTTCCTTTATGCTTGTGCGGGATGAGGATGAGGGCAGTCTTTCAGATTTAAAAAACTGATATAATCTAAGTGTTTTCAAGCTGTGGCTGTGGTTGTAGAGATATAAGTTCATGTAAGAAGACACTGATACACTTGCATATGCGTAAGTTAAAAATCTACATTGGAGAACAACTGTTGGAGCTAACATCATTGTGCAATCATGTTCTGCACAGTATTATGTGTGCCGTTAAGATCAGAACCATATTTTCCTTAATAGCAAAATACTGAGAACACAATATAGGAAAGCTGAATTTCATGCAGAGAGGGAGGGAGGGAGGGAGGGAGGGAGAACGCTTACAGAAATGTATGCAATACTTAAATAAAACTTAGGCACTGATGATCTATTTTTTATACAATAAAAATGTCAATCTATGTAAACTAAAAAGGTCTATCTTTGCAAATAGTCATGCAGCTGCACAAATATGGACAGGGAATTCAGAACTAAGCTACAATTCAGAGAGAAATGAGACAGATAAACAGGTGCTAGAGAGAGATTGATTGATTATGTGCCATCAAGTTGTTTTTGACTCCTAGTGACCACATAGATTTTCTCATGATGATCTATCCCTAACTTGTTTTTTCAAGTCTCCCAATGGTGTACTCATCGCCACTGTAACTGACTCCATCCACCTTGCTGCTGGTTGTCCTCTTCTTCTCTTTCCTTCCACCTTTCCCAGCATTAGAACCTTTTCCAGGGAGCTGAGTATTCACATAATGTGTCCAAAGTAGGATAATTAGAGCCTGATCATTTGTGCCTGAAATCATAACTCTGGTTTGATTTGTTCAGTGATTCATTGATTTGTTTTCTTGGCTGTCCACAGTATTCTCAGGAGTCTTCTCCAACACCAAAGTTCAAAGGAGTCAATACTCTTCCTATCCTGCTTCTTTAAAGTCCAGCTTTCACATCCATAGAGTGTCACAGGGAATACCATGGCTTGTATGATTCTTGATCTTTTTTTTAATAATATTTTATTAAAAGTTTTAACTACAATAATAAAAGATAATACAAACTAAAAAGAAAAAGAAAAATAGAAAGAGAGAATAAAAGGTGCAAGAAAGCAAAATAGAAAGAAAAAAATAGAGAAAAGAAAAAAAACGAATAAAGTGACTTCCTACCCTTATCACAAGTATAAAAAATTTCACTATCTCTTCACCTCCTCTTAGTTAACAGATATAAAACTCTTAATCCCATAATTCAACGCTTAGCTATAGGTAAATCAATAAACAATGTCTTTTCCAATCCAGGTGTCAGCGCAAAGTCCAAACAGAGTCCTAAAATTATCACATTAGTTAAGAAATATAAAACTCATCATTCCATATCTCTCCTAACTAAGCAAATCTAATACACAATGTCTTTTCTAGTCCAAATGTCGGCAGGTCCAGAAAGAACCCCCAAAATAACAACATATCCCATTTTATCCTTGATCAAATAATCCAACTTTATGTTCCTTCCTTTTACATAAAAAATCTTGTTCTTAATCTATTCGAATGATCGTTATCCCCTGCCTCGAATTTCTTCAAAGCTTTAACAAGCTTCTTTTGTAAGTCCAGCAGGAAAAAATTATTCCAATTACTCTCTTGAATTGGCATTTTTATTTCCTTCTTAATTTTTAGAGCCTCATCTGATTTTTTTTGTATATACAGTGATAAATTCTTGTTCATACTGTTTTCCATAATCAAGTCAGATAAGTTTTGTTCCAAATCTTTCTCTGTAACAGCTTCTTCTGGTGTAACAGCTTCTTCTGGGAATAGGGTGTTCATAAAAACAGACAACATAGCTGACATTGATTCAAATTCCCGATGTTTCCAATATCAAAAATAAATTCTCTTTCCCACGAAAATGCATTTATTCTTTAAAGTTAATTTGAAAGTCTTAATATTCAAAATCAAATATTCCAATGCTTTCTGAGCCCTTAATCCATTTAAAACTTTCTATAGCCAAAACCTTGTCTTGCTTTTTGCTGTTTATTTTGAATTCTTAAAGCTTATAGAGTTTCATTTTCTTATATTAAGGATTGAGGACACTCACCCGGTGTTTCCAGCCTTGACATTTTGAAGGTGTCTAACTTTAAAGCAGTTAATAGACAATTTCCAAAGGTAATTAGCAAAGGAAGTGCAAATTTAGTGTCCTTTGAAGGCTCCGACTGCAGCTGGAGCAAGAATGGCAAATTCCCTTGTCTCCCATCCACTGGAGACTGCTGCCTTGAAGTCTCCTCATGAGGAGCAACCTTACGGAGCACAATGTGGGCAATTTTGTGTCCTTTCTTTCTCCAGAGAGGGTTGAAGAAGCCGATCTACTCATTGGCTCCTTGTTCTTAGCCACAACTGTCGGCTCTGGTTTTCACAGAGTTGTCTTCAGTCCGCCATTCTTCCCCAGAAATCCACACAATTCTGACCTTTGCAGGTATAGACACATCACAGCATTTGAGTATCTTTTCCAAGGCCTTCATGGCTGCTCTACCAAGTGCTAATCTGTAGCATATTTCTTGACTGTTTGTTCCTTTACTGTTGATGGTTGACCCTAAAAGGCAGAAGCTATCCATCCAAACCTGTTTACAGGATGCTTATTATATAATGCAGCCTTCCCTAACCTGGCATTCTCTGTATGTGCTGGAATTTCAACTCTCGGAACTCCTAGCCAACATAAAAAATACCTGCTTCTCCCCCCCTCAAATTTGGAGATTATCACCCCAGCATATCTGAAGGCTTCCATGATGGTGAAGTCACGCATATTGTGTGATACTATTCACCTCCCCCATTGTTCATATGTTAACGATACATACCTGAGCAATTGACTCTGGGTCAAGTGGTTTGTGGTCATTGAAAACTGGGTACTGGCCAGATGAGGTTGATCTTCTAATTGGAGGGCTGTCACTTTTTTTCAGGGATTCATGTCTACTAATGTTGGTGAGGCTGCTGTGGCCAGGTCTCCGTCTCCTTTCTGGGCTATCTGTTGTGAGACTGTGGTTCTGAAGGGCAGCTCGAGAAGTATTGTGACTTGCAATACCGGGGGAAACTAATTCCAGTGTGGAATTGGCAAGGCCATGTGGTGGATGAACTGGACAGTGTCCATCGCTGGTCCTGCCAGGACGTCTGCCAGAAAGTGGGAGTTCAGTTCTCTTGCGCTGCCTGACAGACAAAGGAAAGTCACAGAAAACAAAATAAAGAATGTGTAAATAATTCCTTCATGACCCTCCACCCTGGCAAATGATGGTGCAGCATAACATTGTGTAGAATTTGAATTCTGAAGCAAGTTGCCCCTTCAAATATTATCTCATGGATGAAAACTTCTGGCTAATCATTATTCTTTAATTTCCAAACTCCATGTGCAACAAAACTGATATATCTTATGAAGATGTTGCAGGCATTAGTGAGCTAGTGCATGCGAGAAATAAAAGATTTTAATGTTTTGAAGTGCAATAAAAATGAAACAGATTCAATTAATAATAAATAATCAATTACATTTACCTTCCTAAATATACATCAGGATTTCGATCTGTTGGTGAACTCATATCTTTGGAAGAAGACTTGTCTTCAAGTATTGGCCCACTGCTGGTTTCACTATCTGCTTTTTGGCTCAGTGTATCTGAGAACGCATCATCCCTAAACATTTAAAAAAAAAAAACTTATTGTTGAGAAATTAGGGTATGTAGCTTTAAAATAAGAAGAGCATGCTCTATTTCAGCCCTGTTTTTTCTATCCCTTTATTTCCATCTAATCTTCTCTTCACTAATAACCGTTTTGCATTGGCATTCACAAGGAGAGGCAATGGGAGGCAAATGACAAACACTTTCATGGTAATATCATCATGCAAATTCTGTGACTCACATACGTACATCAGAAATCAGTATATATCATGGCAGTATTTGCATGATGACGTCATTGTGTTTTTGTCATTTTACTTTGATTGTAGTTTGCTGTAGTTGCCACTATTATAGTTACTATTTTCAGAGGCATTTGTTAAATGCATAATCAAATGTTGGCCAATATATGGCTACTAAAATCCTCTGGCCAAAGGAATCTCATTTCAGTATTTGGTTTCTGGATACAGCCTTCATTTTAAATGTCTCCCTAAATGATTTGATGTATTCAAAATAATACAATCATTTATTAGTTGTTGAGTAAATAAGATCTAACTTCAAATTAGCCTTATAGGAATGCTGATGTTACTAGGTAGGAAACTTGCTTTCTAAGACCCATTAAAATTAAAGATCACAGAACAGGAAATATGCTATCTTATATTTATGAGAGAATGGCCAGGCCTTAACTGTATTTGCAACAGTTTGGCCATAAAGTTTTCTGGTATCTCAGAATATTTTGGAATTTAGAACCTGTAGAACTTCTCCCATCAGTGGACAATGCTGGCCAGAAAAGAGTACCTCTGGTATTACAATTCAATTAGCTGTTTCTTACATATCTTGAACCACTATATATTGGTGGGGAACAAGGCCATCAATTCCGTTATGTCTTCCTTCCCACCAGTCATCAGAAGCTTGATGATATAAAAGCAATGAGGCTCCTTTCTTAAAAGAGAGTTCTCGTGCAGATCTTCCAACATAGTCAAACTTGGCTATAGCTTCTATTGGATCACATTCTGTGAAAGACAAACCACAAGACTTTAAAAATAGCTTATAATAGCAAGGGACATGAGTACATAATAAAAATTAGCAAAGCTGAATGAAGAAAATGTTATTATTCAAATACTACATTTTGGGACCCAATAATCTCTGAGGAATAAAGCTAGCTAGCCAGGACTTAAAGACTTATTTTGATGAAATGCCTTTATACAAATGTATGGTAACATCACCTTAGAATATTGTGCATAGATCACTGTACCTTAAGAAATTCATTACAGAACAGGAAAATAACAAAAAAGCACAATCAAGAAGACTAGAGAACTGGAACATCTACCCTATCAGGAGAGATCAACCAACTATAGCTCTTTAGATTGGCATGAAGGAACCTAAGAGAAGAGAACATTGAGGTGTACTGTACCAACATACATAATGTGGAGAGAAAGTTGTCTTTCTTCCTCTCTTACGGTGTTAGAACTTGGGGTTAATAATTGAAAATAAATACAGAGAGATTCAGGACTGACAGAAGGAAATACCTTTTTACACATTAAAATTACAAAATTCACTGCAAGCAGTCATGATAATAGCAATTTGGTATGCTTTAGAAAGGGTCTGAACAGATTCATGGAGGATCAAGCAATAAAGGATTCTAATACTATGCATGTGAATTACTTCCCAAATCCTAATCAGTATGTCTTCAATACTAGTTCCTGGGAAGCATAAGTTTAAGTTTGCCATCACTCTCCAGTTCAGGCCTGTGAGTTTCTCCACTCCAGGTGGCCATAGAATGCTTGCCTACTTAGGCCCATGGCCTGGTCCGCCAGGGTTCTTATGTACGATCTTTCTAAATGTAATACAAAATTTTGTGAGAAGCCCACACAACACTGTTCTTCAGTAGAAAGTTTCTTTTTCTATCTTTCTTTTTTCCAGAAAAAAAATTCTTGGTAACTCTAATAAAGCTAGATGTAAGAAAAAGACTTGCAAATTTGCATATTCTTTTGGTGTTAGCTACATACACCAAATGAGAAATATCTCTGCCTAAGACTTTGCAATTTTGCCCTCAGGCTTTAGGTTCAGGCCCAAAATCTCTAGAGAAGCCATTTCAGAAATGCCACTAGAACTGATAAATCTAGCATCAATTTACAATATTTCATGTGATGCAGAATGTCATAATGCCATACAATACAATATAGCTCTTTTGGATAACAATAAAATAACGGTTTCCTCAACTATTTTGTACTTTTCTCCATTTATTTGTGTCAATTTAATCCAACATATATAACATGACAGCATGACATGTGAACAACATCTTTTGCATGAATTCTATTTATCTGTTTTGAGTTTCCTCAGGAAATTCCTTCTGATTTCCTTTGGAAACAGCTATAGTAAATTACTCCATTTGTAAGTGCCTTGTGTTTCAGAGTAAAAGAAAGCAGTTGCATAGTACTATACAATATACAACAACTCTCTATTCCCTTCCCCATATTTCCAGTCTTCAAAACATGATGAGATTGCAAAATTTTCTGGATCAATTGTACTATTTAAAAGAGAATATATTCCACTAAAAAAATTGTGAAACAGCTCCTCCAAATTACCTGTTTTACAAAACTGCATGAATAGAAGCAGGCTTTCCAGGGCTAACAACAACCCGCAGAAATATTTTAGGATTTGAGTATGAGAAAAATTTTAAATGCATCTCTGTGTGCTGTTGTCCTGATCCTGGTTCAGTGTTCCTGCCTTCCACCTAGCTGTTTGCTTGACATATCAATTCTGATATGAAGACCCAAAGCCAGGCAGCCCTGTATTGAATAAATTATGCTATTATGAAGAAAATTTGAAGCTGCCCCTCTTCTCAAACACTATGTGTAATTATTTTTATTTAATTTTTAAAAATTGGTTTTAAAGAAAAAATAATCCAGGGATGCTATATGAAATTGTACCAAAAATGCACATTATTTGGTCAAATTAAAGCTCTTGTTAATTTTATTAGGTGCAGCATCTATTTTAATTATGCAGTATCAACAGGATAAATGGTACTGCAGAGAATAATGAAGTAGTTGCAACTAGGGACTGCTTGTTTATGTAGCAGGTATTCCATTGTACACTCATCTCTTTCAGCAACAGAGAATCCTAGCATTCACATGTTTGTAATAGAATGTCAAGGGTCCTATGGATTCTTAAAGCACTGGCCTTAAAGCAACTGGATTGTGTTATTGCAACATAAACCTTTATAGGCAAGAACTCATCTTATTAGATGCAAAAAGCCTAAGTGGCTTGTTAGGCATCAGCCTAATTTTGGCAAGGAAACCGATCCAGACCTGATGACATCTTGTGGCTTGCCTGGGGAGCTGCTGATACCAGAGTACTTTTACTATCTTTCCTTCTATCTTGCTTCTAGAATTTTTTCATAATATCACAGGTATATGGATGGAGGAGACTCTGTTAATGTTGTCTACTATGAAGTAGAGTAGGAATAATTGGGCAATTTTCTCAATGGATGGAGGTAACAAATTAAATCAGGGTGGGAATTGGTAGTTTTTAAAACTTGATCATAAATAATCCTCACTTAAAAGTGAGCAATGAGCAGACCAAGCTTGATTATGGTGGTCAAATCAAAAGAAGATTGTGAAGAGCTCCAGAAGGATCTCTGAAAAACAAATGAATGATCAAGCAAATGGCAAATGGGGCTTAAAGTAAGTAGGTGTAAAGTGATGCACATTGAGGAAAAAATCCTAACTTCTCTAATACACTGATGGGGTCTGAGCAATATTTAACTAACCAGGAAATCGATCTTAGAGTGATCTACTAAAAATGTTAACTCAGTGTGTGATAGTTGAGAAAAAGGTAAGCTCCATGTTAAAGAACACTGAGAAAGGAAATGATGAGGAAAAGATTTAGAACATGTAAAAGAAAATACTTCTTTATATAGCATATAATTAACTGTATTCATTATTACATGTGGTGATGGCCGCTAACTTGAATGCTTTAAAGGGGGATTGGATAAATTCATGAAAAAAATTCATTTCAAGAGCTCTTAGATTTGAAGAATCAATGATATCTCTGAATGGGAGGTAGCATGCTACCATATATAGGTTACAAGGGAATATGGTGGGAGAAGGATATGTCTCCATCCCTTGCTTGTGAGCAAACCAGAGGCATCTGGTGGCCACTGTGAGAAACAAAATGGTGAACCAAGATGGGTCTTGGCCTGATCCGCAGGGTTATTCCAGTGCTGATGCAGCCACCAATAGTTCTGGTTCCTCTCTTGTCAGTGTCACCACATCCTTCTTTAAGTCCTTGCTGTTGGCAAAATAGTGTGCCTGCCTTCTTATCTACAAATTTCAGACAGATGACTGAAAGAATCAGAGTGCTTTGAGATCCCTATTTCCGAAGGGTAACCGGACAAGCCCATACCCAAGTCCCATGCACACATGGAGCTGATTCTAGGCTGATCTTCATTATAAGAAAGATGGTGCCTAGAGATCTAGCACCTTTCTATTGCCCATGAACCTATTAATGCAGAGCTGAAAATAAATAATGGTATTGTGCCCTTTATACTGGCAGCAGAAAGTTGTTTTTGCTGCAGAAATTATTAGCACTGACTATGTTAAGCAGGAAAAAAAAAGCAAACAAACAGGTAAGAATATTGTGCCAAAGATTTTCATTTTTCAACAGACAATGAAAAAAGAGCATTTCCTCTGTGAATGGCATACGTATGGAAATCAATATAGACACAAGGTCATGGGAAAGAGCATAAAAAAGTATACCATCGTCACTGGTATGTATTTCTGCCCCAGCATCCAGATCCACTTCTTCTAAGGTACCATGTTCACTATAAGGGCTGTCACTGTAGAGACAGGAACACATGAATTTATATTTTAGGGCTGGATAGAACTATCATTTAAAATTCCAAGAAGCTGCTATATTAATGTATTATTTCTTCAAATATAACTTAAAATTTCAGTAACACTTGGTTAAGCAGTTTGCCTACTCTCCCTCCCACCTCCCACCTCATGCTAGATACAGAATACACATCCTTAACTCAAATAGAATCTACTTTTTCATGAGAAGGAGTTGCAATTTATAACATAAGCACAGAGAGGTAATCCAAGCAACTTCCTCTTTGAAGGAAGGGAAAGAAAGTTTTGAGATTTTTTAAAATAAGGCAGAGTTGCATACGCTGTGAACTAAGCCAGAAACGGGGTTCACATGGCTTCCCAAAGCCTCTGACAGAGTCTGTATATAACAGGAATTTGGAGCATGTCCAGCTAATTGAGATAGATAGGATATGTATTTCAAGGGAATTCTAGTTCTTAACTAATAGGAAACAAGTTTCTACAGGAATCTGGGCTAAGATTAATTCCTTTTACTATGCAGTGTTATGTCTCCTGCATTTCTCCATATAGAATTGAGCATTTAAAGCTCAGTCACTAACCAGTCAAACTGGGCATGACGATAATAATGTTATCGTTTTGCAATCTTGTAATGATTTCTTGAATGCTCTCCAGGCCATTCTTTGCGGTTTCTGGCAAGGAGAACCAGCCTCTTGCCACAGATCAGCACCATTTGGTGGTTTAGTACATGTGTGAGATTTGCCTTTGGTATCTTTTCCTTCTTTTCAACTGATTTGTATTGTCACAATCTCATCAGCTCATGTACTAATGTTTGCCTTTTAAGATAAGTTTAAAACGTTTTCTATTTTTCTTTAATAAAATCTGATTTTATATATCTCTTGTAAGATTGGTCTAATTTCCAAAAGGGGGGCAGGAAGTAGATCCTTTAGTCACATACTTCTAAGCTACACAGCGTAGAAATTCCATTAATGAAATTATTTCATTTTTTACCATTTTTCCCTTTTAACCATCATAAAGACAGAATGGGTGGTGAGATTTCTATCATTCACCTGGGTTAGGGGAGGATACTAAGTGAGGCATCCTCTGGAAGATAGGTGGTGGCAGTGGAAACTACCAAAACATTATCCTAAGGCAGAGAGCAGAATCAAGGTATGCAAATCTAGAAAGTTTGTAGGACAAGAGGTTTAAAATCATGCTATCCACACACACTAATGTTTAAATCATATTTAAAAATCAAGATGTATGATAATATGTAGACCAGGGTATATTTCTCTCTCTCCCTCTTCTTTTTTTCATTTTAGGTGGCTAACAGTCAGTATTCTACTCATATGAATGAGCAAAAGGTAGCATCAATGGGGTGCTGCTTATGGGTAGCAAGAAGACCCCTTATATAAAAATATTTGTAAGTGCTTTTTTCACAAGTTTTAGAAAGAGATGACTAGGATAGCAGTGAGGGAGAGAAGAGGAAAATGAGATGTTTAACTGTTTCTACTGTCCATATCCTCACCCCTGACTGTTGCTTTTTCACACTGATATTTTAAAAAAAGGATGGAGTATTTCCAAATATCTGTGTATAACATCCAGTTGGGCCTAAATAGTGATACCTTGCAACTTGATTTCAAACACGCAGTGAAGGGAAACCACCATACAAAAGAACCAATTTGACACCAAGATTATCAATGGGAGGAAGGCACTGACTGCATTTTAAAGTTAATTAGGTCAAGCCTACTAAGCCAGTCCCCAGTCTAAAATTTCCTCCTGATCCACAGCACAGTCCTGGGCCAATGTGATTTAAAAACCACACTTCTTTTTCCTTGGCTATTATTAGCCCCTGAAAAAAATGACAGCCATTTTGTGGATGATCTTCAACCAAATGTGGGTCTTTGGTCCAAGAAAGGATCATGTTCTAAACTAATCTCATGCACCTTTTTTCCAGTATAAAAGAGGCCATGTGGCAAGGCTTTATACCAGGTTCAGTGATTAAACTTTCTTTCCCAAGCCAGCAAAAAAAGGTTAGAAAAATAGATTTATTGCAGAGAGTTAGGAAACCATACATAAAAAAAAATTCTCTAACCTCACTCCAGAATTCTGCTGTTTATGTATTTTAGTCCTAGGATTTAAATCCTAGGCCTCCCAACTCCTGCATTTCTGAACCACTGGCCGTGCAGCTGCTGCATGTTTTCCAGCCATAAATGTTTCTGCCATCTGCCCCTTGTTTACAAAATGCTTTTCTCTGGCATCAGAATTAGTGACTTCTGCTCCACCAGCCTCAGCCCTTACATCATATTAAAAAGAACTGGTTGAACTGCTGACAAATTCCTACCTATAATTTACCTAGAGCGGCAGGCAAATCGCAGGGCTTTTTGTGGCAGATGGGAGCAAGACTCCACAAGCTCAAGAGCTGCTCACATAAAAATGTGACAGGTTCATTTGGGCAAAAGACTGAAGGACTTACCAGTAGTCATCACCTGCCATGCATTTTTCATATACTGGGCCATCTAGTTCCTTGGTATCTGGGAAAATGATCTCCTGATGAATGATAATGGTTTTAATGATTTCATTTACATGAGCCTGGCATGACACTTGTTCTTGTATATCTGGAATGGGCATCAATGTTGGGCCAAAACAAATGGCCAGGTTATAAGGATCCATCATATTTTCATCACTGTACTGAGAAAGGCTGTTAAAAAAAAAAAGAATGAAAGAAAATAATGTTTCTGTGGCCCTCGCTTACTCTTCTGCAATGAAAATGCATACTTACAACTTTCACTGTACTTGTTCCACCTTTGTCATTGAACTGTACACTGAACTATTAAAAAATGATTTAATTAAAACATCTTTTTCAGTCTAGTAATGCCATTAAGGTACACCATGATCAATATATGGTAATTTATAGTAACAGTATACTTAGACAAGATATCTAAAGCAGATCAATAACTCTTCCCCCCCCCCCCAAAACAGACTTGAACCTCAGGTAATCACAATAATATTTATACATCTGAAAGATTTGGAATAGGATATGGAAAGGAAAGAGCTGTTCTCTAATTTGAAGGAAAGATCACAGGCTCTTGACTTGAATGGACAATGCTTTCAGTTAAGGAAGAAAAACAGTTCAGTCTTGTGGACCACTTTTATGTATTTACTCATCCAAAATGACTCATTTAATTACATATGCTATTTTTTTAAAATATTACCATTCTTTACTCAGTCTATGTAAAGGCCTTTAATCACTCTGTACTCAGAGAATTTCCTTTTGCCTTTGAACCATCCCCAATTTCTCTGAATTCTTTGTCCCAATATCTTTCACAACCACATTGTAGTGTTTTCTCTCTTACCACATTAAAAGCCTAACAGACTCTTTTTCTGCACTAAAAGAAAATTCCATCTGCATGTCTGATAGTTCCTTTCTTTTGCTTTCCTTCTGGCTGCCTCACTTTTTTGCCTAAGTACCTAAAGTGCACCCCATCTGCTGCACAGGAAGATCTGTCTCTATAGGATCTCAATTCTTCTGTTTTCTCTTCAGTCATAAGTTAACTGTTCCTTTTTAAAAGTTTCCCTACTTTTTTCTCTACAGTTTCAATTCTCAGCTAATTCCCATTTTTATTTCACTTCACTTGGAATTCAGCTGTTTCCGAAGACAGTATTCATTCTAACTTTTAGGTAGCAACACTAATTCTTTTTCCAATACCACTTTTCTAATCCCATAGGCCCCTCTATGGTTCTGTTTCTTGGTTCCTTCCTTTTTTCCTTTCTCTGTTCACTATTTCCTTACTCCCTCCAATGTATCCCTCCTAAATATTTGACAGTAGTAATATACTCCAATTTCCTCTTTCATTGTAGATGGATCTGAGCAAATTTTAAGTTCCATAAAGATTTGGGAAACAATCACATTTTATTATCATGCTGAATACATAGAATATAGTTCTGCTGCTCTCCAAATTTTTACAATATGATGTAGCAAATACTAAGTATATACGTATATATTAGGGCTGTGCATGCTTCAAAAACAATTTAGCAGTGCTTTGGATTCTGCACAAGTATAGTACTTCTTTGCTGCTCATTAAAGCAACTATATCTTTTTCCTAGCTCATGCAGAAGCCTGAGAAAATATGTGGCTGCTTTAATGAACAGCAGAGATGTGACTTTTTCATGTAAGATTTGAAGCACTTTTCCAAAGTCATTTTCAAAATGTCATAGCCCTCCTATATATGCTCATACATGAAAATTATAATGGAGTCTTAAAATGAATCTCTTTACATATTGAAAACTTATTGAAATATGTTGATTGATGCCTGTACCAGACAGGATTCCCAATGTGCTCTATAATTAGACTTAAATTGACAGATACAAGCTGCTGAAGGCAACAGCTGAAATGTACTTTATGAACTAATTCTGTATTAGCATTGTGGGTGCATACCTTTTGATAAACTATTTTGAAACTTAGACCTGTAATGTCTAAATACACTGCTATTATTTTACAAGTTATTGGTAATCCAAGCATAGAAATACTGCATATACCTCTATGAGTTAGAAAGTTTTTGTCTTAAAAAGTTCACAAATATTGACCAGACCTAAATATTCACCATCTTATCTTAAGAGACTGAGATATCAGCTTATTTATTGTTTAAAGCCTGGATTCCCAAGGTAGTCCTCAAGGGCAACAATACACCCACAACATGTTTCTTGGTGCCTGCCAAACTCCTTGCCTCACCCAATCTTATTTTAACAATATTTTAATTAAAAAGTGAATAGGAAGTTAACAAAGAAAAACCCAAAGATCAAACATAATCTGCCATACCAACAATGCCTCTGGCATTGTAAAGATATGTGTTTGGGTGTGTGCAATCCAATGCTTGTTTTGAAATTGTGCCCACCTGCCCAGATTAAAAATGAAGTAAACCAGGGTGACAGAGAGCAACCTCATAAGTTAGAGCAGTGTTCCTCAACCTTGTCACATTTAAGATGTATGGACTTCAACTCCCAGAATTTCCTAGCCAGCATGTGCTGAAGTACAGCATTCTGTGATGATGGAAATGAGAACCTCATACAGTGTTATCCCATACTAAAGTACGTGTGAATAAATTACTGAAGCTTTCTTAAAAAAACCCAAAAACCCAACATTCTGCTGTCATGCAAATGTACAAGCATTACCACAACTTTTCAAGCCTTCCCTACTATTTCTATGACATTGTCACTTAAAGAGCTAATCCCAGTTTGCTTGAAAATCATTCCTCTTCTGCCAATTAAAGTAACACAGTCTTTGTTAAAATCAAATTCTTTCTTTCTCTCTCTCTCACACACACATTCTATTTCTCTCTCTCTCTCTCTCTCTCTCACACACACACACACACACACACACACACACACACATCCTTCTCAAAGTATCTGAAGTATTCTTATAGGAAGTTAAAGCTACTTACTGATTGAGGAAGGCAAAGAGATATCTTAATAATATAAGGACTGATCTGGGCAATGTCAGCAAGAGTTTACGTATGTGAAGAGCTCTCTCATAGAGATTTTCTGTTCCTGTAACATCAAGTAGACAAATTGGTTGGCTACTGAAAGTATAGAATAACTTTCTACTGTCTGATACATTGGGCCACAACTCAAGAAGTGTTGGGT